>OU745261.1:4153179-5537572 GCA_916618015.1 Xestia c-nigrum | reverse complement strand
ATTTAGATCCTTCATAAATTTGCCAACTGGCATAAGCTAGCACTGTTACAATCAAAGTAAAAATGAACCAAATTCTGTACCACCACTTAATTTAAATCCACTGGATTATTCTTTATTTCAAGAGATCATATTATGAACACAAGCTGGGTAATAGCGGAACACACTTCAGTTCAACAATACTCTTTGAAAGATAAACATATTTATTTGTACTGAAGCATGATGCAAAACAAAATAAAGCAAACAATGAGTTATTTACATTGTCGAGTTCACAATCTACATTCCTCTCAAGCATAATTAACTTATGATGCAATGGATTACGAATTTATTTATAAAATCCTTCAGAATACGGTATGTAAGGCAATTAACCGTCATTTAAAAGTAACAACCCGTCGCAGGAGTCGTCGACAGTGACACATGGTTGCTGCAAGGGGCTTTAGTCGTGACGCGACACGGCGATAGAGGGCCGTTGACACACCTCAAGAACGGAGACAAGCTACCATGCGACGCTGAGCCCGTCTCGCCTCTTCTGAAAAGGTAGGACTTCCCCGTAAATTTCACCTTTCTCTCTCCCCATCAAAATCTTCTGTACGATACCAGGATATGGAGAACAAGTATGTTCTTCATCTCCATAGAAAAAGGACTATGCTCCGACGACCCTCTGGTCGAAGCATGTATCTGGTTGTCGAGTTTTCATGGTTTGAAATCGTGGTTAAAGGATGACGCACGCTAGAACGTGCCGGATTCGAACAGAGTGTCGGCCGTCCAATTTTGTATGGACTCACTCACGCTTCCGAGCCGCTACCAAGCAACGGACAATGGATTGTGCTACGGCCGACACTGCACGGCACGGTCCCGGCACGGTCTAGCGAACTCGAACGACTCGAACGGCGTAGTGGTAGTGACGCTGCCTTACGTTCTTAGGGTCCTGGGTTCGAATCCCGGTAAATGTTTGTGTGATGACCATGGACATTTGTTTCCGAGTCATGAATGTTTCATCTGTGGGTATAACAAGTATGTATTTACAAACAAAAAAGTATATAAATGTAGTATGTCAACTATCTAGTGTCCACGACATAAGCTTTGCTTAGTGTGGTACTAGGCGGCGCTGTGTGTTAATGTCCAGCGATATTTATTTATTTATTTATTTAATAGCGCGATTCAGAATTTAGATGTTAGTTCTTCATTTCTGTCATAGATGGCGCTGTAATAGTTTTAGTACTATGTCGCTGTAGTGCTTTTGTACTATGCCGCTACAGTTCTATTGAATATGAAATGTAACCTTGTGTACTTAGCTATGAAGAGTTCGTCGCTAACGGCAGTTCGTCGGGGCGGGCGTGGTGGGTCTCAGTGGCGGGTCCGTTCCACAACTTCCCCTCCCTCCCTACGCGCGCCGCTGGCACCCGCTGCGCCCTCGGACAGCTCACACCAAGAGGATTGCTGCAAATGATCACCGTTGGTAAGCGTTCATTCATCTTACATAAGCGAATAATTGTAGGATTTCATTCAAAAAGAAAAAAAAGTGACACATTTAAAATAAATACTACGAAAATAACAAACAAGTTGAGGTGTAAAAAATTGTATCACATCCATTCAAAATAACCATTATGCTGTGACACCAGAGCGAGACAGAATCATGCAGAGCTGGTTTTCAGCGAGAGATAATGACATATCATAGGGACGGACTGGCCATATAGTCAGGGTGGCATTTGCCAGCCTGGCCCCAGCCTGGGCGGGTCCGCCACGGGCTTGGCTTGCGGAGCTTGCCGGTTGCCACCGGTAGATAGCATAACAAGTATTACCCTGTCAGGGGTCTAAAATGGCCGCTTTTTTAAGCGGTCATTTTACATTGCACCGACAGTTTTGTTCTGTAGTTTGCAAGATGCAAAATCATAAATATAGCAACAGAATCATAATATAACTGTTTTGCATTTAAACAAAACAGTTATTATGTGTGTGGAAAAACACACAGCATTGTTGAAGAAGCATTCAATAAATTAAGCCGAAGATAATGCAATTTCATACCTGAATCGTCCTCTTTGTGTTACCTGTCCCTTTCACCCGCAGCAGTGCGTGACAGAATTCCTGGACTGGAGCGCAGCTGTCAATGTCAACTCATAGTCTTCCATCAACCACCAGCAAGCACCTTGCTGCAATGCTGTGTGTTTTTCCACACACATAATAACTGTTTTGTTTAAATGCAAAACAGTTATATTATATGTGTTTCCAAAACACACAGCATTGTTGAAGACCTGTTTGTTATCTGCTGGTGAAAGAACCTGTTATGTGCAGGTACTATGAACGCTATGTGATATTAAATAATTCTCAAAGTTAATTCAAATGACCAATTATTTATTATTTATTATTTTATTTATTTATTCAGTAGCAAACATACATTTTATACATTTAAGTTGGTGCCAACATAAACTCATTAGAGTTTTACCGTGCACCAAGATCATCGACTACATAATTTAGAATTAGATCCACTTAAGTAGGTACTTAGTTAAAAATAAAGAAACAAACTAATAGCAAACGGGTATTTGGCGAAATAATATCAACGAGCGAGACTCGGTGACCAATCCGACCGTCCGTTTATTATATTAATAGTTAATCAATTATACATGAAATGTATTAATCCAACTTAAAAAACAATTAAATGAAAACAACTTAGCATTTCTATAAAAACAAAAACCAACAAAAAATAAATCAACATGTCGTGGCTCTCCTACCACAAAAGAATTCTCAAAAACAACATAAAATCCTACTCCTACTTATATAATATTATAATTATAATTATAATATTATAAATATTATATATTCTTTTTCGGTTCTCCGATACTCGACCTAGCGTCGGTTTTATAAATATCCCGTCCTGCGTCCCGCAGGAAAAAAGATACTCATTGCCCCTATATTCTTCTTCTTCTTCGTGTGTTAGGTATGCTTTGTGTGGTTGACGGTTGGCTTTGTGTATTTGGTGTGTGTGTGGTAGATGAAAGCTGTGTGACGGATGACTGCTGTGAATCTACTGTGTGTGATGTTTGTTGTGTGTCTGGTGTGGTCTCTTGTGTACTCGCTGAACGGTTAACAAACACAGTGTCTCCCAATACTTTACTGAGTATGGTAGTTGTGTGTATGGCTGCTTGTTTTTGTAGTATTGTTATGTCTATTGTTATGTTTAATTGGTCTATGTATCTGTGTAAACTTTTACTGATTATGCCTGTAGCTCCTATTACTATTGGGATCACTGTTGTTTGCGTATTCCATAGGCGCCTAATTTCTGTCTTTAAAAGGTGGTATTTGCTTAATTTTTCTATTTCTTTAGCTCCTATGTTGTAGTCTGAAGGTACTGCTATGTCTATTAAAAAGGTGTTATTGTTGGTCTTGTCTACATATATTAAATCAGGTCTATTATGCGTTACGGTAACGTCAGTCTGTATGGGTATTTCCCACATGATTTTAGCCTGTTCATTTTCTTTTACCTGAGGTTGTGTTAGTGACTCTTTCCACCAAAGACTCGACACGTCGATGTTGTGTTTTTTTGCCAGACACCAGTGGACATACTGAACTAAGTTATTATGTCTCTTGACATAATACGTGCCTGCTAACTTTTCGCACCCCGAGATAATATGTTGCGTTGTTTCGTCTTTGGTGGCGCATAGGCGACACTTACCGTCTATGTCAACCTTTAAAATGTCGCGCTGGTGCTGACGTGTCATAACAGCCTGATCCTGTATGGCGAATATTGCCGATTCTATGGAGGGAGAAATTTGTTGTTTTTGTATCCACTTAAATGATTTTTCTTTATCTATATTAGCTTGGTCTAAAACTGCCTTAGGAAACTGTCCATGTAATTGTTTATTTCTCCACCTATCGTTCTGTTTCTTGACAATCGCATGTTTGATTTCTTTGTCTGTATAAATATTATTTGTTGGTAGTTGTAGTTCTCTTTCTATTTCTTGTGCTTCTTTTATTATTGAATATTTATCCCTGTTTTTATCATGTTGAACTATTACTTTTATTAAATCGTCGTTCTCTCCGTATAGATAATGTTTATATTTGAGTATCTGTGTTTTATACATATTTTCTACATTAATTAACCCTCTGCCCCCCTCTATTACAGGTAAGTACAATCTTTCTACATCTGCTTTTTGCTGGTGTGCTTTTTTAATTGCTAATAATTTCCTAGTTTTAATATCTATTGCTTTTAAATCACTATTCTTATAATTAATAATTCCAAATGAGTACAGTAGGACTGGTATGGCATAGGTATTTATCCCTTTTATGATATTTCGTGCATTTAAATGTGTGTTAAGTATTTTAATATTATAATATTATAATATTATAAATATTATAATATTATAATTATAATATTATAATTATATTATAATATTATAATAAAGAGGGTGCCGCCGCGGAGCCCGGGGCTGTAAAGACCACCTCATGGTCAACAAGGCAATTTTAGAGGACGCACATCAGTCCCAAAAGAATTTAAGCATGGCATGGATAGATTATCAGAAGGCGTTCGATAGTGTATCACACGAATGGCTTCTGAGAATCCTTGATATTTACAAATGTCCGCCCATGATCAAGACTTTCCTTGAAATCACTATGCCTACATGGAAAGTGATCATGACAGCCCGTGGAACCAATGAATCTTTATCTACTGAGCCTATCTACATCAAACGTGGCATATTCCAGGGAGACTCTCTGTCACCTTTGCTGTTCTGCCTAGCAATTAATCCGATCTCATCAATCCTAAGCAAATATGAGCTGAAAGGGTACAAACTTAAAGATAGCTACTGGGTAAATCACTTATTGTACATGGATGACTTAAAGATATATGCCAACAATAAAAATAACTTAAAAGTTCTGTTAGACAGTGTTGAAATATTTACAAATGACATAGGTATGACTTTCGGTTTAAATAAATGTAATACAATACACATTAGATCAGGACACAGGAATAATACTATAGGTGAAGGGCATATACTTCTGAGCGGAGATACATTTGAACAGCTAGGAATAGGTAGGACATATAAATATTTAGGAATACACGAATCAGGGAAGATCGAGCATAGTCAGATTAGGGAACAGGTTACAAAAGAATATTTTAAGAGAACTAAAAAAATACTTAACACACATTTAAACGCACGAAATATCATAAAAGGGATAAATACCTATGCCATACCAGTCCTACTGTACTCATTTGGAATTATTAATTATAAGAATAGTGATTTAAAAGCAATAGATATAAAAACTAGGAAATTATTAGCAATTAAAAAAGCACAACAGCAAAAAGCAGATGTAGAAAGATTGTACTTACCTATAATAGAGGGGGGTAGAGGGTTAATAAATGTAGAAAATATGTATAAAACACAGATACTCAAATATAAACATTATCTACACGGAGAGAACGACGATTTAATAAAAGTAATAGTTCAACATGATAAAAACAGGGATAAATATTCAATACTTAATAAAAGAAGCACAAGAAATAGAGAACTACAACTACCAACAAATAATATTTATACAGACAAAGAAATCAAACATGCGATTGTCAAGAAACAAAACGATAGGTGGAGAAATAAACAATTACATGGACAGTTTCCTAAAGCAGTTTTAGACCAAGCTAATATAGATAAAGAAAAATCATTTAAGTGGATAAAAAAACAACAAATTTCACCCTCCATAGAATCGGCAATATTCGCCATACAGGATCAGGCTGTTATGACACGTCAGCACCATCGCGACATTTTAAAGGTTGACATAGACGGTAAATGTCGCCTATGCGCCACCAAAGACGAAACAACGCAACATATTATCTCGGGGTGCGAAAAGTTAGCAGGCACGTATTATGTCAAGAGACATAATAACTTAGTTCAGTATGTCCACTGGTGTCTGGCAAAAAAACACAACATCAACGTGTCGAGTCTTTGGTGGAAAGAGTCACTAACACAACCTCAGGTAAAAGAAAATGAAAGGGCTAAAATCATGTGGGAAATACCCATACAGACTGACGTTACTGTAACGCATAATAGGCCTGATTTAATATATGTAGACAAGACCAACAATAACACCTTTTTAATAGACATAGCAGTACCTTCAGACTGCAACATAGGAGCTAAAGAAATAGAAAAATTAAGCAAATACCACCTTTTAAAGACAGAAATTAGGCGCCTATGGAATACGCAAACAACAGTGATCCCAATAGTAATAGGAGCTACAGGCATAATCAGTAAAAGTTTACACAGATACATAGACCAATTGAACATAACAATAGACATAACAATCCTACAAAAACAAGCAGCCATACACACAACTACCATACTCAGTAAAGTATTGGGAGACACTGTGTTTGTTAACCGTTCAGCGAGCACACAAGAGACCACACCAGACACACAACAAACATCACACACAGTAGATTCACAGCAGTCATCCGTCACACAGCTTTCATCTACCACACACACACCAAATACACAAAGCCAACCGTCAACCACACAAAGCATACCTAACACACGAAGAAGAAGAAGGGTATAGGGGCAATGAGTATCTTTTTTCCTGCGGGACGCAGGACGGAATATTTATAAAACCGACGCAAGGTCGAGTATCGGAGAACCGAAAAAGAAACTAATATTATATTATATTATAATTATAATAATTAATAATTTAATAATTTAATTTAATAATATTTAATAATCCTACTCCTGCTAATATTATAAATGCGAAAGTTTGTGAGGATGGATGTATGTTTGTTACTCTTTCACGCAAAAACTACTGAACGGATTTGGATGAAATTTTGCACACAGATGGTTTACAACCTGGATTAACACATAGGATACTTTTTATCCCGGTAGTAAGATCCCATGGGACAATTATGAAACTTCACGCGGGCGAAGCCGCTGGCAGAAGCTAGTAATATTATAAATGCGAAAGTTTGTGAGGATGGATGTATGTTTGTTACTCTTTCACGCAAAAAATACAGAACGGATTTGGATGAAATTTTGCACACAGATGGTTTACAACCTGGATTAACACATAGGATACTTTTTATCCCGGTAGTAAGATCCCATGGGACAATTTTGAAACTTCACGCAGGCGAAGCCGCTGGCAGAAGCTAGTTATCAATGTTATTAGAATTAAGAGATCAATAAATCAAATTATGAGATCACAAATCAGCTACAGAATATTTCAATACAGTATGATAATTATTTATTCAAGAAATATTCATAGTTTAGCTAAGGAATTATAAAATTATTTAAAAAATAATCATTAGTCCCACTACTCAAACTCTTCTTAACTGTACGGCAGTAGAACTTCTTGAAAGTGTTAGAGCTTCTCCAATTAGCTCTCTCCAAAATCTCGTCGACTGGCCTGTTTTCTGAGAAGCTTCTCGAGGCCACTGCTGATCTTACACTACCTGGTGATGCATCTATTCCAGCTTGTTTAAAGACATTTCTTATCCAACCAGCTATTATGGTACGAGTGGCTGGCCTGATCTTGCCTGTGATTGATATAAATAGGCTTGTCAAGTTATCAACTTCAGAACGCCTGACCCTTGTAGTTTCAACTAATTCTCTAATATGTCTGACTGGGCATATTTTCTCATCAGGATGTTCTTTTAATATCCATCCTGATTGTCTATTGTCAGCGTTATCAGTCTTGGATCCAAATCTTGGCCACAATGTTACCTTGTGGCTCTCATTATCCACAATGAGGTTGTCTTTCGACAACTCTAGAAGTGTCAAATCATGGATTCTTCGACCTGAGGCTAGTAATAAGATGATTGCAGTTCTTCTAGATATGTCAAATAAAGTGTCTAACTTTGGAGAATTCCTAAGCCAGTTAAAAAGTAACTCGGTATCCCAGATAGGCGTTTTCTTTTCAGGTGGTTTAACTAAGGCTGTAGCTTTTAGGATTTGCTGTACAAAGAAATTCTTTGATATTGCTTCGCCTATTGCTGTGTATGTGGATACAGCAGATTTATGAAGAAGTATAGTCCTATAAGCAAGTTTGTCAACAATACACAACTTAGCCAAAAACCGAGCAACATCATTACTCTGTGGGCAACTAGGGTTAATGTTGTTCTGCAAACACCATGCAACCCAACGCTTGATTGGAGCTTTGTAGGTTGATATAGTGGAGTTTCTCCAACTCTTATTTAGGAGACCCCTTTCTTCGGGAGTCCAGTGAGCGACCTGATTGGCCCACCCCCAATTTTCCAAGCAAGAAGTTCCAACTTCTGTACCTGAGGGGGGCTCCTGCCTGTCGTCAAGTCCAACAGGTTGTTGGATAAGTTCCTTACTGGCACCGGTTCCGATAAGGCTCGTGCCTTCAGGTCTGCTATCCAAAAGCACTGTGCCCAATGTGGCGCTATCACTATATAAGTTCCGGTCGCCGTATTGAGATGTCGCAACACTCGTGGAATGAGATTCGGTGGTGGGAAAACCCAGCCCAACTCGAAGTTCCATTGTCGACTGAAAGCGTCGCAAAAAATGGCTGACCCATCTCTGGAGTCCCACGTTACGTACGAGCTTACGACGGCGCTGCGTCTTGATGCGGACAAGTCGACATTTGGTACGCCCCAAAGTCTGAATACGGCCTCCGAGGCCGGGGGCAACAAGTGCCATTCCGGCACTGGTCGATTCCTGGACAGGCGGTCGGCTATGCCGTTGTACCTCCCCGGGAGGTACGCCGCCGAGAGCGTGACGTTGAGGCGCTCGGTGAGTTCCAAAAGTTTGGTTGTCAGCTGAAGAAGGGTTATAGAACGAGTCCCGCCCTCGTTCCTGATATAAGCCACAAGAGTCCTGTTGTCGGACTGTACTAATATGTGCGCACTCCGCAATGACTTTTGGCAACGATCTATGGCGCCGTAGACTGCGAATAGTTCCTTCAGGTTGCAATGCCAAGACATTTGTTGCGCTGTCCACCTGCCTGTCAGGTACCTCTCGTTCAGATGAGCGCCCCATCCCACGTCCGCAGCGTCTGTCGTCAAAAAGTGGGTCACTTCTTTCTTGTGCAGGACCACTGAACTGTGGTCTATGGCGTTCAGCCACCAGGCTAACTCTCGCTGCACACAAGGAGGTAGATCCTTCTTTTGTGAAATTTTGAGTCGGCTGAACTCCCTTAGGAACCTCTGTGTCTGTCGACAGTGTAAACGTCCCCTCGGTGTTGTTAAGTTCGCGAAATTCAGTAGACCTAGAAGGCATTGACTCTCCCGAAGAGTGCAACGACCCTACTTCAGAAGTCTTGTAATAAATGATTTTATTCTTGCCACCTTTTTCGGTGGTAGGGCAATGGTCTTGTCTTTGGTGTTCCACAATAGACCTAGATATTCCAGCTCTTGACAGGGTGCTAGTACTGACTTTTCGTAATTCACATGCCAGCCTAGGCTCTCTAGAATCTTTAAGGTCTCCGAGACCTGATTCTGTAGTCTGGCTTGGTCTTGGCTTACTAGAATGTAGTCGTCTAGATACACTAGTAGTCTTATGCCCCGAGCACGTAATATTTCTGCAATCCAGTTGGATAAAGTGGCGAAAGTTCGAGGGGCAGAAGACAGGCCAAAAGGCAGTGCTGTTAGTTGAAGCACTTGGTTGTTGTAAAACACCCTTAGGAAACGGCGGTGGGGTTCTGAAATTGGTAAATGAAAATAGGCTTGTTGGAGGTCTATCTTCACCATCCAATCGTTTTCTTGTAAGAAGTCTGCAACGTCTGTCTGGGACACTAACTGAAAATGTTTGGTTGCTACATATCTGTTGAGCCCCCTGAGGTCGAATATGGGGCGCCAGCCCCCATCTTGCTTCTTTACAAGAAACATTTTGGAAAGGAAGCCAGAATTCAAAACTGGAGGCACCTCCAAAATTCCCTTGTCTATTAAATCCTTTATTATTTTTGTCATCTCGGGGGAGGTTCTTGTGTTGAATTTCTTCAGCATATTTGTTGTTAAACATCTGAGTGGTGGTTTTAACTTAAAAGGCAGGCGGCCTCTGGAAACTATATTTATAATGAACTGGTTTGCCCCAAGCTCCCCCCACACTTGGACATGGTCCTTCAAGCATCCCCCCCGGAAATTTTGACAGCTCTGTTTAAAGTCATTTTTGTTTTGTGTTCTGATCTGAATTTCTTTTTTTGAAGTTATTTTTGCGAAAGCTATGACGCTTGTGAGAAGTTTGAATATTATCAGATCTCAATGGTTTGTCATCAAATCTACTATTTTTATTATATGAGTTACTACTATGTACTCTTCTTATATTTTTATTTGTAAGGGTCCTGTTCATCTTTCCCTCCTTTATATATTCTGGTTTGTTTAACCATATTTGGGTACCACCCAAAGAATTAATAACAGGCTGTAGAGCATCCCGGCTAAATAAATGTTCAGAACTAGGAGGTATGCCTCTTAATGTAGCTTTTAAATTGGGGTTATTAATTTCTTAAATTATTCTTTCTCTTCTAATCTCAATAGATTCTCCCCTCCTTCCACAAATAATTTGCATTATCTTCTCTGAACACCTATGTAGTGGGGAACCAGGACCCAGTAAAACAGTAACTTTTTCAAAAAGAGAGTTTGGGTTTATATTATCTGGGTTTCCAGCGGCCCAATTCAGCAAGTCTTGCAAACCCTGTTTTAACAGTTCCTGTTGTTGTAACTCCGCATTTGTTAATCCAGCTAACACATTTTCTGCTGAGGCCAAATAATCTTTAGTCTTATTGAGGTGACAAAATTCCTCATTTACTTTCAGTGAAACAAAACCTGGAGTGGCAGAATAAGTTTGCAATGCAGACTTGTAACGCATACCTTTCCATCCTTGAGTATCAAAATGTTGTAACTTACTTAGCTTATCTAATCTCTCTTTCTTGGCCGGGGGAACTACTTTTCTCTCATCAAAATCTGTGTTCAGTTCACCTAATGTAAACTTATCCGAGCTGCTGCATGGGTTAGTTAGATATTGTGACTGATTGGTTTCCTTACTGGGGCCAGGAAGGACTAGGTCCTCAGTATGACTCGTATTACGATTAATAGTAAAAGGTAACTGTGACAAATAACTAGATATGTAACTTACTTGGTTTATAAGGCCTCGCGCTATACGCGGATCGGAAATAACCTTATGTTTGTACTTACGACGTTTATTTGGCGGAGGAGAGGCGTAGCCCTCCTCATCTTCCGAAGATGAGGAAGAGCTGCAGTCTCCACTGGTGGATACAGCGCGGCGTGGGAGTCGAGAAGTATGTTCTTCGTCCGAAGCAACAACGATCGAACTACCACATTTACCACTGCCATTGTCATTACCGACATTATTAGCCTTATCTTGAGTGCTCATACTCACTAATAATCCACACAATCACTTAAATTATAACTAAAATACTTTATTTACAAAGATTAATTCACAATGAAAAAATTTTGCATGCTTTCGCGGCAAAATTTATGAACGCTATGAGTTGACATTGACAGCTGCGCTCCAGTCCAGGAATTCTGTCACGCACTGCTGCGGGTGAAAGGGACAGGTAACACAAAGAGGACGATTCAGGTATGAAATTGCATTATCTTCGGCTTAATTTATTGAATGCTTCTTCAACAATGCTGTGTGTTTTGGAAACACATATAATAAGATATACGATAAAATTGTGAAATATTGAAGTCACATAAAAGGTATGTTATTTTCTAAAAGTAGTCGCAAAGTTATGAGTGATAGTTGATACGGCGCTCAACAAAACTGATCTTTTTCTGAAACTATCTGCGCCATATTCTCGCTAATGTACTGTATATGAGAACAGCTAACAAAAGAAAGTCTACATTTCTTTTCAGGTAACATTTTAAGAGAGGCGTATGGAGAGAAATTGAACCTGGAAACTGTGGAACCACAAGGAAAAAAAGGTACGGGTCAGATTAGTTGAATGCTTTAGCGAATAGACTAATACCCAGCCTATAGACAGGTGCTTCTTCTGAGAGTAGAAGTTGACAGGAAGCTTCGATCTCATCATGGTTTAGATAGTGTTTTTTAAACGAATTAACATATATAAATAACATATCATTTACCATGTGTACTTATCATTGAGTTCTCTTTCTCGTCTGTTCTCTAGGCGAGGTAGTATCGTACAGCACTCGCTATCGCCGCACGTACCAGTCGCTGGTGTCGCTGTGGTGGGGGGCGGCGCGGGGCGGAGCGGGGGCGAGGGCGGGGGCGGCGCGGGAGGCGCACTCCGTCGCCTTTTGCTTCAGGGACTGCGCCTGCGCCGCGCACCATGCGCTCAACAAGTTAGTATATCTTTAGTGTTGGGTTGAACTGAACAAATGAGTTTTTATAGAGTCCGGCTTAAAGGGCTGAAACACATAAAAGCCGGTACGCCAAAATCTCTAATAATTAAAGTATTTATGTCATGTACATACATGACACATCTTTTTAAACTTATGATACGCAAAATAAAATGAATATGGAACATTGCAATTACGATATTATTATTACATCTTAGTGAAACTTTAAGTAGTTTTCAAATAAAAATGTTTTCTTTACGCATAATATTTGACGTCACTACCGTCGTTATTGAGGGATGCCTTTTGAGTTTGCTTTCCGTTTCACAAAAACACGCTACACTCATTAATAATTTCAATAAAACTATATTCTAATTAACATCATTTACGTTACAGAAAAATCAACTCACAAGCGAAGAACCGTCTCGAATCTCATCCAGCAATCAAAGAGCTAGTCAGTAAGTTGTCCAAAGTCCTGTTTGAATCTCAAGAACACCCCGACGCTGATGTAGTGAGAGACGCACTCCTTGCCTATATGTGCCATGACGCCCCTCTACCCTGCTCAGAAAAACCTAAAGCAAAACCCCCAAGTAAGACCAAACTTTCTCTAGACAAAAAACACAAAAAATTTCGCCCAAACACGATCCCTTCACGCAAAATTCTTGATGTAGATATTGACACGCTAAATATGGAATTAGACTACATTAACAACCAAATAGATTTTAACAATGAAATCGGAAGAAAAGCTAGAGATATCATCGGGAAATATTATGACAGTAAACAGAAGGCTCCTTTAGATTTTGACGCTCAAATGGAGAGAGAGAAGCTACTGTACTACCAACAACGGTACCTAGACAATGCAGATGGTTATGAAGATGTGGTCATTGTTAAAAAGAATTTAGACGCCGATTTCAATTTCCCGAACGACGCCCGAATGGATACGGACTTCGACGAAGACTACAAAGAACCAACGCCGGAAAGCTCAGAAGATTTCTGTATTAAAAAAGAACATGTCATGTCTTTATTTGCTTACTTAGAATGGAGTTATCGGCAAGAAATTAAAAACGTACATAATCGACGGAGAGGGTTGCTAGTAGCGTATGGTTTGATACATAATATAGTGCAGAATATGATAAGAATGATCTCTGAGAATAAGCCGAAGTTTGTAGTTTACTCCGGGCATGACAAGACGCTGCAAGCATTGATACTAGCCCTAGGTCTCAACAACTATCAACACTACAACATACAATACGCATCTAGAATGATCTTTGAAGTTTATAGAAAGAAAGATTTACGAGATGAATTCAAATTTACGAAACGAAAAGCGATCGCACAAGATTTTTACTTCAGAGTTGTGTATAACGGTGAAGATGTCACAAATAAACTAAGTTTCTGTAAATCTAGACAAAATGTTGTCATGAAGGTTGTAGACCCTATCGATGATGTCAAAATTTACAACACATATCTTTGTTCCATAGAAAATATAGTCAGATTTATACACGACGATTATTTTGCTAGTTTTAATGTCACTAACTTTAAAGACGCGTGCGCAAGCTATGGAAACTCGAAGCATATCTATTAGTTTTATTATTAATTTTTAAGAAGAATTTATTTATTTTTTGGTGTACTTACAGTGCAGGTGAACGATGAAATCTAAATGAATTTTTAGATTGTGTATTTATTCGTAACTTTGGATTTATAGAAAATTCACACGAGAACTTTTAATAGAGAAATTTCTCCGTAGCTGTCACTTGTTAAGATTACACCACACCTTTTAAAATTGCAACCAAACTGAGCGGACTTGCTGCAGTTACAGGCCTTTACAGATATTTCAGTACATTTTCTGCACTTACTAAAACTTAACGGGCGAATTGTGCACTAAAGAAAAATAACACTTAACCACTGCTGTTAGAGCTGTAAAATCAGCTGTTTCATACATTATTGGTCGGGTAACTCGAAAAAATGTAGGCAACACCAGATTTTTTTTTCGAGATTTCATAGTCGGTTCCATAGTAAAAGTTGTTCATTTTCATGAGTACTATCCGCCCTCAAAGTGATTAAAACGACTAAAAAATAACGTTGTATAGCGTAATAGGCAATCAAAATAAAAGAAATGACAGTAAGAAATAAATAAACATAATATCATGCCTTTAATCCTTGAAAGGTTAGTCAATGGTATATCTAATAGTACACCCACATTTCGCCAGTTATGTTTAAGTCCCATGTAATAGGGGGCGACCCTATTGCCATCAACCGGCCACAAATCGAGACTCTGTGCCTGCTATTAAGAAATTCCCAATGGAAAAACCCAATAACACTTTACCCGCCGCGGGAATCGACCCGGGACCTTACGGTCATCAGTTGCGCTTACTACCATTAGACCAACGACAAAGTAAATAAATACACAATATAACTAAGATATTACTAAGGGGCCGGCGGAGTATGCGTATTTCATACAAACGTAATACCAATTTATTTGGGAATCAAACATTTATTCTTACGGTAGTGTGTTTTTATTTCGATTGGATTACAGAATATTTAGGTTCCCAAATATACATTTTGAATGGACACTGATTTAAATTAGAGTTACGGGGAATTTGGAATTTCTATAGATAACTTATTTTTTTCATTACTCTTGTTTAATTAATATGTTTGATTTACAAATTATTTTGGTATTATGTTTGTATGAAAGACATATGGTCCGCCGGCCCCTTAAGTACGAGAAGGCGTTTATGAGATTATTTATTATGAATTAATGAGGTTATTTAATGTAGCTAATAGAAGCATATCATGTTTTGAGACTAATTTATATCCTTGTGATTATTTTTAAAATTAGACTTTACTGATCTCGTTTTAACGTTGTTTATAGTTTATTTATTTATTTTAAGGTAGTTGCAGTTCTGATAAGATGCTAATTAGGTGCTTTTAAGGGGCCACTTCACGCTAACGACCTTGAGCGAGTCGTTTTTTTATTGTGTTTTATTTGTAGATATAGCACACAAAGTTCTGAACAAAAATGATAAAGTACATATTTCTCACTTCGATTTTGATATTTCGGCGGTCGTCCAATACACGATTATGCACTTTATTGCATCCAATTAAATCGCAAAGACAGGTATAAATTATGGTCTAGTTATTATTTAATTTGAGTTTGAATAGACTGAGCAATAAAATTCATACCATAATAAAGGCCGTTAAAAATGTGACAAGCAACGGCCACCATCATGTGAAATATGTATCAAGTTGGGTTGTTTTCCGAACAGTCTTGGTGCGCGTTGACGCGGGGGCTCTTGAGTGCGACGGGCGGCAGTGTATCGACCACTCTCACGCACGAGTAGACGCTATTGCTAAGCTCCTCCCACTCGCTCAGGGTCGTTGGCGTGAGGTAGACCCTTAAGTGACAGCATATCTAATATTCGTGTCTTTGTGCAAGAACTGTTCTTCACATATCGTAAATAATTTAACTGTAAAACTATTAGTATCATTAGTGATTGAATAAAAATTATAACAGCATTTTTGAGCTAATTATTAAAATACATATTATTTGAAATGGAAAATATTGCAACTTGGAATTTGAATCTTTTGAAATGTAGGTACACTGAACAAAATTGTTTAGTATGCAGGTAGATTATTATTATTATCATGTTATAGAACCACGAACTCAATCACTCACAGTAAAGTTTAATTTCAACTGCAACTCTATTTTCTGGTCAAAATGAAGTGTAAATAAGTAAATAGTTGTTTAAGTGGCAGCTTAGCATCGCTGATTTCAGCTTATTTTTTCACAGGAACTCTAACATGGACCCGAATACCAAACAATTTAGCCAAGTGTACTTTTTAAGTGTCTCCAACAAGCGCTAATAATTTAATCACTAATGATGCTAACTAAACCCTAATGCCATCATTTACATATCGCCATCGATACTTTAATTATATTTAAGAGAGGAAAAATGAAAAGACTGCACTAAGATTTTGTTTGAATTTTTATTATTTACAAAAATCGTGTACTTATTTGCTTTTATTTATTATAACAGAATAAATTGTATGGCTCCAGTGATTTTCAAATGGCCAGTTATTTTGAATGTTTCCGCTTTAAAAAAGCGCACAATATTGTAATGTTTAAAGATAAAACTCATAAAAAAAGCCGTGTTCTGTAGTTACTGGATAAGACAACGGAATATGTGACACTATTTCTTATGTAGACGCAATATTTATTAAAAAAAAATGTTACTTCCAAATAGTTGACCACACCTTAATAAAACTGTTTCGATCATCACTGTTTTTTTTTGTTTTAATTAACAGTACTTATTCAATTACTTTAACTCGTCTTAAATCACCATTTCTTAGATATAACTTGAATGTCAGTTTAATGTGGGGAAGCTGTGATATCCTCAAACTATAACCGTATTAATGTGTTTTTAACACAGTTTTTAAAACAGTTTCAACAGAAAAACATGTAACAGATACAATAATGTTACCGAATCAAACTAACTTTTGAAATGTGTTAGTAAGTGTAACTTTTACAACAGACTGCGACTAGATTTCGGCTATCTAATGCTTATTAACCATAAAAAAGTACATTGTAAATTTGGCAACGCTGAGTTTACCTGTTAAACACTTATTACTAACACATTTACTAATAACACTGTTAAACCTTTTATATCTGTTACAGATATGTTACGGTTACACTTTTGTAAGTGTTTTGGGTTAACACATTGAAAACACATTTATAAGTGTTACATATCGTCGTTGCGTTTGCCAAAACCTCTATGTGTATTTAGTCAAGTTTTCAAGGGAGACAAAAAACTGTATTTTTAATGATGGGTGGACTTATCAATAAATTAAAAATGCAGTATGGTGGCAAAATCTATATTAAATAAAATAAATTCATTTATTCTCAGGTAAATAACACCCATTGCCAAATAATAATATACATCAAAGCCAACTAACATCACAATAAAATAAAATAAAAACAAAACTCAATCAATTAGAAACAAATTAAATCAAAAACATAAATAAATCATATACAATCCAGAATTTAAGTAAATAAAAAAAAACAAATCATATCAAAAACATATTAAATCAAATTAATCATATAAAAGCCAGAATCTAAGTCAATAAATATAAATTAAATTAAGTCAAAACAAATGAAATCCAATAAGTCAAAATCAAAATAAATGGAACGAAGCAAATTAATGTTTTTTTTAAAATAAATCTACTCTTTAAAAATAATCACAATTGTTAATATTATATTTGATTTGATAGATCAACCCATTTTTCTTTTTTCTTTTTACCTGCCCCAGGCCCGATATATGGGTGCATGTAAAGCCTGCCAGTGCTGCATGAAAGGTCCGTCCAACCTGTTAGCAACAACGGTAAGAAGACTGTTGCCGCCGCCCCGCACTCTACTCGCTATCGAGGTTGCCGTCTTGCGCATGCTAGCATAAAAACAGTCAATGCGGACACTTGCGAACATTCCTGATGCGCTGCAGAAACGAGGCAGCCGCAGCAGCGCCCTCAATGTGCACCACAATTTTCATTTCTGGCAATGATAAATTGGTTATGTGTTCACATCTAACGTTTTCAAATCACGTTTTTATCCATTGTTGCACATGTCACAATTGGATTGCGAGTATTTGCGAGTGATGAAAAGTACATGTTATCATTTTCACTTGATTTAAAAAAATATTCCGTATGAACTGAGATATCAGTTCATACGTAATATTTTTTAAATCAAGTGAAAATGATAACATGTACTTACCTTTAACTGAGATATCAGTTCATACGTAATATTATGTATGTTGTTAGGTATGTACTTACCTTTAACTGAGATATCAGTTCATACGTAATATTTTTTGTCAAATCGATTTCTAGATGAAAATAACACATATTTTTTTTGTAATCGATGCGCAATTCGATTTCAAGAACATCTTTTTTTTTTTTTTTTTTTTTTTTGGAGTTTTTTTAAAGGTTTTTTATTTATATTACAATCTAGCCTAATAAGGCTAATAAGCAATTTTAATCTAACTTAATTTGCTAAAAGTAAAATTATATCTAAGAACACGTCCATTGCGTTTACTTAGTCACCTAGACAGACCTCGCCATACATTTTCCAAGCTCTGTAATCTCCGTAAATAAACGGTTTCTGCAGAATAAAAGCAAGTATAATGGTACTTTATAATGTATTATGGTCGCAAATCGCCCAAATTTTATTAAAAAAACAGTATTTCTAGGAGAATTTGACCCAATAAAAAACGAAAAATCTTTACATGTGTGAGTGTACTGAATCGCGCCATCTGACAGAAATATTTAGAACCACGAGAAAAAGTTCGTAACTGTTGTAATACGAGTTTACGTTCGGTAAACATTTATTATTTATAGATGGCGCTGTCCGAAAATTCGAACAAGCGCCAAGGTTATTTATTAGGTACCGATTGACGACGAACGCGACGTTGCCGTTACTCAGACCAGACGCACCCCGAGTCACCCGCATTGTTGCCATTCTTCCATTCTCAGCCCATGCGTTATAATTGTCTTGACATCTTGCGAATCAAAATTGTGTTTATAGCAAGTTTGCGCTAGCGCGCGGGTTTGCCCGCTAATTTTACATTTTATGATTGATAAAATGATTTTTATTTGGAGATGAGAGAGAATGCCAGAAAGTGAAAAAAAATATCTGCGACGTGCCTTTGGTTCACACAGATACAATACTAATGTAATTATTGTATTATCTAGGTACTTTTAATTTAAAGTAGGTACCTAAGGATTTAAAAATCTTTCTACTGTATGTAAGTAAAAAGATTACATCTACATCATCATTTTCATCTTCATCTTACATCTATTGATTGAATCATATTTAATTCATGTGAAACCAGCAAGATAAGTGAATAGGTACACAGACAAACCACTTTGGTTTTTCATAACTATTGCAAATTTTAATATTATTAGCACACAAAGTGCGTCAAGATAAATTGGTCTTGCCATTTAAGAAGTTTACCAAGAAAAAGGGGAAACGTAGGGCAGTATTTTTGGTCAGTTTTTTTAAATATCAGAACATCCTACAACTTGTAAATCAGAGACTGCTGTACATCGTTTATTTATGTTTCGGGGTTTTTAGCTGTCAGCAAAATGTTGTTCTCAAAATGGTAGCTGTAGTTCAAATTTCGCTCGTCTGAACGGCTAACTGAGTAGTAAGCACCATTCAGGTTTAGCATATTTGGCGACTCTACTACTGAGAACCATTCAAACGTCCGTGAAAGAGTTTTTATGGAAAAGTGAAGTGTTTTTTTATTGACGGTAAGTGTTATTTTTATGTACAATGGATGCTTTTCAAGGTGATGTAGAATTATATTTAGTAATTACCCTTAAAACTTTAAAAAAGTATAAGATTTAGAAGAGGAAATACAAAATCAAACGTTAGCAACACTCGTTGATTGTCATCACATCACATACCGGTATGTACCTACTCTAAAGGGAATCGTTCATTTTATGGTTGGACACTGATTCGGTGTTGCCACATTAATTATATCTGTGATTATTCTTACAGGAAAGATACTAATCGATTTCGAAAACTTATAAAAATACGATTACATTTTCTTAAAAATCTGTAATCAAGTGATTTTCAAACGGTGTTATATTTATTTTCTTTTAATTATATTAAAAACAAATAAAACACTAATTGATTTTGGCCTTCAAATCATTTTACCTGGCTACACCAACTGTCAATAATGACAAATGCATACAATGAAATGAAAATAAAAACATTCAATGTGGTTTCGATTACTTTTGCGAAGTTTTTTCATTTTGTTATAATGGACTCCTATACCGCTTTTATTGAAGACCCGGCTTTACCCTTGGACACTCAATCTGCTCATGACGATGACCCTGGCGCTATTTTGTTAAACGTTGAACCGGCTTTATATGACAACCTAGGCATGAACACTCCTGCGCACGATCTTGTTGCCCTACTAGGAATGAGGATTGAGGAACCAATGTGATGCGGCAATTGCGGCTTTGATATTATGCATCGCAGGAGACGGCCTCTGAAACCCGTTGAAATACTATCAGAAATTCGACTATGGACTGCTAGTGGTAAGCTAATGTTCTGTTTAGCAGTTTTTAAATAATCTTTTCTATTATCCGTACAAACTGAACAAAAATAAATATGCATATGTCTTATTTACAGATTACAGCTCAGTGCTTGGTCTCTCATTCTTGCTGGATGTTGGCTCTCAACAATTCAGGGATTCGAGAAAATGAACAAAACACAAGTAGTGGTCACCAACGACAATAATTATGTGTAAATTGTGGATGTTCAATACTACGTATTAAACATCATGTTCTGCGTACAAATTCTGAAAGAGAAACACATAGGAAATGTAATTAGCGAGTAGATATTAACACGGCAGGTACAACCAGATTTTTATTTTTTTTATTTTATGTTTGTGTTTAGAATATAATTTATATGAAATAGAACATTGAGTAGAGAGCAGCGGTGGCCCAGTGGTGGCGGCCCCGACTTACGTTCAATAAGTCGTGGGTTCGAACCGAGGCAGGCGCATTACTTTGTGTAATTTATTTCATCACCGCTGCTCTCAAAACAGTGAAGGAAAACATCGTGAGGAAACCGGCATGTCCTAGAACCATAAATTCGAAGACATGTGACATCTACCAATCCACACTGGGCCCGCGTGGTGGTTATATGTATAGCCCATTCCCTCTCATAGAGAGGAGGCCCGTCCCAGCAGTCGGAACATTAATAGGCCGATGATGATGATGATGATTATTTCTTGGATTGTTTCTTTTTAACAGCTATTATTATTTTGATTCTAGGTCCAGGGTCAATTGCGAATTACCAAAATGAATAAATGTTATTTCATTTGCTTTATATCTGTCACCCAACCATTGACTGTAATAGAAGTTAACCGGGATGAGGAATTTATCAATGCTATGATGCCGAAGTTGGTAACTTTCTTTAAAACATGTGTACTGCCGGAAATTATTTTGAGACGAGTTGAAAAAAATGCCAAATGTCTAGACATCAAGGAATTAAAAGGTATGAAAAATATATTATGTCTTACTCATTTCCTAACTTATTCCTCAGGTCTCTGAGGTGTGGGTTCAGTAAGTATAGTCTAACAAAACTGTAAATTCATTTGTTGCAGGGCAAACTGCTTCTTCCAGCAATTGATTCAGATCGCACGGAAATTATATAAATGGAAGTAAAAAGTGACAAGTAGAAGATTAAGACTGCACGGCGACGGCAGCGAGACCAAAAAGTAGCGCGTAGAAGAGAAGATATTTAGTTACTTATTATATTTTTTATGTACCTACCTACTTATCTTTGTCTGGTGGTACCAGTCGATGGTTCGAACCCAAGCGACTTTGCTTTGTGTAAATTATTTCATCACCACTGTTGAGAGGAGGCACGAGTCTCAGCAGTGAGAACATTATAAACTATTATTATGCTATTTTTGAACGTAGCGATGTATAGTTTGTGTTATTTGTTAGTTTATAAGAATTTTCTATGTAGATATGTTTCACTCATGTCGGCGACGAGACCATATCTCCACACCAGGGTGCAAGTAGTGGACGTGCAAATAATGCATCGTGAGTCGTTTTACTCGTAGTAGGAAATTAGTTTTGTTTGTTTTGAAAACTTGTTATGAAAATTGATGGTGAAAATATGTAAATATTTTAACGGAATCTAGTTAGAATCATCATAGAATTATGAAAAAATGCCATGATACCAGTTTTAAATTCCAATAAGACAGAAAATTGCAAATTAGAATTTTTGTCTCATAATTACGTAAGTTGAAAATGTGATTTTTTGTTTATTAAGTTAGAACTTTTTAATTAGTGTAGAAAGGTTGAACTTGGTCTAAAACCGATATTTATGCAAAAATTATGCAAATCGGCCCAGTGGTTCAGAAAATATAAGGAAAATTAGATAGCAAAAATTGTGTCCATCGTAATTTTTATAGTTTTTGTTCTAGAATATTTTTTGTAATTAATGTAAGGTGCAATATTGTTGTTTCATAAGGTAATATAGATAATAAGCTATGTAAAAATGTATATATTGTAAGGGTTATTTTAAATAAATAAATAAAATATGGGGCTCCAAAGGTTTCGGCTTTCGCAAAAACAAACGCGAAATTGGGCTTAAAAATCGCGGCTCTCGTTATGGGCGGACAGGGCCGTATATAAGACGAGAACAACGGCGAACGATCGTCAGTCGCAGCCCAGCCATCGAGGAAGAAACAAGAACAAGCAAGAAGCCGAAACCTAGGGATAACCAGCTAGAAGAAAATCCGGGTTTTATTCCCTGCTCCTGCCTGCCCCCTCTTCCCCCGAGGTCTCCGTGGTAGTCTACGAGGTCGCCGGTACCCCCCCCCCCCCCCTACGCATTCAGGGGTGCGTGGAGGCGAGCGTCACCAGCCTACTCCGCAAGGAGCGCCCGTCTACTATTGGGAGATTGTCCCAGGTACAGGACTTAGAGTCAGGTAGCCGAAACAACTCATGTATTTAGGTACCAGTCTAACAATTCAATTGTAAAAGAATATTTTTTGAAGTTCAAAATTGTATAATAAGTAGGTATTCTTGAAACATAAATGATATGGTTAGCTAGCAACCACTTGTGTGTTGTTGTGTAAGATACTTACATGTGCCGTTATATACACTTACGTGTGATGTTATATAAATTGTAATCTACGTACATAATTCTTTCTAATACTAAATTCAGAATCATAATTGTAAATATCAAAATATTTAAAAAAACTATGTTATCTTTGTATGGTGGTACGAGTCGATGGTTCGAATCCAACCAGAAACTGAGAGTGAATAAAACGATTATTTGTATGAAAATATGAACCATAGAAAAATATTATTAATTTATAGTAAAGGTACTTACAATAAAAAGCTTTACAATTGAATAAATATCTTTTATTTATTTAGTACACATCACAATTTATTTACACGTTATGTACTATTTAGGTTCAGTCACATAACAACCTATATAGGTACAACGTACCTTTATTACCCACAATAATTTATCTGAATAATTTGTTATGGCACAGATATTATAATACTGTTATGGTGAAAGGTATCGGATATCGAGCCTGGAAACAAAAGTATGCATAGAATGGATTGGAACATAACAATTTAACCTCTAGTAGTATATAGTAGGGTAAGTCAGGGAGAGTTGCCTATAGTTTAAAAAAAAAATCATTATTAATTATATATGTAAGGTACTAAATGAAATACACATAGTTAATTTGAATCACTGTTTATTTATGCCATTCAGATTAAATTTGGAACTATTGTGTAACATATTTTGATTCAAGAATATTTTTTAAAAATAATGTAAAATAGGCATCTCTCCCAGGCATGTGGGTGAGTTGCCTATAGATACCAGGGATAGATGCCCACAAATAATTAATACATAATCAGACATTACACGTTAGGCATTCCGCTGAATCTTCACTGCAATCTTCATGAAACCACATTTCGCATTGAACACACCGTAACCAGTCGCATTTCTTTTTAGTGGCGTGATAATATTCCCCACACACTACACAAATATCTCCAAGAATTTCGTATTCTATGTCTCTTTCTGGTGAAATCCAAATCATATTAAGAAGTTGCAAATCCACGGCTTTGCAACTTCTTAATATGATTAACAATCTTTTTTTCTTTGTTTCAAACAGAGTCAGGTCCAAGTCGTCCTTTTTTAGTATTGCCTATGAGAAATCGACGACGAAGAGTTCTGTAAGGAATATTGTATTCTTTACTTGCTTGAAAAAAATGTAATGATTTATCTTTTAGTAGAGAAATGGCCTTTTCTAAGTCTTCTTCACTTCACGTAGCTCTATTAGAGCCAGAAGGTTTTCTTTTGTATTCATTTGGCATCTGAAAAGATAAAATATCATTAATATTTACTAGGCATCTAACCCTGAAACTTCATTGGGCATCTCTCCCAATCATTAGGGAGAGATGCCTATCGACTCTGAACGTACCCGAAAGCACTTTCAATACAAAAAGGTGGATTACCAACAAAACAAGATCACAATGTTAGGTTATAAAACAAAAAAATACTATTTACGAGAAAAATTAGGGGAAAAAAATACTGCAAACTAACTCAAAGAATATATTATACCGATTTAATCAACTACACTTACCTTATTTTTGGAATTCACAACAAAATACTATTTTAAAATAATTATTGTCCGTATCAAAACTTTCACACTGACATTAGCTGTCAAATTGACATAATAAGGATGCGTTCCGATTCACGTAATTTTTTAATTTTATTTTTTTAAATTCAGTAGGCATCTATACCGTATAGGCGTCTCTCCCTGACTTACCCTATGCTTAGTAAATAAATTAAAATTTGTTTGCTATAATGTAAGGACATTCATGTTTTATATAATTTGGTCCTTTCCAACCATGTTTGAATAAAACGACATCTAGTGGTGTTGAAAGTTACTACTATTTACTTTGCATGTGTGTGTAAAGAGCATATTCAAGCGGCTAATCTTTATTTTGATGAAATCTTTGCATGATACTAGTTAACAAGCACAGTGATTATCTAAAAAAATCAAGTTAATGCCCTAGGTTTCGCATTTAATAAAGTTGTCTATTAAAAATATCTATGTTAGGTGTAAAAATTGAAAATGTTCGAAACTGTGGATGTGTCGCCATCTAGCGACAAAATGGCAAAGAACTCGATCATCCATCCACCTTAAGGCGATGTCACTTTGTTCTTGTGTCCATATAAATAGCTAGGTACTATATTTCACTCACGGTAAATTCACAAATATAATAATATCACTCCATTACACTACACTAACTCAAAAGGTTTAGTCCTTTTGAGCCTTCTTACTATGTCCGTGTTATCGAGGAGCTGGATGGCCTCGACATTAACATGATGATGAAGCCGATGTTCGTGAGCTTCTGCATATTTTTGGATAGTATAAAAAATAAAAAATAATAAAAATTGTTTATTTCTCTTCCACAAATAAAGAACATACAGTACTTTTACTTTGACATAATTATATATACAGGAAAATAATGTTCTATTTGTGTGTGTGTGTGTGATAATACTGTTTACGAACTCTATATTTAGGTCCCGATGGATGTCGTCAATTCTTATATACCAAGGCGCATTCACGATGTTCTTGAGTACTTTGTTCTGGAATTTTTGTATAATTTCGACATTGCTTTCTTTGGCGCAACCCCATAGTTGTATACCATAAGTCCATACTGGCATAAGGACGGATTTTTAGAGCAGGATCTTGTTAGGAACTGACAGTGCGGAATGCCTTCCTAATAACCAGTTCATGCTTCTGTAACGAATTTCCAATTCTTCTCGTTTCTTTTTGACATGGGCTTTCCAGCGAAGCTTTGCGTCTAAGGTCATACCAAGATATTTGGCAGTGTTTTCGTGCGGTACAGTTTTGTTGTTTATATACACTGGGTTGTGTTCCGATTTCTTGTTAGTGAAGTCAATGTGAATGGATTTTGTTTCATTCAACTTGATCTTCCACTTTTTGGTCCAATCATAGAATTGATTGATTGCTGTTTGTACTTTTACCACAGCTTCCTTGTGATTAGATCCTATGGACATAATTGCGGTATCATCAGCAAAAGTAGCAATAGTTGCATTTTCTAGTTCTGGTATATCACATGTGTACAATAGGTACAGGACCGGGCCTAGAACACTTCCTTGTGGTACACCAGCTTTTATTTCCTTTATTTCAGAATAAGAATTTTCTTGCCTTACTCTAAAGACTCTACCAGTTATGTATGATTCTAGTATGTCTGCGAACTGTTTTGGCAGCATAGTTCTTAGTTTATAAATCAATCCCTTGTGCCAAACTTTGTCAAAAGCCTGGGCTACATCTAAAAATACAGTGGTGCATACTTTCCTATCTTCAAGGGCTTTTTCAATAACTGTTGTTATTCTATGCACCTGATCTATCGTTGAATGTTTTTCTCTGAATCCAAATTGATAGTCTGGTATAATATTGCTATTTTCTATAATAGGTTTCAGTCGTTTTAGAAGTAGTTTCTCGAAAAGCTTTGACATCACTGGCAGCAAGGAGATAGGCCTGTATGAAGATGCATCTTGAGGTGGTTTCCCTGATTTGGGGATCATGATCACTTCTGCAACTTTCCATTGGTCAGGAACATGCTTTAGTCTAAAAGACGCATTGAGTATTTTAGTGAGATTTACCAAGGCTTTTCTTGGTAGATTCTTTAGGATTTCCCCTGTGATAAGGTCATAACCAGGGGATTTTTTTAGGCTGATGTGATCTCTGATTTCTTTAAATACTTCTTTTGGTGTAACAAGTTTTATCTCTTGGTCTATTTGTTGTTGTTGTTCCCAGTGGAGTTCTTGGTCAGCGCTCTCGGTTTGTGTAAAAGTGTCTTCTAGGTGTTGGGCAAACCTTGATGCTTTTTGCTCGTTACTTATCGCCCATTGCCCATTTAGTTCTTTTATTGGCGGTATGTGAGCAATAGGTTGTTTTTGGTTCCTTGTGGCTTTCCATAGTGAGTAATCAGTCGATCGATCATTAGTCAGTTGAAGAAGATGTCTAGTTAAATTTTCGTCGCGAACTTTCTTGATTGCCTTCCTAATTTGTTTGGTTTTTCTATTTAACAGTGTCTTATCTTGGGGATACCTGTTTCGCTGCCACTTTTGTCTCAATGTTCTTTTTTCTCTGATCAGATCTGTTATTTCTTTTGGATAAGTATGAACCTTAACAGTTACTTTTTTCTCGGGTGTATTTGCCCATGCAGTTTGTTGGACATTTACAATAAATTTGCTTAATTCTAAATTTAGTTGTTGCTTATCATTTATGAATATATTTAAGTCTATTTTACTGTCTAAGTCTATTTTAAAGGATTCCCAGTCTGTAAACTTGTTCACGAGAAACGGAATACCTTCTCTCTGCTTGACATGTTCACTAGTATATAAAATTATTCACTCACCAATAATTTTATATACTAGTGAACATGTCAAGCAGAGAGAAGGTATTCCGTTTCTCGTGAACAAGTTTACAGACTGGGAATCCTTTAAAATTCATCAGAGTTCATATTAAATCCCTCTTCGGCACTTATAAAGTCAGAGGATATTCCTTTATATATAAAAAAGTCAATTAAGTCTGGAATTTTTCTCGAGTCTGTTGGCCAGTATGTCGGCTTTCCAGTTGAAAGAACCTCTGATTTGGTTTCTTGTATAGCACTTAGTAGCTCTCTGCCTTTTGTAGTAGTTAGTCTGGAGCCCCAATAGGTATTCTTGGCATTGAAGTCACCACCTAATATAAATCTATTTCCAAGTAGCGCTAAGAGTGTCCTGTATTGATCTTTTTTTAGTGCGTATTTTGGGGGGATGTATATAGCTGCTATAGTAACCGAGTCGTATCTTTTCATTTTAACAGTAACACCGATTACTTGCATTTCTTGATCTTCACATTTCGTCTGTTCATAATGATGTATGTTCTCTCTAATGATGACGGCGCTACCTCCTCTTGCTGCGTTATCAGGATGCAGGGCATGATATGGCCTTGGAATCTTACAAATGACTGTCGTGTAAGTGTGATTCCGATATTAAGCATATATCGATGTTTTCTGTATCTAGGACTACTTGTAACTCATGTTGGTGTTGCAGCAGTCCATTAGCATTCCAAGCCATGATCTTGAGGTTATTAATCATTTTCGCAGACGAATTGGAGCTTTTTTGACACCCATTTCTAGTTTTTTAAGCCGTTCATCAAATGCTGACATTAGGCTTAAAATTTGGTCGAGTTTTGATTCCGAACTGATCTCCAAATTGTTTTTGACCACTTGAGAGTATGAGGACGGCTTGGGTGGTTGGTAAGTCATTCCCTTCTTTTCATTCGTTTCTATGTTAGCTAATGGTTCGGTATACTTCTTTGGTTGGGATGCAGTTTGCTTTTTAGTGTATTTACTTTTTAATACTTGCATCTCCTTTGCTACTATACACCCTCTATAGTTAGCTGGATGTGGCTCACCACAATGAACACATTTTGGTTTATCTTGTGCTGGTTTCACACAGTCTGCTGTGAGGTGTTTGCCCGTGCACTTGACGCACCTTGGTTCTTTCGAACAGTACTTCTGGGTGTGTCCATAAGCTTGGCATCTTTTGCACTGAGGAACAAGCTTAGATGCTCGTAGTGGGTGGATTTCAACCTTGCACCCTAGAATATTGGTGATTCCATAAACTTTGTTTACATCTTCATCTTTATCGAATGTCAACATGAACATGTTGAGTGGTTCTTTTTCCTCCAACTCAATTTGATTGCAGCATTTTCAATTTTGTAGCCCTTGTTTTTCAGATACTCCACAATTCTTTCTGGCTGGCATGTATGATGCAGCTTTTTGGCCATCACTCGTATCGGTCTGGCTTGTTTGTTCTCATACGTGTGCCAGAGTAAATTATGTGATGTTAGTAGCTTCGTAATCTCTCTATAGGCATCTTCGTTGGTTGCATTTATTTTGACGCAATCTCCGTTCATCATTTTTATGGTGAACGTGTCACCTTGAGTACTGGCTATTGTGTCATAGAATGACTGGTAATCTTTAACACCCTGCACATTTATTGGAGGTGGCTTTGGCGTTTTTTTGGGTTTTATATTCCCTTGTTCACTACTAACATTGTTCTGGGAGGGGGGAGTCAGCGTAAGGTTCAGCTTCCGTTTTTTTCGCTTATTTTCTATCCTAATCCACTCCGTTTCTCTGGCTAGTTCCTCCTCATCCGTCTCATATTCGATAGGATTGGATGAACTTTCTTTGTTGGCCTTTTCAGTGGCCTTATTTTTCTCCTGGTCAGTTTGATCAGTTTGGTGTTGCAAGATTTCACGTAACTTTTCCATTTCGGTTTTAAGCTCCATTACTTGACATTGTAGTTCTTGCCGCTTTGCCTTTTCTTCGCTGTAATACTTAAACAGCTCATGTTCCAAATTGGTAGTCAAATTTATTGTATGCGGTTTCGTAGCCATGTCGGTGAAAGATGTCTTCGCCTTAACAAATGTTATGATGATCAAGCATGTTTACACAAACAGTATCTAGGTCATTGCGACAACTCCGAGCGAACTGATGACGCACGGGTCGGCCACACTGTTATGATGCGTATGCACTTTGCTAGCTACGGCACGCGATCGCGAGAGGCACGTCCGTCCTCTAAGTAGGACCGGGCTGACTGACTGAAGAACATCTAGCAAAGAAAAAAAATAAAAAAATGTACATAACGGTTTTGGCAGGCGCACCGACGATATTTGATTCTGTTACCAATTCAACATGTTAAACTTATAATTCTGTACCACTTCTGTACACCTTTATGAAGGTGTTTTTAAGTCCCTGCGTCGGACTGCCAAGTCATAGGTTTCAACTTCAAACCCAAAATGCACTTCTGATTTTCGAGGCCCACGGACGGCATTAAAACTCTGACACCAGCCCGCTTAGCATGACTACCGGAGAAACGAGAGAGACTCGAAAAATCTTTTGTTCATCTGCCATTTAATCGACAAAATGACAGATGAACAAAAGATTTGTCGACTCTCTGTCGTGTCTACGGTTGTCATGCTACGCGGGCAGACGATAAAGAAAAGAAAAGACAGAAGTGTGGGAAAGAGATGGAGCTATTCTGGACGTCTAACTTCACCTGCTGGCCACACTGAAGTAAGTTTAAAACAAGGATTGTGTCTCATCTAGCTGCATGGAATCGAGATTGAGAGGGAATGAGACGGCATCATCGGCGATGCGGTTGACAGCTTGCTATTTCTCGCTCTAGCAAATGACGGTTCGGAGCGACAGAAAAGGATAGAAGCTTGGGAAAGTACAATTCTGTGTTCCGTTCCGAAAAGATGATCGCACGCCTCCTGGTCTCTAGTAATAGTAAAGAGGTCCTTTTTTATATCAGAGAAAATTGAGCTTCCAAACGTTTTGGAAGAAAAAAAAATTTCTCAACCAGACACGTCGCGCCTACAGACAAATTCATAGCAATGACGAAGCGAAAAGCCAAATGCTTGATATTTTATATTTGTAGGCGCATTGTAACTTTCGCTTCTCGTGATGATTGAATTGACCATGATCAGCAAAGGTGCACATTCAGATGATGATTGCGACTAATGTAAAGGTAAATCTTGAAGAATTCGATACGTAAAGTAGTCGTGGATTATTCTTTCCCCTGCTATTCCTGTATGTAATTTATGTTCGGCTCTTGGATCTATGACATGTATGGACAATACAGGGTGTAAACCGGGTGTAAACCACGTGGTGAAAAATCATGTTTTGTACTCAATGTAACGCACTCAAAACATTGTGCTGATGGTTGTATTGAATTGTAAGTCTTGGTGGTGTTTAAAGTAAAATCTTATTAAAAAAACTCATAAATAAATTTAAAAAAGTTGGAATTTGACCCCCAATATCTCCGTAACTAGAATGAAAGTTTCCTGGTATGGTGTAGAACCAGTAGAACAAACACATGACCGCAATGACGGGGAGAACAAGTGCCTTTCGGCTTCTTTAAGAGGGTTTTTACACCCTTAGTACATAATATGTCTCAATTTGAGCAATTCAAACATTTGAATCTGGCCTTACTGTCACTGTTAGCTTGTATCATCCCAATGCTGGACAAAGGCTTCTCCTCAAAATGGCCTTTTAAGTAAGAATATCTTATTGCGACACAAACAAACACATACACATATTTACTTGTTTGTTTGCAAGCAAATCTGCATAATATCGTTGATATATTCAAATGGTCAGACGTCAGAAACAAATAAAGATAGTCGTGAACTGCAACCAACTTATCTTTGCAGGCGGGAAAATACAGAACTAAAGTAAATGTTACAAGTTAGACATATCGATGCAGATTATCTTGACAAGCAACGCCACTATGAACTGCACACCTAAAGTGGTCCTAGTATAGTATAGGTACATACGCTATGAGTTCATTCTCATTCATGACATTCCGTTTCTTGCCAAGATAAACAGATAATGTTTATGTGTAAACAAATACCTAGTGATTCATTTAATTTATAGGTGTTGTTGTTATTCGAGTGGAGAGAAGGGAAGGGAGGGCACTCCTTACAAATGGTCTTAATCAGGGATTCCCAATCGGTTACCTTTTGCCTTTATATTTTAGTAGCAAAAGGGGTAGGGTGTTTATAGAAATTCAGGTTTCGTCCATTTCTGAATTTAAAATCTGGAGCTCACAATCGGCGCGCCCACATTCGGTTGACCCTACGTCCCCAAGTGCCGCGCGCCCACTGGTTGGCTATACTAGATATAGAAAAAGGTAATGTTCCGATATAGTCTATTAATAAATAATAAAATTATCTATTTTTATGGTGTAGATAAAAAAGAGTATTCTATCTAACTATCAGGTTACGAGACGCTAGGCCTAGGCTAGGCTAGGATCCCATTTTTGTGTTCAATTATTGGTCAGTGGGTCCTTTTTGGGCAGATATTGCCTTTTTTTTCGAAATTCTTCTATATGTAAGTTCCATAAATATAAAATAACATCACGCCTGTAATCCTTAGGGTTAGGTAGAGGTGTAACTAATAGTACACCCACATGTCTACAGTTATGTTTAAGTCCCTTGTAATAGGGGGGCATGTAAGTGTTTCATCCACGTTGAAATTCCCGTTGTTATTTCTTCACTAGCATTAAATTTAAACCTGTTTAAAAGTCTACTCCAGAACTTTGCGACCGAGAACCGAAAGAAGTTGCGTTGGAAGGCCTCTCAAGGAGGTGGGCCGATGACCTGGTGACGGCTGCGAGGATCCGCTGGACGCTCAGGCAACGGCAAAACTAGGTCTATGCGATCATGGTATTTGCAGCTGATTGCGATTTTTTTTCAGCCTACGTCGTGTTCCACTGCTGGGCAAAGGCCTCCCCTTTCCCCTTCCATACCTCTCTGTCTTGTGCGATCTTCCGCCATGTTGGCCCTTTTTTTAGGATGGGAAATCATCAAATGACTTCTTCCACTCTGGGCGGAGCGGGAGGGAGTCAGATCGTCACGCCACCAACGTCGAGGTCTCCCTCGCCGGCGCTGTCCTTCCTCAGGCGTCCAGTGTGTATTACACAATGTTTATAAAAACAAGCTCTAAGATGATGACGTAGGTACATTCATCAATGCTGCTTCCGCTGACGTATTTAATCTGATACTGATCTTCGTTTGTTTTGATAAGCGCACCACGACGTAGTCGAAGGTCTAGCAGAGAATGGAGTTTTAGTTTTTACACCAATGAAGATTTTGCCTTGTAGGTAATTAGTAAAGTGTTGAAGGAAAATAAGGATGACAAAAAAAAAGTAAACGTTACCTTGTTATTTCCTTATTGCGTAAAATATTTTTTATTTAGTTCAATTTTCAACTGCATTCCAAAAAGAGGAGGTTTTATGTAGGAGTACTATTATTGATCGAAGGGTTTTCAATTCGATCATTCGATTGTTTTTTTTTTTTAATTTGCCAATTTTAAAATGACCCTACTATTATAACCTTTATTTCTTTGCACTCTCTGTGGTATGTTCTACACAGGCAGATTTCATTCTTTTTTTAAATTTTACCACCTACCACGAATTAATATTTTGTTCTGTTATCGGTAGTTACTAAATCAATATTAGTTCTACTATCTCAGTTTTTGTGTACATAAATATAGTTATGTCTTCAGACTTCAGAGGCCCTAGCAAGAGTGCACTAAGTATATGAATGTATGGTAGTAGTAAGTACTAAGTTGCGTTTTGTTTTTTTACTACTAGTAAATGCGTGACGTGAAACTCATTCACGTTCGCGCGCCTCGAGTTCGAACCCAAGTAACATTAGCTCGCTATACAAAATATTTTTTAAATAGCCAAAGTAATTCTTTATCAAGTTTGCGTGAAGAATATGATTCAGTGTTACGTGACTCCCATTATATAATGTTTGTGATCAAAAATTCATATTTTTAATACTACATATGACTAAATATATCAAGTGAAATCCAACAGCTAAATTAGTGAAGTTTTGTGTATTATTATTACACCACAACATAATAAACACCCTAACGAAGAAATCAGCAAAAAAGTTCAAAGAAACAACATGAACAAGTGAGTGTATTTTTAAATATTACTCCAAAACAATCCGTTGAACAAATAAAACACGGATACATTTTGCCTGACTCTAAACTGACCTTTGGACCACAACACAAATGACCAGCAAATTTCTCATCCTATGTTCAACAGTGTGATCGCTTATTTCGACAGTGTTCACTAGCGCTTAGTTGGCGGCGAGTTCTTACATGCGACATAAGCGACGTGGAGTGGCGGTTCGAATCTCAGTGGCACTTTGGTGACTTTTTGTGGATGTTTCACCAGCATTTCTTTCAAAAATATAGAATTAAAAAGCCCATTCGTTCCAACATTTGATTGTATCACCTACCTACAAATTCAATTACAAACATTAATTTCTAACATGGAAGTAATAAGCAACGTAACATTGCGGAGACGCCAATCTAATATATCAAGGTCTATGGACTTCCTTGATCAAAGCAAGAATAGCCCCATGTCTTGTGATGAATTGTTGGGTAGAAGTCTTGATTTATCTACCAACATATGTTCAACTTACATGGCGGAAATGAAAGATGAAATTAAACAATTAAAATCAAATTTAGAAAGCACACGAAGTGAGATGGATAATATCATTTTAGAAAATTTAGAACTAAAAAAAACAGTTGCAAACTTGAATCAAGAACTGGGTATACTCAAACAGTTATGTAGAAGCCCATTAACGACTTTTAGACAGAATATGTCAACCAGCACTAAGAAGAGTGTACGACGTCGACTTACAGACAGTTTTCGGGTCTCTCCTCAAAAATTCAACGAAAGCCCATTAATCACCGCGCAACGATCAAATAAGGAAGTAACTAGCCAAAAAAGAGGAAGTACGTGTGAGGAAAGAAGTACTGCTTCGCAGACGGAAACGGAAACTGAGGATACTCTTGGCGATAATTTGTTCGTACCAACTACGAGCCCCAGCCTCCTCACAACTACAATGAGCAAAAATACTCTTAGCAATGATTTGCTCGCATCAACTGTGAGCCCCAAGCCAGGAAAAGGAACTGGAAACATTGGTAACATCTCGAAGGACGGATCCTGCAATAAAAGTAAACACCAAGTAAAAATTTTTGCTGATCAAACCGGACTTGGTATGAGATTGTTACTTCAAGAACTACTTGGAACGTCTTTCAATGTGACATCAATAGTAAAGCCTGGGGCGCCAATGACTGAGGTCACGAGAACGTGTGCTGTTGACTGTAAAGACTTTACCAATTCAGACTACGTATTGATATTGGGGGGTTCTAACGATTCAAATCCTTTACATTTCCAGTCAATATTATGTTACATTTTGGGTCAAATTAAACATACAAATGTCTTAGTTGGCAAGATTTATAAAAATAAATGGCTTAGTGTTGATATGCTTAATAACTCATTGAAACTGGTATGTGATAATTTTATGAATTCAACATTTCTGCCACTAGACTTGGATTATTTTAACACAAAATTCAGATCAAAATACATTAACACAATGCAAGCAAGCAGGCTTATCCATAAAGAAATACTTCGTTTAAAATACAAAATTGACTATGTAATGTATAATAATAAAATTAAAAGTAGTGACCGTTATGGGCCAAACGGATATGCACAAAAGTGTTATAGTAATGTATATACACAAACAGATAATGTAACTTCATTCAAGTGTCGTATGGTAGTTACAAACAGCGTAAGCATTCAGACTGATAGCCTAGAAAATGATGACACATTTTTTCGTAACTAATATGCTTAGCATGTCTCACAGAACGACAACCAAGTCTGTAACTCCTGATAATAATTATATCTCCCTTAATATCTACTTACAGAACTTATGTGGTATAAGCAACAAAACAAATGAATTGGATCTGTATCTACAAGAACTTGGACTAAACAATTTGTATGCGTGTATTACGGAACATTTCTTGACTACGGAATCGGTTTCTTTATTCAACATTAATAATTATAAAATTGTGTCTTTTAATGCACGGAAAAATAAAAAGAGGGGTGGCAGCTTAATATTGGCGTCGAATGATGTTGTTTGTGAAGAGGTGCCCTACTGTCAAAAAGTATATAAGATTGAAAGCTTTGAAATATGTGGTGTTAAAGATGCTAACACCAACATATACATATTTTGTTGTTACAGAAATCCTGTTGAACATAACTATGAAACGTTTCTGTCCAAGTTAGAGCAATTATTGGAACACTTCTTTAATAAAAAGTGCATCATCTGTGGAGATTTCAACATTGACATACTTAAAAATGACAAAAAATCGTTGAATTTCTTAACACTATTAACATCTTACAATTTCAGACCCATTATTAACGAAGTAACTTATAGACGCAATAGTGCGGAATCATGTTTGGATAACTTTTTGACGAATCTGCCGGATAATTTTATCAATGAACAGTTTGTTGATCACAATTGCTTGGCTGATGGACATGCAGCATTGGTATGTGGTTTAAGAACTGAAAAAATTGTTTCAAATGGCAACCAAGACTTGTTAAATATAGAAATTAGGCAGTTTAGTGAGAGTAATTCGAATAATTTTAGACAACGTATACAAAATATCAACTGGTCAGAAGAAGGTTTAAATGGATTCCTAAAAAAATTCGGACAAATATTTCGCAGTAGTTTTAAAAAAAAGAAACGAAAAATTAATCCTAGAAAAAGTCAAAAATCAACATGGATAACAAAAGGAATAAAAGTATCAAGCAAAATGAAGCGATTCATACTTCAAGACAAGATGACTTGCAATGAGAAAATAGAAATGTATGTAAAAACTTATATTAGAATATATAGAAAAGTCTTAAAAAACGCCAAACGTATATCGGTTAGGAAAGAACTTGAAAAAGTAAATGATTCTTCAAAAGCTATATGGGGAGTTATAAATAGACATAGGAACACTCAATCGAAACGTGAAAGTAGTAAGGACATTTTTTTGAAGATAGGAAACAAAATAATATCAAGTCCCCAGGAAATAGTTGAAATTTTCTCGAGCACGTTCGATAAAGCCGACCTTGTTGGGGAGCTCAATACTTATGAACAAGCTATAAACATTTTGAATGATAGTGTTAATAGAGTTAGTGTAGAAATGACCTGCGAACCAGTGACTGCAGGGGAAATTAAAAAAATTGTCAATGCAATGGCCAACAAGAAATCGGCTGGTCATGATGAAATCCCAATTCAAATATTTAAAAATCATATTGACTTATTGGCAAAACCACTGGCACATTTTATCAATAATTGCCTGAACGAGAGTGTGTTCCCGGAACAACTTAAAATAGCAAGAGTTTTGCCAATTTATAAAAAAGGGTGCAAATACGATCCCAATAACTATCGACCAATTTCTCTCTTGCCTATAATTTCTAAAATCTTTGAGAAAATACTAAAAATAAGGCTTCTTAGACATATAAATCGCAACAAAATTCTAAATTACAAACAATTTGGCTATCAAAAAAATGTGGGAACATATGATGCAGTGAGTAAGTTAATGGAGGAAGTAGTGAACGGAATTAATGACAAATTAAAAGTCGTCGGGTTATTCCTTGACCTAAGTTCTGCTTTTGACACAGTAAATCACAAGTTACTACTAGCAAAAATGGAGCATTATGGAGTTAGAGGATCAGTTTTAAAGTTATTTAAATCTTACTTAGAAAATAGGAAACAATATGTAGAAATTAAAGTAGAACAAGAGAAATATGAGAAAATTTTCAAATCGGGACTAAAACAAATAAGGCAGGGGGTTCCACAAGGCTCAATATTAGGACCAATCTTTTTCATCTTGTTTATTAATGATTTAATTAACTATATCTTAAAACAGACAGATGCTGAACTCGTTCTTTTTGCTGATGACACGAATGCCATTGTAACCGCGAAAGATTTGGTAACTCTTAGTAGTAAGGTAAATAAAGCTCTGGCGCTCTTTCATTCTTGGTTTACCATTAACAATCTTAGCTTAAACACCAATAAAACGAACGCCATGTTGTTTAGAACAACGTCGAGAAACAAGGATTCGATTGACATAACCTTGAATGATAATAGAATAACATTAGTAGATAGTGTGAAATTTCTAGGTATTTATATTGATGAAAGCCTAAATTGGAAAAAGGAACTATCAGCTATAGAAAGTTCAATTAGTTCAGCTTGCTATGCTCTTAGAACCCTTCGAGATGAAATCTCTATTGAACAATTAAAAATAGTATACTACTCGCTTGTTGAGTCAAAATTTAGGTACAGTATTGCTCTATGGGGAGGTGGTCACGCGTACAATGTAAATACTGCTTTTGTTATACAAAAACGAGCTATAAGAACTATGGTGAGAATTCCGCAGTGGGTATCGTGTAAGGATTACTTTAAAGAACTACAGATTTTAACGGTCCCTTGCTTGTACATTCTAGTTATACTTACAGACCTTATGAAAAATCTAAGGGATTATGAGACACTTGAGGACAGGAATAAGCGAGAAGCTACAAGACGTAAGGACTTACAATATAAAATACAACCGCATATGAAAGTAGTCAGTCATGCTGCATGCTATCAATCAATCAAACTTTTTAATAAACTACCCGTAGAATTTAAGTCAATTTATAATATAAATCAGTTCAAACACCAGCTGAAGTCTTTTTTGTTAGATAAATGCTATTATACACTTGATGAGTTTCTCAGTGATGTGAATGTCTAGACTACATAACATGATATTAACCACTTGACTACTTGATCTATTTTATTCGAAGGATTATTTTATTATTATTTTTATTGACACGATTGTTTCTTATTGACACATTTTAATTTAATTGTTTTTTTTTTTCATTGACGTACTTTTTTTGTGTGTTTTTGTTTTATAGTGACATTTAGTCTTTCATTAATTTGATTTATTTTATTGAAATTATTCTTTTCAAATTTTAATTTTATTGTATTATTTCATTTTTAAATTTAAATTGTATCTAAACTTTAATTGTACTATATATTTTAAATTGTTAATGTTATCCAAATTTTAATTGTATTATGTATTTTTGAATTGTAACCGTTAAAATCCATCTTGTGTTAGTTTTAAATGAATTTTCGACACAATGTAAAAATTGTTTATGAAATAAATGAAAAATGAAATGAAAAACACCGAAGATCGCCAAACTGAAAATAGCACCTGGCAGTGACTACCGGTCGGTTACTAACCTCCCGACGGAATCTAGGTGAGTGGGTTAGCGAGATTACTCGTCAGTCGAGTCTACGTGACAACGGTACCGTCTACTCTTTGTTGTTGTTGATTGATTAGGTAATTTTCTAAAGATTTTTGTATTTTACCTACTGATTAAGTTCTTCGGGGTTCATTTCATGGACGCTCAGATCTGGCCCGACTTCCGTCTTTGCATGCCCTGTCACTTGAGCACTTGCTGATCTGAGTACGCGTTGCTGAATTGTGGGTTAACTAGCTGACCCACGCAACTTCGCCTGCGTCACATAAGAGAGAAAAAAAGGAAAAAAAGGCCCATTTTGCAACATTTTTCATTCCTGCTCCGCTCCTGCTCGGTCATAGCGTGATGTTGTATAGCCTAAAGCCTTCCTCGATAAATGGACTATCCAACACAAAAAGAATTTTCAATTTGATCCACTAGTTCCTGAGATTGGCGCGTTCAACCAAACAAACAAACTCTTCTGCTTTATAATATTAGTATAGATTAAACAAAAAAAAGTTAACATATTAAATACTTATTTGAATATCTGCAAAGCTCTTCCAGATTCTACTTTCAAAAACGTTTAGTAACACGGCTATTCGGTACGTTTTAACATTTTTTTGGCAATAAATACGATGGAATCATAAACATACGAATCATTTTACGGAACCCAACTTTTCAGTAAAAAAAAGTAAAGTTACGCCAAAGATCATACAGATAGACACCACAAAAATGAAAGCCACGACAATTAGTAAGGTCCCGGAAAATTCTTGATCAACGCTAAAAGTCTTGAAACACACTTACAAGGAAATCCTCGCTATCAAGAAGGGCAAATTTTGATTGATAGTCTACCTTAAATACCCTACGCAACTTCATCATCTTCTTGCCCTTTTTTTTTTTTTTTTTTTTTTAAGGATGGGAAATCATCAAATGACCCCCCCACTCTGGGCGGAGCGGGAGGGAGTGTCAGACTCTTACTGAATAAAAACCATCCATGTTCCTTCCTCGCCTTTTACGTTCCGGGGCCGCGGTATCTCTTTCGAACAGGCCCGCAACCCCGGCAGGCTTCGGCCCTTGCGGGCCCCTCTCCTTTTGCTGACATCTCTTTGAGGCGCGCGTGGAACACGAACGCGCCGTCGACACGGCCTGTCGTCGTCTTTAGACGGCCGGACGGCTAGCTAGCCCATAGCCAGCCGTCCACAGGCCCGCATCTACGGTGGCCGGTAGCCACCACGTGGCCCCCGACGCCCGTTGCGTCTCCCACGGCGGCCGGGAAGAGAGGATCTCTCCCTCTCTCGTTCCGCCACCTCCTTCGCTAGCATGACTGCTTCGCAGAAGGAGGCGACGGCTTCCCATTCCGTCTCGCTCCGGACCATGGATTGAACCAGGGCCGGACGCGAGAGGTCGCCGCCGCCGATCGCCGCCACGAGGACACGGCGGAGCTCCGCCCACGCAGGGCAGACTTCCACCGTGTGCTCCACCGTGTCCTCCGGTCGATCCTCGCAGTGGAGACACCCGGGCGATTCCTCCCGCCCGATTCGGTGCAGGTACCTCCCGAAACATCCGTGTCCGGTGAGGACCTGCGTCAGGCGGAAGGTGAGGACGCCGTGGCGCCTCTCCAGCCACTCCTCAAAGAGGGGACTTACCGCCACTATCGTGGCGTGCCCATCTTCTTGCCCTTCTTTCATGTTACTTAGGGTCTGCGCAACACGTTTCCTTCTCCCATTCTCCTCTGTCAACCGTCATGCTATCTCTACTCCATCTCTATTCTGTTCTCCTCTGTTCCTTTTTCTTTCATATCACTCTTCACACAACCCATCCATCGTTATTTGGTGTTCCTCTCCCTTACGTAACTTATCACTGTAGTAATAGCGATGGAACAGTAGGAATCTGTAGGATTAGTATGTATGTCTACCTCATGCTTCAGCGCTACGTCAGTCAGTCATTGACATCGCCATAGTCTACGTGACTGCCGCCCCGTCAACTGTATTGTTGTTGACGAGATATAAATAAATTGAGTGATTGGCTGACGACTGACAGGTGCTTAGGTGTGGTGGCAATTGAGCGTCACATTCGTTTGAGTGGTTGAACAGCCGAATATATAGGCAGTTACTTAATTGGCATTGCCTACCTGTAATTAGCTATCCAAAACAATATTTGGAGAACCCGGTCTTGATTGTCATAATAATTGTCACTCTACAGTCGTTATGGTTAGGAAAGTTTGTCGACCTCTCATACCAAGGGGTTCTAATCTATCTTACCCAGTAACTAAGTGGTAGAGGTCAGATAGGCAGTTCCTTGACGTAAAATACCTACTGGAAATGGTTAGGCAAAGGTGTGATGCTGATAATTTTACGTCGCCATGATAGGATCTACCAACCTACCAATTCAAAAGTCTACCATTGCTGAACGCCATTCCAAAACCTACTTACGACAGAGTCACTGCATAATTTTATCTTAACAATACAAATTCTAAATTCAAAACGAGCGGGCGCCATCTTGCAAGGCGGGCTAAAGGGCGGTGGACCAAGGCAAACGCTGCTCCACCTAACACAGAAATGTAGTTGGACAACATTTTGAAGGGACAGTCCCTATTACAGTGAGGTGCGCCCTTTGAAATTGCACCATAATAATCAAATGTTATGATGGAATTAGAATTATTGATTGTGCATAGGTAGGTGTTATTTGCCAATGTTTGTTTGATATACTAAATAATAAAGACAGTTGGTCACGCGATCTGGGTAGGTGCCGCTCTAAGATTGTTGTCAAATTAAGATAAAGGTACCTACTAACTAAGAACACCATATTTTTTTAAATACCTATTGGTTTAGAGTGGAACAACATGACACAAGACCCATGTAACACTATAAGCTACATAGCTACCTACCTTCTTGACAGTGTGTGTCCATGCTTACATATGAAATACATGTTCGGAATCAAACAACGGCAGCGAAATTAATTACGTGGCGTGGGAGTTAGGCCACGTGCAAAGTGACAGGTCAAAGGGATTATGTTACAACTATTGTTAAGATATAATGAAATACCTCTAGCTATCGAGATACACTTAATATTAGTGCGCACTTGTTTTTTCCAGTCTGTCTTGATATGGAATTGGAAGAATGAAACTATATAGGGTTGCCACCTTTATTTTGAAAAATTATAATATTTTTCCCAAAAAACGGCAAAAAAGTCAAATTTCTTGTGGGCCCCTTAAATATTTATTTTATTTTAATCTATACTTACTAATATTATAAAGCTGAAGAGTTTGTTTGTTGAGATGAACGCGATAACTAGACTGATAGAAAATTTTGAAAATCCTTGTGTGTTGGATACTTAGTCCGTTTATCAAGGAAGGTTATAGTTATATTAAGAAAGAAAAAAAGAAAGAAAATACATTTATTTGGCACACGCTACAAGTGCACACAGTATAAAATAAAAAATAAACAAACGAAATAGATCAAAAAACAAAAGGAAACCAAAAACAATCATACAAAACTTAAAACTAAACAAAAAGAAAAAAGTGTACCTAAATAAAAGAAAAAAAAAAAAAGAGACAGTGAGACACTGTGTGCCTCACGGCTGCGCCAAATAGGCCCAGTTCAGCAAAATGCCGGACAACTAGTGCCCGACGCTGGTTTTCAACTGGACCTGGATTAGTGAGGTTACGGATGTGAAACAGTTTTATATTTGTGTCAATGGTGATAGTAAGTGTGTAAACATAAATATGTGAAATAATCTGTATATGCAAAAAATAAATAAAATAATAGGTAAAACAAAAAAATGGTTTGTGAGTGAGTGAACGAAAGTGTAGAACAAAACAGAAGGCGCATGGTTACTTGTAAAAGAACCTGTTTTGCACATATTACGCTACAACTAAATAGGAGCTGAGCATAAATGAAAATTGTTGCAAAAACGGAATATCTATTCCTTTTGTGGGCTTTTTCTCTTTTATGTGACGCAGACGAAGTTGCGTGGGTCAGCTAGGTTAATATTAAAAAAAAAAGTGAATATACAATTAATTATTTTGTAAGTATTTCAAGCGTCTTAATATCAAACGAAGGCAGGTATTAAAACAACGGCAAAAAAAATATCTATGTTTGTTGTATCGGAGCCCCCCTTAAATATAAGTATGTGTTGTACGTGCTATTTTTAGAACAATAACAGAAATACATCATCTGTGAAAATTTCAACTGTCTAGCTATAACGGTTCATGAGATACAGCCTGGTGACAGACAGACTGACAGAGGGCAGTAAAGTCCCGTTGTGGTACCCTAAAAAACATGTTGCGACGACCCCAAATAGAATGGGACAAAGGCAGGAAGATGATTACTTGCTTTTTCCAAAAAAAAAAAAAAAACATTTTATAAATTTTGTTTACGTTTGTTAATTATTATAATTTTAGATATCTATACTTATAATAAATCTGTAGAGAGGTCAATTCTGTACATGAAATATATTTACAAAATAACTATCGGGGGGTGATTAGTGATCGATACTGATGCCAAAAATGCAATCAGTAAAATTTTTGTCTGTCTGTCTGTATGTTATTTATAGAAAAAAAAACTACTCGACGGATTTTAACAAAACTTGGTACAATTATTCTACATACTCCTGAGCAGGTAATAGTATACTTTTCATCACGCTACCATGAATAGGAGCAGAGCAGTGATAGGAAATGTTGGGAAAACGGGAGAAGTTACTTGGTTTTTTTAGCTTCCGTCGCGTGTGCAGCCTTAATGGTTAAAGCTACGTAGAAATCATGTATAACGGAAATATTCCACATAAAATTATACAAAAAATATCCCAAGACAGCATATGTCTATCTTTTATAGTTGACTCACAATAACACGTGTAACTCCCGATAGCTTAGCAGTTCGGAGAATAAATGTGAATGTAAGTTTGTTTGTTGCGCTTTCACGCGACAACTACTGAACGGATTTGGATGAAATTTTGCACACAGATAGTTTATAACCTGGATTAAAACATAGGATACTTTTTATCCCGGCAGTAAGATTCCATGGGACAATAATCAAACTTCACGCGGGCGAAGCCGCTGGCAGAAGCTAGTTATAGAATAAAACAACCGTAGGTCAACAAGGACGGTACTTAACGATTATTTTACGATTTATCGCCCTTCAAGAGCTATAAAGGTTAAACGTATTTACCTATACTAACCTAGGTAGTATACACGTGCGATTACATTAATTATTATTTAATGTCATTCATGTTTTCACAATAAACAGTGGGTCTCAGCCTACACCACCATATTTTGTATTGGACATTAAAAAAAATATGACTCCTTTTATTTTTTTATTTTTTTTAAAGGAGTAAGGAACCCAAAGATTTAGCTTTATAGGTACCCTATATGAAGAGCTCGATCAATGGGGAAGACCGACAAAAGCTAATTGTAGATGGCGCTACCATAGCTAGGTCTCAATCTGACAAATAAAGTCAAGGTATTTTGAAATATGAAATGATATTCCTTGATTTTCAACCAATGACGATGCTTGGAATGCCAGCTATGCTAGCGCCATTAGTTCCACAGTGTCCATCCCAATTGCTATAGTGAACATCACCACATCACGCCTGTAAAACCCTTAAGGGTCAGGCAGAGGAAGGTACTAATGTAGGTACGGAATGAGGGCGACGCCATTTTGTTTTCATAGCGTGACAGTATGTTCTCAGCTGATGTTATTTGTTTAGCTGACTTTGTGCATTTACGAGACGATGCGTTGGAAGACCTCCCACCAGGTGGACCGATGGCCTGGTGAAGGTTGCGGTAATCCACTGAATGCAAGTCGCGAGGAGCGACACTTGGGGAGGCCTATGTCCAGCAGTGGAAGTCTTTCTGCTGAAATGATGGTGATTCAAAATACATATTGAGAAAATCCCTTGATCGTAGGTACTCGTATAATCGAAAACACTGAAAAAATTGCAGAACACTGATCTTTAAAAACACATTCAGGACATTTTATCAAAAATCGTGTTTTGACATTCAATAAATAAACAAAAAAACTGTCTATTTCTGTATCGATCTAGAATGATGTACAAGATTACAATATTTTCGTCATCTCGTAGGTACTACTCGATTGTTAATGTGAATATGTTTAGTGGTTCCGTATCAGTCGAAGTGTTACTTCGAAGGTGTTGCTTGTGTTATCTTAGATAAGAGGCAGTGTAACGAATACACGGCATTATTACTTTTATTTCATTTTAAACAACGTGGCGTGATTAGGGTGACCATGTTATTGGAGAAGTCCGATTAGGAAACTGACATTTGTTAATAAAACGTATGTGATATATATTATTCTTTAGGCTGCAGGACTGTTCGAAAGAGATACCGTGGATCTGGAACACAAAGGGCTAAGAAGGAATATGGGTGGGTCTTTAGCCAATACATGTCTGAAACTCCCTTGATCCCTTCTGCTCATTCAAGTCATTTGATAATATCCCACCCAGAAAAAAGGGGCAAAATTACCGACACATAACTAAGGGTTCTTACAGATGAGCGGCACTTTTCCAACGGCAGATAAACTGCAGCCGTCGCCGACGCGTCGACGTTAATTATTGTCGACACACATTTACGCGGCATGTCACCACCAGTCGACGGCAGTCGTCTACGTCGACGCTTAAGCTACTGCTGACGCGTCGTCGACATTGTAGTTTATCTACCGTTGGCAACGTGCCGCTCGTCTGTAAGAAAGAACCCTTGCGAGTACCTACACAGTGCTGCCTGGCGGCATTAACAGCGTTTCTGAAAGATGTTTTACTACCTAACATTTTTGACTTGCTCACTCATATGAACTCATTTCGCAATTATCATAAAATCTATCGTTTCATGTGGGATGTGCGAGTCCGCTCATCTCAGTCAGGCACATACACTATCTTTATGATTTAAATCGATTTCTTTAATTATATTATAATCTATACCATAACATTATAAAGAGGAAAGATTTGTTTTTTTGTAAGTAACAAATAAACTTAAAAACTACTGGACCGATTTGAAAAATTCTTTCAGCAATGGACAGCTACATTATCAGCGAGTAACATAGGCTATATTTTATCCCGGTGCTCCCACGGGAAAGGAATCTACGCGGTAACCGCGTGACGTCCGCTAGTCTATGTGTAAAAGCGGAACTGTCCGACAAAACCCGATCGCGTGGCAACACTATCCGCGAACTACGCAGTTGTTCAGTCAAGGTCGACGGTCGTGGATGCGTGATGTGTGCACTACAACATTTTTTATTATTTATTTTATTAATGGCTGCTACGACGATAAAACGAGCTCTGTTGATAGGCTGCGATCGTGTGTAAGGTCTTAAACGCATGCTCGTGTTGTTATAATAGTTTAAAAATAAGTTAGTAATTAACAGCGAGTTTTGTTGAAAAGTTACTTTAGGAAAATGTTATGACGAAAGTTTTGAGTGTGAATGGTTAGACAAATTTAAAGACACTTTAAGGTCCATGTTCACCGAAACGATAACGATCTGATAATCTAAAACAGCTGTTTAAAACACATTCTAAACAGCTGCTGCTGCTGCTGTTTTTTTGTTTTTTTTGGACTATGTGAAAGATGGTGTGGTTAGAAAGGAGTTGACTTCGTAGATGACGATTAACAGGTAGGAATGGAAGAAGAAGCTGTCTTGGGAGAAGGGCAAAGAAAGAATTTCACCCGTTTTTCTATACCTACTTACATTTTTCGATGTGTGATTTCAATGCCACGAGAGGGCCAAAATGCGGAACAAATTCCGAACGCAACGGCCCGGCCCGGCTTTGGTATTTGTTAGGACTTTTATATGAAGGGGATATTTTTAATCTTAAACTTTGAACAGACAATATTGTAAAAAGATCTTTCCAGCCCAGATCCTGTCACAAATGCCGTTATGAGATTTGTTTTACTAAATTGCTGTGTTTGCGTCAGCGCACACCAAGAGCAGAGCAGATTTTCTAAGACTTCTGAAAAATTAACCTTTCTTTTTATTAAACTTTCGTCCATCCACAAATGACTATATCTAAAATAACATTTATAAAGAGGAATAGTGTGAATATTTTTACTATTACAGAGTGTCAATAGGATAATTATGTTTCTTAGACGCGCGCGTCGAAGAAGCAAATGAGATATTTAGGTACACAAATTCGGGACAAGATCAAAGGTGCAAGATGGCTGTCACAACTTATTTCGTGAGACAGATGGACAGATAGCATACGAATAGATGAATATTAACTATCTCATTTGTCTTATTGAGTAGATATCCTTGACCTATCATAAAGTTTTGATGATTGTTATGAATATTTATTTTTGATGGCGGAAATTTAGGACGAACTTAATTCCCATCCTCCCCGTTTCCCTCTGTTACGCTTGTACCTAAGCACGTAGAAAAATAGTAGTGAAGAAGTCGCAGTTTAAGGAAGGATCACTGTGTTCCTTACTTCTACATAATTCTAGGTACTTCTCATCATCATTACCCTGACCACTGCTGTACATAGGCCTCCTCAATTGCACACCATTCAACTCGATGCTCAGCAACTCTCATTTAGTTTAAGAGTCATCCAGCAAAGATTTAGGTGCGTCTCAATTAATTTAATAAGGAGAATTTACTCTGGTAAATAAAATAGCGAACGACTGTGGGTTTTCTTTCATTATATTACGCTCCCTCTGTTACTTAACGAAAGAGTAAAAAAAACACTCTATCAAGGGGGTTACGTTTCTGCGAAAAGTAGGAAAGCAGCAAGTGTCAAATTCTGAAAAGTTATATAATTAAAGTGTCCTACTTTGTTTCGGATTTTATGAAAAAACCAGCATCTTTACATACTTCATTCTTACAGATATTTTTTTTATTTTATTCGATTAAAGGGCTTTGTCTCTTAGCGACCACATCGCCGAGTCCAGAAAAGTAAATTACTTACGATCTATTTACCACTAAATTACTATCTACTTATTACAAGCTCATACAATTCTTTTGCTTTCTCGGACACTGGAAAAGCAAGGATGGAATTACAAATCCCAATATTATTCATTTTATATCGTCCAAAAACATTAATTCTCCTGATTTGCTTACAGTTACCGCATACTTTACCGTTTACCTGTGAGACGGGGAGCAAAATAATAATGTTTAAGTAGCAGTCACGTTTTCCTAAGAAATCTAGACGTTGATTCACGTGTATCTGAAATTCGGTCAACTATTTTATCAATATTGTTGTCAATACGATAAATAATAAAAGTTAAGCAGTGATAACCTACTGGTGTGTTCATCGGACTGTCAACTCAAAGGTCTCAAGTTCAAACCCAAGTCACGCACCTCTGATTTTTTAAATTCATGTGCGTATTGTCAAATTACTTTCTTCGGTGAAGGAAAACATCGTGAGCCAACCAGCATGCCTGAGAGATATTTCTTGCTGGCATGTAAAGCAAGGTCATGTTGAATGCCCATGTCACACCCATTCCTATCAAGATTGGAGACTCTACACTCGAAATTGTAGACGATTATGTATACCTAGGACAAACGGTCCAGTTAGGTAGGACTAACTTCGAGAAAGAGGTCAATCGTCGAATCCGACTCGGCTGGGTAGCGTTCGGGAGGCTGCGCGGTATCTTCTCGTCCAACTTACCGCAGTGTCTCAAGACGAAAGTCTATGACCAGTGTGTGTTGCCAGTGATTACATACGGGACCGAAACGTGGTCGCTCACAATGGGCCTTATCAAAAGGCTTAAAGTCAGTTTCCTTGCGTGATCGAATCAGAAATGAAGACGGATGTCTTCATTTCTGATTCGATCACGCAAGAGAACCAAGGTCACCGACGTAGCCCGAAGAATTGCTAAACTTAAGTGGCAGTGGGCAGGGCACATTGCTCGCAGAACGGATGGCCGATGGGGCCGAAAAGTTCTGGAGTGGCGACCGCGAACCGGAAGACGATGCGTTGGAAAACCTCCCACTAGGTGGACCGATGACCTGGTGAAGGTTGCGGGAAACCGGTGGATGCGAGTAGCAAGGGACCGGTCAATGTGGCGACACTTGGGGGAGGCCTACGTCCAGAAGTGGACGTCTTTCGGCTGAGATGATGATGATGATGTAAAGCAAAGTTAGAGGCCTAAAAGCGTGCATAAAACTATTGTATTGTATTGTATTGTATAACGGGCTGATGTCCGCAATTCCACGTCAAGGCGCGTATTTTGCGAACGGGTGGGAACTTCACTCGATCCATCCCAGCTCCCCAAAGAAGGCCAGCAGCGCCCCGATGTTGCCGACAATCTCGCGGAGAGTACCTGGACGACCGAAGTACTTTGCCCTATATATTGCAACCACTGCGCAGTGTAGAAGCACGTGGGCTGCTGTCTCGTCTTCCTCCATGCATGCGCGGCACAGGGGGCTGTCTGTGACTCCTATGACAAAGAGGTGTTGCATAAAACTAACAATCATAATACAATTTTTTGTGATAACACACAGTTAGATATATATTTATGTTAATCCGTGATGTGCAAAAAATAATGTAAATAACAACTGGTTATGTAATGTACATTACAGTTGGTTATCGTTGTTATCAGGCATACGATACGGTTATCTATGTAAACCAGTGTAACAACTGAGATTATGAATGTTTATCATTTTATCTGTTACTTTGGCCATTAGCATTAGGTGTAACAAAACTAAACCTGCGAGGCGAAGATAGCTTTGTTTTCCTTTTAAACCGACTTCCAAAAGGAGGAGGTTCTCAATTCGTAGGAACCTTTTTTTAGGGTATATTACCCATTTAAGGTATGTTACCCGATTACTCGAAGATGGCTGGACCGATTTGGATTATTATTATTTTGTTTGAAAGAGTATATTTCACAGGTGGTCCCATAATCATCAAGTCAGGATCTGATGATGGGATCCTGGAGAAATATAGTAGTTTATTCCCACAAAACGGCACGGAAGGCATCGAGGAGTCGAGTGCGCATCTTCGACGGAGACACCGTGGCATGTCTGCGCGGAAAAGCGCAACCTAAATAGACAGAACTTTTCAAATTTTATAGGCGTGTGCCTCTGAAATTTTAAGAGTTACCAAGCGATTTGTTAAGTTTTCGAATAAGTTCTTTCACGGAGTGCTCCCACTTCAATTTGGCGAAGATCAGATGATGAACTTCGGAGATAGGCAACGGAACTCTTCAATAAATTATAGCAAATGGACTGGGATTGCTAAAATCTCATGTCTGTCTATTGTTTACACCAGTGCCTAACATAACATCACGCCAGTATGCTGTGAAGGGGTAAGTGCATGTGTAGGTACCACAAAAAACGGAAAAATAAAACTTTTTTGCAAAAAATTAAACCGAATCCACAAACGACTTCTGAAGCTAGAGTTATACTTTACTTTTTTGTGTGTTTTGGAGTCGGTTTTTCTAAACTACAACTAACAGAACAATTTTACATAACCATCCTCCTGCCAAGGCTACCTGTCTCCATTTTACTTGGGGTTGGCACAGCACGTTTCTTTTTCCATTCTCCCCTGTCAAACGTCATGGTATTATTTACTTGTACATGGTTCTCTGTCATATCAGTTCTCACACAATCTATCCATCTTTTCTTTGGCCTACCTCTCCCTCTCAAACCATCAAACTTCACGTCGTATTGTAAAACCACCAGGAAACAGATTTTTATTCGGACCGAGCCGATGCGATGGCAATGCCTTAACAGTATGATGCTTTTGATACTCGTAAGTGTACCTTTGAAGTGATCAGAAATATAGTAAACGGCTCAAGTTTACGGCAACCCGAATACCGTAGCGGTAGTGAGGCTGCCTTACGTCCTTAGGGTCCCGAGTTCAAATCCCGGTATGAGCAAATGGAGTGATGAGCATGGACATTTGTTTACGAGTCATTTATATGTAGATTTAGAATGTATTTACGAACAAAAAGTATCTATATGAAGTATATCAACTAGTCAATTACTATCTTGTGTCCACGACACAAGCCTTGCTGCTTAGTGTGGCACTAGATGGCGCTGTGTGAAAAATCCACCCTCTTCTCTACAGATGGTCAGGGCGGCTTAAATCTCAACTGCGCATGCGGCGTATCTCCTCAGACAAACCTCCCATCTTGCGCATGCTCTGACACATGCACAATTGATGATCTTAGGCTGACCCCACATTTGGCGTGCGCGATCCTCGGGCGTGCGAGTAGCGCGCGCGCGCTGCGTGAGCGTCGGGTGTTGCCGCCGTGTGACGTGCATGCAGCGTGCGCGCAACGCGCGCGCGGCGCGCTCGCGACGCTCGAGTCGCGTTCTTACCCCTTCGCCCGCTATCCCCGCCGCCGTCTGTCTCGAGCGTCGCGAGCGCGCCGCGCGCGCGTTGCGCGCACGCTGCATGCACGTCACACGGCGGCAACACCCGACGCTCACGCAGCGCGCGCGCGCTACTCGCACGCCCGAGGATCGCGCACGCCAAATGTGGGGTCAGCCTAATGACTGCATTTTGGACAAAAAATGAGATATGCTAAGAGGAAATAGAGGCAATTCTGAGCTTTAAGGGGGATGCTCCAAGGTAGCCCGCGAAATTCAAATTTTCTTACGTTTTTTTTGCAATTTGCAGGGCAGTGCTAAGTTGTTTTTGAAAAACGTATCGGTCGCGACTGTAAGACGTATTAAGGTGCTTAGACGAGCTAAATTAGCAACTCTCTTAGTGGTGCTGGCTTGCACTACAAAGTGGTTGTTACGTCAGTCACTGCGGGCCAAGTTTCGAACGATTTAAAAAAAAAACTATTGATTGGATTAAAAAACTAAAACAGTATCATGCTAATATATTGCTTGTAGAATTATTTGCCAAAAAATCAGAATGATCGCATGAATATTAGTCTGTTTTTTATTTTTTGAAAGATATTTTTAGAGATAAGTTCGTGATTTATTTTTATCGAGCCAAATTAATTGTATTATGTTTTCAAAACAGTATCATGCTAGCATATATCCTGAAGAATATCATATATTTTTCTGGTTTTGTTTATAGCAGTGAATCATATACTTTTAGTAATTATAAAACTCGCGTTTAGCTCATGTTATCGCCTTAAGTTACAGAATTATAATCCTACAAGTTCATAAGAGTCGATGAGCGAATTTTTCACGGTCAAAGCCTTTCTTCGACTCTTATGAACTTGCAAGGTTGTATTGATGATTATAATTGTGTAACTTAGTACGTCTTACAGTCGCGACCGATATGTTTTTCAACATATATTCAAAAACGTAAGAAAATTTGAATTTCGCGGGTCATTCTGACGCTTTCACCTTAAACGTCGACTTCAGTCAAGTCAGAACCAAATTCCAGTCAATCGAGACCTTTTCGACATAAAGTTATGACATAAAAATGTCGCTCCGATAAAGTTGGTTTATTTTATTTGTGGATCTCAGTTTAATGTGGAATCTTTTAAGAGCCTGAAGGAGGGAAAAGGGTAAAGGTTTTACAGCCTACGATTTAGTATTTAATGGTGCATTTTATTATTTGTTTTGGTCTTTTATCGTAGGGGAATATTTAAACCACCGTATTGAAAACCCAACATCGCTAATTTATTTTTATAACCACAGACCACCGTTCAAAAAACGGTGAAGATAAACATCGTGGGAGTGTCTTAAAACCATTGATGTAATTAAAACCAAAAAAATAAGATCATGTTTCGTTTTAACCCATTCCCTGTCATAGAGACGAGGCCAGTGTCTCAGATGTGATTTGGGTAGTTTTTGGGAACTTTTAAGGTTGGTCATGCCTAGATAAGACTAGGGCAACTGACTGCTCTGTCATTAGGTCCTTTTTTTTCGGAAGACAAAATCATCAAATGACTTCTCCCACTTTGAGCGGAGCGGAGGGGAGTGTCAGACTTTTACTGACTAAAACCCATCCATGTTCCTTCCTCGCACTTCATGTTCCGGGGTTACGGTATCTCTTTGGAACAGTCCCGCAACCCCGGCAGGCGTTTCATTAAGTCCTGAGGCCCTACTCCCAAACGTTTCGTCCGTAGATTCGGATCAATAAATAAATAAATATCGTTGGACATTACACACAGTGCCGTCTAGTGCCACACTAAGCAAGGCTTGTGTCGTGGTCACCAGACAGTTGATATACTACATATATACTTTTTTGTTTGTAAATACATACTTATTTTACATATGAACATCCATGACTCGGAAACAAATGTCCATGCTCATCACATAAACATTTGCTCCCATCGGGATTCGAACCCGGGACCCTAGGAACGTAAGGCAGCCTCACTACCGCTGCGCCATTCGGGTCGTACAAACTAGGGTCTATCCGCCTCTCTCACTCGCACTTATCTGGAGACGTGCGCGAAAGAGACGGATATATCCGAATATACGGACGAAGCGTTAGGGAGTAGGGCCTCTGGGTTCGGTTTCCGGAACGGGCAGTGTTATTGGGTTTTTCATTTGATGGTAATAGACACTACGCCCCCTATAACAAGGGACTTAAACATAACTGGCAAAACCTCTCTGTCCAACCCTTCTGGAGTGACAGGCGTGATGTTAAAGACTAGAATACACCTTCAATTTGAACATAGCTAAATCATAGACATACGTTGAGTATAGGTAGGTAGGTACCCACTTCTTATGTCATTACACAATCATGTGAACTCTATTTGTATAGGACGAAGGTTCATAAATAAACTAAATTGGGTTATCTATTTTTATATTCACCGTCTCTTCCGTTATATGAAACGGGATCATGGGCAGATGTCTGTGGGGCCTGCGATACCAACGTGTTGAACGAGTTCAATAGTAGTTCTATTGAGTATTAGCTTCTTCTCGCTTGAATGGGAAAAGACCTTGTGGACACAGCTCAATACGATGGTATGGCCAGATTCGCACCGACCTTGACTCCACAATCCACAGCGACCTTCACACAGCCCGAGACAGAAACAGATGGAGAAAGATCATCCGAGAGAAGGTTATACTGAAGGGAGTTCACGACCCTCAGCATTGAGGAATAGGACGCACGGAGGACGAATTTACGAACAAATACCTCTTTGTAATATTAGCATAGATTTGGTTATAATTAGGACAGTACGGAGAAATCCGAATCTGTAGAAGATACCGAGAAACTTTCTTAACTTAGCTATGTTTTTCATGAAATAAATGTTGGAATGTTAATAAATTAGAAATAGAAGCTTTAGGTAGGCCAGAGTGAGTTTTCCATAATTAGCTAAATACTTAGTGGTACATACATATATTATGTACCTACAATGGGTCAATGTGGCGATACTTGGGGGAGGCCTATGTACAGCAGCTTTCGGCTTTCGGCTGAAATTATGATGATATTATACACTTTCAGCAAAATATAACTAACATCTATCTACTCAACATAACTTAGGTAAATGGCCTAATTGCCCAAAATGTACAAATCTTATGCTCTATTTATGCTATTAACTACCTCCTATCTATATCTATGCTCCACATTGTAGAGTAAAATAAGTACAGTTTGGGCATTTCTATTGTAGGATTATTGTTATCAAACTTATCAAACTCTTTTCTATAAATTGTTTGCTAGTATTTGTTTGCCTTTGAAAAACTGACCATTCATCGTGACGTGTAGTTCACTGAACTCGAACCTTGGCCCAGTCAGACAGAGGACAGAGCAGCCTTGGCAATGAACCGCTTTCCGTCCAGTCGACGAGCGAGGACGTATGGATGGCGTATTCATTTCTTTTGGTTATGTTGATGTCGACATTTTGTTCAATGAGTAAAATCTATATGTCACTGTTAAATTGTAAAACCCGTTAGATTGTAATCTATCTATTACGGTTTCACTTCGATAGATTATAATCAACCGAAAAAGAATGTGTTAGATTGAAAGCTTTATGTTCGGTTGACAATCTTTCGAGAGTTTACAATCTCGCTAGATAGATTAAAATGTAATGGGTTTAACAATTTTACCGTAACATATATGTACAGCAAAACAGTTAGGTATGCAAGCTAGCAATCTTCTTACTACTATTATAAGCGGAAAAGGGTTATAATCAATCTGTGTGCAATTTCTTTCAAATCCTTTTAGTAGTTACTGCATGAAAATGTAAGAAAAAATTATCTTTACACACTTTTACATCGTAAGAAGATTGTTTTGCTGACCAAATAAATAAAATTTTATTCTGTTTTGATATTATATATGGACTATAAAAGTGGCCTAAGAATCTCACGTAGTTAAAGGTCATTCTCTAAGGGGTTGTTTCTTTTTATTATTATTTTTATTCTTTTCATGTATTAATTAATTTAAAACTAATAATGATATAACGTAATGACACCTAAGTAATGGGTCACTTATAAATTTGTATGTCTTAATTATGACAAAACATAGCGCACCACCTAATTATGTAAACACCTATGTTTAACAAATTAACTAATTGATTGATTGATCGATTGATCCCTTTTCATAATAACCCTGTATTGTTTTACGGCTGGGACACAGGTATCCTCTTTGTATGAGGTAATGAGTTGAATCCACCACGCGGGCCCAGTGCCTGTTGGCGTGTCGTGTGGTTAGTAACTAACCGTGTCAGAGTTTTAACACCGCTCGTGGGCGTCAGACTTAGCTTTAAATGCCGTCAAGAAATATCTCTTACGAATGCTGGTTTCTTCACGATGGGACGTATCGTAAGTGATAATTATACAATCGCACATGAATCCGATAAATCAGATGTGCGTGCTTTGGGTTCGAACTCGAAACTTGAAAAATCCCTCAGCGATGATAAAACTCTACTTCAACATTGACAAATCCAATAAATTGAGGGTACCTAACTCTCATACCAGCCATATTTTATGGCAAAGACTATTTATTTTCCTTCCTATCGCTTTGTTGCCAACGCCTATTAAGACCACATTGATCGCAGCAGCAAAAATTGTGTCGAGTTGCCGAACTCAGAGTTGGCAACCTGCCTACCTCCATAAACTTTTATTGACACGAAATGTTTAAAAAACCGGCCAAGAGCGTGTCGGGCCACGCTCAGTGTAGGGTTCCGTAGTTTCCCGTCCGTCAAATGCTTGCATATACAATTATACTACAAACTTAGTCCAGAAATTATTTTGTACAACTTTTTGTCTTTTTTGTACACAAACTGTTCTTTCCATCCAAGTTCAAAATAATTTTCCTAGAAAGTCCTTATAAAGTTCTACTTTTCAGATCTTTTCAGATCAAAAGTTAGTCACCGTCAGGTTGGCTAGACCAAACGAGATATGTACATGAGACCATGTGCACTGTTTACTACCTATTTGATACTATTTAATACCTTTAATGAAGTATTTGGTACTTTTGGGTTAAGAGAGTTATCAAAGAAATAAAGTGGTCAGCCATTCTGACGTCAGGTTGGCTGACCAATTTCAAGTTCTCATACTTTTAGCGTTGTATTAACTGCGTTGTTAATGTTAACATTTAATACCTATATGGTACCTTAACATATATTTGTTACACAGCTTTAGGAAGCTCCTATAAATAGTTATTAGAAAAAGCCATTAAAACGCCTGTACATATATTATTGACGTCTTTTCTTCTCAGAATTATTGCTAACAATGTTTTTGTAGGCGCTTAGTGGCTTACGAACAACTTGTTTCTGGATATGCATAGTTAAGTTTTATCCATTTGTAATATTTTCCACCGACTACTGAAAAGAGGAGGTTCTCAATTCGACTGTATTTTTTTTTTGTTGTTTGTTACCTAACTTTCGACTGGGTGAACGGATTTTGATGATTTTTTTTTTATTTGATAGCTGGTGCTTCCAGTGTGGTCCCATTTTAATTTGCTGAAGATTTGATGCTAATCTTCGGAGATATATAATGGAACTCTTCAAAAATAGACAGCAACTCTGCAGTGATTGCTGCAATCGCTTGTAGGTTCATTGTTTATACTACATCATGACGTAACATTACGCTTGTATGCTCTGATGGGGTACGCAGATGTGTACAATACACCCAGATTTAGACAGTTTGATGTGTTAAGTTCCATTTATTGGGCATAAGCCCTATTACCTTGACTTCATCATTTCAGCCGAAAGACGTTCACTGCTGGACATAGGCCTCCTCCAAGTGTCGCCACATTGACCGGTCCCTTGCGACTCGTATCCAACGGATTTCCGCAACCTTCAACAAGTCATAGGTCCACCTTGTGGGAGGTCTTCCAACGCATCGTCTTTCAGTTTGCAGTCGCCGCCGGCCATCCGTTCTGCGAGCAATGTGACCTGCCCACTGCCACTTAAGTTTGGCAATTCTTCAGGCTACGTTGGTGACCTCGGTTCTGTTGTGAATGTCTTCATTTCTGATTCGATCACGCAAGAAAACTCCGAGCATAGCCCTCTCCATTGCTCTTTGGGTGACTTTAAGCCTTTTGATAAGGCCCATTGTGAACGACCACGTCTCGGCCACGTATGTAATCACTGGCAACACACACTGGTCATAGACTTTCGTCTTGAGACACTGCGGTAAGTTGGACGAGAAGATACCGCGCAGCTTCCCGAACGCTGCCCAGCCGAGTCGGATTCGACGATTGACCTACCTGGACATATATTGTTTTTTTTATTTTATTGGAAAGGATGTACTTTAAGGGTACATTAGTGAGGGTTGCGGGCCTATTCGAAAGAGATACCGCGGCCTCGGAACATAAAGGGCGAGGAAAGAACATGGATGGGTTTTAGTCAGTATAAGTCTGACACTGGGATCCCGCTCCGCCCAGAGTGAGAGAAGACATTTGATAATTTCCGATCCGAAGAAAAAAAAGGGTACATTGATGAGAATTTGGTTAGGTTCTAATTAGAAAGAAAGAAAAGAAAAGAAAGAAAAATATTTATTTGACGTCAGTTAATAATTACTCCTGATTATGAGATCCATGACAAAGGAACGGAACTCTTAAATTCTTAATTAACGATACTCGGCCGAATCTTTTATAGGCTATCCGGATATTTGAGTCACTTACCATAACGTCGATGTTAACCGACTTCAAAAATAAGGAGGTTCTCAATTCAATGTTCCCCGATTATTCGAAGATGGATGGACCGATTTTGTTTTTTTTTTATTGTTTGAAACAGGTTGTCCTATAATCATCAAATCAGGATCTGATGACGGAATCCTGGAGAAATGGAGAGAACTCTTCACATTTTATAGGCACACTAGAAGCGATTTGGGTAGTTTGAGGAAGTGTACTTTCTCGAAGTGATTCCATTTCAATTTGGTGAAGATGTAATGAAGAACTTGGAAGATAGGCAACGGAACTCCTCAATAAATGAAAGCTATTGGGATTGCTGATGCTGAGTTCATAACAGAAAATCACGCCGGTACGCTGTGAAGGGGTAATCACATGTGGACCACTAAAAAGTGAAAATAAAAACATGTTTACAAAAAATAAAACCGACTTCAGAGAAAACAAAAAAATCAGCTGTTCCCTACATTTTGACGAGTTATGCGAACATAAGTGTAGGGAACAGCTGATTTTTTTTGCGATTTCAAGGTTCGTCCCATAGAAAAAGTTGTTCAAAATGATGAGTACAATGACCCCTTTTCGGGTTTAGTATAAACAAAAAACAATGTTGTATACTTTTTTGTTTGTAAATACATACTTATTATACATTTAAACATCCATGACTCGGAAACAAATGTCCATGCTCGTCACACAAACATTTGCTTCTACTGGGATTCGAACCCAGGACCCTAAGAACGTAAGGCAGCCTCGTTACCACTACGCCATTCGGCCATTCATTCAATTTGTATCATAATTTGATCATGTTAAATTTAATAAAAACCCTTATTACTTTATCGTGTGGTTAGTGGCTAACTGGTTCATAGCACCATAGGTACCCATAGGCCTCTGACTTGGCTTGCCATGCCGTCGAGAAATACAAAATCAAGCAATCAATAAAAAAAATACCGTATTCATTCATTCCCAAGTACATACTTATATTCCTTAGAAAAATGCGATATGTAAATAATTAAATAGTAATACAAATGGACAAAACTTAACTATGCATATTCAGAAACAAGTTGTTCATAAGCCACTAAGCGCCTGCAAAAACATTGTTAGCAATAATTCAGAGAAGAAAAGACTTCATTAATATATGTACAGGCGTTTTAATGGCTTTTTCTAATAACTATTGTTACATCGGACCTACTAGAACATTCGAGAAAGCCAGTGATTACAGTGTGTGTACGTTAGAAGTTCGAGAGTATTCTATTATTATTAGTTTTAAAGTTAGGTAGGTACAAACTCGCGACCTATTTATACAAAGACATTAGAATTTCGACCGTACGCCTAGGGCATAAGGTTCATATTTGTTTGTTTTGTACAAGTAGGTAATGCCAACCTTGTAAGTAGGTACCTCTATTTTTTGTATCTACCTGCTATTTTTTGTTAGTGTTTTTTTATGACCCTCTCGAATGTTCGTCGTTATTCTGGTGTGTCTGGTGTGTTGTATAAATAGAGCGCTCAGGGCCGCGACCGGCAGTCTTGTTTTAGCGACACAACGAAGCGAATCCAAGTGAACTACAAGTGCGATATCTAAGTGAATAGTAAACAGTAGTGTATTTGTGATTAAGTTTTGATTGTTTTGTGATTAATAAAGTTATTGTGTTGTTTAATCGATAGTAATTAATTTATCTCATACCCAGCTCGTAACAAATTGGTGTCAGAAGTGAGAGATAAATTATGCCAATCCTACCAAAGGACGACACGGACGGGATCCGTACCAGAAGTCAGCGACAGCAGGATATGGACCAAAGGCGGTTTGGGGATTCTCCGACACAGACACCGGGTGGTGTCCAGCCTACGTCACAGCCAGTCGCTGGCCCATCCGGAGTTTCTCCAGCATCAGGGGCGCCAGACTTGTCAGCTTTAATGGCGCTGCTGCAGGATCAAGCTCGCCGTCAAGAGGAGCAAGCTCGCCGTCAAGAGGAGCAAGCTCGCCGTCAAGAGGAGCAAGCTCGCCGTCAAGAGGAGCAGGCTCGCCAGTTACAGGAGCAATTGCAACGAGACAAAGAGGAGCAGGCTCGCCGTCAAGAGGAGCAGGCTCGCCAGTTACAGGAGCAATTGCAACGAGACAAAGAGGAGCAGGCTCGCCGTCAAGAGGAGCAGGCTCGCCGTCAAGAGGAGCAGGCTCGCCGGTTGGAAGAGCAGTTGCAGCAAGACAAAGAGGAACAAACCCGCCGCCAAGACGAGCAGATGATCCTCATAAAGGATCTTCATGCAACTTTCGGCAAGGACCTGAAAGTGATGAAAGATCAGGTCCACCAGCACGAGAATCGCATCTCGGAGGCCGAAGTTCAGATTGCTGGGGTAAAGAAGGCTTTGGGCGAACTGAAGACTGAAGGCGGGACTGTAGCTTCGGTGGTTGCTGCACCATCTTCGCGTGGTTTTAAAGTGCCTCCATTCGACGGCACATCTTCGTGGTCGGCTTACAAAATCCAGTTTGAGGCCGTCATGAAGGCGAATGGATGGACCAAACCACAAGCCATGACCGCGCTCACCTTGGGCCTCCGAGACCAGGCCCTAACTATTCTCGAGGCAATCGGCAAGGACATTACCTACGAGCAGCTGCTGGAGGCGTTGGAGTCGAGATACGGCGACGCGCACCTGGAGCACGTATTCCGTGCCAAGTTGAAGGACCGTTTTCAACGAAGTGCCGAGAACCTACAGCAGTGGGCCCTGGAAGTTGAAAAACTCGTTCGGAAAGCCTACCAGTCTGCCCCTGCGCTGATTGATGGAAATCTGGTACAGGCCTTCGTTGATGGAATACGTGACTTAGAAGTTAGAGCTGCCGTGAGACTGGGGCATCATGAGACCTTGAAGGACGCCTTGGCCCATGCCTTAGAAGTAGAGGCAGTGAGGCAAGACCACCGAACGCACCGTGTCAGGGAGGTTGTTGCATCACCTGTACGCGACCGCCCACAGGGGTATAGTCCTAGGTGCTACACTTGTGGAGAAAGGGGTCATCTTCGGTCCAGCTGTCCTAAGCGCAGCACCCCGAGAGAAGATCAGCAGGGAAGAGTGGCTGAAGTGACTGCCCAGCCACAGCAGGGAAACGAGTAAATGCCAGGACTGGGGGGCGGGTGCTGGCTGGTATTGAAAGAGCCCCGAGAATCTTGATCTCGCAAGCACATGACGGGAACAGCCTGACCATCAAAGGCGAAGTCAATGGAACACCATGCAAACTGACGTTGGATACTGGAGCATCTCACACGGTCGTCAATTCCAAACTAGCAAGTCGGTTTCTTGGGGACTACTTCAATAAGCACGACCGTATACAGTTACTAACAGCTACCGGTCAGCACATTACCGTCCGAGGCAAGAAGGAGGTGGACTTAAAATTGGGTGACAGATTTTACAAGCAGAATGTCATCGTGGCCGACATAGTGGACGATTGCATCTTGGGCTTGGACTTCATGCGGAAATATCGTTGTGAGATCGACGTTGATCAAGGAGTACTGAAATGTGGTTCAGAGGAAGTGTTCATGGAAGGTGCACCGTCAGGAAAAGTGTACTGCCTGAAGAAGATTGTTCTTCCTCGCAGATCAGAAACGATTGTGCCAATTTGTTTGCCACGGAATCCTGGACAAAAAGATCGAAGTGTTCTGATAGAAAGGGTGAACAATGACTTCTCATGGAAGATGGCACGAACTCTGGTCAAGGCCACCAACATCTCAGCAGTACGCATACTGAATCCAAGTGACCAAGAGCATGTGATTAAGAAGGGCACCTTGATCGGCACTTGCGAGGAAGTAGCTTGGATGCGTCAATTGCAAGATGTGCCTACCGGAAATAAAGTTCGTAGTACAAAATTTGACGTGTCGACACTTTTGGAAAACTGCGATTTAACCAAAGGAGAAATGGAGAAGGCTAAGAAGATGTTACTTGAGTACGCCAACACTTTCTCTTCAGATGATGCTGACATAGGGAGAACTGGACTTGTTCAGCATCAGATTAATACAGGTAACGAGTTACCAATCCGTCAGCGACCAAGAAGACTGCCAGTTGCACGAGAAAAAGAGGTAGAAACCATGATTGAGGGAATGGTGAAGGACGGTGTTATAGAACCTTCATCGAGTCCATGGTGTTCTCCTGTGGTCTTGGTTAAGAAAAAGGACGGCAGTATGCGCTTCTGTGTGGACTATCGACGTCTGAACGACGTGACGAAAAAGGATAGCTACCCGCTGCCTAGGATCGATGACACACTGGATACGCTGACTGGTATGAAGTGGTTTACCACACTTGATCTGAAGAGTGGCTACTGGCAAGTAGAAATAGACCCCAAGGACAAGGAGAAAACTGCATTCTCAACAGGCAAAGGGCTATGGCAGTTTAAAGTTATGCCATTTGGTTTGTGCAACGCTCCTGCGACGTTTGAAAGACTGATGGAGCAAGTACTCGCCGGATTGATTGGAGACGCATGTCTTGTCTATTTAGACGACATAATTATAGTGGGCCGTACATTTGAAGATCACCTTAAAAACCTCAACCGAGTGCTGTCGAAAATCCAAACAGCAAAACTCAAGTTAAGTCCGAAAAAGTGCTCGTTTTTCAGACAGCAAGTGAACTTCTTAGGACACATAGTTTCGGGGGAAGGTGTTCAAACAGACCCAGAAAAAGTAGTCGCCGTCAAGGATTGGCCAGTTCCGAAAGACAAGACACAGGTCAGAGCATTCCTGGGTTTGTGCTCCTACTATCGAAGGTTTGTCAAGAATTTTGCCGACATTGCAAAACCTCTGCACAAACTCACTGAGGAAAAGAGGCAATTCTGTTGGGACGAGGACTGCGACGTCGCATTTCAGGAATTAAAGAAACGTCTGTGCAACACACCTATTTTGGGATATCCTGACACTGAAAATGACTTCATAGTTGACACAGATGCCAGTAATACTGGAATTGGGGGCGTGCTGTCTCAACGGAAAGGAGACCGGGAGGTTGTAATAGCTTACTTCAGCAAGTCTTTATCCAAACCAGAAAGAAATTACTGCGTTACAAGACGGGAGCTACTCGCTGTAGTAAAGACAGTGCAGCACTTCAGTAAATATTTGCTGGGACGCAAATTCCAATTACGAACTGACCACGCTGCACTGAAGTGGCTATTACAGTTCAAGAATCCAGAGGGGCAAGTGGCGAGATGGATAGAACTACTACAAGAGTTTGATTTCGTAACTGAACATCGCAGTGGGAGAACTCACGGTAACGCAGACGCCTTGTCAAGAAGACCTTGTCCTGAAGACTGTAAGCACTGTGCCAGGCAAGAGACTAAGGAAGTAGTGCCCGTGAGGATGCTTAGAACCGATCTCAGCGATGAATGGAAGGAGACCCTACAGCAGACTCAGCAAAACGACTCGGATATCAAACCGATCTTCGAGTGGATCAAAGCTGGTGTTCCTAAACCCAAGTGGAGTGATGTGGCTGCGATGAGTTCCATCACGAAGAGTTATTGGGCGCAATGGAACAGCTTGGTGATCCAGGATGGAGTCTTGTGCCGTAAATGGGAAAACGCTAGAGGGGACAGTTGTCATCTACAAATGGTTGTCCCTAAAGCTAAGGTACCGGATGTTCTACGGCTCTACCATGATGGATGTTCTGGAGGACATATGGGGGTAAAAAGGACTCTACTAAAAATTCGAGAACGCTTCTACTGGATCCACTGTCGAGATGATGTGGAGGACTGGTGCCGTAAATGTACCAGTTGTGCGGCCGTGAAAGGACCCCGTACACGCAGCAGAGGTGCATTAAAAGTGTACAACGTTGGAGCCCCTTGGGAGCGGATAGCACTAGACGTTGCGGGACCATTTCCAGTAAGTGAGAGCGGAAACAAGTACTTCCTGGTGGTCATGGATTATTTCACGAAGTGGCCGGAAGTCTTCGCCATTCCTAACCAAGAAGCAACAACTGTCGCAGATAAATTAGTCCAAGAAGTCTTCTGTCGTTTTGGAGTACCCTTAGAAATACACAGCGATCAAGGAAGAAATTTTGAATCGCAAGTATTTCAAGAGACTTGTCGATTGATGGGTACCTATAAAACCAGAACCACCTCTTACCACCCACAATCCGATGGAATGGTGGAACGATTCAACCAAACGTTGGAAAGATATCTGGCGAAAGTTGTGGAAAGCCGGCAAAGGGATTGGGACAAGCACATACAGCCGTTTCTTCTGTCTTACCGAAGTGCAGTCCACGAAAGTACGACTGTGACACCAGCCTTCGCGAACTTTGGAAGGGAATTACGGTTACCTGCTGATTTAATCACTGGAACTCCCCCTGATGCTCCATGTAGCGTAACAGATTACGCGAATGACTTGCGTAATAAGTTGAACGATGTTTATGAGCATATCCGACAGTCTGGCCAACAGATGTCTGAGAAGATGAAGACCCGTTATGACCGGAAAGCAAACGGTAGGGGTTTCGACGAGGGTTCACTGGTGTGGTTGCATAACCCAGTGCGGAGCAAGGGGAAGTCTCCGAAGTTACAAGCAAAATGGGATGGACCATACCGAGTCGTGACTAGGATCAACGATGTCACCTACCGAATACAGAAGGGTCCACGAGGTGCGCCTAAAATTGTGCATGTAGACCGGTTGGCGCGATACTACGGGACTAATGATGCTCGGGACGAGCATGTCTAAGGAGGGGGCAGTGTTACATCGGACCTACTAGAACATTCGAGAAAGCCAGTGATTACAGTGTGTGTACGTTAGAAGTTCGAGAGTATTCTATTATTATTAGTTTTAAAGTTAGGTAGGTACAAACTCGCGACCTATTTATACAAAGACATTAGAATTTCGACCGTACGCCTAGGGCATAAGGTTCATATTTGTTTGTTTTGTACAAGTAGGTAATGCCAACCTTGTAAGTAGGTACCTCTATTTTTTGTATCTACCTGCTATTTTTTGTTAGTGTTTTTTTATGACCCTCTCGAATGTTCGTCGTTATTCTGGTGTGTCTGGTGTGTTGTATAAATAGAGCGCTCAGGGCCGCGACCGGCAGTCTTGTTTTAGCGACACAACGAAGCGAATCCAAGTGAACTACAAGTGCGATATCTAAGTGAATAGTAAACAGTAGTGTATTTGTGATTAAGTTTTGATTGTTTTGTGATTAATAAAGTTATTGTGTTGTTTAATCGATAGTAATTAATTTATCTCATACCCAGCTCGTAACACTATTTATAGAAGCTTCCTAAAGCTGTGTAACAAATATATGTTAAGGTACCAAATAGGTATTAAATATTAACATTAACAACGCAGTTAATACAACGCTAAAAGTATGAGAACTTGAAATTGGTCAGCCAAACTGACGTCAGAATGGCTGACCACTTTATTTCTTTGATAACTCTCTTAACCCAAAGGTACCAAATACTTCATTAAAGGTATTAAATAGTATCAAATAGGTAGTAAACAGTGCACATGGTCTCATGTACATATCTCGTTTGGTCTAGTCAACCTGACGGTGACAAAAGTTAGAGGGGGACACACACACACACATTGTTTTTTACTTTTGGAGCGACTATTTCCGAAATTATTGACTTTATCAAAAAAATATTTTAGTAAACCCCTATTCATTTTTAAATACCTTTCCAACAATATATCACACGTTAGGGTTGAAATAAAAAAAAAACACTTCCCACTTTACTTAATGTAGGGGGGCTACCCTCATAAAACATTTTTTCCAATTTTTATTTTACCACTTTGTCGGCGTGATTGATACACATATTGGTATCAAATTTCAGCTTTCTAGTGCTAAAACGGTCACAGAGATTAAGCGAGGACGTAGAGACAGACATGGCGAAACTATAAGGGTTCCTAGTTGACTAAGGAACCCTAAAAATTATGATTAGGATAAACAATTATGTGATCACCAAAACCAGCTGAACAGACAAGAAACGACGGATAGACTGTGTAAAGAATGATATACATGTCGGGTTTGTCAGAGTTTATTTGTTGTGCTCGAGCATTTTGTGGGCAGAAGACAGGTTTCGTGCTATGAAAACTCACTGTATGCGATACACTGGTTATTGTCAGGTGTACAGTTCGGGTTGATGGTTTCCATGGAGAAGAACCAGCAAGAAACACCAATGGTTAGGGTTACTCTTTTCAAACAGATACCTACACTGAGTAAACTAACAAATTACTTGACATTACACTTTCACACTGTTACACTGGGCACAATGAATCGGGTACAGTTTCAAGACGTCTTAACTCTGCTGCGATCAGATCTAGCCTCTAGTCCTCGGGGCGAGCTGTTAACATCAGGACTGCAGAAACACGCCCTGGTGAGGGTAGACTGGTAAGTAGATCTCGTGACGTCACCACTGGCACGCTTTCCATTCATTCACCTGTCCGTACTCATGACCGGATATGGTAAGGAAAGTAGAAGTGTTTGATAAGATATTTGAAAATCAGTAATAGAGAAGTATGGAAGAAGATCCCCAGCCGTGAATGTTATTGAGAAATTCGTGATGGAAAAACCCAATAACACTTTGCCCGACCGGGAGTCGAACTCAGGACCTCATGCCCAGTAGTCGTGCTTGCAGCTACTGAACCAAGCAGTTGTCCATTTAGACAGGGACTTAAAAACACCTTCATAAAGGTTACAGAATTATAAGTGTAACATGTTGAATTGTTAACAGAATCAAATATAATAATAATAATAATAAATAATAAATTCATTTATTTTCTCTCACAATGGTTTTGTAGCACATAACAGTTTAGAACTATACAAATTCACATTGTGAGAGCTGGTGCCTGAAGTAGGATTTAAAAAAAACCTGTATTACAGGTCACCAGGCCCCACTTAGTGGCATCATAAATAGAACGGCAGAAAGCATGTTTTTCTACTAAACAATTATAAACAAAAATAAATAAATGAAAGGAAAAATAAAGGTAATAAAATAAAATAACAAAACTAATCCTAGGGTGTGTGTGAAGTGTGAATGTGTAGGTGGATGGTGGTGCGTGTGTATGTGAATGGTGTTGAAAGTGTTGATAGTTATTTGATATCAAGTATTATGAAATTGGGTGGAGCAACTTTTCTGTGTCATCATAGGAAAGAGTTTTCAAAAATTCTGTTACTTTTTTCTTACATATTGGTTTGTGCAATGAATAAATATTTTGACTTTTGTTGATGACATTATATAGATAATCCCCTAGGTAGCAGAAAAATTTATGGGACTGACGTAGACGGTAAAACTGTGTATTGCATACAGTACCCTTTCTTCGCTTATCTTTCAGTAGATCCAAATCATAAATCAGCTGCGAGTGCTTCTTAAGGACTGTATGCAGAACGAATGTTTGTCTTATAGACAGTACATCCCACTTCTTATATAAGTCGATTGTTGGAAATCGGAAGGGAAGACCCGCAGCAACCTTAAGAATGGCCCGTTGAGCTCTTTCCGCCTCCATCAAGTGCGTTTTAGCAGCACCTCCCCAGGAGATGACACAGTAGTCAATAAGCGACTGACACAAGGCATAATAGACCATCTTGATGGTACGACGGTCAGCTACATGTCTTAAACTCTTAAATATGTAAATGAGTTTGCGCAACCTCGTTACCAGTACATCTATATGTGGTTTGAAGCTGAGGAATTGGTCTAAAGTAACTCCAAGGTATTTGATGTTATCTGTCCTTTGAAGGGAGGGACAAACGCAAGGCTGGTGGGTTGACCAACACGTGTGAGCCGTGATTGACAATGAGCGTGGAGGTAGAACGTTTGACCGATGTGCAAATGCCACGTATTTGGTTTTTGTGACATTGAGAGTCAGCAAATTATTCCGCAACCATGCAACAACCCCGTCAAGCCCCTCCTGAGCCACACCAAAGACCTCATCCCAGCTATCACCACTAAAGAAAAGAGCAGTGTCATCAGCGAATGTAAAAATTTGACCATTACCAAGGTGAAGCTGGCACAGCTCGTTGATGTAGATCAAGAAGAGGGTCGGTCCGAGTATACTGCCCTGAGGCACTCCAAAGGTCACAGGCTCATCGTTACTCACCATACCATCAATTCTAACTTGCTGTTTCCGGTTAGATAGATAGTCCTGAAATAATTTTAGTGGAAGACCCCGTACTCCCATATTTTCCATTTTTTGTAATAAGTGTGGGACAGAAACTGTGTCAAAGGCCTTAGCCAAGTCCAGAAACACCGCCAGACAATTTCTCTTCTTATCAAGATTCATTATGACCGAGCTAACCAGTTCATGTACCGCGTCATTGGTAGATTTACCACGCCTGAACCCGAACTGGTTAGATGAAAGAAGGTTGTTAACTTCAAGGAACTTAATTAGCCGGTCATTCATAAGGCGCTCCAGAACTTTTGAGAGCGTTGGAAGAATAGAGATGGGCCTGAAGTTGTTGACACAGTCCCTGTCACCACCTTTGTGTATAGGTTTTAAAATAGCTAATTTAAACGCATGTGGAAATGTCCCTGTAGATATGGCGAGGTTGCAGATGTGGGTAACAGCGGGAGACAGCAAGTTTGCATATCTTTTCAGGAACCGGCCCGAGATTTGATCAATTCCGACAGCACAGTCATCCCTTAAACCTTGAACGATTTGCAGGATCTCAGATTCGTCCGTTGGGAGCATGACCAAGGAATGAAGAGGACCAGTCTTCGCGTTATTATCAGCCATGTTACTGAGAGGGAACGAATGGGGACTTATTTTCTCGGCTAGGTTGCGACCAACGTTTGCAAAGTAACTATTGACTTCATTAATACTCTTATCCGGATTGCCGCTTGAGATGAGACAGGAGGAATGATCTGTTGCCCTGTTGGATCCGCTAATTTGTTTTATAACATCCCATAGCTTCTTTTTGTTGCCACTTGCGTTCTCAATCTCTTTTTTTTCATAGTTTCTTTTAGCTTTCTTTAATAGTGAAGTGCAGAAGTTTCTATAACGCTTGTAAGTTGTGTGAAGGATATCGTTATTTGGGTCCCTCTTCAACTTTTTATACAAATTATCCCTGTTGCGCATGCATTTTAAAAGCCCTTTTGTAATTGTGTAAATGTTTTGAGGTCTCACACGTATGCAAAAGGGTTATAACCGATTGGCTTAAAACCTTAACATACGAGGAAACTGAGCAAGTGTTAGTTAGGCTTGGTTAAACCATTTCTTTTGTTATTCCCTCCGTATCAATAATAATTTAAGTAGGTAGGTACTCACCGAACATATTTAATCTATGTAATACTTCGAACATATCGGCACTACAAAGATAAACACTTTCACCCACACAAACACATACACAAACACACCCACACACACACACACATACACAAACACACAGTCATCACTACAAACCCTGTTTAAGAATAAGGCGTACATACAGTCTCACATAGGCATACAACTACATTACACAAAGAGCTGCTAATTAGTTTATAAGTCATTTACTGTTACTTTTTTATTTTATTTTTATTTTATTTTATTTTTGCTAATTTAATTTTTAGTCACTGTTTTAATAACTTGTGCATTAGTCTCAATATTGTTAATATTAAGGGAAAGAGCGAGATACCCCCAACACAGGTATTATCAATTACCTACTGGGGATGTCTCATTTTATATACTCTGTAACTGTTTTGAGACAAATAAACATTTTTCATTTTCATTTTCATTTTCAATCCACGGCTTACTGACTAGTTTCCTTTTAGGTATTTTTACTACTTTGGAGTTATCTTTTATAGCCCTTGACAGACAACCCACTAGCAAGTCAGTTGCTTTATTTACATCGCTGCATTTTAGGATGTCTTGAAAATCTGAATTACGCAGGGCCGAGTCCAGGTTATCATAATCAATACGGTGACTAGTCTTATTTGAATACTCTAGCTGAGACTTGTGAGCAAGATCAAGGGTAATGGCCACACTCTCGTGATCAGTAATAGATGATTCGACTACAAGGCATGTAGCCCTCAATCTTGATTTAACCATGCTGTGATCCAGGCACGTTTTCCCATGTGTTGGTAGTACATGACCTGGGAGCATGCAGTGACTAGCTAAGACATTAAGGTATTCGTGAGATCGTTTATCTGGGCTATTCATGACTATATCTATGTTTATGTCACCGCAAAGTATTATATTTTTGTAGCTGCTTAGGGAATTGAGGAGTGCATCGAGGGCGTCAGTAAAGTTGCTAGTGTTATGTTGGCTGGGAGGGCGGTACATTCCAAGAATGCAAGTATCTGAATTTAATTTAAGTAATAGACAGTTTGCGTCACTAATTGGTGGTTCTTCAACTGACACTTTGAGTTGTTTTTTGTAAAAAATTACGACTCCTTCATTTTGTGTCCCATGCAAAGTAGTTGATGCATAGTTATAATTGTCAAGAATGGGTATACTCTTGGCTGAGCGTAGCCAGCATTCGGAAAGCACCAACACGTCCCATGCTACATTAGACCTATGCAGAAGCGTCATGAAGTTTGGCATATTACATGAAATACTACGAATATTTTGAGAGAGAATGTTGAGATGGCGATTATTTTGATTTGCATGGGTTTTTATATCATCTATATCACATCTAATAACTCGAGCCACCGAAAAGGAATCCAGATCCGAGTGAATTGCTTCAATGGTTTGCATCAAGCGAAAATTATTATTATTAAAAGATACAGGTCACGTTTATAACGTGACCCGTTAAGTATATTACGATGTTGCTTGTCACTCGGGTCTAGTATGTCGGTGGCTATTGTCACTGTAATTTTATGATGTGAAATGATAAATGTAATCGGATGTTTAAACAGACGGTTATTATTGACGATAATTGCTCGATTTACTAAATCTTGACTCAAATTGTGCGTTGTGTAAAATGCATGTGGTAAGGGTGTGAGTTGTTTGTGTGTAACAGAAGGTTGTGTACGTTGTGCGAGACTGCAATTAGGTTTAACATAAGGTAACAAATAAGTGTAAATAAATTTAACGAACGACATAATCCAAATTAAAACTGATCTTAATACAGGTAATAACAATGCAAAGTAATCTATATTATGTACAATAACCAGTCACAAAATGAGTTTGCTTAACTCGGACTCATCATTAATACGCACTGGCGGTGACCCTTCTTCTTTCTTGATATAGACCTTTCCGTAGGATGTCCAGGCCGCAACAAGCTTTTTATCCTTGACCCTTAGGCGCGCAACGTAAAACAACCTTCTTGCTTTGCTTGATAGGTATTCCGAAATAAATAATGTACGTAAATCACCCTGAACGTTGATGTGTTGCGAGTTTAGACGTGGTTCCTCAAGTTGACGTCTAGTTTTATTAAATGAAATGTACTTGGAGATGACAGCCTCCTTACGCATTGTTGTAGTAAATTCTACCACTACGGCTTCTGACTTTGACCGGTAGATATCTCTTATCTCTGACCCCTCGATTTGTGTCTCAAGTCCCAGCGCTGAGCCGAGGTTCTGAACAATATTGAAGAATTTATTTTTGTTTTCAATCTCCTGTTTAGGTAAGTTGCGTATTTCAATAGTTGTACAGCGCGCATTCTTTTCGAGGAGGTCAATCTGGTTTTCTAGGATAGTAACTCGGGTTTTATACTCACAATTTTCCTTTTCCAAAGTAACAATTTTTGCCAGGAGTTCTTGATGTTGGGACGTGAGGGTTCCAATGGAGGTTTTAATCTCTTGGTTTTGCGTGGCAATAGTGTTCAAGGTACCGCTCAGCAGATCAAACTTGTGATCTTGTTGGACTTTAAACTCAACGAACATAGATTTGAGTTCGGAGATGGAGGATTCAGGCTGTTCTGTGTACTCTCCAAGCGTGCGTTTTAACCGTTTAGTTATATTAGTATAATAATTATCTTCAGTAAGATCTGTTTTATGGGAGATCTATATCGAGAGCTGAGTCCGAATTATAGTGAATGGGAGGATTTTGCGGATTCAACTTAGATGGCGATTTAGTAGGAGAGCGTAGTGCAGGGTTGGCGAACCTTTATGTATCAACGTGCCATTTTTCTAAAGTAATTTTAAATGAGGTCATAGACGTGCCATTACATACTCGTAGCATCGCAAGTTAGGGCCAGCTCACAATATAATAATAATAATAAAAACTACTTATGACTCAAACTCTTTATGTACTACAAAAATAATGAATGACTTCTGTTGTTGCAGATTAGATGACAAGTAACTTATGTTAGGTTTGCAAGATGTTACTTTTAGCAGAATGCATGCTGCATAAGAGTCATCTGTCAAACGGTTTCTAAACAAGTTTTTAATGTTATTCATCTCTGAAAATAATGACTCGTAGGCATAGGTAGATGAAAATATTGTTAGAATAGTACGAGCCAGCTTCTTCAAACAGTTAAATGTGTGTGGTATCGCATTCCATGTTTTCAAAGTTTTTTTATTAGCATTTTTACTTATATTACTTGTCAATCTCTTTCCTTATTTCAATGAATTTTTAAATCCATATTGAACTAGACTGGAAATCAATTAGCTGCATTTCAAATTCTTCCATTTCCAACCAATCGAATTGAGACAAGTTCAGTTTATCAAATGTCGTCACATCAGGGTATATAATGAAGTTGGGTGTTTCCGATAATTCCGTGAACTTTTATAAGTGTGCATTATGAGTTTTTGTGATAGGTGATGTGCCCAAAATATTGTGTCGCGTGCCATTCATGGCACGCGTGCCATTGGTTCGCCATCCCTGGCGTAGTGCCATTTTCAGTTAATCCAGATACTTCAATGGTTGGGGTGGCGATACCAGTCACGTTCACAAGCAATGCACCCAGTCACACTTTATTCGACGCTGGAACACACTCGTTTAATTCGTCGTCGGAAAGTTGGTAGCACTCACAGCGCCACGAATATTGCGCGTACGCAGGACTTTCACGGTTAATTAGTTCGCACAACCGCTAATATTCCGTGCACTCCCGGGTTAGTCACTATGATACGGCACTTTTACAATGTTTTTTCGATGTTTATTATTGTAAGTATTTCACTTCGTGGTGGACCGAAAACAATTATTAGTGGATTTATACTATATCAGACTTGTGCTAAGCAGAAAAATAAATGTATTGACAGCCGATAATTAATTTTGCGGAACGAAATGAGTAAGGGCACTACTTAACGGTCTCGGAGCGCGTTCCGTTTTCCATGAATGTATAAACGTATATCAAACACTTAAACAAATATGTAACACTTATAAGGTCCATGTTCACCGAAAAGATAACGGTCTGATTATCTTAAAACAGCTGTCATTGTGAAAAATGTGTTTTAAACAGCTGATTTTAGATAACCAGAGCGTCATCTTTATGGTGAACATGGACCTAAATGTGTTTTCAATGTATTAACTCAAAACACTTATAAAAGTGTAACCGTAACATATCTGTAATGTAACAGATATAAAAGGTTTAACAGTGTTAATAAGTGTCTAACCGGTAAACTCAGCGTTGCCATTGGATAGCCGAAATCTAGTTGCAGTCTGTGGTAAAACTGAGTATTTCTTTCACACATATTAACACTTATTAACACATATAAAAGGTTACAGTTTGATTCGGTAACATTATTGTATCTGTTACATCTAAAAGTGTTTTTCAGTAGAAACTGTTTTAAAAACAGTGTTAAAAACACATTATTACGGTTACAGTTTGAGTCCCTGCATCTAGGCATAACCAGCCTCTAATGTTCCCACTGCTGGGACACAGGTTCCCTCTCTATGGGATGAAACGAAATCTGACCACGCGGGCTCAGTGCTGTTTGATGTTATAAATGTCCGTGTATAAAACAATATGCTGGGGTAACTCAACCAAATAGGGATAACCGTTGCCGTCACAGTAAATGTGTTTCGTAGCAGCTATTCCGAATGGGTTTCGTAGCAGACTGGAGAATTCACAAAGTAAAACAGGAGAATTTATAAAGGGTGTAAAACACCTCTTAACGAGGCCGAAAGGCACATGTTCTCCCCGTCATTGAGATCATTTTGTTCTACATCATACTTACCTGGGAACCTTCTAGTTACGGAGATATTGGGGGTCTAAGTTCCAAGTTTTTTGACAAGTTTTTTAATATACAGTTTTCATTGTAAGATTTTGACGTGATAACGTCTTATAAATTGATAATACCAGCAACACTCATGAAAAATAGTAACGTTCCATGTTCCATAGTAACGTTCCACCGTTCCACGTGTTTTATTACATAAAATAATGATTATGACGTTTTTTGCGGAGTTTTAAAACAGGCCGACTCAAAAGTGTCCTTGTTACGTAACATCTCAAACGGTAAATGATAAATGATAAACGATAAATGATAAATGATAAATGATAAATGATAAATGATAAATGATAAATGATAAATGATAAATGATAAATGATAAATGATAAATGATAAATGATAAATGATAAATGATAAATGATAAATGATAAATGATAAATGATAAATGATAAATGATAATTGATAAATGATAAATGATATATGATAAATGATATTTATTCAGCAAGTAGGTTTTCTCAAACACTTTTACACGTCATTTTGACGTGATAACGTCTTATAAATTGATAATACCAGCAACACTCATGAAAAATAGTAACGTTCCATAGTAACGTTCCATAGTAACGTTCCACCGTTCCACGTGTTTTATTACATAAAATAATGATTATGACGTTATCACGTAAATCTATCGTCCGTAAACCGACTTTACAGACAACCAATTTTTTTCTTTATCCACCTCTACGACCCGCATACTATTCAATCCATCAGCATCAGCAGAATGTTTTAAGTACGTAACATTGAGTTCTACCACAAAACATGTTTTTTCACCCCCAAAAAACTGTTGACTGCTTCGTGATGAGGTCGTTTACACCATGTATACCAAACTTGGTGCCCTTATAATACATCGCAGAGCTGGACCTGGTCTTCGATAATTCGATCAAGAATACGAAGCAGACTTGGAAAGCCAATTCCGTTGTCGAACATAAGCTATTTGGTTTATTTATTTATTTAAAATAGGTGCACCAACAGTACATACATAAAACATTTATAATTAAAGGTCCATTTGGTATGGTTCTAATGTACGTACCAATTATAGGTGTCCACAACATTCATAACAAAATAAAGCAACAATGACTTAAAACTAAAAACCAGATCAAATAACAGACTTCAATTAAAGACCAAAATAAAATAACAAAATTTAAATATAAAGACTGAAAACAAAAATGAAAAATATTTAAGGCTGTTTAAATACAGTTTAACCCACAAATTACATTGTAAAATGTAAACCAAATAGCTTATTCGACCCTATTTAAGTCTATAATAATAACATAACATAACATCAGGTTTGTGACCCCTGAAGAGTTAAGTAGAGGTGTACATAATAGTAAACCCACGTTTGGCCAGTTATCTTACCGTCCCATGTTATAGGACGAGCCTAATGCCGTCAACTGAGCCCAATCCAGACTCCGTGGCTGCTACTGAGATATCATGACAACTACCAATAACACATCACCAGACCTGGGAATCGAACCCAGGATCTTATGATCGGTAGTCGTGCATGCGGTCACTAGACCAACGAACGGCTTGAATAATATAAAGAAAGAAAGAAAGAAAGAAGAAAGAAAAAGCATTTATTAGCCCGCACAGGACAAAACACATCGAAATTATCAGTACCTAACTACCTATACAACTTAAACAGAAAAAAAAAACAAATATAAAAAAAAAAAACAAATAAGTACTTAATAAAAAAAGTAATAATATGTTAATATCATGTAAATAAATCAGAATGGACCTGTTAATACGATAATAATAATCTAGTAATGGGATAACGGAATTAACAAAATAGGTACCTACTCATAATTTTGCATATCGTCGAATGATTTTACTTGCTAATCGATCTCTATCGACCTGGATAGTCCCTAATCAATTAGAATATCAGCTTGTTTACATTTCTTGTAAAAATTGCAAGAAATACGAATGTTTACATCGACTTTCTCAAAATTTCGTATAAGATATTAGATAATTTCTCAATACGACGCAAAAGCATACAAAAAAAAGGAAAACTGAAATTCAATTTATTTTCCAATGATTTCGAGAAAACAATAGAAATAACACATTGCTATTATGTTCTCACTTCTCATAAGAATGCGTTGAAACCGATTAGTTATGCTAGAATCTATACGACCTTGACAATGACCGACATCAATGTAAGAAGCCATTTTGTTTCGCATAATTCGCATACCTATTGCGACACGCATGTGCAGGCATCTCCGATAGTTCTATAAGTTACCAGTTAATTACATGAGTGTGAGTTATGAAAGAATTTTATGTTAGGAAAAATATTACAAACAAACCAACTTTAAATTTGTCCAATTTTTAAAAAACAAACCACTTAAGTCATCTTCTAAAAGTGTTGGTTGAAAACTAGCAGTGAAAATTAATCAGGTTTATGAAAAGAAGAAAACAGCTTTATCAAGAAATTCTATGTAACTTCAAGTATCAGCGAGAAAGTTACTACGAAACTGATGCCCTGAAAGTATACTCTACAGTCTACCTTTATAAAATTCAGGCTGCTATTTACAACCTGAATTGCAGTTGTATATTACTGAAAATAATTATTTAATATATATTTCACGTTCATCATTACCCTATAGGCAAATTACAAACTTTAAACTCGCCGGGACCCATCTATAAAACGAATCAGGAGTTAGGGCATACGGGTCAGGATTGTCGATCAATGAATGACTAAAAACGTTGTCATCGAGGCCCAAGAAACGTCAGCGTGATGTAAAGGCAACTGAGAAAAGGAAAAGTATAAATTAATTAATTTGGTATTTTTTTAATGCCACCTGGAGGAAAAATACTTTAAATACTTACTAGAGACACACCAAAATTTACTTAAAGGAAACATTCCTTGATTTTAAAAAGAAACAAATCTGCATGCGGGCATCGAAACCGGGATGGATCGGATAAAATACTTTCCCTCCAGGCCCCTTATTCACAACCATTCGACTCGCTTCCGATTCGGAAAGTTGTATGTCTATCTCGGTCGTTTTCGTAATGCCAGAAGAAGACAGATATACGAGTTGTCGAATCGGAAACGAGTCGAACGTTTGTGAATACGGGGTCAGGTGGGATTGAAAAATTCCACCCTGTATTGAAGAAACTTTTACCCAGAAGTTACACGAACAGCTAACGTTTAAATAAACAAAAGGTCCCAAGAAATTCCACACCAACAACTACAGATTATACTTACAGCACATTTTGTTTATGAAAATTCAATGATGGCAATCAAATATAATCCTATGTTGGTGGACATTGTTACAAATATCTACGTAATTTGCAAAGTTTCGGGAAAAGGTATCAGATGTGGGTGTCCTTTGAGCTATAATTATAGCAACCGTTTTGTAAAAGGTGTGGTTTCTGCTTTTGACTGTAACATTTAATCGGCGGTTTCACCCCTACAGTCGCCCGCATGAAATACTCGTAGGTACAATCAGCAAAAAAGTTAGATTAAGGTACAGGCATCTTCTTACTTCTTTTATAAATGAGGTTTACAGGCTAGCAATCTTCTTACTACTATTATAAATGGAAAAGGGTTATAATCAATCTGTTTGCAATTTCATCCAAATCCTTTCAGTAGTTTCTGCGTGAAAGAATAACAAAAATCGGTCTTTACAGACTTTTACATTAATAATAGTCGTAAGAAGATTGCTAGCCTGCATACCTAACTCTTTTGTTGACTGTACATTACGTTTATTTTAGGAGAGAGTATTGATTCTTGTGGTTTCTATATTTTTTAAATACACAATTTATGTCGTATGAAAAGTGTACACGAACCCTTCAGGAAGCTGACATCAAGTATTCTGGTATTCTGTACATTACACTAAGTAAAGTAAGCAAAATTTTTGCTGAAAAACGTCTGTGTAATTGGGGCCTTGGGTGAAAAATCATGCGAATTCTACTATAATCCGCATGGTTTTCACCCAACTCCTCAATTACACAATAATACAGGGTGAAAACCACCTCATCACAAATCCGTCAACCAAGCATTCTGTACATCAAATTAAGTAACTTTACGCAAAAATTATTGCTGGGAAACAACTGGTTTTTTTGGGAGGTCATGTTTTGTGGTAGAAGTCAATGTAACGCACTTAAAACGTGGTGCTGATGGATGGATTGAATAGTACGGGGGTGGAGGTGTTAAAAGTCAAAATTTTGCAAAAAAACTTGTATTAAAAAAAACTTGTTAAAAAGTTGTGACTTTGACCCCCCACATCTCCGTAACTAGAAGGTTCCCAGGCATGATGGTACAAGTGTCTTTTGGCTTCGTGAAGAGGTGTTTACACCCTTTATGTTGCGCACTGAAAACACTGTGCTGATGAATGCATTAAAAGTACATTAAAAACAAGTACCTAAGTATCAATTTTTTAATCAAAAACTTGAGAAAACTTTCTAGTTTGACCTCTAATATCTCTTAGATTCCTAGAATATCCCATGGAAGGTTCCCAAGTATGGTCCAGAAATGCAGAACAAACACAACATCGCAATCACGCTGATGGAGGAAAATGATGTACTTTTTGTATTTATAGTTAGGTAGGTAGGTAGGTAGGTAGTAGGTAGTCGGACTGTTTTAATTGAGTAAAAAATAGTAGGTACCTACCTAACTAACTTGTTTACTATGAAAACCATTGCGTTTCCGATTTAGATGGAATTTTAATGTCGGTTTAACAATAGGCCCGCTGTTCGCTATTATATGACGCCATTTCCATGTAGTTAATGTTTTTACGTTTTAAAATTCCTATGTGTTTTCGTTTGTCCGCTGTTTACTCTAGTTATTAAAAAAAACTATGTTTTTGTCAACTTGTCGTGTTGTTGTTGATATTTTTTGTGGTTAACTATTGAAAAGTGTTTAGCTTTGTTAACTCAGTTGAAGGTCAGTTAAAAGATAGGTACAATAAAGTAGGTGTAAGTTTAATAGATGTAAACATGTCAAATAGTTTTTTTTCACTTCTCATGCTCTAAAAGTACGCCATTATAGCCCTAGGAAGCGGGATTAAAGTGACCGTTTATTCCCCAGGGAGTAAAAAGTAATTTAAAAAATGGAACGATCTTTTACTCTGAAACATGGTCACAAAAGAATAACTTGTCAAAGGTTTTATTTAAATATCGAATTGGCTTGCAAATAGAAAGCGGTATACTTATTGAAAAAAAAAACAAATGAACTCTTCAACGCGAGAAAAAATTATGGTTGTTTGTGTGCATCGTTGATTTTTAAAAGTATGTGCAATGCCTCTGTTGCTAGCCACTGCAGTAATGTGGGTACTAATTATCTGTGGAGTGTGGAGCATCTTCATTGCGAGAATGTTGAGAGTTTGTGTTGTGTTTTTAATTGTTAATCTGTGACTGGCCTGATGGAAGAAAAAACTGACTGCTCAGTTCAGAACTTTTGTCGAGTGTAAATTTGTTCGGTTTTAAATGACTATTTTATTTTTCTCGCACTGGAAGTGAAAGGTACAGTTTGCACCTCGAGACTAAACGCCAATTTAATATACCCTCGCTTTCGTTGCCTCCCTCGCAAGCTCGGGAGTCAAACCACCTCGGGTATATAATGGCTTCGTTTAATCCCTCGTTATAAAATATACTATTACATTACTTAATAAATATCATTTTTGTTGTTTTATTTGTGTGGTGTCTGGAACCGAAAGACATAAACTGGATCATTGAACTCGAAAGTATTTTTTTAATTACTGTAAATAAAAAAATATTAGAAAAAGAAATTCGTGATTTAAGAAAAAAAAACAATTAATAAAATCACGAAAAATTAAATTTAAGTATACATATGTATAAATAACCGATACTAAAACCGACAATACCGATAATATAATACATAATTATCTAAATTGACCGTGTATTCTGAGGTCGTGGCTAAATAGTAACAGCCTGCTAAGGTTGGTCGGTGGATGGGTGACCACCCATTACATACCAAGTTTCTTCTGTGCCTCTGAAAGCACGGCCATTTGTCAGATCTTTGACAGTCGTTATAAGCAATCAGTAATACCAAGAGTTATCGTTTTATCCAGTACTAACTAGGTACTGTCGTGGAGGTCAGATAGGCAGTCGCTTCGCCTGATACAAAATACTGGTATTCAGCTATATCAGCCCCCGTATTCACAACGCTTCGATTCGCTTCCGATTCGGGAAGTCGTATGTCTATCTCGGTCGTTTTCGTAATGCCAGAAGAAGACAGATATACGAGTTGTCCAATCGGAAACGAGTCGAACGTTTGTGAATACGGGGTCAGGTCAGACAGAACAGGAAGCCGACCACAACATGTTGGGAAAAGGCTAGGCAGATGATGTATGAGCAATACAGGTGTAACTGAAACATCTACCTATCCCTCGGGGAATATCAGACGTAAGGTTGTCGTCCCTTAAAAAAATATGTTTCTTACTTATTATGCTGTTACAACTGGGAGTGATATGAAATTTCGAATGACAGTATATCGACGCACGCTATTTCGAAAAAAAATACGAGTGGTACGCCAGTTGCACTGGCACTATGTGTAAGTGTTTTCATAGAAAATAAGTAATGGCTCTACTTCAGGGGACATCAAATATTGAATCTATTCCGTATTTTTGTCGGAGTGAGTTTCATTCTAAGAAAACACGATATTTACCTATGTACTATAATTTTATTTGTACCTATGTTGCGAAATTATTTCCGTATTTTTGTTTTATTTTTAAGTTGACACAACTGTGGCTGACGCAATTGGATGAGGCCATATAAATGCGCCGAAATTAAAAAAAGAAAAATTGCGTCGTTTCTTTAGAAATTTAAAAACATTTTTAGCTCAATGAATCTTTTTGGCTACCCAGATACAGTTTGAGGGATTATCTAACAGTGGGGGTGGAAGTTATTTTGGGATGTCCTAAAGGCTTTATTGCCTCATTTACTGGTATTCTTTTCCTTCTATTTTCTTTTATCTTTGATAGAAATAAACTGTGTAAACGGCTAATAGGATTTTTTTCTATAGCCTACAGGAATTTATGCAACAGAAAATTCTAACTGGTTTGAATAATAATCTATCCATAGCCAAGTTATAGATCATTTTTTGGCCATAGACATGATTTTGAACAAAATAAAAACCGTCAAAAAGCAATAACTAAAAACGCAATAAAAATCGTTCCTTAAGTTATTTTCTAAGGCTTATAGCTCCGGAGACTTGACTTATTGTCTTACAATACGTTTTTGGACATAAACGACATGTTTTATATGAGTCTTAAACGACATGTTTTATGAGTAAGACTTAATAATATAGGTACTGCCAAACCTTTTGTTTACAAATAACACAACAATATGCGCCGGCAATTGTTTTTCATGAATAAATATTAACTGGCTACTTGTCATCGTCTGCTTCTTGTATTATCGTCCCATAATAATGTAATGTCTTTGAAAACAATGGAGAATTTTTCAACGCAGTATATGCTCTTGTTTACTTCCATATTTCCTTTTATGATTTCAGATGGTTTTCAGACACAATTAGGTACCTACATATTTGAATACCTATTAAATTATTTGAAGCTGGCGATCTACCCTACAAACATACGCAAAGGAGCACCTAATAGTTTAATTTTAAGGCGACTACATGAGCTAAACGCGAGTTTTATTATGACTAAAAGTTGATTCACTGTAATAAACAAAACCAGAAAAATATATGATATTCTTCAGGATATATGCTAGAATGATAGTGTTTTGAAAACCTGATACAATTAATTTGTTTTTATGATGCTTTTAATGATTCCACTGAATTTTCATTTTTTTATGAGGGTGAATACTTCTCAAAAACACGAAACTTAAAACGCGAGCTGATGCGAGCGATTTCCATTTTTTATTGAATTCGTTTATAAAATGTTTTAGGGGTTCTTGAGGGATTTCCAAATCTTTATAGTGTTCTAATTGATTTTAAAAATCTTTAAACGATTCTAATAATAATAATTCATTTATTTCAGATCACAAAAATCCATACCAAGCACGTTACATAAAAATAAACTATTAAAATCATTAAGTAAAAACATAAATCACATAAAATTAAATGAAAATTGAATTAGTAAAAATAATAACATGAATTACACAAAATGAAATTAAAATCAATTAGTAAAATAATATCAAAATTAACACAAAAACAGAAGTGTGCAATGACCTGTGTCAGTAAGCGCCCAAAACTATACGCATCCATTTATTCTGGATAGGACAATCCGTGCGAGACACAATCATCTGCAGGATGCCGTTGCCACTGCCTCGCACACGTTGTGACAAGGAAGCTACCCTTTTGCGCACAATCGCATGGAAGCCGTCCGTACGCGCTTCCGCAAACATACCAGACGCACTGCAAAAGCGAGGCAGTCGCATCAGCATCCTGAAAATGTTGTTATATTGGACACGCAGAGCATCAGCAGCCCGCTGAGTGTAATTTACCCACAAACTGCTCGAGTAAAAAGACTGGCAATACGCCTTAAAAAGAGTTATTTTAACTTCCCTCGAGCAGCGAGCAAACCTACGCGCAACCATATTCCCCCTGACTGCTAATGCTCTGCGCTCCCTCTCAATGTCAGCGTCATCCTGCAATTCGTCTGTCACAATGTGCCCCAGATACCTGAAAGTGCTCACCACTGCCAGAGCTGCGCCATTTTCTAATGATTTCTCAATTTTTTATGAGGGTGAATAATTCTCAAAAACACAAAACCTAAAACGCGAGCTGCGCGCAGCTCGAGCACCTCGCAAAAACTAGTCTATGTATGCGTGTCTGATCAAATCAAGGTTGTGATGAAGATTCCATCAGTGAATGGGCTTAATTTTGATATCTGATTTTGATTTTAACAAAAAAGTATATATGTAGCATATTTCAACTATCTAGTGTCCACGACACAAGCTTTGCTTAGTGTGGTACTAGGTGGCGCTGTGTGTTAATGTCCAGCGAGACATATATATCACATATCTCGGAAACGTGACCCTTTAGAACAAAACTTGTTTGTATTGATACCAGCTATCGATATAAATAGATCATATGCGTGGCCCCTACTTTGAAAAAAAAAACAAACACGCTTCATACAAAAATGTTTCAAGCCCTTTTCTTAGGTTTTTTTTGCAATTTACAGGCCAGTGCTAGTTTGTATGTTGATTATAATATTGTTCGCGACTGTAAGACGTATGTAGTTACAGAATTATAAATAAATAAAATAATAAAATCCATTTATTTCAGGTTTTCCCATATTAAAAATTACACATAAAGAGACACGAGATAAATACAAATCACAAATTAACGTAAAGAAAAAAAAAATGTAAAAATAATCATAAAAATAACAATCTTAAGTATCATGTCAACAAATCATAAATAGATACAATGTCCGGGAAATCAAATCAATGTCATGTAAAAAATGAATCGGAAATTAATTAATAATAAAAAATAATATAAAATAAAAACAACATAAAAATAAGAGTGCAGGGCTGTATAAAATATCATACAACAATGATGTCTTACATTCGCTAACACGCCCTAATACAAAATCATCAATACAACCCTCCAAGTTCATAAAGGTCCAGGAACGACTTGTCAAGGTCAAAATTGTACCTGATTACTACCCTGACACTTTCACCTTAAAGTAGCCACTGCTTGCATAATTATAATTATAAAAAAAATAAATAAATAGTGTTTTATTTCAGGCAAAAATACCCATAAGACCAGAAAAATACAATTCAACCCGATAAAATAATGGTCCCAAGAAATCATTAAATTCACCACAGATCATAAAATAAAATTAAATTCATTAAAAATCATAAAATATCACTCAATTACTTAATTAATTAAAAATCATTAAATATAATTCAATTCATTAAAAAATCATTAAAAAATAAAAAACAACATCAATAAAACCCTTAAAATATTAAAAAACATGGAGGTATGTTAGTAATTGGCTAAACACCTATTTGAGATCCATAATTCATACTAGACGCGCTAAACGGCGCCAAGTCTATTCAGAACTAGGTATGTCCGTATGCGTAGGAGTTGGGATCTTCCTGTTGTTCATGTAGGGCACATGTTCTACACAGGCCTATAAATTTTAATTAATATTACGGTCATGTTGATATTGTGTTATCATGTGTTAAAGCACGTGCTTCTGCTTGTACTAAGTACTCACTAAGAGCATTGTTTTTCGTCGTTATCATGAATAGGAGTTGCGTTTCTGGGTTTTTGGGAAATAGGTACTAAACTAGACAGTTTATAAAATGGTTTTCGAAAAGAAAATCAAGAACTTCTAGTAGGTATAATAACTTCTAAGTTTGAAATTGGTATTTTTTTTTAATTCTAAAATCTTCTAAGCTTGAAATTAGTATTTTTTTTTAATTCTTCTAGTCTATGATTGACAAATATGAAAGCTTAATTAGGCAGCTATGTAGTTATTTACATTGTGGGAGTAGCACGGGCGCGTGGAGTTCTCGATGTAAACTCACATACGTTTATTCCGCCCGTTTGTGCTAGGTCAACTGATGTTAATTACACTGTACCTACAAAAAAAACTTCAACATCTTAATAATAAAAAACCAAAAAAAAATCCACAGGCATAAAACAAAACAACATCATAGTACACGTAATCGATCATTGAAAACTTCAAAACAATCGAAACAAAATACTTTCAATGTCAACTATCTCTGTCTACCCCACGTGCGCAGAGCCACGTGGTGACGTGGGTAAACAAAGGGGCGTGTCCACTGACTCACGCGCACGTAACTATGTAACTGAAAACTTTAGGCTCGTCGCACACACTCATTATGAGTCGATTCGAGTGGTGCGTGTCGCATCTAGCTTTTCTTCTGTAATACTGTCGTAAAGAAATAAAGTTATAAGTTTGCAATCAGAAAGGGGCAATCTTCGGCACTATATACCTAGGGTGTAAAACACCTCTTAACGAAGCCGAAAGGCTCTTGTTCTCCCCGCCACTGCGATCATTTTTTTGTTTCTACACCATACCTGGGAACCTAATTACGGGGATATTGGGGGTCAAAGTTATAAGTTCTTGACAAGTTTTTTTTTAATACAAGTTTTTATTGTAAGATTTTTACTTTAAATACCTCCACGAACCCCGTACAATTCATCCATCAGCATAATATTTGGAGTGCGTTACATTGAGTTATACTACAACCCGTGATTTTTGAGCCCAAAATAAATTCCAATACGAAAGCGAGTTATTTCACTAATGGGAAGATACTTGTACCTACATTATCCCTAAGTATATAATAGACTATTAAAATGTTCCCAATTCCCATAGGTCCGAACATAAAGCGAGCCCGCGGCGAAAAGCTAGTTCGCAAGGTGGAGGTGCGATGGGGGTGCATAGTGTTCCCGCGCTGATTCAGACGCCATTTTGTAATTTCGTTTCATGCGTATCCGATTAGCCGCCTATGCCTCGACTCTAGACACAGACCGCCACGACACTGCGCACCTCTTCGTTTTACCAGTGAGCGACGTTCCTTAAGCGCAGTTTTTGTAAACACATTCAAGGTTCAATATCGCGCGATTCTGGCGTATGACATGACCGGTCGAATGCGAAACAACAAATGACGTAAAATTCAAAATGGCGACTGTTCTAGGTTTGGTCTTGCGGAAAGAAACTGGTACTACTGGCAGCGAGTATGAGAGGATTTGTCAGCATGAGTTGAATAAATGAGGCCTCATTATGATGATTATTGTGGGTGTGTTGTTTCTGTCCATATTAGGCGCGCTTTTGAGTAAGCTAAGTAGTTCTCAAGGCTATAATTGCCAAGCCTTTTCCCAACTATGTCGGGATCTGCTTCCAGTCTCACAGGATGGAGCTGAATACAAGTATTGTGTATGGAGGAACTGCTTATCTGACCTCCACAATCCAGTTAGTGAGGATATTACGACACCCCTAGGTAAGACTGGTTGCCAGGCTTTGGAGCGGACTACCTGTAACGCCTCTCAAAGATGTACATATGACAGCCGGCTTAACGTGCATTCCGAGGCACGGAGGAATCTCGGTATATAATGGGTGGTCACCCATCTACGTACGACCTAGGCAAGTGTGGCTGAACCTAAAGATTCAGATTCAGGTTCAGATTCAGACCTGAGCGTCTGTCATAAACTATCCACGAGCTCTTGCACGTAAATAGCATGTTCTATATCCATGGCTAAATCTATAATCATCATCACCATCATTGGCAGCGTTATTGCATCTTCTGCTGAGTATCGGTCTCTATTATGTGTCATGTTTCCCTGGTCTTTGTAAGTCTTAGTTAGTTTTTCCGCCATTTTATCCTCCAATCATCGCTCCTTCAATCATCATTCGGCAACCATTCTGTAAGACCTCTGTGCCACTCCACCTGACATCACCACGACCAGCCAAGTGTCCTACCTTCCACAAAATAATTGTACAAAATATCTACTACATAGTTTTGAAGCTTTTATCAAGTTCATATTACACTGCCACATGTAATAATTCGTGATTTCTGCACAAATCATTAAAGTTGTCACATTAATTAAAAATAATGCAACAAAAAGCAGAAATGATTAGTCTCACAGAAACTGGTTATACCTAATTTATGAATGTGTTTACTACTACTAGTCACGTGTACTATAAAAACAGGATTTAAATAATATGAATAATACTACGACTAAAACTATGTTCACTGTTCAGTTACGAAATGCATCCGGATATATGTCTGCTATGAATTCAAGAAGTTTGGGTCAAAAAACTATAGAACTAGCATAAGATCATGAAGATAGAAGAAAATACAGCCTTTTGCTGTGCAGAAGGACAAATAGCAATACTGGTTTCCTAAATAGTACAAAGTGGAAAGGGTGTACGCTTTCGCGGTATACATAGGTCATGGGTTCGAAGTTAGACAATAACTCATCATTGTGGTAATTATTTCATCATCACTGAAGGAGAGCATTGACACGTTCTAGAAATAAAAATTCAAAGATATGCGACATCCGCCTATTATCTCTGAACCCGCATTAATTAATCCAATAAAATCGCCCTATTCCTTTCACAGGGAAGATACCTTGGTCTCAGTCTGTCTCAGTAGTTAAATATTTAATTCTGAAAATGATATATTAAGATGTTGACGGTGATGAATATTTACTTCCCTAGTAGTGCATTATTTATATAATGAACTACTAGGAAGTAGTAGTAGTGTATTATATGCATTTTGCTGCAATAAGTTATGTCACCAACAATTTAAGTACCTGGATGACCGAGCCCTATTCGTTTGAAAATAGAAAAAACGAATTTACCCAGATATGGACCTAGCTACAGGTATAAAGCTGCATCCGGTTAGACTGGAAGCCGACCCCAACGTGGTTAGGAAAAGGCTAAGCAGATGCTGATGAGACTTAGCTAGATCGATTTATTATTTGCCCCCGTAAACATCTATATTGCAACTTTTATCAAAATCGTTAGAGCCGTCTTAGAGAACGTGATTACAAAATATATAATAAATAACACTCTTTTTTTTGGGCAGTCGTGTAATAAGTATACGAATATTGCTCATTTTATAGTATAGGAAGGATAAAATACGATTATTCAAAGGAGCAAGTCACAATATTATTAAGATGCCAAAAATAAACACAATCGGCCAGACATTTCTTCAGAAACTCCAATCAAAATTCACAGGCGAGTACCGTGTGTTGGTGGTGAATACGAAAGCAAACCGGTTGGTGCCTTCGTGGTTCGTATTCTAAAGACGTTATATTCAAAGAATTGTACATTTGTATGAAAATTAACTATCGATGTGTTTGCCCTTGGCAGTAATCAGTGGCAACATTGTTTTGTAGCCACATTTGATATTGATTGTAATGGTTTTACACACAAGAACTCTTGTTTGTTACGGTGGACGGTAGAAACTAGAGAACTCCTCGTGATAAGAATGTTTCTCTTGCTTCTTCCATTTTTTCTGTTTTTAAAGTCAAACTCGTGAATGGTGTGTGAAACTTGAAAAGACAGTTTCATCATAATCAAGACAAATCGACTCTCAGGTTCTGATTCGTGACAATAGGCTTGTGTCCTGAAAAAATATAAACAGTCCGTCAGTTATTTGATTTTATTTGATTTAAAAAATATTTGACACGTATTCTTACTTTTGTTACGCGAACCAATATTAAGGCGGAGGTTTCTTGAAAACGGTCCAAAAGGCGGTTTTTAAAAGCAGTGTATCTCTAAAACTGTAAATAATTTCGACAAATAAAAAAAACTTTATATTTTGAAGTCCTTTTTGCATACACTGATGGAACTCAAAACATAATTTGACAAACTTTAATGCACCAAAAAAATCTTCAAACATACCTCTTAATTTTCTTTCAAAGCAGTTTAGCCATTTATTGACAATGATAATTATAATTAAAAATATAACATAAAATTTCAAATGCGAAACTACATCGACTGATAGATTACTTACATCGCTCCTGGAGCCATCCTGTAGGACCAACCTGAACAAGTTTGCCCCCTTGTCACGCGCCATAAGACTCTTGAATATTATTTCTGTTGAAGTAGATATATTTCACTGCAGCCTGACGCAATTCACAGGAGTTGCACTGAAGTGCATCGAGAATGTTAATTGCTGATTGTTTTTAATTGTAGGTATTTTTTAAATGTAAGTCTGTTTATTTTTTTTGTTAATTGTAAGTGAGTTCTTGGTAGTAACATCGCATTGGCGTTATAGCTTAACAGCTATAACGCCAATGCGATGTTACTTACATAATTACATAGGTGTTATTTACATAATTTTAAATAAATAAATAAATAAATAAATTAATTATTATTAAATAGTTAAGTTCTAGTTTTAAATCGATCGAAAATACTCATTTCGCACTATTCGGCCCGCAGTGACTGAAGTAACAGCCACTTTGTAGTGCAAGCTAATTAGAACTTTATTCTAACAGTATTTCAAACGAAGTTTGAACCACCACAAATAGAGTTGCTTATTTAGCTGATGTCGTCGTCTTAACGAAGATACGACGCTTTTAAAAATCTCAATACGTCACGCCGTGCTATAATTGTTAGTGGGTTGTGACGTCACGTGCCCCCATTCCCGAGTTTTGATGCGTTCTAACTTTGTCAATATTCATTGATTTACAAAAACAAACAATACGTGTCCATTATTTTCCAATACTCTAACTGACGGACTAAATAGATTTACAATTTATTGATGGTAGAAACTAGCCTATTACTCTAGAAATTAATGTTTGTCTGTAAGCAAGGCAGAACGGTATTAAAAAAGATTCTGAAGATAGACCAACAAACCTTTTTAGACTCACTTTCAGAATTTAATTTGTTTGTTTATTTGCCAAGTTTATCAAACAGAAGAGGATTAATTGGAATATAATTCAACCCGTGTTAGAGAATTCTCGGGTCGACGGAAAACAAACTGCCTCGATCTGTACCTTTATTAGATTTGCCAAGTCAGCTGTAAATGTTATTTACAAACAAAATAAATAAACCTTTGAGTGAAAGTATATTTTTTTGATAAATAGAGCTGGACGGGGTTGTGGACTCGTGGCAGAGGAGAAGATGGCGGGACGTCTTCCTTGTGAACTGGCGAAAAGAGCGGATCGGCTACGAGTGCTACGAAGCGTTCGGTCACGCGAGTTCCATGATTTTTGTTCACCCAAAAAGTGTTCAACGTGCCTATAGAAATTGAGATTGGTCATTAAAAATTGGTTGTTTACTTAGGCATTCCCAATTTTTGACGTGAATTTGTATCAACGTATATTCGCTGTGAACTGGATCATTTGATTGTACTTTGCGACTTTATATATCGAAACGTATAATAAAAGGCGGGGCGGGAGTGGTACCATCGCATGATCCCAAACGAAAAAGTACCGGGTAGGTGACCTTGAAGCGCGTGAGCGTAGCTTAGCAGCATCTAAAAATAGACGCAAGGAATTCCCTTTTACATACGAAATAGTAACGATTTTTCTTTAAGAAAGTTCGTCCGTGTAGTCTGGCTATTATTTGTAGATCTTTGAAAGTCGTCACGAATTATGATGCCCGAAAATTGGACATAGGTACAGTCTTGCCAGGGCGTATCGTCATCATGTCGTTGTTTTCAGTGACGGGGTTGTGGAGGTCAGATAGCCAATCGCTCCATGTAAAATACTGGTGAATACCAGCAGCATTTGGTTGGACTGGAAGCCGATTCCAACATATTCGGGGAAAGGCTACGCAGATGATGATCTATCATAAGATACAAAACTCCCAAAGATCAGATACACGAACTCATTATAACTTATAGAATAAGTTTCATCATCCAACAATGTTGTCGGTGCCCAACAGGCTCACAGTTTTACATCTTTTTTATGCCATCGTTAAATTAATATTCAAGTCAGCGTCTGGAAAATATCTGAATGATTCCAAAAATGAATCCTGTTTTACTTGGCATCTACTACTTACTTGGCATATAATACTGTTTACTTGGCATAAATACTTAGGCTTCGCCTGCGTGGAGATCCATAATTGTCCGGCGAGATCATACAACCGAAGTATTCTGTGTTAACCCAGCAGTAGCTAAGGGTCATTTTTGAGGTAAGCCGGATACTTGTCTACAGAATTCGGACTGTGCCATTTTCTAAAGGGAATCCGGTAGGAATCGAGTTGTATGGATTCTTCGCCACTGTAAAACTGGTTATATTGGTGTTTCCGCGAAGGCACGCAGAAGCACCACGCCCACCACCACCTGTAACGGGGTTTGCCGCCTGACTGACAATTATTCTTCTTTTTATTGTGCATTCTTCTTCTTTTCTTCGTGTGATAACTGCTTTAGTCTGGCATGTTGATTTGGTTTCCTCACGATATTTTCCTTCACTTCGGCAAGTGATTACTATTGTTTTTGTGTGAAAGAGTTACAAATATCATAACAAACCTTCGCACTTGTGTGTGGAGGTCGGATGATCGGATATTATCTCCCAGGGATGCTATCCTACCCTACCTGCGTAGGCTGGGTAAAGATCCTATGTCCTATCCTAACAAAAGTCATTGTGTCCTTATGTAAAATATCTTCGAAATCTATTCAACTAAAGACATGACAAACAAACTCACTTTCACAATTATTTAAAATTGTTAAGATATGTGTGTTTATCATGAGTTTAATTGTTTTTAATTGTTTATGTTTAATTGTTTGATTTTGTATTCTATTCGTCTTTTTGTTTTACCTACTAACTTTTAAACTGTGTGGGTATGCGTATGAGGTGAGCAGTGTTTAAATCAGTCACGGTCAAGGTCATGTTGCTTCGTGTGAGTATATACATAATGTATATGTTGTATAAATGTGTGACTAATGTATTCTTTTGCTTGGTATTGTTCTGTGTTCAGCAATCATGATTTTCTTTTCAATTATTTATTTAACTGGATTCGTCATCTTTACTGGTACTTACTTCTATTTTTGTCATACGCAAAATGTAATGTGGTTTTAAATAAGTACTTATTTTCCGTTCATTGCGTGTGAACACCTGCCGTGGAAAATTCAAAGCATTTTCATACTTATTTTGTTGTTTAATGTTCAGGTGTATTTTGAAATGCTTCTAGAAAGAATTTAGTAAGTGAATTTTTAAAGGTTTCTCGTTAGCTGAAATTGGTGTGAGAGATTTTTTTAAAGCTTAACTTTTATAAATATAGTTGTGCACAATTTGATTCGACTTTTCTATCACTTTTACAAATCCGGAATCTGGAAGGCCTGAAAGTGATGATGATGATGATGATGGAAATAGGGACTCTTGTCCCCTATTACACGGGGTTTATGAATAGCTGGCTAAATGAAGGTGTACTAAGAGTGCACACCTCTTTCTAAACTTTTGGGTCACAGGCAGAACCGCATGATTTTATGTTACGTTCTTATTTTTCTATCATATCTAATAGGACTACCTCTTTGGTCAAGTGATCGAAAGCGCGACTGCTGCGATGAGGTCCTGGGTTCTATTCCTGGATCGTGCAAAGTATTATCGGGTTTTTCCATCAGGAATTTCTCGGTAGTAGCCACGGATCCTGGGTTTGTGCTCGGTTGGTGTCGCTCGCCCCTATGACATGGGACTTAAACATAACTGGCGAAATGTGAGTGTACTATTAGATACACTTCTGACTAACCCTCCAGAGATTACAGGCGTGATATTATGTTATCTAATAGCTAAATAGTTGCGTAGTTCAATCTAAAAGTAACTGAACAGCGCGTGTTTCTGATCTATCATGAAAATGTCAAAACATTTTGATAACGCGTAAAAACAAAACAAACGTGGCTTTGTTTGTAAATTAACAGACGAGTTTAGATAAACTCTGAGATTTATTCGGTTAATAAACTTAACAAAATTGGCCGTTAATGTCAATCAAACTTATATAAATCATTAAGTAATAAATGATTACTTAATTTAGTTTTTAGATATGTTCGATCTAGAGCCTAGACAAACTTTTTTACAGAAATATTGATCAGGGAAAAGTAAAGTACCTATTCATTGGATTATTTTATGCACCGAAAAGCTAATTTCATTCACAACGCTGTGAAACTAATTTTTACTTAAAGTCCCGCTTCGACTTATTATTTTAAATCAAGGGATGAACTTATTATTCTCAGAACAGATTCGAGTGAAAACAAATACGACGAGAATAGAGTAGAGTACATATAGGGTCGTTTAGTTTAGGGTTAGATATACCTACAGGTTGTAAATGACCTCATCACGATTCGAAGCCTTTTTAACCAAGCATTCTGTGTATCAAACTAAGTAACTTTACGTAAAAAATATTGCTGAGAATCGATTTTATTTGGGGTGAAATACGTGTTTTGTGGTAGAACTCAATGTATCACTCTTAAAACATTGTGCTGATGGATGGATTGAATAGTACGGGGGTCCTTGAGGTGTTATGAGTTAAATCTTACAAAAAAACTTATATTTAAAAAAAAAATTGTCAGAAACACTGTTTTAGGCTTTTACGGTTTAAAACTAAACTTATATTTTCACTTACGGGATATCTTCCGTGATTATTTATTACGTTGAGCTCCCGTTGAATTACCGTAAGTGAAAATATAAGTTTAACTTGTCAGGAAATTGACAAGTTTTTTTTTTACCTCCCATATACCCCCCATTTATCTGCGTAACTATAATAGAAGGTTCCCAGGTATGGTGTAGAACAAAAAAATATCGCAATGATGGGGAGAACAAGTGCCTTTCGGCTTCGTGAAGAGGTGTTTTACACCCTTTAGAGCATCCCGCAACGTATGGCGATTACAATTATTACAAGTGTTGGTCATCCAACTGAATCTTTGCTTACTAGTTTATTCCAAGGTTAATTGAATTTCTATAGTTCATTTATTTTTTCATGCTTTATAGTACATAGGCACAATCTTTTGTAGGCTTAGGGCAGCCAACGTACGAGTATTACCGCGGCCCCGGAACATAAAGGGCGAGGTAGGAACATGGATGGGTTTTAGTCAGTAAGAGTCTGGCACTCCCTCCCGCTCCGCCCAGAGTGGGAGAAGTCATCTGATGATTTCATATCATTAAAAAAAAAAGGGCAGCCAACGTATCAAATCCGCCCCTGTTCATAGCCTTGTCGCATGTGTGTCAATATCTCTATTCTATTCTATTTTTAGTTATGGCAAGTGCTGTCGATGCCAATGTCGACAATTCTGCCAATGTCAGAAGTGAAATGAGAAAGCAAGAGATGTATAGAGAGTAGGGAAGAAAAAGAGAGAGAGAGAGAGAGAAAAATAATAATAAAAAGTGATAGATCAATTAAATAACTAAACTCGTTGTGAAACTTGTTGTTGGGTTAGTAGGACAGCACTGAAACAAACAAAAAAAAATATACATAAATTATAATTGTTAATAACATTAAAATTTCAAACATATACCACACTAAATATAATTTTATAATTTAATATTGTTAAGACGGATAAAAATCATCAGCATCAGGAGCAGCTTCGGGGAGTGTCAATATCTCGTAACATCTCGTTGCCAATAGGTGTCTGTCATGGCGACATTTACCCCAGATTGTACATTAAGGTACATCAATTGACTAATTAGTACAAGATAAACAAGATGGATGACAGGTTCAATGTCTGTCTTATCAGTTTAGAGAAGATTGGGAAAGTAAATAAGGAAAGTGTCTCGAGTAATGAGTCGAAAAAACTGCAAAACCACAAGGAACATGTTCTTTTTCCGTATTTTTTCTCTCTAAACTTGAATAGTGAAAATCAGTACTGATATCTTTTTTTTTGGATTGGTATCTTCTTGGTCTTTTGTATTGTCTTTACAATGTGTGTTTAATCTTTTATTTTGGTAATTAGAATGAAAAATAAACTAAGTTTTCTTACTTTATGCATTATATTTTTTTATAAGTAATTATGTGATGTGAAAAGACAGCACGGAGACTATTTTAATTTGGCTTAATATTATTAATATTCTTTTTCTTCTTTGCTGGACTCCAATAATCCCCGTCCAGTATTTATGTGGCTACCAGCGTGGCGTGGCGTTAGCTTCGTTTCAATCCTGAAAGGGAGGTGGCTATGCAGGTTAAGCAAGGAAGAAGGTACACCGGCCCCGAAATTTGGTGTACAGCATGCCTAATCGCCTGGAAGCTGTTAGAAGAGCTCGTGGAGGCAATACAATGTATTAAATGAAGAAAGTGATGAAAAACAGGATAAAAACATGTAATCTTAAGAAAAATATGACTACTTTAGTTTTTTTTAATTTAGAGATTAATGTTGTGGGTGCAACTAAGTTTTATTTGATTTTTTATCAGTATAATTAAATTCTCAATTGAACAGTATTCGTTTCATTAGGATGGCATACGTAGTTTGGGAGATATTCTGGTTGATGTGACTGACCCGTTATTTTTGGAACCGAGTGTAGATTACTATTATTATACTTGAATATTGCTAAAATAAAAATATCTAAGTGTAATTTAGCAGAGTACCCGACTTCCTAGTTGGTATGAACGAGCGCAAAATGAACGCTATAAATAAAACGGGAAAATTCAAAATAAGCATCTGGCTATTGTGAGCTAGTGCGTAGGAATGGGAAGTTACTATTTTAATCGATATTTATATTTATACTCATTTATTTGTTTTATATTTTCAGACGGTGTAGGTACAATCTAGGTACTCATAAATGTCATAATAAAACAGTATTACTTAAAGGAATAGAAAAAAAATAACCTACTCAAAAGATAATTACTTTTAGAATCTCGAAAAAGAATGAAATTGGTAACTTGGTTTTCTGTTTTTTTTTGTTGTTGTTGTAAATGTAATGACCTATTTCGACTGAAAATTATCCATTTGTGATTCAGTTGAGGTATTTTTCTATCGAGTATTAAAACGTAGAGGGGTCTTTGCTATGCAGTCGGGTAAAAATAACGCTAGGTAATGTACCTACCTAAAAGAAAATGATGTAACTTTTTGAAATTGTTGTTTCACGTTACCTATCTGTTTAAATTCGGAATTCGAATTAGCCAAGCACCTACTGCGTAGTTTGGGCGATATCCATAGTAAAGAAAATAAACTTTGTTGAATAAGTGAGTTGTTGGTTTTTAATTAATGTAAGTAGCAGCCATTAATTGAGCTGGTACATTGATTAAAAAATAATGAATGTACCAGCTTTATTAATTGAGTCTTAAGTTAATAATATAATGTGTACCTACAACACAAACAACACAAATACAAATATTGAAGATAGTTTAGAAGAGTTCATATTCATATGTTTATTTTTTATAAACATCCACCGTTTATCGTTTCCAGGCTGTATAGGTGTGATGTATTTCTCTTGTATTCTTCTTTGTAACTCCCTTAATTGATATCCGCTTTCTTTTGGAGGCCGCCATATTGGATTTATAATGACGTCACTGAGCTAACCATGCATTACCAATTGGTTATCAAAATTTAATGTGTATGCAAAATTTCAGCTCAATCGGTTGAGGATATAGTTGTATTAACTTGTGTCACGCATTATTATCCTAAATAAAACAACAATACGTAACAATGTACCGAAAACACGTGAATTGTTGAGATAAGCCGAGTAATCGCTACTAAGCACACACAATATACAGGGTGTAAGCCACCTCATCACAAAGCCGCTAACCAAGCATTCTGTACATAAAACTATGTTACTTTACGCAAAAAATATTGCTGGGAAACAACAATTTTTTTGGGTCAAAAATAACGTTTTGTGGTATAACTGAAATATAACGCACTCAAAACATTGTGCTGATGGATGGATTGAATAGTACGGGGTTCGTTGAGGTATTTAAAGTAAAATCTTCAATAAAAACTTGTGATTAAAAAAAAACTTGTCAAAACGTTATAAATTTTACCCCCAGTATCTCCGTAACTAGAAGGTTCCCAGGTATGGTGTAGAACAAAAAAATTATCGCAATAACGAGAAGAACAAGTGCCTTTCAGCTTCGTGAAGAGGTGTTGTAAAACACCTCTTCACGAAGCCCTTTATATTAAACTACTAGCGGACGTCACGCGGTTTCACCCGCGTTGTTCCTGTTCCCGTGGGAGTACAGGGATAAAATATAGCCTATGTTACTCGCTGATAATGTAGCTATCCATTGCTGAAAGAATTTTTCAAAACTGTCCCGAAGTTTTTAAGTTTATTCGTTACAGAAAAATAAAATACAATTTTTTCCTCTTTATACTATTAGTATAGATTATTTATCTGCCTACCTACACAAATATATTTTATTTATAGCCCATAACTAGGTCACGCGATTACCTTTATGCATCAAACATTTGTAAAGTTAAGGACAAACTTATTTTAAATTCATGAGCATCTTGCCTTCAGAAACGGATGAATTTTACAGCAGTTTCAGACGTGTTATGTCTAATAGTCGCTGTTGTAAGTTTTACTTATGTAACATAATAAACGCGAGACCTCCCGTGCGTTGTCTAGGACCATGAAAATGATTTTTTCTATGACTTTTGGAAATGCGTAATTGAAGTGAATACTTCTTTAGGCGACGTTGAGTACTTTTTGGGTGAACAAAAGTCACGAAACTCGCGTGACCGTCACCTAACGCTTCATAGCACTCGTAGCCGATCCGCTACGGCGTAGCACCACTACGTATGCGTGCACGGGGCACAACCCCTAGAAGATATACAAATTACTTAGTTTTCACTTCTATCAGTGGTCCCCAAAGATTGCCCTGCATGCTTTTTTTACTTTAATTTTATCGTACATATTGATACTATAGTGCATAGTCATACTATACTATGGAAAGTAATTTTTTTGCGAATTTCAAGAACTCGTAGAGCTATGAATAAATAAATAAATCAATTTATTGACACACACAAGTTACAAATAATATAAGCAAAAACAAAAACAAAGAGCATTCTTAAAGGAGTTCAAAACTAGAAGAAACCGTGGGCCTCAAACTAGGCACAGCCTGTATCTTGGTGGCCCAATACAGAAAGTAAAGGCAGATTGTAATAACTGACTCTTCAGCGTGACACAGCACAACAGGACACAAGTAACAGTTCATTTGAAAATGATAAATAAAGAAAACTATATTATGTCACCGTAAAATTGTCAAACACGTTATATTACAATATAACGTGCTTTTTCTCGCGATATTGTAATGTCTCGAATTATTGTCAACTGAACACACGGAAGTATCTCTGCTGCCCCCATAATCGGGACTTGGGGCACCCCCCCTTTAGGTTAGTTAGGTTCCTTTAAACCCTGCACTCGGAAATAGGGGGAATGGTGCATTATCTTTTCATGAGAGTTGGTCCACTGGGCAAGGGGGACCCCTCCTTACCTCCACACCGCGTAAGTTGACTACCATCACATGCATTTTTTGAAAAATAATGCGTTTTATTGTAAGCAGTATGTTCATTTGACAATAATTCGATTATGAGAGAGAGATAATGCGTTTTATTGTAAGCAGTATGTTCATTTGACAATAATTCGATTCGAGACTTTACAATATCGCTAGAGATATTACAATATAACGTATTTGACAATTTTACGGTGACATAATACCTAAAGCTAAAGTTGTTCAGTTGACCATCCTGTATAGGAAGCTTTTCCTTTTCTTTCTAAGCAAATATTCTGATTCTTTGCGGGAGATTACTGTAAAATAAAGCAAGGAGACACCTACCTGAGTCATGATTTATTGTGAAATCTCAGTGTAAATCTGTGCATCTTATTTTAGCAGTCTCACAGTGTAATGTGCGTTGGTCTAATGTCTCGAAATATCACGTTTATTTCCTAGAAGAAAATATAAATAAAATGGTGGGTTCATCACACTTTTTATTTCATTATTAGTTTATTTTTGGTTTAATATTTATTTTCCGATGATTTTCGAGTGTTTTCTTAATTTGTTGCTTATGTGGGTGGGAGTAAGGAAACGTATAGAGTAACAGCTGGTTTTATTTTATAACGCATATTGTACAACTAGCTGACCCACGCAACTTCGTATGCGTCACATAAGAGAGAAAAACGAAAGGACAAAAAAAATCCCCGTTTTTGCAACATTTTTCATTTCTGCTCCGCTCCTAATAATCGTAGCGTGATGTTATATAGCCTAAAGCCTTCCTCGATAAATGGACTATTCAACGCAAAAAGAGAAAACAGGGTTTTTTTTCTTTTAGTTTTTCTCTCTTATGTGACGCAGACGAAGTTGCGTGGATCGGCTAGTATTAGTATAGATTAGATTGTTCAGTGACGAGGTTAATGTTGTTTACTATAATGAATTAATTGCTTAGGGCCCTTAGTGTTATATGTTTTTAGTTACTAGTTTCAGCTGCACTTGGTTTGACTCGAAGACGAGCCCAACATTGTTGGCAAATGAAGATCGTCTTTTCTCATTTTTTTGTGACGTTTTATGCAACTTATTACTTCTTTCGTGTTTGACAGATTCAGAAAGTTTCTAGGGAGTACTGAAAACCCCTTTTAGCAACAAAGTAAATTCATAAACGTTTTGAAATTCCTTCGGGAAAAGCAACCGGAAAATCTATTTCCATTCTTTCTTACAAAGTTGTTTTCCAAAGAGTATTTTAGTCTTCATCGTGTGGCACCAAGTTAGACATTAGTGAGTGAGTGTCAGAGTTTTTATGCTGACCATGGGCCTCTGACTTGGCTTTACCATGTCGACAAGAAATGTTTTTCCGGCATGGCTCCATCACAGCAAGTGAAAATTATACAATACGCAATCAATACGCTTGAGTAATTCAGCAACTCGTCCCACATGCTTACGGCCCATTTGAGACGAGTTGATGAAAATCAAAATAAAAAGACCATACTATACTATATAATATTATAAAGCAGAAGAGTTTGTTTGTTTGTTTGGTTGAACGCACTAATCTCAGGAACTACCAGCTCGAATTAAAAAAATATTTTTGTGTTGGATAGTCCATTTATCGAGGAAGGCTTTAGGCTATCACGCTACGATTATTAGGAGCGGGGCAAGAATTAAAAATGTTTCAAAAACGGGGATTTTTTATTTTCTTTCGTTTTTCTCTCTTATGTGACGCAGACGATGTTGCGTGGGCCATAAATATTATTTTGAATACGAAAAATCAGAGGTGCGTGTCTTTGGTTCGGAGACTAAAGACTACTTCTATTAGTATTTCAGTGAGTAGGTAATGTTCAATGCCCTTCGAAATCTTGCGTAATCTTAACATATAACATATTATTTGTTATGAAGTGTTATCGTGAAAAATGTTATTAAGTGAACATAGTTACGTCTATTGAATCACTCTGGGAGCCATTCGTTTTGCTGCAGGTGTTGCGAGCGAGGCGAAATAGTACCCTTTGGTCACACGTTTGTTTTGTCGAATTACTTTGGTTTTCAACTAAAAAAGGTGTTTTTCGCTTTTGTAATAGTAGTCATGAAGACATGAAGTCCATGTCCGTTAAGGTTACACGAGCTAATCGCGAGTTTGATAATGCCTGAATGTAGACGATTCACTGCAATAAACAAAAGCAGAAAAATATATGATATTCTTCAGGGTATATGCTTGTATGATAGTGTATTGAAAACATAATACAATTTATTTTACTCGATGAAAAATATTACGAAATTATTTCTAAAAAGTTCTTTAACGAGTGAAAACCATAATAAAATACATGCGATCATTCTGATTTTTTGGCAAATAATTCTACAAGCAACATATAAGCATCACATATTTTATTATTTAAGTCCATCCAATAGATTTTTTGTGAATCAAAAAATCAAAATCAAAATCAAAGCATTTATTTCAAGTAGGCCAATAACAGGCACTTTTGAATTGTCGAAAGAAAGATGACAATTAAATGTAGCTACAGTCCCTGTCACAAGACATTAAAACTGTGAAAGTACTGTAGTTGCCCATTCCCTAACTTAGATCTCTATGGAGAAGAACGGGCAAGAAACTCCAATCGATCGAAACCACTGATTTCTCACTATTCGGGCCGCAGTGACTGACGTAACAACCATTTTGTTGTGCAAGCTGATTAGAACTTTATTCTAGCAGTTTTCTCTGACAGTTGATCTGACTACGTTACTAGGAGCCAAAGCCAAAACGCTTGAAAAAACACATGTCACTAAAGCTCGTTGACTGTAACTTTCGTTGGCATAAGTTGGTATCCGAATACAATCATTAGGTCCAAGTGAAATTATAAGACGTTCTGTTCCATGCAGTGACGTACCGAGATCAGCGCCATCTATACATCGAATAGGAAAGAGTTGAAAAAGAAAATCCTTCATTTTAATTTCCTTTTCTACTTTAAGAGCCCTCTTACAGTCCACTAGCGCCGCCAATCGAAAAAATGTCATAACTCGTAAATAGAATCAAAAATACAAAATGATTGATAATTTTTGTTACAAATGCACGATTTAGCTAAACAGCTATATTTCAAGTGGTGACAATGTGTTATAAAATTACGTTATTGCCTTTTCTACAGTAATAATAGACCACATTTTGTATTTTTGATTCCATTTACGAGTAAATACAATCATAGTACATATTAACTTTAGCGGAAAAATTAAAAAGACGATCATTCTAATAAACACAGACAGATAATGCTTTGACTGTCAGATAACAATTCTTATCAATAACTGTTATCCTTGAAAACGTTCGCAGACAAAATATAACTAATGTTATCTCTATATGCTCATGTTTCAGCAGAAATAATAATGTTTACTTACGATTATGACATACTAGAAAATCACCATGGTTACCCTGAAGTGCTTTGTAAATTGGGCGTATTTGTGTGTGTAGGTCTGCAGGATTATATCATCTAAAAAAATGCATTCAAAAGCTGGCAGTGTCGCGGACGGGTTTGAATGAAAATTGGCACATAAATAGACCATCTGGGTTAGGCCATACAAGGCATTAACGAACCTTTTATGAAACCGTTAACCAAACAATTGAAACTTTTCGCGAAAATCATTGCTGGGAAAAGTTTTTCTCTCTTTATCTCTCTTTTTATTTGTGGTAAAAAATCGCGTTTCACGGTAGGATTCACTGTAACGGCTCTTGTAGGTACTTAAAGTAAAGTTATAATAAAAAAGTCGGTTTACTGACGATAGTTGAACGTGACAACGTCTTAAGAAAATACTGATGGAATGTTTGCATTTTTTGACACCACATTCACTTTTCACTGCACTTATACTCGATCAAAACATGTAAATGTACTATAGTATAGCAGCTGTCCACGCAGACGCATCGCTCACTCAAGTAGGAGAGAGACGGATGTCGAACGCTGCCGAACGCAAAGGCCGATTGTGCTTCTTGTCACTCGTTCCGCGCTCTCGCTTGCACTTCAAGCCTTACATGGAACGCCTCAGAGCGATCAGCGAAGTAACGCCGCATGAGGTAACACCGCATGAGTCATGTTTTTTCGTGCGTGCAGCCGGCTCTATCGAATTATAAGACGTTGTCACGTCAAAAAATAATCCACGACCCAATATTTCTGTAACTATAAGGTAGTTACAGATATATTGGGTTGAACTTTTTCACAAGTTTTTTTTTAAATTATAAGTTTACTTTAAATACCTACAACTTCCAAAATATGACTTACAAAAAAAGTGGCTTTCGGCTTTGTTAAGGGTAAGTACTTTTACACCTATTTTAAATACTTTTCATTCCAGTGGTTAGTTCATATGGGATAATGTCAGACCCCCAACGTAGGAGAAGCCGCAGGCTAACGCTAGTTGTTTCTTGTTGTATAAAATAATACATACATAAGAGTTTCTATAGTGGTGGGTATGGGTACCTAAGTACAAAGATCAGCCAGAACGTCGAATATAACCGAGTTGACACGGCTATTTTTGCGATGGCAATTATCGTCCAAAAACGCAAAAAGGAATGATATACACACAAGGCTAACGGGTTCAAAGAGTTGAAGTACCTAGTATATTTATTTACTTAGATAGGTATACGTTTCAGATTTTTTGAGTAAGTGAAGGTAAATCTTCTTCTTCTTCCTTATGATTGAGAGGGGTTAAGTTTTGAAGATAAGGATAAATCAGTGACCTTTAGCGTTCATTATAAATATAATTGATTAAAGTTGTGTGTATTATTCATACTTTTCATCTTGTAAAAAACTATTAATTCATATTATTTGTTTATTTCCATTTAATTTACCCTATCAAGTTATAATAATTTTAATTTTTTGATGAAATTTTTCGGATATCTAAACTACCTAAATACATTGCTACTAACTTAGTCTTAAGATATTTAATTTGTATACTACTAACAAAGTATGGACATCACTTAGTCTGAAATAAACATTTTCATTTTTTATTTTATTTTTATAAAAATATTTAAATACAGATTTGGCTTTTCTAGTCCATGAAAATAGATTTATTTGTTATCTTTCCATTAAAATCTACAGACGATGTTATCAGCTGTTGTTGGGATAGGACTATTTATTTTTAGTTTGTCAACAAGAGCCCTACGTGCTTATAAACATGGGACCATTTTCATTTTATGTGTTATAGGAAACTAGCTGACCCACGCAACTTCGTCTGCGTTACATAAAAGAGACCTTTGTTGTCACCTTTTGATTTAGTAGAGCAATCCCAGTCCATTGCTATCATTTATTGAAAAGTTCCGTTGCCTATCTCCGAAGTTCTTCATCAGATCTTCACCAAATAAAATGGGACCACTTTAAGAAAGTACTCTTCCAAAAACTATTCAAATCACATCAAGTGTGCCTATAAAATTTGAAGAGTTCTCTCAATTTCTTCAGGATCCCATCATCAGATCCCGACTTGATGATTGTGGGACCACCTGGGAAGTATGAGTATACTCCAAACAAATAAAATAATAATTCATATATTTATTTATTTATTCGCGAGTTGTATTTATTTCCACGATAAACCGGATCCTAAAACGCATATTGGCAAGAAGGCTGCTAGGCTAAAATGGGATAAGACGGGTCACATCAGCCACATGCACGATGACCACTGTGCAAAAGTCTCCATGACGACGATTACCGTACGACGACGGACCGGACGGCGCGGCTCCGGCGCGGCGCGCCCCGCCGTTTCCGAAAGAGGAAAAGAAAGAGGAGGCGAATCGACCACGAGGGCTTGTTTGAGTAGGCTCGGGTAAATAATAAAATAATAATAATAAAAATAATTTTATTTTCAAGCAACTAAGGCCCATATATAAAATAGAGCACAAGGAAGGAATTGGGGGACACCTTTGCCCAGCAGTGGGACATTAGGACTAATAATAAAAATACCAGCTACCTACCTACATAAATACCTGCAACATACTTAACTCAGTAATAACTTGCAACACGTGCACGTCTTGAGTTTCTGTCAGTGTCAACATTCATGAGAATCTCGAATCTATGTGCTGCATAGTCACACTCATATTTATCATGTACCGACAATTATACTTTTTAGGATTCCGTATCCAATGAGAGTAAGCTAACATAACATAATCATATACCATCACGCCTGTTATACCCAAACGGTTGGGCAGAGGATGCAGAAGTGAATCTACTTAATAGTAGGGACGTATACTATTAATAGTAGGGGCGTATACTATTAATAGTAGGGACGTATACTATTAATAGTAGGGACGTATACCATTAATAGTAGGGACGTATACTATTAATAGTAGGGACGTATACTATTAATAGTAGGGACGTATACTATTAATAGTAGGTACGTATACTAGTAATAGTAGGGGCGTATACTATTTAGTACACTTCTGCGGTCCCATCTTATAGACGGCGATCCTATTCTCATCACACTCAAATTCAGACTCCGCAGCTGTTATACTATATCCGGACGTATACTAGTAATAGTAGGGACGTATACTATCAATAGTAGGGACTTATACTATTAATAGTAGGGACGTATACTATTAATAGTAGGGAGGTATACTAGTAATAGTAGGGACGTATACTATTAATGGTAGGCACGTATACTATTAAGTACACTTTTGCGGTCCCATCTTATAGACGGCGAGCCTATTCTCAGCCACACAATTAAGACTCCGCAGCTGTTACTCAGAATTTCCTGATGAACAACCCCGACGCGGGAATCAACTTAGCATTCGCAACTGCGACCACTACTCCAACGAGTCAGTCTCTATAGACTTCACTGGTACCTGTCTAACTCATACCTGTGTTTACTGGCAGTAGGTGATGCCTAGCTGCGTACTATCGATTTTTTGTTTGCTGCTGTTTGCAATTTTTTTTTTCAGCTGAGTGCATTGAGTTGAAAATCAAACAGTGCAGTTGTCTACAAACATTGCTTTTATGTGTGTTAGCTGTACGTGTAAGGCCTTAGCAACAAAGTATGTCAGTACAATGCTATCGTTGACTTTATCAGCAAAATATCTTAAATATCTTTGGAGTAAGAAATCATAATTTACATTTTTACAAATACAAAAATCTTTACGAATTCTTATCAGTATTTCAGTGAGATTGTTACATTATAGGTATTTTAGTTTTTTTTTTACGTCTAACGAAGGAAATTTATAACACTAATCCCCTCAATTCCCTCTCATAGAGAGGAGTACTGTGTCCCAGTGGAAACAATTAATAGGTTTATGATGATAATACAAATGTTTTAGTATGGACAGCATTGCGGGCTTACACGAATCTAACAGATGAATTAGATCTGTAATTGCTCGTCATCATCATTCTCTTGCCCTTATCAAATCAAATCAAATCAAATCAAATCAAATCAAATCAAATCAAATCAAATCAAATCAAATCAAATCATTTATTTCTTTGCAAATATGGGTAATTGGTACATAAATGTTTTCTTAGATAATCTAGTCCTCCATATTCTATCTGATAGGTTGACGCAGCATATTATTATCTTCTTCTTTCATACTTCTCTATTACTCATCATTTCATCAGACACCTCCTTTCTGGCCATATTATTTACACAGTCCATCCATCGTTTCTTTGCTCTTCCTCCACTCTAATGCCCTTCTATATTCATAGGTACTCAAAACTTTTCTCACGACATTTTCCTTAAACCTACGCGTCACATCTCATATGACAACCGATTACTTATTGGTAACGTTGTTAGATTTTAACCACAATGACAATACCTAGGAGGCATGATAATTGGAGTAATAATATAAAAATAATGATTCTCCTCGTATTACGCACTAAGAAGGTACCTACATCTTGTATGGCATAATTAGATTCAACTGCCTTAAATACCCCTCGATAAAAACAGGCGTAAAGTTACGTAATTACTTACCCGTTGTAACAAACCATAAACAAATCTGTTTTCCCCCAGAACAGCACACTAAATTATGTACTAAATAACAAGCCAATCTTGGCCCAACATTCGAGGCCACAGCCAACATTGGCAACAACGCTCTTGACCCATATATTCACGTACCTATAAAACATTTGTTAGGTCTGGCAACCGCGTGGTACCGCCACGTGGCGCTAAGAGGTTATGTCAGTAGCCTTCAGGTATATAATATATATAAATATAGTGGAGGAATGTACAGTAATATATAATAAGGATATATTATGTTCTGATGTAACTAAGTTGTAATAAAAGCTTTGGTGGCAATCATTTTGAAAGTGAAGTTGTTGTTGAAGTTGTTGAGGTATGCACGTCATAACTTTGCGACGAATAAATGTTTTTTCTTTCTTCTTTCTTTCTTTCCATAAGGGAACGACCTATGATCTCAATCGTGTAAGTTTTGAATATGAAGTGTAACAGACAGTGGGTACCTACCTTGAAAATTATTGAGTTATGTTTGTAAAAGAGAGCTTGAATTTATCCAGAAAACGGAATGTTTACTTAAAGTACACGAATATCATTTATTTGTTTTACTGAATAGATGTTCATGCCAGAATGAATAAAATGTTTTTTGTTGTAAGAATACTTACTCACTCAATTTTAGCATTCTTTACAATATTTTACACTACGATAAAAAGTGTACATGGGTATAGCTACATAATAAGTAAGTAGGTATAATTACCTATGGAATGTTGTAAACATTTTGATCTACAGATCACACAATTTTACACTGTAAATAATGCATCATACAAAAATAAATAATAATCGATTAAAGTTAACCGAGAGAAATCGAGCTGTGGGAACATTGATTATAGTTACATCTACAACGAAACAATTTACTCGGCAACTGGGAAATCGATTAATATAATTACACTTTAATGAACTGTGTCATAGTATATTGGAAAATAAATAAACGTTGTTTATTTCGCTGGAAATCTTCTCGTTCACTTATGTCAATTTACCATTTTTTTTATATCTGGTTGCAAATAGTACACTTTTTGCGTTTTAATTACACTGCTGGCTGGCCCAGAATGTAATTAACCTACTTGACTATGATCAGCTAGAGGCCAGATCACATCGTGAAGAAACCAGCATGCCTGAGAGATATTTCTCGACGGCATGTATAGCCAAGTCATAGGTCCATGTGCGGAATGAAAACTCTGACACCAGGCCCCTTATTCACAACCATTTGACTCGCTTCCGATTCGGAAAGTCGTATGTCTATCTCGGTCGTTTTCGTAATGCCAGAAGAAGACAGATATACGAGTTGTCGAATCGCAAACGAGTCGAACGTTTGTGAATACGGGGTCTGGTTAGGTACTAACCATATTATAAAGAAACAAGGTAGAGACTTTTGAGGGTGATCTTTTGCAAGTCCAGTTGCTGAAACCAACAACCCAAGGCAGATTGTCTTGGCAGATAAGTGAGACGTGACTCTTTTCTCATTCTTTACCATGTTCTGGATAAAGAAGAGCCAATGGATGTACTTTCTTCACCTTTTAAAATTCGCCAGTAACGTTTTAAGTCCCATGGTTTCATGATCGTGCATAGGTATAACACTTTTGTCATCTACCGGAGACCTTCGACATTCGATTCGTAAATCTCTATTGGGTAACATAATTAAAAACGTTTTGTAAGCAGACTCCTGAAACGGGTAATAGGACCGTACAACAACTAAGAAGGTATTGAAGGTATCTGAAATCAAAACTAAACGCAAATTGTATACTTAATTATAATTGTTGATTTGATTCGAAAAAATAATCTAGGTACCAACCATAGCTATAACTTCACAATATCAACTCACCTTTTCTTACCTACCGACCTTGAAAATTCTTTTATCAATGTTATCAGAAACCGGTAAACTTGTTTACAAATACGCCGTACGTATATAGGTACTTTTTAACCGATCTTAAATAAACTTTCCATTTTCCAACAACTAATACACCGACAAGTACTCTATAACAGTGAGTAATAATACTTGAAAGCAATAATCTTCTTCCCAAAATCATCGCAAGTAGATTTTGTTCGAGATAAACATTTTACGAATATAAATTAGTCGACACTCAACATCGCCATATCGACTGAATAAACTACGCACAAAACATCGTGTTGTGATGGTGTGGGTGGAATGTGCGATAGCCATTACAGCCTGTGTCTGTGTGCGTTATCAAAGACTGTGTGAGATTGTTATTGAGACGGGAAAATAGGTAGAGAATTACGGGGATTGTAATGAAAAAATGAGAGGTAGGTAGTGGATGTTCATCATCTGCTAAACCTTTATTGGGGTCGCCTTTTAGTCCAACTAGATGCAACTGAATACCAGTATTTTACATTTAGCGGCTGCTTATCTGACCTCCATGATCATGTCAGGTACTGTGCTAGCCTTGACTGCTGATCTGAACTGAAATCTGGCTGACTGGATTCAAGGCTGAAATCCTGAATAAGCTGTCCAAGTCTGACTTAATTTCAGATGGTCGGTACTAAAATAGATGAAGTTACTCTGTTTCTTATTTTTAGTTTCAGTACAGAAAATAGATTCTGTGCTCGATGACAAAAAATGACAATAACTAACGTGTTATTGACATTTTCCGTACAGAAGTTTGCAAAACAAACCTAAAAATAGGCTTTCAGCAAATAACTAACATAACAATCACTTTTGCGATGAGTATTTTACTTACTTTTTAATATAAGTCATAACATTACATCAATGGGCAATACCTCAAGGTCAACTCAACAAAAACCTGGGTCAACAAAGTAGCGTATCTACAAAATAATCTATGTATGTTTTGATGTGGCCCGCTCGTGTGAAGCGTGTTTACAATACACAGAACGCGCATGTGTGCGTTTAGCCAGTAAACGTATTTATTTTAGGCATCGGCTACACCCGGTTCAGTCCTCTTCGTCTTTTTGATCGACCAACAGTGTCAGTGCATTGTGAAATTATTTGAAAAAAGAACTATTTGGAACCAACATGTCGGCATCACCTATTGCAAGACAAGCCACTAATGTCCAGGCCATTCCTTCGAGGAGGGTGCTCATCACCGACCCTTCACAGATGCCTGATGTATACTCTAGCACTCCTGGAGGCACTGTCTACTCTACCACTCCTGGAGGTAATTGAACTTCTTAATTAATGGATCATAAGACCATGAGATAATGAGACGACCTCGTTTTCGTAATCTGTGATAGCATTTCATAGGCTGAATATTCAAATGGGGAATATTTAAATATGGATGAGGCTGGCACAAAAACGTGGAGATTGGTACTTACAAGAAAAGAGAGGCCTTTACTCATCAGTTAGTGAATTCCGGCAGTGGATGGAAAAAAAACTGAAAACTTAAAAAATACAGGTTAATAAATATGTCCAAGCCCTAAAGTTCAACAACCAAGCAAGTTAGAATCACTTATAATTAATTATACAGACAAGCTAACAATAGAGACTAAGCATTATGTACACGAACTGCCAAGCGACGCTAAAACAATAATATTCCCTTGCCAACAATTGCTGGGATAAAGGGAATTGTACATAACTATTTTATGTAGGTAGGTATATGTCTATATAGCCAGAACTTCAGTACAGTCATCCCTCATGCATCATGAGTTGTAGAACTAATTTTAGAAGTCACAATGAACTCAACATTGATCTTAATTGTAGAGTAGTTAACCTTGGCAGGGTTTAATTAGTTAAAAACTTCAAACATTACGAGAATTAGTATTAAATTACGCATTAGTATCAATGAACTCTTGTTATTGTTATTTTTTAATTAAAAACAATGTGATTAGTTTGATTAATTATGCCTATTTATGATAATACTTATCATAATGCTATTATAATATTTAATAGTAGACAAACAACTACGTACGTACCTATTAACCTAGTGCACAAACAAAAAAAATATAAATAAATATTCAGTAATGTATGGATTTGATAAGAAATCAAAAATTTAAAACCACCTACAGAAATAATACGCAAAGATCAAGGTGAAACAACTTATAGACCAACAGATTCCTCAGAAAAAACGACTAATACAATTTTAATAACTTGTGATATCTTTTAATTAGCATTCTTACAAAAAGTCTTCCACTGAAATAAGATTATTAATCAATCAAAAGATTGTAGCACTCTGAAGGTTAGCTACATCAAAACATTTCAATATAATCTAGCTACCAGGAATGCTGCTTTCAAACAAAGATTATCTACGCCTTTGTTTGTGTAACCCTTCTGATTATAAACGACGTAATTTGTTGTTTATGTTATCGCATAAAACATAATAATATTACGACCGTAAATAATAATCATTACACGGCCTACACAGACAGGGTAACGTGGGCTTTCATAATTTAAAGTTTAAGACGTCAATTTGGTTTGTAAACACACTTACAAAATTCAATTCACTTCATTTAAAGTACTTACGGGATTATATCCGTGAGTTTCTTTTGGTTTTACGAGAAAACCGAAAACCGTGAACGTCTAAAACAGTTCAATTCACTTGTCTCAAATTAGGGACTGACTTAGAGCATCACAGGAGACTACACATTTGTGACTGCTTCTCAATCATCCTTGGCTGAAATTGTATTTCTTCATCATCATCATCATCAGCCTATAATGTTCCCACTGCTGGGACACGGCCTCCTCTCAATGAGAGGGAAAGGGCTATAATCTACCACGCGGCCCCAGTGCGGATTGGTAGATGTCACATGTCTTCGAATTTTTGGTTCTAGGACATGCCGGTTGTATTTCTTAGTTAGGTTAAAATTCGTTTTGCAGTCGGCGCTGCCGCTGTTTTCTAGAACTTAATGATTTTAAAAGCGTCACTACTAAATTATTTTAGGGGCAAACTTAGAAGAATAAAAAAGGAAGAGGTTCATACATTGTAAAGCCTAAAAAGGACTCCTTAACTGTCAGTACGCCCCGGAAGTAAGATTTTTTCCAAGACCAAACAAATTGAGTGTATGAGCTTGTAGATTTTGTCTAAATGAATACCTTTGTCACTGAGCGAAACGTAGAAACTTCCTAACCTAACTTTAATATACAAAAACGTGATTTCATTACGTAAACTTGCCATGTGGCGATAATAGTAAACTGTGTTATTCGAGTTATGTAACCACTTGGCAACCACTCGAACACAATCGAATGTTTGTTTTAGATAATGGAACAACTGTGTCCACTTATACCTGTTTTCTTTAACAGTGGGCAATACTTACATGAATGCATTAATGGAATTTCAACGCTTGCTTCAATGCAAAGGGTTGACATTCCAATTTTCATAGTGCTAACTGGTTTGTGGAGGTTAGAAAGGCAGTCGCTCCATGTAAAATACTGGTGTTCAGTTTCGTTCGGTTAGACTGAAAGCCGACTCCAACATAGTTGGGAAAAGGCTCGGTAGATGATTGTGAATGATACTAAAGCATTTATTTAGGGTGTCCATTGCCCAGTGAATACATATGTACTTACATTGCGTATATTAGAGGCATTTTTGATAACCTGTGGAAATTTCTAGATACTAAATAATACAGATGTAATGTTGTTTTAAATCTGGTTTCAATTTTAATATTTTTTATCTTGTCCAATACTACCTAATAATATTATCATCGTAAACTCATTTACGTATTGCTGTTTTATGTTATGTTTATGAAACATATTTTCCTATTTCGAATACCTACTAAGACGAAATATTAGGTACTCGTCATTAATCGAAAAAATAAAACTGCAAAAATTAACATAAAATTATGTAAATGACGCAAAACACCGATGTTTGTTATTAAACTCAAGGAAAAAAATATAAGCATAAAAACAAACCTTATCGTCGATAATTTAAAAACCAATTTCAAAACAATGTTATTTTTTAGTAAAATATTTACGTCTTTTCATTATAAGTCGCATAAAAGTCACGAGTTTTTAAGATCATTGATAGTGAAGCCCTCATCAGCTGATAGAAAGCGCTTGTGTATGCTTCAAGCGGCTTAAGGATCATTTGGGGACCAACTTATCTAATGATACAAAGTGACGGGAATATGTCAGCGACGCTTTTACGCAGAGATAATTTACAATTAGGGTCAATTTAGGAAAACGCTGCTTTTCATCTGAAAAGCCTTTTTCAACTTGAAGCAATATCAATTTTCAAAAGGTCACTTGTTCGCTTTCCAAACCAGTATACTTACAAAGTTCTTCATTCATGATTTGTAAACTGCTTTTTATCAACCTTGATTATTTATTAGAACACTAGCTGACCCACGCAACTTCGTCTGCGTCACATAAGAGAGAATAACGAAAGGATGAAAAATCCCCGTTTTTGCAACATGTTTCAATCCTGCTCCGCTCCTAATGGTCGTAGCGTGATGTTATATAGCCTAAAATCTTCCTCGATAAATCGACTATCCAACACAAAAAGATTTTTGATTAGAACCAGTAGTTCCTGAGATTAACGCGTTCTACCAAACAAACAAACTCTTCTGCTTTATAATATTATAAGTATATGACACCGTAAAATTGTCAAACACGTTATATTACAATATAACATGTTAGTTAGGTTCCTTTAAACCCTGCACTCGGAAATAGGCGCCGGGGCTCCGTCGACTACGCTTTTTAGTTGAATATAAAGTGTTTTAAGGTTCGATATTTCTCAAGAATGGTACATTATCTTTTCATGAGAGTGGTACCACTAGACAAGGGGGACCCCTCCTTCCCTCCACACCGCCTGAGTTGACTACCATCGCATGCATTTCACGAAAAATAATGTGTTTTGTTGTAAGCATGTTGTTTGACAATAAATCGAGAGTTTACAATATCGCTAGAGAGATTACAATATAACGTGTTTGACAATTTTACGGTGACATATAGATAACATAATATCACGCTTTTAAACCACGAAGAATTAGACAGAGGGGTACCTCTATTACAAATACACCCAGTTTTCGTCAGTTCTGTTCTAAGTCCTATTGTCACTGGCTGCTACCCAGTAATTCCTAGAAGAAAACCCCAATGACACTTTGTACGACCCAGGAATCGTAACCAGGATATGCCTCATTCTTTTATTTACTAGAAACAACGTTAAAGATGAGCTAAGTACCTTGACTTTGCAGTGCGATAGTACATACAAATATGTTAAAGAAAAAAAAAAGCCAAAATCATAACACTGCGGAAATGTCGAAATAGAATTTGAACACAATATTTTCGTCGACACCACAGGAATGTTTTCCTAGTAAATTCACTACGTAAATGTGATGTGTTATGTTGTGTGACATAACAGATTGGACGTATTTGAACTTCGCGAAATATTTATGATAATATGTAGAATAGTAAGCAGGGTCTCAAGTAAATAAAATAAAAAATTGCTCGAGGTTTGTTGATAGATGACATGTACGTATTTAAATGTTGGATAATTTTGTTTATAAATATTGAGCCAAACAGAAATCTAAATGTCAAGGAAATTAAAGGTACCATACTTACGGATTCCGTACATAATGATCACCACTTTGTTTACTTAAATTTACTTAAAAATCATGGTAACTGTAGACGTTAACATCTTACGTTAAGTGCTATGAGACCTCACCTACATAATTAAGTACTTAGGTATAGTAGTTTTATGAACTTTATTAATAAACCTTCCATTTCCCTCTTTTCAGGTACGAGGATAGTATACGAGAGATCATTTATGATGTCGCTACGGCAATCACCGATCTCGCAGACCCCACCGAAGTGCGCGTTACCAGCCGCACTGCTGAAGAACCCTAATTCCGTCCCGAATGTCATACAGCCGACTGCCGCGCAAAAGGCGCGCTCTAACTCAATCTCCTTCGACGAGTCGCAAGAAACCTTTAGTATGGATCTCTAATAGGTTAAGCTTTTAAGTCATTACAAAAAGAAAATAACTTCTGCTTTATTGTACAATTTCATGATGTAAGTTCTTCAGTTCTTTCATATTATTTTACCTCTAATTTATACCTTATCGTTACGAGAATAAAGGTGACTGCAAAATCAGAGGTTAAGTAATAAAAAGGACATTATACCACGCGTGCGCTTACTTTATGTCTCTTTTCGTACCTTAAGTGTCAGTTTTGTTTAAAAACTTAGGACCAGATATTAAAGTAGCAACTATTTTAATACTACATCCCCTAAGTAGTTATTTTTAAGTTAGCTTTAGCTCTTAAATGCGTGACTGAACATCATTATAATAGCGTTCAAAACGCGGTCCTTTGCCACGCGCGCCAAAAATTCAATAAAAACTATAAAATACAGATTATAAAATCTTTAAAAAAAATTATAAATCAATTTTTAATGGAATGGATGCGTTCATTGTATGAGACCAAAAATGTATTTATTGTTGAAAAAAAGAATGTGGCAAAAGATAAAAATGTTGTAAATAATTGTTAGTTTTATGCGTGTAACGCACACTGTAGGTGCTTAGTATTTTTTATATTAAAAGCAGTGCCATTACATGGAAGTTAATTCTAGTAACTTAATTTTCTTCCGACTGGTGTTGCTGACATTGTTATGAAATCTCAGATTTTTAATATTGTCTGGGTTTTGCGATATTAATTTTTATTTAAAAAAGAATTGGTCACAGATTGTTGAAATCTTGTAAGTCTAATTGTATTATTACGATAAGAATCTGAAAACTTAGGAATTAATTGAAGTTTCTATAGTATCGGCTATACAAAGCTTTCTGACATCCTTTGCAAGATTTTATAAAACTTTCAGGTTTTTGGGAAGACTGCATTCGAGTCAGTCTGACTTTATTGACTTAGTAGCCCTAGATTAAGGACTTACTTACTGAAATGTTGTTCCAAAGCATTTAATTAATGTCTATAAATGGATACAGTCCATTATATCTCTCTTTTGTTAAATGTAAGTGATTCTCCAACTCTGTGGATGTTTTCAGTATACTTAGTGTGTGTGAAATACGTTGATATTACGTTATATTCGACTGCCAGTATAATAATTGTGGAAATAAAAATGTTTAAATTTTATTTTGAATATTTCTTTGAATTCATTATCATCATCTTTCTACCCTTATCCCCCATATGTTAATACTCGGGGTCGGTGCAAAACGTTGCTTTTCTTCTACTTGTTTGATTGATGTACACTTTTGCCTTCACACAGGACATAGAACTTCTCCAGCTTACATATCCGAAGCAATAGGTTCAAGACTTCAAGGTGATTAGATGCAGAACAGTATATTATTACTCGGGACAAAATAAACCAAAGATTCTCACCAATCATCATCTGCCTATATACCTAGCCCAACTATGTTGGGGTCGGCTTCCAGTCTAACCGGATGGAGCTCAATACCAGTATTTTACATGGAGCAACACACCGAGTAATATTGCCCCTCTACTGATTCCAAGCAACAAAAGAAAGTAAGAATAACACTCACTCAAGGGGAATTCATCCTAATCCCCCAAATCAAAATACGCGTCCATTGCTGAATTTAAGCCTCTACAAAATGCCTGTTGTCCATTTACGAATAAATAGGACAGCTCGGTTGGCTGAATTTAAATGCCAACTTTGCTTGATTGTTATCGGTTTCGAAAAACTATCAGTGGTGCTGTATTTACTAGTATCTTTTGAATTCCCGGTGCCTCGTATATATTATCTAAGTGCACAAACATTACACAATCATTCTAACCAGATGCAGCTGAATACCAGTAGGTATTTTACATGGAGCGACGGCCTACCCGACTTTCACAACCCAGCAAGTGGGTAATACACAAGCAATAAATGATGTTTACCTTGTAAGGGCCATGTTCACCGAGAAGATAACAGTCTGATTATCTAAAAATAGCTGTCAATGTGACATGTTCCCATACAAAAATGTGTTTTAAACAGCTGATTTTAGATAACCGTCCGTCATGTTTTTGGTGAACATGGACCTAAGTAGGTTTTCACAAACACTTTGCCACGTAATTTTCTTTTTAAATTAGATGGGGGGGGGGGGCGGTGTTTCGTACCTGATAACTCTAAGAAGAAACCGCCAAAACAAACTCAGAGGTCATATAGTCTCTTTTGAAGTACAGACATGAACTTGCTCAACTCACATGAGGATCATGCAGATAATTGCAATTGTGTTTGAGATGGTCTTTTGAAGAAAGAACCACACAGATTTGAGTGGACCTGTCCAGTGAGTGTAAGCATTTGTCAGTTATCGTGTAGCTCGACTTGTAACTCAAGAAGGTCAACGAAACGACGAACGACGGTCGTGTAATAAAGCACTTAAACTGCCAGACAGTAATGGTCAAAAAAACAAATGTGACCCACATGGTCTTCACATTCACAATGATTAAAAAAAAATACGATTTGTCAAATACAAACACATAAAAACCATAAAAAAAAATAAACTAAAAAAATACTGAACCAAGTCAATTCATGTCAAGACATTAAATGTCAAAGCCACAAGTAAATATTCATGTCAAATAAACACATTAAATAATAATAAAATAATGAACTAAGTATTCATGTCAAATCACTCAATGTGACAGTGTATAAAAGAAGAAAACAATAATAAACAAGCAAAGTCCAAAATTTCGACATTCACAGAGAAAACTTCACTGGAGCAGCCATTTATTTATCTTCGAGGTAGTGATTAAGTTAAGAATTGTAAAAGCGTCGAATCTTCGTCAATTTTGGTTTACGTAACAAAAGAAAAATACGGGTCATTTATTTTTTGATAATCTAACTGACGGACTAAGTTCTAGTATATTGGCTTATTTTAGTCACATGCTGCTAAAGCCAAACTTTGGTATTAATGAGGCTAGCTAAATCTTAAGCCGACGCTACCAATTCCAGCGCTAAAGGAAATAACGAGGTTGTAACTGATTCGGAATCAAAATGGCTGCCAGCGGGATTATATTGAGAGGGATGCATTTTTAGCTGTGAAAAGCGCACTTTAAAATATTTGTAACTCGTCTCGAATATGTAGAGAGTTCCTCCTAATCCAATTGTAACAATCAGAAAGTGATTAAGGATTCCTTCACCCCCTGAGGGGGTTGGGGAGGGAATGAATCGGGCATATGGCTTGGTCATATAGAAATAGGTTAGGCTGTAGACTTTTTAATTTTTTTTTATTTAGTTTGAATGTGTTCAAGCCAAGGGGGGTGGAAGAACTACCCCTTATATCCTTTCCCTGCGTTCTGAAAACGAAATAAGATGGCTATATTTTGATTTATGATTAACATTTTACTGAAGTTTATTTTTTATAATTTTCAGAATATTAATTTACAATGTACATACCTACGACAACAAGAACTTTACCTATATAATTTCAAAAATAAAACTAAGCGTATACTAGTACCTACATATGTACGTACTTATTTCTATTTCTAATTAGATACCTAGCAGTTTGATTAGTAACGTAAATAATTCATTACGTACATATCATACTTAGGTGAAAATATACAATTTTCGTGTTATCGTAAAGACGTAAAACCATGATTTCATAGGTTGGTAATAGCCATATCGGGCCCAAGGCTATTCAATCGGCGACGCAGTTTTATAACCAAAGTAATATGGTGTTGCGGTAGGTCATAAAGTTGATTTTACGATAGGGCAAAAGTACTTACAGTACCTAATCTACCTACACTGTAAATGGCCTTGTTTGGAAAAGCGTACTTTAAACATCTACCAAGATTGGTTCAGTTTTGAAAACATGAACTGAAAGTTTGCAACTTTAAACCTACACAATATTGGCTCTTTAATGAGGTAATGATTATTGTAACTTAGTACATAATAAGTTACGGTTGCCTAAGGTCTTTGTTCGCCAAAAAGATGACGCTCTGATTATTTAAAAACAGCTGTTAAAGACACATTTTTGTATGGGAACATGTCACAGTGATATCTTTTTTTATATAATCAGACTTTTATCTTTTCGGTGAACATGGACCTAAGGTGGCCCGTGGATGGGTGACCGCCCATTATATTTATTTTATTTATTTATTAAAACTTTATGCACAAGTAAAAACTGTACAAAGGAGGACTTAATGCCTTGGGCATTTTCTACCAGTCTACCTTAGGGTGATGCAGAGACAATACACAGTAGGTGCAATAACAGAAAACAAACAGGTACGAAAATATATATATCATTACTTTTATGTATATATATATATATATATGTATATACATAAAAGTAATGAGAGGTAAACTAAAAAAAAAACTATAACAACTTAGTTCTGAGACGAATCTGCCAACGTCTTGTGTATGTGTTCTCGAGCTTTCACTTTAAATGTGAACCGATTGGTAACCGTCCTGATATTCTGAGGAAGCGCATTCCAAAGGAAAACCGATTTATATGATATATTTCGATTTGCTCCGTGCCACAGAAAGCACGTTAGGTCGTTGGTAAATGGCCCAAAAGTCTGACAACCTGCAGTCTTACCAAGAGTTATCGTATTAGTACTAACTAGGTTGTGGAGGTCAGTAACGTATTAGTACTAACTAGGTTGTGGAGATCAGTAACGTATTAGTACTAACTAGGTTGTGGAGGTCAGTAACGTATTAGTACTAACTAGGTTGTGGAGGTCAGTAACGTATTAGTACTAACTAGGTTGTGGAGGTCAGTAACGTATTAGTACTAACTAGGTTGTGGAGGTCAGTAACGTATTAGTACTAACTAGGTTGTGGAGGTCAGTAACGTATTAGTACTAACTAGGTTGTGGAGGTCAGTAACGCAGTCGCTTGATGTAAAATAGTGGTATTAAAGTGTACTATAGCATAAATGAGTTTCTAACAGAGAAAATTATATTTGTTGATTAGTATAATATTGATATTTTCTTAATTTAATAATGTTGACGTTGATGTTAATTTTGTGTAATAAAAATGATAATTTTGTAATTTAATTATAATTGTAATGAAAATGATAATTAATTGATGTAATGTTAACTGTAATGATAATGACAATAAGTTACTGACTGATCTATTGAGTGATAATTGTAATAATAACATTAAAATCGATCTGGTATTTTAAAATAATGTAAGGTCATGTTGCATAAATAATGTAGCTAAATGTTTGCATGCCGAAAGGTAAAATATGGCTGAGCTTTGATATGTCATAACAACGATTGTATACCCATATTTGCAAAATAAAAATTCTATTCCATTCTATTTTGCCGCATTCCGTTAGACTGGAAGCCGACTCAAATATAGTTGGGGAAAAGCTAAAAGGCTCGGCAGATGATGATAATAAATTAAAGAAAATTTCGCAACACACAACTAACGGGAGTCTGGGTTTTGGGGTCACGTTTCCCATATATAACTAATGGTCCCACTTCTTAACTAGACTCGGCCTGACTCTCCGAAAAACGACAATAAAACAGCTAATGACGAAGAAAGTGAATACCATGAACGAAATTATTTGCTACAAAAGAAATGGTCTACAAGGAAGAAAAAAAACCACACAAGTTTAAGAGATAAGTTTCACATCCATCCACCAGGTGGCCTACCGCGTAACTCTCATTTCCCTTGCATTAAAAACCATGTAAATCACTACTCAACTAAAATGGTTGAGTGTGACGTCAGAGTTTTGAGTGATGCTAACCCGGCACGCGATTAGGGGCTAGGGAAAAAACGGTCAGGCGTTTAAGTATCTTGTTACTACTTTGTCTGCAATTTATTTAGGCTTGAAGTAGGTACCTAGTAGTAGTAGGAGGTACCTAGTAGGTAGTCCGTATAGTGTCGGACGTAAATAATAACACCATCCCATATCTTCCCGTGGGTTTCGTAAGAGGCGACTAAGGGACTTACCAGAGAATGGGCAGCAGCGTTCTCTGTGGTTTTTATAACACCCATATTGCGATCGCCAACCTGCCTGCCAATTGGCATGGCCGCGTGGTGATTTTGGCAAAACCCCCCAAAATTGACACAGTTATGCAAAGGTTATGGCGTGGCAAGGATCCGGCTGCCTATACCAACATATAGGTAACACGCGTACACTCCGGACCGACGAGAGGATAGCGGTACTCAAAATATCCTCAAGATATTCGCTGAAGGTCATACAGGTCTACGCCCCGACCTCGGCACACCCCGACGACGAAGTGGAGACCATGCATGAGGATATCTCTAAAGCCATGCATGGTTTCAAAACTGACTTCACCGTTGTCATGGGGGACGAAACTGGGCAAACGAGACGGGGATGAGCTGCAGGTGGGGCAATTTGAAGTTGGACGTCGGAACCACCGGGGCCGCCAACTGGCTAGTTTCATGGAGAAGGTGGGCCTCTATATGATGAACTCCTTCTTGAAAAAGCGTGACCACAGGAGTGAACCTGGCAGAGCACCGATGGTGCAACTAAAAACGAGATTGACTTCATCATGTCAACCAAGAAAGTGAAAACCGGTTGAAGAATTACAGGTCTATCTCACTTCTAACCCATGTCTACAAGTTGTTTTCAAGAGTCATCACGAATCGTCTCGCGCGCAGTTTTGGCGATTTCCAGCCACCCGATCAAACCGGTTTCCGAAAAGGCTTTAGCACCGTGGACCACATACATACGCTGCGGCAGGTTATACAGAAGATCGAAGAGTATAACTTGCCTCTCTGTTTAGCGTTTGTGGACTACGAGAAAGCTTTCGACTCGATCGAGACCTGTAGGTATGCTTAGTGCGAGTTTCATACTAAAATTCGAGTAACGTCTATATATTGCGTAGATCGAGTTTACGTCGTCGATAGTGACAATCCAGTGCCCCTAAGAAAGTAAGGACCGTTTCGAGCAGATTGCTAACATTTGCATGTATAACGCGAGTGCAGTTACAATTTCGACAGTTTTGACAGCTTGAATACGAATCGCAGTCACTTGCGAGCGTTAAAAGTTGTCACTTAAGATTTTGTGGTGAGAGCATCGTGAGAGTGGTGAAATAACAAAGTAATTTAATTTAATATTATATTGTGAATAATACTTACAATAGAATCTTGTATTATTTGGTTTGGAGAATGTTTGAGACCGCAAAAGCACAAGATACTACTACTACAAACCAAAAGATTTAAATTACACTAACTGCTCCTTTCAGACATGAAAGGAGCAGTTAGTGTAATTTAAATCTGTTTGTTTAAATGTGTTTAATTGAAATGCTGGTGACAACCAGCATTTCAAATTGGGACGGGCTTTATTTTTAACAATAATAATATTCAAAACTGTATGCAAATCACTACACAAAGAACACCGGTCAAAGCTCGAACAAATTTTTGTTGATATTTTATTTTAGCGTCTGCCCATGAAAATTATATAAAAGTATAGAGTTTGAATTCCTGATGAGTTTTGTCTTCGGTCATATTTTTCTAGGAAGTCAGGATTTAAAGATATTCCAGTTTGAAGTTTTAGAGGTTATATCTTGTTAACAACAGACTATTCGAAAAATAAATCTAAAAATACCTTAACTCACTTTAAATACATTAATATAAATGCATTTATTTACAACTAGCTGCGCCACGAGAAGTTTAGAAGAATATAAGGATAGTGGGAGAGTAGTTTAAGGACTCCGTATATAGAATATTAGGTCCAACAGACGTCCGTAGGTCTGTCACATGGCTCACATGGTCACACGAGACATAATTAGGTACTTACCTACTTAAATAAATGATCAGAAGAATATTTGTTTAATTACCTTAGTCAACTATCTATAGGGCAGTTAGTTAGAGATATATTTTGATAAATAAGTCGCCAACCCGTCTTGAGCAAGCGTGGAGATCAATGTTCGTGCCTTCTCTGTTGAGAAAAGGCCTTTGCCCTTCAGTGGGACAGTAATAGGCTGGTATTATTATTATTATTATTTTTCACGGTTAATACTAAACTTACTTTTAAAATCAATTCTGTGAAAGTAGAGAGAAAATGGGATATGTGTTGTGCTTAGTCATTTAAAAAATAAAACAATTCTGTTAAAACCATAAAGTAATTTATTCTGTCAATTCTTATTATTGCCTACCCTAGCTCTAAATCACAGCCTGCATTCGATTCTTCATTAATCTGATCAGGTTTTTGACGGTGCCTTGAGGAATTCTGTCCCACCCGTCTGTTAACGCGGCCTTCAATGCTTTTATCAATCAATCATTTCATTTTCAGGCATCTTAAGGCCCATAGAAAAGATACACAACATTACATTACAACTTAGAAATATACTAATACATACAAAATATAACTTATACACTATGAACACATGAAGTGACGGCGTCGTGTCACGTAGCCTGCCGCGAAAACGTCGGTAGACAACAACCTTCGGCCAAAACTCTTCCTTGAGAAACTTGTCGAGAAATTGTGTCTTCTTAACTAAGGTGAAGCCGTCCTCATCACACTTCTGCTTGGCTGGACAGCGCTGTACCGGATTCCTCGGAAGGGTATCACAGCGACGGTTCTACTTTCCCCCTTTCTGCTGCTTAGGTTGTTTTGCAGCTGAATCGTTTTATGGTTGAAGGGACTGAATTTCTGACCAGGACCCTTCTCTTGAGCTCGTCCCATAAGCGTTCGATATCAGTCCATATCTGGACTCGACCAGTCCATCGCCCGTATGTATATTCACTTCATTCAGGAACTTTCGAATGACACGCGCCGTGTGACATCTTCGGCCCCTTCAGGCGCGAAAACAAGCGTGGTTTTTTCCTCCAAAGAGATACCAGCCCATTATACTACGTACAATACAATACACACTTTATTATTATTCTATGTACCTATTATGAAAAGACAATTCGTGACAAAATACAATGATGTATGTGATGGAAGGCCATAACTCTATTTAAGGCTTTTCACGGCCGATAAGGCCTCAAATGAAGATGCGGATTTCAACAAGTATGCAAACTATTCGTAGAAAACATCGTTTTTGAGGCCAACCGCCCTTCTATCTAAGTGTATCTGGTGGCTACGGGTGACTTATACGGAATTTCTTGCTGAATTCGAATCAATGTTTAACTGAGATTTGGCAAAAATGTTAGTTACGGCCTTTCACCGTATGACGGTACAGAGCATGTCATTAATCAGGTTGACAAATAAAATGTCATGTTTTTTTTTTGTTGGAGATGACATTAAAGGTGGACACACACTTATCAATACTAAAATAAAAAAAAACATGAAATATTTTATTCTCATACGTATGACGTCATTTATTCGTACGATTCGACGCGGATAAGTGTGCTAGGTTTTATAATATATCATACAAGTTATTCTAAAATTCGATTCTTTCGGCGCGGTCGATTGTTTCGACGCGGATAAGTGTGCGTTCACCTTAAAAGTATATCTTAGCCAAAAGCCATGAAGTCAAACCAGGAAGAAAAAAAGTAAGTCATGATTATTTTTCTCATTCATCATTATTCTAGTCAATTGAGCTCATAATAATGAGGAATTTTTTTAGAGACTTCGTTAGACCTTAAGTTTGATTTGATAAATCTTAGTAAATTATTTCGTAGGCATCTATCACGGTGACACACGTAGACGCTCAATAATTTCATCAACAATTGATTCGCCCGGGTTCTTTTCGTAAACACATTCAAAACTCTAATGACCATTGACCACAGATAAGTAATGTCGTCTAACTTCGTTGTATAGCCACCACTAGTTAAATAGGCAGTCGCTTCTACGAGTATAATGAACACAAATAATGAATGTCAATTTCTTTTGACCGGTTACTAATGTTCGCGCCACTTCTCGCGGTGAATTAACGCGAAACAAATGAATGTATTCTAGAATCTCACACTCGCAATTTAACGATTGTCGACGCGTATAATTAGCACTCACAATATGTAGTTCTCGCGTATTACGCTAGGTGTCGCGTCTCCAGCGCCATACAAAGCGTAAACGTTGACGAGGCCGATACGTACAAAAAACTCGCACTAAGTATACTGGGCTGTACTGCAGTCTCTCCAACGGTGCCAAATTGACTACCGGTACATCGAGGTGTTGTAACCAATCCTCAAAATCTATCTTTTTACAACGAGGTGTAAGACATGGAGACGTCATATCTCCGAAACTGTTCACCGCTGCTCTGGAGGATGTCTTCAAGGTTCTGGACTGGAGAGGGCTAGGCATCAACGTCAATGGCGAGAACATCACTCACCTTCGGTTTGCAGACGATATAGTGGTCATGGCTGAGACCATGGAGGATCTCAGTACAATGCTCGATGACCTCAGTAGAGTTTCTGAAAGAGTGGGTCTAAAAATGAACATGGACAAGACGAAGGTCATGTTGAATGCCCATGTCACACCCATTCCTATCAAGATCGGAGACTCTACACTCGTAGTTGTAGACGATTAAGTGTACCTGGAAGAAACGGTCCAGTACATATGGGACCGAAACGTGGTCGCTCACAATGGGCAAAACTTACCAAAAGGCTTAAAGTTACCCAAAGGGCAATGGAGAGAGCTATGCTCGGAGTTCCCTTGCGTGATCGAATCAGAAATGAAGACATTCGCAAGAGAATCAAGGTCACCAACGTAGCCCGGAGGATTGCCAAACTTAAGTGGCAGTGGGCAGGGCACATTGCTCGCAGAACGGATGGCTGATGGGGCCGAAAAGTTCTAGAGTGGCGACCACGAACCGGAGGACGGTGCGTTGGAAGACCTCCCACTAGGTGGACCGATGACCTGGTGAAGGTTGCGGGAATCCGTTGAAGGCGAGTCGCACGGTCAATGTGGCAACACTTTTGGGAGGCCTATGTCCAGCAGTGGACGTCTTTCGGCTGTAATGAAAAGGTACCTATGTCTACCGCAAATAGGCGAATAACTATTTTTAGCCACCTGAAAACCACGTTTAGTTTAGACACTCAAGCAAAGATTTTGGGGCGATGTTTCATCATCTGCCTAGCCTATTCCCAACTATCTTGAGTTCTACTTCCAGTCTAACCTTATGCAGCTGAATATCAGTACCTACGTTACGTGAGGTGTTGTGTTATGATTAGCAAAATATATGGTGATCGTTTTTATGATGGTGACCTTTAGATCTAATCCTACTCCTACTAATATTAATGCGTTCAATGAGGATTCTCTTTCACGCTAAAACTAAGTAATGATCGGATTTGGACGAATTTTCCCTCATAGATAGATTATTACCTAGATTAACACCTGGGATACTTTTTATCCCGATCTCGTGGGACAATAAGCGAACTCTATGCGAACGCATAAGCTCGTTTATTATAAAGGGTGTAAAACACCTCTTCACGAAGCCGAAAGGCACTTGTTCTCTACATCATTGCGATCATTTTTTTGTTCTACACCACACCTGGGAACCTTCTAGTTACGGAGATATGGGGGGTCCAAGTTACAACTTTTTTTTTTAATACCCACAAGTTTTTTTTGTAAGATTTAACTTTTAACACCTCCACGACCCCCGTACTATTTAATCCATCCATCAGCAGAATGTTTAAAGTGCGTTACATTAAGTTCTACCACAAAACATGATTTATATAACCCCAACAAAAAAAGTTGTTTCCCAGCAATATTTTTTGCGTAAAGTTACTTAGTTTGATGTACAGAATGCTTGGTTAACGGCTTTGTGATGAGGTGGTTTACACCCTGTATGTAGGGTCGAATAAGCTATTTGTTATACATTTTACAATGTAACTTGTTGGTTAAACTGTAAACCAAATAGCTTGTTCGGCCGCATATATTATATTTCAAATGGTTTCTGTGCAGTACTCTTTGACACATTTTGTCAATCTGAAATAAAATCCGTCACTGGAGTGATTACAACTTACGAGTAACGTGTCTAGGGAGGGTATCCTCTCTCTGGTTAGGAAGAAGACATAAGGTCCAAAAGTCATACTAAGCTGGTTTACCAGACGTTCTGAACTTGAGGTTTGGTCCACATTGTGAGGGATACATGGGTCCTTTCTTCTAAGGGAACCATTTGAAACTACACACCGAGATGAATACGGGATCCATTTTTTACAAATCTACACAATAAGTGTTGAGTTACGCTGTCAACGTAATAAATGTTCAGGTTTACTCTTCAATGGCTCGTACTAATGCATTATTTTGAATGGAAATCACTGGCATAGGCGTCGGTTTTTTATAAAATCAGTTTGTTGGCCATAACTTTTGTCCTATGGAAAATTTTTGAACCAATTTTCATTTTTATCATTCTGAGTAAGAATACGGACAACTTTAAACTAAAACTTTTTTGATGCAACCCCTAAATTGGGGAGGGGGTTGAAATTTCCAAATTTTTTGCGAAAAAAAATCATATCTCCGAAACAGTAAACATTTTGAGCGTCGCAAATATTTTTTAATTAAAGCAAATTGTTTACTCTACAATTGTTACTTTGAAAGTTTAGCGATAAAACGTATAGTTTTCGAAATAAAAATTATGACTAAAAATTTGAGGGCGTTTCCATGCTAAACTCTTATGTAAAAGGGTAAACTTTCCATTACAGGACAACGATTTTGAAATCATATTTTGTTTTTGTAGATTGTACACATAAGTACAACTTTTTATAAAAAAAATCAATAGTCGGACGCTCCAGCACCTTCTCCGAAATCTACCTCCTCCTGCGGCTTACCGGAGGATTTTTTTTATTTCATACTTACCGGTTGCTTTTCCTGAAAGTTTTTTTTGGTTATTCCTTTTCGTTATACAGTGCATTATGTGAGAGTAATTATTCGTTGCCATTCTTTTTCATAGCACTATAAACACAATCATGATCAAAATTTTAACAGATCAGCTAAAATTACCATTAACTTATAAAACGTCAAAATGCATTATGGTATTGCTTTATATTTTAAGAAGTTACTTTAAAGGAGTTTGCTTCACATTTAAAAATAAAATGACATGTAGGTAAGTTCTACAAAAAAATGCAACTGTCCAGTATCGCATGAAAAAATAATCGAAACGCCATTAATTATTCAAAAGAAAAAAGAAAATTTATTTTTAATGTGGCATCGCTTGCATTTTTCTAATGAAGTCAGCCAGTACCGATAAAAAAATATTAAACATACTTTTTGAAGCTTGACTTTTTAATAAACATTCATTTTAATTAACAATCCTATTTCTTTATTATAATATCCTTTATCCAAAGGTCATTGAACCCTTGTTTTGTGGTATCTACGAAGCACAATTCCATTGATATTGTGGTGACCAAATTTAACCTTTGACGGGAGTTGTATAAGGTTGATTTTAATTTGGTAAGGAAAACTTAACAGCCCCTTTTTCACCCTCTCCCTTTGACGTTATAATCTGTCTGGAAATAATCGGTTCTGATATTTGCCTCACTGTTCATTTCGTAACGTTAATACGATTAGATTTTTTTAATAGGCTAACGCAGTATGTGAAAGAAAGTTAAGTCTTCATAAACTTAAACGAATATTATACAAAGGTAAAATTTGTTTGTTAGTTTGTATGTATGGGGTAATCTCCGAAAATAATGATCCAATTTTAAAACACATTTTATTGGCAGAAAGCTACATTATTCGTGAATGCTATAATTTAACATAATGTTTGCGGAGATCGAGGTCGCGACGAAGCGTTAGTTGCTTATAAATATTCCAAATATTTCACAAAGTTTTCTCAAAGGTGACTTTCTTGTAAGTAAAGGGCCGTTGGCATTTCCAAAAGTTTGTAAAGGAATTTAATTCTTTGTTGTTAGGAATGTTTGCTCGCAACTACATACTAAGCTAGATTTAGGGAGCTATTTGAGATTTTATAAATATTTGTTTTGTGCGTCACTGACGCTGTGTGCTTAGTGACGTCAATGTACTTTAAATGTATTAAAATGTTGATGCATAGTTTTTTTTTAATAGTTTTGTGTTTTGGAACACATTTATTTTAAAATGGATCTGATGCTGGCCACTATCGCATGAGAAAATATAGAAATGCCTTTTATGATTTAAAGTAAAAATCTGTTTATTTTTAATTATTTATGGCATCGTTTGCATTTCTTTTAAGCAAGCTGCCATTAACGAGAAATAAATAATCAACTAAACTTTTTTGAACTTTTTACTTTTAATAGACAATTATTTATTACCATAGTGTTGCAATGATATTTCGGCAATCGAATAACGTTGTCAATATAAAAACACATTTGAAAATCGACTGTTGCGAAATTTATCAAATTTATGAAAAAAACAATAATATGACAGCTAACATTAGTTCCGATTTTGGTCATGCGTTTATAGATTCTTGTATTAAAACATTCTGTCAAATTTCTTTAAGGGATTTTCAACTTCATCGCTACAGCACAGGACACTAGGTTGAAGGTTTATATTAATTACTTTATCTTTAAATTGTTGATTAAATCTTTTACTCTGGACTCTCTTTTAATGTGCACGTTTGCACACACTTTCTACATCGTTCTCACATGGATGTATAATCTCAACATAACTAATTATTCATGTCATTACAATTTTTATTTTTACTTATAGTATTTGTAACAATATTCTGATTGAAAAGAGGGTCCATGGAGTTTCTTGCCCATTCTTCTCCACAGAGATTTTAGAGATCTACGTTTTGGAATGTACAACGAAACAGTAGGTACTTCTCAAGTTATTATGCCTTGTGACTGTAGCTCATCTTTTTTTGTTGTGTTTTGACATTCAATCGACGAATTAATTAGTCTGAGTTGATTTGAAAATAGTTTCGGTTAGATTTTTGTGCTGTACTTACATACAGCTACAATTACCTATAGCTGTCTTGGGAAGACACAGAACTAAACGTTATACTCGTCAGTCGTCATACAATACGCAACCACGTCGCATCATTGCTTCCGCATGTTAGCTTTAACTAGGGGAAAGGGTTACCCTCTCAAAGGGGTCACCCTTTGCAAACCGGTCATAATTATATAGGTGGTGGAATTCTAACGGTCGCGAGGACAAAACGTATGAGGGGACGCTTTGGGCAAAATATTTTCAACTCCAACTCAAAGCATTTATTTTAAACTGTGCTGTACCTGTATTGCGTAGTTTTACCCACTGCACTGCTCCAAGTTTATAATGTTTACTTTAGATAATGTCAGGACACTCAAACTTTTCAATCCATCCATCAGCACAATGTTTTAAGTGACAATCATTATTGAGTATTACCGTAAAACCCCGTTCCCATTATGTCGTGACGATTAATTTATCGTTGGTTTTTTGTTTGCAAAAGTCATGGACGGCAGTTATCGTGTCGTCGTCCTGAATGTGAATACCTTAATTTAAATACACAAGCCACGACACTTAAAAATACACGATTATCTGTCGTCACGACATAGTTCGAACGGGGCCTATAACGTTTTCACTCCAACTAAAAAGTCGTTCCCAACAATATTTTTTTTCATTACTCATACTCGGAAAGTGGGTCTGAAGTTGCCTGAGGAGCGGGTTGAAAGTAATACTTTTCAGTCCTAGGGAGAATCGTTTTCAACTGACAGTCGTCATTGTTGTAGTTCAAGGCGGTATTAACACACCAGCCGTAGGCGAGGATGTTTTTGAACCTAGAACTGCAATAAAAAATGTCCACGTGTATCAAACGAGGTTTTTCAAAACACTTTTGAAGAAATAAAATAAAAGAATGTAAAATATTTGTCATGAATTATTACGAGACTATGATTAAGTATTATTATTTTTCTGCTTTGCTTTCGCCAGGTTTAAGAAGAGGCAAAGGTTATTAAATCCTAGTACTTAAAAAAATGATTTTTATAAATGTTTGAATTTGGAACACAAATAAAATACTTCATGTTAATTTGTTTAAAAAAGTAAATATCAATTTTAAATAATCAAAATTTGTGCCCCGAATTGATGTAAAAGAAAGACTGAAATCTGACGAAGATATTTACTGACTTGAGATTTGACTGTATCTTTTTCTATCTACTTTTAGTTTTAAATAGAACGAAGTTAAGAAAAGCTAGTGCTAACATTCTAATAGTAGGTTAGCCATTTACTCTGTCCCAAGAGGCTCCTTACAACAGAGTTGTAGTTACAAAACACGAAAACAACTCGTTTTGCTCAATCGTTTAACAAAGGGCAAATTAACAACTTTTTACTGAATGTGCTCTTAGCAGGCACAAGCCGTGTGTGATTAATACACAGAAATTGCGTTTTTTTTCTAGAAAGTCTTATTACAATTAGTGAGGCTTGACAAACAGGTGACTTTGTGATTATCTTCAGGTTAATTAATCCACGTGGCGAGGTGTTATTTTCTGAAGGTTGTTTGACCTTATTTTTAGTTTATAATATTCCGACTGCAGCATCGTCGGTTAAGAAACTTCCATTGACGACTTCAAAGGTCCACATAAAATTAAAAAAAAAAAAAAAAAAAACATTCGTAAATAAGATCAAGTGTCGGTTCGAATGGATTGCTGTTTTGATTAATCTAATCGTATGTATAATTTTAGAAATTATCTGTTGTTTAAAACTTAGGTTAATATAATATACATATAGGTTGCGTAGATTTAAGGTTAAAAATATTTTTTTGTTTGTAACTTTTATTAAACGAAATAACCTACGTTACCTTCTTATGATAATTTGCCTTCCTAATTAAATACATTGCAAATCAAGATTTATGAATAAAAGACGATTAAATAAAAAAATATTAAAAGTCAACCATCACAGAAAGTATCATTTTATTGTTGGTGAAATGGTGACATCCGTAAGTCCTGAATCTGTTTATTTTATACACGGATTACTGTCGAGCCAATGCCGAGGGAAAATGTTCATCCTTCGTAATTGTTCCCTACACCCTTAAGTCCAGCACTGTCTATTAGATGTATTAAGAACTATAATAGTTTGGTATTTATAAAGTTTAAAAAAAAAGCCACTCAGACAGCGACAGTACCCCACTCTCCCCTCTTGCGAAGGAAGTGAACGATCATCGAAGGCTGATGGTAGGTCTACCATCGCCCACCTCACGCTCAGGGTACCGCGCCACATCTCATCAACGTGACTTGTGAGGACTCACATAGTGTGAAAGTCTCGAGAAGAGCTTACTATAGAAATGATCCTATGAAGTAAGGTCTTAACTAAAATTGGTCGTACTGAGGAGGGTCATTCAGCCGCGGAGAATCTTAACACCGCGATGTAGGAATGCGCGTCATAGGGACAGCGCCATCTAGTAGTGCGCTTTGGAGTTTTCAGTATTTAAAAATAGATGATGTTATGTTCGCGAAGATTGTGTTGTGTGTCTCGTAATTTTATTATTAAAACCTACAATTGCACGATTATTTTTTTCAAGTTGTTCACCTCCGGTCATAGATGCTGGCAATGTATACTTACATTGCCAGCATCTATGATCGGAGGTGAACATAAATGGGTAATTTTTTTGAACATAACCTAATCAGATTAAAAAGATAGTTTTGGTATTAAAATTAATCGGAATTTGACTAATCATAATAAAGTAATCGTAATTATGATTAATTAAAATGAATAATTAATGGCTAAGGCTGTGTCCCCAGTAGGCAAACTGTTAGCGGCCGACTGAGTTTGCGAAGCATCGGTTTAGTACGCCTTTCCATAATTATATTTGAAATGGAGTGTCTACAGTTTGATAGTTTTGCGCTCCCTTTACGCAGTTTGTAGCGTAACGTGCACCGACTGTCTCAGTTAGTGGCCGACTTAGGTACAGCAAACCCGGTTCCAGTCGGCGCCGGCGGCGGCGATAATTATGGTTGTTCGCCGGGCGTGGTGAGTCCGTTTGCCGCAAACTGTTCATGCGGACAATACAACAATAGTAAAGTGAAGATTCAGTCAGTCGCAGCTAACTCAAATTGCAGTTCGCCACTTGCCGCTCACTCAGTCGGCTGCTAACAGTTTGCCTACTGGGGATACAGGCTGTTTCGTGCGTCGCAAGCCGGTTTTGAGTCGGCCACTCACTGAGACAGTCGGCGCACGTAACGCTGCAAACTGTGTAAAGTGAGCTCAAAAGTAGCATACTGTGTACACTCCCATTTCAAACATATGGAAGGGCGAACTAAACCGATACGCCGCAAACTCAGTCAGCCGCTAACTTGCGAATTGGACATTTTGCGAATTGGACATTTTTCGAACGCTGGACATTTTGCGAATTGGACATTCTGCGCCTAAACGAACAGTTTGCCTACTGGGAACACAGCCTAAATATTCTTTTTTGACACTATTTAAAAATAGTTCATCTTCTTAGTATAATTATTTCGATTGTACTAAGCTGGAACACTGTATATTTTTAATTGATAGTTCGTAATAAATATAATGTTGACGATAAACGGGAGTTTAAAAAAAACAATTGTATATCATATTAACGCGAGTAGGTATTAAAAAAAACATTTGAAGGACTGATAAAGTTTAATGCAACCTTGACTCTCTTGAAGGTTAAATATAGGTTTATTTTTAGCTAGAAAGATATTTCGTTTCTTATTTTAAGCTCATGTTAGTAAATAATTAAGAGGCCGATACAGTTAATCGCTGTTCATAATTCAACTTTGTAGTTCTCATGGCCGTTTTGAATAACACAAGGCTTGAATCTAAAGAAAACCTGAAATAGAAGCGATGTTGGATTCTCAACTATTGTCGCGAAGACTCAGAATTTCCGACAGTGCAAAAAATGGGTGTAAAATAAGTTACATTAAATTAAAATGGACACATAGTATATTATTTTACTAGTCAAGCCCTTTCTTTTGTTACCCACGAAGGGGCGCGTGACGGGCCTCTCAATATAAAGGGTGTAAAACACCTCTTTACGAAACTGAAAGGCACTTATTCTCTCAAAGTTACAACTTTTTGACAAGTTTTTTTTTTAATAAAAGAAAGAAAGAAAGACACAGCGCTGGTATTCTGATAGGGCCCAAAGTGAAGGTGATGCCACGGTCGGGGCAGATACGGATAAAAATAAAAATAAAAATAAAGTGTAGACGAATAAACAATACAAATAAATTAATGTGTGAAGGATAAATAAATATAATTAAAAAATATTAACACCTACACCCCCTCCCCCTAATACAAGTTTTTTTTGTAAGATTTTCACTTTTAACACCTCCACGCACTATTCAATCCATCCATCAGCACAATATTTTAAGTACGTTACATTAAGTTCTATTATACTACAAAACATGATTTAAAACCTCAAAAAAAAGTTGTTTCCCAGCAATAATTTTTGCGTAAAGTTACTTAGTTTGATGTACAGAATGCTTGGTTAACGGCTTTGTGATGAGGTGGTTTACACCCTGTTTAGAAGGTGGTAATACCGGGGCGATAGTTGTTCGGAGAACAGAAAGGAAAAGTCTGAAACGTACTGTAAACTGGCTGTAACAAATGGGACCCATCAAATAATCAAGACTAAAATATTAAAACGCAGAAGAGTTTGTTTGCTTGTTTGTTTGTTTGGTTGAACGCGCTAATCTCAGGAACTACCAGCTCGAATTGAAAAATTCTTATTGTGTTGGATAGTCCGTTTATCGAGAAAGGCTTTAGGCTATATTTCATCACGCTACGATTATTAGGAGCGGGGCAGGAATGAAAAATGTTGCAAAAACGGGGATACTTTTTCCGTTAGTTTTTCTCTCTTAATGTGACGCAGACGAAGTTGCGTGGGTCAGCTAGTCTAGACTAAAATAATTCCTTCCAATGTGTTCTAGCTAGTCTATTAACTGGGTTGTGAAGGTCAGATAAGTAGTCGCTCCATGTAAAATACTGGTATTCAGCTGGATCCTGTTATAGACTGGAAGCCGACCCCAACATAGTTGGGAAAAGGCTAGGCAGATGTTGATGATGATGTGTTCTCATTATATTTCACCGTGCATTTAAAAATTACAAATTCCACTACTTACAAACTCTTACTCATTTCAAAGCATGTCTGGTTAGTAAAACATGCAGGAAAATTGATCGTCGATCACAATGATTAATGATATGTTTAGCATTTTAATGTCGCAACGATAATTTGTCACTCTGCCTGACTCAGGTGCATGCCCTTCGTATGAAGTTTTTATCCACTTATTTGTTTTTTTTGTTTATCATTCTTGGCTAGAAAAGTCGAAAGAATCGGCTCAAGTCAAAATCCATTATATTTTGTACAAGTATCCAGCAAAACAGCCTTTGGATGAGAAGTGACTGCTGTAAGAAAGCAGGTGACTGCTGAGATGACGAATAACAGAGAAGAATGGAAGATTCTGCTTCTACATTATTTTAACCCGTGTGCCTTCAATGCAAGAGTGAACAGGCACCTTTTGGGCACGCTCGTTCTACCATAGACCTCATACATTGCTTTACATCTACCGTGACCGAAGTGATGAGCAGGCACATTTTGCAATAAATGTTGCGCCGACCTCGGTAAATTGGGATACAGGTATAGAGGGTGTAAACCACCTCATCACAAAGCCGCATAGCAAGCAAGCAAGCAAGCAAACAAGCAAGCAAGCATTCTGTACATCAAACTAAGTAACTTTACGCAAAAAATATTGCTGGGAAACAACTTTTTTTTTTGAGGTTATAAATCATGTTTTGTGGTAGAACTAGAACTCAATGTAACGCACTTAAAACATTGTGCTGATGGATGGATTGAATAGTACGGGGATCGTGGAGGTGTTAAAAGTTAAAATCTTACAAAAAAAATTGTATTAAAAAAAAACTTGTCAAAATGTTTTAACTTTGACCCTCCATATCTCCGAGAAGGTTCCCAGGTATGGTGTAGAACAAAAAAAATGATTTGTGAAGACCTTTCTAAGTATAACCACTATTGTGAAGACCTTTCTAAGTATAACCACTAAAAGGTAGGTCCCGTACCGAACAAACATAGGTACATTAAACCCTTTCCAATCATATCAAGAATAGCCCCATCAATACACGAATACGACAGAATATTGACTCACACGCGTGGCTAGGTAAACATTGGCTTATGGCGCAGCACCCGGCGCCTCTAGGGCTTCGCTAAAGACATTAGGGGCGACCTCGCGCGGCCACGGGCAAGCGGCGTGGATTCGCTTTGATTTCTGCTAATGAATAACCTTTATTTGACTGTGGAATGTGGTGAGATTGGTTCTGTATGTTTTTTATTTATTTAATGTTCATTATCATCTTCGTTTTCTTGTCAAATTTAAACACGTTTTCTTTTTCCATTCTGCCCTGTCAAACGTCATGGCATTATTTTACTACTTTCTCTTTCATATCCTCACACAATCCATTCATCTTCTCTTTGGCCTTCGTCTCCTTCTCTATCCATCACTTTTTCTTCTAGGTCAGGTACTTGATCAATTTCGACTGTTCATTGGGTAAAGTACGCCTGAAAGAGTGATTGAAAAACTTATGTACACAAATAAGTCCGAGTGTTCTTTCAGCGTAAGGTGGTACTTACCACCTCACACACCCACTCACCTTTGTTATTATGGCAACAATTATCTTTATTTTGTTGCTATGCTTAGATGCAATACAAAAAATAGCGCCATTTTCACCTTGCTGTGTGACGTGAATTTTTGCTCCTCTTCTTCATTCAACCTTTATTTATAAGTTTTTTTTTGTAATATACTGGTATCCAGCTACATGCGGTTAGACTGGAAGCCGACCCCAATATAGTTCGGAAAAGGCTAGGCAGATTATGATGTTCTTCAACGTTTAGCCACCCAATATTAAGTGTGGATCTCCTAAATTTCTTCAGTTTTGGTGGTTTTGTGTCACGTATTCACTGCTAGGAGACAAAGGCTCCTGTCTGTGTTTAAGATAAAACACATCTAAACTCGGGAGTGGGGGCTAAGCTGCTGACGTCAGAACGCACTAAAAATGGTTGACAATATTAGAAGCGTCATATCTTCGTCGATTTTGGTTTACGCAATAGAAGAAAAAATACGGGTCAAATATTTTTTTATAATCTAACTACTACTCCGCCGCCCAAACTACTACTCCACCCAAAGTCCTTTGCCTCCATTCTCCACCTGGGTTAACCCAGAATCTTGGGTTGAGAATTTCGACTGCATGCTTATGTTTGACCAGAACCAACGTAGAGATATCATCACGGAACCCTAAAAACGACTACCCCGTCTCAGAAGAGGCCTCTCGGTTGTCAGTCAATATTACAGTTACGTATTAGGAATCGCCGAAACGAAATCTCTAGCTTTTGTCAATTGGTATACTTATTCATCTTTATTTAGTTACTCAGACGAATGTACCTAGTATGCCATGGTTAAAAGTAATTCTTAACATCACGACTGTAATTCGCGAAGGGTTAGGCAGAGTTTGTAGACTCATTCGAGGGTGATGCACCGCAGGGTAACCCGCGACATTTCCTTACGTTTTTTGCAAGCCAGTGCTAGATTGTATATTGATTAAAATATCGTTCGCGAGTTTAAAACGTATGTATAGAATAGAATAGAACAGAATTTTATTTTGCAAATATGTATTTATAATCGTTATAAGCTCAGTCATATTTTACCATTCGGCATGCAAACATTTAGCTACATTATTTTTTGGGCCTTCTGGTGTGGCGACCGCGAACCGAAAGACGATGCGTTGGAAGACCTCCCACTAGGTGGACCGATGACCTGGTGAAGGTTGCGGGAATCAGTTGGATGCGATTCGCACGGGACCAGTTAATGTGGCGACACTTTGGGGGGGGGGGGGGGGGGCAAGTCCAGCAGTGGACGTCTTTCGGCTGAAATGATGTGATGATGATGATGGCAATAGGCTGGCCCCTTATAACCCGGGTTTAAACATTAACTGAAGTAAAGTTGGTGCACTATTAGAGACACATCTTCTGCCCAAACCTTCGGAAATGACAGGAGTGGTTTTACGTTAATATATCTAACTATCGTCAATTTTCTGCGTAGCCTATCTCATAAAGCCACATATTCCATCAAAATGGAAACGCTTAGTAGTTCCGTCTAATGGTAATGTTATATACGAACTGCCATTCCTCGACATACCATGGAATAAAACGAAAGCCTCATATAGGATGACGCATCGCTCCAAGAATTCAGCGTCTGAATACGCGATTAACATGAAGACGTAATAAATTCACTATAGAAGGTAGTTTCAGTATGTAGGAGTAGGTATATTATGTATATTTTATAGCCTAACTTTCCCTTGCTGAACATGATTAAATCTTTTTTCTACTGTACTGCCATAAAGTTCTTTTGTACCCGAACTACGGCAGAGTCAAAATCAAGGGTCATGATTTTATTAGTCTACGATTATGTTTGTATTTGTTTATGTTCTAACCTAGTGCCTATACTACTGAGTCGATTTTGATAAATGATGTGTCAACGGATTCGTTATTATCCGGGTGACATGGATCCTATATTTTATTTGAACATTAAGTAGGTTTGGTGGATGATACATCCAAAAAAGTGAAGGTCACTAAAAACTTTCAAGCACCTTTTAATACGTAGGAAGTGTAAACTTAAAAATATATAATATAGGTATCGTAAGTACTTATTATTCAGTCCCTAAAGAAAGTAGAAAAATTCTAGCGGCGGTGCCGACAGAGTGCATGCAGTTCATATATGAATGTTCGTCTGGCACATTCAACCTCATTGACTGGTGAATATTTTCAACCGACTTCCAAAAAGAGGAGGTTATCAATTCGTCTGTATGTTTTTTTTTTGTGTTTGTTACCTCAGAACTTTCGACTGGGTGAACCGATTTTGATGATTCTTTTTTTATTTGAAAGCTGGTGCTTGTCGTTTGGTCCCATTTTAATTTGCTGAAGATCTGATGCTGATCTTCCGAGATATACAATGGAACTCTTCAAAAATAGACGGCAAATCTGCAGTAATTGCTGCAATCGGTAGTAGGTTCATTGTTCATACTATATCATGACGTAACATCACGCCTGTATGCTCTGAGGGGGTACGCAGATGTGTACAATACTTACAGATTTCGACAATGTTTGTTGCCTCTGAACTTTCGACCGGGTTAACCGATTTTGATGTTTTTTTTTTTTTGAAAGCTGGTGCTTTCCGTGTGGTCCCATTTCAATTTGGTTAAGATCTGACGCTGATCTTCGGGGATATAAATGGAACTCTTAAAAAAATACACGGCAAAGCTGCAGTAATTGCTGCAATCGCTTGGTTGTTTTTTGTTTATGTAACATAGTGACGTAACATCACGCCTGTATGCTCTGAGGGAGTACGCAGAAGTGAACAATACACCCAGATTTCGACAGTTAGATGTGTTAAGTTCCATTAAATGGGATCCTGGAGAAATAGAGGGAATTCCTTAAATTTTATAGGCACACCAGAAGCGATTTGGGTAGTTTTAGGAAAAGTACGTTCTTGGAATGATCCCATTTCAATTTAAAGATCTGATGAAGAACTTTGGAAGATAGGCGACGGGAACTCCTCAATATATAATAGCAAATATACTGGGATCGCTGAAAGCTCATGTCTCTATTGTTTACACCAGTTCATAACAGAAAATCACGCCGTTACGCTGTGAAAGGGTAAGCACATATGAACCACTAAAAAGTGAAAAATAAAAACTTTTTGCAAAAAATATAACCGACTTCACACAAATAAGTGAAAAATAACTTTAGCTTCAGAAGTCGGTGACAAAAAAACTAAATCAATCAAACAAAGGTCACCGACTTCTGAAGCTAAAGTTATTTTTCACTTTTTTGTGTGAAGTCGGTTATATTTTTTGCAAAAAGTTTTTATTAGGTTCCGCGGAACGAGCCATCCTTGGTATTTTATTCGAACTAATTTGAAAGATATTTATAATTAATCAACTATCAACAGTTAATAATTTTACAACCATTAACAATTTATCAACAATTAATAATTTATTAATAATGTAATTGTTCAAAAATTAAAATTAATCTATCTTAACGGTATCAGGGCAAGTTAATGACATATTTTGTATTTTATTTTGCATTTTCAGTATGAGTACGTCCCATAGGCACAGAATCCAGGCGACTAGATGAGCTAAATTAGCAACTCTATTTGTGGTGGTTCAAACTTCGTTTGAAATGCTGTTAGAATAAAGTTCAAATCAGCTTGCACTACAAAGCGGTTGTAACGTCAGTCATTGCGGGCCAAATAGTGCGAATTGATTGGACTAAAAAACTAAGACACTTTAATCCTCATATATTGCTTGTAGAATTATTTGCCAAAATATCAGAATGATCGCATGTATTTTAGTATGTTTTTTTTTGCTTGAGAGAAGTTTTTAGAGATAAGTTCGTGATATTTTTTATCGAGTCAAATTAATTTTAAGTTTTATGTTTTCAAAACACTATCATAATCATACTAGCATATATCCTGACGAATACCAAATATTTTTCTGGTTTTATTTATTGCCATGAATCATACTTTTAGGCATTATCAAACACGTGTTTAGCTCATGCAATCGCCTTAAGGGAATTAACTACTCTTCTCATGAAAATAAACAATTTTTAAAAGGGGACCAGTACTGGAATGGTGCCGATTCATTTTTAACCACCTACGCAAAAACGACGGGGTGTTATAAGTTTGACGTGTCTGTGTGTGTGTAAGTGAGTGTTTGTGTGTGTGTCTGTCTGGAGCATCGTAGCATCCGAACGGATGAACCGATTTTGATGTTGTTTTTATTGTTTGAAAGGAGAATTATTCGGGAGTGTTCTTACCTATGTTTTATAAAAATCAGTCCAAAATGGCCGCCGCCACAAACACAATATGACGGATTACAAATTATTCAACACCTCCCTCAATATGGGTATTAAATGGAAGGCCTTGACTAGTAGAATACTATGCGCTATATTAAAATACATATCCAAGATGGCCGCCACCACAAAATGGTGAATTACCTTTTTTTTCAACAACTTTCTCTATATGGGTATCAAATGAAAGGGTTTGACACCCGTAAGCCCGATTAAGGAAATCCTTCCAAAAAAAAAAACCAAAAAATTATGACACTATCACTACTTAGAACATTATTTTCCATCTGTTAATATAAGTTTCGCCATTGTGCATAGTTGTTTTTTGTATTTGCAGAAGTTTCCTTTACCTATATTTAAATATAAAATTATTTTTAGACGAGTACTACAACATATTTTTCTTAGTTAAGGTTTTGTCTCTGTATAATTTGTGTTTATACATATATTATTTGTATTCGCATAGGACTTTCCTTTAACAAAGTTTAAATGTCAAATAAACAATTTATTGTTTACCTACTTCCAATTTTAGCTTTAGTATCTTGCTGTAAATACAATGTTATTCTTAAGCTGGAGTGGTGATCTGTACCTCAGGACCTTTCTCTACATAAGATGTAGAATGTGAACCATAGCGCCTGTAACTCCTGAAGTCAAGAAAAAAACCAACAAAACCAAATTCCAAAACCTCTGCGAGAAAAGAGTGTATACAACCAACCTAAAGATCGTCGATGACAGTATTATACCCAAATTGGATGAGGATACAAGTCATCCTCATTTTATCGCTAAAGATTAATCTTCAGATTATGTCTAAGCTTTGTACTGACGGGAAAAGCTGATTTATTTACGCTCTTCTAAACTGGGGATCAAAATTAGAGCCCTAAATGTTTACGGACGGATTAGGTATTATTTTTAAATTGTCATCAACATCGTGTTGTTGACTTTATACCAATTAATTTGGGCTCGGCGCCAGTACCTACATCATGTGTTTCTGAGCTATGTTTGTCTATGAAACGTCATAGTATTGTTTACTTCCATTCTTTCTGTTACATCTTTCATACAACTTTTCCGAATCAGACCTTTTTTTCTTCAAACAGCTGTTTGACTTTCTTACTTCCATGCTTAAAACTTTCCTCATAACAGGGCACTTATTCCTACGCTCCACATGTTCTTGTTCCTGAAAACAGATTTCTAGCCTTTACTTTTTCTGCAGACGCTCAATTACGGAGTACCAGGTTTACATGACAGCATAGGAGCTCGTTCAGTCACAAGCTTTTAATTGGCTCGCGGTTGTAATGAAAAGCATTGAGGTCGGTCCCGATTCAACCCACATTGGGAACATTGGGATCTCCAAACACAGCCCATCAAAGGTAGCATTCGGGTGATTCGATTATAGTCCCGGAGCGGCCGCTCGCCGCATTATTATGTAACATCCGCAATAATCCCGACCTGCCCGTCTCCTGTTCTAACTAATGTACTTCTGCAATTGAAAAATGACGCAGTTCTATAGAGTAACGCTGTTTGTAGAGATGGGCGGTGGTCGCTGTGTCGCGGTGCTTGCGTGGTACTAATTAATGAGTGTAATTGTGCCTGCTGTGTACTGTAGCACGTGATCAATGACGGAGTGGACGCGCACTCATACGTATAATTGCGTAAGTGCATATTCATATGGATGTACGCAAGAATTAATTAAAATTAAATGAATCTGCAATCAAGCTGACTGATAGTGAATGGAACTGAAGTGCGTAGTCGTCACTTATGCTCTGCGCTGGTAACGGCGACACCTCCGGTGAGAGGCGTCGCTTTTAATTGGAATTAATAACCGATAAGTAATTCCGTGGTGTCGGGGGTTTGTTTACAGGGGCGGGCGGGCGCGCAGGGCGGCCGGGCGGGCAGGGCGGCGTCAGCTGGGTGCGCGCGCAGGTCGATAGCGGGCTCGCGCGCAGGCGCGGCGCTATCGAGCCCACACGGGCCGCTGCTACCGCGCGCCGCACACGTGATGCATGCGGGCACCTAGCGGTCTCACGCGCGCGGGCCTCATGGGCACCGTGCTGAGCTTCAGCCCGCGCGAGCGGCGCCCGGCGCCCGCCGCGCCGCCGCCTGACCGCGCCTCGCTCGCCTACTCCTACGAGCGCCTCAACAACGCCAAGAACCGCGAGAACCGCGAGCTGCCGCGCGACGAGCGCCGAGCCACGCTCGACGACGCCGCCAAGATTATTTCCGAGAAGACTGCGCTGGAGAAGAACCTGAAGAAGCACTCGCTGTTTATCAACGCGCTTTCGTGGAAGCGGTTTTCTACAGCTAATAACAATAAGAAGAAGCTGGAATGCAAGAGCAAGAGTGTGGCGACGTTCCGGCCGCCGCTGACGGACAACGCGCCGCTGGACCGCAACAAGAACGCGCACGTGCCGAGCGGGTACGCGCGCCCGCCGCCGACGGCCGCTCCGCCGGACGCCGCGCGCGCCAACGCGCTCAACAACAATGTGCTGTGCTACGACAAGCTGCCGAGCGCGGCCCCGCCCGCCGTGGCGCCGCGAAAGACTGTCATCCAGGCCTCCACGTCGGAACTGCTCAAGTGCCTGGGCCTGTTCCTGCACACGCGCTGCCACCGCCTGCGCGACTTCCAGGCAGGGGACGCCGTCATGTGGCTGCGGACTGTGGACCGGTCGCTGCTGCTGCAAGGTTGGCAGGTAAACACAGCAGTCCCTACTTCTATCAGTATCAGGTTCACCAACAACACGTACCAGACGGCAACAAGGGATGGCAGCAGTAATGGCCGATGCTGTGACGATGATTCAGCTATGCATAACAATATTGCGGAACTTTGTTTCCAACAAAAACCAATGCCAAATCTATGTACACAGATTAGATTTACATGGAAATCCTATCTTTTTGGTTATAGTTTTGTATTTATTGATGGAAACTAGTGTATCTCTGTCCATGACACGATTGGTGTGACCCTGTCGACTGTCGGCGGTTTCCCATGTTTGTTCCATTTAGCTGATTCATACAGCACTGCTGTCCTTGCTTCAATTACATGGCGAGATACATTCTGGTTACGGTCACATACCTTTCACAACTCTACATTCTAATGAAAATTAAACATAATCATAGATAATTATTATTAATAGGCCCTAAAATGTCACGCACACCAACACAAATAATCCCCGAAATTCTGAGTTAGGACAACAATTTCATACATTTTTAAAACGGTAATGATTGGCCTTCGCGTTAAATATCAAGGCTATTAACTGAAACCAACGATTAAAATACTTGAATTGAATGTTCACTTTCTATTTTCGTTTTTCCTCCTCGAATATCGATTCGACATCGTCAATGAATATTAAATGAAGCAGACGCCATTAAGTAAAGAGCATTCATTGCATTCCGTCAGTTAAACCTTTCATGGTTAACCGAAGCAACTGCTTTTAGAACTCCTTAAAATTATTTATAATTCATACTTTCGCGAAACTGCAATATTAAAGATTTCTTAGCCCCAAGATAGAGCCTCCATTTTCTCGAAAACGTAAACAATTTATCCTAGCAAGTGATTCGTTCTACGCAATATGCTAAAAGCCACATCTAATATTCATTGAAACATCGCAGTACAGTTTATCTAGTGGTCCTAATCATACACAAACAGTTGTAGGCGCTCCATTCAATATAAAGGGGACCATAGCGTACGTCAGACGCAAAATCGATAGAACGTTATGGCATCAAGAATTTTATACCCGTGCGTCTTTCTATAACGATTTGGCTTTGTTTAGAGTGAGACAGCGATATCCATTGAGTGTTGCTGTTTTGCTCGTTCACGACGGTAGACGGATTTTGAATTTGGAGTTTGTGCAATTATATTATGTGACGTAAGAAAGAGGTACCTGCGTTCATTACTTTGATTTCATCTGTTCGAAATGTTCGAGACATTTTAACGTTGGAGGGTTGTTAACTTTTTGTTTATTCGGATTCGAGGGTGTTGACATTTTGTATTTGAGAACGAAATCCATCTTCATGTTTTTCTATTGTTACTTCTATTCTGGCATAAATAAATTGAACTGCAAGCCATGAACTTGATAATGAATCCAATATTTACAAAACTAAACTAAAAAATAAAACTTTTGAGTAACAAAAAGTACTAAATAAGTAAAGAATTAACTGAAATACCACAATATTACACAGTTTTAGCCTCAATTTCGTCCTGAAATCGGAAAATTCTCTGCGATTCTGTGTGAAAGGGAAAAACCCAGACGTCAATAAACCCCCATGGCCGGTTTGTGGCCGCCATGTTGTGATTTCCGCAAAGAGGTGGAATGTTACGACTCTCCTACATATTGACAAAGCTATAGGGTTATTTACGAGCATTATATCACGTCTGTTAACTCCAAAGGGCTTATCAGAAGAGAAACTATAAAGTACCTACATATACAATAAATTACGAGTACCTCAAATGGTAAAAAAAGGAGTTGTTTTTAGATTAATAAATAAAATGACATTCAAAATCGAATATCGTATTATTATTTTTTAAAGACAAAGCAAAATAGGTGCACTTGATTAATTTATTTTTTAATAATAGAAACTTACAAATGTAATAATGAATATGTACTTGTTATCTACACTTCTACACTAATATTATAAAGAGGAAAACTTTGTTTGTTTGTTTGTTTGGTTGTAATGAATAGGCTTAAAAACTACTGGACCGTTTTTAAAAATTCTTCCACCATTCGAAAGCTACATTATCCACGAGTAACATAGGATATATTTTATCCCCGTACTTCCACGGGAACGGGAATTACGCGTGTGAAACCGCGTGACGTCCGCTAGTAATATTATAAATGTGAATGTAAGTTTGTTTGTTACGTTTTCACGCGAAAACTACTCAACCGATCATCATGAAACTTTGTACTCATATTCTTGGCGGTATTAAAAGTAACATAGGATACTTTTTATTAAAAAAAACCAACCCTCACTCGCAGACGAAGTTGCGCGGGTCAGCTAGTGAGTAATATTTATAGAAAGGACCTATTGGATATGCTTCGGCTTCAGTCAATATTTTGACAAAACAGTTTTATTTCCCAAGTAACTCACGGTTCCAAATAAATTCACTGCGTTATCATTATTGCTCCATAAAATAATCAGTACTCAATTATGAGCGAAGGCCCTAATCTCATTTGAGATGTCTCTGTATGAGATAAGGCCTTTATAGCAAGATAATATCTCTGCAGAGTGGGACAATAATTGATTATTATGGTTATTACTGAATCATTACTTTCACAAAACAATAAGAGATTACTCCATCCCTAACCATAGACATGTGACATCTGCTAACGCCCACTGCAGCCCGCTCCTTTTCAATCTCTCACTCTTTTAGGAGTATGAAGAACAGGGTGTAAACTAAGTAAACAACCCCTGTAAACAACCCCTGCTGAAAAGCGAGGATTCTCCAGACGGGGGTTGTGTCTAGTGGGTTACTGCCCAACCGTTGCAATTAACATGCCAGTTAATTCTTTTAAATTCGGCAAGCTCACTCGGAATAGCTTTCACACTCTCTATCAAAGCAATCAATACTTCCATTTTATCTGACAGGCGTTGAAACTCGATCGTGTTGGTCTCCGAATTAACAATTGTGAATTCCTCAAACAACCAGTGGAATGGCAACCAGGGTAGCCTTGAAGCTTTGACATTTCCATGTCGATTTACGCTCGCCAAGTTTTCTCTACCCAGCCTCTGTTATCGCAGCACAAGGGAAGTGAAATTACACCTTAGCCTGAGTTTGCTTTTAGTTCTTCAATTGCTTTCTTGGGTCCATGTTCAACAAGAAGAAGTCGCTCTGATTATATAAAATCAGCTGTTTAAAACACTTTTTTGCATTGGAACACTTCACAGTGGCAGCTGTTTTTAGATAATCAGACTGTTATCTTTTCGGTGAACATGGACCTTAGACGATTGCGCTACAGTAGTTTTTGTTTTTTTTTTCCTAGCCTATCGTGTGTCCCAATGCTGGGCAAAGGCTTCCCTTTTTCCTTCCAAACCTCTCTATCTTGTGCGGTATCGGCCATGTTCACCCCGCAAACAGGATCAGATCGTCACACCAGCTTCGACGCGGTCTACCTCGATGGCGATTGCCTCCGTCAGGCGTCCAGTGAGTGACGATCATGTGACGATCCTCGCCCTGTTTTAATATATTTGTTTAATTAATGCCGTTATTCATAATTAAAGGTGTAATTAGACCTTTTTGCCCTGTTCTATTTAAAGAAGACATAATTAACAGTCACGTTTATGAGTCGTATTTCATGGTTGGAGTAGTATTGCCGTATCGATCGATATTTATTCGACTGACAGCAACATACAATGGCATAATGGCAGTCAGATTACGATCGCGTGCAGGTAATAAAACCTTTATAGATGACAACCAGAGAATAAGTCGATAAGTTGTCGGCTGTTAGGAAATTGTGTGAAGCGAAGAGGATATTATAATTAAATATTTCATTTTTAATAGAATAGAATTGCTCTTTATTCGAGTATGCACGACTCAAAAGCTGTTAGTAAAACTTACGACTATGTTAGTAAGCACTGATAAAAACTAAAAGCGGCCAAGTGAGCAGCAGCGAGTAACATAATGTAAAAGATGACGTAATAAAAAAAAACCTACTTAAAATCTCGTTCAAACCAATTTTCGGTGGGAGTTTATATAGTAATATACATCATATATATTTTTTTTATTTTATCATTCTCGTATTTTAGAAGTTACAGGGGGGGGGGAGCTCACATTTTTCCACTTTGGAAGGGTATCTTGCTCAAACTATTCAGTTAATGAAAAAAATGACATTAGAAACCTCAATATAAAGACCTATCCATAGATACCCCACACATATGGGTTTGATGAAAAAAAAAATTGAGTTTCAGTTCTAAGTATGGCGACCCCCAAAATTTATTGTTTTTTTTATTCTTTTGTGAATATCTTAATGCGGTTCACAGAATACTTACCAATTTTCGACAGCTTAGTTCTCATAGTTTCGGAAAAAAGTAGCTGTGACATACGGACAGACAGACAGACATAACGAATCTATAAGAGTTCCGTTTTTTGCCATTTGGCAACGGAACCCTAAAAAAGACCAAATAAAGGTGGATCACTGCTGCGACAACCCATGAGTAATTGCACAGCAGCGACCCACATAAACACAGTCCAGGCGGCTGGCAACCATACTTAAGATACTGTTCGTGCTGCCTCACACCCTGCGCACCAGGGAAGCGCACCTTTTTCGCATTGTTGCGTAAAAACAATCCACGTGCGCATCAGCAAACATCCCCGACGCACTACAGAAGCGGAGCAGCCCCACCAGCATCCTAAACGCATTATTATACTGAACGCGGAGAGCACAGTACGATCTTTGCGTACACCTAGCCCACTGCCACAGGCTGCACGTGTAAAAAGAAGTACAGTACGCTCGAAAGGGCGTGATCTTGACTGGAAGTGAGCATCGTGCAAACCTGCGAGCCAACACGTTCGCTCAAACCGACAGTGCCCTCCAATGACACAAGGCACATTGTTATGTCAAAAACGTACTGTTAAAGGACTATTAATGTATGTAGTAGCAGGTAAAATATACATAGACGCTTTGCCTGGCAATCGCCCCATGGGACTGTGTTGCCGGAAACAATTATTCGATGTGTTAACGATCGGTGTGCAAAATTTCACAATACATAATTATCTGTTCAGTAGATTTACGTGAAGAGTAATAAATCTCCATCAACATCCATATTCACGAATTTGCGATTTATTATTAGACTAAGGTCCATGTTCTCCGAAAAGTTAACCGTCTGATTATCTCAAAACAGCTGTCACTGTGACATGTTGTTTAAATAGCTGTTTTAGATAATCAGTCTGTCATCTTCTTGGTGAACATGGACCTTAGTAAGATATTTTAGACACGTCTATCATTTTTCGTCTTCCTCATTTCTCGTTTGACAGAACAGTCGTGACTACGATGGGTGTTCATTCTGAACTGCAGTACAAGTACGTAGGAGTCGATAGGACACGATAAGATAAATTTGACAGTAATTCTCGATAAAATGAGTTTTTGACTCCATAAAAACTCATTTTATCGAGAATAACAGACTGTCAAATTTATCTTAACGAGCCCCATCGATTTCAACGTACTTGAACTGCTGCTGTAAATGAATTTACAGCAGTACAGCGGTCCCTTCAGACGTGGAACAATAATGTCTATGTCCAACCGGTATAAAAAAAGAATAATCTTTAATAACTTTTTCAACACATTTGCTAAAATATTGCATTTACGAAGCCTGTATAACTACATTCGACGGAACGTGCCGTAAAATAAGTACTCTCACCTAAGTACCTATTTAACCGCATTCCCCCTTGTATAGCACTATGCGTATTTTTTTTTTAATTTCCATAAAAAAAAGATAGAATTCCACCAAGGAGTTTCACATTACGAGAATAATTAAGCTGACTGATCAAACCTCCTTGGAAGCGCTTTTGCTCAATACGTTGTCTCAAGAACACGTGAGACGAAAGATTTAGTTCTAATTTTCGCCAAGTGCATGTGGCGCCGTTTACAAATTCGCGCCATTATCATATTAGAAACGTCAAAGATTGTTGCAAGTTTCCGACTGATAAACAAAATATTAATATGAATTCAAGCGAGGAATCAGATTTTAATATGCAATCTACTCCACCTGATATTGCAAATTGCAGAAAACAGTTTCCTATCGCCAAAATCTCAAGAGCGCAATAACTTTATGACGTGGTGGGTTAACGAAAAATTTTCTTCCAAATGTGTTGAGAAACGTACGTGAAGAAATTGGTGTTTCCAAACTGGACTTCGTCTCGGGCTTACATTCGTCTACTCGTTTGTTAGTAAAGACCAACTTATCGCACTTGTATCTTAATAACTATTAAATATGTTTTCTCTCCATCTGGTTCTGTTAGACAAATATTTGGCAATACATGCATAGTATACATATCCTTCTGAACTGACTATAGCAGCATTACAAAACAGTACTACTGCAACATAGCACAAAAGGGACTATACAGCGCCATCTGTGGCATAAACGAAGAGCTAACGTCAGAACTCTGAATCGCGGCAGTAAAGGTATTCGAGAAAAACCCAACAACAACTGTCGGGCAGTAGACACAATACCCACAAAAAGGAGAATCCTCTGACCAGACGGTCGAGGATCTTTCCTTTTCAACAGGGGATGAAGAACTTTACACCCTCTCCTTTATCCTCCTTAATAATAACAAGCGCGATATACAGGGTGTAAACCACCTCATCACAAAGCCGTTAACCAAGCATTCTGTACAACAAACTAAGTAACTTTATGCAAAAATTATAGCTGAAAAACAAGTTTTTTTTTCAGGTTATAAATCATGTTTTCTGGTAGAACTCAATGTAATGCACTTAAAACATTGTGCTGATGGATGGATTGAATTGTACGGGGATCGTGGAGGTGTTAAAAGTCAAAATATTACAAAAAAAACTTGTTAAAAAGTTGTAACTTTGACCCCCCATATCTCCGTAACTAGAAGGTTCCCAGGTACGGTGTAGAACAAAAAAATGATCGCGATGATGGCGAAAACAAGTGCCTTTCGGCTTCGTGAAGAGGTGTTTTACACCCTTTATATCCATATAAGCTGTTGCCAGCGACTTCGAAGTGAAAATACACAAAAGATTTCATAAAATCGGTCGGCCGTTTCGAAGGACTTCGCTAGCAAATATGTGACACGAGATTTTTATATATTAGATAGATATGATTATGAATAACATAGTAATTTTATTTTGGTTAGTGTCGATATGAAAAAAAGAATGGTGTTGTTATTACGACAAGAAAAGAAATATTATATCTTTCTAATGGTCGTTTATCCAGCCTCTCCAGAGGTACTCCAAAATTCCCAGACCTTGGCTATTTACATAAGCAACCCCGTCTTAGTGGCTAAAGCAACTGTTTTTAGAGCTCTTATATAAAACAGACCTAAAATAACAAACAAGAACCCACTTTAAATGCATAGAATGAAAACCTAGTTTCAATTTCATATTAGAAAGGGTATACCAGGTTTGCCAGCAAAGAACAAAGATATACAAAACTTAATAATATTAAAACAGTATGTAGCTATTGTCCGTAAAACTCGTCCTTGTGAAATTATAATAACAATATTACTTCCCTATTTGAATCGGATTTTGTAAACAATTCCAAAGCAGTTAAATTTTTCAAGTGGTAACTTCTTTTGGCTCTTTGAGCTTTTTTCGGGTGAACAAAAAAAAATGAAACTCGTGTCACCGTCACTTAACGCTTCCTAGCACTCCGTAGGGGATCGGCTACAAGTTTGCACCTCAATCGGCAGTCCCCGAAAACATACAACATATTATGGCACTGCCTCGCATGTTTTTTTGACGTGACAACGTCTTATAGTTCGATAGAGCCGGCTGCACGCACGAAAAAACATGACTCATGCGGCGTTACCTCATGCGGCGTTACCTCATCCGGCGTTACCTCATGCGGCGTTACCTCATGCGGCGTTACCTCGCTGGTCACTCTGAGGCGTTCCATGTAAGGCTTGAAGTGCAAGCGAGAGCGCGGAACGAGTGACAAAGAAGCACAATCGGCCTTTGCGTTCGGCAGCGTTCGACATCCGTCTCTCTCCTACTTGAGTGAGCGATGCGTCTGCGTGGACAGCTGCTATACTATACTACATTTACATGTTTTGATCGAGTATCAAGTGCAGTGAAAAGTGAATGTGGTGTCTAAAAATGCAAACATTCCATCAGTATTTTCTTAAGACGTTGTCACGTTCAACTATCGTCAGTAAACCGACTTTACAGACAACCAGTTTTTTTTTTGTACGGAACCCTTATCCTTATCCTCTATGCCTTACTTATAATCTCTTCCTTATATCTGCCAGTAAAAGTCCCGTCTAAATCGTTCCAGACAATTTGTAGATTAGCCGGAGCAAACAGACGGACAAAAAAAAAAATTTTTGTTGAATGCCGCTGTTATTTTGAAACTATAAACAGTTCACTTCAATTTGAACTATTTGTATTTCTTTCTATCTTCATTTAATAAAGGGTGAACAAAAAAGCTACGAAGAGAATATTATATTTAAGTATTTAATTTTTAATGACAAATGGATTCAACTTCACATTTATTATTATGTCAAAAATCTATTGTTGTGGACTAGATTAGTATAGTGCCATAAATATAAATTGAAGATCATTTATTTGTCCAAAACATTAATAAAATAAAGGGTGTAAAAAACCTCTCAAGGAAGCCGAAAGGCACGTGATTTTTTTTTGTTCTAGTAGGGTCAAGTTTTTATTGTAAGATTTTCACTTTAAACACCTCTACGACTCCGTACTATTCAATCCATTCATCAACACAAAAGTCGTTTCCCAGCAATAATTTTTGCGTAAAGTTACTTATTTAGTTTGATGTACAGAATGCTTGCTTGACGGTTTTGTGGTGAGGTTGTTTACACCCTGTATATCGTAGGCATGTCGGACATTGTATAACTATCACAGATCTGATCTATAAATAAAGTAAACAAGGCAATAAATAACAATGAAACTAGCCACAAATCCATACTCCGGGCTTATAAAAAAACTTGAAACTCTTTGTCTATTGTATGAAAATATTCTCTTTACAAGAAGACAAGAAGAGTATGAGTAGACACAACTCTATGTGAAAATATAGCCTCCTTCCGGGGCGGGTGGCATAGTCCGGGAAAACCGGAGACGTAACGATCGTAGACAACTGCTACGGGCTACGAGCTACAAATGCTACGGGCTACGAGCTACGAGCTACGAATACTCGTAGCCCGCTCATTACGTAGCGTTCTGTAGTCTGTAGCACTCTCTACGGGTGACGTGTTTGTTGTTAGCTATTTCTGTTGGTTATTTGTGTAGTATAAAGGCTTTCTTGAAGCTGTTGTGATATTTTAGATATTTTTAATTTGAAAGCTTCGTAGTTTGGTCGAGTGGTCGCAAATGAGACTGCTGAGTATGAGGGTTTGATTCCCAGGTCAGGTAAATTGTTATTGGGTTTTTCCATCAGGAATTTCTCAGTAGCAGCCATGGAGCCTGGATTTGTGCCACGTTGATGGCAATAAGGTTGCTCCTTATTATACGGGACTTAAAGATAAGTGGCTAAATGTGGTTGTACCATAAGGTTCACCTCTGCCAAACCTTTTGGAGATTACAAGCGTGATGTAATTTTATAAAATAGGAGAAAATCGCTAAACACTAATTAGTGTTTGTGAATGTACATTCCAATGAGAGCTCGTGGCAAAATAATAAAAGCCACTCAGATCGATCGTTAGATTAAGCTGTGCTTGCCTGGGTTAGTCTGTGGATGGGTGACACCCTTCCATACTGAGTTTAACGTTAAACAGTTGGTCCAGACTGTCATTTGTAAATCTTTGGCAGTCGTTACAGGTAGTCAGTGGCCCAAAAAATGTTGACAACCAGTCTTTCCAAGTGGTATCGTATATTACCCAGAACTAACTGGGTTGTGGAGAACAGATAGGCAGTCGCTCCATGTAAATAAAATAAAATACTGGTATTCAGCTGCATCCGGTTAGACTGGAAGCCGACCCCAACATAGTTGGGAAAAGGCAAGGCAAATGATGACCGTACATTCCAATACATACAAAAAAAACCCGCCTCAAATTACATGTCTATAAAAACTGGTCCTAATTCCCAAAACACATGATCTAGTTTTAAAAAAACACACGCAAACAAAATGGCCAAACAAATTCAAAATAACACATATAAAATAACAGGCTATGCAAACAAAAGTTTGTCCTATTCAGATTTAAGTAGCAACTTAACCTAAATTCTGGAGGGCAATCTAGGTCTCTTCAAGGCTGACACGGTTTGATTTAGATCAAGTTCGTAAACCAGGTCATTGTATTACTTAGACACGAAAATGTCCAGCATGTGATCCTATTTCGGCATTGACTAGGGGATTATTTAGTTAGGTTAATTATATATTCCACGAAAAAAAAAAAAAAACATAATTTCATGAATAATAAAAATCTGCAATATTGATTATTACCGTCCAAACAGCAGAAAATCAAACAATAAGTTTAACAAAATCATTATACACACTTCAGCACGTCAAACTACTACAATCTGTAATTTTTTTAGATTTTCTACTTTACCCCGAAAGCATTAAATTGAAGGTTGATTGGGAAAATTGGCCAGTTTCGCGTAGTCTGAGAATCTGGCTTGACAAGAAACGATTCAGACAGGCCAAACATATTTGGGAAGATCAGAGGGTCAGAGTTTTCATACCTGGCTTTACGTGCCATCGAGAAATATCTCTCAGTCATGCAGGTTTGGTTTCCTATTGGACAAAGGTTGGCTTTTTTCTTTAACCAAAGGCTAAGTGTTGCCATAGAACGTGGCAACACCGCCAGTCTCTTAGGCACATTACCAGCTGACAACGTTGAGGGAGAGTTTTTCGATGCCCTTCTATACTTTGTTATTAGTTTACTTATTTTAGTTTATTTAATAGTTTCAATTAATAATGTATGTACCTAGTTTACTTTACACAATAAACGGCCTTAATAGTATAAAAACAAATTGATAGCTAGATATCAAAGGCTAAGGCTAGGCAAAGATGAAAATCTCTAACATTTCAGCACATTTAGTCATACTATTCAGTCTTTAGACCGCCATTTTTAGCCTGAATTTTTCTCTTTGACCACTAACTTAATACTCGTGAGGCAAGTGTGTCCAATTGGTCCACAATCGCAGTGGTTTAAAAGACTTGTATTCGATTTGCTTCCCATTTTCCGCGGAGAATCTAATTTTAGGGCGTAAAGCTTAAAAGGTCGGGGTTTCGAATTCCAACCCCATTTGACTTTAGGGGTGAAGTTCGTTACTATCAAATTACTGCGTTTATGTAATAGTATACTTGATTGTTGCCGATTAGTTATAGAAATAGAACGTTTGTCTAAAATAACAAAGTCCTGGGAGCCAAAATGGCTTCTGAATTTGTCGTGTGGTGAGTGCGTAACCTGGTGTCTGAGATTTTTATGCCTCCCATGGGCCTGTGACTGAGCTTTTACATGCCGTCAAGAAACATATCTCAGGCATGCTGTTTTTCGCAAAATGTTTTCTTTCGACGAAGAAAGTGTCAATAATTACAAAGGGTCCAAGTAGTATTGGTAATGTACCTATGTATGTTAGAAGGGACCTACCTTTTGGTGGTTAAGATTTTGCAAATTGGACATTTTGAGAAACGGACATTTTGCGAATAGGACAGTTTTCGACCGCTGGACATTTTGCGAATTGGACATTCTGCGCCTAAACGGCAGAAACGAGTTCATCATTATCATATTATGCTCATGTAAAGGGTGTAAAACACCTCTTCACCAAGCCTAAAGGCACTTGTTCTCCCAATCATTGCGATCATTTTTTTGTTCTACACCATACCTGGGAACCTTCTAGTTACGGAGTTTTTTTTGGAAGACTCTGAAGACTTTCTGTTTTTTTTCTGTTTCTGGAGACTTTTAACACCTCCACGACCCCCGCACTATTCAATTCATCCATCAGCACAATGTTTTAAGTGCGTTGCATTGAGTTCTACCACAAAACTTGATTTATAACCTCAAAAAAAAAGTTGTTTCCCCGAAATATGTTTTGCGTAAAGTAGTTTGATGTACAGAATGCTTGGTTAACGGCTTTGTGATGAGGTGTTTTACACCCTGTATAATACGCACATGAATTCGAAAAATCAGAGGTGCGTGTTTTGGGTGTGTAGTCCAACACACACACAGTCACAGACCCTCTATGGCAGTCCAAAGATGACACCACTCGGCTTTCACTGCAAGCATGACGACAATATCAAAAAAATACAATTGTATTGTATTGTATTACGGGCTGGTATCCGCAACTCCACGTCATAGCGCGTATTTTGCGTATGGGCTGTAATCCACCACGCGGGCCCAGTGCGGTTTGGTAGATGTCACATGTCGTCGAATGTTTTGGTTCTAGAAAATGCCGGTTTCCTCACGATGTTTTCCTTCACCGTTTTTTACACAAAGTAATGCGCCTGCCTGGGTTCGAACCCACGACTTACTGTTCGTAAGTCGGAGCCGCCACCACTGGGCCACCACCGCTCTCAAAAAATTACAAATCTTTTTAGTTAGTCAGTTGGAGAATTGAAAAATAATGGACTCGCATTTTTTGTTCTTGTAAATCAATGAATATTGACAAAGATAAAACGCATCATACTTCGGGAGTGGGGGCTCTTGACGTCAGAACGCTCTAAAAAATATACCAAGGCGTGACGTATTGGGAATTTTAAAAGCGTCGTATCTTCGTCAATTTTGATTTACGTAATAAAAATACGGGTCAAATATTTTTTAATAATCTATCTAACAGACTAATTAGATTTTTTTTGGTCGTCTATAACCTATTATTATTACTATTCCCCATGAGGCACAACTTCAGAACGCCACATACCCTTATCTTTTCGCCCATATCCTTATAATAGCTGACCCACGCAACTTCATCTGCATCATATAAGAAACAAAAGGAATAATTTTTCCCTGTTTTTGTAACATTTTTCATTTATTTTCCACTAATATTGGTAGTATATATACTTCTATAACCTTTCTCAATAGATAGACTATCCATTACAAAAATATTTTTTCAATTCGAACCAGTAGTCCCTGAGATTAGGGCGTTCAAACAAACAAGACAACTCTTCAGTTTTATTATATTAAGTACTAGCTGACCCACGCAACTTCGTCTGCGTCACTTAAGAGAAAAAAAACGAAAGGAAATAAATTCCCCGTTTTTGCAACATTTTTCATTCTTGCTCCGCTCCTAATGGTCGTAGCGTAATGTTATATAGCCTAAAGCCTTCCTCGATAAATAGACTAACCAACACAAACATATTTTTTCAATTTAAACCAGTAGTTTCTGAGATTAGCGCGTTCAACCAAACAAACAAACAAACAAACTCTTCTGCTTTATAATATTATATTAAGTATAGAAGTATAGATAGATTATACTCATTTTCTTTCATATACTTTCTACTACTCGCCATAACTTTCTGAAGACCATGACCAATGAGGTTAGCGTATGAAGATGTTATCAACCAATGTAAAGTTTTATAGAAAATTGCTTGATCCAGATTGCTTGTAACGCAGGCAATCGTAGTTTTTTGGCTAAAGTTTGGTGTTTCAAGCAAAGGTTATTTACGACGATTCAACAGTATTTCGATTTGTACAAATGGTGTTTCAGTATAAAGGTGTTATGGTTTAGCTTAACTTATAACAGTATAAATAAAAATTAGCTTACGACGAATTAACAATTAATAAATTAATTATTAATTCTGAACGCGATCTTGCACTTTAAACTGAGTTCAAGAGATTATCATTACTTTAGATTACTTTCACTGAAAGCTCTTGAAAGCAATTATCTAGTTACAAGTAAGTACTTTAAAATATATTTTACCACTGACTGGAGCAACCCAACATATATCTGCCTATTGAAATGAAAATAAAGGTCACTGTGTTTTTTAAAATAATTTCACCTTAATGAATTTCTTTGAATCATCATTAGCATCATCATTTCAACATTCATCAACATTCATCAACATCATTCAACATCATTTCCACGGCTGGACATCATCATTTCAACATTCATCAACATCATTCAACATCATTTCCACGGCTGGCTGATTAATTATTTCTTTGAAAATAAGTACTTCCTTCAAATATTTTAGGAAAAAATCTTCGTACCCGAAAACAATTGCGTGATGAGTAGTTTAATAATAGGTTGACCGAAAATAAGGGGTAGTGAACCTGAGGCGTGGAGTGCCTAATTCGTGACAGAGTATTGTTTGCACGAAATTAAACTAGTATTGTATTTGGACAAATGGAACAGAAATTTCATTATATCTGTCTACAATATAAGTACCTATCTACAGTTTATAATACGCTTAGGTATTTTTTTTAATATATTAATTAAGGTTTATTAACCTTTGCTTGGCATAACCCGTACATACCATACCGTACTAAGCCTAATATTACAAGGGGTACCGTTAATCTGATCAAGTAATTTTATTCAGGCTGAAAATCGTACCAAAATAATAGTAGGTATAACCATTGCACAGCTGGCATCTGTGAGCCAGGTGCTCCAGAAGTAGAGGAATCTAAAGTTACAGCATATCAGAGTTGTATAAATAACTAAATAAAAAAGGTAATTTCATACCGTGCTAAAACCTAATGGGACTTTCATTTGGATGATCAATGAATATTAAACAACTACTAGAAATGAATTTCATTCGGTCCGAAATTGCTCGCAAAAACTGCGCTGCCTCCCGTAATATAATAAAATGAAGAAGGTTCTTGGCAAACATTTTATATTATGAATGTGCACCGATTACTCTATGATTCCTGACCCCGTATTCACAAACGTTCGACTCGTTTCCGATTCGACAACTCGTATTTCTGTTTTCTTCTGGCATTACGAAAACGACCGAGATAGACATACGACTTCCCGAATTGGAAGCGAATCGAAGCGTTGTGAATACGGGGGCTGGTCCGATTTAGGGTCGTAGCACACGTGTCAAATCGGAAAGGGATTGTCACCGTATCAACTCGAGCCGTTCAGTATTATTTGTATGAAACTCCCTACTGCAACGTACACTAATCGGAATCGTAATGTAATCGCCTCGCCTCGGGATAAACTCACAAACCGCGGTGCTGTGCGTGGTCGACTTGCAGTTCCCACGCTTACGGTTCTCTGTACTCTAGCTTACGGCTCTCCGTATCCTAGCTTACGTCTCTGCGTTCACGCCCCTTCCGCGGTCCTCATCAAGTGCTATGGCAATGATAGTCAGCTCTCGTATTGTGAACCGAGACATAACCGTGCGCTACACTTTCTGATTCAAAATAATTGAACCAGTGCCGCCTAGCCGTCAACCAGCGGTCGGCGAGCCGTAAGCGCGGCGTCGCCTAGCTGTAGCCGAGTCGACGTGCCGGAGCTTCTGATCCGGTTACGTTACGTGGACGCCTGTTTGTCGCCAAGGGGAAAGGCGAGACGGTGACGATCCCTTTTCGAGTTGATAAGTGTGCTACGACCTTTACGCATTTTTTTTTCATTTGATACAAAAAACACACGCGCTGGTCCCGAAAAAAAATTATTACCTTTGCTTCGGTACTGAATAGTCAGAGTTAGAGTTAGAGTTATCTTCTTTAATACGTATTCGTTCTTCATATTGATTATCTCTTATCACGGAAGAAAAAAAACTGGTTTATTTGCCAATTGCACAAAATACTAAATAATAATAAAAATAATATTAAATTAATCTAGAAACAAACTCTATATTCTTGCCGTGTTTACATTGCAACTAGAAGATGTTTTATCCATTTAAGTTTAGTACTTGAGGTAAAATTGATGACAACAGTGGTAATAAAATAAATTATACAAAATAACTTGGGGCCGTTACCGTATATCATAAATCACCTTTGCAAACACTCTAATTGCAATTTGGCCGTTTTATGGTACCTTAGCCGTTAAAATACGATAACGTATCCTTTAAAATGTTTACAATCTCTGTCGTGGTGACGTCATGCGGCGAAAGGTAGCAATTACCACTGGCCGGTGAAAAACTACGTAGGCGAAGAAATATGTAGGTAATTTAGGTGTAACTTGACTATTTTCGGTGAATCGATACTGTTACAGGATATTCGTAGGCATTGGTAGCACTGATCGGACGAATTATCGTAGCCGTAGCGCCTACGCGGCACAGATACTGGCGTTTAGTGTATAATCTAATCATTTCTGTAGATTACGTGTTGATCACGAACTAGATTTGGCATTAAGGTGAAAGCGTTAGGATAGTCCGCGAAATTCTTGCGTTTTTTGCCATTTGCAGGCCAGTGCTAGGTTGTATGTTAATTAAAATATTGCTCGCGACTGTAAGATTGTATGTAGTAAAAGAATTATAATCATCAAAATCATTAATACAACCCATTCAGTTCATAAAGGTGAAAAAGCAGTTCCTAGACCTATAGATGAACTTGAAGGGTCATCAACCTTAAGCAATTATTATTGTTGATGCCATTTTTTGTGATTCGTCCTACTACAGGATGGACTCAGTTGGTCGGTTGCTAATTTACAGCCTGGAGTTTTTATTTGTAGTTACCAAATTAAAAAACAAAGACGGATTCCAGGCTGAAGTATAATTAATTCTGTACGGAAATGTGTTACTTATTTATTTAGGTTTTCCAATCAATGTTATATACACAAATCATTACATAAAAATTAATGGACATCATAAAGTATGAAGTAGTATTCTCCTTCACTATATGCATTAACCGAAAAGTTAACAACTAAGCTAATAAAAGCTGTGGCGGCGGTGGGCCAGTAAGTCGTGGGTTCGAACCCAGACAGGTGCATTACTTTGTGTAATTTATTTCATCACCACTGCTCTCAAAACGGTGAAGGAAAACATCGTGAGGAAACCGTCATGTCCTAGAACCAAAAAACCATGTGACATCTACCAATCCGCACTAGGCCTGCGTGGTGGTTTATAGCTCATTCCTTCTCATAGAGAGAAGACCTGTGTTCCAGCAGTGAAAATTAATGGGCTGAGTATGATGAAGCTAACCAAATGCAATACCGACTAATAAATGAAACAGCATAAAAAAGAAGAATAAAGAAAAAGTGACTATTGTGGCCGTCCTTTGAAGAATCGATTAAACAGGAAAAACGACATAATTATAGCTCAGAGTAACAACTTAATAACTACCTTCGTTAAGTATACCTAACCCTGAAACTTGTAAGGCATCGACATTGCTGAAGCGGATCGATAGACGCGATGAGTCACAACTCAGTTATTTATAACAACTAGGCACCCGTCGACATTATAATTGTAAGTCAAAACAAAGTCTAACTTACAGACTATATTTACTCTTTTCATATTTGATATGGAAAGGGCAGACGGTCAGAGACTTATTACGAAAATATCTCGACCTTTAATCTACGTAGGCATGTGCGATGTGTGACCAACCGATAAATTCAACCGAAATAATACGCTATGGGGTTTGTTCATGAAGAATAATGCTAAAAGTTATGATTAACGTCTGCTTCAATTTACATAAAAATGTTCTGGATATTTTTTTATGTTTTCGGGTTCTTTCCTTTTAAAAACTTTATTAAGTTCACTTTTTGAAGGAACGCCATACCATATTGCATCATGATCTTCAAACCAGACGACAATTTTGTCAGGGATGAGGTATTTTAATAAAACACATTCTCATTGGATACTCATTCGCACTCAAAAACCAACTGTGTCTACAGAAAACTTTCGAATCGTTTTTAACACAAATACTTTTCGTTTCCAGGATGTGGCGTTCATAAACCCAGCGAACGTGGTGTTCGTGTACATGTTGGTGCGCGAGCTGGTGGACGGCGAACGGATAGGGCGCCCACAGGAGCTGCAGGCCGTGGTCCTCACCTGCCTCTACCTGTCCTACTCATACATGGGCAACGAGATCTCCTACCCGCTCAAACCATTTCTAGTCGAAGACTCTAAAGATAAGTTCTGGGACCGCTGCCTCCTCATCGTGGATCGCCTGTCTTTCAACATGCTGAGGATCAACTCGGAGCCCGGATTCTTCACCGAAGTGTTCACGGAGCTGAAGGCGTGTGGGACCGCAATCGAGAGCCCACCCCCTGCGCCCTCGCACCCCGCCCCCGCGCCGCCCCTCGCCATCAGCGCCGCCTGACACACGGAGGTCGCCGTCCTTCGGTTGGCCCTCACTGACCGCCCCAGTCGCGTCTGATGTCGGCTCCTGACAGTCCAAGATCTTGGTCAATCGTCCATGTTTGAGCGTTACAAGTAGCAGCAAGTTTGTTGAGTCGTTTAGTGTTCACAGTCGTGTTTGAGAGTGGAGACAGTTGAATAGTCCACTTATTAAAACTGTCCTAAATTAGAATTAACTCAAATTATAGAGTCGTACTGCGTCGCTAGTAGTTAACTACTTTTAGGCCAGACTACTTCCACAACGTCCATACGCTAGCGAGTTCAGGCAGTAAAAGCTTGGTTTTTTTATTCAGAGTCAGGAGTGCAATATACATAATCTAGTCACTTGTTATAATTATTATTAATTTACTAAACCATTTAAGGATTCCATCTAAATTATAACTCATTCGTTTTAATCATTACTTTCATTCATAAAACCAAAAAACCCACGGTGTGATTGCTCAAAAACGCTGACTTATATAGGTACTAATTAGAGAATGAAAATTGCTACGATTGACCAAGATTTAAAATGTCATTGCAATAGATGGACGAGTGAAAGGTATTAAATGTACGAATTATGTGTGTACCTTCATAATTCAGTTTCGTGACTTTGAAATTAATTCGAAGGATTGTGATATCTAGTGGAAAACAGTTTGTTTCAAGGCATTTTAGGGATCGGTAACATCTGATAGCATGATATTTGTGACTGGGACTGACAGCATAGGCGTCTGTTAGAGCAGTCAATGTTTGTAGAGGGGATGGCGTAACTAAATTATCAAGCTTTAGAGCCCTCGAGCATTGGTTGTTCAACAAATTTCCAATAGTTCGTGGTAGTTAGTTGTTTCGGTGGCCAAGGCCTGATGGTGCACGCGTACTCCCGAGTGAGCGGTTAGTATGGCCAGACATGGCCGCTTAAGTGCGAGTGCATTATTCCAAAGACCTTGGTGAACTGGTGGCTCCCAAGAACTGACCACGAGTGCCTCACACGTCGACGCACGAGGGTTCTAAAAGCTGCAGCATTAAAGACTGTTGATGTGGTATAATCTGAGAACAAACATTCACAGTTATATTTCAATTTCAAAGTCAACGGCAGAGACCGAGAACGCAATGAGCGCCTCTCGCCGGTCGTCATTCAGTTGTTGACGTGCATCGCTCTTGTCTATGGTGTTTGATGTGACACGTTGTAGTTGATGCACTCTCTTGTCTGTTCGTATGTTTACGTAGGTAATTGTCTGGTAATGTTATTTTCTCGTGCCGCTGGACCAAGCGGTGTTTTAGTCCAATAGAACAGCGGTTAGCTAGTAAGTTAAGAGTTTCGTAAACGTAGTGAAATGAACGTATTGCCTATAGTTAGAAGATATTAGAGAAATGTCTGGCAGGCGGGAGGATGCAATATAAGCGGGAACTCCGTCGTAATATAATCCGGTGAACCCTTCTATGAAGTGTACGTATTTAAATAAAATGGCCGGCTCAAAGCGGGACGACTCGATTGTTATTGACGCGATGAATTGTATTAATAACAAATAGGTCAAATTTTGCAAAGGATTAAGCATTTTGTACAGTAAAATCGAATAAAATAATACATCTAAGTCTTAACTGTTAGCATAGTTTAGACAAATGGACGGCAGGCTCACGTCTGGGTGGCACTCGGTCCGGAACGCCATAGACAATATTTAACCTTGTGGACCTCGCCCGCTACACGGCCACGACTACGACTTTTGGCCGGACCAGCTCATATCTTGAATGAAACTGGTTAAACGCCCAGTCGTGCAATCCAATTTTCCACCCGATTGTAATTCAGGGCCAAAACTCGTGGTGGACATGGCCTTGTAGTGCCCGAGGTCCCTTATACAAAATGCATTCATCAATCTCCTCGTTAGATTCGTATTTGGAGGTTTTTCAGCTTAGTTATGCTAGTCGTAATTATCCGGCCTTAAGAGGCCTGCGGAGCTTGCGAATTTCATACAAACGTAATACCAAGATAATTTGTAAATCAAACATATTCTTAAGGTAGTGTGTATTTATTTTGATTGGATTACAGAATATATAGGTTCCTAAACACATATTTAGAACAAGAGTAATGAGAAAAATAAATTTTCTTTATATCATTGTCCTTTCAAAATATTTATTCAGGAACATAGATATTCTATAATACAATCGAAATATTTACACACTACCTTTAACCTTAAGAATATGTTTGATTTTCATATTATTTTGGTATAATTGTATGAAAAACGCATGCTCCGCCGCGCCGGCCCCTTAAGATAAGCTCTCAGGAGGAATCAGGTTCATAATTGGACAGCCTAATAAACGCAGTTAAAATTAAAGGCCAAACGACAATGGCCACACCGAGTGCCGTAGTTAAGATAAATTGTTTAGTCAAGTGAACGTCTAAGGGTGATGGAGTGTAAGTAATTTATAATATTAAATAAATAAAATAAAAAATAGAATCTCATAATACGTTCCAGTCATTAACGAATAGGTAAAAAGTAGTGTCTGTGATTTATTGAATCTTAGCTTTGCGTTTAGTTATTGTTATTTTTTTTAATGTTTTTTTAACAGTTAATTGTTACGATATTTATTACCTACCTATTTATTAGTATTGTAAGACATTATTATGGTTAATTTATTTTGTTTGGATATTTCCTTGAATCTAAGAAGCACGTTATGACGCCGTCTGTATGATATACAAAGTAAAACATTTGAAAAATCACTAGTATATTAAATAATTGGATTGAAATGCTTTTGACGAGACATTTGAAATTTGATATTAATGTTATTTTATATAAGTTATTCGTTTTTTTTTATATTTAGCGTACAAGTAAAAGACACGTTATTTTAATTAAATAAATTGATCTCAATTTTAGTGATGGGTAAGATTTTGCCGTGGCTACATTCCAATTACTAGGTAATACATAAGTCAGGTATATAAAGGTCTTGTGACCGATACAATTCACTAACGAATTTTGAAGATCTCTCCTAAGTATATAATAGTGTAACTTTGGTATTGGACGTGTGCATGTAACATTATTCTGAAGGTATACCTGGTCATATACCTGTTTAAACATTATTCATGTAACTCACGTTTGTTAATTAATCTATTGTAAATATACCCAATTATTAAAAAAAAACTTTCGTATATATAATTATGGTGTTTTATTTGATTTCTTTTGTTTTCCCCTAGGAACCTTGCGTAGGTACTATCGCGGCCACGACGGCTACCATCACAACATATCGCATATCAGACGCTATCTCGAACAAATAGTATATTTTATAACGAGGGACTAAACGAAGCCATTACATACCCGAGGTGGTTTGACTCCCGAGCTTGCGAGGGAGGCAATGAAAGCGAGGGTATATTATATTGGCGTTTAGTCTCGAGGTGCAAACTGTACTTTTCACTTCGAGTGCGAGAAAAATAGTCATTTATGAACAACATTATACTCGACAAAAATTCTGAACTGAGCGGTCAGTTTTTTCTTCTATCAGGTCAGTCACAGATTAACTATTGAAAACACAACACAAACTCACAACATTTTTGCAATAAAGATGATCAACAGTCCACAGATAATTAGTACGTACATTACTGCAGCGGCTAGCAACAGTGGCATTGCTTTTCAAAATCAACGATGCACACACAAACAACCATAAATTTTTCTCGCGTTGAAGAGTTCATTTGTTTTTTTTTTCAATAAACAGCTTTCTATTTGCATGCCAATTCGAAATTTAAATAAAACCTTTGACAAGTTACTCTTTTGTGACCATGTTTCAGAGTAAAAGATCGTTCCATTTTTAAATTACTTTTTACTCCCTAGGGAATAAACGGTCACTTTAATCCCGCTTCGTAGGGCTATAACGGCGTACTTTTAGAGCATGAGAAGTGAAAAGATTATTTATGGTCGGAACTTCTGTGGCCAAAACTTGCGTTCCTGGCTGCGAAGTACGCGAGGCTTGATTGATTCTCGCCACCGGCTCGTGTATTAACTCCGCCTCGGTGGCAAAGAAAAAATGTGGTTTGCACTTAATGGTATCTACGTTTCCGAGATTAAGCTATCAAAGTTAAAGTCCATTCACAAATGACAACTTTTATTCTGACCAACACGCGAAAAACGCTTCAGAAGCCGGTGACCTTGGTTTGATTGATTTAGTTTTTTTGTCACCGACTTCTGAAGCGTTTTTTCTGAAGTTATTTTTCACTTTTTTGTTTTCTCTGAAGTTGGTTTTATTTTTTGTAAAAAAGTTTTTATTTTTCTCTTTTTAGTGGATCACATGTGCTTACCCCTTCACAGCGTACCGGCGTGATTTTAGGTTATGAACTGGTGTAAACAATAGACAGATATGAGATTTCGGCAATCCCAGTACATTTGCTATCATTTATTGAGGAGTTCCGTTGCATATCTCCGAATTTCTTCATCAGATCTTCATCAAATTGAAATGGGATCACTTCGAGAAAGTAGGTACACTTCCTAAAACTACCCAAATGGCTTCTAGTGTGCCTATAAAATGTGAAGAGTTCTCTCTATTTCTCCAGAATCCCATCATCAGATACTAGTTTGATGATTATTAGACCACACAGGCAGCACCAGCTTTCAAATAAAAAAAGAACCATCAAAATCGGTTCGCCCAGTCCAAAGTTCTGAGGTAATAAACACTTTCGAAATCTGTGTGTATTTACACATCTGCGTACCCCCTCAGAGCATACAGGCGTGATGTTACGTCATTATATGGTATAAACAATGAACGTACAAGCGATTGCAGCAATCACTGCAGATTTCCTGTGTATTTTTAAGAGTTCCGTTGTATATCTCCCAAGATCAGCATCAGGTCTTCAGCAAATTAAAATGGGACCACACGGGAAGGACCAGCTTTCAAACAAAATGAAGAACCATCAAAATCGGTTCATCCAGTCGAACGTTCTGAGGTAACAAAAAAAAACACAGACGAATTGAGAACCTCCTCTTTTTGGAAGTCGTAGTCGGTTGAAAACCAATGTACAATGTATAAAGGATGTAAAACACTTCTTCACGAAGCCGAAAGACACAAGTTCTCCCCGTCATTGCGATATTTTTTTGTTCTACACCATACCAACCTTATAGTTACGGAGATATGGGAGGTCAAAGTTAAAACTTTTTTACAAGTTGTTTTCAAACAGAAGTTTTTTTTTGTAAGGTTTTAACTTTTAACACCTCCACGACCCCCTACTATTCAATCCATCCATCAGCACAATGTTTTAAGTGCGTAACATTGAGTTCTACCACAAAACATAACATCAAAAAAAATGTTGTTTCCCAGCAATATTTTTTGCGTAAAGTTACTTACTTACTTTGATGTACAGAATGCTTGGTTGACGGCTTTGTGATGAGGTGGTTTACACCCTGTATTAATCAATAGTAGGGTGGTTCGCTCTTGTATGGAGTTTTTTTTTTTATTGAATTTCCTTGTCGCGGTATGCGGGATAGATGCTCTGCCACCTTTTGATTACAACTACCAAATATTATTTAAAAATAACAATTAGAAGTACTGCCACAAAGTCGTTAAAGTTTTCGAAAATCAGAGAGAATTGATATTTACACAAAATAGATTTATTTTAATTTACGTTTACTTATTCAACGATTTTTTATATATAATCCGTTTTTGATCAGACAATGAATCAATTGCATGAAATATCTACTTTCCTTCATACACTTTTCCCGCGTAAAATTGATCAGAATTTTGCCTATTTTGCTGTAGCACAACCCCACCCACGCGAGCCCCCGGGTTGCGGTGTGCGGGACGCGGGTGTGAGTGGATAGGAGCGTATTGTCATATTATTAGTATTTGTTTCAATTGCACAATTGAAGCACGTTATTTTGGGTTTTAAACGGTGATTGTGAGTACGAACGAAAGTATAATGAGTTTGCGTAGTAGTGATAAAATCTGCCCCATATTTGGTTCTGGCAAAGAACTACCTACAAGTTTGTTACCGACCTATGAAGACATGATGCAATATTTCATATTCTGCAATAAATCAGAGAAACGACTACAAGATTTAGTAAGAAACACTAGTGAAATTGTTGCAACTGACATCGAATTGATCTGGAAAAAAGCGTCATTACCTATTATAGAACATCGTACAATCTTGGCCAGAATTAAAGCATATCATGATAAATACCGCATGATTTTAAAACCCTATCAAGCTAGAAAAAACAGTGAAAGCTACAGAAACAAGTTGAATAAGTTTAAAATGGATAGTAAGGCTTTGTTCGATATTGCTACTTGCAAATGTAGGTAGTTCGTTTGACATTTGTTGTTGTGAAAAGGCGCGTAAAATACCAATCAAGGAAAGAGACTTCCTATTAGATCAGCGAGGTGAAAGAAAAATGATGATTAGCTCGCTGGATAGAGAAACTACAAAGAAAAATGAGAGCAATATTGCCAGACAGTTAAAACGCAAGTTATACGAAGAAACAGCTATACCATCTTCCTCTCAAAGTGTTAAGCCCTCCAAAATAAATTCTAAACTACACGAAGACCAAGAATCAGACTTAACTCCGGCCTCTTCCTCTTTCTCTGTCATCATGCCGTCTGAAAATCGATTTCAAGTCGTAGCCAGAACACTGGATCGTTATGGTATTTCAGATCGAGCAGGAGCTGCTATCGTCTCTGCTACATTAGAAGACATCGGTTTAGTAACTGAAAGCAACACATCAAATGTCATAGATCGTAACAAAATTCGTCGATCCCGTACCAAGACAAGAACCACTTTGACGACCAATGAATTGCTAAACTTTAATCAATGTATTAGCATCTCGTTCGACGGCCGTAAAGATAAAACATTAACTAACGAAGACAATCGCAGAAAAGTTGTAATTGAAGAACACATAACTTTATTGAAAGAACCTGACTCACAATATATTGGTCACATTTCTGTGGCATCTGGTGACGCTAAAACGATATCCAATAAACTGTTTGCTTACTTACAGGCTAAATCGATTGATATGAAGCTAATCGTGGCTATAGGATGTGATGGAACGGCAGTGAATACCGGAAACAAAGCAGGTATTATCAGATTACTTGAAGGTAAGCTTCAACGTCCAGTTCAGTGGTTGGTATGTCAACTGCATGCCAATGAGTTGACTTTAAGACACCTCTTTGAAAAGCTTGACGGGACTACTACAGGACCCAAAAGTTTTAGTGGCCCGATAGGAAAGTCTCTTAATAATTGTGAAAATCTTCCTGTAATTCAGTTTTCTGCAATTAAATGTGACTTACCGGATATAACAAAAGCTCGTGAAGATCTCAGCACAGACCAGTTATACTTAATGGAAATTTGTCGTGCGATCAGCGAAGGTTACTGCAGTGATAATTTAAGAAAACGGAATCCAGGTAAAATCTGCCATTCGCGATGGCTAACAACAGCTAATCGAATTCTTAGAACGTACATTTCAACCAATACTCCATCCGAAGGTTTACAGACTTTGACTGAATTCGTACTGAAAGTTTACGCGCCGATGTGGTTTAAGATAAAAACGCAACCATTATGCGTTTACGGGTCAAAACACTTGCACGAGACAATCGTACTGTCTCGCTATCTTCCAAACCAGTTGAAGAAAATAGTTGATCCGGTGATCCAACGTAATGGATTTTTTGGGCATTGCGAGAACATTTTGATTGCTATGTTAGCTGACGAAAGAAAACCTATAAGAGAACTAGCGCTTCGACGAATAGTTAAAATCCGCGAACGTTCTTCGGTTTTACGCCAATAAGGGTTTTTAAACTACCACTGTTTAATTTCAATGCAAAAGAGTAGGTACATTGACATGATCGACTGGGATAAGATATCGGAACCACCACTGACTAAACAAATAGCAGATGAGACCATTTACGAAGCCATTAAAAATCTGGACATAGTTGAAAGTGAAATTTTGCCTTTATTTCGATTGATGCCATGTCACACGCAAGCTACTGAGAGATGCATCAAGTTGGTCACAGAATCCTGTTCTGCAGTTTGTGGGCCAGAAAGACGTGAAGGATGGATCAGAAACAAACTTCAATCGTGTCGTATCATCTTTAATACAAAAAAACATTACAAAACTGTGTGATTTCCTGAATTTCGTGTCTTTTTTTTTAATTTTGGTTGTTGTTTTTGTCGGTTTATTAGATTTTTATTCTTATTTATAATTATAGTTCTAGTTTTAAGTATTAAAAAAATAATTACTATCGTACATCATTAAAAAAAATCGTTTAATTAAGCTCCGACTGAATCCTAGATTTAGACGATTAATGAAAACTTCAATATACTTGTGGCAGTACTTTCACTTAAAATATCATAATACTGTCATATTAACTTTTAATTGTCTCCTTTTAGAGCACCTTTTCCACACCCCGCCTCAAAAAAATATCAAAAAAAAAAAAACGATCCACCCTACAATAGCTGGCCATCAATACCAGAAAAGTTTTGTATGAGGCATAATATCCTATATTGTCACGTTTCCGAAATACACAGATCATATCTCGGATTAAATTTAAAGTCCATTCAGTGATGGAATCTTCAGCACAACTTTGATACCTAGGTTTTTACATTTTGTCTTATTCAAAATTGTTTTGTATTGATACCACAGCTATCGATTAAATAGGTTGTAACGTGTTGCTCCTAAAAAGCCCATAATCCAAGAAAAAAGTTTACTTTTGTGTTTATGATTTTTGACAGCTGCTGTCAACCGTCAACTTTGACACAAAAACAGTGGATAAAGTTTTGAATTTTCAATTTAGCGAAAACATTTTATGTTTACGGTTGCATTCAAGCCTAAAAAGCCATTTGATACTAATCAATAAATACAAGGAATCAACTAAAATACTATTTGCTACTTAATCCTTTTGTTGTTGTAAGCTATACCGGTAAAATGGGTGACTATCCAGATCCCGATGAAGAATACGAGTTGATGTACGCTGATGAGCTGGAAATGCTAAAAGAAGATGAAGAGGATTCAGGTGATATTTAAATCTTTACTCTACAAAAACTAGTCTCTAAAATCATCATTAACTTTCATTGTAGGTTAGTTTTTAGTTCCAAAGTATTTGATTTTGTACAGCTGTTTTTATACTGAATGTAACAATAGTTATGAGTGAATACTATACTGAGTGACATTTAAAGGATTTAATAATTATCTTCCGATTCCTTTTTCAACTATATTAGGGTTGATTTCCAGTCTAACTAGAACCATTTCAGTAGGCATTATCCACTACCTTTCTGTGCTAACTATTGGGTACCATGATACTCGTTACTATGCTCCTATAGAAGTAAAATCTTAAAGTAAGTTAAATCAATTAAAAACATTCCTATTTTTAGCGCCAAACATAATCAAAAAGAAAGTACTACCAGCCAAACGCAGTCTCGATTTCTCGAGTCCCATAGCCAAGAAGCCAGTCCCCATAGCCACTGAACACATGAACCCACCAGCAACCACTACCGTACCCAACTCTATAAGCACTGAAAGCACGGATATCTCTCTTACACCAAACCTGCTACCTTTAGAAGACCTAACTCCGGCTTCCAGTAAAAGAACAGCAGATGAACTATTTGGGGACATAGGAGACATAGATTTTAATGAAGTAGAGTTACCAAGCAAGAGACAAAAGACTGATGAGGAGAATGATATGGATATGATTGAGAAGATTTTGGAAGGGAGGCGGTTGAAGCAGAGTCTGTTGGAGCCCAGTGGGAGGAGAGTTGGTGGAAGATCTGGGTATAAAGCTAAGGATAACTTGTCGCTTAATATACCAAGGTAAGCTGTGTCTACCAAGTATAACTGTTTATCTAGGGTTCCGTCATCATCATCTTTTCAGCCGAAAGACGCCCACTGCTGGACATAGGCCTCCCCCAAGTGTCGCTACGTTGACCGGTCCCTTGCAACTCGCATCCAACGGATTCCTGCAACCTTCACCAGGTCATCGGTCTACCTAGTGGGAGGTCTTCAAACGCATCATCTTCCGGTTCGCTGTTAGGGTTCTGTACCCAAAGGGCCCTATTATTAAGACCCCATGGTCTGTCTGTCTGTCTCCCACCGGGTTGTATCTCATGAACCATGATAGCTAGAAAGTTAATATTTTCACAGATGATGTATTTATGTTGCCACTATAAAAACAAATACTAAAGAGAATAGAATAATTAAAAAAGTGAGGCTCCCATAAAACATGTTTATTTTTCATAATAATACGATAGCCTTCATGCAACAGCCCAACTTGCATTTCACCATTTTTTTTTCTTTTGTAAGTACAATGTTCCTAATAATGTTCTACTTCTTCTATGTTATCCCATCACTTCCTAGGTGCATGACCAGAGGACACGTCTCCAAGTCGTGCCGTCTCTAGCTGTGTGTGTGTGTGCCTATAGATCGCACTGTACAGGCTGTCCTCTAAAAGCTTGATTGCATTTGACCAATACCCTTTCTTCATCATTCTCTATAATACATTCCAGGTGGGCCTTCCTTCCCCTCACAAACTCAGAAGGAGACCGAGTGTATGTGAGGCTAGAATCTGAGGAATCCTGGGAGAGTTCCCTGGACACGGGAGCTGAGCAGATGTCCTTACATGCTTCATATGCCAACACCTGGGTGGAGGCTAGGAAGATTGTAAGTAGAATTTTATTTGTCAAAGATTTGTAGTAGTCTTCAAAAGGCATATCAGTTCTTGTTTGATGTTGTAAGTAATTTGCTGCAGAACTGTGGAGGAATTCATCCTATTGGTTGACTAGAGTAGTTGCTCTGAGTGGCAGTTGTTATTGTGTACCATCCAAATTGATAAGTAATTGTTAGACTGGACTAGGCTGAGTACAAGTTAAAGTTTTGTTCAGAAATCTATATCTATACTAATATTATAAAGCAGAAGAGTTTGTTTGTTTGGTTGAACGTGCTAAGCTCAAGAACTACCGGCTCGAATTGAATAATTCTTTTTGTGTTGGATAGTCCATTTATCGAGGAAGGCTTTAGGCTATATAACATCACGCTACAACCATTAGGAGCAGAGCAGGAATGAAAAATTTTGCAAAAACGGGGGCGTTTTTATCTTTTCGTTTTTCTCTTTTATGTGACGCAGACGAAGTTGCGTGGGTCAGTTAGTGCTTTATAAAGTTAAGAGACATTTATTTGTCAAAAGAGTATGGTCCATCAGACTCTACTCAACATGCAGTAGTGTTTATGTTTTTTTTTTTTTTTCTGTCTGGAAACTTAAATACATATTAAACAGAATAAGTTCTTAATTGTGTCAGCTTGTGTCGTAACATTTTGTATTTTATTCCAGTTAGAAGCCAAACAGCAGCAGCTAATATCAGAAGAGGCTGCATCTCAACCACTTCCTGACATGGATGCAGACATCAACAACAACATGCTCTGGGTAGACAAGTACCGGCCACAGTCGTACCTAGACCTGTTGTCTGAAGAGCCTGTCAATAGAGCTCTGCTACATTGGCTGCATTTGTGGGACAAGGTGAGAGAAGGAAGACTCCCGCATGCAAATAAAGACAAATTTTTCCTATTCCTTATTGCACACAAAATAACAAATATATATACAAATTGCAATAATATATCTTATAATATGTAAAATGGCAAGTTTAACCTACCAACCAACTTAGTTTAACTAACAACCTATTGGCCAAAATTAGGTACTGTGTCCCTTAGATACTATGCATAAACATGAAGTAAGGTACATAGAAATTAGACTTGCATATTATCACAGTTTTCAATAATATAGTCTTATTAAAAAAATAAATAGATACTGTCTTGAACAGCACCTTAAATTCTGCCCTCCTGTTCAGAAGGTCTAAGTAGCAAAATGTCCAACAGTGCGAAACGTTTAATGAGCAGTAAGTCTAATTAACAAAATGTCCATGTAGCAAAAAGTCCAGCTATCAGATGGTCTTTAGAGCAGAACGTCTATTTAGCAAAAGACAGATATAGTAGCAAGAGACATAAAAAAATAGTCAGCTTCTAACACAAATTCACAAAAATCCACAGATAGTCTTCAAAAAAGAAGTGAAGACCAAAGAACCGCAACAACGCACCACCTTCAGTAAGAAAGCTGGCCAGTTCCAGCTGACCAACAAGTGGAAAGGGAAGAAGGAGGAAGCACCCGAGATGGATGAGGACGGCAGACCGCACCACAAGGTGGCGCTGCTGTGCGGACCGCCTGGGGTCGGGAAGACTACGCTCGCACATCTGTTGGCGAGGATAGCTGGTAAGACTCATAATCTTGCGTCAAGGGACTGGCGCGTACGTCATTAGGTTCTTTAGCGTTAGTACCGCCCTGTCAAGGTGACTCTTGATATGCTCAAAGCAACTTCTTTGGCTGTCTCAGCTTTCTCTTTTGTAAGAGGGTCGCTTTAGTAAGCAAGCAGTAGTAATTGTCTTACCTTATTTTTGGATTTCAGATTTTACCATAGAAACTGCACAGAAACAATTTCACTCTTATAGGGGGAAATAAAATCTGATACTGGTTTAATATTTAATTATCATCAAACATCATTATTTTCCGCACCCAAAGGATATTCAAAATTGCATGATCCTTCAAATTTGAAAAAAACTGGATTAGAAAGTAGTTTCATACCGCGTCAAAACCTTATAGGACGAATTTTGGGATCACCTTAGGCGAAAAAAAAATAGTCACTCTCGTAAATGAACTTGTTCGTTTGATGGCACAAATCAAATTCAAAACTAAAGGTTGGCCAAAGTGGCTAAACCGAACCCTTTGTGCCTGATTGAGGAATCTAACCTACTGTTACAGTTGTTCAAATCAAGGATGTATAAAAACATACAATAAGCCAGGGACTCAAACTGTAACCGTAATAATGTGTTTTTAACACTGTTTTTAAAACAGTTTCAACAGAAAAACACTTAGATGTAACAGAAACAATAATGTTACCGAATCAAACTGTAACCTTATATATGTCTTAGTATTAATATGTGTAACTGAAATAATCAGTTTTACAACAGACTGCGACTAGATTTCGGCAACTGGACTGAGTTTACCTGTTAAACACTCATTAACACTGTTAAACCTTTTATATCTGTTACAGATATGTTACGGTTACACTTTTGTAAGTGTTTTGGGTTAACACATTGAAAACACATATATAAGTATTATATATTTGATTCTGTTACCAATTTAACATGTAACACTTATAATTCTGTAACCTTTATGAAGGTGTTTTTAAGTCGCTGCAATAAGCCGTTTCGATTATTATTTTTCAGGTTACAGACCTGTGGAACTAAACGCTTCAGATGAGCGCAGTACGGATGCGTTCCGAAACGCCCTACAGAGTGCCACACTTATGAGATCAGTGCTGGATGCTGAAAGACGACCCAACTGCTTGATATTAGGTAAACACATATTTAACATCTTCACGCAGTACTATTGTCCGTACCGTCAGCAGAGCTTAAAATATACACTTAATTTAGCCAATGAAGGTAAGTATCGCCATTTCAATGGCTTACCTATGGTTTTTTCTAGGATCTAACCATTTCATGTTATTTCATTTGCAAACTAACAGGACTTCAAGCAGCAAGGTATGTTTCTATTTTCTCTTTGTTTTTTATTTAAACTCAATGTAAACCGAATTATTATCATAAATATAATCTATTAGCCTCAACTCAATTTTCTTGTAAATCTAGACACAAAAGAGCCATTCTAGTGACCTGACTTGGACACCAAAATCGACATCTTGCCCATAATTACAGACGAAATCGACGGCGCCCCACTCCCAACAGTGGAGCTTCTAGTGCGATGGTGCACGGCCACGGCGACGGAAGGCAAGAAAAAAGCCAAGCAACAGCCGTTGAAGAGGCCCGTCATAGCCATCTGTAACGACCTCTATGCTACGTCACTGAGGCCTTTGAGGTAAGCTTTATGGGGCACCCCCCTTCAAGGTAGCCCGCGTAATTCAAAATAATATTCTTACGTTTTTTGCAATTTGCAGGGCAGTGCTAAGTTGTATGTTGATAAACATATTAGTCGCGGCTGTAAGACGTATTAAGTTACTGATTTATAATCATCAAATTCATCAGTACAACCCTCCAAGTTCATAATTTTAATTTTTTTAATTTATTTATTTATTTCAGACATAGTCCATACAGAATTTAAAAATCCAAAAACACATATTGTAAGTACAAAAAATAATCAATAAAAATAAAATTACAATTACACATAATCAAAAATCAATCAAAATCAAAATCAAAATATTTTATTTCACATAGGGGACTTATAAAACGTCGAAAAAGGTGCACGGTTCGCGTTGGTCGATTCCATGGAGAAGAACCGGCAAGAAACTCCATGGTTACTCTTTTCAAATCATTTGGTATTACAATATTATTATGTTTCATTACAGCATTAGTACTAAAGTATGGGGGGACAGCGTAGGCCCGACAAAAGGTCGTTGCTTGCTATACAAAAAATGTAAAACAAAAGGAATATTTAACAAAAGTTAAACAGCATCCGGGAATCTAAAAGGCCTTCAATGTTCACTCATTCACAAATAATAGGTAAAAAAGCATCTATACAAAGGTAAGTAAATAAAAAAATAAAAAGAATATTTAATTAAAGAACTAAATTAAACAAGTGACACAAATATTGTCATCAGTGCTGTAACTATTCTGAGCAAAATATGAGAAAAAATGATTTGAAAACTACTGTAATAATCTGAATCAAAAGAAAAAGAATAATGAGATTGAGAATAGTTAGAGACATCCACAAATCTGTGCCGTTTATGAGCTACCAGGGAAGCCGCATGCGCAGAAGGAATCATAGCCAAACTTCTTTGTCATCAACGTAGTCCTTGATTTTGTAATATGCTTTTTTCATAAGGACACGTTTAATATAGTTCTTGAACTTTCCATCGGTCAGTTCTAGAACTGACTTTGGCAACTTGTTATAAAAGCGTATACTGTTTATAATAAAAGACTTGCTAGTTTTTGTTAATCTGAATTTAGGTATTACAATTTCATGTTTACTGCGTGTATTTTTATTGTGGAAGTCGCTTCTAATTTTGAAAAGCCCTCGATTTTTACGGACATATAAAATACATTCAAAGATATAAAGTGAAGGCAGAGTTAGTATATCGATCTCTTTGAATTTTTCTCTGAGTGACTCGCGAGGACCCATTTTATAAATCGCGCGGACTGCCCTTTTTTGTAGTATAAAAATGGAGTCAACGTCTGCTGCTGATCCCCACAGCAGGATGCCGTAAGACATAATACTGTGGAAATAAGCATAGTAAACTAACCTAGCTGTGGCTACATCCGTTAACTGCCTTATTTTCCTAACTGCATATGCAGCTGAGCTTAACCTACCTGAAAGAGTTCTAATGTGCGCGCCCCACTGTAATTTTGAATCTATAGTAATCCCTAAGAATACAGTTTCCGCTATAACATCAAGTTTATTGCCGTCAAGATTTAAATTAAGATCACGTTGTGGTACATTTGGTAAGGAGAATCTTAAACACTTAGTTTTGCTTGCATTCAATAAAAGATTATTAGCAGCGAACCATTTTGAGAGTACGGTTAGACTTTCGTTAACTTGTTGGACAAGCGTATCCTTTCTATTTATTTTAAAAATTAGCGAGGTGTCATCAGCAAATAAAATTATATCTGATAATTTGGCCATCATATAAGGGAGATCATTAATGTACACAAGAAATAGGAAAGGACCGAGAATTGAACCTTGGGGCACGCCTATCTTGACTAGAGACCCGGAGGACGTCGCCCCATTTACATTTACTTTTTGCTGCCTGTTTGATAGATAAGAAAGAACCAGATCAGCAGCTTGACCACGAATTCCGTAGTGGTGTAATTTACACATCAGTGTGTTGTGGTCCACGCAGTCAAACGCTTTAGAGAGATCACAGAAAATGCCAATGGCATCTTGGGACTTCTCCCAGGATTCCAAAATGTGAGTGATAAGTTTAACTCCCGCGTCCGTTGTCGACCTGCCCTTCGTGAATCCAAACTGCTGACTGTGCAAAATCCCATTTGAGTTAAAGTGAGATAACATCTGGTCCAGCATGATTTTTTCATATATTTTACTCAACGCTGGAAGCACAGATATAGGTCTATAATTAGAGGGATCACTCTTACAACCAGATTTGAAAATTGGTACTACTTTACTAAGTTTCATTAGATCAGGGAATTTACCGCTATCCAAACATTGATTGAATATGCCTGTTAGGATAGGGGCAATTGATTCGATAATATCTCCAAGAACCTTGACGGATATGCCCCATAAGTCTTCAGTATTCTTTACGTTGAGACTTTTGAACGCGTTTATAATAGTAGCAATACATATTGGTTTAAATTTAAAGTTTGGTATATCCGCAGTAAAATTTTCTTTAAGCAAATCTTCAGCTAATGTAGATGAAGAAGGGAGAGATTTTGTAACTTCTAGCGGAATATTAGTGAAGAAACTTTCTAGTGTCTCGGCTACTTCTAGCTTGTCAGAAATGGTCTGATTATCTATTTTCAAGGACAATTCGGTCTGATCACGTTGTTGTGACTTTCCAGTTTCTTTGTTAATGACCTGCCACACTGTTTTTATTTTATTATTAGAAATACCAATTTTGTTAATTATTATCTGTGATTTTGCTTGAGCGCAGACACTTTTGAATATTTTCGAATAATTTCTAACATAAGTATGAAAAACTTGATCTGAGGTTAGAGATTTTTCGTGATATAAATTGTATAAATTATCTCTGCTTTTTCTTATTCCCGCGGTAGCCCATTCACTAAATTTTGATTTAGAATTGACTTTAACTGTTTTCAAAGGACATGTTTTATTGAATTCTTGGCAAACTGTAGAAAATAATGTGCCATAGTTTAAATTGGGGTCTTTTGAATCAAAACTAGCGTACTACGTAACTAGCATACACATACACATTCAAATTACATAATCAAATTACTTAAATATACATTAAAAAATAATACACATTAAAACATTCAATATCAATAACAAAATTAATAAATAAAATAAAATGATTTTTATTCAGACTTTTGAGTCCAATTGGTTAGTACAACACACAACTTAGAAACTAGTGTAAGTACTTATATCTACCCGAAGAACAAAATAAAAACAGAAATGAAACAAAACAATAATCAGTTATGCACCACCGTGGCATGTAGGCCCATCCAATGCCCCAGTATGGGACTGTCCCACCTGTCAGCTATAGTTGACAGGATGCTGTTGGGGTTGACGCGTACCCTGCGCATGATGGAGGCGCATCGCTTGCGCATGATGGCGTGAAAGCCATCAATGCCCGCTTCTGCGAACATGCCGGAAGCACTGCAGTAGCGCGGCAACCCCATCATCACCCTGAATGCATTGTTGTATTGTACGCGCAGAGCGCTGTATGCCCTCTGCGTGTAGTTGACCCATAAGAGTCGATGAATGAATTTATCACGGTCAAAGTCCTTCTTCGACTTTTATGAACTTCGAGGGTGTGTATTGATGATTTTGATAATTATAATTCTGTAACTACATACGTCTTACAGCCGCGACCGATATGTTTATCTTAACTTAGCACTGCCCTGCAAATTGCAAAAAACGTAATAAAAAATGAATTTCGCGGGCCACCCTGACGCTGTCACCTTAAGTGAACTATCGACCATTGTTATCAAAGTTCAACAAATCTTAACCAGTCTCAAGTTGACAGTTGGCTCTTGAACGCAGTTTAGATCGAGTCATCGCGTTCAGACTTATTAGTGGCTAGCACTTCGCCCGCGACTTTGACTGCGAAAACTAATATAATTAGAGCCTATGTTACTCGGCAAAGATGGAGGATCTCGTGGCTAAATAATATCAGCCGCTGGGGTCGACCTTTAGGTTAAGCCGTGCTTGCCTAGGTTGGTCTGTGATGGGTGACCACCCCCTTCCATACCGAGTTTCCTCCGTGCCTCGGAAAGCACGTTAAGCTCTTGGTCCCGGCTCTCATTTGTCCATCTTTGACAGTCGTTACAGGTAGTGTCCCAAAAAGTCTGACACCAATCTTACCAAGTGGTATCGTATTTCCCAGTATTAACTGGGTCGTGGAGGTCAGATAGGTAGTCGCTCCATGTAAATACTGGTATTCAGCTGCATCCTGTTAGACTGGAAGCCGACCTCAATACTTGGGAAAAGGCAAGGCTGATGATGATCATGATGGCTAAGCTTGTGGTTTGATTGTTGCTAAATTGAATATTATTATTGTTCCAGGCCCGTAGCCCTGATCGTGCAAGTGGGCGGCGTGTCCATCAGTCGGCTGTCGTCTCGCCTGTCGCTGGTGTGCGCGCGCGAGGGGCTGCACGTGAGCGCGCACGTGACGCACGCGCTGGCGGCGCGCGTGCAGGGAGATGTGCGCGCCGCTATACAGGTGCTCAGCTTCATCAAGGCGAGGGCGAAGGCACAGGTTACTGTTTTCTATTTATTACAAGCCGACCGTTTGAGAGAGAGAGAGAGGTCGATGGGGGGGGGGAGAGAGAGAGAAATAGAGCTTTATCTCAAAGCAATATTTTTGTTGAGTTGTGTGAGACCGTGTCCTCCGGTCGATCTTCGCAGTGGAGACACCCGGGCGATTCCTCCCGCCCGATTCGGTGCAGGTACCTCCCTACACATCCGTGTCCGGTGAGGACCTGCGTCAGGCGGAAGGTGAGGACGCCGTGGCGCCTCTCCAGCCACTCCTCAAAGAGGGGACTTACCGCCACTATCGATTGCCCCTACTATGTAGATCCGATCTAGGACGTGACAAAATCGTCTGAATTATAAACCTTTAAATCTGTCCGGTAAATCTGTTCAAAGAATGGACTCTATACAATTCTTCTCTCTCTCCTATTTTTAAGAGATAGTGATCTTCAGAACTGTAAATGTATTTTTTTTCATGATTATATGTAACTGTTGCTGTTATCATGGCAAATAATAATAACAAAAATTCAATTTCTAAAACATTTTAGGCCTTCCGAATTACAGAATAATTGCTTACATCTATATTTTGCGTTTCGATTTGGATATCATGATTATGACAGCTAAGTGTTGTCATCAATTCGGAACGCTCATGAACGCGTTCATTGTGAACATAACCCCAAACCAACACCTTTCACAAGACCTATTTTTGAAAATGGAAGTTATAGCTAAGCTAGTTAAGTTCGTCGGCTAAATTCACTTGAATACTCATAGTTGAAATGTGCACAATTTCTTAAAATGCCACGATTGAATAGTTAGATGCGATCTCTAAGTTCATAACAAAACAATACAACCTTTGAACATAACTGTCATTTTTGACAGCGCTCACGGTGATACTTATTTGGGGCATGGTCGGTGTAATCGCAAGATGGCGCGTGTCATGACGCCATCTATGACGATTCAAGGGGCATCGATGTCGCGCTCACGGTAATTCGAGACGGGTTTATGGACGCTCAAATCGATTACAGCGTAAATCGGATTGTGGCCTTAATTTCACTGTCATAAATGTAAGTCAAGTCTGAAAGTACCGGGGTTGCGGGCCTATTCGAAAGAGATACCGCGGCCCCGGAATGTAAAGGGCGAGGAAGGAACATGGATGGGTTTTAGTCAGTAAAAGTCTGACACTCCCTCCCGCTCCGCCTAGAGTGGGAGAAGTCATTTGATGATTTCCATCCCTAAAAAAAAAGTCTGAAAGTAGCGTCGATGACTGAGAAGTTGTGTGGTAATCGGTTGTCGTTGTATGGGCATGTGATGTGGAGGTATGAGGAAAATGTCGTGAAAAAAGTTTTATGTATGAATATATAGATACAGATACTCGCACGGTTCTTGAGCGCTCGGCGGAAGTGTGGGGATCGCTTTGCGCATATCGTACACTTATGACAAATAAAACGTCGCCTAAGCTCAGCAGCATATGCTGTTAGAAAAATCCGTCAATTTACCGATGTTGATACCGCGAGGATAGTTTATTTAGTTATTTTGATAGTATAATGTCATACAGTATTTTACTATGGGGACGGGCTGCAGACATCGAGTCTATATTTATTCTGCAGAAAAGAGCCATCCGACCCATATATGATTTACGTAGACGCGATTCTCTAAGAGAGCTGTTTAAGGAAATGAATATCATGACAGTACCTTGTCAATACATCTATGAAAACATCATGTACGTTAGGAAAAATCTGCATTTATTCAGTAAAAGAGGTGACAGACAGCACTATAATACTAGAAGTAGGGACGAACTAGTTCAGCCAGGTTTCAGGCTTGCTACTGTAAATAAAATACCTCCCCACATTCTACAACTGAATGAGACGAAATTTAAATCTTGTGTAAAACGCACACTATGTAGTCAAGCATATTATAAGTTGGGGGATTACATTGATGATAAAAATGCTTGGCTCAATGCCGCCGGTCCTGCTCCACAACCATAGGAGCAAACTAATTGATTCCCAGTCAAGTTATTGTGGAAGCTGCAGAAGATTGTAAAAATATCCTTGCATTGTATAGATTCCATCTCTTAATATTATATAAAGGCATACCACATGTGTGAGTTCTATGTATTGTAAAGCGACCATTTCACATTTAGTTATCTTTTTTTGACTTGAATATGCCCTGGCGGCTGAGAGAATGTCATGCTCACTCAAATGTCTCGCTGATGGTGGCGCGTGTGTCGGGTCATTTAATTCCCTTCAATATGGTCGAGTTGAATGGTGCTGATACATGCGTCATGTTCGTAAACGGGCGCTGTCAATTGAGACTGGTCAACTCTCGGCTGCCACTGTTAATTTTTAATTAATTTATTTTTTAAGTTGATTTAATCTTTTCTCTGGACGCTCTTAATGTGCACGTCTTTCTACATCGTTCTCACATATATGTATAATCACAACATGAATGATGTAACCAAGATTTTGTAACAATATTTTGATTGAAAAGAGTGTCCATGGAGTTTCTTGCCCGTTCTTCTCCATAGAGATCTACGCTAGGGAATGGGCAACTACAGTACTTTCTGAAGTTATTATGCCTTGTGACTGTGACTGTAGCTTTGATTTAGTATTTTTGACATTCAAAAGTGCCGTACTGGTCTAATTGAAATAAATGATTTGAGTTTGAGTTACGTGCAGCAGGAGTAAAGAACAAATCCCGAGTGACGTCTGTGACGCGATGCGCTACGGGCCAATTACTGCACTTTCCCCGCGCCCGCGCCTCACTTTATACCACCAAAAGGACCCCACTTTTGAAGGTGGAGGTGAAGGTCAGCGCTCAAGAATCGTGCCGATAATTTTAGATGGCTATAAGAGTAGAAGAAGACCTACCCAAGAAATGATGGATGGACTGTGTGAACAATGGTATGGCAAAAAAAGGAGGTGTCTGATGAGATGACGAGTAATAGAGAAGTATAGAAAAAGAATACAAGCTGCGCTGCCTCCAAATAAATTGGGATAAGGGCAGTAATGATGATGTTATGATAACGAAATATAGCAACACGGATCCTTATTGTGCAATTTTGACGCCCATTCAGCCATTTGTTTCTACCATACTATACTTTCTAGAAATAAATAAATCTTTTTTTATTGTTTCAGCTAAGCATGGAAGACGTGGAGAACGCAGCGATTGGCACGAAGGATTGTAACAAGAGCATCATGCAGGCGCTGCAAGCCATCTTTACTACCAACGACAAGGATCCTGGAGCTGTTCTCAAGACTATACAAGCGGCTGGGGAATATGATAGGTATGTCAATAAAATTGCTTGAAGTGCGTATTGAAATTTTTATTGGTCTTGTGCGAAAAAGAGACGGAACTATTCAGACTTTTATTATTTTTTTACTTTATTTTTGTTTATTTTATGTGTTGTATTTGACATTTCGTATTTTTATTGACATTAGTTTTTGTAAATTATTATTTATTTTATTGAATAATTGTGAATGTGAGGACCTTGTGGGTCACTTTTCGTTGTTTTTTTCCCACGACTGTCTGGCAGTTTGAGTACTATAAGCGACCTACCCAAATGTCCTTTCTTTCGTATTGTTCGTCGTTTCGTTGAGCTCCTTGAGTTAAAGTCGAGCTACACGATAACTGACAAATGCTTGCACTGACTGGACAGGTCCACTCAAATCTGTATGGTTCTTTCTTCAAAAGACCATCTCAGACACTAATCTGCATAGTTATCATGTAAGTTGAACTAGATTGTCTGGACTTTAAAAGAGACTATGACCTCTGAGTTGGTTTCGGCTGTTTCTTCTCAGAGTAGTCAGGTACGAAACACCGGCCCCATCTAGTTTAAAAAATAAGGACGTGTAAAAGTGTTTGTGAAAACCAATTTGCAAAATAAATATCATTTGTCATTTGACTCCACCACGTGTGTGTGACAGAAAGTGGGTGTGTAAAGTAAAATGCGAGCGTAGCGAGCGCGCGTCATCGAGTCGTAGCTGGTTCTAATTCTTAATTAGCTTATTTCTCGAAAACGGTACGTTCTATCGCAAAAATAACGAAAAATTGTCAAGGGGGGCAATTTTTAAACCCGGAAAAACAAAATTACAAATGTAAATATGGGTGAATCCTTTTCCGAAATCTACCTCCTCCTGCGGCTTGCTGAAGGGATTTTTTAAACTAGAATTGTTTAACTATTTTCTATTGTTCACTTGTAACCGAAATATTACCATCCACAGACTAGTAGACGGAGTATTCGAGAACTACCTGACAGCCCGCGTGGACGGGCGGCTCCTGATCGCCGTGGAGACATTGTCGTGGCTGCAGCTGTATGACGTCATCAGCAGCTGGACGCAGCGCCAACAGAACTACTCGCTGTACGGCGCACTGCCGCTCTGTGTAGCGCGGTGCCACGCTGCGCTCGCGTCCAGGACGCCGCAGAGACTCAAGTTCCCGTGGCAAGCACAGGAGGTTACTATTTAAATGTGTAGTTATTTTAAGGGTCATTGCCTCCATTTATTTCGTCATTTAGTGTACTATCTAGACAACTTTGTCCACACGTATAGTAATTTTGTCACAGCATTAAATAATTTTTGCTACCAGACACACAATCTAGATAGTTTTTGTACATTAGCTAGGTGATTTCTCCAAGATACAATTACTCAAGTGAAAACTTCCTTTAGCGCATTGAGCACTTTTTGAGTGAACAAAAATCATGAAACTCGCGTGACCGTCACGTACGCTTTTAGTAGCACTCGTAGCCGATCGGCTACGTGTTTTCATTTCTATCGACAGTTCCCAAAGACTGGCAGCATGATTTTTTTTCAGAAGAACTCAGCAAACTAGCCTGTTGCGCCATGTACGGCGACTGAAAATCTTCCTGAAACTGGCGATTAAATCACTAATAATAACTTGTATTGTAGGAAAGACCTAGTTTGCTCAAGACCTCAAACTAAACATGCTTTTGCTAGTCGTTTCTATGTGTTTTTAGGACTTTTTCTGTATAACAGACTCAACAAGAAACTAAACTTCTATAGTCTCAATTATAGGAAATGTAGTTTTGTAATATCAGATTATGTAGCAAAACTTAATTACACGAACACAGAAGTACTTGTAGAAGTCCTAGTTTGATTTTAATAATTCATTTATTTCAGATCACTAAAATCCATAAAATAAAATACAAGCACGTTACATAAAAAACAAAAACTATTAAAATCATTAAGTAAAAATTAAAACATAAATCACATAAAATTAAATGAAAATTAAATTAGTAAAATTATATAAAAATAAAAACATGAATTACATAAAATTAAATGAACATTGAATTAGTAAAATTACATAATAATTAAAACATGAATTACATAAAATTAATTTAAAATCAATTAGTAAAACAACATCAAAATTAAAGCAAAAACAAAAGTGTGCAATGTCCTGTATTAGTAAGCGCCCAAAACTATACGCATCCATTTATTCTGGATAGGACAATCCGTGCGAGACACAATCATCTGCAGGATGCCGTTGCCACTGCCTCGCACACGTTGTGACAAGGAAGCTACCCTTTTGCGCACAATCGCATGGAAGCCGTCCGTACGCGCTTCCGCAAACATACCAGACGCACTGCAATAGCGAGGCAGTCGCATCAGCATCCTGAAAATGTTGTTGTATTGGACACGCAGAGCATTAGCAGCCCGCTGAGTGTAATTTACCCACAAACTGCTCGAGTAAAAAGACTGACAATACGCCTTAAAAAGAGTTATTTTAACTTCCCTCGAGCAGCGAGCAAACCTACGCGCAACCATATTCCCCCTGACTGCTAATGCTCTGCGCTCCCTCTCAATGTCAGCGTCATCCTGCAATTCGTCTGTCACAATGTGCCCCAGATACCTGAAAGTGCTCACCACTGCCAGAGCTGCGCCATTAACCATAATAGGCGGAACATGAGGTGGACTACGTTTTCCACTCTTAAAAACAAGAACTTCACTCTTCTTACTGTTATATTTCAAGCCATGTTCCGCCGCATACGCCTCACAGATCGCTACAAGTTTTCGTACTGCCCCCACCGAAGGGCCCAGCAGTACCATGTCGTCTGCATAGCTGATATTATTGACGCTAACTCCATCCACGTAACAACCCACATGAGTACTGCTGAGCTCACCGATGAGGTCATTAACATACAGGTTGAATAACAGAGGTGAAGTAATGCCCCCCTGCCTCACGCCACACTCCATGCCGTATTCCTGGGACAGAGCCCCCGCCCAACGTACCTGGTTTCGCTGGCACCGATACCAATGCCTTAACACTGAGACAACCTCGGCCGGTACACCAGTGCTCTCCAGCTTCATCCACAGCCTATCGTACAAAACAGCATCGAAGGCTCTGGACAAATCCAAAAAGCACGCGTATACCGGCGTACTCCTATCAGTGTAATACTTGACAGCCTGCTTAACACACAAGATAGCACTCTCTGTAGAAAGTCCGCTTCTAAAGCCGAATTGGGCATCGTGTAATTCGACGTAAGCTTGAAGGGTGTCATTAAGCAAGCTGTCAAATACCTTGGCTATTACCGTAGCCAGCGATATAGGCCGATAGTTGCTCGTATCTGACAGATCCCCGGTCTTGTTCTTTACAATCGGAACAACGATCGTTCTGGTTAGTTCATCTGGCAAATACCCATGACACAAACAGAGATTGTAAAACATGGAGAGTACGCGCGGCAGGTGAACTCCTGCATGTTTTAGATGCTCAATGCTGAGACTGTCACAGCCAGGAGACTTACCTCGCTGCATGCTGAGAATAACTCGTTTCACACGCTTTGCCGTAAATCTCACAACACGCTTCCGTGTGACAGTATCAGCATCACTACATCCAAGAGTTGAGGGACGCCTCCGTTCCGCAGAATCACAATATGGCGTCATTTTAAAATGTTCTTTAAACAGAAAATGTGATTTTGTTATCCCCTCGTATCTAACTGTTCATTTTTACTTAAATTTGTTTTAATGTTCAATGTTTTTTAACAATTTTTTTTTTGTTAAAAGTTAGTACTTAGTTGTTAATAGATTTATTTTATTTTAAAACGTACTGTTCTAATTAAATTATGCATTGTAAAGTGATGGCCTGAAACACAGGTTTAAATAAACCTAGATCAGGCAGGTTGCTACCTAACATTTGAATTCGATCGAAGCACTCATTATACAACTGTTTAAAAATAACACTTCTGTTCCTAAATGTACACTTGTAATATCTAATTTTTCAATAAATTATTCTTATTCTTATAATTTTTCTTATTGTATTTTTCACAGATGTACCGCAAGAAAGTAGAACTTGAAAGCATAGTATCGTCAGTATTACGCGGCAGTTCCCCTGCAGTGTGCAGCAGTCGTATGGCGCTGCAGTTGGATGTACTGCCACTGCTGCCATATCTGTTAGCACCGCAGCTAAGAACTGCTAATGTGCAGGTAACGTCAACTGCTATAATATGAGCAGGTATACAAGGTCTAATCCAAGTATACTGTACATCAACTATCGACGCAAAAAAAATCTGGGTGACGACTTTTTTGAAAAATCATATTTGACGGTAGGATTCAATGTAATGCACTCAAAAAATTATGTTGATAAAATGCGTTGAATAGTACGGGGGTCGTGGATTCAACGCTTTAAAAAAACTTTTGATAAATTTGGAATGTTGATCAAGAACAAAAAAAAACGCAATGACGGGAAGAATTGCCTTCGGCTTCTTTGAGAGTACTTTGACACCCATTATATGATTTTAGTTACATTCTCTTCTTAGCTTAATGCTGGTACCTAATCTAAATGGAAGCGACTTATAACGTTGGCAAAGTGTTAAGGATGACGCACGCTAGATCGTGCCGCGCCCGAGCGGAGTGTCGGTTGTGCAATTTTGTATGGACACATTCATGGTCTCCCGCGCACGTCTGCAGATGAGTGCGAGTGAGAGAGTCGGATAGATCCGAATACACGGACGAAACGTTTGGGAGTAGGGCCTCTGAGCCGCTATTGAGCAACGGACAATGGATTGTGCTACCGCCGACACTCGTCTCGGTCCTGGCACGGTATAGCGTGCGTCATCCTTAAGAGCCTATCTAGACTCGGAAGCCATAAGCACTTAAGTCAATTCTTTTTGCATGCAAAAATTTTACAGGAGACGGTTTAATTCGATTGGTATGAAAAAAATGTACTACGGTTATTGCTTTTATTATTTATTATTACACAATTATGAACTAGTTACATATCAAAGTATGGCTATTTAGGATTTATTTATTATTTACGGAAATATCTGACTTAAGTTTCTATGAACATCAAGAAATTGTGACTTAAGTGTTTATTAACGTACTATAACTACTTGGCTTATTTATTTTATTTTACGATTTTAAAACAAACAATGAATAATTATGATTATTAATTAAAATTTTATAATATAATGCATGCAATAAAGTCAAAAACTAACAGTCACTCTCTTCTGAATCTCGTATATCTGGATCAACGTCCTTGGTATCGTCAGTGGTAACTAAATTCTGGTAAAAATTATGGAAACATTCTGGTATTAAAGATAAAAGTGATATTATATCACGTTTTTTTTCGACATGGTACTGGCTTGTCAGTAATCTGCATCAAATTAATTTCCTTATCTCGTCGCGTGTTCCGTTTGAAATTAATACTTTTAAATGATTCTTCTCTAGAAAGAGACGTTTTGTATTTTATGACGCCGAACTCAGAGTCATAACTCAGCCACTTCACATCATGCCACTTGAAAATATTTCCGTCATCGTCTTTTTTTCGGGCTACTAAAAGACCTTTCAATAAACTAGCGAAATCAAAGAAATCATTTTGTCGCATTTCTTTAACGGTAAATTTTTTGCTACTCGATCTTACTAACTGCATCCAATCGTGGGGGTGATAAATTTGTATTTCGGTTTTTTTCTTTTTTTTTTCAATAATTGCATGGTCTAAGTCAACCTCCATATGTGTATGGCCAGGTATCATAAACTTGTGATATATTAACTTCATTGAAGGTTTTATTGTCAACAAGTACGTGAACATTGCAGCCACGTGAGTGTTCTTGTTTTGTCCTCCACAAGTGTAAGAGTACAAAATCACTTCTGAGATTTCTTCCGGTTGTTCTCGTAAATATGCAAACAAACAAGAGGCTATTTGATTAGCACCACGACCCGAAATACCCTCATGCCACATGTGGTGCGTCGACATTCCAGTTGCGTTGTCATGAATTGTAAGGTTGAAGGTCCAAAGTTGTCTTTTATAAAAGGCTACTGATGATTGTAAAGCTGGGGTTGGCAAGCATTGCTGTAGGTCAAAAGTCAGGCATTTGATTTTGTTATTTGTCATTGCGATATTTTTATCACACTGCTTCTCTTTGTATGCCATATCAGCGGCTAGCAGATGAGAGTCGCGTTCTTTTTCAAGGGCTAATTTTGTGATCTCGTCCGTAGCAATATTTAATTTCATTTTAAACAGGTCGCATGTGTGACAAGTGTCCACTTTTGGTTTTTTGAAACTTAAGTTTAATTTATGAAATTTTTTGCGGTATATCTTATCACTCACAGGATTTTCATGTGATTCGGAATAAAGAGAATACATTTTCGATATAGTCAAATGCGATGGTAAATATTTGCGGGTACTTCTACGTCTAGTGTAATGACTTTCATATAGCGGAAACGAATTGATATGATTAATCACTTCTTGAATTTTTTGTTCGGAATGTTTGTTTGCTGGTGTATTCTTTCCACGTTTGTCTGTTGGTATAATTCCACTCGAGGTGCAACGTTTCTTCAAACCGATTAGTTTTACAACATTATCACTTATTGATAGGATTTTTAAAAAGCAGCCTTGACAAACGGATATTTTTTCACTATTGACGTTAAAATGATACGTATAAGTCCACTGTCTATTTTTTTGTAAACTAGGATCTTCGACCCGACGACGTTGGTTTTTTTTCTCTCGAATGGTAATCAAAGATGAAATGAACGCTGCCCTTAAATCATAAGACCCAAGATTCCAAACTTCTTTGTGAATTATAGCTCGTTGCTCATCACTTATTTTTTGACGACACTTATTTCGACAATTAGGTAGTTCCTTCATTTGACGTTTGCCGATAATTTTTCCAGAAGCTGTCAAATAGGATTGGCCTAAATTTCTTTTTATTTTGTTATCTTTCTTCCTTCTTCTACAGGGCACAGGTTCGTTTTGTTGTTGTAATGACGTACCTTCAATACTTTCAGGTATTTCATTTTGTGGTGGTATCTGTACATCTACTGAAGCATTTTAAACAGTGGTGTCCATCTCATCTTCATGTTGTGTAAGCAAACTAGGACTATCTGGAGAGTAGGTAGGATCAGCAACAGAATCGTCACTAGAATAGTCTATAGCAGCTTCATCAGGAGTAATTTGTTTTTGAGTTCCGGATGTACTTGGTTGCGGATTAGTGAATGGGTCTTCATCGCCTGTAAAAAAGTGAAATGTAATTTTTTTGCTGTTATGGGTTGTAATTAAATCAACATACATTTGTTTTGCATATTGCATAAAAATGAAAGGAAAATATTCAAAACTTACCTTTATTCTCATTATTTAAGGCGAGATTCACTAACTTTCTCGCTCTCGAATCCATTATAAACACAGTTGATAATGCACAACACCACTACGACCGCCACAAGAAAACACTAATGAGGGAATACGTATTTAATTTTACTTCACCCACAACGTTCGTCAACTTTTTATCAAGCACTTCAAAAAAGAGAGTAAAGTGAGGGTAGATACTTGAAACTATTATTGACACAAAAAACGGATCACTGTTAACAAGTTACATAAGAGGCCGGCGTACGACACTTTCAACTGCAAGTTAACACGTATTCAAAATTCGGTAAGTTTTTTTCAAAAAGAACGACGTACGAACATAGATAAATATTGTCTTAAATTAATTCAAATATCATCATATTATGGTGGAAATATGCTCCAACTGCAAATGAGCGTGGTATTATGTTTGTATGGATAATTCATTAGTCGCCGTGCTCTTAAGTCAGTTGGTATAAGTGTTGTCATGCCGGGAAAAAAAACTTAAGTCAACTTAAGTGGTTTATGTCGCCGCTTGAATTGTTGATACGACTTAAGTTTTATGGTACAGTCGACTATTACGACTGAATGCAGTGACGGTGACTTACGTGCTTATTCCAGTCAACGGATAATACAAAAACATGGGTGCTGTGACTTTTTATAATTTTGAGCTAAAATTGACTTAAGTGCTTTTGGCCGCCGCGTCTAACTATACTACCTCAAATGGCTTAGCAGAATCCTTCGATACGCCGAAAATACTGCAGCATAAATTTTGAAATAAATATATGGTAAAGTTGAGGATTATTGTTAAGTCCTATATTTGGCGAAAACACGATTCCATAAAATTTTCTCGATAGAAAAAATATCCAAAGTTACCTCTAAACTGAACAATAAACCGCTGGCAATCTTATAATACTTAAAATAAGATCATGAAACTTTTTATCCTAACTGAACTATCTATAGAGCAGGTCTTATATTATTTATTTTTTTGAATTTCCTTTTTTTTCGCCGAAAAATAAATAGCCTATAATATCGGTCATATCAAAGTTGGTTCCCTGCCGCGCGCCACCCGCGCTCAGTCCTGCTCCGGCTTCCGTACGGGAGGGCTGTGTCAGTTTGCGCTCAGGGCACATTACGCAATTCAACAAACAAAAATAATGAAATACATGAGTTTATAGTGTTTGCGTGATGGGAAATAACCGATATAAAAATTAGAAGCGACAGGGTTGGCGTAAAGAATTGCTCAAACATATGATCGAAATGAAGTATCTACTGACCGATCTATTTAGGTACAATATTAGTGATTACAAACATGTAGGTGAATATGTAGTAGGTACACACGTTTGGAGCAGTTTCTGTGTGAGTAGACCAGGTACATAATTACCGTACATACAATTATATTTTATTTACTTTCAAAGCGCTTGGCGGCTGCAGTACGGGTCGCAGGTTCGATTCCCGCACGGATCATGTGTTAGGTATATTATGTGACGGTCTACAAAAGTACAAATAGTTGTGAAGACTTGTGTTTGTAATCGCACCGTCTACGTTTGGAACATTGGAGCAATCAGTTTAGGGTAGATAGTTAGACGATAGAATTCTCTTTATTATGTACTTACACCATAAAAATTCCAGATTCGAAAATAATAAAAAAAAATCCTAAATAAGTTTGTTTTTTTTTACACATACAACAAAGTGTAGATTTTATACTTTTATTACTCCAATACTTACCTATTTCTCCAATTGCTCCTGAAAAAGACGGTGCAGTTACAAACTCAAGTCTTCACAACTATTTGTAGACCATCACATAATAACACATGTTCCGTGCGGGAATCGAACCTGCGACTCGTACTGCAGCCGCTAAGCGTTTAGAAAGTAAAAAAAATATAATTGTAGGTAGCTGCAAGAAACCAAACTATTGCTTGTTTCACACACCCTTACCTACCTATCAAATATTCATAGTCATACAAACCATGCCTTGAGAATCATGAACACAACAAAAAAAAAACCAATATGCTGTTATGCGCAGTCATACATTTTGTTTTTTTTTTTTTTTTAGTGGCAAAGCGTTTTACTACCACGTCAACGTATCCACAGAACTAGTAATGCAAATCCGCTCTGTTTCAAAATCCATTTTTTGGATCGGATGTTTGACCCAATCCGGATTATCCGGATTTTACGGATTTTTCACGAAAATAAACAAATCTACCCATATTCTGTTTCTTATTTTTGTGTGAATGGGAATTTAATTTTGTTATTTGAAATTATTCAAATTCAATACCTTGGTTGGTTTGGTTTTGAAGCCGTTTCCCAACTATGTTGAGGTCAGGTTCCAGTCTAACCGGATGCAGCTGAATACCAGTATTTTACATGGAGCGACTGCTTATTCTTTGTAAATATATATTTTAATGTCATTTTTTGGATCGGATGTTTGATCCAATCCGGATTATCCGGATTTTACGGATTTTTCACGAAAATAAACAAATCTACCCATATTCTGTTTCTTATTTTTGTGTCAATGGGAATTTAATTTTGTTATTTGAAATTATTCAAATTCAATACCTTGGTTGGTTTGGTTTTGAAGCCTTTTCCCAACTATGTTGAGGTCAGGTTCCAGTCTAACCGGATGCAGCTGAATACCAGTATTTTACATGGAGCGACTGCTTATTCTTTGTAAATATATATTTTAATGTTTTTTTAATATATGTATATAAATATATACATATATATTTTTTTATTATTATTATATTATATTTGCAATCGGTCGTCAGGCCATAGGCGAATTTTTTACAAGCTACATGGCATTGGGGTGTAGCAGCCAGTGCTGCGCCTCCCACTTATAGAAGGTGGTTCCTCTTCAGCCTTTTCACCACCGCTGTCGGGTTTAGCAGTTCAGTCACTAGTGGGTTTGGGTACATGGTTAGGCGAACCATATGTTGGGATTTGTACCGCTCAATTGCAGAGTTTATGAGCGGCACCTGCAGGAAGTCGTGAATTTCGCTATTCCGGGCAAACCAAGGTGCATTTACTATGGCTCTTAGTATTCCGTTTTGAACCCTTTGCAGGCAGAGAATGTTAGATTTGCTGGCTATGCCCCACAATTGAATTCCGTACGTCCATATTGGTTTAAGGACCGAGTTGTAGATGAGTAGCTTGTTGTCTACAGAGAGTACAGAGTTTCTTCCCATGAGCCAATAAAGATTGCGGAATTTATGGTTTATCTCTTCCCCTTTCTGCTTAATGTGATGCTTCCATGTTAGGCGCCTATCTAAATGGAAGCCAAGATATTTAACACAATCCGTGTGTGTTAAGGTATCAGGTCCAAGTCTAACAGGAGGGGTGTTTCCGTGCCTGAGTGTAAAGGTGATATGGTTAGACTTGGATGCACTGGCGCGTATCCGCCACTTACAGAGCCATTTATGTGTCTCGTCTAACTGATTTTGCAGTTTGTTGCTGGCCATTTCTGGGTTGTCGTCAACTGATAAGTAGGCTATGTCGTCAGCATATGTTGCAACTGTTATGTCGTCTAATGTGGGTAAATCTGATGTAAAAATGTTATACAACACAGGGCCAAGAACAGAACCCTGTGGTACTCCAGCTTCCACTTCAAACAATCTTGATCGTGCTTCGCCCTGTTTAACTCGGAAGCAGCGTTCGGATAAGTACGACCGGATGAGCAGGAACATTGAGTGTGGAAGTTTTGTCTTCATTTTTGCCAGTAATCCTTTGTGCCAGACTCGGTCAAAAGCTTGTTGTACATCCAGAAATGCCGCTGAGCAGTACTTTTTGCGTTCAAAGGCCTGTCTTCCTGTTTGGTAAACTCGGTGAACCTGTTCTATTGTTGAATGGGATTTCCGAAAACCAAACTGATGAGGTGGAACAACATCATTGATGTCCATACATGGTTTTAGTCGGTTAAGGAATATCCTCTCCCACAGTTTGGACAGTAAAGGAGTTAAGCTTATCGGCCGATACGACGACGCTTCATGTTCTGTTTTGCCTAATTTGTGGATCATGACAACTTCAGAGATTTTCCAAAGATCAGGAAAGTGAGATGTTCGAAAGATTGCGTTGAACAGACTAGCCAAGAAGGCAATGCATTTTCTGGAAAGATTTTTGAGTATTGAAGGTGTGATCAGGTCAAATCCGGGGGCTTTTTTCGAGTTGAGCTGTCCGATTTCCTTCGCAATTTCTTTAGGTGTTGTTGGCTTAATGGGCAGACACATCTGCAGATCTTTTTCTAATATTGCATCAATATGTCGCTCATTTGCAATGCTCTCGTTGGGTTTGAATACAGAATTCAAATGCATTGCAAATACTTCGGCTTTTCCAAGTCAGTTCTTGCCCAGGAAGCTTGTGACCTAATTGGGGGATAAGACTCTTGAAGTTTATCTAGGTTTTTGGTTGCCTTCCAGAGCGAGTGTGCACCAACTCCCGTAGGTGACATCATCTGTAGGTTTGTTGCCACCGTTGAATTAATAGATTCCTGGACTACAGACTTTAATTCTTTAGCTGCCTTGTTAAAGTGGAGTTTATCAAGCGGATGACGGGACTGATGCCAAATTCTTCTAAGTCTACGTTTTTCTAGGATTCTTTGCATGATATCCGGCGGATGAGGGTGGTTGGTCGAACCTCTGGATCGAGAGGGTGTGTTAATCCAGGCAGCTATTTGAATGGCATTTGTGAGATATTGGCATTTTTTAATATTTAAAAAAAAACATTATTGTGGTCCGCCCGGAGCGGGGTCCAAGCTACCAGTGGTTATCGGGGATCCAGACACAAGAACCTCCTCACAAAACGGGCCATATCGAAGAGAACTGCCTCCCGAAAAATGTCCTTGATCTAACGGCCTAAAGAAAGCCTCGACAGACATTCGTCGTCTGGGCCTATCTCACTTGTAAACGTCTCTTTGTGCCTATTGACCTTGTCTCTCTGACTCTCCTATCAAGAACATCGAGTTCCGTCTGAGTCCTTTTGAGTATGCCAAAAAAGTACATTAAAACCAGCATGACCCAACCGTTGATAGCACGCACCTTGTTCCCGTCTGGAAGAAAGCTATTTAATACTTTCTTCAGACGTCTAAGGTAGCGCTCCTTCAACTTCATATCAGTTACGTTAATGCTTTCGACATACCCAAATACTTGTACTTAGTTTTCAGATGAGGAGAGGTATCTCAGGTGTACGGAATCCAAGAGCTGAATTCCCTTGGATGCCATAATCGCCCTTCGCTTTACATACATGACAGCACTTTTGTCCACACCAAATTCTATCCCAATGGCGTTACTAAAAGTTTCAGTTACTATTAGTTAGGTATTTCCATCAGTCGCAATTTGTTGCCGGAAAAGAGTTTTGGATCATCCACGTGAAGAAGGATAAGTGGTACCTGACCACTTCTCCTCAACCGGCAGCCTAGCCCTGAATCCTCCAGCAATGTGCTATGGGGATTCAGGGCTAGACAAAACTAAACTAACTAAGTTTTTTGTAGAGTCAGACTGTCGCCCTGGAATAAACAAAAAAGCTATGTAATTTTTGGAGACCAAATATGACCCAATAATAATAAGGCATCTAAAGTGCTATCGTCGTTTAACCTACTACGATTTTGGTTACACTCAATTCCTGCTGCGGAAAAAGCTCGCTCTGAATCGACGTCAAATGCACTGAATATGTTTATAAGCGGCCTCCAAGAGAAATATCAGTTTCAGGCTTTCGGCTGATAAGCACATTTTCGAATATTCTCGCGGAAATGTAGCCCACGAATAACAATTTCTTATTGTTCAGAAAATCCGGATTCGATTTTCAAACCCGGATTTAGAAGTCGTATAAAAATGTACCGAAATCCGGATTTTTCGGATTACGGATAGTCCGGATTACATTCCCTACTGACAGAACCCTGAATGCAATGGTGACTCGCACTCGATTAGTTTTTTGTAACAATAGAATGTATGCAGTGGCTCAGCATCCGTAAAAACTTAGTAGGTTAATTATTTCTTATAATATACTTGCATTTAGGCCTACTTACTATACAAAAACGGCTGTCACAAATACATACAAGGATAAAACTATAAAACTCAAACGTAGTACAAACTCAATGCGCGGAACCCGCACGGTTACGTTGGCTCGTCTATTATTTTGTAGTAAATTTCCGGTATAAGTTGATCTCGCATTGTATAGGCTTTCCGTACAATAAGAGGTCAGCTTATACTGGAAAATTTAGCTTGGAAATCAACTTTCTGTAGATTTAGTGGGCTATTAAATGAACCCCGTGGATTTTAGTCAGTAAGAGTCCGACTGTCCCTTCCGCCCCACTCAGGGTGGGAGGATAATATTACCACGATAAAAAAGGTACCTACCTAGATTGAAATTAAATTGATATAAGATTTTGTTTTGATAATAGTGACAAATTAATATTAATAATTTTAATACTTAGAACTCCAATAAATAAAGTAGTTTAACTAACAAAATTGCATCGACTTCGCGATGTGCCCGCGTGACCGCGAGCCCCATTGTGCGAGCGAGATAAAGAGTTAGGCGGAGCGGTGAAGTGGGGGCAAAATTAGAATTCGAGCTGAGCTTGTATAGGCTCTTAAGGTAGTTATCGTCTAATTTATAAAAAAAATCATACTTTGAATGTGATTTTCTGTACACAGCTATGCAGTGAGAGCGAACGCAAATCGTTACGTACATGTGCGGGCGCAATGTGCGACTACGGGCTGCAGTACATACAGCAGCGCACGCCGGACGGACTGTACGCCTTCGTGCTCGAGCCGCCCATCTATAGGATCGCGTTCTACGGTCAGTATCATAGTAGTCACATGAGATGTATACAGTGCGACTACGGGCTGCAGTACATACAGCAGCGCACGCCGGACGGACTGTACGCCTTCGTGCTCGAGCCGCCCATCTATAGGATCGCGTTCTACGGTCAGTATCATAGTAGTCACATGAGATGTATACAGTGCGACTACGGGCTGCAGTACATACAGCAGCGCACGCCGGACGGACTGTACGCCTTCGTGCTCGAGCCGCCCATCTATAGGATCGCGTTCTACGGTCAGTATCATAGTAGTCACATGAGATGTATACAGTGCGACTACGGGCTGCAGTACATACAGCAGCGCACGCCGGACGGACTGTACGCCTTCGTGCTCGAGCCGCCCATCTATAGGATCGCGTTCTACGGTCAGTATCATAGTAGTCACATGAGATGTATACAGTGCGACTACGGGCTGCAGTACATACAGCAGCGCACGCCGGACGGACTGTACTAATTTGACTGAAAAAATCAATTTAACGGAAAATTAAAAACGATTAAATAAAAAATACAGGTTAGTTAGTTCCTTTGATTCTACAGATCATATTCCGTTGCAGTATTTCATCGATATCAGCATTTTCGGGCTTGTCAAGAAACTAATACTGATGAAGGTTCCTTAGCCCAATTTACTACTTAGATAATTTATTCAGCTCTGTGGAGCTAACGTAAAAATCACCCTGTATTAACAGGTTTAACTCAGCCCGGACTGAGTTCCGAGATTTATCGCCATACAACATTCTGTTTGATATCCTATTGTCTCCAATAGCGGTCGCCTCCACCGAGTTAATCGTGGCGTTTCAACGTATTTCTATACGAAAATATCGCTGCGATTCTCTCGGTCGTGGAGACGGGGGATTACGTAAGTACATACTAGTAGCAACATGTTTGGTCGTTGCCTTTTACATATGTTTATTATCACCAGGTTCTGAAGAGAAAGTGCGTCCACCGCCGGCCATCAGGCAAGCGATAGCTAGAGAACAACAGCTAGAAATTATCCGACGGAGTGAGGAAATGGTGAGATAACTATATTAAATTCATTATAGAAAGAAAGAATAAACATTTATTAGCCGGCAAATGACAAAACACATAAAATAAAAAGGTGAAATTTTCAGTACAACTCATAAAATTTAACAAAAATGAAAATAAACGAAATTGGTCCTGTATGGAGCCAAAAGGCCTCTATCTCAGCATGGTGCTGTAACATTAAAAACGCAACACGGCACTGGTATTCTGATAGGGCCCAAAGTGAGAGTGATGCCACAGTTAGAAACGTACGACGGATAATGTAGAAAAGTTCCGTCCTAACACATAAAAATCCATATTAATCCTCGTTGAGCAGCGGTGGTGGCCCCGACTTAACGAACAGTAAGTCGTGGGTTCGAACCCAGATAGGCGCATTACTTTGTATAATTAATTTCATCACCTCTGTTCTCAAAACGGTGAAGGAAAACATCGTGCGGAAACCGGCATGTCCTAGAACCAGAAAATTCGAAGACATGTGACATCTACCAATCCGCACTGGGCCCGCGTGGTGGATTATAGCCCATACGCAAAATATGCGCTTTGACGTGGAGTTGCGTACACCAGCCCGTTGTACAATACAATAATGCTCGTTGGACTAGTGGCACGACAGCTGAGCATGATCCTGGGTTCGATATCCGGGTCGGCCAAGTTGTCATAGGGTTTTTTCAACAGGAATTTCTCAGAAGCAGCCACATTTGCGCCTGGTTGATGTCAATAGGCTCGTCCCAATTACATGGAACTTAAACATAATTGGCGAAATGTGGGTGTACCCGAATGGCGCAGCGGTAGTGAGGCTGCCTTACGTTCTTAGGGTCCCGGGTTCGAATCCCGGTAGGAGCCAATATTTGTGTGATAAGCATGGACATTTGTTGTGTAATGTCCAGCGATATTTATTTATTTATAAGGTACACCTCTACCTAACTCTTTGAGGATTACAAGCGTGATGGTATGTTATGGACGAGCGGTTAAGTACAAAACGAAACCATCTTCGACTTTGGTGACGCCTTTTCTTTTTTTTTTTTTTGGGATGAGAAATCATCAAATGACTTCTCCCACTCTGGGCGGAGCGGGAGGGAGTGTCAGACTCTTACTGACTAAAACCCATCCATGTTCCTTCCTCGCCCTTTATGTTCCGGGGCCGCGGTATCTCTTTCGAACAGGCCCGCAACCCCGGACTTTTGTGACGCCTGACACAATGATTGGAAAAAGTCCTCCTATTCTATTATCGCTAAGAGCGCTACGTAAGCTTTGTAAATGCTCATAATCAAAATCATTTATTCTTTGCAAACATACATAATAGCAAGATAGAAGTGGTTTTTATGATAAAGTTCTCCACATTTTGCCGTCTTAAGGGCATGCAAATAATTGGTTCACAGTAAAATTATAAATTTAAGTAAGTGGCATGTCAATGGAAAAACAAGGGACATTTCTAGACTTTGTTTTATAATATGTAGTGATTGTTCACTACAGTCATCAAAATTTTAAAACAAAGTCTCCCGCCGCGTCTGTCTGTCCCTATATATGCTTAGATCATTAAAACTACGCAACGGATTTTGATGCGGGTTTTTTAATAGATAGAGTGATTCAAGAGGAAGGTTTTGTATATAATTTTAGGCGGGCGACGCCGCGGGCATCGGCTAGTAATAAATAAAATAAAAATGGTCAGTCATTAAAAAAAAACTGCTACGACACCTACGCCGTAGCAAATACGTAGTCCTAACTTATAACGTTCTAAATAATACTTTGTCCTTCCTTAGGCGAACAGAGTTCCCGCTAGAAGTACCAGTACTCCACTGACCAAAACAGGGGCTGATAGAAAAGAAGCATCGACCAGCAAGCAGCAAGAAAAAGAGGCGCCATTACCGAACCACTTACAGCGGTTGCAGCCTAAGGCAGTCAAGAAAAATACTCCGCAAGTAAGTTATTTTAAAATCTTTTTAACCGACTTCTAAAACAGGAGGTGCTCCTTTATTTTGTCATATGTGTACACCGATTTCTCCGTAATTACTGGTCCGATTAAAGTAATTTTTTTATCATTTGGTAGAATAAGCTAACCGATGGTCCCATTTAAATTTCGTGCAAGCAAAAAACACTTTTTAGACAAATTCATGATTTTTGACGCTGTAATTTTCAGCAGCATTAAGATATTTTAATTATTTTCTTATGAATAACGATAGTGCAATTCTCTTTCTTCAAAGTTGGAGTTACACATTTTCATATTTCTTTTCGTGTAATTTACTATATTTTACGAACTCAATTTGCAAGAAAAACCGTCGTCGATGAAATATTGACGCTCAAATTCACATAGTTACATTAAATTCTTATATAAGCTAAAAATACTACAAGATTAGTTGAATTTTTTACTTGAATGTTTGAGTTTTTGAATTTCGTTAAATTCCTCGAGTAAAAATAAAAAAATAAAAATAAAATAAGTTTATTACGTATCAATTTGGGTTACATTGCATGTCAAGGAGTCTCCATTTAGGCATAAAATGCCTGTAGTTGAAGGCTCCGCTCTTCCCTTACATTTTAAAGATACAAAATAAATTGGCAATTAACAAAAAGAGAAAAAATAAATAAAAACAAAGCTGTAAAAGTACGATAAATTGTATAAGCGTGTGTACGCATGAGTATGTTTGTGTGTGTGTGTGTGTGTGTGTGTGAGAGTGTGTGTGCGTGTGTCACAAAACAAATCGTAAAGGAAGCTCAATTTAAGCCAAAAATGTCTTGATTTAGCGGCCATTATGTTCCAAATAAACTCAATTTTATCAAATAAATTAATATAATATAAAACTTCAATCTTCAATGAACACGTTTCTTTAGTTTTGATTTGTCAGTGTAATAAGACAACGTTACAATAAATCAAATTAAAACAATCTAAATTTTGCATCAATTTAGCTCGCTCCTCATTGTGAGTCATACTGAAATTTTCGTCAATAACTATCCACTCGTGTATGTCGATCGAAATAATTTGATCCAGGACGTAAAAATATAAAATTAAAAAAACAATGTAATAGGACTCTTAATTATACGAGAAACAGCAGGCCCTTAATATTTCTTAGGCAACACCCAATATAAAGCATATCGGCTGTCGTTGGAGAAGAATCAAGCTTAATGTTAACCACTATACAGGGTTATTTTTTGTTTACACTTAACCCGAAAAGGGGTCATTGTACTCATCATTTTGAACAACTTTTTCTATGGGACGAACCTTGAAATCGCGAAAAAAAAATCAGCTGTTCCCTACATTTATGTACGCATAACTCGTCAAAATGTAGGGAACAGCTGTTTTTTTTTTCGCGATTTCAAGGTTCGTCCCATAGAAAAAGTTGTTCAAAATGATGAGTACAATGACCCCTTTTCGGGTTTAGTATAAACAAAAAATAATGTTGTATATAGAACTCTAAGAAACCCCTTTAAATTAACTAATTTAGTCAAGTGTCAACAATTCAAGCAGTCTAATAAGGTGTAAGCTAGAAATTACTTTACAACGTGATTTACTACCTCAAAAGGTTGTAAAACACCTCTTAACGAAGCCGAAAGGCGCTTGTTCTCCCCGTCACAGCGATATTTTTTTTGTTCTACACCACACCTGGGATCCTTCTAGTTACGGAGATATTGGGGGTCAAAGTTCCAACTATTTCACAAGTCGTTTTTAAGCTTTTTTTCAATACAAGTCCATCCATTAGCACAATGTTTTAAGTACGTTACATTGAGTTTTATCACAAACATCAAACATGATTATTCACCCAAAAAAAAAAGTCGTTTTGTAAGGTACTTAGTTTGACGTCCAGAATGCTCGGTCGACGGCTTCGTGATGGGGTGGTTACACCCTGTAGCTTTATAACACCAACTTCATAACCCGTTTTATATCGCTTCACCTCACCACACCCTAGTCCTTTATCCACCCTTCTAAAAAAAACCCAACCAAAAAGTAACCTTACACGGGGCACCACAAAATTCTTGCAATTAAAAAGCAGTATCAAATCCGAGCGTGAGTGTTCCGTACACAAGCCGCTAATATATTCCATCAGACGAGTAAACTTCATCTGTTGGCGCGCTATTCAGGCGTTAACGAGTTCTTTCTCTACAGAACCCTGTTAGCTGTCGTATTGTGTAAGAAGATGATATTTTGATTTGTGATATGAGGTTTCTTTTGCTTGTGATATAACGGACGTAGGAAGTATAAAAGATGTGTTATTTATAACTTCTTAAAGAAACGCTGTGTAGTTTTTACTTGACTAAGCCGAAGACAAGAGACTGCAGTCTGTGTATCATTGTATAGCCGACCCACGCAACTTCGTCTGCGTCACATAAGAGAGAAAAACTAATCCCCGTTTTTGCAAAATTTTTCATTCCTCCTCCGCTCCTAATAATCGTAGCGTGGTGTTATATAGCCTAAAGCCTTCCTCCATAAATGGACTATCCAACACAAAAATAATGTTTCAGTGCGAGCCGGTAGTTCCTGAGATTAGCGCGTTCAACCAACCAAACAAACAAACTCTTCTGCTTTATAATATTAGTATAGATTTACGTACGTATTTAAAAGAGTGTCCATGTAGTTTCTTGCCCGTTCTTCTCTGTATATATCTACGCTAGGGAATGCGCAACAACAGTACTTTCACAGATTTTATGTCTTGTGACTGTGACTGTAGCTACATTTTAGGGTGCATTCCGAGATACGAAATAATCACTCACAGCGTTCACATCAATATTTTGCGTTCCGATTTAGTTTACACAATTATGACGGCTAAGATCGGTCATTAGGTCATTTGACAGCGCTCACGGTGATATTTATTTGGGCATGGTCAGTGTAATCGCAAGATGGCGCGTGTCATGACGTCATCTATGACGATTCAAGGGACATCGATATCGCGCTCACGGTAATTCGGAACGGGTTTATGGACGCTCAAATCGTTTACAGCCTATCTCGGAACGCGGCCTTAATGTTCAGCAATTCAATGAAATTTCAAAAATTCATGTTTCGACAATTCAAAAGTGTTACTGGCCTGTTACTGATCCACATGAAATAAATGCTTTGATTTTGATTATGTTCCTTTGTAGCGCCTTAATTATTCATCCGATTTCGATGAATTAGGTATCAATGTTTTTAACCGACTTCGACAATTGGAGTAGGTGATTTTACCTTGTAAACCCTGAATTTGATTAGAGCGTGATTTTTAGTCAATCGTCGGTGTTCTTAGTCGTAGCACACACATTTTTGTTTAATATAAATGATAAGTATGAATTTAGATGGGTATAAGAGAATAGGAAGACCAAAGAAACGATGGATGGACTGTGTGTAGAATGATATGGCAAGAAAGGAGGTCTCTGATGAGATGACGAGATAGAAAAGTATGGAAGAAGAAAGCATGCTGCGCTGACCAGGTCCCATATTCAGAACCATTCGACTCGCTTCCGATTCGGAAAGTCGTGTGTCTGTCTCGGTCGGTTTCGTAATGCCAGAAGAAGACAGATATGCGAGTTGTCGAATCGGAAACGAGTCGAACGTTTGTGAATACGGGGTCTGGAGAATGAATGTATACGCTAAAGTCAGAGGTTGAAGAAGGATAAGAATGCCTTTGCCCAGACATTTGTGGGACGGTACAGGTCAGTCATCATCAAAATATGATATACTAGCTGACCCACGCAACTTCGTCTGCGTCACAAAAGAGAGAAAAACGGAAGGAAAAAGCATCTCCGATTTTGCTACATTTTTCATTCCTGCTCCGCTCCTAATGGTCGCAGCGTGATGTTATATAGCCTAAAGCCTTCCTCGATAAATGGACTATCCAACACAAAAATAATTTAATTTGAACCAGTAGTTCCTGAGATTAGCGCGTTCAACCAAACAAACAAACTCTTCTGCTTTGTAATATTAGTATAGATATAGATTCAGCAAGAAAACGGTGATTTTTTAACTGTTTTGACGTCAATCCATGATAGATTTAAAAAGGCTGAGTTTAAAAAAATAGAGATGCCAACAACCGCTTATTACGTTTACTTCTTATCCCTTTTGATTTCATGTGCAAATATAAATATTTTTGATTTAATTATTTTATTAAAACCTATTTATAAAAATCTTAATTTAAGAAAATCGTTTTTACGGTTTGTCTGTGGGAACGGAACAAACAGTATTAAAAATGATGTTATAAATTCTCTCATTTTGAACTAATTCAAACATCATTATAATTTAGTAGAAGTCTATTTCCGCAGCACAGAACATTGTCTATCACAAGTAATAGGCACGACTACGAGGAGCACTCCGCGAATCTCTCCTAATTAAAACTGTGTTTGCTTAATCCGCATCGCGTATTGTGAGAGCGTGAAAGCGCTTCAGAGCAACTTGCCATAGATTATGAAAATGCGCAGAAAGACGGGGTTACGTGCTAGATATTTAAGACGTGACATCATTTTTCTAGTAGGTAGCTAAAAAAGTGAAAATTGAAGCTATATAATAGATTATTTTCTAATGATTGCTATTGGTATTTTTTATTTTTGGTGTTGTTGGTGTGAGGATTTTGACACGTTTGCTTTCCCAGCAATGGAACAGTGTAGGCTAAGGAAAAAATATATTTGAACCCTGAAACTACATTTTTCCGTAGTTTGCAGATGCACTGATTCGAGACATAACTTGCGTCAAAGTTCAAAAATGTCTCTCAATATCAGCTATTCTTCGGTGAAGGTGTCCCTACGTATATTTTCTCACTGAAGCCCCTACGGCTCTCAACACAAACACTGTCACGTCTACCTCTCCTTATCACATCTAAACACGTTCGTAGCGCGAAGTCACGTAATCACAGCAATCTCGGAGCGAGGGCTCGCACAAAAAGAAATAATTAACCCATCCGCGTCGCTGCACTTGTCACGTCAACTCGCAGCTTTTAATGTTTCCTAGTGTCACGCTGCGCTTGGTAACACGTTTGGTGTTATTGTGTTTGTTAGTATGTTGGTATGTCACTTTTGTTGTGAAATGTATTCTTAATCTTCGTACAGGTTGTAGTTTACCTTGTCACGTCAATTGGCAGCTTTACGGTGAATATTACTGTGTGTAGAAAGTAATTTGCATAAGTTGTCATTAAAAAAAAATCACATCAGGCTCAGTCACTGCATTTATCACGTCAACTCGCAGTTTTTAATGTTTCACGGTGCTTGTTGACGCGTTATCACTTTTTTAGTAAAATATTCTGAACAACCCCTTATTTTTTTGAAACCCACTGTTTAGTATATCGTTCTGACCCATCGAAAGATTTTCTATGGATCAGAACGATATACTGAATACGTAGGACAGTCACTGTTTTAGCATTGTCCCTCCACCCTATTTTATTCCATTATTTTCAAAATAAATAATGAGTCTTATGCAGTTTAATTAATTAGCGAAGTCAATGCGCAACTTTCAATGTCTCCACTGTTACGCAGCATTTGCTCCAAGTTTAATTTGTCTTTAACCTAAATTTGAAATATTTCGGGTGCAGCTCTAAGCAGAACAAAAATGTTTGCTACACAAAATAAATAATAATGAAAAATATTTTGATTTGAAGCAAAAGTTACGACGTAAAATTAAAAATATGAGGCAAAGTTAACGTCAAAACTTTTTAGATATTTCAAAATATAATATCCCTTTTCCAAAGATAGTCAAGTTGTTTTTCCTAATTATACATCTTCCATTATTTAAAAAGCCCGTCAGAAAAGAAGGCGTAAATCAAACATTTTCTTAAAGGCCTCAGTGTCAAAACTGAAAAGTTATCATTTTTTAAATGTACGGCTTCGGAACCAGCGATTTTGGTAGAGGTACGGATCTATCCCGGTATCGGACATTCAGAAGTACCTAACCCGTAAGAGCGGTAAATTTGGCGCATAATTGAGAACTGAGAAGAATCCAAGAATCCTATCATTTGATTAATGAGGGTTGTACGTAAGAACCAACCAAAAAACAAAAAAGTGTCTGTTAGAAAATCTGATTTTAGTACAATCTTTTCACCATAAAAAATAAATATCGATTATGTGAGGAACGGTACGTCAGTTTGAATCCGCGGGTATTTTTGATCAGCTGTCATGGAGCTAGCCATGCTCGTTAAAACGCTCTTAGATCGAGCGCGCAACACCGAAATCCGACGTCGGACGAAAGTCCACGACGTTGTCGGGGTCCGGGCGGTGGGGCTCAAGTGGACCTGGGCATGACATCTAGCTAGACGTGGAGATGGTCGATGGAGCTAAGCTTCGATCGACTGGTGGCCAAGATTAAGCCAAAGAAACCAGAGATGCCCTAGAGCTCGTTGGGTCGACGATATTGCTAAAGTTGCGGGAAAAACCTGGATAAGGGACGCACAGAACCGGGAAGTGTGACAACAAAAGGGGAGGCCTATACCTAGCAGTGGGTGATCCCGAGCTGATATGGTGATGATGATAATGATGATGTCGCACCTTTACACACTACTTCACCCTTCATATGCTTCGGAACAATTTAACACTTCTGGTGCCCACCACCCAGCATATGGGTCGAACAATAATTGGTTCGTGTGCCCATAACCCGTATCCGAGTCGTCGTCAACATTAGATATAGATGACTTATTCATTCCCAGAAGCCGACTAGCGAGTCCATGGCTAAGTAAGCTTAAATCAAACAATTAATTTTTGTGGATTGACGAACTAATGTTGCATTCAACATAAGCCCATATACGGATAAAAAAAGAAAATCACTGTCTAATTCTATAAGCTTGAATTTTTTTATAAGTGTTCCTTATAAGTATTACAAAACATTTTTAAAAGTCACATGGGTTAAATAGATAAATTTTTACACTGTAATATTTAAAACAATGATCTGCCATAAGCTAAGGTTACAATTTATTTCAGGTTAGCACCGCATGCTTCATATATTCATTTTTGACTACACGACTTTTCACAAGAACTCGCTTCCTTACTACCCTCACAGTAATTCCCATTAAAGTCTCAAGTCAGTTCCGTCAATACCCCCGCCGGACCGACAACCTCCCCTCACCCCCCTCTTCGTAAATACAATAACTAATCACAATAAAAGGGTTGCGGCTGTCTCTATTAAAAACTCGCTAAGAATATCATCGGGGGTGGTTAGGGGTAGCGCACACTCGTTGATGTCTTTATTTCCACGCAAATAGGTTACATTATTTTATTTTGTCCTGTGTGAGACTAATAAATACTTTTTCTTTCTTTTTATTTATGGTTTTTTAGAAAGACTTTTGGAATGTTAACCTGTATTGAATACTGAGTTTTTATAATTAAAAGATACCCTAGAAGGACGTACACTGACCTCATTGGTGAGGTTTTTCAGAAAGGTCAGACCAGATGTTTGGACGTGAATGAGGCAACCGGAGAATGTAAGTATCGTAGCAAGTGATTCTGCGTGCCCGCGGCGTTAATTTATGTATGTCAATTTGTTATTAGAATACTGCTCCAATTTGTATTGATATTTCTTTCTGATGGTTACAAAAGCCGGCAAATGCACATTATTGTATGCGAAGTTTAACATTTTTGTAACTCCTGAAAAACAAATTAAATGCCAGTTTTTAAATACAGGTTGTAAACAGACTCTTTAGGAAGCCGTCAACCATGCATTTTGTACATCAAACTAAGTAACCCCAAAAAATGTTGGTGGTTTTTTTACGGATGGGAAATCATCAAATAACTTCTCCCACTCTGGGCGGAGCGGGAGGGAGCGTCAGACTGTTACTGACTAAAACCCATCGATGTTCATTCCTCGCCCATTATGTTCCGGGGCCACGATATCTCTTTCGAACAGTCCCGCAGCTCCGGCAGGCTTCGGCCCTTTCAATGTGCTGACATCTCTTTGAGGCGCGCGTGGAACATGAACGCGCCGTCGACACGGCCTGTCGTCATTAGACGGACGAACGGCGAGCTAGCCCATAGCTCACCGTCCACACAGACAGCCGATGATAGTTATGTTATACCTAATGCGTTCTTGTCGTATTTTGTTACTATTTTCTGACACTACTAATTTTTTTACCAAATCATATTCCTCAATCAATCCAGTGTACGTTACACTTTATTATTATGATTTTTCGTCCAGTTTTCCTCCCGCTAATGGCGTTGCGATGCCGGCGGCCGTCGATTCATCCCGCTCATTGCGTCTCTTGCTATCCCTTCTGCTTTCATTAGTTATTTACCAAGTCGTAATGTCGTGTCATCACCCCTTGTGTTTAGACATTGGGTATGATATGACACCGGTTCAAATTCATTTAAGGCAAAAACTGCATTCTCTGGAATTCAAACCCCTTTTTTTTCGGATAGGAAATCATCAAATGGCCGCTTTTCAATGAAGGCTTCTGATCAGGCTTCGGCCCTTGCGGGCCCCTTCACTTTGCTGACATCTCTTTGAGGCACGCGTGGAAGGAACACGAACGCGCCACGCCGTCGACACGGCCTGTCATCATCAGACGGATGGACGGCGGGGAGCTAGCCCATAGCTACCCGTCCACAGGCCCGGAATTCAAACCCTGAATAATTAATTTTGTGTTAAATTATTGCGCTTCAGCAGAGCCATAATCAAAATCATATGCCAAGCCTTTTCCCAACTATGTTGAGGTCGGCTTACAGTCTAACCAGATGCAGCTGTACACCAGTATTTTACATGGAACGACTGCCTGTCTGACCTCCACAACCCAGTTATTACTGGGTAGTACGATAACCCCTTGGTCAAACTGGTTGGAAGGTCCTGACCTTCCGGCCACTGACTATCTATGACGGCTGACAAAGATCTACAATTGACAGCCGGGATCAACGAGGAAACTCGGTATGTAACGGGTGATCACCCATCCACAGACCGATCTAGGCAAGCGCGGCTTAACCTTGAAGATCGAACCTGTGCGTCTTTTATTATTAAGTTGCAACTGTCACGAGCTCCTCTCATTAAATATTTTCTCTAATTGAGCGAAAACCTACGTCCCACTAGGTGCACCGATAACCTCGTGGAAGTTGTGGGTATTGGATGCGAGTCACACGGGACCAGTCAATGTGGCGACTCTTGGGGGAGGCCTATGTCGAGCAGTGGACGTCTTTCGGCTGAAATGATGATGACGAGACAGTTTACAACAAACCGTACCCATTCTCTCATAAATGCTCCTACTACAACCCAATTGCAGTTCGGGCATAATAAAAGCGTTTCCAGTTCTGCCACAAAAGTGGTTAAAAGCGATAGTTAGCAATTAGCTTGTAGTGCGGACTGACGCGGGCACTTAGCCGCCGCGGCGCCTAATGTTACTCGCAGCGTGCTATTTATTGCGATGTTACGTTATGTGTGAATACATGGGGTTCTGTTGAGATAGAGTAGGTGTACTGAATATATAGGGTGTAAATCACCTCGTCACGAAGCCGTCAACCAAGCATTCTGTACATCATACTAAGTAACTTTACGCAAAAAATATTGCTGGGAAACAACTTTATTCTTGGGGGCGAAAAATCTCACTTTATGGTAAAATAGATTCTGCTGATGGGTGAATTGAGTAGTAAATGGGTCATGGCGGTATGAAAAGTATAACATAAAAACTTGTATTGCCTACCTTTTGAAAAAGTTGTTACTACCCAGGAATGTTCCCAGGTATGATCTAGACACAATGATCGCAGTGACGAGGAGAATTAGTGCCTTTCGGCATTGTTAAGAGTCGATTTACACCCTTTAGATATCAGAGGTGCGTGCGTATTGAAGTCGGAAAATGGGGGCTAAGTATATTTCTCTCAGTTAAGGAGAAAACCTAACACGGCCTTAAATGTAGTATTATAGTTACTTTCTAAAACTTTAGAACAATGCGCTACGTCCTGTTATGAGTTCATTGCCATAAATGTTCTCTTCTGAAACATTAATTTCTATGATCTACTTAATACCTAAAACTTATAGAACTTAGTCAGTTTTATTATAAAATTCAAAAAATTCTTTCATGTCTAATCTCTACTTGTACTTATAAGTTGGTAAAAAACGAAATTCCTGGAAGAAAATTGACTTATTAATATTGAAGATTATCTATAAAGCCACTACATCAAACTCTACTTATTCCGTAATCGAACATCCCAACGTTTAAGATAAAACAAACCCGACGAAAAAAAAAAAACAAAAAACCCCATTCGGCGAGTTTATTAGCATCTATTAGAGCAAGCCCCGACCTTCCCATTACACAGGCGAGCACAAAAATGTGTAACGCCCACCTAATAAATTTACCGGCAGTTAAGTCGCGCACGCGACCCAAAGTGGATGGTTAGCGGGATCCGTTGAGTGCTTTGTACGGATTTTATGTTCCGCGATTAGAGGCATTTGATGCGATACACTGTAGTAATGGCTGGGTCAATTAAATGGACTTGTAGTGTAGATTTTGGTGTTGTACAGTAGTTAGTTGGGTTTTGAATAGAATTGTTTGTTGGGTGTAGCACAGTTTAAGCCATATAGATTAGATTATACAGTCGCGGCAGGCAGTCGCGCTCGCGCACCCGTTAGCGTCGGGTTTGTTTTGTATACGGAGCGCGGTTTCGTGTGTTGTAATAAAAAAGAAATGACGAACGTTGCAAAGTGCAATGTGTGTAATATCATCATTGATGAGATGTTGTCGTACATACAAAACAAAGTATCAATCATGGACGAAGACTCATTAGTGCGTATCTGCAAGGCTGCATTCACAAGTGATGAGATCAAGAACTCGAAGTCACTCCTGTTTCAGTCCATCGCGACGGACAGAAAGAAAATACTTCGAAAAAACAAAGGGAAGGAGGAGCGCGATGTAACAGATATCATAAATTTGTTTAAATCTACAGAGCCCGACATAATTCCAACTTTTGTGGCGAGACAACTGGATAAATTGCCTCCGATCCTGATAGATCACTTGGATTGTTCCAAATTGTTAAAGGACATGCAAGTATTGAAAGCCGAAATTTATGATATAAAGTCAACCTATGCTACGCTGGAAAGTGTTAACAAATTAAAAACGGACGTTCTTCGCGTAAAATGCGACTCCCTGCCACCGGCGTCGGCGTTCAAAGTAAACATAAGACGAGGTGCATGGCTGGACAGTGGTCCTATAGGACTTTCACATGATTTTCATAATCTAAGTGACCAGAGTATCGAATCTTTGAATATTCAGTCACCTTTGTCGCAATATCGAGAAATGGCGGTAGTCGAGGAGAAAAAACCCGATCATGAGTCGGGTGAGCGGCAACGGTCGGTAGACGGCGGGTTAGCGAGCGCAAGAGGTCGCCTGTCGTCGCTGCCGCGTCATAAGGCGAGTGCGGGCGCTGGCTGCGGCGCGGAGAGGGAACGCTTGTCTGTGAGTGAAGAGGCGAGCGCGCGGACTGGTTCTGTGCTTGACGCTGCGGTGACGTCACACGCACCTAGTACGCCTTTACAGGAAGTGGATCAACTGACTGTCGCTGATAAGGACGCTCATAGCTCTGCAACGGGACAGAATGGACTACAGCAGCCGGTGTCTGTTTGTGAGACTGCGACCAAAGCAAACGATAACAACGAAGGATGGCAGAGAGTAGTACATCGTAAAAGTTCGGCGAAATATCGTTTTGTAGGCAAGTCAGGTGTAGCCAGAGATTTGGAGTGCACATTTCGTGGAGCTGATAGACAAATTCCGATGTTTATTACTAATGTACATATGTCGACCTTAGAAAGTGACATAATAAAACGTATTTACAATAAGACACAGGAAACTGTGTCTTTAGAGAAAATAAAAATGAAATTTGAAAGGGGTCATAAAGCGTACAAGTTTTTCATATCGGAGGCCAATCTGTCAAAGTACATGGACGAAACTTTATGGCCTACAGGTGTCTTATTTCGGCGCTTTGTGTCCTTCAAACACAGGACAACAAACGGTGCTCATCTTGACGGCGCCGGCGGCCTAAATAAACATAATAATGGATAGTGGTCATTTTCAACTTGCTACTTTCAACTGCAAGAATGTGAAACGCTCCATCGGTGACGTCAGAGATCTGTGCCGCACCTGCGATGTGGTGTGTTTACAAGAAACTTGGTTGATGCCGCACGACATACCCTTTGTCAGCACAATTGACAGCGGTTTTGGATACACTGCGACGTCTGCGGTTGATACGTCTGCGGGGATACTGCGCGGGCGTCCCCATGGTGGCGTCGCGTTGCTATGGAGATATAGTGCGTTTAAACAGGTGTCAGTGTTACAGTGCGATAATGCTCGTATTTGTGCTATTAAAATTACAACGAACGATAGACAAGTGATCGTAATGAGTGTGTACTTACCAACTAACTCTGTTGATAACTTACAAGATTTTACTGATTGTTTGAGTGCCATAAGTGCCATTATTGACGAATATGGGATTGAATCTGTTTTTATTTTAGGTGACTTTAATGCGGATCCGGGTGAGTTGTTTTACAGTGAGCTTATGTATATTTGTGGCGACCAGCGGTGGTCAGTTATAGACACAGAGATGCTAGGTTTAGACTCGGGTACTTTTACTTTTATAAGTGATGTGCACGGGACTGGCAGCTGGCTGGACCACTGTTTAGCTACTCACTCGGCTAAGCAGTCTGTTGTTAATGTAGAAGTAAAGTATGACACTCTGTGGTCTGATCATTTCCCACTTATGATTACGTGTAATTTAAAATTGTTGTCCCCTAAGATCACGTCTCAGGTGAGTAATGTAGATAAAGATGTAGTTTGGGGTGTAAAAAGTGAGGAACAAGTTCTAATGTATGCCAAAGAGTGTCATAAGAGACTTAAAGTAATAGACTTCCCCTCTGAGTGTGTAAGCTGTGCTGATTGTTTTTGTAATGACCGTGGCCACAGGCTTGTTCTGGATACGCTTTATTCTGACATTGTGACTGCCCTTCGCGACGCGGCAGTGGCGAGTCGGGGAAGCACAAGGAAGGGTAGGGGTGGCTCCCGTGTGGTCGGGTGGAATAAACATGTCAGCGAGGCTCACAGGGTGGCCAAACGCGGGTTTCTCGATTGGGTGTTGCCCGGTAGGCCCAAGTCAGGACTTTTATATAAAGAAATGTGCGACAGCAGGAGAGTGTTCAAATCTCGATTAAGATGGTGCCAAAATCATCAGGACCAAATAAAAATGGACGCTCTAGCTGTGAAACATTGCAAGGGGGATTTCCGTGGTTTCTGGAAGGGCACCAAAAAAGAAAACTTACGCCCTGGTCTTCCTGTGAGCATCAATGGTGTGAATGACTCGGAGGAGATTGCTAATCTTTTTAAGAGTCATTTTTCAGTGAAGTCTCCATTGGGTAAAGCCGCGGAGGTGCTCAATGCAAACGTAAGCAGTCGGGAGGTAGGGACTACCTTCCGGGCGAAGGATGTTACCAAAGCCATTAGGTCTATCTCGAGAGGTAAGTCCCCGGGTCATGATGGGCTCAGCATTGAGCACCTACAACACGCTGGGTCACATATTGCCAGGGTTTTGGCTATGTTTTACTCGCTATGCGTGAGCCACTCCTACCTGCCAGACGATTTTATGAAAACAGTGGTAGTACCTGTAGTGAAGAATAAAACTGGTGACCTTACTGAAAAGAGTAACTACAGGCCTATTTCTCTTGCCACTGTGACTGCTAAGGTGTTTGACGGTTTGCTTAACGCACAGTTAAATAGATCAGTAACACTGCACGATAACCAGTTCGGGTTCCGTCCCCGGCTGTCTACTGAAAGTGCTATACTGTGCCTGAAGCATACCGTCAAATACTACACAGACCGTAAAACGCCCGTGTATGTGTGCTTCCTTGATTTGTCCAAGGCTTTCGACCTTGTAGCATATGACCTGCTGTGGAGCAAGCTGAGGAGCATAGATTTGGCACCGGAACTCATCAGCATGTTCCAGTACTGGTATGCGCACCAGTCTAATAGTGTTAGGTGGGCGGAGGCAATGTCGGAAGCGTATCAACTCGAATGCGGAGTCAGGCAAGGGGGTTTAACATCCCCTACCCTCTTTAATCTGTATGTGAACGGGCTGATCGTGGCGCTCAGCAGCCAGCATGTCGGCTGTCACATTGACGGTACATGTGTCAATAATCTAAGCTATGCTGACGACATGGTGCTGATGAGCGCTTCGGTCTGCGGCTTGAGAAAGCTGTTAAGGATATGTGAGGAATATGCTTGTGATCACGGTTTGTTGTATAATGTAAACAAGAGCCAGTGTATGATTTTTGAGACCGCCAGTGCAAAATGTCCGGGAAACATACCTCCGATCAGGCTCAATGGGGTTCCTCTGGAAAGGGTTGACCAGTTTACATACTTGGGGCATGTTTTGACTGTCGACCTCAAGGACCACGCAGACATGGAGAGGGAGCGGAGGGCGTTGTCTGTTAGAGCTAACATGATCGCCCGCAGATTCGCGCGATGCTCCAGGGAAGTAAAGGCTACGCTATTTAGAGCGTACTGTACTTCGCTGTACTCGTGCAGTCTGTGGGCTCACTACTCAAATAGCCGTTACAGCGCCATCCGCGTCCAGTATAATAATGCGTTCAGGGCGGTGATGGGGCTACCACGATACTGCAGCGCCTCGGGTATGTTCGCTGAGGCGCGTACCGATTGCTTTCACGCGACCATGCGCAAGCGCGCCGCGTCTTTGGTGCGTAGGGTACGGGGTAGCCCCAACATTGTACTGGCGATGGTTGCAGGAAGACTGGACTGTCCCTTCATTCGGCATTGTTCCAGCAGACATGTTGCTGTACCAGTGTCGGAACGAAGATATTAGTTATGTATTTATTTTGACTTTGTTTTATTTTGGTTTTATTTAATTTGCTTTGTTTCGTTTATTTTGATTTTGACCTAGTTTTTGGATTTCATTTGTTTTGATTTAAGGGACCGGCGGAGCATGCGTTTTTCGTGCGGGCGTGGTGCCGAAATAGTATGTAGGTCAAACAAATTCAGTACGTGTTTCGATTGGGTTGTGGAGTGTCTGTGTTCCCGGATAGATATTTTGAAGGAAGAATGATATAAGGACGAGATATGAGGAATTTAAAATTTCTATAGAAAACTTAGTTTGCCCATGACTCTTGTTTAAGTCGGTGTCCATTCGAGATGTATGTTTGGGAGCGTAGATATTCTGTAGCCCGATCGAAATAAATACACACTACTTTAAGAATGTGTTTGATTTATGAATTGTTTTGGTGTTGCGTTTGTATGAACTTTGCATGCTCCGCAGGTACCCTAATTTAATTTAATTTAATTTAATTTAATTTAGTTTAATTTAATTTAATGTTTATTTATTGACTTAGATTCTGGATTTTAAATGATTTATTGGATTTAATATGTTTTTGATTTAATTTATTTCTAGTTTGATTGAGTTTTGTTATTATTTTATTGTGTTGTAAGTTGGCTTTACTTCATGTTTATAATTATTTGGCAATGGGTGTTATTTACCTGAGAATAAATGAATTATTATTATTATTATTATAATTATTAATTATTACTATCTATGAAAATTTGGTTTGACGTTAATGTATGGAAGTTTCACCTCTCTGATGGGTATTAGAGAAGAGGAAGACCAAAGAAACGATGGATGGACTGTGTCAAGAATGAAATAGCTAGAAAGGAGGTGTCTGATGAGACGACGAGTGATAGAGAAGTATGAAAGAAGTCATGCTGCGCTGATCACAAATGAATTGGGTTGAGGGCAGAAAAATGTTGATGGGATTTTTTTTTAATCTGTTGACATCTTGTGAAAGTTATTCTCAGTGACATTGGTGTCGATTCTGTTGTGCACAAACTAAACTTAATTTAGACTATTGCTACCTTTTTCTCTCTTATGAAACGAGAAAGAGACGGACGTAATTTAGAGCTGTCAAATTTAATTGAAAATAATATTTCCACACAAATGAAGGGTGCACGTAAAAACATGTCGACTAAAACATGGTGAAGCGCAAGGCATAAACTAGTTTGACATCTCTAACTTTGTTCATAGCTATAGCTGTCCTTTTCTCGTACTGCCTTTTAGTAAAAGATAGCAATAGCCTAAATGCACAATAGAATCGACACCATTGCCTTGCATGAACTTACAAGTAAAGGAAGTACTACTTTTCTCCTATGCTTTGGATTTGGTATAAGACCCTATCACAAAATTAACGAAATAAATCCCTATAACTTTTTGTTAATACCTTTCCAAACCCATCACAAATCCATAATGACTGATAACACAATTCCTACCCGACTAAAACAGAAAAAAATCTTGTTACATTACGTCTGATAACTAATGTCAGACATTAAGCACTCGACTCGCTCGTAATAAAAGCAATAACACTCCGAATAGGAAAGAGTGCCTCTATAATGCGTTGGGTAAACGAATATGTGGGGAAATTGCTCGGGAGCTCGCGTAGATGCGATTGAGAGAGCCCGGATACGGGCAATCATCAATCTACCCCCTACATCGTAAATCACGCGTACAATGGACGAGGGAAGTTCTTAAGAAGAGAAAACTATAGGTTTATATCCTTCCGGGGTTCGGCCAATCGGAAGCCGGCGCGCTTGCCCCCCCTGCGCCCCGCAGCGGGAAGGGTTACCGAGGATTCTGTTAAGGGGAGATTCGGTGTAATTGGTCAGAGATGAGCGTTGAGACGTTTTGAGAAGTTATATTTAGAAATACATGATATGTCCATTAAAATTGAAAAGGCTAAAATCAGCTTCACAATCATTTATAAGTACTAAAACATTAACTAGTGTCCAAAAGGCTTAATCTAAAGTTGAATGCGTTGTCAACTTTAGTGTTACCCATTGGTATTAAGTATGGCCAAGTTATTAAGATGCTAGAAAGGCACTAGTTTAGTAAAAAGCTTTACACATTTATAGACTCCTGGAAATTTTCTGAACTTTGAACTTACTCAGTGGCCTAAACTTAAAGTCATTCTTATAACAGTAATTATTCAAAGTATTAAGCCAGCAAGCTCAATCTAAGTACTTACCAACTGAAATGCAGTTAGTTCCACTTGAGAACAGGCCAATGCTTAAGCAAAAGCTAATTAACTCCTAAGATATACAACAAAACATACTTATTCAGATTTTTGTTACCACTCTTACAAAGCAAGCCACCTAAAAATACTGAAAGTTTTTACATATAAAACAGTTCCACCCAAGTGTCTTATTCCGGCGTCGTTTACATTGCCCCCACAACCCCTACTCGATCCAAGTTATTCAGTTAGGGGTGAGATTTTTCCACGTCGGTCGACCGCCGGCGGACCGTTCGTCATCCGCATGGATTACTGGTAATCCTCCAAAGGCGATAGCGTAATGACTCCTGATGTGACGGCTTCATTCCAATTATTTATATTGATAAGGTCCTGGCTTGGTTTGGGTACTCTGTTTTTCGGATATGTAAGATTTATGGTTTTAAAATTTGGGTTCCTTTTTGGAATTGACTTAAATTTAATTTTGAGGGTTGCTCAACTGCTTATGAAACATTACTAATTTACAGTTGAGCAATTGTAGTTAGTGCCCAAAGGTTGTGTATTCGTTAATTTCTTGAATATAAATAATCCAATTCATCATTCAGATCCAATTTGTTTGATTAAAACCATGTGAAAAACTACAGTCAAAATAATACAAAACCGAATCACCTCTAATTACGTCACAGAATTAGATTTCCCCAAAGCATATAACATTTGAACACAATTTACTTTTTCGAACGAATTCATTTGCGGCTGGCAACACGTTGGAAAATTTGAATTTAGAACGCGTTCGGGGAGCGCGGGCCGCCGCGGCAAATTGTGAATTAGACCGCCGCGGGCGCACCGCACCACCGCTTGTTAGCTAGTTTTTACGCTGGCAACCCCTTTGTCAGGGAAATTGCATCAATGCCGTATTGCACTGTGTAGTCGGTTATTTAGACCGCGCGGAAAGATTGCTATGATATTCCTTTTTATTGCGGTTTTCAAATTCGTAAATTTTGTGGTTATGTTTTTAGTAATATTTTATTTTATTTCTTGACGGTTTTATAAAATGTATAGAATGTTAAAATGTAAGATGTTCTTTTACGCTAGTATAAATAACCGCTCTCAAAACGGGGAAGGAAACCAAGATGTTGTAGATCTAAAATAACCGCCAACTCCCTATTGATAAAAGGTGAACTATACTTTATACAGTATGTTCCAGCTACAGATTATATAGACAATATAAAGAAATATCTTCGAAATATTTTTTTATACTCAATAATAGCATAACTCCTCTCGATTGTGACAATCCCTCTAATTGCCTTGAGGCTAGTGGGCCGTTCGTTTTGAACATTCAAATGATATAATATACACGCCCTGCGAGGGTGCTGGTGTCCTGCCGCGATGCAATCATACTGCTAATGATCCATGAGCATTATTATACAGATTCATTAACAGTTGGTTTATGAAAACATGTTCTTTGGAGATTGTTGGTTCTCCCTATGTTTTTTTTTCGTACTGGTAACTCTGTAGATGTGCTAGATTGTTTTTCTTTTTATATTACCTTATAGTGTAAGTAAAAAAAAGTAACTAATTTTCATGTAAAAAAAAGTAGTCTTGTTTTTTCCAAGTAAGTGATGTAACCAAGATTTTGTAACAACATTATGATTTAAAAGAGTGTCCATGGAGTTTCTTGCCCGTTCTTCTCCATAGAGATCTACGCTAGGGAATGGGCAACTACAGTACTTTCACAGTTTTTATGTCTTGTGACTGGGACTGTAGCTACATTTAATTATCATCTTTGTTTCGACAATTCAAAAGCGCCTGTAACTGGCCTACTTGAAATAAATGCTTTGATTTTGATTTTGATTTTGATTTTCCATTTCAGTCGAAATTGATGAAAATCTGATGATCTTTGAATCAAATAATTTGCATGCAGATTCTTCAATATCCATGGTGAGATCTAGTTTATTTAATTACAAATGCCTATATCATACAAGTATTTAGGTAACAACTTTACCTAGTACATGCTCTTTTATAACCTTTTAACACGCTCAACTCATAAAATTCAACTGAAAATCGTCCTAAAGCGGAATTCATAGATTAATTGCGAGAAACACACTCATTCATTATCCCCCTAAATTATTTATGAACATCATAAATAACACTGTAATTTTCATTTCACTCCACATTACAAGGATTACGTTCCATTTTCCCCTTTCTATTATTGTAACTAATCTTGTCACTAAACCCTAGTCCGATTATCTGAACGCAGCAATAATGCGGTTCGAAATTTAAACACGCGTATAATTTTCAAAAGTGGATGCCATATGTGTTGCCAGAGGCGAAAAGTTTTTTTTGGCGCCACAAAGTCGCACCCGTTCGGATACGCGCTACTGACACCCGTTAAACGAGCATTAAGAACACAAATGTATTCACGAGTGGGGTGAGCGGATAATAAACGGTTTTATTGGCTTTATCCCGTTGTGTCTGAGCCTGAGCCAACAATGTTACTCGGTTTCTTTTTGGGTAAAGTAATTTGAATATTTTATTAGAGAATTTTTGGCTGATAAACCGGGTGAGTTCGGATATTTTTGCAATTTTTGTTGGAAGCTAGTTATACAAAGATATAATTTACTGTCATCGTTATAATGACTTGAAAGTACAATACAGAAGCAAGTTTTCTTTGAAATCTACTGATTCGTTGTTTTACATAATTTAAATCTGACCTTTTTTGTCAATCTTAGCCAAGTCTTAAACTATTGCCAAGTCTGCGATCAATAACCACGTTCCAGCCATCCTCAAGCCTTTTAATTCAAATCTTCCACATACTAAACCCAATATTAACCTATTAACCATCAAAACAGTTCAACCAAAGCAAACACTGCCCACCACCTCAGGCTAAAAAAACACATTAAAACCGCACATTTGTCTCCAAAGCTGTGCGGTAATCATCTTTTGTGCGTAAAACAAACATGTGGCATATTGCGGAGCCCTATCTGATTAGCCAAACAATTTGCGGAGCACCCTTCCAACCGCGGCTTTGAGTCAGTACCCGCGAGCTAAATGACTTGACGACACAGAGTATAAGGGTTAATCCCTATGTTTGAAAATGGACCTCCTTTACTTTTTTTTATGTGCTGAGATTTGAAGCTGGTGTTTGATTTTAAAATAAGAACTTATACAAGGTGTAACAAAATAAACGCAAGATCTCCAGTGTGGTCTCTCAGACCAATGAACCTGAACCACTTTTGATCTACAAATTGTTGAAACTCGCAAAGAAATTGATGTGGTTTAGGAGCTGACGCGATCAACACGTATTATAAAACTAAATAAAAAGGTATGAATTTTTTAAAGTTCATAGAACAAAAGTTGTTGAGTTTTATGGTCTGAGACACCACACGAGGGGTGTTACATTCATTATTTTACATCCTGTATGTATAGGTTGTAAAGTAGCTACGAGAATTTCTTTTCCCAATCAGCACACCTACTGCGATCGATTTTAAAGTGTATTTATATAAACCTTATATACCTAAATATTGAAAACAAAAAAAATTAAAATTCTTTTGAAAATAATGAATAAAAAACAAAAGCAATCATAAAAGTGTAATAAGGTAGCTTTCCTCGGAAACTGTGAAGAACTTCATCTTGGTGCTCTATACAATTTCCAAGAAAAGCTTCTTGTCCGTCATGAAGATGCCTGCGGAGCATGCGAATTTCATACATACGTAATACCAAAATAAAAAATAATTTAAATCAAACATATTCAAGGTAGTGTGTATTTATTTTGATTGGATTACAGAATTCCCAAACACATATTTTGAATGTACACTGATTTAAACAAGAGTTATGAGAAAAATAAAAATATTCTAAAGAAATTTTAAATTCCTCATATCTCGTCTTTATATTGTTGTCCTTTCAAAATATTTATTTGGGAACATAGGTATTCTATAAAACAATCGAAATATACACACTACCTTAAGAATATGTTTGATTTTCATTTGTATTAGGTTTGTGTGAAAAACGCATGCTTCGCCGGCCCCGTAAGCTATGAAATACTTTCCTGGACAAATGAAACTCGTCATCGTCTTTATAAACTTAAGTCAGGAATAGAAATCTTTATATTTTATTCTAATCTTTAAATCTTCATATATCTGAGGAGCTCGTGGCCAAATAACAACAGCGCTCGGGTCGATCTTTAGATTAAGCTGTGCTTGCCTAGGTTGGTCTGTGGATGGGGGACCGTCCGTTACATACCGTACTAGTAGAGTTACTTAGTTTGATTTACAGAATGCTTGGTTGATAGATTTTCCTGAAGGATTCGTGTAACTCTTTTATTTGGTAAAGATTTATTCTTCATCATCTGCCTAGCCTTTTCCCAAAAATGTTGGAGTCGGCTTCCAGTCTAACCGGATGCAGGTGAATACCAGTATTTTACATAGAGCGACTGCTTATTTGACTTCCACAACCGATTTAGTACTGGGTAATACGATACCACTTGTTAAGACTGATTGCCAGACTTTTTTGGACCTGTACTGTCAAAGATCTACAAAAGGCAGCCGGAACCAACAGCTTATTTCCGAGCCACGGAGGACACTCGACAGTCATCCAAATGGGTGGTTATCTACAGTCCAACCAAGGCAAATGCGTCTTAACCTGAATACCGACTGGAACAGCTGTTATTATATTAGCCACGTCCTAAAAACATTTTCGCTTTTAATATCCCACAAAATTCCTTCCATATTTTCTTAAAATTACGTCTTAATCCAAGTTATTGACATTGATAAGAGATCGATCACGCTCCCCGGAGAGTATCAATACAAGTTTAAGTTTAACAAATCGTTCGAGGCTGAATGTAATTTGCGTGAGAGCATTGCCTTGCCTTCGTTTATTATGTATTTATGAACGTTGGTAAGGTGCTGCTATATTTAAGCAGGTTTTTTTTTGGATTGGAGGGTTAGGAATCAAGTTTAAGGAAATTCGTGGTTTAACGAACTAGTGGATGAAAACTAATGAATAGTCAGAAAGTCATATTTATTTAGGGCCTTTTATTAAAAAAAATTGCTAAAGGAAAACATCGCAAGGAAACCGTAACGTTTTAGAACAACACAATAAAATATTTTTCTTTAGCGTGTGATAACTGTGGTTAGTGTCTAACATGGTGTCAAATTTTGACTTGGCTTACTTAAATGCCGTCAAAATATATCTAAAAAAAACATCCGGGCAGTCTTTTGGACTGTTGATTGAAGTGAAAACTAAGCAATCTATATCTGCTTCGGGTTTGGCCCCGTGCACGCCTAAGTGGTGCTACGCCGTTATGGATCGGCTACGAGTGCTACGAAGCATTAAGTGACAGTCAGGCGAGTTCTATAGAATTTTGTTCACCAAAAAAGTGCTCAACGCGCCTAAAAAAGTTTTCATTTAAAAAATCGCAGACATGCGAGTGTGTCGGGCAGTATTATTGAGTTTTTCATTCAGGAATTTCTAAGTAGCGGCCACTGAGTCTGGATTTGTGCCAATTTTGTTAGTAATATTGTTCTACAGTTAAATAAAAAAAAATCTAATCGCACATTCACCCCTGAATTCATGACACATAAATATCTTAGTAACAAAAATCATTTAAAACCAAACCAAACAAAAACAGATTGTTTAACAAACAACAAAGTGTAACACAAAGAAGAACATTACTCCCCCTAACGACAGGAACCTCTCCTGAATACTTTATGGACTTTAAGGCTATTTAGCTGCCCTGTCAACTTACTTTTATTGTCCTAACCCTCCCACTATGAAATAAAACCTCTATTGTAACGATATCAATAAGGCTTTTGGTAGAACAAAGACAAAATGATATATTTGTTTGGTGGACATAAGTGGTCTTAGTTGTTATGTAATGTTTGGAGATTGGTACTTGTTTTATTAAGGCACTATTTCCACTGCCAACGAGGAAACGACTAGCTTCGTATTCGACTGTTTTCTCACTCAATGAACATACAAAGTGATATAACACCGACGGTAAAATGGTTAGCACGTATTCAGTACCCGAAATAGGAATTTTTCATCATCATCTGCCTAGCCTTTTCCCAACTATGTTGGAGTTGCCTTCCAGTCTAACGCATAATGCAGCTTAAAAACCAGTATTTTACATGGAGCGACTGCCTATCTGACCTCCACAACCCAGTTAATACTGGGTAATACGATATAACTTGGTAAGACTGGTTGTCAGACTTTTTGGGCCACCTGTAACGACTGCCAAAGATAGCAAATGACAGCCGGGACCAACAGCTTAACGTGCTTACATAGGAATTATTAGATGAACATCTTTTATGTAAAAAAGATGTTGTTTTTGTTAGAACAACAAAACAAAAGATGTTCTCGTGTTGGTCTTGTGTCAGCAAAAGGGATACATAGTTGAAAGCTGACTGTTCGCACTGCCGGTCGCATATACAAGAGTCCAAACAAAACGTCTTGCTCAGCGGCGCTCGCTTGGCGGGCAGAAATCTCACTGTGACACTCTTGCTTGCATACAGTGACCACAAGTAATCACCCGACGGTCTCTTGCACACGGTGCTCGTTGTTCGCCAACTCGGTTCAATTATTAGCTCTACTCAATTAGTGCTAATCATCGGCGGCGGGACAAGTGTCTATGGTTGACGTAGATTTGCCAAATCGCACTGCATTGAAATTCCTCCTACAACGCTTTTGCATATTTTGTTGGACTATCGCTCCACTATTTAGTGCGCGGTAGTAGTCGATTTTGTACTTTTTGTACTGAAATATGGTCTGCACTCACCTTATGAAAGCATTTTACTTAAATATTCTTTATCAAAAAAGTATGACTGATTAAATTGAGAAAATATTTGCTTACATCGTAAGTACACCATTAATAGAAATTGCCTACTTATTTCAAAACTGGGTTACTAGCAATCATAGATTCATACCATTACCTGCGCTGCTACTCCTCACAGTCCAAACTCTACTCCTATATAATATGTAGACCATTAAATAAATATCGAATAGGTTAGCGCTAGGCACACGATGTATGCCCGCCATTACGAAATAAATGGCCAATTTGTATATAAATATATATCTGCCAAGGTGAAATATTGTATTGGGTTATTAAGTAGTGGGCGTATTATACGTATATTATGTAACAGGCTTATTATACAAAAGTAAATAAGAAGACTTTGGAAAAGGTCTGACACGAATAGAAGACACAAGATGTAGTTTTATTTGGTTGTAGGGAAAGAAATAAGAATTACTGTTGAGATGTCGAGAGGTAGCTGCAAGAGTTAATAAACTGAGTCCTATTGTCTACACACGTTTCTCACCGTGAAAATATAATTATTTTGTATGGCTTCACTATGGAAGTTAATAAAATAAAATAAAGTTCAATTCGAAAAACAACTCAAGACTAAGTAAACAACAATTAAAAGGATGATAGCTTGATGAATAAATAAAAAAGACAGTCACGGCGAATGGACCGTAGATCTTCACGGTAGAAAATAAAAATATTGAATGTCTCAAAGTCAGACAGATTCAGAAGCATGATGGGACAAATCAAGTTATAGTGTTTTTGGCGCTTGACGAAATCGAAACTGCTAACGCTGTGATCTCGATTTTACCAAAACGTTTACCTACAGCGTCCTCCTAACAACGTCATGGAGCGTCATATACCTATGCAGCACTTACACTTCCTGAATTCAACAACCAATCCCATAACGCCAAACAAAGAATCTAACAAGCAATCATAACATAAAGCCTTCTAAACTCTTTTCTATCTCATATCGGCGGCAGTCGTAAACACAACCTCTTGTTTATCCGCGCTCTATTTACGATACAGAACAAATAAGTATCGGAGGAGGGGCGAGAGGACAGGGAAACAATGAGAAATGACCGGCGGAAAATTGCGCGGATTCTGAACGCAATCCGAGTGGGGACGACGCTATCGCTGCTTAAGGAAATGTGCAGGGACGGAGTGGATGGAACTGTTTTTATTATTGACATCTTGTTTTATGGTATTCTCAATTCTTTCTACCATAACATGGAAGGAAAAATATAGTCACAATTATGGACCCTGTCGGGCACAGCATAGTTTTTATTACGTAGTATGTTTAAACTAAACTAGTCTGATCGGATCTGTTGTTGCTTGTTGGAAAAAATCTTTTCATTAACAGCCTCTTTGGTGCAGGTAACTGAAAAGTTGTGTGGTACCTAATATGTTATCATAATATGGACATGAGATGCAGCGGAATCAAGAAAATAGGTGGCTATAAAAGTAGAGGAAGACCAATGTAACCATGGAAGTATGATATGACTAGAAAGGAGGTTACTCCTGAGATTACGAGTAAGAGAGAAGTAAGGAAGAAGAAGACATGCTGCGTCGCCAATACCCCAAATAAATTGGTATAAGGGCAGGAGTATGATGATGTTGTCCACAAAGTGCATGAATTCTTTCGTATGAATCCCAGGCCGTATAAAGTGTTATTGGGCTTTTCCATCAGTAGTTTTTCATTTGCATCTCGTAGTGCCCGGGTAAGGGCAATAAGTTCGTCCCCAATAGCCTTGTTTCCACCATCAATAAATTGCAAATCTATTTAGTCCGTCAGTTAGGAGTATTGGAAAATAATGGACACGTATTTTTTGTTTTTGTAAATCAACGAATATTGACAAAGATAAAACGTATAAAAACGGAGGAGTGGGGGCTCGTGACGTCAGTACTCACTACGAATGATACCGAACAGTGACGTATTGGGAATTTTAAAAGCGTTGTATCTCTGTCAATTTTGGTGTATGTGACAAAAGAAAAAATACGGGTCAAATGTTTTTTGATAATTGATAATCTAAGTGACGGACTAATTAGATATTTTCAGTTAACAAGCTTATTAAACTTAAACATATAGGATGGACGCAGTGGAGGTGAACTTTAGTCGTGGTCTTCCAAGAAAGCTCCGGCTGTCATCAAGCAGCTTATATCGTCAGAAAACATAAAGGAACATGCTGTTTGTTTTTCTGCATAAGCGGCAAAGCATCTGAAAATCTATTGTTGTTGCAAGTGTATCTCGTAACATGTCACTTTGCAGCAGAGAGGTCGTCGGTCTCATTGAAAACCCGTCCAAAAACAATGTTGATTAAGGTGTGTGTGACTTCTGCATCTTGGCATGAGAAAATATAATTTTATTCAATCAATCACTAATGTTTGGCAATTAAGGCCCATAGATAAAATACACAAAATAATCTTAAACACTAAAAAACTATTAAAAAACTTATTAAAATGTAACTACGCACGTAACTTTTTCGGCGACAAAACCCGGTTTGTTTCGCTGCGAGGTGTCGCGTAACCGTCCTCGGAAACATTGATATACGACACCTATCGGCCCAAGTCATCTTTCAAGAAGATCTGTAGATAGTGGGTTGGGACTTGGGACTCGTACCACGAATGACTTAAAGTTGATGCGCCTGTGCCCCATCAGGAAATTACCAAACATCTTCACTACGTCTTTCTTCCCTTTTTTTTTGTAAGTCCTCAACTAATAAACAGGATAATAACCCCTCAATTACGTAATCCACGTTCCATGATTGGATTCAATCGTACCAGGCTAGCAGTAAGTCCCAGTGCACGTCTGTAGAGTAGCCCGAGGCGTCCCTGTGTTGGCGCGCACTCTATTTTCCTATTTGCGCGGCAGATTGGCTCTGATTGTATTGTTTGCGGCGGGGCGGGGCATTGATACCCGGGGCCCGCACCCCCGCACCTCACTTCACCCCCTGCCGCCCCACAGGGTGCAGCCGAGCGGAAAAATGTTATCTACAACGTGAAATATCGCATGTTTGCGATAAATATTTGATAGGAGAATGGATTTTTAAATTTGTTTCGTGCGGACATTAGTTTTGTGGTCGGCTCTCCGGAGGTTGGTACGATTTAGGTTTTGGTTTGTTGTGTGTGTTTATGTAGTTGTTTATATGTAGGGGAGATACGAGTAGATGTATTCTTTGCCCAGTAGCAGGAGAAAAAGAGTTAGGGGGCAAAAGATGCTGCTGACATAGCAAGTCATAATTCTTACACAATTTACATGCTAAACTAGGTTATTATAGATCAATTCATTCTAAGTACTTAAGACAATTTTATGAACGCTACTGATATATAACACCAACACCAATAAAGTACAATGACAAAAAAAAACCTTAACAAACCCTCATATAAAAATCCTTTTCCCATAAAAACGATATAAAGTAATCAAAACAATACGTCTCCCCGTAGTCCCGGTAATTGACAATATCGGCACATCTGTAACAACCTCCTGTATAAGGGTAACACCTCCTGTATAAGGTGACACCGCCGGTAACTTTTATGAGTGCGAAATTGTGTTTATGCGACGTTGGAGCGCGATTTACTGCCGCCCGCGCCGCGTATACCGCGTAATCGGAAATATTGCACGAGAACGAAGTTAGGGTGTGCTGTGAGTCAAAGGAGATGGCGGGGCAAGGTGGATGGGGAAAAGTCTCGTGGACGCAGCCTAATACGATGGTATGCCCAGATTCGCACCGCCCTTAACTCCACAATTCTCAGTGCCCTTCACACAGTCAGATACAGAAACAGATGGAGAAAGATCATCCGAGAGAAAGTGATACTGAAGGGAGGTCACGACCCTCAGCATTGAAAAATACGACGCAATGAGGGGATAGGTCTCATTGGGGTGCCAATTCAAAAAAATCTGTGGTATTTGCTCATCGTGTCGTTGATAAACAACATTTACTCATTTGGTAGCAATTATTGGTTATTACGTTGATCCGTGAGTCGGAAGTAGGAAACCAGAAAGTGACAACCAGTCTTACAAAGGATGTGTCAGCCAATTGGTTGTGGTAGTTAGATAAACTGTATCACCATATAAAAAAGATACTGTTAATCATCTGTATCCTGGTCAGACTGGAAGCTGACCCCAACGTCATTGACGACTCGAATGGCGTAGTGGTAGTGAAGCTGCCTTGCGTTCATAGGGTCCTGGGTCCGAATCCCGGTAGGAGCAAATGTTTGTGTGATGAGCATGGACATCTGTTTCCGAGTCATGGATGTTTGTATGTATAATAAGTATGTATTTACAAACAAAAAAGTATATATGTAGTAAATCAACTATCTGGTGTCCACGACACAAGCCTTGCTTAGTGTGGCACAAGATGGCGCGGTGTGTTTAATGTTCAGCGATATTTATGTATTTATTTATTTTTAACATCAGAAAACTTGGCAGGGTTAAAGTAAGCCACTCATGACTCAGTTTCTTCTGTAGTTCATAAATGCGCCTTGGTCATGTTTTACCAGATGCCTAATCATTTGCTCATTCGATGTGTTTAGCACCTACTTTCTAGTTGCCCGCTCTCGCTTATGACTTGTACCGCACAGGGTGACATCGGCCGCATCTGGCGGTATTGCCGATAGTTTTACTATGACTCTGTAACAAACTAGTAATTGGTTTGTATTGCCAGTTGATAGTCGATACCTTTTGTAATATCGTAGTTTATCACTGTAAATGTGTTTGATATTTTTATTTGAGCACTCTTCATCATTGAATGCGTGTTGACCATGTTTTCTTAAATACCTTTTTCGTATGCTGTGCTCATAATGAATAAATTAATGTAAGGAATACGTGAGTAAAGTTGCACTTAATGATCTGGTAACACTCAATGGAAAATAAATAGGTTTTGAATTATAAAGCAGACATTATTAAGGTATCATTCACCGAACGAGAAAATGCATTTACGGCAAAAACAGATAGAGCCTGGCAACATCTAGTGCCACAATCACAGTTTAAGAAATAATAACATTATTGACAGATCTAACGTGTACTTCGAACGCTACGTACCAGTGCTACGAACTTTCGTAGCGCTACGAACTCGCTACGAGCTTTCGTAGCGCTACGAACTCGCTACGAATGTTGAATCCAATGATTCTCTGTGTTCCTACGCTTGAAACTATTCTTCCCTCTTTTTCTTATAAGCCTCAACTAGTTGGCTCATCTCGTCAGTTTCCACGTTAGAGACAAGTGGAGGTAGCAAGCAAGTGTTGTTTACGCGGACGTCGTCGTTAACGAGGCTGCGGCGAGACGCCGACGAATCGTCATTATCTTAGTACTTGCACTGAGAGACTGAAGCTAAACTACTAGATTTACTTGCTTTGTTTATTAAGAAACTGAGGAAGAATCTGTAGCTCAGATGTTTTCGACAATCGGTAAGTTTCGGGCGTAACGGTACTGATTAATTGCCTAGACGTAGTTCTGGCCAGCGAACTTGAGCAGATAATGGTGTCGATTCTGTTTTGCACAAACTAAACTTAATTTAGGCTATTTCTATCTTTTTCTGTCTAATAGATCGAGAAAGAGACGGACGTAATTTAGAGCTGTCAAATTTAATTCGAACTATAACTAATTTCCATACAAATGAAGGGTGCACGTAAAAACATGTCGACTAAAAACACGGTGAATCGCAAAGCATAAACTAGTTTGACATTTCTAACTTAGTTGATAGCTATTGCCGTCCTTTTCTCGCACTGCCTTTTAGTAAAAGATAGCAATAGCCTAAATTAAGTTAAGTTTGTGCACAACAGAATCGACACCACTGTATTGAAGTATACAAGGTGTAAACGTGTGAGTCTATCTGGCGGGACCCAACGAGATTTAACAATAGGTCATAGCTTTTCATGAAGACATTATTTTGTACCTAAAGAAAATAAATAAGATATGTTTTGTACCTCAACAGGTTTTTATTAAATGACGTTTCTATGAAATGTCTAGCTAGCGGGCTCCTTATGATTATTTTTTTTTGTTTTTATACTTATAGATCGCCCTTAGTCCTTGGAGTTAGTAACTATTATGTACCTTACAAATCCAAAATTTCGACTTTCTGATAGCTTTACTTTAGGAGGAGTTATTCGTTATTTAGACAAAAGACCGGCCAGCGAGCCCCTTCTTTAAATACTACTTTTTTATATCATACGAGTACTATAGCATTAGGAGCTTGATGCTATTATGTACCTTACAAATCCAAAATGTTGACTTTCTGTGACCTATAATTAAGAAGATATTCGTTACTCAAACAAACGTCCAGCCAGCAGTCCCATTTTAAAATGCTGTTCTCTTATATCACACAATAGCATTAGGAGTTTGATACTATTATGTACCTTACAAATCCAAATTTCGACTTTCTGCGAGCTGTACTTGGTAAGATAATCGTTATTCAAACAAACGTCCAGCCAGCAAGCTCCTTTTTAAATACTATTATTTTGTATCATACAATAGCATAGCATGAGGAGATTGTCCTTATGCTATTGTATGATATAAAAGAATCCTTATCACGAAGCCGTCAACCAAGCATTCAGATTATCAAACTGTAGTAGGGCCAATTTAGATCCATGTTCACCAAAAAGATGACGGTCTGATTATCTAAAACAGCTGTTTAAAACATATGTTTGTATGTGAACATGTCACAGTGACAGCTGTTTTTAGATAATCAGACCGTTATCTTTTCAGTGAACATGGACCTTAATACACATTTGACACTTCATCAAAATACAACAACGTAACCTTGTAACGTCGGGCATAATTGTTTGTTTTTTGGAAGTTATAACTTCAAAATTTCTTAACTATTTTCAGTTACGGTTACATATTTATTGTAATAATAGGAAAAAAGGAAACCTTTACTATGAACTCACAGATGTCAATACGCCGATTTATTAAATTGGCCCAATTGTAACTCTAACGCAAAAACTGTTGCCGGGACCTTTTTTTGGGGTGAAACGTCTCGTTTTACGATAGAACTCAATCTAACGTATCATCATTCTCTTGCCTTTATCCCAATTTATTTGGGGTCCGCGCAGCATGTCTTCTTCTTCCATACTCCTCTATTTTTCTTCATCTCACCAGACACTTCATTTCTTACCATATCCTTCTTAACACAGTCCATCCATCGTTTCTTTGGTCTTCCTCTACTCAAATACCCATCCACATTCATACTCGAAACTTCTTTCACGACATTTTCCTCATTCCTCCGCATCACATGCCCATACCACGACAACCGATAACCACACAACTTTTCAGTCACCGGCGCCACTTTCAGACTTCCTCTAATATACTCATTCCTTACTTTATCCATTCGCGTAACACCACACATCCCCCTTAACATTCTCATCTCCGCGACATGCAGCTGCTTTTCATTCATCCCTTTTGTGGCCCAACATTCTGATCCATACAACACAGCAGAACTCAATATAACGCACTGAAATAAATGTCCTGACGGATGCATTGAATAGTACCGTTCCCAGGTATGTTCTTGAACTAACGAAGTATTAGTAACGAAGCATGTATTTTGGTCTCTGGTCGCAAGAGACTGGAGTCTGGTCTCTTTGTGAATATCGCTCAAAGGGCTGTAACAGTAATATTTTCCTATTTTGTGTACTTATTCGCTATTTTTCTAAACAATTGCGTGTTAATTGAATTCATTGTGGTTTGGTAGTTTTGGATAGTTTCACAATTGATATTTTGTTACAATTTAAAATATACGGTTGTATTCATTACTTTGTGTACCTCGTTGTCTTGTTTTAAACATCTTCGGTTTTGTTTGCTAGTAGTACGTGATTTTGGCCGATGACAACTCCCGACAGGCACACAAATCCTTCGAAACTAAAACGAAACAAGAGCTGTTACTAATTGTAGTGCAAAACATAACACTATGTGCAACAAAATGCGGTTTTATTTTTTTAATTGTCTCTGAAGAGTAACACCCGCGTAATGACGATTGTTAAGGACAAGACAAAGGTGTAGGAAGGTAAAGAAACCTATGTGTGTGTGTGTGAGACAAGTGTCGTTAGTGTCTTTGTGGCAACAGTTGTTTTTTACTTGTTACTAACTGGAGAATCTTATGAGGATTTAGTAGTGGATGATAGATGTGTCTTCTTTTAAAGGTGCGATGTGTGCGTGAGAGTCTCAATGGTGTTTTTGTTTTGGAATACGTGTGGCTTAAATCAGGCGTTTGGGCTTTGGCCATAACTTTTTCCTATGGAACATTTTTGAACCGTTTTTCATTTTTATCATTCTGAGTAAGAATACGGACAACTTTAAATTAAAACGTTTTTGATGCAACCCATAAATTGGGGAGGGGGTTGAAATTTCCAATTTTTTTGCAAAAAAATCATGTCTCCGAAACAGTAAACATTTTGCACGTCGCAAATATTTATTTTTTAAAGCAAACTGTTTACTCTACAATCTCACCTTTGTAGTTTAGCTATAAAACTTGTAGTTTTCGAAATACAAAATTAAAACTAAACATTTGAGGGCATTTCCATGCTAAACTCTTATGAGAGTATTTAAAAAGGGTAAACTTTCCATTACAGGACAACGATTTTGAAATCATATTTTTGTACATTGTACACATAAGTACAACTCTTTATACAAAGTTTCAATACGGACCAACCTCCGAAATCTACCTCCTCCTGCGGGTTGCCGTGTTGCACACGTGGCACACGTGTTGGCAAGGCAGAGGCATAGGCAATAATGTCCTTTTTAAGCTGAAATTAAATGCACAATAAGAAATCTATGAACTTGTCTATAAAAACCATAATTATACATTATCATCATTTAGCCTATAAATGTTCCCACTGCCCACCAGTGGCCACACAGGCTCTATGAGAGGGATGATTTATTATTATGAGAGAGGTTATTTGCATAAATAAAATGGTTATTTTTTTGTTGCAGGTACACAAGGATTTCTTCGGTCGTATAGTTCCACTTTCACAAGTACAAAGAAACGGTAAGTCTGTATTTCTATTTACAGTAATACCAATAAATTATTTCATTTGATGTCTGAACTTTGCACATTGAAAGAAGCATTGTGGGTCATTGGTTCCTTGGACTGCCCATGGAAGCCGAAAAATCTTAAAATCAGTTAGAACTTAAAAGATCAGTATTGCTGGCAAGTGGGTTCTGAATACGTCATGTTGACTGATCCCAACATACCAGGTAAAGGAAAATTCATGATGATTTACGCAAAAAAATATAAAGCTTTTTTAAGTTTAGAAATGGACGTGTTGTTACTGAACAATGACGTTACGGTCCATGTTCACCAAGAAGATAACAGTCTGATTATCTATGAACAGCTGTCACTGTGACGTGTTCCCATATAAAAATGTGTTTTTAAACAGCTGTTTTTAGATAATCAGACCGTCATACTTTTGGTGAACATGGACCTAAATAAAGTAATCATTACTAAAACATATCTATATTACCTATCTATATTCTTTTTCAACCTTATATACAGAAAATATTATTAATTATTAAATATTATTATTATGTGTACTGGTATACAGGGTGTAAACCACCTCATCACAAAGCCGTTAACCAAGCATTCTGTACATCAAACTAAGTAACTTTACGCAAAAATTATTGCTGGGAAACAACTTTTTTTTTGAGATTATAAATCTTATTTTGTGGTAGAACTTAATGTAACGCTCTTAAAACATTGTGCTGAGGGGTGGATTGAATAGTACGGGGGTCGTGGAGGTGTTAAAAGTCAAAATCTAACATAAACTTGTATTTAAAAAAAAAACTTGTCAAAAAGTTGTAAGTTTGACGCCCCATATCTCCGTAACTAGAAGGTTCCCAAGTATGGTGTGGAACAAAAAAATGATCGCAATGATGGGGAAATCAAGTGCCTTTCGGCTTCGTGAAGAGGTGTTTTACACCCTTTATAACAGCATTTACACTTGTTAAAAAACCTTGTACCTCGAAATTCTCATCTCAACATACATCTCTTAACAATTGTCTCACAACGATATGTGCGTGGGATCACATCAAACACACACATACACACAACCAACCCATTTAATACCACTTCCCCGGCTTATCACATAAAGTTAATCACACGTTCCTCTATTATTTTCAATTACTACCCCCGTTACACCCCCATTTCTGCTCAAAGGGTTGTTAATATTCGTTTGGCCGACAACCGAACATAGGCGCACCTGAACCACGGGATGTAATAACCGCCGCCTCGCCGATTGTCTGACATTGTGATATTAGTACAGTAATCGCGTCACGGATGGAGAAATTTTAATAGATTGAAAATTGTGTTTCAGTTGAGTAAGGCTGGGATACAATAGGCATAACGACATTAACAAAAAATTGCAAATCTCTTTAATCCTTCACAGTATTGGAAAATAATGGACACGTATTTTTTGTTTTTGTAAATCAATGAATATTGACACTCGGGGCTGGGGGATCAAATTCAAAAGTGACAGCGTCAGCGTGATCTTCTTCGAAATGGCGGCCCAAATGTTTACGTTCCATGATGTCAGATGAGTTCCAGGTTCCAGTACTACAAAACATTAGACGACTGCGCTTTAAATCGCCAAAATACTCGTATAACCCGACCAAGTGAAATTCTCCGTTAGTTTCGTATTACACGAATGATAATTTGAGTTGAATAAATTTGGGAGTATTTCTTGTAGATTGAATTGTCGCCACGTATCTTTGTAAAATTATAGCTTTTTGGAACGCGGACTGTAAACTTCAGTAATATCAGAATTCGTTTTAAAATAGACACGACGACTTTATCATTCCTTTAAACACTATTTAAACCCAAATCTCAATCAAAAGACGAGCTGCTTCCATTGTGTATTCATCCTAAAGTGGATGGTCTCACCCCCTCCCCTTCATACCCCCCCCTACACCCCCTCGCCGTCACAATTCTCGTTAAGGTGACTGTTTAATAATCTCAACGCGATTTGTAATGGGATTGAGCTAAAATTCGCAGGAGAACTCCCTAAAGCTATATTATTGTTTCTTCAACTGAGTACCGTTGGTGAATTTGATTTTATATTATCTATTCAAATTTTGTGCTGTGTTAATATTAATTTTGGAGTTGGGTTTTAGGTACAGATTTAGATTTTAGTGTCTGTGGAATAATGATTGTTGAAAGTCTATTAAGTTAATTTGGCAAAAGTTTTTTTCTGTGAAGATTTTAAGATAACTTTATTAAGTTATCTAAAAAAAAAGTATTACGTGTCAAGCTTTATGTAAAATTCCTATTCAAATTCTTTAAACTGATGGAAAAACGCTTTCTACTTTATTGTATATTTCTTCTGTATGCGCAAAAATATAAATTTCCGTACAATACCTAATAGTTTTATTGTTCTACAAATGGAAAAATAACTTAAAGCTAACTTCGTATTTAATTCATTGTAAGCGCTACGAAAGTCTACGTGCATCCGTAGCTGGTGCTACGAACTGCTACGAAATCTGCTACGAGCTACAACTCGCTACGATTTATCGTAGCAACGTAAACATCTTGTGCTATTTAATCTTAACAGAGTCTGGCTGTGTTTTAAGCTGATTTAGTATTATTACTTTGGTATTGATTTCATTTTATACAGGGTGTAAACCACCTCATCACAAAGGCGTTAACCATGCATTCTGTACATCAAACTAAGAAACTTTACGCAAAAATTATTGCTGGGAAACAATTTTTTTTTTTTGAGTTTATGAATCATTTTTTGTGGTAGAACTCAATTTAACGCACTTAAAACATTGTGCTGATGGATGGATTGAATAGTACGGGGGTCGTGGAGGTGTTAAAAGTCAGTCAAAATCTTACAAAAAAAAACATTTATTTAAAAAAAAACTTGTCAAAAAGTTGTAACTTTGACACCCCATATCTCCGTAACTAGGAGATTCCCAGGTATGGTGTAGAACAAAAAAAATATCGCAATGATGGGGAGAACTAGTGCCTTTCGGTTTCGTGAAGAAGTGTTTTACACCCTTTATATGAAATTGAGTTCGATTGTGTTTTTTTTTTATCTATGACTAAATACAGTAAAGTAGACACTAACGCTTGAAGAAAGCTGCTTACTGAAAGTTACTGATGCTCAGTTTACTTTCTTAGAGTTCCATATCCGTAAAGTAACCAATGGGATCCTATTACCAAGTCTCCGCTAATCGTCCGTCCGTCCGTCTGTCTGTCTGTCAGTAAGCAAGCTGTATAGGTAGATAGTTGACATTTTGACAGTTTTGTATGTTATTATAGCGGCATTGATTTTTTTTTATGCGCGAGACCGTGGCCGTTTTTTTTTGTTGTTTTTTTTCTACGACTCGAATGGCGTAGTGGTAGTGACGCTGCCTTACGTTCTTAGGGTCCTGGGTTCGAATCCCGGTAGGAGAAAATGTTTGTGTGATGAGCATGGACATTTGTTTCCGAGTCATAGATGTTTATGTGTATAATAACTAATAAGTATGTATTAACAAACAAAAAAGTATATATGTAGTATATCAACTATCTAGTGTCCACGACACAAGCTTTGCTTAGTGTGGCACTAGGTGGCGCTGTGTGTTAATGTCCAGCGATATTTATATTGATTTTTTTATGCGCGAGACCGTTGCGGGTTTTTTTTTTGTTTTTTTTTGTAGTCCACGGCTGGACAAAAGCCGTCCCTTTTTCCTTCCCAAACACTTTGTCTTGTGCATTCTCTAGCATTGTGTCATGCCCTCATCTCAGAAAACGAATTAAATAATATTTTGAAATATCGTCTTACATTCTTACTGTCGGTACGTCACAATACAATACGAAGTTATAATGAGTCGCTGTATAAACTAATTGTTCGCAGTGTGCGCAGCGGGGCGGGAAATCGACTCGCTGTTTGATTTGCTCCCACTTTGTATTATATTGTTATAACGTTGTAGACTCGATGGTAAATGTTAACCAGTTATATTGATTGAGGGGTAATTAGTTTGGTTTCAGTTTTAGTTACAGTTTTTCGATAGATTTTGTTTTTTGTTCGGTGGTCATTACGTGAGGAGCTCGTGGCTAAATAATAACAGCCGCTCGGGTCGATCTTTAGGTTAAGCCGTGCTTGCTTAGTTTGGTCTGTGAATGGGTAACCACCCTTTCTTTTTCTTCTGTTTTCGGATGGAAAATCATTAAATGACCCCTCCCACTCTGGGCAGGCGGGGAGGAAGTGTCAGAATTTCACTGACTAAAAACCATCCATGTTCCTTCCTCGCCCTTTACGTTCCGGGGCCGCGGTATCTCTTTCGAACAGTCCCGCAGCCCCGACACCCACATTCCGAGTTTCCTTCGTGCCTCGGAAAGTACATAAAGCTGTTGGTCCCGGCTGTCATTTGTAGATCTTTGACAGTCGTTACAGGTAATGGCCAAAAAAGCCTATCAAACAGTCTTACCAAGTGGTATCGTATTACCCAGTACTAACAGAGTTGTGGTGGTCAGATAAGCAGTGGCTCCATGTAAAATACTGGTATTTAGCTACATCTCGTTAGACTGGAAGCCGATCCCAACATAGTTGGGAAAAGGCAGGCAGATGATAAATAGCATAGGGTATACATATAACTTGATTTTATAGTCTCAAAACGTGACCACATGTGTTTTACTTGCTATTGCCGCGACTTCTTTCGCGTAAATGAGTGAAAAAATAGTAACCTTTTTGCTACTCCTTTGTGTTATTTGTATCTATCTTCGTTCAGCCGTTCTGGCCGTGATTGAGTAACAAATATCCGTCCATCTAAACTTTCTCATTTTTAATAGTAGTTAGATTGTATGAGTACACTAGCTGACCCACGCAACTTCGTCTGCGTCACATAAGAGAGAAAATCGATATGAAAAAAATCCCCGTTTTAGCAACATTTTTCATTCCTGCCCCGCTCCTAATAATCGTAGTGTGATATTATATAGCCTAAAGCCTTCCTCGATAAACGGACTATCCAGCACAAAAATATTTTTCCTGAGTACTGGTAGTTCCTGAGATTAGCGCGTTCAACCAAACAAACAAACAAACTTCTGCTTTATAATATTAGTAAAGAGTATAGATTCACTGGCTGATAATATGTTTTATTTTGTCAGCCTTTAGCAGTCCTAAGATTTCAATTCTTAAAGGTATGATTGATGAATGATTATTTTACAAGATTATTAAATACTAGGCAATGATGATAGTCCGTTCGACCACTCAAAGTGAAGATCTGATGAATAACAAGACAGAGATAGGCAACGGAACAGCTCAATAAATGATAGCAATTGGGCTGAGATTGCTGAAATCTCATGTCTGTCTATTGTTTACACCATTTCATAAACAAAACATCACGCCGGTACGCTGTGAAGGGGTAAGCACATGTGAACCACTAAAAAGTGAAAAATAAAATGAAAACACATATCATAAAACGCAAAACACATTAGTATCTAAAATTAAATCCTTTTTGCAAAACATAAAACTGACTTCAAAAAACTCAAAAAGTGAAAAATAACGATGACAAAAAAACTAAATCAATCAAACAAACGTCCCCGACTTCTGAAGCTAAAGTTATTTTTCACTTTTTTTCGGCTTTATGTTTTGCAAAAAGATTTAACTTTATATACTTACGTGTTTTGGGTTTATGAAACATGTAAATGTATGTAGGTACAGTTACTGCATTAGAAACGTCTAGACAGTAATAAACAACATCAAACACAACAATTGTCTAACTAGTTTGTCTTTGACGGCGTTAAGTCCTTACAAAACTAATCAGTCCATGACTAGGCAAAGTACCCGAGTACTTATCATGTAGTTATATACTAACACATCGCACGTTGGCAACAAAAGAGACATAACACGAAATTGTCGTTTTGTGGGAAATAACAAAATTGCCTTCGTGTTCGTGGAATTAAAGAGACGGAATGGTGTCGATTCTGTTGTGCACAAACTGAACTTAATTTAGGTTATTTCTATCTTTTTCTGTCTAACAGAACGAGAAAGAGACGGACGTAATTTAGAGCTGTCAAATTTAATTCGAACTAATATATCCATACAAATGAAGGGTGCACGTAAAAACATGTCGACTAAAAACACGGTGAAGCGCAAAGCATAAACTAGTTTGACATTTCTAACTTAGTTGATAGCTATTGCCGTCCTTTTCTCGCACTGCCTTTTAGTAAAAGATAGCAATAGCCTAAATTAATTTAAGTTTGTGCACAACAGAATCGACACCAATGTTTTTGTTTTTTATTTTCTAGCACGACATCGTCACTATTTGATTCACTAGACGATAGCCCAAGATATTAGAGGAAGATTCATTTTCAGTTCGATCACTTTCGCTCCACTTTCATCATCTGCCTGGCCTGCCGTGATTCACTTTAATGGGGTTTGGCGCAACACGTTTTCTTCTTTTATTCTCCCTTGTCAGACGTCACCAGGGACTCAAAAAACACCTTCATAAAGGTTACAGAATTATAAGTGGTCATTGGTAACAGAATCAAATATGTAACACTTATAAATGTGTTTTTAATGTGTTAACCCAAAACGCTTACAAAAGTGTAACCGTAACATATCTGTAACAGATATATGATATATATAAGGTTTAACAGTGTTAATAAGTGTGTAACAGGTAAACTCAGCGTTGCCAAATTTACAATGTACTTATGTATGGTGAATAAGCATTAGATAGCCGAAATCTAGTCGCAGTCTGTTGTAAAACTGATTATTTCAGTTACACATATTAACACATGTAAAAGGTTACATTTTGATTCGGTAACATTATTGTATCTGTTACATCTAAAAGTGTTTAAAACAAACTATTACGGTTACAGTTTGAGTCCCTGGACGTTACGGCATCATTGACTCCTTTCTCTTTCATATCATTCTTCACACCATCCATACATCTTTTCTTCACACTTCCTCTCTCTCTCCATCCACAACATTCATGTCCATCACTCTTTTAGTCACATGCGTTTCATCTTGTGTCTTTGCGTTGACGACCCGAATGGCGTAGTGGTAGTGACGCTGCCTTACGTTCTTAGGGTCCTGGGTTCGTATCCCGGTAGGAGCAAATGTTTGTGTGATGAGCATGGGCATTTGTTTCCGAGTCATGGATGTTTATATGTATATTAAGTATGTGTTTACAAACAAAAACGAACATAGTAATAGTATATCAACTATCTAGTGTCCACGATACAAGCTTTGCTTAATGTGGCACTAGGTGGCACTGTGTGTTAATATCCAGCGATATTTATTTATTTTTATTATTCATTATTTTAATCGGTGTTGGCACAATACGTTTTCTTCTTCCATTCTCTCCTGTCAGACGTTACGGCATCATTGACTCCTTTTACTTTCATATCACTGCTCTCACAATCCATCCATGTATTCTTTGATTTTCCTCTCTCTCTCTCTCCATCCACAACATTCATGTCCATCGCTCTTTTAGTCACATGCGTTTCATCTCTCCACCCACCTTTGTTCTGCCTGTGCGACATGTAATAGGTACTAACATTAAATGAATCTCTTTGTAACTTAGTACATAATACGAAGGGAGGGAGGTGGCGTCTCGCCGCAGTAATTAACAGCGGCAAATATCGCCATTGTGTCTGTAAACCGCCCCGCCGTATACGAGTACCTACAGGCGCTTAATAAATGTCGCCTTATTACAAACACACATGTACTTGACTACCTATTATATATGGATATGTTTCTTTCTGTATATTGCTTATGTGGCATTATACAGTTTCTGGGTATATTATGGTTTCGTACAGGCAGGTTTTGTGAAAGTTCCTATGATACTATTGTCTAGGTTTTTTTTCGTGATTGGATAAGCGTAATAATTCTAACTAAGCAAAATTTAAACAAGTTACTTACATTAAAATAAAAAAACCCCAACTTATACTGTCATAATTTCAGGTATATGATTCTACTAGCAAGCCCTTATATTTGATACCCATGTTGAGTGAGTTGTTAGAAAAAAAGGTAAATAACCATTTTGTGGTGGCGGCCATCTTGGATTTGAAATTTATTATAGCCTAATCAAGCCCTTTCATTTGATACCCAAATTGAGAGAGTTGTTGAATCAAAAAACAAACCAAAATCGAATAATCCGTTCGAAAGCTACGATGCCACAGACACACACACACACACACAGATACGTCAATCTTATAACACCCCGTCGTTTTTGCGTCAGGGGTTAAAAATCAACTAAATGTTATCGTCGTAGTCATCTGTCTAGAGCCATTCCCAAGTAAGTTGGGGTCAGCTACCAGTCTAACCGCATGCAGCAGAAAACTAGCATTTTACTAAGATCGACTACCAATTCCACAGCCATTCGTAGCATGACCACCGGCGTTTAAATGAATCGACAAATCTCTTGTTCATCTTTCATCGAATCGACACAATGATAGATGAACAAAACACTTGTCAACCTCCATAACCCATTAGTACTTGGAAATACGACACCATTTGGTAAGTCTGGTTGTCAAATACCAATATAGGCAATATTGAACCTGTGTGACTGCCGACGAATGAAAATGTGTTTTAGTTTTACTAATATTTTGAGTTGTTCTGTACAGATCCAGTTGCCGACGTGATATCCTCAAGCAGTGTGTTCTACCACTATCAGGAAGGCTTCAACAATGCTGTCCGACGGAATGTGCGCGTGCGCGATATATTGTAAAAACTGCACTTTATATTGCAGACTTGGGTAGATCGATCAAGATAGAACAAGATGTAGTAAGTAAGAGTAAACTGTTACAAATTACGTGAACCAGAGTTTTGTGCTATAATCGAAAATCATTTTAATTACAATGATCCTTCTGGTTATCAAATAATATTTTGAAGGGTCCAACTTGTTTAGCGTGTGGCAAAGCATAGCTTAAGCATAATCGTATTACAATGTTTCCACTGCTGGGTCACATACCTCTTATCTATGAGAGGGAATAGTCTATAATCAAATACGCCTGCCCAGTGCGTACTTGCAGATGTCACATGTCTTGGAATATTTGGTTCTAGGACATACTAGTTTCCTCACTTTGTTTGAAAGCAGTGTTGATGAAATAAAGTGAAAAGACAACTTTTGTTAATACAAACAATTGTAACAGCTTCATTTGTGCAGCATAAAATATGTATTTTTATAATAAAAGATAACAAAACACTTAAAGTGATCCTGGAAATAAATAAACAATAATACAGCAGTACTTCAAAGTGCTGTAAATTGTAAACTTGTGTCGTTTCTCTAGCTGCCACCTGAGATAGTAACTTTGAACATTAATCTTTAATGTTTCTATTTTGTGTGTATTATACACATTTGTTTAGGCAAATCTTCACTTATATTTAGTTTAGGTAATCAGAACCGAAAAGTGACCTTATTCTTTTCACCTTGGCCTTTTTTTAGATAATTTAGGCTAGGAAGACTTACGTCAAGGTATTTATCGTATTTCTAACGTATAAATAGAAAATTTATAAAAAAAAACTACCTAAAAGTATCTCAAAAATAGTTGAATTGATCGAAATATTGGCACCAGTGTCTATGTTTTAAGTTTTTAGGTAACCGTTACGTGGTTTTCTTGATTCACACTTTGTTTTTAACTGTAAGAGCAGCAAATAATTGTATTCTAGCTTATGCCGCGGCTTCGCCTGCGTGGCGGAATCATACAACCCGCATAAAAAGTATCCTATATGTTAATATTGGCTATAGACCATCTGTGTGCCAAATTTCATCCAAATCCGGTCTTACATCCAGTCATTCATACATCCATACAAACTTTCATAAAGGGTGTAAAACACCTCTTCACGTAGCCGAAAGGCACTTGTTCTCCCCATCATTGCGATCATTTTTTTGTTCTACACCATACCTGAGAACCTTCTAGTTACTGAGATATGGGGGATCAAAGTTACAACTTTGATAAGTTTTTTTTTAAATACAAGTATTTTTTGTAAGATTTTAACTTGTAACACCTCCACGACCCCCGTACTATTCAATCCATCCATCAGCACAATGTTTTAAGTGCGTTACATTGAGTTTTACCACAAAACATGATTTATAACCCCAAAAAAAAAGTTGTTTCCCAGTAATATTTTTTGCGTAAAGTTACTTAGTTTGATGTACAGAATGCTTGGTTAACGGCTATGTAATGAGGTGGATTACATCCTATGTTTATAATGTTAGTGAGATGTTCATGAAAACATACTCAACAACATTGTCAAGTAAATTCATATAATCATTCCATACAATATTTATAAAGAATTCTAATCATCATCTCTAAACATTTGTGTAACTTCTCATTTACAACTGAACATAACTTCCCTCCCTATATATCAGCGCACTTAGCGGATATTAACAAACTCTTTAAAACATTCACCATAAAGACACTTTATTAAAAACTTCTTTCTTAAATACATCAGAAACATAATTTACGATTCTTGTTACCATACGTTGTCAAATACAAGTGATTAAGTATTAAAGTTTGAGTACAACTTGAAATTGTTGTCAACTCGGAAAATATGGAGTAATTCTGCTAGTGAGATGTGCTGTTATTAATGTGAGAGTATTTTCCGTGTTCTGATAGGCTTTTCTATTAAGGTGGAAGCGCCAAGCTAGCTCGCGAAATTCGGGGTATTCATAAATCGTATCCAATTATTCATTCGAATTCATTTCATCATTAATTTTATTTTATTACTAGCTTCTGCCCGCGACTTCGTATGCGGATCCTGTTGCTATTTTTTTTTAATAAAAATGTTACTTCTGGTACCTCCAAGAATATGTGTACAAAGTTTCATGATGATCGGTTGAGTAGTTTTCGCGTGAAAGCGTAACAAACAAACTTACATTCACATTTATATAATAAAGTAGTGATTATAGTAGGATCATATAGGATTTTTGGGAAAACTTACAGCTAGGCATCTGCCTAGCTGTAAGTTAATTGTTGTTGTTATTGTTAATTGTTAATTGTTGTTATTAACTCAACTATTGTATCTACAATAGTTGAGTTAATAACAACAATTTGGCCAATTACAAGCTTCCACAAATAGCTTTATAATAGTTAAACAAAACAAAAATAATAAAACTAAAATACAGTGGTAAGGAAGGAAGTGGTACACAAATAAACGTAAAAAAAGAACACAAATTGACATCATTCAAACATTGTGGGTTATCGAAGAAGTGGCTGCAGAGGGCCTTTTTCAATTTAGACACGGTTGTATTAAAGATGTCGATCTCAATCTCCTGACAAGTCGCATTGTACTCACAGCTTGCCCTAATCATGTAGGAGTTTTGCCTGTAATTAGTCCTAGCCGTTGGCAGAAACGAACCAGGTACTCGCATACCAATCTTGTTTATTTCTGCCGAAAGACGTTCGCTTCACATCAAAGTAAGTAACTTTACGCAAAAATTATTGCTGAGAACGATTTTTTTTTAGGGTGTGAAATCATTTTTTGTGATAGAACTCAATTTAACGCAGTTAAAACATTGTGCTGATGGATGGATTGAACAGTAAGTCGTAGAGGTATTTCAAGTAAAAATGTAACAATAAAAACTTGTATTAAAAACAAGTTGTCAAAAATTTTAAACTTTGACCCCCAATATCACCGTTAGAAAGTTCCCAGATATAGTGTAGAACTAAAAAAATATTGCAATGACGGGGAGAATAAGTGTGCCTTTCGGCTTCTTTAAGAGGTGTTGTACACCCTTTATTGTTCAACCGATCTCGACAACCAATAAGAGCAATAACATTGGCTTATTATTAAATTTATTATACGTATTTCTTTTTTGTATTTTTTATATGTATTTGTGGCTTATTATTAATTTATTATTTGTGTTATTGCTACTAGATTACTCCGGAATGTATGAACAATTAGCTTTTAAATGATTGAATTCAATCAAGATCAGTCAAAGTTCAGTTGCATAAAATTCCTGTCAAGTGTGAATTTGCTCGAATTATTAAGTAAAGATCACTTCGCCCGCGATTTCGTCCGCCAAAATTGCCTAAAGCACCCACATTCATTTATAACCTGAAGCACCCACGGATAATGTAGCTTTCTGCTACTGAAAGATTTTTTTAGAATTGAATCATTCGTTCCGGAGATTACCCCTACATACAAACTTTCAAACGAATTTTACCATAAGCCGCATTTATCCAACTTTTTAATCTGTGAGCGCGGTGACGTGTGATATTGAATCTTGTTATACTAAAATCCATGTTCACCAAAAAGATGACAGTCTGATTATCTAAAACAGCTGTTTAAAACATATTTTTGTATGGGAACATGTCACAGTGACAGCTGGTTTTAGATAATCAGACGGTTATCTTTTCGGTGAACATGGACCTAAATATTACTGTATTTATGATCAATCATAAAGCTTCACTCACTAAAGTTGTAGGACATTATGTAAATAGTGTAAGTAATTTGTTATTGTAAGTTAAGGTACCGTAAGATCGGAAAAAATCGTGTGAAATAAAAAGAAATTATTGAATATCAATACTTTTGTTTTTCTTGACACCTCTATTTTTTATTGATTCCTGGTGTCGCATATAAGCCGGGAGCTTGTGGCTTACTAATAACAGTATAAGGTTATGGGTGAAAACTAAAACGAACAAACGCTTTTATAGAGTTTATTTTCACTATTTAACCACTAGGAAGATTATAGGTCCTATCACTAGCAACTCGAGAACACAACTGAACTCTATTTGTAGTCTCCACAGTGAATATTTTAAATTATAAAGATGGCGATCGGATACGGATGTATTAAAATATATATCGGGGCTTCAACCGGAAGTTGAATAATAAATCATAATATTAACCAAATAAAGATTAATTTTTGTAAATTAAATAAGAAAATCAACACGCCCCCTCAAAAATTAATCACCATTATAATCAATACAAGTAAACATGAAGTTATGTACTTATCATTCAATAGAAACTTATACCCTTCCTAGTGTTTGCTGGGAGTATACATATTGGTCCAACATTTGTTGCGTAGGATTAGGGAAAACCCAGAAAAACCTAATCAGACCAATGCACTTTTATGACAATAATTAAATAAAGATAATCATTATTGAAACATAATTAAATAACAATCTTATTCTAAACCCATTTTTCTTCTCATGGCCTGAAACGTGATTGCAGGCAATGGTTTTGTTAAAGCATCAGCGAGTTGTTGACCTGTGGGGATATAATTTAACTTTATTACATTTTTCTCAATTTGTTCCCTGGAAAAATGATATTTAATGTCAATGTGTTTTGATCGCTTATGGTTTGTTGGGTTATTTGCAATACTTATACAGCCGTTGTTATCTTCATAAATAATTATAGGTTTATCAATATTAATATAAATGCTAATTGCCAGTGATTTAAGCCATAAAGCTTCCCTAACACCTTCGTACAAAGCCATATATTCAGCCTCAGTAGATGAGGCAGCTACTGACATTTGTTTCTTTGTACACCATGTTATTGTACAGTGATCAAATAACTTAAACAAATATCCTGTTGTACTTTTTCTATCTGTAGTATCATTTCCACCCCAATCTGAGTCTACATACCCACATAAAATATTACTATAGGCACTTCTTTTATAACATAATTTTAAATTGATTGTACCTTTCAAGTATCTTAACACCCTTTTAAGACATTGCCACAATTCTTTGTTATTTTTATTGGTATATCTACTGAGTATATTAATACTTGTGCTTAAGTCAGGACGAGTGCAAAGCATAATGTACATTAAACAACCAATAACATTTCGACATGGAGCATTATAACTCTCTTCACAGTTTAATGCCTCATAATTAAGTTTGCTTTCCAAAGGTGTATTGACAGGATTGCAATCTTGCATACTGAATTTACCGAGAACCGAGTTTATGTAAGCACTCTGATCTAACATTACCGTATCATTGTTTCTACTAATTTTAATACCTAAAAATAGTTTAATTTCTTTTAAATCTGACATTTCAAATCTACTCATTAAATACCTTTTGAAATTGTTCATCGTCTCAATTTCAGCGCATGCTATTACCAAATCGTCGACATAAAGTACCACATAAATGTTTTTAAGCACGTCACCATTGTTCAATACATAGATACATCTATCAACTGATGAATTTTGAAAACCTTTTTCTTTAAGCGATTTTTCAAATACTACAAACCAGCATCGAGCTGCTTGTTTCAGTCCGTATAAAGCTTTATTTAATTTACACACATAATTATTTTGATTGTTTATACCCTCAGGAACATTCATATAAATTTCCTCTTTTAACTCGCCATTTAAAAATGCGGTTTTTACGTCCATGTGATGAACCAGTAAATTAAATTGATTTGCAAAGCAGATTATAAGTCGGAAACTAGCTATTCTTGCAACAGGTGCAAATGTCTCGTTGTAATCCGTAAGATATTCTTGGCTAAAACCCCTAGCAACAAGACGAGCCTTGTATCTTAAAGGTTTTCCAAATTCATCGTTTTTTATCGTAAAAATCCATTTACAATCTACAATATTTTTATCTTTAGGTTGTGGTACTAAAGTCCATGTTTTGTTTACTAAAAGAGAATTAATTTCATCTCTAATTGCACTTTCCCATTCGGATCTGTCATCTCTAGTAGCAATTTCTTTATATGAACTCGGTACTTTGCACATAATTGCATGAGCGCACAGGAGAAAATCATTATTTTCATCGATTTCGTGATACGAAATAGGGGGTCGATTTTTGAGCCTATCACTCCGCCGAAGCTGAGAATTGTCCTCTTTATTTTCAGTACATTGATCAAGTAATTGCTCAGACTCTACAATATCATGGTTCATTTTGCGAATTTTACTAGGGCAAACCTGATCATCAGATTTAAATGGATCTGATTTCGAACTGTCAGAGATGCGAGACTTTATTGATACTGATTTAGACAGAATATCAGTTTCATTACTAGAATTTTTAACATTTGTTCCAGGCTGTACAGGCCTGGACTGCAAATAATTCGTCTCGTCCACAATAACATCTCTGACTACAACAAATTTTTCGCATTCTGGGTTCCAAACTTTATAACCGTTTGGTTCATAGCCCACGAGTATACCCTTCCATGATTTCTCATCAAACTTTGTTTTATTGATTTTGTTATGCACATAAACTGTTGAGCCAAAAACTTTTAAGTATTTTATTTGAGGCTTTTTATTATGCCACATTTCGAATGGTGTTTTGGGAATTTTAAGCGCCTTAGTAGGCGTCAAATTTATTAAATAGACAGCAGTTAGAACTGCTTCTCCCCAGAAAACTTTGTCTAATTTAGCACCGTGTATCATAGAACGGGCTCGTTCAGTAATAGTTCTGACCATTCGCTCAGAGACACCATTTAATTGTGGAGTTCTCGGAACTGTCAAATGATAACTAATTCCCTTTTCGACACAATAATTTTTCATTTCGGTAGATAAATATTCTCCACCGTTATCGCAATACAAATTCACTAATTTAGAATTAAACTTGGCTTCACTTTTTGCAACAAAATCTTTAAAACAAGAGAATACGTCTGATTTATATGTTATTAGATATGTTACACAGTAATGAGTAAACTGATCTACAAAGAGGACAAAATAATTATGGTTATCAATACTAGGCGGAGTGATAGGACCACAGACATCTGAATGCACAACAAAAAGAGGTCGCGTAATATAACTTTTGTCTTTAACCTGATTGAATGGCAGTCGACTCTGCTTCCCATTTATGCACGCCTCACATAAATCATCATTTGGTACTATTTTATCAATTTGGTTTGTTTCGTCAACCATACTATTATTCTTAATCTCTAAAAATTTATTTTTACTAATGTGGCCAAAGCGTTCATGCCACAATTTGTAAATACTTTTGTCAGCACTGCATATCAACTGAGAAACAGAATGACTTACATTCACAGATGCCATAAAATCCACAGTAATTAAATTGTTAATGCACTTACCTCGCATGATGGTTTTACCGTCTTTACATATTCGAGCTCCTTCTTGATCGAAAATGACCGTCATCCCGGCCCGTTGCATCCTCGAAACTGATAATAAATTGTAGGGGACCTGGCTGCAGAATAGCACATCCTCCAAAACACCTTGCACGCCCGTATTGCTAGTGACCTGTAGTGTTCCTTTCTTTGTAGCTGAAATAAATTCATTATTTTTAGCAATTGATATTTTTAAAGGAATATGTAAATCAGTATAAGAAACAAAAAGATCTTCTCTGTTTATAATGTGGTCCGATGCTCCAGAATCCAGCAAAAATTGTATTATGTTGTCTTGTTTGCCTTCTTGAAAATCACCGGCCATAAACGCAAATCCAGAAAAACCGTTAGATGTTGAAGGTTGATTTATTTCTATTGCCTGAACAGTTCTTGTTCTGTCCGTATTTTTGTCGTGCTGCTTCATACGTTTGAAAAAGTAACAGTCATTTTTCACATGTCCTTTACGTCCGCAATGATGACACTTCATAAAAGGTCGCTTCCTTTTGTCTTTATTATTTTTCTGGTGATGAGAAGTCGGTTGCGAGTTATCAAATTTTCTTTTACGCCATGTCATATTATTATTTGTATTTTGAGCTTGCAGTACTTTAACACTTGTATCACTGGATTCGTTTTTCAGCTTGACTTCATGATCCAAAAGTCTTGTTTTCACGAAAGCCAAAGTCAAATTATCCTCGGACAATGTTTCGATGGCTGTTATAACACCGTCATAATTGGAGGGTAGTGTAAGTAATAAATGGGCTACTTTATCAGTTTCTTCTAATTTCGCCCCAGCTGCTAGCAGTTCAGTAATAAGGTCATCAAAAATCGAATAATGTTTTATAAGTGGTACATCACCTTGAAGCTTCAACGCCAACAACTTTTTTCGTATAGCCAGCTGAGTTGCAATACTTTTACGTTCGTAAAGCACATCCAGACTTTTAAAAATTTCCTTGGCAGTACTTTCTTCTTTTGCAAACCCGAGGTAGGAATCGGTCAAATATTCCACGATTATACTTTTAGCAATCCGATTATTCTTCTCCCAATCCTGGCTACGTATTATTGGGTCGTCGTCAATAACTTGTAACACGTTAATTTCACTTAATAAAGCACGAACACGAAATTTCCAGACACTGTATTTTTCTCCATCAAACGGTTTGATATTTCGTTTACTCTTCAAATCCATTGTCGAAGATAAGGTGCGAATAGTTCGGTTTTTAAACGTCCAACGGTTATTTGCACTTTTTAAAACACGTGCACTGGGCCCATAACCTATAAGGTTATGGGTGAAAACTAAAACGAACAAACGCTTTTATAGAGTTTATTTTCACTATTTAACCACTAGGAAGATTATAGGTCCTATCACTAGCAACTCGAGAACACAACTGAACTCTATTTGTAGTCTCCACAGTGAATATTTTAAATTATAAAGATGGCGATCGGATACGGATGTATTAAAATATATATCGGGGCTTCAACCGGAAGTTGAATAATAAATCATAATATTAACCAAATAAAGATTAATTTTTGTAAATTAAATAAGAAAATCAACAAACAGCCGAACAGACCAATCTTCAAGGTTAAGCAGTGCTTGCCAGCGGCGTTCTGTGGATGGGTTAACATCTATTACATACCGAATGCACGTTAAGCTATTGGTTCCGTCTGCCATTTATCTGACCGATCTACCGAAAGTCTGACAACCAGACTTGTCAAGGGGTGCTTTGTAGAGGTCACACAGGCAGTCGCTCCATGTAAAATACAGGTATTCAACAGCTTCCGGTAAGACTGGACACCGACCCTAATATCGTTGATTGTCTTGCGTAGGTAGTCGGAGAGCTACCTACTATAATTATTAGGGACCACAAGCACTACGCGGCCACGAGAACGACTTTTGGCTGTAGCTACATCGATCAGGACGAATGTTTGGTCGCACAACCGGACGTCCGATCATTTTTGTTCAAGATAAAGACCGGTCATGCGACAATTCGTGGTAGGTACTTCTTAGACTGGGCATACATAGTACGCTGCGTATATACAGGATGTAAGCCACCTCATCACAAAGCCGTTAACCAAGCATTCTGTACATCAAACTAAGTAACTTTACGCAAAAAATATTGCTGGGAAACAACTTTTTTTTTTGAGGTTTAAATCATGTTTTGTGGTAGAACTCAATGTAACGCACTTAAAACATCGTGCTGATGGATGGGTCAAAATCTTACCAAAATAAACTTGTATTTAAACAAAAAGTTGTAACTTTGACCCCCCATATCTCCCTAGAAGGTTCCCAGGTATGGTGTAGAACAAAAAAATGACCGCAATGATGGGGAGAACAAGTGCGTTTCGGCTTCGTGAAGAGGTGTTTTACACCCTTTATGTTCAAATAGGAAAGTTATTGAACATCAAACGTTGATGACAGTGCTGCTAGATCACAGTCAGAGCTTTAATACTCCTTTAGCCCAGCCGCCGCGGGAGACGTATCGGGCGTCGGGGGCCACCGCAGACGCGGGCCTGTGGACGGTGAGCTATGGGCTAGCTTGCCGTCCGTCCGTCTTATGACGACAGGCCGTGTCGACGCCGCAAAATTGCTCCACGCGCGCCTCAAAGAGATATCAGCAAAATGAAGGAGCCCGCAAGGGCCGAAGCCTGCCGGGGCTGCGGGACTGTTCGAAAGAGATATCGTGGCCTCGGAACATAAAGGGCGAGGAAGGAACATGGATGGGTTTTAGTCAGTAAAAGTCAGGCACTCCCTCCCGCTCCGCCCAGAGTGGGAGAAGACATTTGAAGATTTCCCATCCGTAAAAAGAAGTCCATTAGACTGTTCCGTATAATTCCAAATAAAATTCGTATGTATTTAGTCGATCATATTAGTTTTTCTTTAGTACTTTCCTTTGACCTACAGCTAACTAACTCCTAATCTCGTAATAATGATGTGTAAAAGAATTGGAATTTATTTGTTGAACTCTCCATTAACTCATAGAACATAATGTTCTGCATTCTGATAGGCTGACGACGCTTGCGTTTTTCGACAGAACTTACGAACATGCGTGCCTTTGGAGCACTCGTACTGATACATTTTTCTGGATTCAATCACCAAGTCTTCAAAATGCATGGCATCTAGACTCGTGACCCGGAGACGGGAGAATTTGGTAAGGATTCCTAGTATTTTTGAGTATGGAAAAACTTTTGTTGAGATATTTTCGAATGAATCTTAGACGGATTCTGCTGGTCGATCCAAGTCGTTTTTTAGTGCTAATAAGAAGACTGCCTAACCTAGTTAACTGCTTTACCTTTGCTTCTAATTTACACTTATCTTCACTTTAAACAAGGTTTAGTACACAGTTCTAGACCGGAGATCAAATTGTTCACCGGTTATTGAAAAAAAAAATGTATAGAACAGTGATTTAATCATATATAGACCAACAAGTATATCTTACACTCTGGCTTGCAATTGAAACGATTTTCTGGTAAGTAATAATTTCAGGATGCTCCAAATAAAACCAACAAATTATCATTACGTAATATTATATTTCGCAATAATTAAAACAACTAATGGTACATTTCTAGTGGTATATATGTATAACGCATGTACACGCCCGCGCCGGCAATTCCACGGGTTGTGCATAGTGCAGTGTTGACCGTCTCTTCTCTATGTACAGACTTGGCGCGGGACAGCCTATGTATAGGTATTTATATTAGGTACTATTACATATGTGTATGGAAAAGATAGCAAAATGGAATGTGGCAAGATAGTTGAGGAATGTATCATCAATGGAATCGTTAAAACTAAAACATTTTTAAAGATTTAAATGGAGAATTTGTTCTGAAAAACAAATAAGTAGGAAATCAAGAATTTCAAGAAATAATTTGCGCTTACTATCTCAGAAACTGGTAGCGCTGTTAAAGTTAAACAGAATACCACATTTTGCCACGCATCCTAACCAAAGCGATCAAATACGCTAGCGCGAATGCGCAAATATCGCGTTCAAATGTCTCTAATGTTCGAAAAACTGCGTTGAAAGTGTTGAACAAAATGAGCACGCTGATCGCTATGGTTAGGTTAAGACGCTCCAATAAAAATCAGCATGATACCATTTAGTCATTAGAAAAATCAATAGATATAAGAAAATGTGTGATATCTTATGTATAATAGCTTAATTACATAACAAATGGTTTTCATATTTTTGTGTTTCTTATAAATACTTATCTAGACTATTTAAACTGTGTAGCTTTATACAATTTTGTGATCTACGTACGAACATCGAACTTTTATACCTAAATAATAATTATATTTATTTACAATTTACTTAACATTAAAATAAAGTGAAAATAAATATTCACAACAGTTTAGTCGAATACTGTAGCGGTGATGTAAATTATTTACATTTTTATTTGAACATAGAAAATCAATCAAGACAAATCAATCAACAATTTGTAAATAAATAATTTATGTAATAGTATATGGATTCAAACATATTTTTTATGTTGAGATAATTATCTTGAGATAATGTATGGCACTAATTTTATTATTGGCACAATCTGATAAAATATTAGCGTACAGTAATACTGTCGATTATAATAAGGTGTATGTGTTCATACCCGAAATTATTTTAGGGGTAATTTTACTCATCATCATAATCATCTTTAACTATGAGACCAAACCAAAAATAAAATATCCGCTGTTCCATACATGTTGAAGAACTATACCAGGGATGGCGAACCAATGGCACGCGTGCCATGAATGGCACGCGACACAATATTTTGGGCACGTCACCTATCACAAAAACTCATAATGCACTTATAACAGTTCAAGGAATTATCGGAAACACCCAAGTTCATTATGTAGGTACCCTGGTGTGATGACATTTGATAAACTGAACTTGTCTCTATTCGATTGGTTGGAAATGGAAGAATTTAAAATGCAGCTAATTGATTTCCAGTCTAGTTCAATATGGATTCAAAAATTTACTGAAATAAGGAAAGAGTTGGAAGTATGAAACCGAAAGATTGACAAGTAATATAGACGATTTTAATATGACGAGTTTACAATATCGCTACAGAGAAACACGTGCCTTGCCATGCGTGCCTCCCTCCCCGCCCTCACACCGCGTCAAATTTAGCTTTATTATCAAATTGCCCAATTATCATGTAGCAATATAATAATGACTGTGCAATATGATAAAAAATGAGGTTAGGATAGTTTTAATCATTTGGCCCGATAGAGCTGGACATTATTCATAATGCTCGTGCATTATGTATAATGCCCGCATTAATCACCTGGTCCATAACATATACACACACTACCTTAAGAATATGTTTGATTTTCATATTATGTTTGTATGAAAAACGCATGTTCCGCCGGCCCCTTAAGAGATTTCATGTAAGAATAGATCCACACTTATAAATACTGGTTTTTAAGGTAGTAGGTATTATGGCACATGAATTCACAATGTGACTCAGGTGTATTTCTCTTATAATTGATGACACTAACATTATGCAGATGGTAATTATAAAACATGGGTTGAACTGCTATCTCTGGTAGGTGATGACGACAAAATACGTTTTTAGATTGCATGTTAGTGCAACATTTAGCAGTATTTGAAATGGTAACACAAAGCACTGACTGACTCGATTCCCGGTTGGGGCAAATGTTTGTGTGATGAGCATGGACATTTGTTTCCGAGTCATGGATGTTTATATTTATAACAAGTATGTATTTACAAAAAAAACGTATCTATGTTGGATTGAATCTATCTGGTGTCCACGACACAAGCCTCGTTGCTTAGTGTGGCACTAGATGGCGGTGTGTAATGTCTAGCGATATTTATTAATCATCCTTGCATTGTCTGAGTTGTTAGACAAATGTTAGATACCATCCTTACAACCCCAGCTAAGTCTACATCACGCTTGTATTCCATCGCAATTACCCTATTCAGCTTCTCCTACTCATGGTGTTTAGGCTGGTCATGCGCCTGCGACGTGGGCGGGTTATCGTGAGGCAGTAGCGGCAGCGGTGGCAGCGGCAACGGCAGCGGTAAAGGCAGCAGCGCTCGGGACTGGAAGCTGGCCAGTTGGTGCAGTAGAGCAGCTGAATGCTCGTGCGCCTTGCGACGGAGTTCTGCTACGCTGGATGATCGAGCCTCTTCTTTAGGGCAGCAGGGGCAAGGGGTGCCCCAACCTGAGGGAGAAGAGGGCTGGTTAGTTATGTTTTGGGTGAAGGTATAATTATGCACTACCTACCCGTAAAGGCAGATTTTTCACTAGTCACAATTTGGGGGTTTATATTTTGTTGAGCACCGAACGCGGCGCCGCGCCGTCCGCCAGTACTAGAAATTTGAACTTTAGGAGTATTTACGTAAGGTCGAGTGTAAATAAAACAACCGAATACTATTGTACTAATTATATCAACGTAACTCTATGTACAGGACCCCAACCAAACGGCGGAGAATCTTAACACCGACTTCTATTTCGACGTCAACGCCACCTAGTTAGGAATGTCTAACTAATACATTCTTTTTAAACTTAAATCTTGGTGAGCGTATTTTGAACATGTATGGTTCTAAACAAATATCGCTGAACAAGAGTCTTAGCTTAGAAAATTTATCTTGATTGAAGTAATATTTACCTATCTTAAATTAGTAAGATGCTAGAGTTTATTTCTATGGAGCATTCTCTGATAGTAAGCTATTCCCAGAGACTCCATTGCGAGTAATACTATTTCATCAAAATTGAATTTTCCGAGCTTCGGTTTTGTTACTAGATAACCAATATGATCCCCGTTTTAGAAATACTTTCTTTAAGTGTTTACACAGCATGGCAAAAGGCACTCTACGTAGTGACGTAGAGTGCCTTTTCTCAAATGAAAGCCATCAGGAATCGGTTTCTTAGATGCCTTCGCGCCTGCAGCATACACAGTTGCTATTGGTAGTCTGGTTTTTTAAACAGCCACTCCTTAGTTAGCTACTCTTTGTGATTCAAAGAATATATATTCTTCGATACTTTACCTTTTAACGGGAAGAACGGTTGCGACAAGTGGTTGAGGTGTTGCGAGAGATGCGACAAATGCGGCGGCAGGAACAGTGGCGGCGGCGGCGCCGGGGGCGGCTCGCCAGCGCCTCCCGGGGACGTGCGGAATGCGCCCGTACTATGACAAGCAGAGATGTTCACGTTAGTTACATGTGATTGGTATGAAATTGAGTACTTTCTCCCATGATAAACAAGTCATTTGACGCCGTTTTCTATGACTTACTTACGAATAACTGTCAGTTAATATAACCACGTCTCGTAGCTATCGGTGTTTCGATAAACAAAGTTAGTTCTTTTAATATCCTGTCCCCGTCACCAACATGTCACTCGATTCATAGAAAAATCAAATCTTTTCTGAACAATTGAGTATATTTTTTACCACATAACTAAACAGTTTCTACCATAAATCTTACGAAATTAGAAAATGCATAATTTGGAGATAAGATTTTATATAAAATTTTTAAAACTCGATAAAGATTTGCAATTTTCTCAGTTGTGTAAAACATGCTATGTCATGGCATCCACCGTGGTTTACAAAATTGTCGGTGCTGTTGATAAAATTATAGCAAATATAAAATTCACAACAACTAGTTAGCACTCATCGCAAAAATAAAAACAAAAATTACATTAGCAAGGTACTCCGAAAAAAATACGATACACATGTGCAATTTGATCAAAAGCGTACAAATACAATTCACTTAAAAAATCAACCTTTTTGAATTTCCATACGTCTAGATAAATAAAATGTTTTATTTAAATAAGTTTTACGTTGAAAGTGTGTGCGTTATCGATGTGAGAGGGACTAGCTTTGATCTCGCAAACACAATTTGTGGGCAGTCGAGCGAAGCCGGTTCGAGACGAGAGCGGGGTGACTCGACGCCTTCCAAGACTTGTAAGAACACAAGTAATAAGGTTGATTCAATGGTATTCTAATTTTGGTTATTCTTCTGATGTGATGATCACCACAAATTACAAATTTTGCTCAAAAAGCCATTAAGCTGAAGTAGGACTGCGCTGGCCATGTCTGCTGTATGCCAGACGAGCTGTGGGCCAAAATAACCACGTTGTGGAGCTCTGACACGAGCAGAAGACGACGCGGTAGACCTCACAGGAGATGGCGGGACGAGCTGGGCAGAACCAACGACCAGTGGTCCACATTGGCTTTGGATCGAAAGATTTGGAGGTCGTGGGGGAGGCCTTTTCCCAGCAGTGGGATTACATGCGCTAACAGTAATAATCAGCATCAGTCACCTGGATAGCTACTTCTCTATTATCAGTCACCTTATTATCAGTCACCTTATGAGTCGCTCATACCCTTTTCAGCCATTTTTCACATAGCACATCTATCTTGGTCAAAGCCATCACTGAAAGAAAATATTGTGAGTAAAACGGCACATCCTAAAACCAAAAATTCAAAGACATGTGACGTCCACCAACCTGAAGTGGGCCCGTGTGATAGATAAGTAACCCGCCAGCGGGAAGGTTTAGCCTGATTATGCTTTGACTATACTATTTAGTGAATTTTAAGTCGAGTCATCATCATCTGCGCATCCTTTTCCCTACAATGTTGGGGTCGGCTTCCAGTCCAGCCGAATGCAGTTGAATACCAGTATTTCACATTGAGCGACTGCCTATCTGACCTCCACTACCCAGTTGGTTCTGGGCAATTCGATACCCCTTGATAAGACTGGTTGTCAGACTTTCAGGGTTCTGATTACTCGTAACGACTGTCAAAGATTTTAAACCAGTACAAGGTGCAGGTACTCAAATGTCAAAAACAAAAGGATGAAGCTACAGTCCCAAATGTACAAGTTACTGTAGAAACAACGACGTATGCCACATTGGGCACCCGCTGTAAAGGTACCTGCTACCCAGCATTCATTGTCGAGTCTCTGTATATCGCAGTAACCAGTTACAAAGAATATCTGATGGACACTGTATGAAGTCAATCCATGACGGTCTATCAGTCGAGGCTATTCATTTGAGCCTATCTGTTTCACGAGATTGAGTGACGAACTTACAATAAGTAAGACAATAATAATGGTACCTATATAAGTACGTAAAGGTAAACGAGGTGTTTTTAATTAGATTTGTATCTGAAAAGTTGTCATGGTATACTCATAATTATGAGCAATGCTGAAGTTACATAAAATCAGCTCCCACACTAGATATTAGCTGCAACAGCCTTTTTTTTCCATGATTTCTGAATTTTCCAGCGGAAAAACAAAATAAATGACTTAACCTGCGGCATCCCACAGACGGGCAAGGTTGACTTCTAGTTTCTCTAAGTACCAATTAAATACTAAACTAAAACACATTGCAGGATGTTGCTTACAGAAACTATTGCAAAATTCAGCGTTAGGCGGCGCGGGCGTCGGGGGGAGGTGGGGTAGACAGAGACAATGAAATGAACGCTGGGCCGAGGTGTCGCGTCGCTCCCGCATTCCCTCAGTGCATACTTGATGTACCGCGACGGGGGACGGGACGGGCCATAGGCGCTAGCGGTAGCGGGGAGTAGGGAAGATAGAGACATCGCATCGGTTGCAAACGCTGTTGTAATCGTTGAACGAATCACTTGACAAATTCTTGATTAAAACTTGTTGGGTTAGAACTTGTTGCAGGTTTTCATCGCAATTTATCTAATATCTTATTTCATCAGCATTATCGTTTCAGCCGAAAGATGTCCACTGCTGGACATAGACCATTAGTCTCCCCCATGTGTCGCCACATTGATCTGTTAAATTAAGAAAATTAGAGAAGAGAGTTCACAAAATTCCTAGTGATTCTTAGTGAGATTGAACAAAATATGGTATTCACTAGAAACACAAGTTAGGGTTTAAAATAATACCACCAAATTAACAGTAAGTAGATAAACCACTTTAAGGGTAGGTGCACTCGCTGCCCGGGATAAGTGGGGACTAGTCGACACGGAACCTTCAAGCTCAGGCTGAGTGTTTTTTAGAATGTCACTTATGAATAATAACAAAGAAAAATAATTATTTTAAGAGTGACCGCCTTAACAACGCAGCTTGAGCCGCTAAAAGAGCTTTACTTATGTCCAATGTTCATACAATAAGAGCGAAAGAGACATCAGTGGCTCGTCTCGCGAGAATAGATAAGCATATCTCTCTTTCTGTCTGGCTCTAGGCTGCCACTTCGTTAGACTTCGACCAACTTATCTGCGCAGGCGGGAAAACACAGAACTAAAATAAATATACTAGTTTGACAAATCGACGCTAATTTTCTTGACAAGCAACGCCACCTAAAACTGCACTCTTGAAGTGGTCATATTCAAAAGGATCAATTATAATACTTCGGTTAATATCACAACCAGCACCTTAACAAAATCGCTCCCGCTACCGCTCATAGCTCGCACATCAGCACACAAATTCCCTCTGGCACTCGTTCAATGGAATCAAAGGATTTGCGTTCATTACCGCCTCTAATAATTGATGTGCACCCGCGACACTAAAAGCGTTAGTGTCGGACCGTCACCGTTCAGCTACTTGTTTCTGTTTTCCGACATACATCGGTATTGGCACTTCAATTCATCGGGTGTTGGACTTTTTGGGGCAGATTTTTGGGTTAACACCTATACAGGGTGTAAACCACCTCATCATGAAGCCATCAACCAAGCATTCTGTACATCAAACTAAGTAACTTTACGCAAAAAATATTGCTGGGAAACAACTTTTTTTTGTAGGTTATAAATCATGTTTTGTGGTAAAACTCAATGTAACGCACTTAAAACATTGTGCTGATGGATGGATTGAATAGTACAGGGGTCGTGGAGGTGTTACAAGTTGAAATCTTACAAAAAATATTTGTGTAAAAAAAAACTTGTCAAAAAGTTGTAACTTTGACCCCAATATCTCCGTAACTAGAAGGTTCCCAGGTATGGTGTAGAACAAAAAAATTATCGCAATGACGGGGAGAACAAGTGTCTTTCGGCTCCGTTAAGAGGTGTTTTACACCCTATAATAGCTTGCCAATAGCATACTTATTGTGGTTGTTATTTTCAAAAAGCTTTTTATTTACACTTCTTTTCATAAAAAAAAAACACAGTGTTTAGTTAAAAAATCACAGTGATTATGCATTTATTTGACTGTACAAACAATTGGAAAAGCTTACTAAACGTTCCTTGTTCTATTTAAAATAATTAATTTACACACTTATGTTGTTAATACATTATCAAACAAGCAAGCTAGATTTGTTGTGAAAAGAGAATACCCAAAGTTTTTGTGATTTTTGCTCAACTTGAAAGTGGCCATGTTTGCTGGAATATGAGTTAGCTTAACACGAACAGTGTCATCTTCCCAACTATGTTATGGTCCGCTTCCAGTCTAGATCAGTCAGATGCAGCTAAGCTAAATTTTAAACTAGTATTTTACATGGACCGACTGCCTATCTGACCTGTACAGCCTTGTTAGTATCGTATTACCCAGAATAGGATACCCCTTTTCCTTTTTTTTTTTGGGATGGGAAATCATCAAATGACTTCTCCCACTCTGGGCGGAGCGGGTGGGAGTGTCAGACTCTTAGTGACTAAAACCCATCCATGTTCCTTCCTCGCCCTTTAAGTTCAAGGGCCGCGGTATCTCTTTCGAACAGGCCCGCAACCCCGACAGAGAATAGGATACCCCTTGGTAAGACTTTTTGTCACAATTTCGGGCCACTGACGAACCCGTTACGACTGTTAAAGATCGACTACAATGACAGCCGGAACCAACATCTTAGCGTGCTTTTCGAAGCACGGAGGAAACTAGGAATATAATGGGTGGTCACCCATCCCCGGTCCAACCTATGCAAGCGCGGCGTAATTAACACGAAGATGGAGATTACCAGTACAACTAATCTGGCAGTAATTGAAGTTACTATTATTAAGAAATAATTTGGTTATAAACTGATATACAGGGTGTAAACCACCTCGTCACAAAGCCGTTAACCAAGCATTCTGTACATCAAACTAAGTAACTTTACGCAAAAATCATTGCTGGAAATCATTTTTTTTAAGGTTATAAATCTTGTTTTTTTTTATTTATTTTTTTTTGTGGTAGAACTCAATGTTACTTACTTAAAACATTGTGCTGATGGATGGATTGAATAGTACTGGGGTCGTGGAGGTGTTATAAGTCAAAAGTTTTGACTCAAAACCTTACAAAAAAACTTGTATTTAAAAAAAAACTTGTCAAAGTTGTAACTTTAGCCCCCCATATCTCCGTAACTAGAGGTATGGTGGAGAACAAAAAAATGATCGCAATGATGGAGGGAACAAGTGCCTTTCGGCTTCGTGAAGAGTTGTTTTACACCCTTTATATTAACAAATCTCACTCAAATAAAAAAATCAAGTCCACTTTAGCAAACAGCCATAACCAAACAAAAACCACAATTTTATTGAAACAACCCTTACCCTCACCCCCTAAGAAAATCTTTTCCGTCCACAGTCTTCAGTATCAATGATTCTCCTTGCAGCCCAATTCTATTATGTACATCGGGGGTCAAGTTAGGATTGTGTAACGAAGCGCGGCTCTATTAATTGATTTTAGAGGGCCGGGGGGAGGCAGGGGACATTTGGAACATTTGGAAAATGTCCTCCTTGAGTCCCCAGTAATATGAATATTCAACTAGAGTAGAAGCGGCCTGGTTGGAACAAAGAGAATTAATATTATAGCTAATAGCGTTAATGTTTTGATTAAGACACGCCTGCTGAAATTGAGTGGCATGTAATATTCATAAACGTTGTTAAGTAGTTATTTGTAGATGGCGGTTGGTAGACGCGGCACGTGTTGGGGTGTGGGGTGTGATTATAGTTTGGATTACGTAGTAACTAGCTTGTTTTTGTGTCCCAGAGAGTCCCAGGTTGGTCGCAACACCTGCCGGGGCTGCGGGACTGTTCGAAAGAGATACCGTGGCCCAGGAACATAAAGGGCGAGGAAGGAACAAGACCTGAGTCTCCCTCCCGCTGCGCCCAGATTGGGAGAAGTTATTTGATGATTTCCCAGCCGAAATAAAAAAAAAGGTTGGTCGCAGCAAAGAAAACCTGTTCAGGTGGAGATTCATTAACTAATCTGCCCTGTAGTATAAATATGATGCTGTTCCACAAACGATGGGGCCAGGGACTCAAACTGTAACCGTAGTAATGTGTTTTTAACTCTGTTTTTAAAACAGTTTCAACAGAAAAATACTTTTAGATGTAACAGATACAATAATGTTACCGAATCAAACTGTAACCTTTTATATGTGTTAATAAGTGTAACTGAAATAATCAGTTTTACAACAGACTGCGACTAGATTTCGGCTATCCAATGGCAACACTGAGTTTACCTGTTAATTAAACACTTATTAATACTGTTAAACCTATTATATCTGTTACAGATATGTTACGGTTACACTTTTGTAAGTATAACCGTAACATATCTGTAATGTGTTAACACATTGAAAACACATTTATAAGTGTTACAGCAAAATGTTTTAAATGCATTTCATTGAGTTTCACCTGAGAAAGTGACTTTTCACCCTCAAAATTCTACTCACAGCAATAATTTTGCGTATGGTTATTCAGTTTCATGTACTACGGCTGCGTGAAAGACATGATAAACACTTAAATAAAATTGCACATAAGACGCTTTGTAGATATTAACAAAATCAGCTTTCAGCAGCTTTAGGATTCTGAAAGGTGATGATCCTGTTGTTTCCAACAGACTTAGAAATACCGAACTGCCTACTATAATACCTCATATCCATCATTATTTCTACCGTCTAACATCGCCCATCTAGATACCTAACTAATATGCAGGAACAGCTTCTGTAACCTATATTTAGTGTTGTGTGACGGCGCGCGGTCGCCACGGTAATGACGCCGTTCAATTATTCATGCAATTAACTGATTATAGCAACACTCCAGCCACCCCCTGCCCCTACCTCCCACCGCCTCTCCCCGCTACCCTCGCGTAAGTAGGCAACTAGTAGATGTAGTGATATGTAGGTATATGAGCATGATGAAGGCGGTGATACCAGCTTAGATCCGGGCTAATGAAAATATTTTTTGATGTGAAAACTTCTTTAGGCGCGTTGAACTTTTACTGGGTTAACTAAAACCATGGAACACGCGGGACCGTCACCTATTTATAGCGTTCTTCGTAGCACTCGTAGCCGATCCGCTACGGCGTAGCACCACTTAGGCGTGCGCGGGGCACAACCCGTAGCAGATATACATTACTTAGTTTTCACTTTATCGGTAGGTCCCAAAGACTGTTTTGCATGCCTGCGAGATATTTCTCGACGGCATGTAAAGTCAAGTCAGAGGCGCATGGGCGGCATTAAACACTGAGACCAGGTTGGGTAATTAGAAGTAGAATTTTAAAAATCTAAGTTGATATGTATTCAAATCTATTATGCATTTATAACCTTGTGTTTAGCTGCACAACGACCGGAGAACTAATCCAATATACTTCAATAAAATTCTCATCTATTAACTAAGCTAAAACTTCAATTCCGAGGCATCCAATTCTGAACATTAAACAAGAGGAATAGAGGATTTTATCATGAAACACACTTCTGCAACAATCCGCTTTTTATCAGCTTCATCATCGTCATCTAGCCTAAACACGTTTCCCCGAGCGTCAACACATGGAACGGCCGTGTACTTCTTGCTTTATCTGTTGGAACAGCATCTACATCTTCCAGATTATCATAACATAACATCATTACGCCTTGTACTACCCGAAGGGTTAAAGGTGTACCTAACCAGTAATGTTTAAGATGCAACAGAGGACGAGCCTATTGCCATCACCCGGGTGCAAATCCAACGGCTGCTACTGAGAAATTCCTGATGGAAAAACCCAATAACACTTTGTCCGACCCGAGAATTGAACTCAGGACCTCATGCTTAGTAGTCGCGGTTACGACCACTAGACCAACGACCATCAACCAATTCCACGAAATCTACTAGGAGAACATACATTGTACTAGGAGAACATACACTGTTCTAGGAGAACATACAGTGTACTAGGAGAACAAGCACCGTACTAGGAGAACATACATTGTACTAGGAGAACAAGCACCGTACTAGGAGAACATACATTGTACTAGGAGAACAAGCACCGTACTAGGAGAACATACATTGTACTAGGAGAACATACACTGTACTAGGAGAACATACAGTGTACTAGGAGAACAAGCACCGTACTAGGAGAACATACACTGTACTAGGAGAACATACAGTGTACTAGGAGAACAAGCACCGTACTAGGAGAACATACACTGTACTAGGAGAACATACACTGTACTAGGAGAACAAACACCGTACTAGGAGAACATACATTGTACTAGGAGAACATACATTTTACTAAGAGACTATACACACATGAAGCTAACAACACGACCATAAGGCCGTCACCACCCGGTAACACATAATTACTGTCAATTTATCACCGTGCATTATTAATTCTTCATTTGTGCAGCAGTGGGTGAGGTAAGTCTGTATTCAGTTAGTAGGCCGAACCGTGTTTGTATCAGTTATTCATGAGAAACTGTCAAGCATTTCATGAGGTTAATATCAAAGGCATAGACAATCAAATGATAGAGATTAGAGACTAGGGGAGATGGAGCTAAGTTTTTTAGTGAATATGTTTTTTCACGTTCACTGCGTTAGTCAAATTTGATGACTTTCAGTTGGTGCGGCATCGGGTCGATTATATCTGAAGCCCGACTTGTCCCTGGTGCGTGCTGGGTCGAAAAGACCTGTTCGACTTCGGTCTGTTTAGAACGACTTATCTTAATAGGGATAATGATAAAAGCATATTCCTTTATATCAATATGTTGACAAATAAATACTCAATAAAAGGCTGAAGTCGTAGGTAGATGCACTGAATGGTTTGCTTGTAAATAAAGGTATTGTCTGTCGGATCTTTCCGACCCCATATCCGCACTAGTTAGTTAAATTGTCGACAAATTTTTAGTGTTGTGGATAACTAAAAAAAACATTGACATCGATAAAATGTACTCATAATATATTTTTGAGAACTATTTAATACAAATACATATACAATCATATTAGTAGTATGGTTTTCATTAAAGCACTCTCGGCATAGTGTGTCTTTCTACATGCGTGACACATTGTTTTAACTCTTTTAACTTGATTGCCGGCTTCTTTGCTACTTAGTGTTTGGCGTAATTTATAGTAAGATCCTGAACAATTTCGTTTTTGTCACCCATAATTAAGTTATGTACTGTTTCCACTGTTGATGATGAATCTATTTCCGCAATCATTCGAGGCTGTTTTAGTGAAACCTCAGAAAACTTCTGAATTATGTGTTCAATGAACATATAATTCAAAAGTTCTCACAATTCTCACCCTCACTCGACTTGAATAACATTTTCCTAGATCGTTTTATGTTTCAAACACTTTCTCTTCTCATTTGGATAAAAAGTCATCTAACCAGAAGGACCTCACTAGCTCTACTAACATGTAATCTAGTGCGGCTATAGGGTCATCGGGTTTCGGGTCGTTTAGATCCGATAAACGCACTAGACGTAAAAAATTTTGCTCCAGTCGGCATCGGGTCATAAGGACCCGATGCATTTTTTTGATATCTTTACAATTTATTTAAAGAGGCAATTCTAAAACACTAACTGTCTCATTCATATTCATAGGGATACCAAATATATCTTTCCCGCACCAGCGGTTGGCACAGTAATTTTTACCCCGCACCAATGGAAAGATGAGCATCGGATATAATCGACCCGATACCGCACCGAACGTGTTAAATTATTTGTAAAAATATTTTCATAATGTACTTTTCAATTTAATTTGTCTACTACGTAATCTGGTTCAGAAATGTTGCAACTCCTGTGTTATAATAAGGTTTTTTCTTGGAATAAGCTCGTCACACTATTCCCAAACCACTGTAACTCCTGAAAGCCAGAATCAACAGTGGCGACCACCAGAAAAGCGCCGAGACAATGAAGCTCGACGAAGTCTCAGAGAATGATTTTAACAATTTACGATCAGTGAGCCCAGAAGCCCTGGGAATCGAACCCAGCACCTGATGCTCTGCAGTATGTTTTGCGACCACGACACCAACAGGACAGTCAATCTAATGTTCATTGATCGATTTTACTATGAGGGCAAAACACATTATAAAACTGATACAAACGGGTATTTATCGCAAAGGTCAACTGAGGGTAGTTGAATAAACGCCTTCGCTTTGCTGTGGCGGGACTTACAATACTTCAGTCTACCCGCGACCACAGCTGGTGCAATCCGGTCGAAACGTCGGGCATTAATTAAAGGTAAAGTTTGCGATAAATAACCGTTTGCAAGCAGCGGTGGCCTTATGGTGGCGGTCCCGACTTACGTTCAGTAAGTCGTGGGTTCGAACCCAGACAAGCTCATTACTTTGTGTAATTTATTTCATCACAGCTGTTCTCAAAACGGTGAAGGTAAATATCGTGAGGAAACCGGCATGGCCTAGAACCAAAATTCGAAAATATGTGACATCTACCTATCCACACTGGGCCCGCGTGGTGGATTATGTAGCCCATTCCCTCTCATAGAGAGCAGGTCTGTCCCAGCAGTGGGAACATTAATAGGCTGATGATAACCCGTTTGCATAAGTTTTAAAATAATTTAACTGTCTTGGATCCCGCAGCGAAATTAATCAGAAAAGTATAGCGGAGGAAAAAATTACGTAATTTCCACTTTTATACAGGTCTGTCTGTAAGTTTGTATGTAAGAAGTAATTTTCGGCACTACTGATGTAATTTTGAAAATTATTTTCTTTGCGGGAAGCTAAATTATCCCGCAAGTGTCATAGGCTGCATTTAAACATTCACGCAGGTTAATTTCAGTAGTTATCACGAGCGAAGACGCCAGTAAAAGCCAGGATAAAATGTAAAGTTTTAGTAGACTCAATTTACAAAATACAGTACACGAGACTATGAATGAGAACAAAAAACGTTTGATGCTACGCGCCACGAAAGCCTCCTTTTCGTAGCGCGTAGCGCGTAGGCTATGCTACGCAACGCGTAGCAACTGGCGTAACTACCTCCACTGACTATCACATCTCAGAAAATAAAAAATAAATAAACAGAAACAAAAATAAATAAGACCTATTCACATTTACAAAACAGAGTAACCACACAAGTCGTATACATTTAAATTAGCTAATTTACAGCGTTACTCGCAAAAGGAAAATATTAAAGCCTCCTAACACTCAATTTATGTATATCTTTAAGGAGCAAATTTAATTCTTGTGCGAAGGTGGGAGGAGGGCCGCGGAGAGGGGTCTAATTGCCAATTTTCTCTTTACGCCATTTTTTTCAGCTTTTAAGGAGAAAAATTCGTTAATGCATATTTAATAGCTGTAATCGTCTCTCCCTCTCAAGATATTACAAGCCACCGACTCCCTCTTTTAAATACAGTGGTATGTTTTTTTAAATTGTATACAATTTGTTTATTTAGTCATTTATAGTCCGTGCTCAAAATGTTGTTGTGTTTTGTTTTTGAGACAATTTCTATCATATGACTATAGCAGGATCATTGAACAGACAAATGCTGCTTCATATTCTTTGACTTTCATAGTATAATAAGCCTTGTGCTAACAACTTGAGTCTTATTTTATTCCACAGATCCCAGAGGTTTTTAAAGTAAAACTCATACAGTAAAAACTTGATTAAAAATGAAAATAGTTGGATTTTTGACCATATCTCCGTGACTCCGAGAAGGTTCCCAGGTATGGTGTAGAACAAAAAAAATGATCGCAATGACGGGGACAACAAGTGCTTTTCGGCTTTGGATGTAAAAGTGTCTATAGTTAAGTTAAAGACTTATACCTTATATCAAACAATACTTCCTTCCATTTACTTTACTGACGCATTTCCGTCAACGCGCTTTTGAAATGGGTTTAAAAATCAATATGGATACTTGATATCATATCACCACTGTAATATTCACCCTTATCTTATTAATTGACATAACTCTCATTGTAATCGCTTATTGGATTCACCCAGTGAATAACATTAATGGTTCACAGCAGGGTTGTAAGAGGTATCAATATCCCGTATCAATCACCCTCCTCTGTTTGAAACTTTCGAGTATTTTAATTCACTGATTGCGCTCAAAAACACATTCAGTATTAAATCTGATTGCCTTTATTGGCTGTAAATACACATTTGATAAACGACTTTCTGATTGCCGGCTAGCTTTTTTTTTTAAAGTATTCGAGCTTGTTTTTAAAACCACATGCATTTATTAAACAGCAATTGAATTAACTTTTATTTTAAAATACGTTGTGCCTGATGCTTTTAAATAGACTAAACGGAATCTCTCTCTCTCTCTCTTACTTTTATTTATTTATTAATTTAAACTTCAAGAGTGGTACATTGGCGGTCTTAATGCCACAAGGCATTCTCTACCAGTCAACCTTTGAGTCAAATAGTACAGTATTGTGTGTGATAGAGTACAATAAATATAAAAATACATTTTTTTAAGCCCGCTTCTGTTCCAGACTGCATATCTTACCCCCACAACCCATGTTACTGGATTACACGATCATCGATACCTTTTGGTAGCTTGATCAACGACGAAGCAGATAAATACTAGTTGGTAAGTCAATATGATCTTTATAAACCGTGACCATGATCTTTGTAAATCTATACTAATATTGTAAAGCCATAAGGTTTGTTTTTAAGTTTTTACGTAGGGGATAATCTTCGGAATTCCTGGCTTTTTTCCCATTGATTTGGTAACCGCGGGATAAGTTTACTAAATTACGATATCCCGTTTTTTTTTCTTCTCTTCACAACCGGAGCGAAGACACAAGTTTAAGTGACAAGCGACCTTAAAGTCTACAATCGGCAATTTTTCACACAACCTTGCTCGCCAGTCCCTCCCAATAATCTAGAAACAAAACCCATTGCTGACATCCCTCCATCCCGCAACTATCTCTCAAGGGTCCGCGCCTCCGTGGGTCCACGATCATTTTCTTTGAGTCCGCCATAATCCCGCATCTCCTCATGTATAATGCGAGCATATAAATTTCAATTTTAAACCGGCCGGGTTCAAGTTTCACCCATTTGCGGAATTACGTGTAGGGTAGACCGGGGTAATCTGGTAATGCGTTTGCGACGCGACCTTATAAATAAACAAGCTTTCTTTTGCACTCGTCTTGAGTTTTGCGCACTTTTTTTATTATTATTTTTGCTGTATTATGTAGAAGTCTGAAGCTGCAGTAAGAAGATTCGAGCACTCACATAAATTAGACTGAGCTACTGAAATAAACAGCTTTGTTTCGAATTATGATTGTTGTTCTCGCGTTTGTACAATTTTAATATTTTAAAAATCTTCAAAGGATTAGGTCTTCTGAACTTATTCATAAAAAAGCGGCCAAGTGCGAGCCGGACTCGCCCATGAAGGGTTCCGTAACAGCAAGTCTATAACATATTATAAAAGTTCTTGCAGTTCTTTGTAAATGAAAGGTAAATTCCGGTTTATGATTTATGACGTCTTAAAAATAAACTACTTACTAGATCTCGTTCAAAACAATTTTTGTTGGTAGTTTACATGGTAATGTACATCATATATATTTTTTTTAATTTTATCATTCTCTTATTTTAGAAGTTACAGGGGGGGACACACATTTTACCACTTTGGAAGTGTCTCTCGTGCAAACTATTCAGTTAAAAAAAATGATTTTAGAAACCTCAATATCATTTATGAAGACCTATTCATAGATACCCCACAGTCCACACGTATGGGTTTAGTATTTTTGAGTTTCAGTTCTATGTATGGGGAACCCCCCTAAATTTATTGTTTTCTTTCTATTTTTGTGTAAAATCTTTATGCGGTTCACAGAATACATCTACTTACCAAGTTTCAACAGCATAGCTCTAATAGTTTGTGGCTGTGACATACGAACGGATGGACAGACAGACATGACGAATCTATAAGGGTTCCGTTTTTGCCATTTGGCTACTAAAAACTAATATTTTTTTCTTAAGGTCGCCGGTCGGCTTAAACAACATCTAACTTATCAATTAGGTACTAAAGAATTTAAAACACCTTTTAATTTTTTGGCTGAAATAAACCCAAAGTCAAAGCATTTATTTCGATTGGACCATTACAGGCACTTTTAAATGTCAGAAAAACAAAGAGAGTTCGTTTCACAAATACACAAATACATGTTGTCTCAATATTAACCTAAATTTCGAACAAATTAACCACAGAGAGCATTAAAAAAAAAAGTAATGACTTATTATAAACCTTTACTTAAAACTTGAACAAATATAAAATTATACAAATACTTGTACAAGTGTATCTAATGTTAACTGACGGAGCACCAGCCCCACTTGATTGCAACAGTTGTAGAACCACATTCAACCCTAAACCGCTCGGGGTTATATCAGAAGTCGATAACAACCCTAATACGAGGGGGTTGAGAGAAAAAATACAGCGGCTTTGTACTGATGATTGAAACAGCCCGGTTGTTGAAATGTTGAAGACTGTTTTTTTTTGTTATTTATCTTTGTACAGTCTAAATTGTTGCGGTTTTTTTTTCCAACTCTCAAAATGCTGAATAAAACACAGTTATAGAAGACCAAATATTCTAGGATATTGTCATTTTTTTCTATTAAGTATATCCAATTTTACCATTTTGTCAATGCTTTAGTCGTAGCTCCAAAATAATGCCACAAATGGTCATTGGGTCTTTACGAGGATGTTTTTTTAATACAATAAAAAAAACACAATTTTAAGACTTAGCAGTAAGTACCTCGGTATAGCTATATTCACTCTGTATACAAGATGAAAACACTCCCTTCTCGAAGCCGTCAACTAAACATTCTCTGCATCAAACTAAGTAGGTAACTCTGAAAAAATTCTAGGATTTTTTAAAGTGAAAAATAGCGTTTTACAGAAGGACTCAATGTAACGCAATCGAAAGGAGCTATTATATAATATTAAAGTAAAAATATAATTCAAGTTACAACTTTAAAAACTTGTATTTTTTATTGTTCAGAAATAAAATCGCAATAACGGGATGAAAAAATGCCTTTCGGTTCAGTTAGGAGCACCCGATAAGTTATATCCAATCATATATTTTCATGACAAATCATGAATAACCTAATACTAAATAGCTAACCAGCATGATCAAGCTACTATTCCATTATTTGCAACTAAAATAGTAATAAAATATCCTACCTATTACTTTAGAAATATCCCCAATTCCCTAGTTAGTCTCGTCAGCCATCAATCGGTAGTAATTCGTCAGAAACAAATAATAACATTTGCCCAAATCCACCGCCGCTAATGTAGCCGCGTCTCCCCGCGGACTTTAAACTGCTTACTGCAGGTTTAAAAATCCCCGACCTCCCCAATAGAGCTTATAAGCCGTTCGGTAAGAGCTTCTTTACAACAATACGTGATTTTTTAAATGTATTTTGTGTTTATTTATTTATTGAATTTTTGAAGGTTATTTGAGTGGTTTTTATCAAAGATTATTGTCACTTTCAATATAGAATTCGAAGTAATCAAGTCATAGTTGACTGTTAAAAGATCACTTTATAATCTCTCTATTTTACTAATTATGAATTGTAGGTTTTCTCTGGTGATTAGTCACTGAAATTATTTGAGAAGAACAGGCAGATTAGCGCCTGATATGGCCTTTCGAGGAAAGAACCATACAGATTAAATCAAACCTGTCCAAAATTAACAGGGAACATAATAGTCAACTAACTGCAATGGATCTTAAAACTCATACTCTACGGCACTCCACCGACAAAGTTAACCATAACTAATACTAATAAAACACCAAACATATTAATCTAATAAAGGGGGTTATTCTCAACATCTCAACGAAACTGTGGGGTCTATTCTCATGAACGGAATCGAAACTCATTCGTTCAAATTACGCATATGAATTGAGACAGCATTATGTCGTTTGACTCATAAATTTCAATGAGACCATCGCGAGTTATCAAATTAGAAAAATTAAAAGTGATAAATAAAGTCCAATTAAGCGTTATTGCGTAAAAAAGGCATAAATTAATGCGTTAGTCGTGCGTTCCGGCGGGAAAACATATGACGTATGTCAAGTGACGTAGTGATGTGACTAAACGCAACGTTACGTGATTTTTGCGAATTGTTTCATGATTCGATAGTTTGATTAAATTTTTATGTGTATTTGGTTATTAATTCTGGTAACGAAAATTGGATATTTTTGTCCAATTGGGCAAGTTTTGCATAAAGGATTGCTAAAGATTTCACTAAAAAGCAGCCCAATTTATGTTATGATTGGATATGAAAGACTCTTTTGCAAAATCAAAACTATATAAATGTATTGTATTATTGTATTGTATTGTACAACGGGCTGGTGTACGCAACTCCACGTCAAAGCGCGTATTTTGCGTATGGGCTATAATCCACCACGCGGGCCCAGTGCGGGTTGGTAGATGTCACAAGTCTTCGATTTTTTGGTTCTAGGACATGTCGGTTTCCTCACGATGTTTCTTTCACCGTTAACTATATAAATGTACCTATTGTATGGAATAAACAGCGAGCCAGCCTATTGTACTGTCTCATATTTAGTAACAGGCCTAAACTTAAAGTAACTGGTAGTTATTACTCTGTAAATAAAATAATCCGTCATGAACTTTTGAGTTTGTTGGAAGGTACCAAAACCTATATGGTGATTTGAGAATATATTAGGCACGTTATAAATAAAAAAGGAAATAAACACTAAACTATGAAATAAGAAAAGTTTAAAGTATTTGACTCTTTGGCCTAGGCGTCCGTAACAGTGTGACATGTCAAAATATGATACCTTTCCAATACTTATGAGAGTTCAACCATCTAAAGGCCTTTTCTATATCAATACTAATATTATAAAGAGGAAAATTTGTATTTTTGCATGTAACGAATAAACGTAAAAACTACTGGACGGATTTGAAAAATTCTCTCGGCAATGGATACCTACATTATCAGCGAGTAACTAAGCTATATTTTATCTCCGAATTCTTACAGGAACGGGATTTATGCGGGTGAAACCGTGTGACATTCACTAGTACCTATTTAAAAAAGTCGCGGTACCAGCTCATGAACTGGTATTTTAAAATACACACGAAGTTATCCACTGCAATGAAAACACTGCGCTAGTACTTACATAATTATTGCCATATAGTATGCCCGTAATAAAGTGTACATTACTCAGAGCGGTCGTAAAATTAGGTTTAATAAAATGCACATCTAGCCACTTAGAAACTAACGCTATAATGATTCGCGAACTAACGTCAGTGGTGTGTCGTGCGATTGTTACTTGACATGCTAATAAATCGAACTGCTTTTATGGTTGTCAAGTTCTGGATTTAATTAATTTGACAAATATTGCTACAAGATGTGTGAAATACAGGGTGTGTAAGTCATCACGAAGCTGTCCGACCAAGCATTCTGAACATCAAACTAAGTAACTTTACGCAAAAATTATTGCTGGGAAACGATTTTTTTGTTTTGTGGTAGAACTCAATGTAATGCATTCAAAACATTTTGCTGATGTGATTTATAGGTAGTATACCGAAAGTCAACTTTGTCTATTTATCAGTTTTGTTATGAGCTTTGATTTAACTTGCGATGTTAGTTTATATTAAAAAAAAAGTATGTAATATATGTAGTATATCAACTATCTAGTGACCACGACACAAGCTTTGCTTAGTGTGACGCTAGGTGGCGCTGTGTGTTAATGTCCAGTGATATATTTATTTATTTATTATTTATTTATATGGCACGAATCTTGCAACTTAATTTCAAACATATTCCCCCAACCGGTTGCTGAAGTTTTGCACACACTTTTGTCTCTGGTGACAATACATTTTCATGATTGACATGACATCATTCTGCAGCCAGGATCGGGCCCTCACGAGAGAACCCAACGGTTAACAGCACGGCTACGAAACTTTGATCTACGTCTAAAAGGCTAACCTCACCTCATCCTTTCAACTCGTAACATATGTCAGAATAACTAGTTTTGCTCAGAAGTAACGAAAATGTTACAAAAACATGTCACTGCCCGATGTTTTCAATAAATCTAAAATTAATATCCTCACTCTTAAGATCTTCAGAAACATCGACAACAGGCATGGTATTTCCCATCACTGTAGCGCATCACACGTGTTCTCTAATTACGCGCTTAAATTGTATTAATTAGTGCGCGCCTGAAAGGGTTCCGTCACAATTAAATGGCATTTTAGCTGTACGGAACCCGCCGCCATTGTTCTCAGTGGATATGGGGGTCATTAGCATAATTTTAACTTTATTTGTTAATTATACTTGATATGATATCGTGTTAATGTGAATTTGATACTAATATAGTGAGGCGTTTGTATAGTTATTTGACTAATGTTATTAATTCATTGAAAAATGTTAGTTCGTAGGAGAGTGTATTGTTGACAGCATCAGCTGGATTTTTGATCTATTCTTTGCTAGACGGTTGACAAGTTTGCCCTATAAGAATATCAGCGCTGTGAGCGCTTTTTTTTAAATGTTACAACACCATGCTGACATAGGAGCCTTTCGGTCTCGTACAGGACTATTTTTTTAATGATTTTATTATTTTTCTCACTATGGTTACTTTTTATTAGTTATACTCATAATTCAACCACTTCTTTTTTAGTTTGGTCCTGTCCGTCTAATAAATGATGTTTATTTTTTCAAATGTCTAGAATGGTCCTCGTTGATCTAATAGAGCTGACCATAGATTTGATTCGAGGATTAGGCAAATCGTTATTAGGAATTTCTCAGTAGTAACCACAGAGTCTAATTTGTGCCCGGTTGACGGCAATAGGCCCGCTCCATATTCTAGGACTTTAACATAACTAGTGAAAGAGTCTACTATGAGGTAGGAACACCTCTGCCTAACCGTTTGGGGGTAACAGGCGTGACAGGTCATGATTATGAATGACGATAAAGTTTTACAAGCTATCAGAGTATTAGAAGATAAAAGAAACTATGATTGGACTGTGTGAAATGTGATACGGATAAAAAGACGGGTGACTATTATAGAGAAGTGTGAAATTAGAAGATATTATGCGCCGATCCAAAACGAATTCATTATAAAATACTAGCTGACCCACGCAACTTCGTCTGCGTCGCTTATGAGAGAAAAACGAAAGGAAAAAAAATCCCAATTTTTGCAACATTTTCCATTTCTGCTCCGCTCGTTATGGTCGTAGCGTGATGTTATATAGCCTAAAGCCTTCCTCGATAAATGGACTATCCAATACAAGAAGATTTTTTCAATTTGAACCAGTAGTTCCTGAGATTAGCGCGTTCAACCAAACAAACAAACAAACAAACAAACTCTTCTGCTTTGTAATATTAGTAAGTATAGATTAGTAGAGATATAAAAACGGGTATTTATCGCAAATTTGCCTTTTATTTAAGGCCGACGTTTTGTTAAATTAAATTCGCGATAAATACCCGTTCTATATACATATATAATGTATTCTGATCGTGCAAGTCCAAAACGAATTACAAATAATTATTTTATAAGCTCGCCATTGTACTAACATAAGCTATAATATTGCATTTACTTTGTGTGCAATAAAGAATAAGAATTGGTTTGTATTAAAGCAAGAATGATAGGTTATCAATCCTTTAGTCCATAAAATAAAACTCAAACCAATACATAAAACGTCTTACATAACCATTCACTCCACAACGACCAACAAACTACAAAATAAAACCCAAACCGATTTATTCAAGAAGTGGAATATATAAAACTAAATTGCATAACATAAAACTTGAATTATACGGGGAGGAGGAAACTTGGAACGATACTAACATCAAAAGGGGCTATTATGAAAAATCGTAACACGTTTACAAGGCGGACTGCGCTACATTATTCATGAGAGAAATTGCTCCTTCCCCGGTACCTGTGAACGGAACTGTTATTTATACTCGTTCCGGGTAATAACTGTTATTGGGGTGTAAGCCCCGCCCTACTCGGTGTGCTAAAGTTAGGTTATGTGCTTGTTATTTATTGTTTATAGGTTTTAAAATGTTTTTAAGTTACGTTTACGGATTGTAAATATACTACTACTTACCTACCTACTACTTAAAGCTCTAAAGTTTTTTTTTTTAATTCAAGTCCATAATATTCCGAAGCCTGCCGGGGTTGCGGGCCTATTCGAAAGAGATACCGCGGCCCCGGAACATAAAAGGCGAGGAAGGAACATGGATGAGTTTTAGTCAGTAAAAGTCTGACACTCCCTCCCGCTCCACCCAGAGCGGGAGAAGTTATTTGATGATTTCCCATCCTAAAAATAAATAAAAAATAAAGTCCATAATATTGTAACTAAGCTCATTAAGATTTAAGCACAAAATCCTCATTGCGTTTCTGTGAAAGGGTAACGCATTGGGTCAGCTTTTAAGTCACATATCACGACTCCTTTAAGCCGAGGTATACCTTATTGAACAAATTTCGCCAGTAAGACTAGTTGTCAGATTTTCGTGCCACTGACTAAGTATATCTATCTGTTACAACTGTCAAAGATCTACAAATGATAGCCGAGACCAAAGGCATAACGAAACTCAGTATTTAATGGGTGGTCACCACAGCCGAGACCAAAGGCATAACGAAACTCAGTATTTAATGGGTGGTCACCACAGCCGAGACCAAAGGCATAACGAAACTCAGTATTTAATGGGTGGTCACCACAGCTGAGACCAAAGACATAACGAAACTCAGTATTTAATGGGTGGTCACCACAGCCGAGACCAAAGACATAACGAAACTTAGTATTTAATGGGTGGTCACCTGAGCCGAGACCAAAGGCATAACGAAACTCGGTAATTAATGGGTAGTCACCCATCCACAGACCAGAGTCAACGCGGCAGCACGCGCGGTTTAACCTGAAGATTGATCCAAACGTCTGTTATTTTCTAGCAACGAGGTGCTCCCAGATAAAAAACTCCAAAACCACGCGTTCTTCTAGTCTCTTCTTCCCGCTATCCCGCTATCCCGCCATCCCGTTTTCCCGTCATAAGCAATCAAGTCACGCCCCGCTGCGACTGTCGCCAGGCTAACCTGCTTACGGCGCAAACACTCGTGATTGCTAACGATACCGACACGGCGACGCGACGATACGGGAAATTGAATCTAACGTTTTTCTCTAAGGGAGGATTACTTAGCTTTGTTCAGAGGTTTGTGTGCTATTTGGTGGGTTTTGTAAGATTTTTAGTAACATACCATAACATTACGCCTGTCATATATTTAGGGTTAGGCAGAGATGAACATATAACCGAGATAACCGCGTCCCTAAGCCCTTGTGATAAGCCAAATCCTTGCTTTCAAATTTCGCTGTATTGGCTTCCGTACGTTTTCACAGGTGACCACTGAAAACCAGCATTTTTTTTATTTTTTGTCCGTTTTGGCTTACAATTATTATAATGTTATGTTGTTGTGTTAATTTTCGGTTTTAGTCAACATTTTTGTGTTTGTATTAATGCGTTGTATGTTTACTTTATTAATATTGTATGCACGTCATGACCTTGCGAAGAATAAATATTTTTTCTTTCTTTTCTTTCTTTTCTTTCTTTTCTTTCTTTTCTTTCTTTTCTTTCTTTTCTTTCTTTTCTTTCTTTTCTTTCTTTTCTTTCTTTTCTTTCTTTTCTTTCTTTTCTTTCTTTTCTTTCTTTTCTTTCTTTTCTTTCTTTTCTTTCTTTTCTTTCTTTTCTTTCTTTTCTTTCTTTTTTTTCTTTTTTTTCTTTCTTTTCTTTCTTTTCTTTCATAACATCTTTCATATAGTCCATTCATCGTGTCTTTGGTCTTCCTCTACTCTTATACTCATCCATATTCATACTCAACTCTTTCCTCAAGTTACGTACATTTTCCTCATTCCTCCGCATCACATGGCCACACCAAAAGCCAAGCGATTACTACACACTTTGCAGTCACTTTCAGACTTCTTCTTATAGCCCCTTTATAGTAGTATTCATTCGTATCAGCCGAAAGACGTCCACTGCGACGTAGGCCTCCCAAGTGTCGCCATATTGATCGGCCTCGGGTGATTCGCGTCCAGCGGATTCGCGCAACCTTCACCAGGACATCGGACCACCTAGTGGGAGGTCTTCCAACAAAATGTCTTCTGGTGGAGCCGAAAAGTTCTGGAGTGGCGACCGAATTATATGTCTCTTTATAAATATTTTTCAATCTTGCTATATAATGCTTGTACCTCTATGATCGGTATTCGCTGTGGTATATTAGGTACGTGTTGATCATGTTATATGATGATAATGTTAGATGAGGGTTAAACCAGTTGACATTTACAAGCTAAAATGAATTTATTAAATGGCTCTAGTTGTACAATGAGTTAATTGATAGTTACACAAGAGGGAACGATGAGGATGCTACGCGACAACATGATTTTTCAATCTGTTAGCATAGAATTATCAATGTTTATTTCTGTTTTGGTTTAAATAATCACTTTAGCAAGTCACAATCAATGAAGTCTTAAAACTAGATTACTCTGACTATTCTGAAGCAAAGCTGAAACAACCATAGTGGTCTCTTTTAGAGATCCGGTGTAATCTAGGGTTGGTCATTTGAGGAACATGTGGAATACGTTACATGTGAGATTGTCTTTTAAGAGAAGAACCCCACAGATTACAGAATACAATCACGGGAAAAATCTTCGACGTAAAAACATTCCGACGATCAATATAGCGACACAAACAGCGCGTTGATTATAAAAGTGGAGCACCAACGAGATGAGCCGAGTATAGGTACGCAGGCACGGAGGCGCCGACGCGCAGCCGACGCTCACCGTAAGCAAAAACTCAATTATCATATTTTATACCTCATAATACTTACGAAAAGATATTCAATTATATAATTTTTCCTCTGAAAAGGGAATCCCTTTTCATTTCTCATTTGGATTTTTCTCTTAAGCAATTACGAGGCAGCCCGGGGGAGCGCGAGATTGGCTCCGCGAATACATTTGCACGCCGGACGCGCCCGCTCTAATTTATCTTTTAACAAGGAATGGAATGTTATGTTAACTTATGCGCCGAGCGCAGACCGCGTTAGCTCTGTTTTCGTTTAATAAAAGTGTGTTTCGCGGATGATTTTATGAGTTTCGGCAAGTTATGAATTTGTTTGTGCGCGGAATAGAAATGAGCTCATTTCATGCTCCCCCGCTCATGTGTTGTGTGGAGATTATTAATCTATTATTTATACAACAGCTTTATGTATAAATAAATGATAAACCTAAACCAATCTCAAAGATATTCCATTAGATTAACATAGCTCAGTCAAACTCCAAACATAATTTGCGAGGAAGGACATTATGCTTGTTTCAAACGAAGTTCTCGCTCGGCACGTTGCTCAAGCGGCTCGGCTCAATTCGATTCCGACAAGCGGCGGATCGGATTCGGGCGAAACTCGTAATCGTATCGCGCGGCCGGGAACACAAATTATTCGTGCGCCGAAACTGGCTAACTTCGTCAACCCTATAAAGGAGGTAAAGAACAAAGCGGAACCACAATTGGCCGTGGATCCTCTACCTGAGTCGATGGAAGTTTTAAAAATGGCGGCTCTTTGAGAGCAAACTCGATAAGGGCACGCCCGCGGGACGCGTAAATACAATTTGCAAGGAATCGCTCGTGCCTTTGACGTGAGTCGCGACGTACAAGGCGCTTGTTTGCACTAGTCGCTCCTTGTGATACTTGTACCTACGATCTGTCTACAACTATAAGTGAAAAATCTAATCTACCTCCGATGAATATTTAGCGTGCTCTACAAACTAAGCTAATGCGATATCAAATCAATTTGTTTATTTAGTTTGAGAAGTCTGGCGTACGGGAGATGTCGGCTATATTGTGTTTGTAAAATGTTAGACTTAGAAGTGGTTTAATGTTTTTTTTTTCGGAGCTTATTAATGTAGAATTGTAGACAGTACAAATATGATTTGATTCTTTTCGACTCTTGCATAACTTAGAATAATATCATAATTTTTAAGTTCTACACCTAATCGAGTATAGGGGGTTTGAAACCGCGTTTAGGTATGTCAGCAATAATGATAGTTGGAAAGTAAACAATAGTAAGTATCATAAAATCATATATTTTAAAAGGTGTGTGGTGTGAGACGTAATTTTTTTGGAATTCTTCTCAGCAAACTCTTTTCATGAAAAAAACTAGTTTGGGAATCCGCCTTATTAGATATTATACGAATCTCATCACTTAGCGAACCATGCATTGTTAAACAAACTATTATAAAAGTATGCAAATTAAAACAATACTGCTTTAACACAGGTAACCCCCTATATTTCAATGAAAGTGCAACTTTGATTGAACCAAATCGAGGGTAGTTTTAATTTGTTGTTCGACTCCCCAATTAATTAGAAGCCACATCAACTTCAAACGGATGTGACGTAGCGACTTCATTTGATTGATGCGATATTAATATTGTTATTTGATTGAGCCGGAATGAGATAATTAATGGCGACTTAAGAACTTTTTCGTAACTTAATGATTCAATATGGAAATTGTGTTTTGTCTGGAATTGAGTCATCAATGCGATTCATTTACATTTTTAGATAATTATACACCAAAACCTACTCCAGTTTCTTTTGAAAACTTAAACTCAAAGCATGTATTTCAATAGACCATTAAAGACAATTATGAATGTCAGATAAACAAAGAAAGCAAATCTACGGGCCCAAACACAAAGCATATTGCTTGTGAAAGTACTGGATTTGCCCATTACAAAGCATAGATCACTATGGAGAAGAATGGGCAAGAAATTTCATTGAATAGTTGAAACTAATTTACTTTTCTTAGAGATACCTACTCATTAGTTAAATGGCCACCGAATCAATTTTTTTAAAGTACAAATGTCTTGCAAAAGTAATTTAAGCACCTGAATGTGCATTAAACTCCAAAACATAACTGAGACATGAGAAGAGCGATTACAAAACTCTAAGAACTTCTTTTAATTTAAATACGGTAAAACGAGGGAATTTCCCATGCCTTTAACCTAAGAAATAACAAGATTATTATTTCATACGAGGTATATCATTCGCCAGAGGAGCTCGTGGCTAAATACCATCTCAACATGAATGATGTAACCAAGATTTTGTAACAATAATTTGATTTAAATGAGTGTCCACGGAGTTTCTTGCCCGTTCTTCTCCATAGAGATCTACGTTAGGGAATGGGCAACTACAGTACTTTCACAGTTTTTATGTCTTGTGACTGGGACTGTAGCTACATTTAATTTTCTTGGCCTACTTGAAATAAATGCTTCGATTTTGATTTTGATTTTGAAATAATAACAGCCGCTCTGGCCGATCTTTAGGTTAAGCCGTGCTTGCCTAGGTTAGTCTGTAGATGGGTGACCACACTTGTATACCGAGTTTGCTCAATGCCTCGGATAGTACGTTAAGCTGTTGGTCCCGCGGTCATTTGTCCATCTTTGGCAGTGGTTACAGGTTTTCAGTGGCCCAAAAAGTCTGACAACCACCAACTTACCAAGAGATATCGTATTACCCAGTATTAAGGCGCTTAGACGAGCTAAATTAGCAACTCTATTTATGGTGGTTCAAACTTCGTTTGAAATGCTGTTAGAATAAAGTTCTAATCAGCTTGCACTACAAAGTGGTCGTTACGTCAGCCACTGCGGGCCAAATAGCGCGAAATGAGTGGTTTCGATCGATTTACAAAAAAACTATTGATTTGATTAAAAAACTGAAACAGTATCATGCATATTGCTTGTCGAATTATTTGCCAAAAATCAGAATGATCGCTTGCATATTAGTAAGTTTTTTTTTTGTTTGAAAGATATTTTTTGAGTGTTCGTGATTTCTTTTCATCGTTTCTTTTTTATTTTTCAATTATTTTTTCGTTTTGTTAGTTTTTTCTTTTAATTGTATTATGTTTTCAAAACAGTATCATGCTAGCATATATCCTGAATAATATCATATATTTTTCTGGTCTTGTTTATAGCAGTGAATCATATACTTTTAGTAATTATAAAACTCGCGTTTAGCTCATGTAATCGCCTTAAATGGGTTGTGGAGGTCAAATAGGCAGTCGCTCCATGTAACATATAGGTATTCAGCTGCATCCGGTTAAACTGGAACCCGACCCCACCATAGTTGGGAAAAGGCTAGGCAGATAATGATGTATATCATTCGCTAGGTAATATCTAGCTTATATTTATAACACTGAATGTTCGTCACCAATACACCTAGCCACACAACCCTCTAATACCTACACCTAACCCTATACAGCCCGTAGGTATTCGCGTTACCATGACAACCGTTTTCACTCCCCTCCAACACATACACTCCAACAAAACTGTACCCTATTTTTCGGGAAATAAAGTGTAAATTCGTATAAAATGATAAAGGGTAAAAAGAGTTGGCACAACAAGCGAAGGTAAGGTCGTTAGGTCCCCGTGTCGATATCGCCTCGTCTAGTCTCGTTAGGGTAACAAGCTGGACTGTGAACTCGGTTTAGTTTAGCGTTCTGCAAATATTTAGTTTAGCAGTTAAATGTGGATTGGGGCCTTTTTACTGTTTGTAGTTAGTGTTGTGAATTGCTAAGGTTCTAGTTACCGTTAACTAATGAAACTACTTATATCGAAAAAGTATTGGAAAATGACCTCTTTTTTATCATTTAATCCGAGTTAACATAAAAATATTAACCAAAAGGTGTGAGTATAGATTAACAGAATGATGAGCTGCTCTAGCTCATCATTCTTTTAATCTATACAATATAAATAAATAAAACTCTGTTTGTAATATCAAAATGACAGTTTTTTAAATGCATATGCATATACTTTTTTTTTTAATTTTTGTCTCTGTCTAATTTCCGAAACGGCTTGACCGAATTTCGCGAGATTTTCATAAGGAGTTTTATGAAGGCATTAAGTAATTGGATATTTTTTTTATAATATTCAAATATGGAAGTAAATTTATAAACGTCCGCTTGGTAGTATTTTCACGCGCAAAGGCAACGGCTAGCAATGTTAATTAAATAAGAACACTGACTTTTACAAGTAAACCCCGCGCGACACCTGAAACCATTTACCAATTCGCTTTTCTTTTATTCTCATCAGACATCACTCGTCAGGCCCATACATGACAATGAAAGAGATCAAGCTCTCAAAAAAAATCAAAGCAAGGGTAAAAAAAATAAAAAAAGCAAAAAAAATAATAAGCAAATAATTACCCTTGTACCATTTTACCCGCATATGGTCAGAAAAGGGTTAGCCACCGTTCAATCTCAACTAGTCGTCGATCAGCTATTTGATTTATGTTTTATTTTATAGCCACTTGAGGGTATGACTCTATGGGTCTATGCAATTGTATGCAGGCGTCGCTAATGTGCGTAAAGGGGTATTTTATGTTCCATTGAATTGTACAATTGGTGTTTTCGAGGAAAGTTAAATATTTTGACGATGGAGTGTTTTGATTCTTCTCAATTGTAATGGCTGGGTCAAAAAGACCTTTAAAAAAGCGTAAATAAGTAAGTTATAATGCAAGAATTGATATAGTGTCTAGTAGTGATTTTATTATGGAAATATATATTTCTACTAAATTGGTAGACAATTTTGTATACTTATGGCTAACAAATCCACGGCCCTAAAAAAAACATTCGGTTAAAAAAATAACCATTACGTTCCAAACATTGAGAAAGGTCACAATATCATTTACAAAAACAAAACTAACAAACAAAAAAACATGTACAAAACAGATTTTTCTGCCTATTCATTAGCATTATAAAGGCAACTTCACGCTGCCGGGCAGATCGCTGCGGCACGCGCGTGTTATCGCAAAATATTGTCAATTGCCCGCAGCGCTCAGCGGGAGGGACGCTCATTGTATGTCGTTTGGTAACAGTGGTTAGTGTGAAAACTTAAAAGTTTTTATCTCACTTCATTTTTAAAGGGCACAGAAAAAAAATGTGTTTTATTTAATACACAGAAGAGTGAGTGAAGGAATAGGACTTTAGATGTTTAAATCCAATTCGAAAAAATGACCATCCGTTTGGAACACTGCATTACCAATAAAATAAACTTGTGTAGTTGTTGATTAACAAAAAACAAAGTTATGGTGTGTAAAGAGAAGCTTATACTATTTAACGATATCAAGTATTTCTGCGATAGACATCAAGATAACTCTATTAAGACAGCATTAAATGAGTCATTAAACGTAATTTAGTCTTCGCAACAAAATCAAGATCCAATTACGGTACATTTAGCTTCAATAGCCCACTTGAGCACACGCTTGAGTCACGTGGCGTTCGTGCGTTTTGTTTATCCACCAGATTCGACTCAATTTAGCGTTAAGTGATCGTCTATTGCGACTGTAGGGACACACCCTCGACTTTCCGCTTTTTTGATCGCGTCGCGACGGGTCGCCGCGATTTATTACGGACAGTGTGAATGTGCCCTATTGTCCGAGCGATTTTTGTTGCTTGATTGAGATCAGTTCCGCTATTAAAGCGATGTTTGTGTGACATTTTTATTTTTATAGTTTCGTTTTGAATGGCCGCCGTATGGGAGTGTTGATTTATAAACGATGCCGTGATGTATGGGCTATTAGTGTTAATAGGTTTTTAAAACACTTCCAATAGAGAATGTTTCGTTGGTTTAGTGGCAGCAAGAGCGAATGCTGAGTATGAGGTCCCGGGTTCAATTCCCGGGTCGCGCATTAGTTATTGGGTTTTATCATTAGGAATTTCTCAGTAGCAGACACGGAGTCTGGATTTGTGCCCGGTTGGTGGAAATAGGCTTGCCCCTATTACATGGGACTTAAACATAACTGTCGAAATGTGGGTGGGTTTTTGATGTTCATGTTTGTGTATCTTTTGATAATTCAATAGATACCTACGGGAAGCTTAAAGCATATAACTAAATACTTTCTATCTAGACCTATGTAATGTCTACTGAGTGAATTTTTAAATAATTAGTGAATAACAAATTAAATATGTATTACAAACCGGAGATCGAACAGAGTAGCGAAGCATTGGAGAGGAGTCTGCCCATTTGCAAGGTTGGGGGAATGTCCGCTGATAAAGAAAGAAAGGAAATTATAGAGTTTCTTTTTACCTACATAAATAGGTAAGGAAGATCACACAAGTCAGGTAAAATCATCGGAAACATTTTTAGAGAACTGAAAGATCTATTTTTAAGAAGAGTTCATAATTGCATTTGCTACATTTAGAGTCCAATTTTGACCATTGTTCTTTTTGGCAAACTTTAATACTTATAGGGAATTTGATCAATATTGCCTAAGGATAATGGACATTTAAGGAACCATAGTCTATCTAAGTGTTTACGTAACGTAGAAAATCCTTCTGAACATATGGACTAAATATAATTACAGTTTTTTTTTACAAATGTGATGATAAACATTTTCCGATAGGTCGTTAACATGACATAAATTAGATTTTTATAACAACACTAGCTGTTATCCGTTATATTTGTAAAATCATCATTAAAATATAACTTCCATATTATATGTGAATCGGATTTTGTTAACAATTTCATCAGTTTGAATTGCTTTGCACGGTACTTTAAAAAAATAAAAGTACTAAATTACTCTTCATAACATCAGCTATCTAACAGTATAAAATCTGTCGAAATCAGTCTAGCCGTTATCGGTCTATCGGTCTAGATTAAACGGAACAAACAGACGAACACGCATACAGACAAAAATGAAAAAAAAAAAGATTCTTTGTTCTAAATACCGTATGTATTTTCATATGTATTCGGTAAAAAGCTGTTATTTTGAAATTAGAAACGGACACTTCACTACATATTATAAAACAAAGTCTCCCGCTGCGTCTGTCTGTGCTGCCCTATGTATGCTTAGATCTTTAAAACTACGCAACGGATTTTGGTGCGGGTTTTTTTAATAGATAGAGTGATTCAAGAGGAAGGTTTCAGTATATATTATTTTGTGGGCATTGGCTGTTTGACCTGTCGTATGCCGCAATTATAGAAACAATTAAAAAGCCATTGTGTCTCGCGTGGATCTACGTTCCGGCACATGAAGGCTTAATATATATTTCCGAACAGCCGTTGTTTCTTTGTAAAAACCTTAAAATCCCTTCAGCGCATCATGACTATGACACCAAAAATAGAAAACAAAACTGAACACAAACGGGTTGAGTCAACGCAGAACAATAGACCGACTCTGCTGTTCATGTTCATTAATGGTATTAATTAATGTTTAATTGAGCCAAATAGAGTATCAATTTAGCGGACGGCAATTGGATCATGTATCCCGGCACATTATGTACTTGTGTGAGTAGTTAGTGGTGTGGTTAAACGGAGTTTAGTGATGTAGGATAGGATTGTAGGCCGTTTGTGATGTGGGATTTATTTAGGTTATTAAGTATAGTGGTTTTGGTCTTTGATTACGATTATATTGTGTGGTAAGGGTTTTTTTTTAGGATTTTAAAAATTAACTATGGTTTTACTTAGACTCTCTTCACTCATCATCAGCCTATAATGTTCCCACTGCTGGGACACGGCCTCCTCTCAATGAGAGAGAATGGGCTATAATCTATCACGCGGGCCCAGTGCGGATTGGTTGGTCATGCCGGTTTCCTCACGATGTTTTCCTTCACCGTTTTGAGAGCAGCGGTGATGAAATAAATTACACAAAGTACCTAATACGCCTGTCTGGGTTCGAACCCACGACTTACTGTTCATAAGTCGGGGCCGCCACCACTGGGCCACCGCTGCTCTAAAAACTCTCTTCACTAAAACCACAATATTTCTGTATGTTTGAAGCAGTAAATAGACAGTTGTTTTAAGAGGAAATATGCCAACGAGTCAAAAAGTTCTTAATATATTTCTTGGGTACGGATACATTTGCTGGTTTAACGTTTTGACCGCCACAGCATAAACGAACAAGCGTGCCCTCCACGCCAAGCCAATTTCATCTACTATTTTGTCACATATTTGTGTCGTTTGGCGTACAGGGCACGCGCTTGCTTGTCACGTATATGTGACAATGGCGTCCAAAAGGTTAAACATTTCCAAAGATAATATCACATTATAGTGTATTCACGGAGACGAGTTAGTATAGCGCCTTCTCTGTCACACATTATCATACAAATGAAAAAGACAAAAAAACCTTTTTTAGGGTCAGTAGGCGTTAACAATACCTTAGAAATGTAAGTGCGCGTTCACACCGCACTTTTTAAAAGTTTGTTTTTTTTTTACCTGGGGCTTCATCAGTCGTGTTTGAGAGCCATTTATTTTGTAAGATTAATTTAAAGGTATTTTTTTAAATTGTAACTGATGAAAGAAAGCAATAAAATCTACAGCTTATCATTCGAGCTTATTATAATATACAAGTTTATAGCATATCCTCATTATCACTCTCCGAAGACGTATCACTACTGTCGTTGTTTACATAACATGTAATAAAACACGTGTTTCAACATCAAGAAAACAATAATAACATAGTGATAATAGGTAACAGAGAATAATAATGGATCTAGCACACCTGGGCCAGTTTACTGTACAAAAATTGGGAAAAAGTATTTTATTAAGATAATGCTCATTTATAACAAAAGAACAATAAACTGGTCATTAGCACACCCGCGTCACCTTGGGCTTCAAAATTTCACAAGCCGCCAAGTCCTCAGGAAAGCAATCAATCATAAAATCCAATACTTATACAAACCAGTTCACGAGTTGAGCATACAGTCCCAAGTAAGAGCACGTCTGCACAGTACGGAAAGTATGAGTAGACTAAAAAATACTCGAACTGTGTACACCGCCTTAGCGTTTATCACTGACCAATCGTAGTTAAAAAATTGTGTGAGTGAGATAGCGCTCTACTAACTCGTCTCCGTGAATACACTATAGTACCAAAAACTCCGAGGATCAAGCCTCAGTACCTAACATTAATACATTTTGGAAAAAGAATAGATGATAATCTTTTGTAACAATTACCAGAAGTCGCTCAGTGAAAAGACAGTTTAAACAAAAAAAAAGCCGAAATTCGACATCATTAGATACTTCTAAATATTCACATCCTCCCTATTCCTAACTCCACTTACCAAGGAAGCTGTACATGTGTACATGAACGTACCCACAACATCGGGAGCGGAGTGCGTCTCATCGTTTAATTACGACGTTAATTGCTCGAATTGACTTAAACAGACGCGCGATTAGTACCGCGGCAATCTACGACACTGTGGGCGAACCTTTGTAATTGAACCTTGGGAGTAGGTACTGCAAGGACGTGTTGCGTGTCTTATGGTGAATAGGATATTATTAATTGATTGTTGTGTGTCACCGTAAAATTGTCAAATACGTTAGATTGTAATATAACTAGAGAGATTGTAAACTCTCGAAAAATTGTCCACTGAACATACTGCTTACAATATAACGCATTATTTTTCGGTAGATTGTAATCTATCGAAGTGAAACCGTAATACTGCGAAATGTATGCGATGGAAGTCAACTCGCGCAGTGTGCAGGAAGGGAGGGAAGGAGGGGTCCCCCTTGCCCCATGGTACCACTCTCATGCAAAGATAATGTACCATTCTTGAGAAATTCCGATTAATATAACCTAACCTCAAAACACTTTATAATTTCCTAAAAAGCGTAGTCGATGGAGCCCCCGGGGCTACATCGACTACGCTTTACGCGACTAATTTACTACATATTTCTGTCTGCAGGGTTAAAGGAACCTAACTAACCTAAGGTGGGGGTGCCCCAAGTCCCGATTATGGAGGCAGAGATTCTTCCGTCGCATGCATTTCACAATATTACGGTTTCACTTCGATAGATTACAATCTACCGAAAAATAATGCGTTATATTGTAAGCGGTATGTTCAGTTGACATTATTTCGAAAGTTTACAATCTCGCTAGAGAGATTACAATCTAACGTGTTTGACAATTTTACGGTGACATATATAAAGTGTGGCATAATTAACGCAAGACCGTGATGACCGAAGATGTGGTGTCTCGGACCATGAAACTGAATAATTAAGTTTTTAGGGTTTTTTCCATTAGGAATCTCTCAGTAGCAACCACGGAGTTTGAATACGGCCCGGTTGATGGCAATAGACTAGCTCCTATTACATGGGACTTAAACATAACTGGCAAAATGTGGATGTACGGTCGAACAAGCTAATTGGTTTACAGTTTAACCCACAAATTACATTGTAAAGTGTAAACCAAATAGCTTGTTCGACCGTACTATTAGGTACGCCCCTGCCTAACACTTTCAGTGAATACAGGCGTTATGTTATGTATGTATAATAAAGTTATCATAATACGCTTGAAAAATCAATCAGTAGTTTTCCAGAGGTCCAACTAGTGCTTTACAACTGAAGATTTTCACGAATGACTTTACAAATCTTTAGCAAAATCTTTGTTTCCTCCCATAAAAAAACAGCAATCAAACACTCACCATCATAACCCACCCAACAATAGCCGTGAAACATACAAACACACAAAGCGATTTGTCGCTCGATATAGGATTAAACAAGGCGAGAATTAGCCAGCCGTCGACAATGAACGCGTAACGTATTTATGTCGAATTGTCGCCGACAATCGTATTGTGCGCTGTCATGTCGCGGGATTTGATACCGGAGTTACACTGTTAATGAATTAAAAGCAATTTTGTGCTGTTGAGCGGTTTGCTAAATGTATTGGATTGGTCTTGCTGAAATTTGGAAAAAGGTTATTGAGAAGGGAAATTAGATACTGTATTGAAGAAACACGAAGAATCTTGTATTACATCCTACTAATCCCTACTTCCCTACTATAATATTATATAATATTATAAATGTGAATGTAAGTTTGTTTGTTACGCTTTCACTCGAAAACTACTGAACGGATTTGGATGAAATTTTGCACACAGATAGTTTATAACCTAGATTAAAACATAGGATACTTTTATCCCGGTAGTAAGATCCCATGGGACAATAATCAAACTTCACGCGGGCGAAGCCGCTGGTAGAAGCAAGTAGGTATATCATAAATGCGAAAGATTGTATGGATATTTGTTCCTCTTTCACGCAAAAACTACTGAATGTATTTGGATGAAATGTTGCACACCGATAGTTTATAATCTGGATTAACACATAGGATATTTTTTATCCCAGTAGGAAGATCCCATGGGACAATTATCAACGCCGCTGGCAGAAGCTAGTAGAATATAAATCTTGTATTTTTTTTTTGTATGAATATGTCACCGTAAAATTGTCAAATACGTTATATTGTAATATCTCTAGCGATATTGTAAAGTCTCGAATTATTGTCAAATGAACATACTGCTTACAACAAAACGCATTATTTTTCGTGAAATGCATGCGATGGTAGTCAACTTACGCGGTGTGGAGGGAAGGAGGGGTCCCCCTTGCCCAGTGGCACAACTCTCATGAAAAGATAATGCACCATTCCTGAGAAATACCGATTAATATAACATAACCTTAAAACACTTTATATTGCCCCTAAAAAGCGTAGTCGACGGAGCCCCGCTTCGCGGGGCCCCTATTTCCGAGTGCAGGGTTTAAAGGAACCTAACTAACCTAACGGGGGGGTGCCTCAAGTCCCGATTATGGGGGCAAAGATACTTCCGTATGTTCAGTTGACAATAATTCGAAACATTACAATGTCGCGAGAAAAAACACGTTATATTGTAATATAACGTGTTTGACAATTTTACGGTGACAAATATATATGGTGAATTACAGGTAACTCGACATGTTTCCTACAGAACAGGATAGTAGGCTTAAAATGTAACAAAGCCACCAAGTGTTCTACCGAAATTCAGTAGTTTTTGAGCTAGTTAGATTTTAGATCGATCAACCAGTAAATATAAACATTTGTCACTATTGTAACTTCCCTAGTTTTTGACGAGCTGTGTCTCAACACAGCTAGAAAACGGCTTCCAGTCTACGTGGTTGCAGAGCAGCTGAATACCAGTATTTTACATGGAGTGACTGTCAATTTGACATCCACAGCTCAGTCAAAACGATTCAATAATCATCAAAAATACACACTCTCCAATGAGTATCAAACCTCGCTTACTGACAGCGAACCCTTCAACTGCCGGTGTCGGGTACAAGCGACCGATGTAAATCTATTTGTCATATTAATGTGGACAATTACGGCGAATGCGGGCGGCAACCCTTGCGCGCGAAACCGCCGCGGGGTTCATTACACCGCCCAATTGTACCACATTGCGATGTGAGCATGGGCTCAAAGGGAGATCAGAAGGACCATTGGTTTTTGTTGAAATTAAACAGCTTACCCATAAATAGAATTGGTTAAGGTGACAGCGTCAGGGTATAAAGGGTGTAAAACACCTCTTCACGAAGCCGAAAGGCACTTGTTCTCCCCATCATTGCGATCATTTTTTTGTTCTACACCATACCTGGGAACCTTCTAGTTACGGAGATATTGGGGGTCAAAGTTACAACTTTTTAACAAGTTTTTTTGTAAGATTGATCTTTTAACACCTCCAGGACCACCTCCCCTGTACTATGCAATCCATCCATCAGCACAATGTTTTAAGAGCGTTACATTGAGTTCTACCACAAAACATGATTTATAACCTCAAAAAAAAAAAGTTTACTCCCAGCAATATTTTTTTGCGTAAAGTTACTTAGTTTGATGTACAGAATGCTTGGTTAACGGCTTTGTGATGAGGTGGTTTACACCCTGTATAGCCCGCGAAATATGAACGACTTTAACCTTGAAAAAATCGTTAGCTTGGAGGGTTGTAATGATGATTCTGATGATTATAATTCTGTAACTACAAATGTTTTACAGTCGCGAACGATATTTTCATCAACATACAACTTAGCACTGGTCTGCAAATTGCAAAAACGTAGAATATTTGAATTTCGCGGGCTGGACCATTAAGCCTTAAAAGGAACCTTTTATTGTCATGACAGTAATCAACAATTACAAGTGAGAGAAGCTAGCGCCGCTTGTGGTCAATATGATGAATCTACACTCCTTTTTTTAATATTTTATCGTTTGGCATGGAGACGTGTTTATTTGCTTTAACAGTTTTCATAGTGAATCGTTTTTATCTTGGTCTTATTATTGACGGTTGTGTGTTAGCAGTGGTGAAGTTATACAACGTTACACTATTAATGTATTTTTCACTATTATTGTAAAAGCAATGATTTGGAAGTAAGACCGCTGTTTTCGAGCCGTACCTGGCCACTTAGTTTTTTTTCATACTAATGCATTTATGAACGCCACATTTTCTTAAAAAAATACTGTTTTTGTAAAAGCTTGCAGTAAACCTTCTGCGGGTATTTTTTTTCTTGACAGAACACACTGACGGCGTTTTAATCGCATCTAATTAGATTTGACGACGATAGTGTTTTAAAAAAATAATACAATAAAAGCGAGTTTAATTACTTTTGTCATTGCTCGGTTGTATTAATTCGGTTTCATGAATGTGGTCGCCAAATTATTATTATCGCTCGAATTAAAACGATTAAAATACAAATGTAATGCAGTTAACTTTGTATTGTTTTATTAAAATTCACTCGTAACGTAGTTTCTCTACTCCATAACTAGACTTTAGCCCATTTTTGGAAGTTACCTGTATTGTTTTATTAAAATTCACTCTTAAGACGCCTGCGAAGCCTGCGTATTTCATACAAACCTAATACCAAAATAATTTGTAAATTAAACGTATTCCTAAGGTAGTGTGTATTTATTTCGATTGAATTACAGAATATCTAGGTTCCCAAATATATATTTTGATTGGACACTGATTTTAACAAGAGTTATAAGAAAAATAAGCTTTCTTTAGAAATTTTAAATTCCTCATATCTCGTCTTAATATCATTGTCCTCTCAAAAAATATAAAAATATATTCTGTAATCCAATAGAAATAAATACACACTATCTTAAAAATATGCTTGATTTACAAATCATTTTGGTATTCAGTTTGTATGAAATACGCATGCTCCGCCGGCCCCTTAACATAGTTTCTAGATCCATAAGTAGACTTTAGCTTTATTAAGCAGTGATATCCTACTGGTGTGACTGTCGGAATGCCAAGTCATAGGACTCAAGTTCGAACCCAAGACGCGCACTTGCGGGACAACCCAAGACGCGTACCTCCAATTTTTCGGCATCATGTGCATAATTGTTATATCACTTGCTTCGGTGAAGGATAACATCTTGAGAAAAGTATGCCTGAGAGTTATTTCTCGACGGCATATAAAATAAAGTCGAGAAATATTTGGCCCGTGGGCGGTATAAAATCTCTGACACCATATTAGGCACTAACCACACGATATAGAAAATATAAAAAAAGAAAGAATTAGCCTTACCAAAATACGTAAGCAAGTAAAGAATAAATACTTTAATGTATTTTTTGTCTTCTTCTTTGCGAATAAAAAAATTAAAAAAATATTGCTGGACATTAACACACAGCGCCATCTAGTGCCGCACTAAGCAATGCTTGTATCGTGGACACCAGGTAGTTGATATACTACATAGATACTTTTTGTTTGTAAATACATACTTACACATACTTATACATTCCTTTAGTAAACTAAGCTGTTTCTCAAAGATGCAGGAGTACGGACACATTGGACTCCAACAAGTGGACCACTCTCTGGTCAAGATCACCACAATCACACTGGGTCTCGTAAAGAAAATACTTGTCATGCGAAGAGGACTTATACTCTGTAAGTGGCCAATCACAGAGAGTTGGCATTGAATACTTTTTAACTTATAAAACTTATTCAAAACGTCACAAAACAAACACGAAAATATTCAGGAACCCAAACATATCAGTTTCAGCTTTCATTGACATAATTGAATACAAGTAAGAGCTCAATTGATTCGGCGTCGCTCGTGATCGTTCGGCGACGGTCGGCGACGGTCCGCGTTGATACAATTATTATGATAATTCATCGCGCGTGTGAAACTGTTGTGTAATTGAACGTGCTCGGTTACACAGAGAGAGAAATGTGGATGTGGTATGTTTTAGACCCGCGGGTCGAATTTAAAGGTTAAAAAAATACATGTTAATATTATTATTATTATCTTGCATGCAATGTATCATGTACACCATGTTTAAACAAATAAATTTTTACTTTACTTTACTTTACTTTTCTACGTAAAAAAAAAACTCGCAGTCAACAAAGAAATTCTAAAGTTGTTTCAAACTAAGTCAAATTTTGTCTTTATAAAATGAATTGACATATTTTGAAGTCGATTAAATGATTTTCAATATCTGTAGCATGCATACCTACCTACTTAACGTACATAACCAACAGAACGCTGATCTCGACTGACAAGAAATATAATTATATAACATTGCAGTTACCGGAATCTTCCTCATTATAATTAGTATTTTCTAAGGGGCTAGGCAGTGCCCTAGTACTCGTAGACATATTTACGCTTACCTAGCCTTGTCCTAAATATGACTAACCGCATGTACCAGACCAGTATTTAACATAAAGGGTGTAAAACACCTCTTCACGAAGCCGAAAGGCACTAATTATCCCCATCATTGCGATCATTTTTTTATTCCACACCATACCTGGGAACTTTCTAGTTACGGAGATATGGGAGGTCAAAGTTACAACTTTTGGACTGTTAAGTTTTTTTTTACTTAAATACAAGTTGTTTCGTTTTTTTTTTACTTTTACACCTCCACGACCCCCGTACTATTCAATCCATCCATCAGCATAATGTTTTAAGTGCGTTACATTGAGTTCTACCACGAACCATGATTATAACATAAAAAAAAGTTGTATCCCATCATTTTTTTTTGCGTAAAGTTACTTAGTTTGACGTACAAAATGCTTGCTTGGCTTTGTCATGAGGTGTATGGTGACTGTCTTTCTGACCTCCACAACCCAGGTAATACGATATCAATGACAGCCAGGACCAATTTCAGATAATCGAATGAAACTCGGTATGGAATGGGTGGTCACCCATCCACGGACTAACCTATGCTAGAGTGGCTTAACCTGAATATCGACCCGCTTGGCTGTTATTCCTACCCACGAGCTCTTCCAGTTATATTCGAAATTCAAATAAAAAACTACCATCACATTTATTTCCCACCTCCTTGGCCCACCGCCTTCCACTAAACAATTGACAGCGTGCGCACGCGCCGGCCGCCATTCGTTCGAAATTCAAACATCAGCCGTTACAGTGATAGCTAAGAATGTATGGTTATTAGGGTTACAGCCCAAAGGTCACTGACACTAACTTTGACTGCATTATTTAAGAAGTGCCTAAATTAGGTAGTATATTGGGAAGGACTCAATTGATGGTGTAATTGAAATATTAGGTTATCAGCTGACTGATTGGCAGTGATCACATATAAGTTTTTTTTAGAGTTCCTTCTTTTGTTTTATATTTGGGTCGGTTTTATTAGAGTTAATGTCAAAGATTTATTTGCCGATAAATATGGTTACAAAAGTTCTTACAATGATAGTACTAAAATAGTAACCTAACGTATTCAATCATAAAATAATGACATGTAAAGTTTTGGTTTAATTAGACCATTTAAAAAACTGAATGAACTATTTTATATTTTAGAAGGGATTCTCAATTCACTATCTACGAGTAGGTAAAGCCCTTCTGAAATGGACCAATTGGTAATTTTGTCTTTTTATTACAAAGTTATTTTGAAGTTTTATAAAGTTTTGTACTGAAATTAACAGACACGTTTTGAATATAGCCTGACACTCGGAGATAATGTAGCCTCCCTCGGAGTTAGTAAAAGAATTTTCGAAATTGGATCAGTAGTTCCAAAGATTATCCCTTATACACAAACTTACAAACAAACTTTACCTTTACCTCTTCATAATATTACTTTGTATAGATTAGGTAATTAGACTTCTAAGCTTAATTTAGGTAATTCTAAAACTATGATGCTAATACGGTGCTTGTGGAATTAATTGGCAAAAAATCAGAATGATCGCATGTATTTTTTTTAGTATGGTTTTTACTCGTTAAAATAAATTATTAGAGATAAGTTCGTGATTTTTTTTATCGCGGAAAATTAATTGCCTTATATTTTTAAAACACTATCATACTAGCATATATCCTGAAGAATATCATATATTTTTCTGGTTTTGTTTATTGCAGTGAATCATATACTTTGAGGCATTATAAAACTCGCGTTTAACTCTTGTAGTACCTTAAACACACTTTTAAATATATGAAAGTGCTCTCCATCCTTTCAAATAGCAACACACAAACACTATCAAGATTTCTAATCCTCTCACAGCTAGGGAGCAAGAGAACTCTTGCCAAATAACAGCTCTGCATGTAGAGAAGTGTGAGAGTGCGATAACTCTACAGGGCGGCGCTATAAGCCGGGCTCGACGCTACATATCGCATTAGGTCGCATCCGGTCCGGCCGGATGTTGACCCAAGTCCCGTAAGGCTCTCAAGCAGGATTTGTAAGTGATTGGAGAGGAGGGAACGAATAAAATTAGACGACAAAATAATAATAATAAGTCCGACAGTTAGATTTTAACAAAATATTTGACCCGTATCTTTTCTTTTGTTACATAAACCAAAATTGACGAAGATATACGACGCTTTAAAAATTCTCAATACGTCACGCCTTGGTATAATATTAAGCGAGTTCTGACGTCACGAGCGGGACTCCCGAGTTTAGATGCGTTTTATTTTTGTCAATATTCATTGATTTACAAAAACAAAAAATACGTGTCCATTATTTTCCAATACTCTTACTGACGGACTAAATAGATTTGCTATTTTTTAATATTGTCGTCATGCTTATTATATACACTGTTTAAAACTAAACTTATATTGTCACTTACGGGATATCTTCCGTGATTATTTGTTATTTTGAGCTCCCGATATTTTGACGCTGTTGCTAGCGCCATGATCGTGAATTCGTGATCCGTTTGATCCGTTTTAAAAGACAAAGACAGAGGGTACACAGATTTGATTGCTCGTAACAATTTTATTTTCCATCGATCCGCATTCTCCAGTCAACCCGCGATCATGGCGCTTATATTTTCTTGATCTTGCAACTTATAAATGAACTAGCGGACGTCACTCGGTTTCACCCACGTAGTTCCCGTTCCCGTGGGAGTACGGGGATAAAATATAGCCTATGTTACTCAGGGTGAATGTAGCTTTCCAATGGTGAAAGAATTTTTGTTTTCCTCTTTATAATATTAGTGTAGATGTGGATTAGTGTAGAAGATAAAACCTCAACCTCGTGTAACTTGCACCACATTTCGCAAGTTCGTACTCGGTCCCGTCAAACTCGCAAGATTGAGTTTAATCAAATCAGAGCAAGTTTAATTGTCAATAATAATGATCTCGGGTTAACTCTGTTTCACTTGAGAAATTAACTTGAAAGTTCAAGCGTAATTAGTTAAGTATTGATTAACTTCATTATTGGTTAGTTATACTTTTGTGAAGATGTTTAATTTTAGATTTCTTGTCGTGCTGATGAATTAAATGTTGGACTTCGAGATGAGCCGTATTTTAAGATTTTATGGTTTATTTTTGTTTGATTCACCATCTAGACACCCTACCTTTTGGCAACTCTATGGGTGAGGCTAAATAAACCACTCGGGTTGATCTGCTGGTTAATCCGCACTTGCCTGGGTCTACCCAAAAATGGGTAACCACCCATTCCCATCCCGGCTGTCAATTGACAATCGTTACAGGTGGTCTGAAAGTCTGACAACCAGTCTCACCAAAAGGTTTCACTTCTATAAAATACTGGTATTCAGCTGCAAAAGTTCTGGAGTGGCGACCGCGAACCGGAAGACAATGCGTTGGAAGACCTCCCACTAGATGGACCGATGACCTGGTGAAGGTTGCGGGAATCCGTTGGATGCGAGTCGCAAGGGACCGGTCAATGTGGCGACACTTGGGGGAGGCCTATGTCCAGTAGTGGACTTCTTTCGGCTGAGATGGCTAGCCTAGAAACCGACCCCAACATAATTGGGAAAAGGCTAGGCAGATGAAGATGAAACTTTGGCTTTGTACTGAGCACCATGTGGATAGCCACATTGTGCCACTAGTTGGTGTTAATCCCAGCAAACCACTAGTAAGTGGTTTGAGTAATCTCCCCTCTCCTAATTTTAACGGCCATAAAAACAAATAGAGTAATCAATAACAAAATACGATCAATTCAGTCGACCTCTAATTGACACGTCTGTGATATGCGTTAGGATGTGGCCCACATACCGGCTGCTACAACAAATTAATTTAAATGGAGGCCGCTGAATCAATGTCAATCAGGCACGGATGCTCGTGCGTCTGATTTTGATATCAATGCACTTTATTTGGGAGAGTTTTCATCATAATTTGGTTAGAGTAAAATTTTGGTTCGGTCCGAAATTTAACAACTATACAGGGTTATTTGTAAAACACCAACAACCTCGCAGGAGTAGATTACTACCATCATAAACAACAACATTTGTTCTACGACTTTTGGGAAAACAGGCAAAAAAAATCGACTTCTCATGCAAAACTCCATCAGCTGTTCGGACATATGTATGGAGAGTTGATTTTTTTTTGTCTGTTTTCGGAAAAGTCGTAGAACAAAATATGTTGTTGTTTAAGATGTCAGTCATCTATTCCTGCGAGGTTGTTGGTGTTTTACAAATAACCCTGTATAACATGAAAACAGGTATTTATCGCGAATTTACCTTTAATTTAAGCCCGACCAGTCTCCCCGCGACCACGGCTGGTGCAATCCGGTCGAAACATCGGACTTAAATTAAAGGTAAATTCGCGATAAATACCCGTTTTCATATGTTATATAATGTGTTCTGATCGTGAAAGTTTAAAAAAGACAAATGAAACAATTAAACTGAGAGTTTACCAAGTGATCTAAGATCACAATAAAGAGAAGAAATACATAGGTAACTATGAGAACGCGGCTGACTCTGTTACTGAGAAATTACTTATAGAAAAACCCAAAAACACTTACGAAAACTGAATCTGGATGTGTGACCGGGTAATATTAACAAGCTCTCCGCCTTTTACATGGGGCTTAAAACATGATTAGTGAAATTTTAGATCTTCGGGGATTTCAGACGCCATTAAGGAAATTCCTAATGGAAAAACTCTACAACACCTTGCCTGATGTGGGAATCGAACACACGACCATGATGCTCAGCAGTCGCACCTGCGACCATTAGACCAACGAGGTATGTCACGGCGAATCTCTTGTATTTTTACTTTATCATCACTATGATAGAAAACAGTATTGTATAACGTCGTCAAAGTGCGTATTTTGCGTATGGGCTATAATCCACCACGCGAGGCCAGTGTAGGTTGGTAGATGTCACACGTCTGCGAATTTTTGGTTCTAGGACATGCCGGTTTCCTCACGATGTTTTCTTTCACCGTTTTTGAGAGCAGTGGCGATGAAATAAATTACATAAAGTATCTCGAATCTCTTGTCTTTTAACTTTATCACCACTATGACAGAAAACCATAATCCCCATTTAACCAATAATACGCCAACGATCACTAAGTTCATAACTAGTAGGGAACCAACATGTTAATGCTTGAGTATGGCAACACACGCGCAATATAATTACGCTTGATTAGCGCGGGGCGGGCAGCGCGCTCTTAATTCAGTAATTGCCTTCATAAACTCAACTCGTCATAAGACCACCGAAGATGTGTAGAGGGAAGTTCCGAAGTTCTGTTTGGAACAACTCCATCACGAAGCCGTCAATCAAGCATTCTGTACATCAAACTCAAAAACTCTTTTTTGGGGTCAAATCACGTTTTACGGTAGGAATCAATGAAGGCACTCAAAACATTGTGCTGATGGATGTATTGAATAGTACGGGGGTCGTGGAGGTGTTTAAAGTTAAAACATTAAACACTCGTTTAAAAAACTAGTGATAAAGTTAGAACATTGACCCCCACTATCTCCGTAACTAGAAGGTACCAGGTATGGTCGAGAACAAGTACCATTCGGTTACGTTAAGGAAACTTATACACGCTTCAAATCGTTAGTGCACCTTCTGCATATTTTTACAATGTGTAAGATGACACATGGTTGTGTACACTTGTTGTCATCACTCGGAACTTTTGTGTACTTAAATAAAGCATTACGTAGATTACTTCATTAAAACTGTTAGTGGTCGAGCTTAGATCATAGTCATATTAATTACATGGAAACTTTATTGTATAATGCACCTACTGTGACGTTATATGATAAAACGTTGTTTATTTACATCAACGCTGATGTGGCTATAGTTTTTATCTAGAGAAAGACTAATTGGTAGATAGCACACATAAATCTAATGACTCAAGTATTTTTCAGATTCATTTGTAAAATAGTATTGTAAAGTAAAGTATTGTAAAATTATCACATGCATCTGTGAAGGGAAAGATCGTAAGGAAACTAGCGTGCTTGAGAGATATTTCTCGACGGCATGTAAAGCCAGGTCAGAGGCCTATAGGCGGCATAAAAACTATGACACTGGGTTAAGTACTAACCACACGATAAAGAAGAAAAGTGGAAGTAGGAGAAACACAAAGTGGTTACACAAAGAACAACAGAGCTCTGTGTCTACGGTGTGCTCATAAGAAACATATTTGTCAAAGAAGAATGTAAAGAATAAAATAATATTCATGTTTGACTGTCCAACAAACACAACTATAAAGAATTAAACATATCAGCTTCGTAGCTAAACCAATTTCATGATAAACTTATATTGTCACTTACGGGATATCTTCCGTGATTATTTATCGTTTTGAGCTTGGTTTTGAGTGACAATATAAGTTTATTTTTAAACGGTGAAATCCAAAAACAGTGTAATTTAATGATACATAGGAGAACATGAATATTCTTGTAAATGTTAGGTAAGGTTAGGGTACTTACTGGTCAAAGGGTGAGAAGATGTGGTGGGGTGGACGCTGGTCCATGGCGCCGTCTCTAGAGCTGGCGCTGCCCACTGACGGAGCTGGAGATGGACAGCTGGCTTCAGACCTGTACAAAAAATTAGAGATTTTATCACCATTGCATCATACTGAGTTGTGACTGCCTGTCGCAGTCACGACGTGTAAGCAGTCAATTTTGCTGTTCCGTCCTGTTGTTTTTTTAATTTTTCTTATGAGTTGTACTAAATATTTGAATGCCTTTGGAGTTATAGGTTATATTTTTTGTAATTTTGGGTACACATCATGACATGCCTTCGTGTCAGTTAGATATTGTTTGTTTCTTTCTTTCTTTCATTGTGAGGTAACGGAACCTACTAAGTTCTTTTGGTTATCTGGAACGTCATCGTATTCTAAAGATCAACTCAGCTATAAGCACTGTGCGGATCTGCATAGAAACGTATCAAACTGTTCGCGCATTCTTGCTATAAAACTCATTTTACATTGCACTCTTTTGTACTTCATTTGCACCTCCAAAATCGTCTATGCTCAAGATGAGCCTGGCCACTTACGGGGACGCCCCATCTGACCAAATGTTTGTAGGCTTCGCAGACTGTATCCCCTGCCCAACATTCATGGAGTGGTTAGCCGTATAACAAAGCTAATAACGCAAATGTCCATGATCTAAGAACCTCAACAATACCTCTCATGCCTTGGCGATCTATTCGGTGACCTGTTCGGTGAACGGAGCGGCGAACGTCGTGGTGAGCCGGGGGTGACGGGTGGTGAGGCGCGGGGGGAGCCCGCTGCCCCGGACACAGGCGACGCCTCCGCCGAACCTCGGGACATACCGCATTCTGATGAACCCTGGAGAAAAGATGAGTATGAGATGGTGTTATTTTGGGAGGAGATAAGTGAAAGAAAGAAGACCTTATGCAGGAAGAGGTACGTTACTCATTCAGTAGTGTTACTTAGTTAGTTACTGTTTTAGCCTTTGTTATTGTATCCTAATCATCCGTCAGATAGTATTGTTGCAAGCTAAACAGAGACGATGATATTAGTAGACAATCTGTTATCCCCTAATGCCAATAAATATGTCTTTTAAACATTCCTTTCCACATTTTTCGTGATGAAAATCTAAGATATTCTAAGATTTAAACATTGAATCCAAAATTGCATTGCTTTCACCAGGATTAATCTCCAACATGTACCTCAAGCTAACATAACAACTCAGTAAGCTTATCAGCGTCAAAACAAACAGCCCCTGTTATCGCACCTTATCATCAGCGGGATCCCTCTTAGTCAGCACGTCACCCTCTCGCTTCCTCTGCTCCTCCTTCAAGCGCTCCGCTTTCCTCCACTTCGCTCGCCGGTTTTGGAACCACACCTGGTGACAAGGAAAACGAAAAGTTCCGTTTATTTCCGATTACCTTCTATGATTGCATACTGCATAATTTATTGAGTAAATGTTCAATTCTCATTGCATCTGGGAACATTTTTGGCAGATTTATTTCCTGGCCGCATAGACGTGTTTGAAAATTGTAGTGGAGACAAAGGACATCCACCATAGATACTTGTACATTTTGAAAAATGTTCTGTGATAAATTGCAAACACAAATCAAGTACCATATAAGGAGCAGAGGTAGAATTTACTATGATGTAGAATCCTTAGTTTTTGCAACTGGAAAAAAAGTATTTAAAAGATTTTTATTTTCCAGTAAATGTAGGTACACTTCTGCGCGTTACGAAATAATCCTTTAATGTCTTAAAGCGAGATTGTTTTATAAAAAACCACCATTTATAAACCTAATAAAATTTTATTCCCATCATAAATATTTCTAAACCGAATTTATAGGTCATCCCAGTAATCCTCAATAGGCGAGCTGTCACCACGGAACCCAGTAACAGCACGTCATTACCACCCTATTTTGTACTCGTTATAACTTCAAGCTAACAGATCACCCAACCACTCCATCGCATAAGGGCACCCAACCACCAAAACAAACCAGACCTTTAAACCAGAACAATGTCTTTGCTACGAGGAGCCTTGCTAAACTGGTCGTTCTTAATACCCGCCAGATCCCTTCTGTCATAGAAAATGTTAGCTACAGTAGATCTTGTTTGGTTGGGGCTTGTAAGCCGGTTAACAAAATACGTCAGGGCCACATTTGCACTGCAATTTTCGCAATTTAGTTTTAATAAGCTTCGTTGGGTGAGTGCTGCGAAATCTAGGGGAGAATGGACAGTTGCGGTTGTGGCAGTAGGCAGAAAAGTATATTTTGTTAAAAAAATACCGTATCCCATTACTTTTAGAAGATTAACTTAAAGTTAGTTGAAAATTGTATACTTTAAGAATAACCAACTTTTAGTGTTGTTAATATTGAAATCAAATTGATGTCCAACATGGGCAGACACCATTTGTTGTAAATCCTGAATGAGAACGTGGAGGTGGCCACAAACAAAAAGTGGTATTTACCCAGCAGTGGGACAAGTTGGGCTGAGAAAGATGTTGATGACTTCAAGATTTTAAAGGAAAGCGGTGGCCTAGTTGTGGCGGCCCCGACTTACGAATAGTAAGTCAGCAGGCGCATCACTTTGTGTAATTTATTTAATTACCATTGCTTTCAAAAACAGTGAAGGACAACATCATGAGGAAACCAGAAAATTCCAAGACATGTGACATCTACCAACCCACACTGGCCCGCGTGGTGGATTATAGCCCTTTCGCAAAATACGCGCTTTGACGAGGAGTTGCGGACACCAGCCCGTTGTACAATACAATACAAGGTAGTACGTATACGAATTTATAGGTAAAAAGTATGCATAATCCACAAGTAAACAGTACATTTATGTCTTAATAGCTGTTGATCGCGGCTTCCCCGCGTAAAATTCAGTAACTGTTCCGGGGTCAAACTACAAAGATAAAAAGTATCCTATTTGTTAGGTTATAAACTATCTAAGTGCCAAATTTCCTTCCAGTTATCCTCACAAACTTTCACATTTACAGTATTATGTAATCAAATCAAATCACTTTTATTTTTTAACACAGGTACAGAAATACAGATCTTATAATTGATAAAAACCGAGCGCTATGTTATGCCAGTAGCAGGCTTACAAATATGGTGAGCATCTAGCTCAAGATTACAATTTAAAGTTTCTATAAATTATATTTGAGAATCATGCATAATTATTATTTTAACATATATAATTATTAGGTTTACTTTTTATCTATATATATATATATATTTACATGGTAATCATAGTAGTTTTATTCGGTTTATATTGAGTCATCATTCAAGAATTCATCTAAAGTGTAATAACATTTGTCAACAAGCAATTTTATACATTCGGTATTGTATTGTAAATTTTTGTAAGGTTTTCGGTTGTTTTAATTTTCTAAAATAAAAATAAAACCTGTCTCCTCTACAACTTAATCTTTGACCCTCTAAGAGCGCCACAGTCCCTTAACACCAGTAAGCTAATTTCGTTAAAATAATAATCTGCCCATAATCCCGACCCGCCCTAATAGTTTTTATCTCTTACGAGGGTTGAATTAATATTTGAACGTGTCGAACACCCCTGTTCTACCACCCCTGTCGAGTTTATTGTTATTACGGAAAATGTACTTTGTGGTATTTTTTGGTTATTAATTTTCTTGCAAAATTGAGGTACTGTAATGGTGGTCTGAGGGTTTATAGCTGTGGCTATTATTTTGTTCCTAAGTTACGGGTTTTCAGTTCGCTGAGTGTAAAGTTATGTTCACAAGTTGCAGGTATGTGATAGAATCAAGTTTGCTCAACTAATTCTGAAGGTGGACGAAAATTATGATGCGGTGTCATCGCCGGCCAGCTAGTAAATAAAATTCACCTATAGTAATTTTTTTGAACTATTTTGATAGCTACTGTGGCTGTGAATATACTTTCATAATTAAAATAAGTACGTAATGCAATTTTTAGCTAGATAAATTGGCTTCCTGAGAATGGGTCCATCCAGGACAAACATTTTTTTTCGTCTTGCGTTTGAAATTCTGAAATCTGTGATCAAAAGACTATCATATAAAAAAAAAAAAAGATTTGATTTGATTTTTTTTTTTCATCAGTCGACCACTGCTGGCGAGTCAATTCAAATGTGTTAGCGAGCTATATTGTGGCTCGCGGGTGTGGGTGAGTTAGTGCTTCCTTATGTTAAATTATATTCACAAGTTGCGGTGGAAACTTGTCACTAAGGTCTGACTCTCTTCCTCACCCTTTCTTTACCTGCCAGAGAGACTGGCTTTACACTGTAGTGTGTAGTATGAATATAACAGCGCAAAATTAAATTAGTTTAACTTTATCAGAGGTAGGTATTGGCAACCTAAAATATTGTACTTATCTACTCATTAGCACGTGATTTTCAAAAACAGCACTTTCGTAACAGATGGCGATCTGACCATGCCTACCCCGCGTAGCAAAAAAGCGTGTTTATGTATCAGTATGTATGTTTTTGAATCATCATCCGAAAAACGTCCAATGCTGGATATAGGCCTCCCCCAAGTGTCGTCACATTGACCGGTCCGTTGCGACTCGCATCCAACGGATTCTCGCAACCTTCACCAGGTCATCAGTCCACCTAGTAGGAGTACTTGCAACGCATCGTCTTCCGGTTCGCGGTCGCCACTCCAGAACTTTTCAGCCCCATCGACCATCCGTTCTGCGCACTGCCACTTAAGTTTGGCAATTCTTCGGGCTACGTCGGTGACCTTGGTTCTGGTATGTTTTTGAAAACAGCCCCAATTCATGCAACAGTAACGATCAATCAACAACAACACTTCACTAAACAGTCCTAAACACAAAATTACCGATGTCATGATTCACAAAGCAATTCACCCCATCAACATCGTTGTAGCACAAAAACACATGTCACTAGTTCCAAACCAGCATACAATGACCTTCCCAACACTCTTCTACTCATAAAGATATTCTAATAACTGAGGATCCAATAATATGGCTAGAAAGGAGGTGTCTCTGCAGAGATGACGAGTAAAAGAGAAGTAGGTATGAAAGAAGAAAACAGTTTAGAAGGAGCTCGTGGCTATACAGGGTGTATTTCACCTCATCACAAAGCCGTTACTAAGTAACTTTACGCAAAAAAAAATGCTGGGAAACAACTTTTTTTTTGAGGTTATAAATCATGTTTTGTGGTATAACTCAATGTATCACACTCAAAATATTATGCGGATGGATGGATTGAATAGTACGGGGGTCGTAGAGATATTTAAAGTAAAAATCATGCGATAAAAAGTGGTATTGAAAAAAAAGCTTGTCAAAATCTTGCAACTTTGACCCCCAATATCTCCGTAACTAGAAGGCAGGTGTTGTGTAGAACAAAAAAATGATCAGAATGACGAGTAGAACAAGTGCCTTTCGTATTTTACACCCTTTATAATAACAGCCACTTGGGTCGCTCTTCAGGGTGGTCCGTGGATTGATGTCACCCATTACATACCGAGTCACCTCCGTGCCTCGGAAAGCACGTTAAGCTGTTGGGCCCCGCTGTCATTTGTAGATATTTGACAGCCGTTACAGGTAGTCAGTGGTTCGAAAGTTTGACAACCAGTCTTACCAAAGGGTTTCGTATTTCCCAGTACTAACACTGTTTGAAGCTTTCACGGTTTAAAACTAAACTTATATTGTCACTTACGGGATATCGGGAGCTCAAAATAGTAAATAATCACGGAAGATATCCCGTAAGTGACAATATAAGTTTACCCAGTACTAACTGGGTTATGGATGTCAGATAGGCAGTCGCTCCATGTAAAATACTAGTATTCGGGTGCATCTGGTTAGACTGGATGCCGACCCCAATATAGTTGGGGCAAAAGCTAGACAGATGATGATAGAATTAGATCCATTTTTCGCTGACCGCAAATTCCTAACAAGCTCTTTTTCAAAGAGATCTATCCTACAACAAACTGGGGTCAATAATAAACGGTTGGGTTCCTCTCATTAAGGGGTGTGCACACTAGGGGTGCAGTAATTACCTTCTGTTACCAAACGTGGATTGTTTGCCGTCCTTTACACGGCGCATTGAGTACTTGCGTTAAATAATAACAAATATTGTTTGTGTGAACTACGCTTTAGGGCGAACAGTTTAATTACTTCTTTTGTTTGGTACAGTAGGGTGAAAGGACTTGTGAATAGGTAATATTGTGAAATGGTTTTGAAGTGTTTATATTATGTCATATTTTAATATTGAGCTTGGAGAGGAAACGATGGATGGATTGTGTCTAGGATGATTAGGAATGGGCAAGTTTCGTACATTTATTCATACATATTCCCAAAGTTCAAACTTCGTTAAAAAGAATAAAAGAAAACAGTATTTTTATTGATGCTTGACCCTAAATAATGATATATAATTTAATCAAACCAGTAGTCATCAGATATCGATACGAAACCAAAGTTGCGTTAAAAAAAATCGAATTTGATACGATTCGATACTCTAAAATTAATATCGATTATCGATATATCGCGATGAAAAAATATCGACGATAAATATAGATTATTGTTTGAAAAAATATCGATATTTCGATATATCGATATTTTTTGCCCATGCCTAAGGATTATATAGCAAAAAAGGAGGTGTGTGATGAGATAACGAGTTGCAGAGAAGTATGGTAGAAGAAGACATACTGCGCTTACTCCAAATGAATTGGGACAAAGGCAAGAAAACATCGAGAGAAAACCAGCCAATCGGATGGGAAATCATCAAATAACTTCTCCCACTCTGGGCGGAGCGGAAGGGAGTATCAGACTTTTACTGACTAAAACCCACCCATGTTCCTTCCTCGCCCTTTATGTTCCGGGGCCACGGTATCTATTTCGAATAGTCCCGCAGCCCCGGCAGGCTTCGACCCTGCGAGCCCCTTCACTGTGCTGACATCTCTTTGAGAAACCCGCATACCTGAGACATATTTCTCAACGGCAAGTAAAACCAAGTCATAAAACTCTGACATCAGTTGTTTAATTAAATAAGATTGTTAAGTCTCTAACTAAGTAAAATGATGCCACTACTGCATTTCACGATAATTCCATTAAAAAAGATGTGGTCTCTGTTTGAATGTAAATATCGTGAAATGCAGCGTGAGACGCTACAAACCAAAATTATATTTCAACCTGAATTCCTCTAGTTAGAAAACACATTTCAAGCAGACATGAAGTTGAAACGGAATTTAATTTCATACGCAAAAAGTTTTAATTCAAACTCGCCACTTAGCACATAACTTGCATGCATCACCTACTTAAAAGTTAGGACCCCTTAATTGCGTCACCGCGAGTAATGTTTTAAAACACTTCATACGAGGAGTTAACGTAAAAGTTAACGTTAAAGACTCGTGCAAATATATTAAGGGGAAAACGTCGGGGTGGCAGAAATTCAGTTTTTGTGATGTTTTTTTGAAGTTGATGTTATGATTCATTGATTTGGGATCGTAAAATATGTTTACTGAGAATTATAATCACTACAAATAAATAATAATAAAATAAAATAGAATAAAAATCTTTATTTCCAGCTAAGAAATTAGAGTTGTAACTCCAATTTCACTACATTCTTTCTACAATATAATTATCATTTAAGTTGAGAATTGTACCTAACACAGACGTCATACACCTCTGTCACCCAAGCTAAGATTAAACTTGTGTTATGAGTGTCAGGGCTCTCTTAGTTCACCAGAACGTTAAATACATCATAGTTCGGAATTTGAAACACGTCAAACAGAAAACAAGATAAAGAAAAGAAAAATATGCAAGTAAATATTAATTAATTAATTAGAAGGCAAACCATAATTATATAAATAAAATTGAAGTGTGACTGATCTGTGTGTGTTGATGATTTCCCATTTGAAATAAAAAAGTGTCTCTCCAAATAAAAATATGCCCTAATAACAAAAATCATTTTTATCAGTCTGTTTGCTCTGGCCACAGATATTATAATACTTCGTCTCTGGCTAATATCCAAACCGGGAGGACCGATTTGGACTTTTAATGGTAGATAGTTGATGTTAAAAGGAGTAACTTAAGGCGACTACATGAGCTAAATTAGCAAATCTATTCGTGGTGGTTCAAACTTCGTTCTGAACTTGCACTACGACGTGGTTGTTACATGAGTCACTGCGGGCCGAATAGTACAAAATAAGTGGTTTCAATCGATTTACAAAAAATCTTTTGGTTGGCTTCTTCTTCTTCGTGTCGATGATTCCCATTGTTGTTACATGTTAAATTTGTTTCGACCAGAACTCAGCCACGTCAACGGCGCTGGTGGTGGCTTTGGACAGGTCCTTTAGAGTGCAGGTGGAGTTGCACAAAGAGCATGTCAGGAGGTGGGCCATGGTTTGAGACGAGGCTCCGCAGTCGCACTCAGCTTTATTAATTTTTGATTGAACTAAAAAAGTAAAACACTTGATGCTAATTTGTGGCTTGTAGAATTATTTGCCAAAAAATCAGAATGAGGTATTATGTATGGTTTTTACTCGTTAAAATATTTTTTTAGTAATAAGTTCGAAATTTTTTTCCATCGTGGAAAATTAGTTGTATTATGTTTTTAAAACACCATCATACTAGCACATATCCTGAAGAATATAATATATTTTTCTTGTTGTATTTATTGCATTGAATCATTTACTTTTAGTCATTATAAAACTCGCGTTTAGCTCCTGTACTCGCCTTAAGATAAAGGAAAAACGAAGTTCCGTCCAAAAAAAAACCCCTTGCAAGTGGTAACAAAATCCTATTCAAAAAAGGAAGTAATATTTTTTATTTTAATTGCACGCGAACGAAGCTCGCAGGTAACAGCTTAAACTACTCTAAAGAATGTCTATTTCATGAAATCATAACATTTGAGGGACTCAATCATCAACATACAATCCGATACCAATCTGCAAATGATAAAAAACGTAACAAAATTTAAATTCCGCGTACACCCTAGATGGTTTCACCTTAACGTAAAAGTTAACGTTAGAGACTCATGGAAATATGTTAAGAAACCGCGGCGCAACTGTTTAAGTAGCGGGGAATGTTTTCGCGACTCGTTCTAAGTGACAGCCCGTGTGTTAAGGGGAGGTTTACGTTAAGTGATTACACGGTACGGTGGTTTGTTTTTTGGTTGATGTTTAAATATGTCGATGTTTTTTAACGGTGAGTGTAAAAATGCGCATAACAATTTTGTTTGATGGCGAATTTGCTCGCGAGGCATGAAAGATTTCGATTACTTACTTTAGAGATGTTTTTTCTTTGTTGGAAAAAAAAAATGTGCACAAGTTATTTTATATTGGGAGAAAACGTATCAACATTTTGAACATGACCTTATGTAGTGATCCTTTTTAGTGCTTATCCAATTAAAACCTATTTGTAGATCATACTTGCTTTTTTAATCGCAAAAAAAGGCTAAATGTGTTCCAAATTATATTCTTTTTTGCAGCTTAAGCTGGTTTGTTGTTGTTACAGTTGTTTGTTATTGCCCATTAAAACACACACACACATAACTATGTGCGCTTTATTGACAATTAGGCAAATATTAGACCTTTTTAGGCCCAAAGATCATCACCGTCATTCTCCTGCTATCATTCATCATCTTTCCATTTCAATCATCATCATCATAACACCATTTTACCAATTTATGTAATTGTGGTCAGCGCAGTATTTATAGTCTTCTTATTCTTTTTAGCCACTACGATAAAAAAAAACACTAATAACTTGTTAAAACCACACACCCTTAACACGTAAGACCCCGCACACAGTGGCGGGGGTGTCTCACTGACTTTATTAAAAGACCGTAATGGCGGCGCCGTCATACAGCTAATTTGAGGAACTTGCCAATCTGCCCTGTTCTCGATCACTTAGCGGAGCGGTTAAGTCATTACTTAACTTTGAACGTCAGTTTACGTCATATGTTAGGCTGGCTACTTAGAAATTATGTACTTATTTGAAAAACAAATAGAGGTTGAAGTCAGAAAAACACACTCGAAAAATGATTTGCAGATCTATTCAGCATAATTTAGAGCTACTTGCAATATGTCCATAAACAAAAAAAAGACGTGTGGCACTCGGGGACTGCCGCGGTAAAGCTAATGCATAGCATTTTGATCAACTTATGCAATTATAATGATTTATTTATTTTATTTTTCCGCTTGTTGCCGGCTCTAGGATCAAACACAGACTGAATGTTCAGGCTCGGCTTCCCATCACGATGAAATTATGAATTTTATAATAAATGTTCCACACACACATACACAGACACGTCAAACTTATAACACCCCGTAGTTTTTGCGGCGTCTTTTCTGTCATCTTCAATTTAGCGTTAATGGTTTATGCGGTATTAAATAAACAAATAAACAATTTACAGGTATTTTTTTTTAATTTCAGTTTGTCTTTAGAATTGTTGCTAGGTTAAGTTCATCGTAAAATGTAAAAAAACGCTGTATACGAAAAACTTACTCAACCTTGTATGATAAGAAAGCAACAACAAATTAATAAACACATGCTAAACCTAATACCTACACTCATAAGCTGAAACAAATTAATCCCATATACATTAAAATTAACATAATAAATAAGCGAAGTATTCCCAAAACTGATTACATACAATCTACTTATCTCTACGAACCGACAACCGACTGATGTTTCATGTGGTGTGGTGTTAAGTTTTTCATCACATGATTAGGGGCAAATTGCCCCCCTTTTTCCACCCCTGGGGATCCGGCAAATCTACCGTTATCCCCACTAAGACCCGAGGAGCTTTCTTAGCTCGCGGTTCGACGATGTGTTAAGATTAGAGGTGGCATTTTCAAATTATTAACATTATAAAAAGAACTAGGTTATTGAAGAAATTTCAACTTTTAATACGTACATATGACTTTGTCTTCGTTATGAGTCGACGAGATAGTCGGACAATAATAGTACATTGTTCACCGAGAGGAGAAAGTGACCGATTACCGTCGAGGGTGTCGTTTGAAGCACGAGCCGTAGGCGAGGGCTTTAAAACACCCGAGATCGGGAATCGCACTTTCTCTCGAGTGATACATAGTGCTTTATACTACACCTACGAGGAAAAAAAATAAATTCTACGCAAACTGAATCCTCAAACAACACACAAATTGAAAATGGCGCCAATGGCGTCTGCAATTTTCACATGTTCTTTTTTCAAATTGTTAATCCTGCCGCCGCAGGATCGCACTGCCAGCCCGACACCATCCAACACACAGCTAGTGGCCAGTGTCATTTTGCGAACTTGGAGATAAAAACTCACTGTAAAAACTTTTTGGCTTTTGATATTTAGGTTACCGGCGCATAGTCTTACCAAAAATTAAAAAAGAAAAACCAAGTAAGAAATGGATTTTCATACACTTTTCTCTCCCGCTCAGATTCGTTTTCTCCCCGCATATTTGTTTGATATGCAATGACGTACTTTCTACCGTAAATTTGATAAAGTTTCAAGGTACTTTCCAAGCAGGTGTGGTATAAAGGATCTTTATTGCACATGTTTAGTTGTGATAACTGCGTGTTAACACTAGCGTTATAAAACAGGTTGAAATCTTACAGGTTCTTTCTTACTCTTCTTTGAAATATTTCATCTCATCAAATAACATGATTTAGGTATTTGTTGGCAGTTGAAATGCACCGTACCTAACGAGGCCTAAACTCTGATGACATAATAATAAGTTCTTATAAAAGTTTGGGTACCTTAAACTCAGACCAAATAAAAAACCAAGAAACAGCGCTGCGAACAACAAAGTAAAGCCTGTTTCGTAATGCTCCTGCTTAGTTTAATTGTAGTTTGATTTAAATGTGTGCGTGTGAGCGTATATGCACAGAGCAGATCTACTAATTTGTTTTTTTTCAGCGATAGCAAAAATAATATATACTAGCTGGGGAAATACGACTAGACATGCCATTTTCAGTGCAAACAAAAAATTACCACATTCCACATTCAAAAAATCACTGCCAAGCTACAACAAAAAAAGAAACAAAAAAGCTTCCATACCTAATTCCATTTTCAAAATACCGCCTCCTTTTTTAATCTGTTTCGCGGTCCAACCGCTGTGTAATTAGATTCCATCGCAGAGTGGTGTAATTCGTGCAAAATGGAAGACATATCGCACATAACATGTTTACAAGAAATTATCTGAGGGATCATATCGACTAGATTAGCTTGCAGTCGTGTTTAGTTGGGACTTTTGTGACAGTTGTAGTGTTTCTGATGTTTGAGTGTTTAGTTTGTTAAGTAATTTTGTAGTTATGCTGTGGTTCATTTGCTTTGATAGGTTTAATGAGAAATACAAGAACACTATTTAAAGCTTTTTTAACTTTATTTCGTTTTTAGAGTTCTGTAGCCAAATGGCAAAAAACGGAACACTTATGGATTCGTCATGTCTGTCTGTCCGTCCGTGTGTCACAGCCACTTATTTTCCGAAACTTTAAGAACTATGCTGTTGAAATTTGGTAAGTACATGTATTCTATGAACAGCATTAAGATTTTCACACAAAAATAAAAAAAAAAACAATAAATTTTGGGGGCTCCCCAAACTTAGAACAAAAAATGTTTTTTCATCAAACCCATACATGTGGGGTGCCTATGGATAGGGCTTCAAAAATGTTGTTGAGGTTTCTATTTTTTTTTTTTCTAAACTGAATAGTTTGCGCGAGAGACACTTCCGAAGTGGTAAAATGTGCCCCCCCCCCCTTTAACTTCTTAAATAAGAGAATGACAAAACTAAAAAAAAAATTGATGTACGTACATTAACATGTAAACTTCCACCGAAAATTGGTTTAAACGAGATCTAGTCAGTGGTTTTTTTAATACGTCATAAATCGGAAACCGCAATTTACCTTTCATTCAATCAACTCAAATATTTTTTTATTTTGTTGCTTGTTGTTTCTACTGGCATGCACTTTCATACACTACACATCTATACTTAATAGATAAGTATCCAAAGGTCAATATATAAAAGTTAAATTTTATACTGTAATATGGCAATATCAGTGGCGAAGGGCTAATTTTTGTAACAATACTTGGAAGCGCGATGCATGCATGTACGTAATTTGTAGTTTTTCACAACCAATTTTCTCTTAGAGCATGAGATTAGTATTTATATTTGTGTGTTATACGGTCAAATAATTGCAATCATCATTTCAGCCGAAAGAGACGTCCACTGCTGGACATAGGCCTCCTCTAAGTGTCGCCACATCGACCGGTCCCGTGCGACTCGTATCCAGCGGATTCATGCAACCTTCACTAGGTCATCGGTCCACCTAGTGGGAGGCTTTCCAACACAGCGTCTTCCAGTTTGTGGTCGCCACTCCAGAACTTTTCGGCCCCATCTTCCATCCATTCTGCGAGCAATTTACCCTGCAATTCTTCGAGCTACGTCGGTAACCTCGGTAGTCTTTTATGTAATTTGTAGTTCTTTTACAACCAATTTTTTCTGAGAGTAAATATTTGTATCTTTATTTGTGTGTTGGTAAACGGTCAAATAAGTGATTGCATAAATATTCTAAACTAGCTGACCCGCGCAACTTTGTCTGCGAATGAAGGTTAAATTTTTAATAAAAGTATCCTATGTTACTTCTAATACCTCCAAGAATATGTGTACAAAGTTTAATGATGATCGGTTGAGTAGTTTTCGCGTGAAAGCGTAACAAACAAACTTACATTCACATTTATAATATTAAAGGATTAGAAACTGCTAATTATTATAAGTCACACTAAAACTTTGCCCAACTTCAATTATTCTCATTGTCAAAACTGTATCATACGACAAATATTTGTCAATGGTAATTTGTCCAGCATGACACGCGCGCAAGCACCGAAGGGGTTGAAGATGAGGGTTTTACTTTACCTTTAACAGCAGCGACCTACAAACAACCTTAATGCAACGAAAATAATGTACACTATAATTTGACAGACACTGGGGTTACAATAGGGTAACACCATCACCCACTTGTTCACAGTGCCGTCGCACGAGTATAGTGTTGCGACAAATTGTATTAATTCCTCATTTCGTGTTATGACAGATGATATTAAAACTTCAAGTCGCAGGAAGGCTTTGGGGTTGTGTGAGTCAGGGGTGATCGAAAGACGTATATGTACCTATTTGTAAATTCTGCAGTTGAAAATGAGGTGGATAAGCATGGAATTTTAATCTGAGCCGGTTTCGAATACGTAGTATCTACTCTATGTACGAGTATCTGTTAAGAATAATTTCGCTCACCTTAGCTTAGGCTCACCTTGATCAAAACCGAAAATAGAAATGGACCGGCTCGGCTGTCACTGCCATTTCACTTAATGATTCTTAAAATAACTGCGATCGATCCGACCCACATAAACACCTACAGCAGCTGAAGATTCTAAAAATATTTCTACGATTATAAATTGTAGGTAAGTTAGTAAGCATTTAGTTAGCTTTCATTGACTTGAATATGCCTTGGTGGCTGAGAGAATGTCATACTCGCTTAAATGTCTCGCTGATGGTGTCGGGTGAGTCGGGTCATTTAGTTCCCTTCAATATGGTTGAATTGAATGGCGCTGATCCATGCGTCATGTTCGTGAACCTGCGCTGTCAGTCGGGACTGGTCATCTCTTAGCTGCCATGGATCATTTGAATTGCTTTATTTTAAATTGTTGATCTATTTTTTTTACTCTGGACGCTCTTATTGTGCACGTCTTTCTACATCGTTCTCACATATATGTATAATCTCAATATGAAAGATGTTACCAAGATTTTGTAACAACATTTTTGATTGAAAAGAGTGTCCATGGAGTTTCTTGCCCGTTCTTCTCCATAGAGATCTACGCTAGGGAATGGGCAACTACAGTACTTTCTCAAGTTATTATGCCTTGTGTCTGTGACTTAGGCTCACCTTGATCAAAACCGAAAATAGAAATGGACCGGCTCGGCTGTCACTGCCATTTCACTTAATGATTCTTAAAATAACTGCGATCGATCCGACCCACATAAACACCTACAGCAGCTGAAGATTCTAAAAATATTTCTACGATTATAAATTGTAGGTAAGTTAGTAAGCATTTAGTTAGCTTTCATTGACTTGAATATGCCTTGGTGGCTGAGAGAATGTCATACTCGCTTAAATGTCTCGCTGATGGTGTCGGGTGAGTCGGGTCATTTAGTTCCCTTCAATATGGTTGAATTGAATGGCGCTGATCCATGCGTCATGTTCGTGAACCTGCGCTGTCAGTCGGGACTGGTCATCTCTTAGCTGCCATGGATCATTTGAATTGCTTTATTTTAAATTGTTGATCTATTTTTTTTACTCTGGACGCTCTTATTGTGCACGTCTTTCTACATCGTTCTCACATATATGTATAATCTCAATATGAAAGATGTTACCAAGATTTTGTAACAACATTTTTGATTGAAAAGAGTGTCCATGGAGTTTCTTGCCCGTTCTTCTCCATAGAGATCTACGCTAGGGAATGGGCAACTACAGTACTTTCTCAAGTTATTATGCCTTGTGTCTGTGACTGTAGCTTTGATTTTTCTTTCAATTTTTTGACATTGAAAAGTGCCGTAATGGTCTAGTTGAAATAAATGATTTGAGTTTCGAGTTTGAGTTTAAGATAACCGGACGTATTTCAGACGCAGGTCCGGACACCGGACACTTCTTCTTTATAATGGTTTTGGTTAGTGCTTAACCCGGTGTCAAAGTTTTAAGGCCGCCCATGGGGCTTAACTTGAGACACTGTAATGTATATGTAAGACAATGCCCACTGTTGTCCGGAACTTGTACCTATCCGTTTGTAGTAGATAATATTGTATGAAATCAAATTTCGTTTCCACTGATGTTCTTGCCTTGTTCTTCAAATATCAGAAGAAGTGTACCCACTCAAACATGATTTAAATCCAGCTTCCAATTGTTGCGTAAAATGTGACAGATTTCATTTTCACCCCTGATTTGATTTGAGTAGGAAAATGATTGATAAAGTAGAGGTAAGTACAACGCGCCAAGTGCGTGCCGCGTGAAGTCGCGGCTCGAGTGACAACAAAAAGAAAATGAAGATGATGGAAATGTAGGAAAGAGTGTTCGGAGTGTTGCCGCGGCAATATCGGATCGTGCCCATACATGTTTCCATGTATTGCTTTTTTTCGATAATGTTTTCAAGCTTGTTAAAGCGATTACTTGAGCTAAACACGAGTTTTATAATAACTAAAAGTATATGATTCACTGCCATAAACAAGACCAGAAAAATATATGATATTCTTCAGGATATATACTAGCATGATACTGTTTTGAAAACATAATACAATTAATTTGGCTCGATAAAAGAAATCACGAATCTAAAAATATCTTTAAAACAATAAAAAAACATACTAATATGCATGCGATAATTCTGATTTTTTGTCAAATAATTCTACAAGCAATATATTAGCATGATACTGTTTCAGTTTTTTAATCCAATTAATAGTTTTTTTTGTAAATCGATCGAAACCACTCATTTCGCGCTATTTGGCCCGCTGTGGCTGACTTAACAACCACTTTGTAGTGCAAGCTGATTAGAACGTTATTCTAACAGCATTTCAAAAGAAGTTTGTACCACCACAAATAGAGTTGCTAATTTAGCTCGTCTAAGCGCCTTAACTATCGTATTTCTATAGTTGATGCATTTTAGTCACTAACTGACTACTGATTTAGTACTGTAAGTACCAACTGGGTCGTGTAGGTCAGATAGGCAGTCGCTTCATGTATAATACCGGTACTAAAGATGCATCTGGTAAGACTGTAAGCCGACCCCAACACAGTTGGGAAGAGGCTAGACAGATGAACTCCAAACTGATTTTCTTGAATAAAACAAAATAGCTGCTCATTCATTTCTCAAAAACTACAGCTCATCGTTAATACTGCACCTAAGTTAAACACAAACCTAAAATATTTTTAGAGTGCACCAAAGTCTCGAATCGAATAAACTGGCCAACATTGGAAATGGTCGCATTGACGCAACTGTCTAAATTACAAAATTGTCCAATCAGCGAAATTTATCAAATGACAATTAAATCAGCTAACGAGTGACGGAAACTGACAGGGATACGCGAACTCTTAGCACCTTCGTACACAGGGCTACAAAAATCTTCGATACAAGGACGATTTTAGTCTCCAAGCGACTGCCGCCATACAAATCCATAATGTCGGCGACGCGACTCGTGTACGAACTTCAATGGATTTGTATGGCGGCAGTTGCTTGAAGACTAAAATCGTCGAGTATCGAAGACTTTTGTAGCCTTGTGTACGAAGGGGCTTATATGAAGTCATTTTGTTCTAAACAGGCTGGTGTCCGCAACTCCACGTCAAAGCGCGTATTTAGCGTATGGGCTATACCAAATCCACCACGATGGCCCCGTGTGGGTTGGTAGATGTCACATGTCTTCAAAATTTTGGTTCTAGGAGATGCCGGTTTCCTCACGATGTTTTTCTTCACCGTTTTTGAGAGCAATGGACCCATGACTTACTGTTCGTAAGTCGGGGCCGCTACCACTGGGCCACCGCTGTTCTCATATGTTCAACGCTACCGTTCGCAAAATTTTGTCGTATGTTTTATAATTTTTGTGTAGACAAAAGTTCGATATGACGCGTCGTTAGCTTCGGTCGCACGCCGGTAGGGTTGCGCCGTACGCCCCCTGTACGTACGCCCCCGGGGTTTTAGCTAATTGGCTTTATTATTTACACAACACTATATTAGGTTTTATATTGTTTATAATAAACATTAATTGTTGTGGAAGAAACTTTCTAAAATAGAAAATGGTTGATTAATGGAAAAAGTAACTGACTGATAAAATATCTTTTTATCAGCTACTACTTACTTATACATTAAAGGAGTTCAAGTGGGTATATGGCTATCTTTATCTACAGGATTAAAACAGAGTCTTCTTGAAGCCGTTAACCAAGCATTTTGAAAAGTAACTCTGCGTCAAAAATTATTGCTGGGACACCACAATTTTTTGGGGTAAAAAATCACATTTTACGATAAATCTCAATGTAACGCATTCAACACATTGTGCTGATAGATGCATTGAGTAGTAAACCACAAGAGTACCTATTTAAAGTTAGATAAAACATTAAAAACAAAAAAAAAAATGATATTCTTTTATTAATCACAAGTTAAGTTATTTTCACTAGCAAATCCAAACATATTCCTACTCGTTTAAAACGAAAACAAATTAAAAAACTTTACAAAACATAATCAATCTCAACAATTTACTCCACCACTCGAACTAGAAACAAATAATAATTAAGTAGGTACTCGTTACTGGCAACCCTATTCACAAGTATTTGGAGTACCATTATAAAGCTGTGTTGTTTACACGCTTGACAACCCTATTGTTTTATAACACGAGTGCTTCTACACGTCACAGGGGGAGTTATAATTTTTTTCAAGTGATTCTTTTTTGTTTTTGATTTTTGAATTTGGATCTGTCATTTTTGTTATGAGGAGATGTGAATTTTGAGAGCTTGAGAATTTGTCAACTGTTTTTTGTTTTGCCGCTGCAGACCGCGAGTGAGATGGCATGGTGACTTGGATGGTCTTCCTTAGGAATGGTCAAGAAGTGGTTCAGAACCAGGAGCAAAAAAAAAGAGGGGGGCTTTGCCCAATCGTGGGGCAGTACAGGCTATCTATGATAAAATAATGACTGATGTATGCCCTTAGCTGTACCTAACAACAAAACTACATACATCTAGGGAAAGGTATTTACAGTGTATGCATGACGAGAGGGCCTACACAAAGTAACATTATAATATCACCTACCAAAAAGTTTTTTCCAATCCTGTTGGAAGCCATTGTTGAAATACGAAACACTTTGAAAGCGATTGCCACTGTTCTAAGCCTTCTAAAAGTATTTCCAATCAAACAGATCTTGGCACTCATTGACCACAGTAATCAATCATTCTATTAGGTGTACGATTCATTTATCAGACGGTTTTAGAAACTAATTTGCATCCACTTTGGCCATCAATAGCCTTTGTAGTGATGTAGCAGTCGGTCTTGGAATAGTTTTCATAGATAATAATTAGGAGCTGAGGTGCAACTGTTTTCTATAGTGCGGAATAACGATGGTGATGACGCAGATTATCATCGTCTTTCTAGCCGTTTCCTAGCTATGGGTCGGCTAAACTGAACATCAGTGTTTTACAAGGAACGGCTGTCTATTTGAGAAATCTAAGTTATTGTTGAACATATGTCAAATAAGTAAGAAAGAAAGTAAAACAGATATCTCAATGTTTTGCTACGACGTACAAATATCAGGGGAATGAGCTAAAAATAGTCCTACTTTTGTCCTATTTCCCGAAAAGACATTAAAATAGCACAATATCCCAATCACTTATCGGCTCCTGTACCACTAGTACATTCCGCTTGGCGCCGCTCGTTCTCACCCGCCCCGCTGTAATCCAATATGGCCGACAGCTGCTCCCAAAAGCTTCCTTTTTATATTTTTCGGGCGAATTATCACCGACACTCTGCAACCGGACGAGGATGCGAATCAAATTGAAAGCCGACTCAATTATATTACCAAGCTCTTATAGGGCTGTCGCAGATTGTGGTAATGTTTGACGTGTGTCTTTGAGGTTAAGTAATTTGTCAAGATATTGGAGCAGTAAGGGTTGGACTGCTTAGTATGATAGGTCAAAGATTGAATTCTGAGACGTTTTGCATAGATCATTGACCATGTTCTTTTTAAAGAAGTGCTTCAAATGATCTTCTTAAATCATCAAGGAATTATTAGGTTTCCAAGTCTGTGCCTTCTGTCAAATACACAGCTTAATTTATTAAACATTCCATCAATTCCCGACCATTCCGATTCGTCCAGCAAATTCCTATACCTAATCCCCAGTCCTCTTCACATGAGACACCCCTTAATCCCCGTAGCACGTGCGCCAAGGTGTGAGCGGCGGAATGGCGTGCGGGCGCGGGGTAACAGCCTCATACCGTAATACCATTCCGAGATGAGCGACTTAAACGCGTTACAGACCACCAGTCCTACCCGACCTGTCCCTCCCCCCGCACCACTCACATATTCCAAGATATTGAAACAAACCAATGAAGTATTGGAGTCCAATCTAACATGGGCATACGCGTTCAATTCTCAACTGTTTTGGTGGTTTTGCCAACGAAGTGGAGTAGAGTGGCTTTTGACAATGGTAGTTAACTAATGGAAGTGAATGCTCGAAGCGGACAAACGAAATTGGATAGATATTGTCTTACGTGGCTTGTGGCTGATGCCTGGTGGTTACGTCGATTGGCTGTGCTAGGGAGGAGTCCGGTCAATGTTGACGTTTGACGTTTGATTGTAATTACGTTGGTAACTTTAGAGTTGGCGTCAGTTGCAACTACGAATGGGGAATGGGTATAATTAAGTGGAGTACGTAAAGGGGTTCTCATCGGACCTGCAATTATGCAGTCAAGTCTAATTCAGTCACTTCACTGAACAGCTGACAGAATTTAATATTTTAATAAGAATAATGGTTTCCTTCCTTCCTTATCGTGTGGTTAGTTGCCTAACCTGGTGTCAGAGTTTATATGCCCCCCATGAGCCTCTAATTCAGTCACTTCAGTGAACAGCTGACAGAATTTAATATTTTAATAAGAATAATGGTTTCCTTCCTTCCTTATCGGGTGGTTAGTTGTCTAACCTGGTGTCAGAGTTTATATGCCCCCCATGGGCCTCTAACTTGGCTTAACATGCAGTCGAGAAATATCTCTCAGGCATGCTGGTTTCCTCACGATGTTTTCCTTCACCGAAGCAAGTGATAATTATACAATACGCTAATGGCTTAATGGGCGGGCATATATGCGGGGGGATGAGAAAAATGTTGTAAGGATAGTTTTGAGTATAACTTTGAATGGGTATAAGAGTAGAGGAAGATCAAAGTAACTGTGGGTGGACTGTGTAGATGATGATAAAGAAAGAAAAGAGGTGTCTGATGCGATGACGAGTCAGCGAAGTATGGAAGAAATAGACAAGCTGCATCGACCCCAAATAAGTTTGGATAAGGGCAGAAGTATGATGATGATGTTTAAGTAAAGAAAAAACTAAAATTACAAGAAAATCAAAGTCCAAAAAGGTCTTATTGACAAAAATCTTTCTCTTGACATTTATCATACACATCTTATAAACATAAAACAAGGTATCCACCAAACACTTAACAGGCATTATGATTCAGCAGATACGTGCAATAAAAGTGTAGACCCCGAGCGACAGGCAGCCACTAAATTGTGGCTGTAGCTTCCTCAACGACGGAATTGGGCAATTTTTATTTGGGCATAAATAAAACAGGAACGTAGCGTGGAGCAATTTGACTAAAACAGGTGCGGTATTGCTCGGTTCGGGGAGAGTACATTCTCGAGCAAAAAATATGTATGCATTTTGTAAATGTCAATGGCAGTTCTTTTTCTTTTTTTTCTTTAATTTTCTTTTCAGGCTTTTCCAGACGTGTTCAAGAAAATTATTAGAGAAATTTTCCCGTAAACGTGATCAATATGTGTATCATTTTTTTATTGTAAGAACACATATGTTTGTAGTCTAATTTATCAAATTAATGGTGTTTAATCGATAGAACAACTTTTATTTTAAATTTATATACGCCTATATCTTCTTGTGCAAATCTCGCAATTGAAATAAGGTTTTTTTTGTAAGATAATAATCAAAGGGAAAGGTTGTCATTGTATGCACATTAATGCAATTTGTATGTACCTAGTTTTTTTATATTTGTGTGCAATAATGAATAAGAACAAACCATTTTCGTGTAGAATAATGAAGGATCTAAAATATTGTATACGTAAAAATCAGATAGAATCATTCAGTAGGAGACAATCACTTTCAAAAAGTTTTAGTGTACATACTTTCGCTCTTTGTATACTCTTATACTACTCGTTTGCTGTATCAGTTATGTAAACTGTTGAAATCGTTTTGGAAATGGGTTGAATTACATGTGGTCGATATCCAATGGTTCTTATTTCATTTTTAAAATCATACATTTTACATAGTCACGGGAATCTATACTTAATATTATAGAGCAGAAGAGTTTGTTTGTTTGTTTGGTTGGTTGAACGCGCTAATCTCAGGAACTACCGGCTCGAATTGAAAAATTATGTTTGTGTTGGATAGTCCATTTATCGAGGAAGGTTTTAGGCTATATAACAACACGCTACAATATTTAGGAGCGGAGCAGGAATGAAAAATGTTGCAAAAACGGGCCGTTTTTTTCCTTTCGTTTTTCTCTCTTATGTGACGCAGACGAAGTTGCGTGGGTCAGCTAGTGCTAAATAAACTATCTAGTTCCATACCATAAACCACTGTTTTAAGTTTAACTACTCGAGACCACCTGTAACTACAGCCAAAGATGGACAAATGACAGCCGGGACCAACAGCTTAACGTGCTTTCCGAGGCACGGGGGTAACTCTGTATGTAAGGGTGGTCACCCATCCACAGACCAACCTAGATAAGCACGGCTTAACCTAAAGTTCGGTCCGAGCGGCTGATATTATTTAGCCACGAGCTCTCCTCTCTTCCACTATCGAATTAAATAGTTCCATAACAGAATGAAGGCATAACCTTCGTTCATTCGGATCAATTTCCAAAAAAGCTTTTTGACCCTCGTTCACGTACGGGTTACGAAGCACTCGCATTACATTCGGTCTCCAGTTCAATATCATTCACTCTCCGGTCTCCGCAATGCAAAAAAATAAATCGAAAATGAATTTCGGTTTGCAAACTCTATATTGAATCTAAATGGATTTTTCACTCGAAGTTTTGTAAAAATTGTGGTAAAGTTAGTATTGGGTATTACTTTCAATCTTCTTTTCAATTCGTATGCTTGATTAGAAGCAAATTATTGATTTTAGATGTTGAACCATCTTTGTTAAGGTATAAAATACTTTTTATCTTGGTAATTACCACATAACTGGTTCTGGTACACTTAACCAAAACCAGTCGTGCATAAGATATACATATATTTTTAAATAGCAACACACAAAATAAAAAATCAAACTAGAGTTATTGGTACATAGTAAATCCATAATCAAAATCTTATGACAAGATTTTTGGGCTTTACTTATTTTGTACGACGTAGTACATAGTACAGAAGATTCTTGTGTACGAAATTGTTCTGTAATAAATCGATAGGTCATCGTCATCATTATCATCAGCCTATTATGTTCCCACTGCTGGTACACAGGCCTCCTCTCTATTAGAGATATGATATGATATGGGGATTCATGGGTAAAAAGTAATATGAAATTGAGACCAGAGAACTCCAAACTAGACAAGACAAACTCAAACTCAAACTCTTTATTGCATTCATGTGTACATTTAGTTGTTACATACTACGTAAGGAAGTTCCAACATGAAACCCGGTTAGGGCACGGCAACATAATAGATTGGACATAACAAGCATCCAGTGAGTATCCAAATATAATATAACTAATATAATTATCATCGGAAATATTCCTAGTATCTATTAGGTTTATGTAGTTATTATAATTAATATCTTGACATCATTAAATTATTCTATTTACGTCTAAGTATTCATTATTATGCTGTATTAAATTGTATCAGTTCTTAAAAAATAAATTAATAATGTCATTAATTTGTATGAATATATATGATATATTACATTTTATTAATTTATATTCTCTATTATATTTATATTATATTAATTCATCTGCACGCCGGCGAAGCTTGAGATAAAAGTTAGCAAGTTCAAGTCTTTTTTTATTTTTACGGTTGGGAAAACATCAAATTACTTCTCCAACTCTGAGAGGAGCGGGAGGGAGTGTCATACTTTTACTGACTAAAACCCATCCATGTTCCTTCCTCGCCTTTTATGTTCCGGGCCCACGGTATCTCTTTCGAACAGTCCCGCAGAAAATAAAATCCCTCATTAAAACATTTTTTCGGTGAGATTATATTCCATGGTTGCAAGTAAGTACTTAAATGATATACAACCAAAATCTTAAACACCATTTGCAATCACATGTTGAAGCATATGACATAAAAAAGTAACCCCACAATCGACGTTATATGCAATAAAGTGATGTTATGGTGACTTTGAGCATTACCATGCAAAAGTTCCGAGTATTTATATAAGGCAAGTGACGTTCTTGAACAAGCAAGCTGTCTACTTAAGCCCGTTTTCAATAATGTACCGACAGGTCTCGGTCGGTTGCTGTCGCAGATAAAGGGGCTACGGAGCGTTACCTGTTACTGCTGTTTCTATAACATTATTTTCAAACGTCAATTAGACAGAATCGGTAGATAGCACCTCTAACCGCTGGTAAGCGCAATCCTCCGAAGCGTTTCGTTTTTGCGTTCGGTTGTAATAACTTTTATTACTTGTATCATTTTAAATATTATTAAACGTGCTTTTTATAAGTTCCAGTACCACAATTTACGTAATCCCTATATTTTTATGCACAATTGTTACTACAATTGAGAAGTAGAGGCATATTGCGGCAATTTAGTATAAAAAGGAACACGATAATACATACAGACCTGCTACAGAAATGAAACGTAGTTTTGACAGTACTAACATGATGGTATTGTAAAATATTTTATTTAAATATTAACACGGAAAGCATCGTTTCATGTGTTCTAAAGTTTTAGAATTTCTGATTATTTCTATTAATCGTTTGGTTTTGTGTGTGTGATACATAATGGCTCAAAAAAAGCGCAACCGTATTTCTTGAATAATTTGACTGAATACATATATTATGTATATTCCTCCTAACCGTTTCGGTCACAGCGGCTAATCTTAGCGGAGACTAGCGATCGGCGCGGGACATATTATAGTGCTCTAGTGCGTGCGCAGCCAAGATCAGGTGCAGGACCAACGGCACCGATTTCCGAGGCACGGGGGTATCATACCTCCAACTTCCAAACTTCGGGCTACTACTGAGGAATTACTAATGGAAAAACTCGACAGCACTTTTTACCCGACCCGGGATCCCATAACACGCTAAGCAGTCGTGTTTGAGACCACGAGATCAACTGGGCAGTTGACTGAATAAAATGTATTCAAAGGTTCTATGGTCACCCACACATACTATAGACGCCACAATGATTGCATTTTACAATTTCAGATGTAAGCAAGATCCATGGATCAAGATTAGGTCATGCTCCTACTTACCTTGGTTGGCAATCATAGTGTAATAAACTCAAAAGCAACAAATGCAAGGAACAATACGTTAAAAGGACGAGGATGGGAAGTCTGTTTGTGTATCTCTTGTGTTAAATTAGCACAAATTGCTTTTGTGTACCTGCCTAGTTTTTTCACGTAAAAAACAATTTTTGATGATAATAAAATAGCATTATACTAAAACTTTAGTGTTTTATTTGGCTTAACATTTGTCGTGTCCCTTCGTCCAGCATACTCACCATGGAATCCTGATATTTCATGAATGTCAAAAAACTGTTCTGAAATAGTGCTAAATAGTGCCCAAAGGAAAAAAATAGTGCTCTTGTACTTGCGAAGTTATAGCCATAGTTCGATGAGTATGCTGGACGAAGGTTTCGCCCAGCATACTCACCTCCGTCCGGAGAATCTGTATACGCTTCAAACATAATTCATACTTCAAAAAATAGTTCCCAAATAGTGCCAAACGGTGCCCAAAAAGAAAAAACAGTGCTCGAATAACTTCGGAGTTATAGGCTTCGTTCAGTGAGTATGCTGGGCGTAGGTTCTACGCCCAGCATACTCACCTCAGTGCGCGAATATCGAACGAGCTATAGGTACAATTTACGTCTCAAAAAATTGTGCTTGAAATAGTGCCCAATATCAGTCCAATTTTTGCTTGACTTTTGACCTAGAAAACCATTAAATTTGATTGTAAACTTCTACATACATTACATTGAGTACAGTCGAATACAATATTATTAACTTTCTTTCTAACAATTTTTGTCTTGTGTAAATTATTAATTGTCTATGTAAGGGAGTATTTACTTTAGAATCGCAATATTATTAATTACACATTATTTTAATAATACTTTATAATAATATGATTAAGCCTTCGCGCGTCGCATGGGACCCCGGTAGCTAGGAACAATGATTTTATATATTTTGTCTAGATCACGGCGCTTGAAGGATTAAGATATCAAATGAAGTAAATCATGCATGAAAAATAAAGTTGCTGTTATTAATGCTTACATTACAACTGACAAAATTATTCAAAATAATCATTTTCCGGATCAAGGACGGTACCACAACGTTTACGGAATTGACCTGTATTCCTCATGTGATAAAGTTCAATATAGTGTGGCAGTAATGGATGCACGTACGGTCAATAGGTATGGGGCTTACGACGCGCGGCGCCCGCGACGCAAATGAATATGTTTATGTTTAAATACTAGATGGCGCTGCCCTAACATCTTACGATTATTAGACAAGACTGATCTGTATTTTGAAGGTGATAAGGGTCCATTTTGTGTCACAAAGCGACGCGCGGCGCCCGCGACGCAAATGAATATGTTTATGTTTAAATACTAGATGGCGCTGCCCTAACATCTTACGATTATTAGACAAGACTGATCTGTATTTTGAAGGTGATAAGGGTCCATTTTGTGTCACAAAGCAATCGAAACGAACAAGCGCTTCTCAGTTTCTTTGTTTGTTTACTTCGTCGCACATCATTATAATAACGCCGGCTTTTGAGTTTGACTACATAGTGGGTTGCAAAACCAAACAATGTGTTGGTGATGTCATTATTTACCTATATAAAATTGTGTATCTAGTACGTAATCAATATAGGAGCTGCACCCAAATCAGTAAGTATATTTCAATTTATAATAGTGGCATTTAACTAAATTGATTTTACACTCATTCATTAATTGCACTGTAAAACTAGGTAGCAAGCGAGTTGTTTTTTACAAAAACACGTTAATTTTTTCGTTGAATATGACACTGTACACTTAAAATTAAGGACATGCTTAAGAAGTTTTAAAAATGGGTACCTACTTAGTTACTTTTTTAAAGGTTTGATGTAGGTAGGTACACACATAATAACGTAATGTAACTTGTTTGTTTATCTAATTGGATCTCAAATACCTATTTATATACCTACTTCTGCGGAGGCCTGGTTTTATCCTCCAATTCTACTGGAAATGAAACACTGTCTTATTTGCTAGGATATAATTTACTTTTCTTCAATTTTTTTATTACAAGCTTGTCCTCGTTACCCGTCAGGATCTGTTCTCGTCTTAAGTTCACGTTAGTTACATTTCAATATCGAAATAGGTAGAATCAGTCAGCGCGAGCGTCGGTAGTAAGTATAAACGTAACTATAGAATTAACACAGATGTATTTTTTAGATAATATGACGTGAAGTGAAGACTATTACCGATTGTCATCCGGCGAATGCACTTAAACTTTTAAGTGTCGTCAACCTATTCATCACATTTTCTATGGGAGTTGTGACTTCGGGAAATCGTCTTCAGCCTCGTGTTTTGCCCCTTCGCTATTTATAATAGAAATCACGCTAAAATAATGGAAAACACGTAAGTGCTTAAGTACCTTTAGAGGAAGGCTGGAGCCTGTCATACCTATATTAAATTATTTAAATACGTGTTATTTTCAGATTATCTTGAAGACACAATGTTTACCACGTTAGAAGACAACTTTTTCTGACTCGTACTGCGTGAGCGGTGGGGCCCGTTATGTTTTTTACATCTATAGTTGGTATTTTCAGGTAATATAGGTAGTATAAGTACACAAGTGTTCATAATGTTATTGATGTTGATTTATATGTTAGTTAGTTAGTTGTTATTTCATATTATGTTAATATTGAAAACAAATGGCATAATAATTTGTGATAATTCTTGTGAATCTAACGACATGGATCAGCAAGGAAAACGAGGGCCTAAACCAAAGGTTTCATTAGAAACGCAAAAATTAGTAATTTCAGAATTCAAAGATGACTTTTTTAAAAATATTCCTTCCGCAAATGACTCAATTTATAAACAAATTCAAACACGGTTAAATTACAAAATGAGTATTAAATCAATCATATTAAGCATAAAACGAAATTACGAATACTTTTTTGGTGTTGATAAAAAAGAAATAATTCGTAATAATGATTCTAATTTGAAAAATCAAAAGTCTACATCGTCATCAAACGAAAGCATTAATAGTGTTTCGGAGAACACCAGTACGCATACATTTTATATGGATACAATAACTTGGGATAGTATTAAGCCTCAAAGGTATTTTTATCACCGAAATAGCAAAATCGCCCCTGGTAGTCTGTATAATGTCAGACGTAAATTAAAACCAAACCAATGGACTAATGTAATTCAAATGCATCTATGGAAAGAAATAAGATCTTTATGCACTTGGTGTTTTAAAAATAATATTGTGAAAGACAATTACGAAATCAAATGCACAGGATATTGTAATCAATGTCACGCAAAAATAATTATAACAACTAACTTAGAAACGGAAAATTTAATTAAACTAGAATGTTGCATAATTAATGAAAATAAAAAGTACTCTCATAATACCAGTAAAAAAACCGATTACGGTATTACCAAATAAGGGAATTAGGTGAAAAATTACAACACGAAGCAGCAGCTTCTATAAGATATAAATTAGCCTCAACTTTAATGAAGAAAAATGACAAGGAACCTCCAGTATTGCCAAAATTACAAACACTACATCGAATTAAACATGAAAATAAAAAAGTTGATGTTTTCCATCCCAACCCAATATTGTCACTTACTTGTATGCTTGTTTCACCACCTTTTGATAAATGTGTTAGATATGTTTCTGCTTTTCCATTTTATACATTTTACTGGACGGACGATCAAAAGACTTATTATAAAAAATGCCAAAAAGAGTTTAATTATATTAGAGTTTCTATAGACGCAACAGGTTCTATATTTAATAAAAATCTTCGGCCTGTCGTCAATGAACACACACAACTATCTCAAGAGTCGCAAAGTCCTATATTTTTGTATGTTATGATGACAGATACAACCGTTAAAAGTAGCGTGCCAATTTCACAGTGTATATCAGAAAGTCACTCTTTAGATACTATTGCTAGCTGGTTACAATCTTGGTTGGCTAATGGAAAACCTCCAAATGAAGTAGTAACTGATGATTCCGCAGCTTTAGTAGGTGCGGTGGTAAAAGTATTTTGTGGTTATAAATCCACCTCTGACTACTTAAATACATGTTTTAATATTTTAGAAAATAGAACCAAAAAAATTCCAACCTGTTATGTTCGCCTTGATACTTCGCATTTCATAAAAACATTGTACAATCAAAGTATTTTCAAAAATATAGACACTAGAGTAACAAAATTTTTTGTTGATTGTATGATTCTGATTAAAAAATGTGTTTCATACGGAGAGGTAAAGAAAATTATAGAAAATGTTTATATTATAGCAAATAATAAACACCGCGGCAGTAGAAATGGAAATTTAACACGGTGTGAAACGGCGATTTTTCAATTAAAAAACCGGATCAAAACTAATTTGCAGGAATGTGAAATACAAAATGTAGATTCGGAAAATCACGTTCCAATTAAACATTCTTTATGGGAGGGATTAGATAAAGAAGAAAACCCGCTTCTGAAAATGTATAAAGATCTTGAGGAGAAAGAAGATTTAATTAAACAATTGTGTGATCAAGAAACTGAAATCGAAAATATTTATTACTTGCCGGAAATAAAGGACACTTTGATTAGGATTCTTAAAAAACTTCCACTATGGGGACTTATTTTAACAGTAATTATTGTACTCCAACCAGTTCAAATGTAGAAAGTTATATGAAAGACGTAAAAAAGTTATTTTTTAAAACAAATTCAAATAAGTACCGCGTAGATGAGTTTATTATTAAACACGAGCCTTTGATAACCGGTTCCATACGCTTAGCCAAAAGTGACTTGATTGATGTTCAAGAAGGAACTGAAAATATTGTCGATGAAAAAAATTAAATAAGTGACCATAACACACCACAAATAAATACTCTCGTCAATGATGAATCATTTTATGAAAACTCAATTTTTAGGAGCGAACCAAATTATATTGAAGACTGGCGGGGACTGGTGTCTAAACAGAAGAAAAATAAAAAACGAATCAATCGTCGTACAAAATTACATATTTTACAAAACGGCAGTGTTTCTACTTCAGGAACATACAGATTCACGTTTATTAATACGTGTGCTTTTGATTCCGTGGTCCAAAGTTTTTCAATTGCATATTTAGATAGACCTAATATTAGAAAATATATCAATGATAAAAAAAACGATCTTTCACAACTGACCAGAAGTTTGATCACGTATGACAATCTAAAGAAAATCACTAAGAAGGCTAGAAAACCAAAAGATATTTACACTACTCGTTCTAAGGTATTGGCTAAAATATATGATACTGTGGAATCCGATTTTAGTAGTTGCAAAAATTGTGAGTGTAATGTAACTTTTATAATAGATAACATACAAAGTTATGGTTTTTATAGTGCTAATAGATACTTAAATTGTACAAACCAGAACTGTGAAATCAATAAAGGTTCTGGCACAAAATGTAGTTGGATTCCAATAAATGTAAACATATTGACGACTCAAGGTATTGGAGCCCTTAATGAAGCTCTATTAGTAAATGATACTGAAAGGAAATGTAAATACCAATTATGTAACGGTAAAAACGCATACAAATATGAAGTACTAGACTTCGTATTTATTGAAATTAATACTTCAATTGAAATAGAAATTGATGAAATTCCTAAAGAGATCATAATAAACGGTGACACCTTTAAAATTCTGTCGGTAATAGATTTTACAAATGGTGAATCAGGACGCATGGGGCATTACAAGTCAAAGTGCTATCGATTGCTAAAGAGAACTTGGAACTGCTATGATGACCTTAGTAAAAAAGTTTGTAGTAATTCCCAATATACTGTACCACACTGCATTATTTATACGCGAATGTAAGATGAAGATCGGTCCTAACTTGTTAGTTCCTATTTTGTTATTGTTTGTTTGTTTTTTTTTTGTTCTTGTAAAAGTTATTTTATTAAAAACTTACAGAAATGTGATTATAAACTGTGATTGTTAATTTGTAATTACTATAGGGTATTTAATATTAATAAAAAAAACGTGATTATAAACTGTGATTGCTCAATTTATACTTATTTGTAAGATAATTTTATTGTGATTAAAACGTTGTAGCAGTAAAACAAAGTACAAGTACCTACGTGTTATATTTTAGAAAGTTTTACCAATATTTGGCTAAACATTTTTTTATATGTATATTATATACAATATTAAAACTACAATTTTTTCTATTTACATTGATTATATTATGAATGTTAACAAAAGCTGTGAACTAGTTAACTAGAATTCTGATTACTTTGGCCCTTTAAATAGTAATAAATAACGTAAGTAATTAAAAATGTTTTTTATTGCTAAACCTTTCATTGATGAAACTATTGGAAAGAGTTTTAAAAATTTGTATAACTATGTCACAGTACTAGTTTTGACTGGTTATAAGTTTTGCCTGCAACATATATACAAAAAGAAACTGTATAATTTCCTTTTTACAATTTTTCAAGATATTAATTTTATTGGCTGCAAATGACTGTTTTTATTCAGACAAACACACAATGCAATGAAGTAATAGACTTCATTTACGCTTAAAGTTTCATTCATTTATTATTATTTATAAAATATATAATAATGCATTTAATCGAAAGTTTTTGACATGTGAGAAAATACCATAATTATTTCCAATAACATGAAGTCTACAATTAGAAAGTTTAATATTTTTGTCCAAAAACATGTGTCGACGACTGTACCCCATTTTACGTTAGTATGTAGAAGTTTACATTAAAATTTAATGGTTTTCTAAGTCAAAAGTCAAGCAAAAATTGGACTGATATTGGGCACTATTTCAAGCACAATTTTTTGAGACGTAAATTGTACCTATAGCTCGTTCGATATTCGCGCACTGAGGTGAGTATGCTGGGCGTAGAACCTACGCCCAGCATACTCACTGAACGAAGCCTATAACTCCGAAGTTATTCGAGCACTGTTTTTTCTTTTTGGGCACCGTTTGGCACTATTTGGGAACTATTTTTTGAAGTATGAATTATGTTTGAAGCGTATACAGATTCTCCGGACGGAGGTGAGTATGCTGGGCGAAACCTTCGTCCAGCATACTCATCGAACTATGGCTATAACTTCGCAAGTACAAGAGCACTATTTTTTTCCTTTGGGCACTATTTAGCACTATTTCAGAACAGTTTTTTGACATTCATGAAATATCAGGATTCCATGGTGAGTATGCTGGACGAAGGGACACCATTTGTCATCTAGAAATAAAAAAATATTTTAAAGTATTATTAGTACACAACAATTATAATTAAACATTAAAAGTCAACTTATTAATAAGATTTTGCCTCTTCGAATGGTTATGCAAACCCACCCTCAGGGCTGCATTGTGGTTCTTCAGAGTGTGGATTACTGGATTTTAGTCAGACGGCAGGTCGATTTCTGGATCCACTTCAACAACTTTGTGCAACATGCAGATGTTGTGTGACACGGATGTGGCTATGATGACAGCCTGTGTTGTCTACAGAGCTAGACGTTTTTTTAAGGAGAGCACAGGGAATCGTCTTTTCCAAACACCAAAACATCTGAAAAAAATTAGAATGGAATAAAATTATGCAACCTGCAGTCTATCCACAGTATAACTGTGAAAGTACTCTAGCTGCCTATTCGAAATCGTATAAGATCTCTGATGCGCGAGCGAGATCTGGCCAGGTTTTCTCTAGCTGCGGCAAGTCTTGGTTCGTGATCTCCTTCAGTTTCTGGAGACCTACTACACAGAGTATATAATCACTACGTTTAACCTATTAAGCCTGATTTCCTCAGTATTTTTTAAGTACTATATATTAGATTTTTTCTAGAAGGCAGTTTATATGATTACCTAATAAGTGAGACAAAATTAAATGTTTGCTGTTACAAGATTTTGTAGCACTTGACAAGTACATCAAAAACTGACAATTATGTAAGTCACAAAAGTCAAGGACAAAATTACCATTGACATTTTTGTTATTTTTTTGCGATTCCGACTATACTACGAATAAAACCTATTTACACCAATTTGTACAAAATTTTCATAAAAATCGTGTATGACTCACTAAATTCAAAAATTTATATCTAAAATCTGAAATAAACACACCGAGACGCGACGCAACGTCTTGTCCACGTCACGGTGGTTCAACCGTACGGTGTGTTAGCCGTAGGTACAGTTGAAAAAACGTGAGAGCTTGTACATGACACGGCAAAACCACCGGGCGAGACTTCGGTCAAGTACGCCTCAGTACACGGCGGCGGCGCCGTGCCGTGGCGCCGCCGTGCACGTCTACAAGCTTCCATAGTGATCCACACCACTGACGACCGTGCCTTCACACATCGATTTACCGTAGATTTTCACGGCAAAAAACCGTGTGTGTAGAAGAGGCCTCAGGCTGCGCCTCGCGCTGCTCTTGCACGCCGCGTGTACCTACCGCCGTACTGCACTGCTGCGTCGCGATGAATTGCTCCACGCCACATACCCCTCATTCAGAATACACGTTGCACCATGTAGCGCTGCGCCTCGAGATGTCTATCTCGAGGCGCAGCGCTACATGGTGCAACGTGTATTCTGAATGAGGGGTTTTTACGTGTTGCAGGGCACCCGAACGAACAAACAAACCGACAAACCTGCATACCGGTTAATTTGTCGATTTTCCAGCCCAGATCCAGCAGAATCCAGCACACCGGCTTCATGGATTCATTATCACTGTCGTCACTGAGCTAATTATGTTTTTTAGCACTCGTTGTCTTCAATAAATAACACACTGCGTGATAGAGTCAGCTGTACCAGAAATAAATATCATGCTCTGTGCGGTTATCTTGGAATAATCTCCCGAAATCGAGAGGTAGGACTCAACTGTCATCAACTGTAACCGTTTGACATTTAAGCCTACGGACGATAGAAATAAAACGTGTCTGAAAAGCTTTTTGTCTTTTTTCTATGAATCAACTTATCTATGGTAAGCGGTCAGCCCTCCGAAAGACAGACAGGTGACGCGGATAGGATATTCCAAGATAACTATGTTTATAGAAACACCGATAGCTACGAGGCGTAGGCATATTAACTGACGGTTAAACGTCAGTACGTTATTGAAAACGGGCTTTAAACCAGAGACATATATTAACATATTACTTGTACTATTATGTATTCTGAGACGGAAAGAAAACGAATCAAAGATATAAATATTATGGTCAATTTTTCAAATTGTCTTACGTTTTTACAATTTGCAGGCCAGTGCCGGCTAGGTTGTATGTTGATGAAAAGATAATTCGCGGCTGTAAGACGTATGTAGTTACAGAATTATAATCATCAAAATCATCAATGAAACCCTCTAAGTTCAAATAACTCCATATATCATGAAAAAGTCTAATCTATACTAATATTATAAAGCAGAAGAGTTTGTTTGTTTGTTTGGTTGAACGCGCTAATCTCATGAACTTCTAGTTCGAATTGAAAAATTATTTTTGTGTTGGATAGTCCATTTATTGAGGAAGGCTTTAGGCTATATAACATCACACTACAATTATAAGGAGCGGAGCAGGAATGAAAAATGTTGCAAAAACGGGGATTTTTTTTCCATTTGTTTTTCTCTCTTATGTGACGCAGACGAAGTTGCGCGGGTCAGCTAGTTTAATCATATTTTAATCGAGATACAACCTGACAATTACCTGCAAATTGCAAAAAAACGTAAGACAATTTTGATTTCGCGTGCTGCCGTGGAGCAACCACCTTAAATCATATCACGCAGACCAACACTTGGTGCAAACGACGACTTCGTGCTCACCAGACCAACGAGGTAGTAAGCTTTAATCAGTATGTTCAATAGTTTAATTATTTTAGTGTGTTTTTAATAATTACTACCTCCTGTTCAGTTTGTTAACCGTCCTATGGGATCTTACTACCGGTATAAAAAAGTATACTATATCTTAATCTAGGTTAAAAAGTATCTGTCAGCAGAATTTCATCCAAATCCATTCTGTAGTCTTTGCATGAAAGAGTAGCAAACATCCAAACATCCATGCTCACAAACTTTCCCATATAAAGGGTGTAAAACACCTCTTCACGAGGCCGAAAGGCACTTGTTCTCCCCATCATTGTGATCATTTTTTTGTTTTACATTTGTAATGTTTGTGTTTTTGTACTTACTTTTTCCAAAATGGACATGTGATAACACATGTCCTTTTCGAATAACTTCAAAGCTTTTATGCGGAGGCTTAGCATGCCTTTTCCGCCTTTTAATTAGTATTATTTATAGCATTTCTGTACATTTTGGTGTTTCCAAATCTTTGTTTACTTTTGCGATGTCAGATAATGACAATGACAATGACAAGCCTAGTTTTCTTTTTAATTTATTCTTGTAACTAAGAATTGTAGGTTGTATACGTTTGATGCTAGACCTCTTTTGTACCATTTTATTCTTTTATGTTCTAGAACACTATAAAAGTTCATATCTGCATGATGACAGGAAGCCGAGCCTGAATGGTCAGTCTATCCTTGGTCTTCGAGCGAGTAAGAAGCTTGACGGAGCTCTGAGATATTTGATGTGATCGCTAAGTCCGCAAAGTCTAACTCTAATATCCTTGAAAAGCTGCTGCTGCTACACTACTACGGAGAGCTTGGACGCTGTCGGCCTTGAAAAGGCATCTACTACAATTTCTAAGAACCTGGACATTGACAGCGGGTGAGCCTCAACCTTGGAACCCTCGCAAGATTGGCGTCTGCGAGCGAGACTATCACTGCGGCGAGCCGTTTCTACCTACTGCGAGCTTCGGACCTGGACTCTTATACTCACGTTACCTCGGCTTCCTTAGTATAATTAAATCATCTTGCTATTATTTACTCTTGCCATTTTTCTTATTTTATATAATGCAACCTTACGTTTTCCTCTCCAGGAAAACGTAACGTTACACATTATATCTGGGAACCTTCTATGTAGTTACGGAGATATGGGGGGTCAAAGTTACAATTATTTGACGAGTTTATTTTTAAATACAAGTTTTTTTTGTAAGATTTTAAGACTTTTAACACCTCTACGACCCCCGTACTATTCAATCCATCCATCAGAACAATGTTTTAATTGCGTTACATTGAGTTCTACCACAAAACATGATCTAAAACTTCAAAAAAGTTGTTTCCCAGCAATATTTTTTTGGTAAACTAATTTAGATTGATGTACAGAATGCTTGGTTAACGGCTTTGTGATGAGGTGGTTTACACCCTGTATAATATTAATAGGAAGTAGGATATTCACATTCCTAAGTATATTATATCCCTTATTTAACGAGTCATACTGTCTAAGGCAGTCCCAATTCCTGAACGATATGAGGCAGGCGACGTTTTTGAACGTTATTGAAGCGGACGGGTAGACGTGGCGCGGTGGCGACGCGCATAAATTCTACATTTTATGTATGACTTGAGGGTTGAAGGGGAATATGATTTTGTAGGGTTAAGAGGAGTGGATTGTACTCGTCTGTGAGTGTACGTGTGTTTGGTGGTAAAATAGTGTTATGTAATTGTAATACAGGGTGTAAACCACCTCATCACAAAGCCGTTAACCAAGCATTCTGTACATCAAACTAAGTAACTTTACGTAAAAAATATTGCTGGGAAACAACTTTTTTTTTTGATGTTATAAATCATGTTTTGTGGTAGTACTCAATGTAACGCACTTAAAACATTGTGCTGATGGATGGATTGAATAGTACGGGGGTCGTGGAGGTGTTGAAAGTTAAAATCTTGCAAAAAAAAACTTGTCAAAAAAGTTGTAACTTTGACCTCCATATCTCCGTAACTAGAAGGTTCCCAGGTATAGTGTAGAACAAAAAAATGATCGCAATGATGGGGAGAACAAGTGCCTTTCGGCTTCGTGAAGAGATGTTTTACACCCTTTATTTTAATAGGACCAAGGTGTGGGTTACCTACATAATATCGACAGTAACTACATCGACGATCACTGTATCGTTCCATCGACGGGTTATTGAGTCGACAGTACAATCAATCGACAGTACGCTACATCGACAGTACGCCAAATCGATAATACGCTGTATCGACAATATACCATATCGATAATAAGTTGTATCGACGGTGCACCATTTCGATGGTACCCTGCATCGACTGCCCAACCTGAGCCAGATTTAAATAGAAAATATAAGCTTGTTTAACTTTTCTTTTCATCGCTACCTCTAATGGAAAAGACCATAGTTTAAGCAAATAATTTTATCTATCTATCTAAATAGTAGGATTGACATCAGCTACCAAAGAGGAGGTGGCTAAATAATAACAGCCGCTCGGGTCGATCGTCAGGTTAAGCCGTGCTTGCCTAGGTTGGGCCGTGGATGGGTGACCACCCAGCCACCAATGACATACCGAGTTCCCTCTGTGTCTCGGACGCACGTGTAGCTGTGATCCCGTTCTCATTTCTTTCAGATCTTTGACTTTGACAGTCGTTACAGGTAATACTCAGGGGCTCGAAATTCTGAGAACTAGTCTTACCAAGGGATATCGTATTACCCCAGTATTAATACGCATTGTGGAGGTCAGATAGGCAGTCGCTTCATGTAAAGACTGGTATTCAGCTGCATCCATTCAGACCGAAAGCGGAACCTAACATAGTTGGGAAAAAGCTAGGCAAATGGTGGCAGACGTCAAACATGCATTGGATTGACACAAAACTACAGAAAAGTTTATGTTAATACTGTTGGAAGTCATTGTACAAACCAAAGTCAAAACACTTTGAAAGCGTTTGCCACTTGCTTATGCTGTAACCAGTGGGCTCTACGTATACCTAAATGGAACTTAAACGTTCTCTGAATGAATTCACAAAAATAACGTTGTATGTGTTATGTTATTTAAAATAGTTATTTATAAGATAGTTTAATTAAGGAGCACGCTAACGCATTAGGATTTCCCTGTAATGTTAGTTGTGTTTGATTGTAATAAATAAATAAATAAATTAATTAACAAAATTTCGCGCCTGCAATCCCCACTTATGGTATGGTACAGTCACGAGCACCAATATGTGAACACTTTCCTTAATATTATAGCTATTTTCGCGAGAAATAACAGTTGTAACTAGGAGATATGATCTTTTTCATAAAAATATGAGTTCCAGAATACTATGTACGTAATAACATGAATTTTAATCAGTACAGTAGGAGAAACACACTTTTAAAAATTCTTAAGCGTTTACATGTTATTGGACGTGACTGTACACCCATATTTCACCAGTTACATACAGAATCTTACATAGATAATAACGTAATGAATCATTTGGCGCAATTATCGCGGAAATAGAAGCCATACAGGTATGTACAATTAATACAACTAAACCAGCTTAACGTCGCGCAATGTGTTAGGAATATATTATTCATTACTGAATCTACGTGAAACCCAGTTACGAATCAACACCGTCATTAATTACGATGCTATGACACAACTAAGTGCACAGTTGAGTATCTAAATGACAAGGAATAATGAAATAGATAGGTAATTAACTTGACTTCGGTAAAATATCAGTCACCGCCTGGGGTAAATATTTGGCAACGACCACCCGCGAACATATTGTCACCCAGCACCGATAGCAAAGGCACTTTATAGCCAAATCAAGGCTTAGGGACCTCAGGGGGGAATTCTAGACCTCTTTTTTTTACATTCCAGTTTTCCCCCTTTTTTTTTTTTTAAGGATGGGAAATCATCAAATGACCCCCCACTCTGGGCGGAGCGGGAGGGAGTGTCAGACTCTTACTAACTAAAAACCATCCATGTTCCTTCCTCGCCTTATACGTTCCGGGGCCGCGGTATCTCTTTCGAACAGGCCCGCAACCCCCAGTTTTCCCCCTCGTGGGAACTTTCAGGGGGGATTTGTGGAATGAATATTTTTCGATTCAACTTTTCCCCCCTAAGGGGGATTATCAAGGGGGAATTGTAGACTTTTCTTTTTAGATTCCACTTTTCCCCCTTAGGGGGACTTTTAGGGGGATTTCAGGAATAAGCCGTTCGTTTGATGTTTTATTTCCCAATAGTTATTGCCCGCGAATTTCGTTCACTTGCCTAGCTGACCCACGCAACTTCATCTGCGTCACATATTACGTTATATAGCCTATAACATTCCTCGATAAATGGAATATCCAACACAAAAAGATTTTAACAATTTCAATCAGTAGTTTCTGAGATTAGTGCGTTCAAACAAACAAACAAACTCTTCAGCTTCATAATATTAGAATTGATTTAAGAAAAGATTATAAGATAGATTGAAAAGTATTTATTCTCCCCGTCAATGTGACCATTTTTTTGTTCTGCACCATACCTGGGAACCTTCTGGTGACGGAGATATTATTGTGGGTCAAAGTTCCAACTTTTTTGACAAGTTTTTGACGTGATAACGTCTTATAAATTGATAATACCAGCAACACTCATGAAAAATAGTAACGTTCCATGCCATAGTAACGTTCCATAGTAACGTTCCACCTCCTTTTTTTTTAAACACAAATGATAAATGATAAATGATAAACGATAAATGATAAATGATAAATGATAAATGATAAATGATAAATGATAAACGATAAACGATAAACGATAAACGATAAACGATAAACGATAAATGATAAATGATAAATGATAAATGATAAATGATAAATGATAAATGATAAATGATAAATGATAAATGATAAATGATAAATGATAAATGATAAATGATAAATGATAAATGATAAATGATAAATGATAAATGATAAATGATAAATGATAAATGATAAATGATAAATGATAAATGATAAATGATAAATGATAAATGATAAATGATAAATGATAAATGATAAATGATAAATGATAAATGATAAATGATAAATGATAAATGATAAATGATAAATGATAAATGATAAATGATAAATGATAAATGATAAATGATAAATGATAAATGATAAATGATAAATGATAAATGATAAATGATATTTATTCAGCAAGTAGGTTTTCTCAAACACTTTTACACGTCATTTTGACGTGATAACGTCTTATAAATTGATAATACCAGCAACACTCATGAAAAATAGTAACGTTCCATAGTAACGTTCCACCCCTTTTTTTGTATTACATAAAATAATGATTATGACGTTATCACGTAAATCTATCGTCCGTAAACCGACTTTACAGACAACCAATTTTTTGTAAGATTTTAACTTTAAACACCTCCACGAACTCCGTACTATTCAATTCATCCAGCAGCACAATGTTTTTAATGCGTTATAAAACATGATATTTCACCCCAAAAAAAGTCGTTTCCCAGCAATAATTTTTGCGTAAAGTTACTTAGTTTGATGTACAGAATGCTTTGTGATAAGGTTGTTTACACCTTGTACTACTCGTAATACTTAAAGCAAAACCTCTGTACCCCTTTTTACGACAATCGCCCGGACGGAGGAGTATGAAATTTCGCAGACTTAAGTCTGCCAAATTGAATTAGAAAGTTGATTTAGGGTGACGGGTAATTAGTGTACGATACTTTAACACGTGATTATGCTTATGATCACAAACAACTTTTACTATGGGACCGAAAAAAATATCTGCTGTTCAGTACATTAGGCGAACGTAAATGTGCTAAACAGCTAATTTTTTTTCGCGATTTCGGCTTTGGTGCCATAGTAAAAGTTGTTTGTTATCATTTGTGACAAAAAAACCCGTCATGTTTTGTTTGTTTTGTTTAGCCTTCAGTCAGTTTTCTATTGTACCTTTATATTATTTTTTATTTGAAATGTCTTTGTTTTTAATGCTGATAATGTTCTAATCTAAGTCCTAACTGTTTAATCAAATATAGCTGTATTGGCCTCCGTACGTTTTGACAGGTGACCACTGAAAACCAGCGCTGTTCTGTGGGTTCCCCATAGCACAGCAGCATGCTGAGTGGTAACCTATTTGTCGCACTCACAGCGTGCAATTTTTCATTTTTTGTCCACTTTGTCTTGCAATTATTATAATGTTATGTTGTTGTTGTGTTAATTTTCGGTTTTAGTCTAAATGTTTGTGTTTGTATAAATGCGTTCTGTTTATTAATATTGTATGCACGTCATGACTGCGACGAATAAATGTTTTGTCTTTCTTTCTTTTCTTTCTATGTGCACAATCACGTGATTAAGTATCGTACACTAATTACTAGTCACCCTATACAAGGTGTAACAGAAAAGGTATAGTCATATGAAAGGGTGTGGTCATTAAACTGAACAACTTTCTCTATGGGACCACCATCGTAATCGTAAATCAGCTGTTTCAGAGTAGGTTTTGGAATTTTGTAAAGAGCCGTTGATTATTTTTTCGCGATTACGATGATGGTCCCATAGAGAAAGTTGTTCAGTTTGCCGGTCTGCACCACACTGTTTCATATGTCTATACCCTTTCTGTTACACGTTGTATAGAGGAGTAGTGCAGAATGCAAAATTTTTTTTTTAATACTGCAGAAAAAATACATTAAGGTCCATATTCACCGAAAAGATAACAGTCCGATTATCTAAAAATAGCTGTCTCTGTGGCATGTTCCCATACAAAAATGTGTTTTAAACAGCTGTTTTTAGATAATCAGAGCGTCATCTTTTTGGTGAACATGGACCTAAATCATTAAATTAAATATAACACAAACTACCATGTATTTGACTCACACGCATACGTGCTGACGTTTTGTTTATTAAAAGACTTGGTCGTCATGGCAACGACTTTGTTGACAATTTATTAATACGTGAAGCAAAAACTTTGGATTTCAAATTAAATATGGTCGAATTTCGACCACTGGTGATTTAACACTGCTGTGACGATCATTAAACAAGAAAATATTCATCAGTGAATGTCTTTATATAGGGTGTTTGGTGCATCGTGTGCCAAATTGAAATGGTCGATTGGGGGGGTTACCTTCTATAGACTTATTATTTTATTTGGATGTGTATTGTATTACAGTACTTTTAAATTCAAAATTAGTGACATTAGCCATCCAGTTTTTTTTTTAATTTACTCGCAAAGTTTCGGACTTCAATTAAAGCTGTCCATGTTACAGCTATTTACATGATCAATCGACCATTTCAATTTGGCACACGATGCACCAAACACCCTGTATAAAATAAGTTAGATGACTCACCAATCATTTAACATACTTTTTAAGAAGAACTCATATATTTTGTATGGCAATAGCACGCGGTTTAGTCAACTCAATGACTCAACTGTTTATCAATTTCAAAGCAGCTTAAAATCAAATTTGTCAATTGATTGAAAATAAATCAGGTTTCCAGGTGCCTTAGAATTATTGTTATCTAGCCTTTGGACTAACCTGTACTCTAGCCTCAGTGAGATTGATCTTGAGCGCGAGATCTTCTCTTGTGAACACGTCGGGGTAGTGCGTCTGCGCAAACGCAGTCTCCAGCTCCTCCAACTGTAAGATGTGTCAAGTTTTTAGTTAAACTGTTAGTGAGGTATTAGAGTTGATCTTCATGATCCTTTGGACGAGATGCTGATCTACGCCATAACTTAATAACCACGCCAACTGTCCATTACCATTACAGTTTGAACAAATAATAATAATAAAATAAATAAATAAATATCGCTGGACATTAACACACAGCGCCACCTAGTACCACAGTAAGCAAAGCTTGTGCCGTGGACACTAGATAGTTGATATACTACACATATACTTTTTTGTTTGTAAATACATACTTATTATACATATAAACATCCATGACTCGGAAACAAATGTCTACGCTCATCACACAAACATTTGCTCCTACCGGGATTCGAACCCAGGACCCTAAGAACGTAAAGCAGCGTCACTACCACTACGCTATTCGAGACGCTTCATGATCCTTTGGACGAGATGCTGATCTACGCTATAACTTAATAACCACGCCAACTATCCATTACCATTACAGTTTGAACAAAATAATGTTTTGCAAGACCTTAAAACATGTTCCTCAAAAGGTTAAAAATAAGATTCTTACTGTTTAACTTGCACAAAAAAAGCAAGCACAACCTTATTAATTCAAAACCTATCATATACTAAAATTCAATAGGTAAGCATTTCTGAAAAGATCGACTTACTTGTTCTTATTTCTGTAAGTATGTTTGCATAAGTCTTCGAGCTCACTTCGATCACTCTTGTTATACTATTTAATTTTAAAGGTATATTATTTTCATTCAAAATTTTGCATTGTGTGTGCTGTGAGCTCAGTCTGTGAAGCTCGACCTAATAGGTCTGACGCCATTGTTTAACTGTTTTGTCTTCTTCGCTAACAGATGAAGGTTTAATGATTGTTCTGTCTGTGTGTGTTTGTCTAGGTCTAGGGTCTTATTGTCCCTGCTAACAATAAAGATATCAAAGTGGTCTCTGCCCGCTTAGCATGACCACCGGAGAAACGAGAGAGAGACTCGACAAATCTTTTGTTCATCTGTCATTGAATCGACAAAATGACAGATGAACAAAAGATTTGTCGACTCTCTGTCGTGTCTACGGTGGTCATGCAACGCGGGCTTGTCCATGAAAGGTTGGGAACCACTGAGTTAAATAAATTCTCCAGTACATGATTATTTACCTGCTGCAATGTGAAGGTGGTGCGGTTGCGCCGCTGTTTCCGACGAACGAACGTGTCATCGTGTATCGCCGGGTGATACGAGTAGCTCGTATCTGTAACAAAATAAAAATATGTCATCATCATCTGCTTAGCATTTTCCCAACTATGTTGGGGTCGGCTTCCAGTATAGCCGGATGCAGCTGAATTCCAGGAAAAAAAACAGCGAAAACACTCTTCAAATCATAGTTTTATTTGCAAAACTAATTGTCTTTACTAACGGAATAACCCCAATCTTGATCAATTAATTAATTCGACAACCCGAATGGCGTAGTGGTAGTGACGCTGCCTTACGTTCTTAGGGTCCTGGGTTCGTATCCCGGTAGGAGAAAATGTTTGTGTGATGAGCATGAACATTTTTTTCCGAGTCATGGATGTTTATATGTATAATAAGTATGTATTTACAAACAAAAAAGTATATATGTAGTATATCAACTATCTAGTGTCCACGACACAAGCTTTGCTTAGTGTGGCACTAGGTGGCGCTGTGTGTTAATGTCCAGAGATATTTATTATTATTATTAATTAACTTTATGTAAACTAATCTCATTCAAACAATTCAACTATAAAGGCCCCAACAGACTGTCTTCCCCGGACATTTTGCCTAGACAATGTGTAGTGGTACCAGGAAGTGCCGGGCCATTACCCGGGAGTGCCAGATCGCCTCCCCAGCATTTATTATAGCTATCTGAACGCATGTCCGCGGGAATTGATGAGGTGGAGACACTGTAGGGTGACTGGGATTTGTGCGGAAACAGGGATTAAGTTTTCCTCTGGAGTAATATTAATTTGGATATAATCCCTACTAATATTACAAATGTGAATGTATTTTTTTTTGTTACGCTTTTACGCAAAAACTATTCAACCGATCATCATGAAACTTTGTACACATATTCTTGGAGGTATTAGAAGTAACATAGGATACTTTTTATTTTAAAAAAAACTAACCCTCACTCGCAGACGAAGTTGCGCGGGTCAGCTAGTATTCAATAAAGTCGTCGAGTAACTCTGTAACTGGTGGAGGTCAGATTGGCAGCCGCGTCGTGTAAAATGATAGAAATCAGATGCATTCAGTTAAACATCTTTGGGAAGCGGTTGTTGATTGTAGACAATCAAATTAATCCTATTCTACTATCCTATCCTATCCTATCCTACTAATCCTACTAATCCTACTTCCTACTATAATCCTACTAATATTATAATCCTACTTCCTACTAATATTATAAATGCGAAAGTTTGTGAGGATGTATGTTTGTTACTCTTTCACGCAAAAACTACTGAACGGATTTGGATCAAATTTAGCACACAGATAGTTTATTACCTGGATTAACATATAGGATACTTTTTATCCCGGTAATAAGATCCCGTGGGATAATTTCAAACTTCACGCGGGCGAAGCCGCTGGCAGAAGCTAGTAATATTATAAATGCGAAAGTTTGTGAGGATGTATGTTTGTTACTCTTTCACGCAAAAACTACTGAACGGATTTGGATGAAATTTTGCACACAGATGGTTTACAACCTGGATTAACATATAGGATACTTTTTATCCCGGTAGTAAGATCCCATGGGACAATTTTGAAACTTCACGCGGGCGAAGCCGCTGGTAGAAGCTAGTCTTTAATAATTTTAGCAAATCTAACTGTAAAATGCTTCCTCGAAGTTTTGGGCGCATGCATAATTATGTTACGGGAATATGTCCTTAGAGACCTCTTCCTCCTTGTCCTCTCGAACCTATTTTACATTTTTTTTCAAACTTTACAATATTACTACATCATTCATTAACAACTCGAAAACTGTCGTGCTACGCAAGCGCTACGAACTTCGTAGCACGTCTACGGTTTTCGTAGCCACACTAGTTTTCAATCTGCTTTGTTGTCTCTACAAGTCTATGACTTTTTTTTTACTAAATATATTTTATAACCTCTGAAACTTTTGTTCAGGACTAAACTCATACATCACCGTGGAAAAATAAAAGAATATTTAAACAAAAACCTAATGAGAATCTATTCATATATTTTTTTCAATTGTTAGTTTTTTTTACCATTAATTGGTATTTTTCTCTCAATTATCTCATCCGAAGAACTATTTCCCACTAAATGGTCACCCTACAGTGACGCAATATATCGGGTGACAATCGCTAGGGTTGTCCACCCCAACGTTTCTATTATTCTTAGTATAATGTCGTTGAGAACATTACTTGACGAGAATTGCCCCTAATAGCCGTATTACTGGCGATGACTTTACTTTTATTTGTGCATGATAATAGATTTCGAGTAATTATGCGTGTAGTTCAGTAAGAGCTACCGGTTTTTTGTATTGGAATTATTGTTTTACTGAGGAACATCACTATATAAATATGTATGTATGTTATAGGTAAATATTTACAATAGTAGTTTATTTTGTTTTTAAATAATATGTGTATGTATTTGTATGTTATATGTTTATATTAAATAGTCATAGTTTTGTTTTAAGTTTTAATTTAAATTTTCTTGTTGGACTTTTCTACACACTGTGTCTACATTTCTTATCAGACTTTCCTCTCGCAGATCTGCTGGAAGAAATTTCTTTTGAAATAAGCAGTACCTTTGTGCTCTACTATGTTAATATATTGTCCTTTTATGTATTTTGTGTGTACATGAATAAATAAATAAATAAATATGTTCTATCATGTTTTGTGACAAAGAGATGAGTCAAATAACTAAAAGTAAGGTTTTGTAATATATTTTAAATTCTTCATCACAATGTAGCTTTGGAAAGAGTGAAGAGATGATTTTTCGAAGGAGTCAGGAAGAAAAGACTAGAAAAAACTGGTCTACTATCGTATCGGGTGACTGGTAATTAGTGTACGATATCTAATATTTGTTGAAAAAGCGGCAACAGAAAATTCTGATACAGAGAATTCTGGGAAAATTTCAACTTTATACGGATCTGAGATACAGACCGCTGACAGACAGACAGCAGAGGATTAGTAATATGGATTAGGATTAGATCCATGTTTGGTAACCCTTCGAATAAGGAACCCTAAAAAAACAGAAATTTAACTTTACATCATCTTTGTGGACAGGTTCACTCAAATCTGTGTGGTCCTTTCTTCAAAAGACCATCTCAGACACTAATACCTACATGATCCTCATGTGAATTGAGCAAGATTATGTCTGGACTTCAAAAGAGACTATGACCTCTGAGTTTGTTTCGGCTGTTTCTTCTCAGAGTAGTCAGGTACGAAACACCGGACCCAGCTAGTTTTTTTTTTAAAAATTGACGTTTAAAAGTGTTTGTGAAAACCTACTTACAAAATAAACATCATTTATCATTTGTAATCGCACAAGTAATCTCTAGGTCAGCACACTTCACCAGTTCATCACTTCGACAGTTATGTTTTCTTCCTTTTTAGGGTTCCGTAGTCAACTAGGAACCCTTATAGTTTCGCCATGTCTGTCTGTCCGTCCGTCTGTCCGTCCTCGTTTAATCTCTGTGACCGTTAGCACTAGAAAGCTAAAATTTGGTACCAATATGTGTTTTAATCACGCCGACAAAGTGGTAAAATAAAAATTGAAAAAAAATGTTTTATTAGGGTAGCCCATATGTAAAGTGGGAAGTTGTTTTATTTTCACTTCAACTCTAACGGGTGATATATTGTTGGAAAGGTATTTAAATATGAATAGAGGTTTACTAAAATCATTTTTTGATAATGTCAATAATTTCGGAAATAATCGCTCCAAAAGTAAAAAACAATGGGTCAACCCCCTCTAACTTTTGAACCAAAAGTTTAGAAAATATGAAAAAAATCTGAAAAGTATACCTTTATAAGGACTTTCTAGGAAAATCATTTTCAACTTGGATGGAAACAACAGTTTTTGTACAAAAAAGACAAAATTTGTACAAAATAATTTCTAAACTCATATTAAGTGGGAACACTTATTGTGACGGACGGGAACCTACGGAACCCTACACTGAGCGTGGCCCGACACGCTTTCGGCCGGTTGCTTTCTTTGGGGTTCAAGGATCGAGCCTATTCCCATAAAACTGCCACAAATCCAGACTACTACAAGGTAATTAGTTCCTTTATCTTTTTCACGAAATTACTTTTTCAAACATTTCTTATAAAAAAAAAAAAAAACAGTGTCCCAGTAGCGCTGGAAACAGGGTACAAGCTGCCAATGGTCAGGGCTCAAAGTAATTATTATTATTATTGTATTGTATTGTACAACGGGCTGGTGTCCGCAACTCCACGTCAAAGCGCGTATTGGCTTTTATAATCCACCACGCGGGCCCAGTGCGGGTTGGTAGATGTCACATGTCTTCGAATTTTTGGTTCTAGGACATGCCGGTTTCCTGACGACGTTTTCCTTCACCGTTTTGAGAGCAGTGGTGATGCCTATCTAGTGCTGTTATACGCCAATGCTTGTGGAAGGAGTCGAATGCGTCCCGCCATCTCCTTCTGGGCCTGCCACGTTGTTGTTTCCTGCTGTTTGGGACCAATTTTGTGTCACAAAGTAATTAATAAATATTTATAAATACTGATGGAAAAAATATATTTTTTTTTCATCAGAGATTGGTCCTGAAAGCCCTCATACTCAGCTGGAGTTTTGACGACCACGGACCAACGGGGCAGTCTAACAATAATTTCAAACATAGGAACTTGCATCTCCAATTACAGTATTTTCATCCAAAGTGGCAATGCTGCCAACCTTCGGTACTCCGGTACTATTCCTATTGACAGCGATGTGGACGACATCTTTGACGCCCACATTTTTTTAAATTATTTTTCCCTTTTTATACTTGTATATATTTCTATTATTCTTTCATCTGTAAATGGTAGTTTGTAAATAAATTAGAAAACGACATTTTTATAACATTACAATTTTCACACTTGTTGGAACTATCTAACTAATCTTATTAATTGACAAAGAAGACAAAATAACATAATTTGACTACCACTCAACCTGTACCAACCACGGAAATCAATTCCCTAATAATAAAAAGCTCACTTTATACTTATGTCGATCCACTTCAAAGCAAGGCACGGCAGACCTAATGGACTGGATTAATTGCTCCAATTTGAACCGTTGCGATTCACTCAGCGAATTTAATTTGTTATTCGCTTATAGTCACGAATTTGTGATGTCATACACGTTTGTGACGGTTTAATTTTGAACGAGTGGCATTTGGTCGTGAAAATTGGAAATGGTACTACCCTTTGAGGGATTTGATGTATAAAACTTGACCGTATCTTTATGTGGCCTAAATTACATCTGGTTTTTGACCCTCTTAGCTAAAAAATTCAGGTACAATACGGTAGATGGCGAAAAAAACGAATTAGTCCGTCAGAAAGATTTCCAAAAGAACGTAGTCACATATTTTTTCTTTCTTCACGTTAACAAAAAATGAAGACATACAGCGCGTCGAAAAAGTAATTTTCAATACACTTCCTCAAAAACTGGTTCTTGTCACACTATGATTAGGTTCAACAAATGCACTGTAATTCACACACGTGCATTTTTTGACAGTTTTTCAACATGTGTGCGGGAATAAAAATTGCCACAAATACCTATACTTAGCCCAAATTGGTTCAATAGTCAGAGGTGGAAGTTTTTTTTAAAAGCAATATGCGTATTTACGGTGTAAACATTTTTGATTATTCAAATTGTATTTATAAATTCAATATCATAGATAAACATGATTATTTAAACTAGTATTTCCTTTTATAAACAAATAAACATTTATTTGTGTTCTATATTTAAAAATGTATAAAAAAGCAATTAACGGCTGTATAACGGCAGAATACCTTTGCTTCTCTTTCTACATGGCAAAAGCAAAGCGCGAAAAAAAAATAAAAAAAAAATCATAGTTTCGGTATAATTCATGACACAACACTATTATTCGTTCTTTTATTTTATTTCTTCAAAAGTGTATTGAAAAACTTCGTTTGATACACGTGGACATTTGTTATTGCAGTTCTCAGCTCAAAAACACCCTCACCTACGGCTCGTGTGTTAATTTCGCCTCTAACTACAATAAAAAACTTTCTCCACTTGTCTTATTATTCTTTCTCCACTTATCAAAATGGAATCTTTGACGAGTTTGATCTTCGTCAATTTTTATTGATTTGATAAAACAATATTCGCACTGGCCCCGCGTGGTGTATTAGAGCGTAGACTTGTGTCACAGCAGTGGGAAAATTAATAGTCTGATGATGATGATGATGATATAAGAAAAAACACGTATCCAATATTTTTCGAAAATGTAACTGACGGACTAAAAAGAATAATATTTTACGTCACGATGAGTTATTGTCAAGATACTGTTTTTAGCAATTGCCTTTGGATAATATTGTAGTGGCCGAAATCTTTTGAAAAGTTTTATACAAATTAACAAAATAGAGTGTCAACGAACAGACAACGATGGTTGCGGAGAAGGAAAATAAATTCTTTTTTCGTAACTGGTTACGAATCGCAGTTGCGAAAATGGCCGGAGGGTTTTTTTTAGTTAGGAATCATACCTAGTCATGTTTGATTGTAGATAGAACCAATTCCAAGATAGTCAATAGTATATGATAGAATACTATGTACATATCTACGTATATGTAGTTATTGTTTTATAAATTAATTGTTTCAATTTGTACGCTTGCAATTCTTAAAGCGAATTTAATTTTGTTATTTGTTTATTGACGAGAATGTCTCATTGAGGTTTAATTTGACGGTGAGGTTATTATCAAATAAATCGTTGTTTTTATTCAGATGTAGATATCAAAAGTATAGCGTTGAATAATATTAAAAAGGTAAGCTTATTTTAATTACCACCTTCAGTACTAATGGCAATTTTTACTTTAGATGCCTTAAACCTTTTGTAAAATCACTTTATAGCATTCTGCATGAAATTTATGTATGTATATGTCACCGTAAAATTGTCTGATACATTATATTATAATCTCTCTAGCGATATTGTAAACTATCGAAATATTGTCAAACGAACACACTGCTTACAATAAAACGCGTTATTTTTCGTGAAATGCATGCGATGGTAGTCAACTCACGCGGTGTGGAGGGAAGGAGTGGTCCTTCTCGCCCAGTGGTACCACTCTCATGAAAAGATAATGTACGATTCCTGAGAAATACCATTTAATATAACCTAACCTTAAAACACTTTATATTCCCCTAAAAGGCGTAGTTGACGGAGCCCCGCTTCGCGGGGTATTTCCGAGTGTAGGGTTTAAAGGAACCTAACTAACCTAACGGGGGGGTGCCCCAAGTCCCGATTATGGGGGCAGAGATACTTCCGTATGTTCAGTTGACAATATTTCGAGAGTTTACAATATCGCTAGAGAGAAACACGTTATATTGTAATATAACGTGTTTGACAATTTTACGGTGACATATGGATACTTTCTTTTCTCCATTTATATTTTCTTATTTGTTTTCTGTTATTGCACCTACTGTGCATTGTCTGTGCACCACCTTAAGGTAGACTGGTAGAAAATGCCCAAGGCATTAAATCCACCTTTGTACAGTTTTCAACCGACTTCTAAAAAGAGGAGGTTATCAATTCGTCTGTTTTTTTTTTTTTTTTGTGTTTGTTACCTCAGAACTTTCGACTGGGTGAAGCGATTTTGATGATTCTTTTTTTGTTTGAAAGGTGGTGCTTGTCGATTGGTCCCATTTTAATTTGTTGAAGATCGGATGCTGATCTTCCGAGATATACAATGGAACTCTTCAAAAATAGACGGCAAATCTGCAGTAATTGCTGCAATCGCTTGTAGGTTCATTGTTCATACTACATCATGACGTAACATCACGCCTGTATGCTCTGAGGGGGTACCTAGATGTGTACAATACTCCCAGATTTCGACAATATTTGTTGCCTCTGAACTTTCGACTGGTTAAACCGATTTTGATGATTCTTTTTGTATTTGAAAGCTGGTGCTTTCCGTGTAGTTCCATTTCAATTTGGTTAAGATCTGACGCTGATCTTCGGAGATATAAATGGAACTCTTCAAAAATACACGGCAAAGCTGCAGTAATTGCTGCAATCGCTTGGTTGTTTATTGTTTATGTAACATAGTGACGTAATATCACGCCTGTATGCTCTGAGGGAGTACGCAGAAGTGTACAATACACCCACATTTCGACAGTTAGATGTGTTAAGTTCCATTTAATGGGATCCTGGAGAAATAGAGGGAATTCCTTAAATTTTATAGACACACCAGAAGCGATTTGGGTAGTTTTTGGAAGAGTACGTTCTTGGAGTAATCCCATTTCAATTTGGTAAAGATCTTATGAAGAACTTCGGAAGATAGGCGACGGGAACTCCTCAATAAATGAGAGCAAATGCACTGGGATCGCTGAAATCTCATATCTGTCTATTGTTTACACCAGTTCATAAAAGAAACGCCGGTACGCTGTGAAGGGGTAAGCACATGTGAACCACAAAAAAATGAAAAATAAAAACTTTTTTGCAAAAAATAAAACCGACTTCAGAGAAAACAAAAAAGTGGAAAATAACTTTAGCTTCAGAAGTCGGTGACAAAAAAACTAAATCAATCAAACAAAGGTCACCGACTTCTGAAGCTAAAGTTATTTTTCACTTTTTTGTTTTCTCTGAAGTCGGTTTTATTTTTTGCAAAAAAGTTTTTTTACTTGTGTATAAAGTTATAAATAATAAATAACCATTTGCATAAATATTTAGGGTTTCGCATCTTTTCTATTGACCGTAGATTGAAGTTCAGCTGGTTTTTGAAGCAAATGAATTATTGTTATTTACTTCAAACAGACAACAACAACTCTAGAACATACAACTATCAAATTGAAGCGCTTATTAATTGGTCCAATTTGTATCGTTGCGACTCACTCAGCGAATTACCTCTTATTCGCTTACAGTTGCAGTGTGTTTGGCTTTAATTTGTTTTACAAATTGTTCTTGTTTTGTGAGTTATCTTTTTAGTTGATGAAGTGTACTAAAGTCATTAATTGACTGAGTAATTGCTAGATCATATTTGTTGTGCACAAAGTGACTGCTTCACTCATCATTAGCTGCCTAGCCTTTTCCCAACTATGTTGGGGTCTCCTTCCAGTCTAACCGAACGCAGCTGCTAATAGCTATATTTTACATCTGACCTCCACAACACAGTTAGTACTGGGTAATACGACATCACTTGGAAAGACTGGTTGTCAGACTTTTTTGGGCCACTGACTACCTGTAACGACTGTCAAAGATCTACAATTGAGCCGGGACCAACAGCTTGTCGTGCTCTCCTAGGCACGGAGGAAACCCGGTATGTAAGGGTGGTAACGGTAGGGCACGCCACGATAGTGGCGGTAAGTCCCCTCTTTGAGGAGTGGCTGGAGAGGCGCCACGGCGTCCTCACCTTCCGCCTGACGCAGGTCCTCACCGGACACGGATGTTTCGGGAGGTACCTGCACCGAATCGGGCGGGAGGAATCGCCCGGGTGTCTCCACTGCGAGGATCGACCGGAGGACACGGTGGAGCACACGGTGGAAGTCTGCCCTGCGTGGGCGGAGCTCCGCCGTGTCCTCGTGGCGGCGATCGGCGGCGGCGACCTCTCGCGTCCGGCCCTGGTTCAATCCATGGTCCGGAGCGAGACGGAATGGGAAGCCGTCGCCTCCTTCTGCGAAGCAGTCATGCTAGTGAAGGAGGTGGCGGAACGAGAGAGGGAGAGATCCTCTCTTCCCGGCCGCCGCGGGAGACGCAACGGGCGTCGGGGGCCACGTGGTGGCTACCGACCACCGTAGATGCGGGCCTGTGGACGGCTGGCTATGGGCTAGCTAGCCGTCCGGCCATCTAACGACGACGACAGGCCGTGTCGACGGCGCGTTCGTGTTCCACGCGCGCCTCAAAGAGATGTCAGCAAAAGGAGAGGGGCCCGCAAGGGCCGAAGCCTGCCGGGGTTGCGGGCCTGTTCGAAAGAGATACCGCGGCCCCGGAACGTAAAAGGCGAGGAAGGAACATGGATGGTTTTTAGTCAGTAAGAGTCTGACACTCCCTCCCGCTCCGCCCAGAGTGGGGGGGGTCATTTGATGATTTCCCATCCTTAAAAAAAAAAAAAAAAAAAGGGTGGTAACGGTATGTAAATATAAGATATCATAACATTACGCCATAATCTTTGAAGTGTTAAGCAGAGGTGTATATACAGGGTGTATTTCACCTCATCACAAAGCCGTTAACCATGCATTCTGTATATCAGACTAACGACCATGTTCACCGAAAAAATAACAGTCTGATTATCTAAAACCAGCTGTCACACTAAGTAATTTACGCAAAAAGATTTTTTTTTGAGAATTATTTATCCCTTTTGACACTTTTACATTTTTATTTATCATAAACAAAACGGTGAAGGAAAACATCGTACACCGCACTGGGCCCGCGTGGTGGATAAGGCCATTCCCTCTCATAGAGAGGAGGGCTATGTCCCAGCAGCGGGAACATAAATAGGCTGATGTATAATATAAAACGCATTGTAAATAATAACAGTCCAAGTCATTAAAAATGGTTTCAGGTATAATAAATTCACGCCTTCAAAATTATATTGTCTTAAAAACTTTGACCAAATTGAGATAGATTATAATAACACTTACTTAACGTAAATCATTATTTAATTGTATCGTAATTAAAATCCACAATTACCAAGAAGACAGCACCCTACCGGCCAGATTACACAGATTATAAATATTTTCATTAATTCAATGTGAATAATTGAGCGCCCATCAACTTCGGTGTAGAAAAATCCCTCCGCAACGGAAATTAAAAAGTGTTTCACATCCGCCGGAAGTGGGTCCGGTCTGAGCTTGAGTGCAGCGGAAAAAGTTGGACGAAACCGGGTGGATTAACTAGCTTTCAAGTTTAATAATAATTCGATATTTATAAGTTTTATGATTGTTTGGGAAAAAACGTTTTTATTTTTTGCTAATTTTTATTTAACCTTTTGACCGCCACAGCATAAACTCACGCGCGTGCCCTCCACGCCAAGCCACATTTTCATCTACTATTTTGTCACATATTTGTATTTTTGGCGTACCAGCCGGGCTAGCATGGGCAGGGGATAAAACTTTTCTCCACCTGTTATTTCCGCTGACAAGGGACAAGTCAGTGGAAATGACAGGTGGATAAAATTTTATCCCCTGCCCATGCTAGCCCCGCAGGGGTCTAATTCTGCTATTTTAATAAATTCGTCACTCCAACACGATTCCATTCTCATCCCATTGTCATTTTGCTTAAAGTTCGTAATCTGCTTAATTCACAATGGTCGGTCAACGGTCTCGTAATAAAATTGTGTTTTAATGGCATTGTCGTATTGTCATTATTACGAGTATAAAACCCTTAGTACAAATGGTTTTCGAAATCTACAAATAAATGCGAACATTTATTCATGCCAGATTTCATGTACGAGATTAATATTCTATGACATTTCTTTCAATGGAGTGTCAGTGGTAGTTCATTGAGAAGTCATAATGGCGCCATTATGATAGTAGAATTAACAAACTTGTCAAAATTTGACAGAACTTAATAATTATGAAATCAATGATCGAATACTCTGACACTATTGTAATAGCAGAATCGAGGCCCAGGGCACGCGCTTGCTTGTCACGTATATGTGACAATGGTGTCCAAAAGGTTAATTATGATATCAATTAAGCCATTTTTGCTTGCAGTTAATTGTTAATACGCGACTTCTTGGTGGGACTGGACCCTACAGTCCAGTCCCACCATGAAGTCGCGTATTAACAATTAACTTACGGGTAAATACTACCTGACAGGCTTACTTCAACAATTGCTAAGTCCTTATCTGCCTAGCCTTTTCCCAACTATGTTGGGGTTGGCGTCTAGTCTAACCGATTGCCTATCTGACCTCCGTTACCCATTTAGTACTAGGTAATACGATAAACCCTCGGTATGAATGGTTGTTAGACTTTCGGGACAATAATTACTGGGATCTACAAATGGCAGCTGGGACCAACGGCTTAACTTGCTTTTCGAGCCACGGAGGAAACCCTTTAAGTAATGGGTCAACCATCCGTGGACCAACCCAGGCAATTGCCTTAACCTGGAGAGAGATCTGCACAGCGGTTAGCCACTAGCTCCTCTGCAATAATTGCGAAGTAAGTACCAGGAAAACCACCTCATAATATATTTTTGTGTAAAAAACTTTTCATGTCAAGAGCGAGTCTCGTATTTGGATAAAACTAATATTTAGTATCATTATAAGTATAACATTTAATTTGTTTTTCAGTGGAATCCTCCACATAATGACATTAATAAATAAAAATAGGCCACCTTATACCTAAAACTTAATGTTTTAAAAACCGTAAGTGGTTTTTAAAATGCAAATGATAACTTGCTTTCATACCTGCCACTCTGGCGACGAAGTTGCTAAACTAATATAACTGAATGAGTATGTAATATTATATTACTCAATTTACACGTGAAATTGTTATAAAAGCTAACTAGATAGTAGGCACTCGTATCTTCTTCTTAGTCGTTATCTTCATTGTTGAAGGTCGTGTCTAGTCTGAGGTATTGATGAGGTTTTGATCACTCGGTGCACTATACTCTTCCACGTTTTCCTGTCCTCGGCGGTCTTAAAAGCTTCGGCTATTGATAGGCCAGTGAGCGTCTTTACTCGGTCTGACCAACGGGTAGGTGAGCGACCGCGTGGTCTTTTCCCGTCTACTTGGCCAACTAACATGAGCTTTTCGAGGCTATCAGGATTTCTACGAGCGATATGTCCAAAATACTTGAGAATTCGCTGGAAGCAAACAGCTGATAGTCTTGTGGTTATTTGGAGCTCCTTAAGAATGGACAGGTTGGTCCGGCGTGCAGTCCATGGAATTCGCAGCATCCGCCTCCAAACCCACATTTCAAAAGCGTCAATTTTTGCCCTTTCCTTTTCTCTAATTGTCCAGGATTCGGCACCGTAACAGAAAATTGAAAATACCAGCGCACGCGCCGCAGCACGCAGGCACTCGTATACATGACTTGAAATTATAATATATATTATTCTACGTTAACTAGATTCCTCATTTATTTCATCATCTGCCTGGCCTTTTACCAAAAACTTTGGGGTCAGCTTCCAGTCTAACCGGATGCAGCTGAATACCAGTATCTTACATGGAGCGACAGCCTATCTGACCTCCAAAACCCAGTTCATACTGGGTAATACGAAATCGCTTGGTAAGACTGGTTGTGAGACTTTTTGGGCCACCGACTACCTGTAACGACTGTCAAAGATGGACAATGTTCTGACGCACGAATTCTCACTATTTCATATTTTGGTTTTAACATATACAGGGTGTAAACCACCTCATCACAACCGTTAACCAAGCATTCTGTACATCAAACTAAGTTACTTTACGCAAAAAAAAATTGCTGGGAAACCACTTTTTTTTTGAGGTTATAAATCATGCTTTGTGGTAGAACTCAATGTAACGCACTTAAAACATTGTGCTGAAGGATGGATTGAGTAGTACAGGGGTCGTGTAGGTGTTAAAAGTCAGAGTTTTACAAAAAAAACATGTGGTAAAAAAAAGTTGTAACTTTAACCCCCCCATATCTCCGTAACTAGAAGGTTCCCAGGTATGGTGTAGAACAAAAAAATATCGCAATGATGGGGAGAACAAGTGCCTTTCAGCTTCGTGAAGAGGTGTTTTACACCTTTTATAAACTCACACCTATTTCCCATGGGGGTAGGCAGAACAAGCAGAAAGCCACCTGTCAAGATACTTACTTACATACTGCTCTTGCCTCGTCCACATTCATACATCTGGGGCCCGATTCTGCTATTTTTATAAATTCGTCGCGAACGAATGGAAAACATAGTATTTCAACGAGTGACAGGAATCTTAACTTAACATATGCACTACACACACATCGCAGTCTGACTTCAATAAAATTCAATTCTATTATTGGTTTTACAATACATGTCTATTCTCTATGCCTTTGTGTAATTAAAACATAAACCTCTCAGCCCGCCAGCTAATTAAACACACATTCTCGTACACCGTAGAATTAATAAAGGTGATCGTCGACCGCAGCGCATCGCGTCGCGTCGCGTCGCGTCGGTGTGATTGCGCGCTAATGAGCGCCCGCCCCGACATCGCGCTGGAAATTGCCTTATACATTTTTAATAGATTCGTTTAAGCCGCTTTTTTATCCACTAGCGTTTTTATCCTCAGCGCTTTAAAACTTCCCCTCCCCTCCAACCCCTCTTTAACCAACCCCCCACCTTACGGGTAGGTAGCTACACCCGCAATACGTTAATAGATTTTAAAAATTAATACTTTTACACAATTACCGACGGACAGACTGTCATTTTCGGGTACTCTAATGAAATAACGCTACTTTCATAACTCTATTAAGGATCCTTTGATCGCCGTTGTGCTAAGTAAAAAATTGTGACGCTGAGGGAGTAATCAAAAGTGACATGATACTTATTAAGTTAGTCGAAATAACCGTGTTAAAGCGACCGGCGGCGCGACTCAAAAACTATTTTATGAATAATAGATGGCGCCGCCGGCGACCAATCCCCGGGGAGCACCGCCCACCGGCGCCCCCTGGCTGCGCCCCCTTCACCCCCGCAGTAACCCCGCGACACCCCCGGCCTGCCTTCTCTATTCATTAGCACATTACCACCCCTTAGGCACGCGAGTCAGTTGGGGTAAGAAACTGATTTTTTGCCTTTTGAAAGTTTTTCTAACCCGTTCGCCGATTTGATAAGAACTTTGGGGAATTTCGTCTTAAGTGCTGTTAAAAGAATGTTCGTTTTCTTAAACCCCTTTTTTGTTCCAATTACTGCAACAAAACTTGTTATGAAGGATAATTTTCGGCAGAAATTTTTCAAATCATGAATGGTGTATATTAAGAATATAAGGCTGGCTGCACTTTTGACCTTTAAACACATAAACAAATCAGTGACCTAATATTTTATCAATTTTAATTTAAACAAAATAAAGTACCTACCGCTTAAATTCCGTTCTCACAAATGGGCTGCAGTTTCCAGACTCTTACCTTAGACACAAACAACTTCGTAGACTAATCTTAACTTTACGTTTTTCTCCTAGACATTTAAAACAATATTAGAGAAACCATAATTTATGAAAGAGTAACTGTCTACCGTGGATAGAATAAGAAAATTAAAAAAAATATATAATCCAGGTACCTACTGCAACAGCAGAGTACTTACAATAGGTACCTATAACAGCAGTATGAAAAAATTACAATTACTTAGGCCGTCACTAAGATTATTGAAAAATAATGGACACGTACATTTTGAACGTGACGTCAGAACTCGCTAAAAATTATACCTATGCGTGACGTATTGGGAATTTTAAAAGCGTCGTATCTTCGTCAATTTAGCTTTATGTAACAAAAGAAAAAATACGTGTCAAATATTTTTTAATAATCTACCTGACGGGCTAATTACATTTTTTTGTCGTCTGCCTACAAGTGGCTTCAAATATTACCTTAAAACAATCATACCTAGTGTTGTTGCTAATGAGCCCCAAACTAGACACTTAATTTGCTTCTTGGGGCTCGGCTAATTCGGATATTTGGCACAACATTGCTATGGACACTTTTAACGTGCACATCTTGCTACATTGTTCTCACATAATATACCATCTCAACATGAATGATGTAACCAAGATTTTGTAACAATATTTTGATTTAAAACAGTGTCCATGGAATTTCTTGCCCGTTCTTCTCCATAGAGATCTACGTTAGGGAATGGGCAACTACAGTACTTTCACAGTTTTTATGTCTTGTGACTGAGACTGTATAGCTACTATAAATGTTCATTTTTGTTTCGACAATTCAAAAGTGCCTGTAACTGGCCTACCTGAAATAAATGCTTTGATTTTGATTTTGATTTTGACACTTGAGCAAAAGCTAATTCATAAATTCCACATCAAAACATATCCAAAGCACAACAAAAACCAGAGTTCCACAACAAAAGTAAAAAAAAATAGTAAATCCTACAATCTCCAACCAGTATCAATAACCGTTATCGAATCGAGAGAAACATAACTGAGTTGTAAATCGGTAACGAGACAAGAGCTTTAACTAAGAATAACGCCACTAGGCCGGGAGCCGGCTCGCTAACTGAGTTACACAAGTTTGTGCCGATAAGTGAAATCGACGCGACTTCTGGACTATGCGGTTATACTGCCACTTGAAACTTTCAATTTTAAGTCGATTTACCGACTATAAACAGCGAGTTGGTTTAATTTTCTACTCTTAGTTAGTTTGTGACAGAAATTATTGAATAATTAATGTTGGCTGTGTTGAGCGATCATCGATTATCTAAAGGTTATCTTGAGATAACTTACGATTTATGATTGAATGGGTAAGTTATATTTCTTATTTGTTTACGCATCGATGTTTTTACATGACTGCCCAAAAAAAGAGTGTTTTGTTTTTAGGGTTCATGTATTTCCGGGGTTGCGGGCTTGTTCGAAAGAGATACCGCGGCCCCGGAACATAAAGGGCGAAGAAGGAACATGGATGGGTTTTAGTCAGTAAAAGTCTGACACTCCCTCCCGCTCCGCCCGAGTGGGAGAAGTCATTTGATGAGATCCCATCCTAAAAAAAAAAAAACGTTTCATGTATTTATGTATGTTTGTGAGTTTCTTTGTTCCACCATAGCTTCTTAACGCCTAAACTGATTTCGATGTAGTACGTGATGGTATTGTTGGAATCCTTATGTTACCCCGGGTAACATAGGCTACAGTCGGCAACCATTAAATAATTAGATTAAAATCATAACATCCAATATGGGTACCGACTGTTGCAGTTAATATGTTCCGTATCAGAATTTATTGTTGAACTTGTTTTTTCTTTTCAGTTTTCATTTATAGTTGTCTGTTATTTTTTTATGAAGTCGGGTTTTTTAAATATTTTTTTCCAAATCGGTTCAACCAAACCTTAACATTAGCAACGTATGAATATGTGGTTGGTATCTAGCCTCTTAATCATCAGGTTTTTCGTCTTGCCGGATGCAGATGAATACCGATATGTCCACAACCCAGTTAGAAATGGTTATACGACACCCCTGGTAAGACTAGCCTCACTGTCTCTTAACAAGAAATCATCATCATCTACCTAGCTTTTTCTCAACTATGTTGGGTTGGCTTCCACCCTAACTGGATGCAGCTGAATACCAGTATTTTACATGGAGCGACTGCCTATCCGACCTCCACAACCCAGTTAATTCTGGGAAATACGATACCACTTGGTAAGACTAGTTTTCAGACTTTTTGAGCCACTGACTCCCTGTAACGACTGTCAAAGATGGACAAATGACAGCGCCCGGGACCAACACGAAGGAAAGTTGGTATGATTGTGTGGTCACCCATTCACACACCAACCCAAGCAAGCACGGCTTTAAAGATCGACCGGGACCACCAACTTGCTTTTCGAGGCACGGAGGAAACTCGGAATGTAAGGGTGTTTACCTAATCACGACCAACCTAGACAAACACGGCTTAACCTAACGATCGACTTGAGCTGCTGTTATAGCTAACAAGAAATAAGTAAGTTAAATCTTAAGGCTACTTACAGGGGTGTGACGCTGTGAAGGGGTACTCCAAGGTCGGCAGACGATGCTGGTGCGGTGGCAAGCTCGGCGGGCAGTGGTAGCAGAACAGGCCGCGCCCGCCCCCGCCACCGCTCGCCAGCTGGAACAAATGAAGAAAATAAATAAATAACAGGACCTACATTAAAGGTATATAGCGATTATAATACACTGCACTTTTGCCAATTTTCCAAAACCGATTTCATAACTGGTATACTGTACCCCTAGGCAAAGTCTTCCCTCTTGTATGCTACCTGTTTTCAGCTGGCTGTTTCATATATTTAGTCCGTGTGAGTGTTGCACTTTTGTAGAGGGTAGCTAATTATTTAAAAAAATACCGATGAAAAATTTAATATTATTATAGATACGAGTATTTATATAATTACTATTATTTATTTTTAACTCAGACACATTACCTATACTACTTGTTTTTAAGTCTTGTATGTACTCTACTTAAACTCAATCAAAACGTGATTGAAGTCGAAATTCGAATCAAATCATTCCATATTTTTGTCTATTTTTAGTATGGGAAATCATCTAATAACTTCCACCAACCACTCTGGGCGGAGCGGGAGGGAGTGTCAGACTTTTACTGACTAACACCCATCCATGTTCCTTCCTCGCCCTTTATGTTCCGGGGCCGCGGTATCTCTTTCGAACAGTCCCGCAATCCCGGCAGAAATCATTCCATCCTGCATCAAGATTCACGACTGAACATCGTGCTAGAATGTCATAGAAAGTCATTCAATCAGAAACGCCGACAATGGGCTCGCATTCAGGGCAATATCACACCAGCAATTACAACGATCTAATACTATCGGCATTAACATAGAAATGACACCGCGTAATAATAAGGCGACGAATCCAATCCTTCTGCGTATGCGCAATGAATTTATAGTTAGGGTGTACGCACACTTACGAGCGCGGACGCGGTATCGCGTGATCATAAATAAATAATAAAAGATAAAGATAAATCTAGATTCCAATTAATTAAAAAAATATTTTTAAATGACTCATCACCATCATCATATTAGCCTTTTCCCAATTATGTTGGGGTCGGCTTCTAGTCTAACCAGATGCAGCTGAATACCAGTATTTTACATGGACCGACTGCCTATCTGACCTCCACAGCCCAGTTAACACCAGTGTTAACTCACCGGTCTTACCAAGTGGTATCGTAATACCCAGGTATTACGATACCACTTGGTAAGACTAGTTGTCAGACTTTTTGGGCCACTGACTACCTGTAACGACTGCCAATTATAGACAAATGGCAGCCGACAAACTTTAAAACGACTATTTCACAAAACAAAAATACAATAAAATCCATCAGACATGGGAAATTGCAAAGAAATCAACCGCGCGATTATCTACAACCGGCGCGTTTCATAAACCAACGTGTGCTATAAGATGTGCACGCACCTTTACAATCGTATGCAATTGTCAAGTGATTGAGACGGCATTCGCTTGTGATCATAGGCCGTTACTTAACCCTTGGTATCGCGGCCTGATTGTGTATTAAGTATGAATTGTGTCGGATGAACAGGTGAAAACGGAATGTTTTAATGACGCGGCGCGTCTCATGGCACGTTGGAGAGGTGCAGAATACTTACCCTGGTATTTAAATGATCTAGAATGTACCGATCGATGGGATTTATTTTTAATGACGGATTTTAAATCTTCTCTAGTCGCTGGATAGATGGCGTTGATCTCGGTGCGTTACAGCAAGGAACAGAACATAACATAATTTCACTTGGACCTAATGGTTTTATTCGGAAGCTTATGCAAACGAAAGTGTCAGTAGACGAGCGTATGTGACGTGTTTTTTTAAGCGTTTTGGCTTTGGCACCTAGTAACGTAGTTAAATCAACGCCATCTATCAAGTTCATGGAAACTTTTTTTTTAATTCTCAAAAGAGTGCAAATAGACCGTTCGCTGTTTCAGTTACCGAACAAGAATAAGGTGATGGAGCTGGATCATAAAACCGAAAGTATGTGTATACTGGAACAAAAGATGAAGTCTCAAGCATATGAAATAAGTAAATTAGAAAATGAAATAGGAGACTTGAAAAGAAAATAAAATTCAAATAAAGTTTCTGAACACAAGTTAGCAGATCTTAATATGAGAATGAGTAATTTACATTTCACAATCATGCTATAATGTTCCCATTGCAGGAAGATAATTATGATCTACTGATAGACCAAACCGAAAAATGTTAAACCCAGAAATAAAAATCCTTTTTAAATTCCAATCATCACGAACAAAAAGTTTGTCTATTCAATATCTTGTCTACTCATACGAAAAATATATAAAAGCTTGATGTTAGGGCTAAATAACACATAATATATTCGATGCCGATACGAAGTCATATCGTTTTTGGCCCTCACACAGATTCATTTAGTTCTCATAAATAACACAACGATATATGACAGACAGCAATCTGTCTTCAGTTAATGTAGATCTTGTGAATAATGGTTCACATCGGTCTCACTTGTGAGATCTATCACAATAGTGATCTATCATCATCCCATATTTAAATAGATCTGCATCCAAATATTTGAACTGGAAAGATATTAAAGTGGGAATCTCGTGTCATATAAAGGGTGTAAAAGACCTCTTCACGAAGCCGAAAGGCACTTGGTCTCCCTATCATTGCGAACATATTTTTGTTCCACACCATACCTGGGAACCTTCTAGTTACGGAGATATGGGGGTCAAAGTTACAACTTTTTTTTTTTAAATACAAGTTCTTTAAACACCTCGGCGACCCCCGTACTATTCAATCAATCCATCAGCACAATGTTTTAATTGCGTAACAATGAGTTCTACCACAAAACATGATTTATAACCTGAAAAAAAAAGTGGTTTCCCAGCAATATTTTTTGCGTAAAGTTACTTAGTTTGATGTACAGAATGCTTGGTTAGCGGCTTTGTGATGAGGTAGTTTACACTCTGTAGAAAGTAAATTAAATATTTTTTATTCTGCTACTAATTAATTTGAGAACACTTAGTTCCGTAGTAATATGCAGGTGCTTAATCCCAGTAAAAACTCTGCCATAACGCAGGAAGCCTTGAAATATTTTTTTAGATTCGGCCAGTCTGAAATATTAATACTATGACACTTTCTAGTCGCTTTTAGTAAACATGAAGTTACGGCTAGTATAACTTTAAGATTAAAGTACTACTTTTTTTTCTAGGAATAAGTTTCGCAGAACTACACGACACCACGCAGCAAAAAACTACACCGACAACATAGCGTGTATAGTTATAGTATTAGATTTAAAACATGTATTAGTTTATAATTGTTGTTAAATGTCATTTTGTGTATTTTATTAGGGCCTTAGTTGTCTTATAATAAAATGATTATTGTTATTTACAGCGCGTTAATTAAAACAGTTTAGGAATTGGTTTTAAAAACTATTGTAATTGTAAAAAAAAGTGTTAAATCAGTACCTAAGCTTAGTGCTCGCTTTTTAAACAAAATTTCCAAGTCTTTTACAAATACTAGTTCTGCAAAACCGCGAGCGCACTGTGTGACGGCAGTAAGGACGTGCTGGCCATAAATCAATTAATTTCGATGAATAAATTGCCAGTCGCAGTGCAGCGTGTGACATTGCGACCGGTGTTGCTGCAGGTTGGCTCATGTGTCATCATCAGAGGTGGGATATATTTTTAGAAATAAAGAGCTGGGTGAAACCTTTCTTTCAAAATTCAAAACCGACTTCAAACTACACCAGTCCCTTATACGCTTGCATGAAATCTGGTCCTTATATACCGAACCTTTAAGGGTTTTTAAGAGTTATATAATCTTAGCTTCCTTATGACCGGTGTAGAGTAATGCCAAACTCAAACCTTGCAAAATGTGCGGTTTAATTTATGTGAATTCTGTTAAAAGTTTATTTTCGAATCTTCAGAAGATGGCGCACAAATATGAACCGTAGTTTGAAATGAAAAAGATTAGCATAGGTGAAAGTGAACATGCATAAGTTTCGTATCAATTTAAATATTACCTTATTGTAAATTAGCATGATGTCAAAATTTTTATTCAATTCATAAATAATTTGAATTCCACTCCCACTTATTTGTTAAAATTTGGTTACTTAATTTTTTTACTAACATAATCCGCACACCAACATAAGTTTATTTGCGAGAGGAAAATGGCAATGAAATTCAATTGCACATACTCGTATAACTAGAGACCCACGTGTGGTGCCGTCGGTATAAATGACATTAATGGAGCAATGAATCGGCTAAACGATGCGCGGGCGCATTCGATGCTGCGACTGACGTCAGCACACTGTGCTGCGGCGCTGATTTTGTGGACAAAACTAATGTTTTTAAAGTTTTTTTTTTTGTGTTGTTGTTTTTTTAAAGTATGTTTTAGATAAAGAACGAAAAAAAATGGATATCAATTGAGATGACGAAGAACAGTATTTAGTTTGAGATTATAAATATATTAAAATAAGGGCCGAAGAAATAAGTCATTTTTAGTAGACGTTACTCTTCTCTCTCTTAAATATAAACGTAAAATTAAACTAAAATTACTTTATTTATAAAAACTTAGACCACTTCAGATTCATTGTACTCATTTCATAAAAGTTTAATCCTCACAAATGATTATTTAATCATTAAATACATTTTCATAATATACAACTAAACCATCAAAGCTAACATGAACCCATTACCGTTTTAATAATGTTAAAATAATTAATTCTGTGTGTTCTGTTTTTCGTAGAAACTGACGCTTACTTATAATACATTAACACTTGTTTCACTAACACTAAAATACACCCAAAACTAAAGCCTAAATAAAAGCGGAGAGTGAGATTTTGAACACTCGGCTCAGAGCCGAGAGTTCAAATTTCAAGAATGTATTAATTTGGGTATCTCTTAGTGTTAGAGAAAACAGACAGTGATGAACTTTCTATGATAATCTGGGTGGGATTATAAAACATCAGACGGCCAATCTACTTAACGGTCACACCTTTTCATTAAGGGATAAATTCATGGAAAGGCTACACACTCTAAGTTTAGCATTACACCTGAATTTGTTGAGATGAAATCTGGAATGTTGTACAATTTTGTTTTTAACTTTGCACAGGCAATTTTTTGAAGCTTGTAAAAGTAATGAAAGGGCCTACACAATCATTTACAAAGCGTTTAAATCATCGGCGTCAGTGCACCTTATTATTTTTTTTTCGGCGAAATACGACATAAATTACCTGGATTCACAGAAGTTTTTTCGGTAGATTCTGTCAGTTTTGACATTTCTTTCATCAATGTCGCCTGTCGACTGTAATTTTTTCGGGGTTTGGAATACTGTTAACTTATTTGACATGCATCATTTTCGCCCTGTTTAAAAACAAAGGCGAAACAAATCAAAGTTTTAGAAATATACAGCTACTTAGCCTTCTATTTGTTTTTCTCTATAAATGTTCGTGTAACACATAACTAAATATATCAATTCTTTTCACATGTGGCTCGAATCAGAATAAAACGTAGCAGTTACTTTATTTTATCAACACTGAATCCACTTTTCTACAGGGCGTAAACAACCTCTTCACGAAGCCGTTCACCAACTATTCTGTACATCAAACTAAGTAATTATTGCTGGGAAACGACTTTGGGGTGAAAATCATGTTTGGTCTAGACTCAATCTAACGCACTTAAAACATTTTGCTGATGGATAGATTGAATAGTACGGGGGTCATAGAGGTATTTAAAGTCAAAACCTTACAACAAACCCAGTATTAAAAAAAAACGTTGTCAAAAAGATGAAACTTTGACCCTCAATATCTCCGTAACTAGAAGATTCCCAGGTATGGTGTAGAACAAAAAAATGATCGCAATGACGGGGAAAACAAGTGCCTTTCGGCTTCGTTATGTGATGTTTTACACCCTTTATATATTTTTGTCCACAGGTCAGTCCGTGGCGGCGCACAGTGTCGGTGCGTGTATTGGCTCGTCCTGTCTACGCGCGTGGGGTCCTGATACACTAATCCTATTTATATTGTCGTGTCATTACCGTATTACACCCACCGGCCACCGCATCCGTACTGCAACCATAACCTTCGCATTGCTTTTTTGCAATATTTTCATGAAAAAAATCTTAAACTTTACCTAATTTTTATTAATCATTTTCCTGCCCCTCTGAAGTCATGGGGCTCTCCCCAGCTCTTGCCCAGCTGTGGGATGAAGCAGCCTTACAGTAAAAGTAGTATTTTCCTGCCCTATACGTAGCATATCTTCTTCTGCTTCCATACTTCATTGTCACTCGTCATCTTAAAAATCTCGATATTCTTCAAATTATGAACATTAAATGTACGAATAAATTTCAAAATTCAGAAATAAGTCAACCAATAATCAGACTATTTTCGGAAAGAAGTTTTTCACATATGTAACTTAATTTAAATTCAGGTTTTAGTTTATACAACAGCCAAAACCCGAAAAGATTTCAAATATGTACAATAAAATAATTAAAGATATAATTTTTTATGTAATTTATATGATGTAGTATGCAATGGAATCCTTGGTAAACAAGTGTTACCCAATCATGTTGTTTGCAACAGTTGCAATTATTCTCAACAACCTCAGATTTACGCCTAGGTCAAACCGCCAGAGTAAACTGACTATATCCTGAATCGTCTATTGTCGCATTAACAAACAAGAAAACTACTCGTCGAGATTTATAAACGGTGCATTATTTAATAATAGACTGATCCTGAATCTTGATAAACTAAATAATATCTCACTTCCAGTGTGGCACAGCACAAACAAATTAAAAAAAAAACTGAGAGTTCTGTTTTTTTTTTTCATAAAGTGTCTGTGCCCTTTTCACGCAAGCAAAATCACATACAGCCACTTACCTCATTAAAATAATAGAATTTTAAAAACAACCAAAGGAATTAGCATTCGAATTTCAAAAGGTTGTTTAGTATTTTTTTTCTGGTGTGGCAAAAGCACTTCATTTCGCATTCCCGTCTTGTCGAGGTGAGATTATCGTCACTCGCACAACACGGGAGGAGGGAAGAGGGCCGCTGTACCATTGTGAGTTGCCGCCAAATGTGGGAACTGATGATTTATCTCGTAAACCTTTTCATGTTTATTATATTAAGAGCTTATTTTGAATCTGCGAGACAGATAATAGAGGACCTTGATATTGTTGAAGTTGCTTTAGTGGTCTGAACGCTTTATAAGTAGACAAGAAATAAAAGAAGAAGATTATATAAATTAAGAATTCCTGTGAGATTATATTTTAGCAAAGAAAAATGAAACAAATTGAAAATCTCCTTCTTTTGGAAGTTGGTTAAAAAACAAGATGTTCGATTCCCGGGTCGGGCAAAGAGATACCAAGTTTTTCCATTAGGAATTTCTTAGTACCAGCCACGGAGTCTGGAATTGCGGACGGTTGATGGCAATAGGGTCGCCCTTATTACATGGAACTTAAATATAATTGGTGAATTGTGGGTGTACAATACATACTAATAGGTATACCTCTGTGTATCTTTCAGGCATTTCAGGCGTGATGGTATGTTTATATTTTAAGAAAACAACAGAACTTGCATATAGCTAACTACATAAACTCCATCATCTGCTTAACCTTTTCCCAACTATGTTAGGGTCGGCTTCCAGTCTAACCAGATGCAGCTGAATACCAGTATTTTACATGGAGCGACTGCCTATCTGACCTCCACAACCCAGTTAATACTGGGAAATACGATACCACTTGGTGAGACTGGTTGTCAGACTTTCTGGGCCACTACCTGTAAAGACAATTAAAGATGGACAAATGACAGCCGAGACTAATAGATTAACGTGCTTTCCGAGGCACGGAGGAAACTCGGTATGTAAGGGTGGTCACCCATCCACAAACCTACCTAGGTAAGCACGGCTTAACCTAAAGATCGACCTGAGCGGATGTTATTATTTTGCCATGAGCTTCTCCGTAAACTACGTATAACTACGATGACAAAAAATGATCGTATCTAATCCCAATATTATCTACCAAGACAGAAATCGAAGCTAAAATATCTAGTATATACTCAAACAGTTTTATTCCACCTTCAAAACTTCACCGTTATTCCACCTTCAAAACTTCACCGAAGCATCATTTTAAAAGCACTCAATACACGAATCGTTTTAATGTAAACATCGCTTCAGTTCAATATCGTGTTCAAACACAATTTGCTCCGAAATCCTATTTGTACCGTTTAATTTGGAATCGACTACGATTTAATCAATTAAACGAGTAATTAAGTATCGGTATACCTTTAGCTGTTAATGTATTAATTAGTCTTCGCTGAATTGTGTTTATTTTACTGGTAATGTGGAGCGAATGAGTGTACGTTGTGTTTATTTTTCGTATTTTCGCTTGCTGTTTTTCTTTTATCGGCCCCTACAGTACGGGACGAAATAAAAATATCCTTAATTCCGGCTTCCTGCAAACAATAGGAAGCATTTTAAAGTGTAAGGGTTTTTAATTAACAAGACAGAAAAGCCTTACTTCTTAAATGAAAGCTCAAAAGTTTTATAGTCCATGTCCATGTATGGAAATCTTTGAACCGACTGCGGGCTTAAGCTGGCCGCTGTCGATCCTATTTGCCTAGAAGGGGTATAATGGACTCTCTCTGACGAAATGCGAGCTCCAAATCCAGGATATGCCACACCTTCTCTCTTGCCCTTCGTGCACTACTGACTGCACCCTTTAGGACTTGAATGATGTCAGCAGAACTGTCCAGGTTGGTACGTACTGGTCCCGCAAAACCTGAGTCATCGATTCGAGAAGTACAAGAAAATGGATATTTCTACTCCTGCTAACTCAGAAGTCAGAGAATTAAAATTATTGTGACCTACTTAGGTCCATGTTCACCAAAAACATGACGGACGATTATCTAAAAACAGCTGTTTAAATACATTTTTGTATGGGGACATGTCACATTGACAGCTATTTTTAGATAATCAGACTGTTATCTTCTCGGTGAACATGGACCTTATTATGCTCTGTGTTTTAGATTATTGTACTGTGATGGCTTTTGGTGCAATAAAGATTTGTATTTTTTTTATTTTTTTTTAGAAGTCGTACCTACTGAGGTCAAATACGCTTTTTGGGCTCTTAAATTGAGATAAAGTCAAGGTTTGGTCAAACAAAGCAGTAGGACAAAGTGAGACAAAGTGCATTCGTAGGTACTACAGTTAAATTCATTCTCTGGGACTTCGTCGAGCTTCATTGTCTCGGCGGTGTTCTGGTGGTCGCCACTGTTGAATCTGGTTTTCAGGAGTTACAGTGGTTTGGAAATAGTGCGGCGGAACTGTCCCAAAAAAAAATCTAAGATACTAAGCGCTTCTCCTTTGCTTTTATTTATATGCGCACTGCCAAACTGTGGAACTCTCTGCCTGCATCTGTATACCCACCACATTCAAAACTGAATAGGCATCTTCTGGGCACGCTCGTTCCATCATAGAAGTCATCGCTTTTCATCAGGCGTGATCGAGGACAAGAGCAGGCACATTTTGTAATTAAAAAAGATTCGCTGACACTACAGAATGGTAGTCAGTGTGCAATGTTCGCAATTTGTCCTTACCCGCTCTTTTGCAAGAAAAGGCTTGGATTTTTAAAAAGGTTCTTATATTATGTTATGTAAATTATGCCGAGTTCGACGTTAAATTGATGAGTGAATTGAATGAGTAAAATTTTAGTGAATTGGAATCGCAATGACCGTCGAAGTTACACATTATTGGATTTTACTGAAATTCATCTGCGCTCAGGGTTGTCACGACTTCAATATGTAAAGCAAAAGTAAAAGAAGTTAATATTGTTTTTAAGATAACAAAACTATTCAAACAATAATAATTTATAGTCTTGTGGATATTATAAAGGTTCGGCTTTCGTCCATTCATATTTCAATCAATCAAGTTATAAAATTATGATTTTAATTAATAACGAATTATTAATTTTCTCACAGTACAAACAAATAAAAAAAAACTGAGAGTTTTGTTTTTTTTTATAAATTGTCTGTGCCCTTTTCACGCAAGCAAAATCACATACAGCCACTTACGTCATTAAAATAATAGAATTTTAAAAACAACCAAAGGAATTAGCATTCGAATTTCAAAAGGTTGTTTTGTATTTTTTTTCTGGTGTGGCAAAAGCACTTCATTTCGCATTCCCGTCTTGTCGAGGTGAGATTATCGTCACTCGCACAACACGGGAGGAGGGAAGAGGGCCGCTGTACCATTGTGAGTTGCCGCCAAATGTGGGAACTGATGATTTATCTCGTAAACCTTTTCATGTTTATTATATTAAGAGCTTATTTTGAATCTGCGAGACAGATAATAGAGGACCTTGATATTGTTGAAGTTGTTTTAGTGGTCTGAACGCTTTATAAGTAGACAAGAAATAAAAGCAGAAGATAGGACAAGGTAGGTTGCCCTTTCAGTAAGAATTCCTGTGAGATTATATTTTAGCAAAGAAAAATGAAACAAATTGAAAATCTCCTTTTGGAAGTTGGTTAAAAAACAAGAGGTCTTATGTTCGATTCCCGGGTCGGGCAAAGAGATACTAAGTTTTTCCATTAGGAATTTCTTAGTACCAGCCGCGGAGTCAGGAATTGCGGACGGTTGATGGCAATAGGGTCGCCCCTATTACATGAAACTTAAATATAATTGGTGAATTGTAGGTGTACAATACATACTATTAGGTACAACTCTGTGTATCTTTCGGGCATTTTAGGCGTCATGATATGTTTATATTTTAAGAAAACAACAGAACTTGCATATAGCTAACTACATAAACTCCATCATCTGCTTAACCTTTTCCGAACTATGTTGGGGTCGGCTTCCAGTCTTACCAGATGCAGCTGAATACCAGTATTTTACAAGGAGCGACTGCCTATCTGACCTCCACAACCCAGTTAATACTGGGAAATACGATACCACTTGGTGAGACTGGTTGTCAGACTTTCTGGGCCACTACCTGTAAAGACAATTAAAGATGGACAAATGACAGCCGAGACTAATAGCTTAACGTGCTTTCCGAGGCACGGGGGAAGGGTGCTCCGCCCAGAGTGGGAGAAGTCATTCGATGATTTCCCATCCTAAAAAAAAAAAAAAAAAAGGGTGGTCACCCATCCAGACCTACCTAGGTAAGCAAGGCTTAACCTAAAGATCGACCTGAGTGGCTGTTGTTATTTTGCCACGAGCTTCTCCGTAAACTACGTATAACTACGATGACAAAAAATGATCGTATCTAATCCCAATATTATCTACCAAGACAGAAATCGAAGCTAAAATATCTAGTATATACTCAAACAGTTTTATTCCACCTTCAAAACTTCACCGAACAACATTTTAAAAGCACTCAATACACGAATCGTTTTAATGTAAACATCGCTTCAGTTCAATATCGTGTTCAAACACAATTTGCTCCGAAATCCTATTTGTACCGTTTAATTTGGAATCGACTACGATTTAATCAATTAAACGAGTAATTAAGTATCGGTATACCTTTAGCTGTTAATGTATTAATTAGTCTTCGCTGAATTGTGTTTATTTTACTGGTAATGTGGAGCGAAAGAGTGTACGTTATGTTTATTTTTCGTATTTTCGCTTGCTGTTTTTCTTTTATCGGCCCCTACAGTACGCGACCAAATAAAAATATCCTTAATTCCTGCTTCCTGCAAACAATAGGAAACATTTTAAAGTGTAAGGGTTTTTAATTGACATCCACGTAGTTATATAACACTGGCAAGACATAAAAGCCTCTTACTTCTTAAATGTAAGCTCAAAAGTTTTATATCCATGTATGGAAATCTTTGAACCGACTGCGGGCTTAAGCTGGCCGCTGTCGATCCTATTTGGCTAGAAGGGGTATAATGGACTCTCTCTGACGAAATGCGAGCTCTAAATCCAGGATATGCCACACCTTCTCTCATGCCCTTCGTGCACTACTGACTGCACCCTCTAGGACTTGAATGATGTCAGCAGAACTGTCCAGGTTGGTACGTACTGGTCCCGCAAAACCTGAGTCATCGATTCGAGAAGTACAAGAAGATGGATATTTCTACTCCTGCTAACTCGTACCTACTGGGGTCAAATACGGTTTTTGGGCTCTTCAATTGAGAGAAAGTCAAAGTTTGGTCAAACAAAGCAGTAGGACAAAGTGAGACAAAGTGCATTCGTAGGTACTACAGTTAAATTCATTCTCTGGGACTTCGTCGAGCTTCATTGTCTCGGCGCTTTTCTGGTGGTCGCCACTGTTGAATCTGGTTTTCAGGAGTTACCGTGGTTTGCGAATAGTGCGGCGGGACTGTCCCAAAAAAAAAATCTAAGATACTAAGCGCTTCTCCTCTGCTTTTATTTATATGCGCACTGCCAAACTGTGGAACTCTCTGCCTGCATCTGTTTACCCACCCATATTCAAGAGTGAATAGGCATCTTCTGGGCACGCTCGTTCCATCATAGACATCATCGCTTTTCATCAGGCGTGATCGAGGACAAGAGCAGGCACATTTTGTCATTAAAAAAGATTCGCTGACACAACAGAATGGTAGTCAGTGTTTAATGTTCGCAATTTGTCCTTACCCGCTCTTTTGCAAGAAAATGCTTGGATTTATAGAAAGGTTCTTATATTATGTTATGTAAATTATGCCGAGTTCGACGTTAAATTGTTAATGAGTAAAATTTTAGTGAATTGGAATCGCAATGACCGTCGAAGTTACACATTATTGGATTTTACTGAAATTCATCTGCGCTCAGGGTTGTCACGACCTCATATGTAAAGCAAAAGTAAAAGAAGTTAATATTGTTTTTAAGATAATCAAACTATTCAAATAATAGTAAATTATAGTCTTGTGGATATTATAAGGTTCGGCTTTCGTCCATACATATTTCAATCAATCAAGTTTTAAAATTATGATTTTAATTATTAACGAATAATTAATTTTCTAAGGCAATGTAGACTTATAAAAATGCAGCATTTAAAATATTTTTCATGAAAAAAAAAACCAGTATCCATTGAGTCTAAACGCAAAAAGCCAAAGCGTGCCTGAAAAACCAAATGACAGTAGTTACAGGTCAGTGCCCCTGTGAAGTCTGACAACCAGTCTTACCAAGGGTTATCATATTACCCAGTACTAATTGGGTTGTGCTGTCAGATAGGCAGTCGCTTCAGGAGAATACTGATATTCAGCTGATTATTTAAGCGATCAAAACACAATAAACAACACACAACCAAGAATATACTGACATAAAAATAAATAAAAAATTCAATTCAATTGAAACAAATTATTTTACGATTCAAACCCGCTTGCCGTTAACTAACAATCAATAATATTTAATAACAGTGCTACTGGCTCGTTCATTTGATATCGAACTTTTACCAATTGTAATGGAGATCAATTGAACGGTTTAAATTAACTATTAATAGTGGGCAATGGTTCAATCGGGGTGCGACAATCCAATCGATGGAGTAAAAATAATGATCTACTGGAGTTGTCAAGGGCCTGATTTGGTTTTAATGAAATTGTGGTATTCAGCTGCATCCGGTTAGACTGAAAGCCGACCCCAACAAAGTTTTGAAAAGGCTAGGCAGATGAAGATAGGCTGTAAACAGACCCTTCAGGAAGCTGTCAACCCAGCATTCTGTACTTCAAACTAAGTAACTTTATGCAAAAAACATTGCTGGGAAATTACTTTGGGCTGAAATATCATGTTTTGTGGTAGAACTCAATGTAACGCACTCAAAGCATTGTGCTTACGCACGCATTCAATAGTAAAAGAGTAAGAGAAGTAGTTAAGTTTTCAGCTGGCCAATTTAAACATTTTTTCATCTTAATTAAAAAGATTTTATCAAGTTTATATCAATTCAATTGAAGGCGTCCTTTAAATTGCTTTTTAAAAATTATCCTAGAACATTTGATACGTTTGAACTCCGTACCCCAGAACATCTAATAAAATGTTAATTTGTGATAAGCGCAGCCCTATGGCCACCTGTCACTCATAATTTGCGTAACCAGCTCTATCTGGCCTTTAATCGGTTTAAGCGACGATACACACTCACTGCTACGTACTTTTGATTCAATTTTGTATTTTTTTGGTACGTTAGAATGTTATTTTGGTACAGTTTGTTTTATGTGAGGTTGACACAAGGTCTAAGGGTTTTCCACGGAAGGATTAAATATGTGGTTTTAGAGTTCCGTATCTCATAAGGTAAAAAAAGGAACCGTTATAAGATCACTTTCTTGTCCGAATGTCAGTCTGTCACCATCGATTTTCTCATAAACGGGTGGACGCAGCAAGTTGATTTTTAAGTTTAGCTAAGATTGACATTGTCACTCTTATCTAATAATAATCACAACAAGGGAAAAGCGGTAAGTTGGAAGGTCTCCCACTAGGTGGACCTATGACCTGGTGAAGGTTGCGGGGATCCGTTGGATGTGAGTCGCAATGTGGGGACAATTGGGGGAGGCCTATGTCAAGTGATGATGATGATGATAAAGGGAAAAGCCATGCAAAATATCACAAAACGCTGAAACAATTTTTTATTTGACAACTATCAATTATTGCATCACAACACGGTCTTCATTACCTCAAGTTATGAATTTATTCCCACATCCCTATTCCACTATACCCATTCAATGATTATTTTTGCAGTAATCACCCGTAACTGGACTCGAACGAATTCATTTCTTTGTATAAATACTTTCTCACACCTGAAGAATGTGTTTATTTATCTAGCTTGTGTCATAAAATAATCAAAATTTGTCATCATTATTGGAAGCAACCCTAACCACTGGGATTGGAATGTGAAACTTCAAGTGAACCTACTCCGCGCTTCCCCGCGTTATAATAGAATAGAAAAATATGTTGATGAATTTATTTATAATTCCAATTTAAAGCAAGTTAAAACTGCATTATCATCGTACGAGTAAAGATAAAGGTATTTTTCATCCCCCCATCTCGGCAAGCGTAGTTTTGCCCTTCGATATCTGAGTGCATAAGTCGTTTTTATCCCCTAGAGGGGAAATCGTGTGCACTAAGTTTGTGAATTCAAAATATCATTAAAGGTGCCGAATTTATCATAAAACTCAGACTCGGAATCTTCTTGGGGTACTTTTCTTTTACTTCGCTTTGAGCTTGCCATTTTTTTTTCACGTCATATTGTTAAAACCAAGAAACTTGAAAATAAGTGAAAAACCTAAAATGAGTGGTTCTAGCGACGAGGAAGTTTATTTGACGCCAACAGAATTAATTGAAACTGTTAATAATGCGTAAACGTTTTTTTTTACATTTAATCAGGTCCTCGTTGAGGTGGGATAAAAAGTTACGTGTTGCACTCCAGTGTAAAGATTTTTCACCTCGTGCTCTTTTGATTCCTTTGCTAACGCTCAGTCATCAAAATAGAGCACGGGGTTAAAAAGCAACTTTGCACTCTTGTATAACAAATAACTATTATTTGTTCTGTTGTTTGTTTTGTCACACAAACTGAGCATGAAAGATTAAGAAACTTTTTTTTTCCAATTATACAGATTAGAACATTTCTAGTTAGTAGCCATTGTTTTTCTGGGTCCATTCATAATACATAATGTTGGCATATTGTTTTCTTTACTAGATGGGAGGACGATATCAAAAAACTAGCTGGTCCACAATGGCAAAAAATACCCCAGGACCGGGAGAAATGGAAAGCTTTGGAGGAGGCTTTTACCTGAGGGGTCCCAGTAAAAATAATAATTAGTACTAGTTCCTACCTACTGAAACATATTCTAGGTTAGTATTAATTAGAATTATATTTAGATAATAATTTAGATAACATAGATATAAGTATAATTTTTAGATTTTTTTTCTTGTTTTTTATAAGGTAGATTTAATCATTATGTAAACTGGGAATAAAAGGCTTTTTTATTTAAAAGGCGTTTTCTTTTGATTAAGCACATAACACAAATCAAAAGATTAAAATTGTCTAATTTTCATGGAAATGGATTTGAAATATTATGTGAAACGTTGCAACCAATCAGCTGTCATCAGTATCTATAACCCAACCAACATCCTTTCACCTTCAAGCTCTCCCAAGAAAACCGTGTCACTAAGAATAATTCGACCGTCGATAGTACCCTTTGGCCGAGCAATTACGTGCAATTATCGGGAGGACGCGTCGACGCTACTCAATTGGCGTCGATACTGCTATATCGAATAAACGCAGCTTACTGCTGGCCGTTTATACGGTTTTTTTTTTCTTCTGACTTTTTGTTTATTGACCTTTGAGAAAAGTTGTAGAGAAGAGAGTGGCATGTGAAAACTTTGTCAAGATCGATCGTCATTATCTTGCCCTTAAACCAATTCATTTCATTTCATTTATTTATTCATAAACAATTTACATTGTGATGAACATTACATCATCATCATCATTCTCTTGCCCTTATCCCAATTTATTTGGGGTCGGCGCAGCATGTCTTCTTCTTCTATTTTTCATTATCAAATCAAATCAAATCATTTTATTTGTGTAACATAGGTAGTAGATGCCAAGAGGCGAACAAATATGGTAGCATGCGAATTGTGACAGAAGAAAGAAAAAGGATATATTTATCATACAAAAACTAAATTAGTATGTCAAAAATTTTAATGTCACATATGGAATAATTTGTACACTCATCAGACACTTCTTTTCTTACCATATATCCTTCTTATGTGTTGAAACATTACATTTAAATGAAATTATAACATGCGGAAACGAAGTGATCGTTTGGAATTGGTGCAGCATGTCTTCGGCTTCCAAACTTTATTACTCGTCATCCATCAGACATCTCATTTCTAGGCATAATTATCATCCTTCACATAATCCATCCATCGTTCCTTTGGTCTTTTTCTATTCTTATATGCTGATGATATGCTGAGATATAGGGGAAATTCAAAAGATGTCCATTGCACAATAAGCTTGACGACATTATCAAAAAAATGCAAATCTATTCAGTCTCTCAGTTAGAGTATTGGAAAATAATGGACACATGTTTTTGGTTTTTGTAAATCAATGAATATTGACAAAGATAACACGCATCAAAAATCAGGAGGGCTCGTGACGTCAGGCGCACTAAAAATTTATACCAAGGCGTAACGTATTGAGAATATTAAAAGCATCGTATCTTTGTCAATTTTGGTTTACGGAGCTAAAGAAAACATACGGGTCAAATATTTTTTGATAATCCAACTGACTCACTAATTAGGTTTTTGGTTTGGTTTTACCCTATTCGTCTACAATGTTCTCATCGCTGGGACACAGGCTTATCAATGTTCTTGTTTTTATTCTTTAACTAGCTGTTGCCCGCGACTCCATTCGCGTGAATGTTTTGATGTGAATGTTAAAAAAAGTATTTTATGTGCTATTCTAAACTATAATCTATCTCTGTGGCTCCAGTTCCGTTTGAGCGTTATTGAGTAACAAACATAAGCCCATTCATCAAATTTCGCATTTATAACTTTAAATCTAGATTTAATTCTAATGTTAAAATGCTATAAAAAGCATCTTCTGCCTACTATTTCAGTCTTACTAACTAGTCTTACGAGTGACTATGACGACCTATACGGCCTTCAAACTCAGTTAATGCTGATATAAGAAATGTTATAACAAAACCTGGTACCCCTTTTTTTATTTTTTATGATTTCGCATCTTAAAAAAAAATCCTGGTACCTCTTGGTCAGTCATAATTTCAGGCTTTCTACTAGCCATAACAACTCTCAAAGCACTTAAAGAAAAAACAGTCACTTATTCAAAATCTTCAAAACATTGTTGCAACAGATCTTTGCATATTTGCACCAAAAACTCAGAAACATACTGCTTATCATTTCAACGCCAACTTAGACACACAACACAACTCAAAACACGAAACTGAGCACAAAGTTAAAACAACCAAGCTCCAACTAAGTTCACCCAAATGGCTCTAAACTAAATTCGGTTAACCAATCAGTATAACGGACTAACAGTTGGACTAAATCTGAAAATTGACTGGAAACTAATGACGGCTAACAGGCTGTTTCTAGTTGAGTCGATATAGTGATCGTTTAGTCGTCGGACTCTCAATCCAATTACTGCTCATTATGGACCATTAGTGAGGAATGGCTAACTGATAAATTTGTCCTAAAGCGTATTGGTAGATGTCTAAACTGATCGAGGAACTAACGAAGGCGTTTTTCAGCTGGAAATCAATATCGTTGAAGATTCAAAACTTCACCGTGCTACGCTCTTATGTTTTTTGATTCCCAATTGATAGTTTACCAATCCAAAACTTCTTTAAATACTTAAATAAAAATAAGACTCTGTAATTACTTTTCTTAGGGGTAAAGTGTGATTTAGAGGCAATTATTTGCAGCTACGTTTTCAAAAAAAAAAACTGTCACTTCCAACATTCAAATGAAAAAGAAATGTAGTTTGAAAGTAGACTTCTAATTTTCGTAGCACTTTCGTAGGCGTTTCGTAGCACTGTGCTACGCGGATTTGAATACAGCCACATATTCTATTATTTCGTCTAATGATATACTTTTATCAATCTTTAAGTATTGCTGTTGCATTATACTACCTTATATATGTGTTGTGCAGGACACTTAGATAGTGGCTCCATTTGAAATACTGGTATTCAGCTGCAAACAAGTTGGACTGGAAGACGACTGGAACACAGTTAGGAAAAGACAAACTAGATGAATGTTTTACATTACTTTTATTTGCAAAACAAAACCTACTTTTCTACCTTTTATAAACTAAGGTCTTTTCAAAACCAACCGCTAGACAGTTCAATCAGCCATTTCTACATACCTACTCAAAGCTATATAGCTCATAGCGCCACAATAATTGCCCGGGGCGCCGTCCACGATTGCATATCAATACAATGCTCATATTTGCTAGTAATTGAGCTTATTGCTCGAGAGGAACGTTATTGGCTTTTATTGTGTTAGGAGGCAACTGATTGAGACGAGCGTCTTGCATCGTGACGTCGGTACGTGCCAATTGATTATATTGATAAAGTATATTGTTGAATGCACGCGTAGGTTTAATGATGTGGCAATATTTTAGGCCTGTATTCTTTCTTAAAGACTTTATCATCTGTCTAGCCTATGTTGGGGTCGGCTTCCAGTCAAATGCAGGTGAATACCAGTATTTTACAGAATGCGACTGCCTTTCTTCCTTCCACAACCCGACTAGTATTGGCGTATATGAACTACAGACCTGTTCAGGTTAATTGCTATATACTGGACAAAAAGATATACAGGGTGTATTTCACCTCATCACAAAGCCGTTAACCAAGCATTCTGTATATCAAACTAAATAACTTTACGCAAAAAATATTGCTGGGATACAACTTTTTTTTTTGAGGTTATAAATCACATTTTGTGGTATAACTCAATGTAACACACTCAAAACATTGTGCGGATGGATGGATTAAATAGTACGGGGGTCGTAGAGATATTTAAAGTAAAAATCATGCGATAAAAAGTGGTATTTAAAAAAAAACTTGTTAAAATCTTGCAACTTTAACCCCCAATATCTCCGTAACTAGAAGGTTCCCAGGTATAGTGTAGAAAAAAAAAATGATCAGAATGACGAGGAGAATAAGTGCCTTTCGTATTCGTTAAGAAGTGTTTTACACCCTTTATAAGTAAGGTAAGACTGGATGACAGACTATCGGCTTACTGACTACCTGTAACGACTGTCAAAGATCTACAAATGACAGCCGGGATCAACAGCTTAACGTGCCTTTGCAAACTAGGCAAGCACGACTGTTATTTCGCCACGAGATCTTGAAGACTAAACATTCTTTCGCAGACGGAGTACGGTTAAGCGTTGTGTGGAAATTCCCCAGCTAGATAGACCCATGGCTTTGACAAAGGTGGCAGGGTGAGACCGAATTGCGGGGAAGGTTCATCAGGATGTTTTGGAGTAGCCAGGGAGAGGTACCAGAGGCAGGTGGCAAACTGTAAGCGACCTTAAAGTATCTTTAAGTGCCTGAGGTCTAGAGCCGCATCCGCAATCTGTTCAACCCGTTTCGACCGAACCCTATTTTTTCAAACGTCAGAAAATTGTTCTCCGTGGAATTAAATTTTCCGTGGACGTTTTTAGTTTGTAAAGTAACAAATTTAAAAATTTACTCCTCGAATGTTAGCGTTTGAAAAAAAATGCCCTAAATGTGAATACAAGATAAGCCTGTATTTAAGGTTTGATTGTTTTTTTTTAATTTTCTATATTATGTTATACTAATATTATAGAATGGAAAGATATGAATTTTTGATTTTTTGTATGTAACAATAAACTTAAAACCACTGGACCGATTTGAAAAATTCTTTCACCAATGAATAACTACATTATCACGGAGTAGCATAGGCTATATTTTATCCTACGGGAACGGGAACCACGTGGATGAAATCGCGTGGCGACCTTTAATCTTTTATAATTATGTAATGGTCAACTTGGACTTTACATTAATAAAAGTTTACAGGTATTAGTTTTCTTATAACTTAACTAAGATGCAGCAACTTTAACAACACTAAAAGAAAATGAATGCCCATACAGATAACAGATTATTGTCATTTTTAAAGAATTAGGATGAGGCTACATTACACCGCGATGCGACCTGCGACACATGAGCGATTAAAACAAGTAAATGAACGCTCACGTTAATGCTCCTGCTACACTGCACATGAAACATTATTAGCGATCTTTGATTTCTTTATACGATCAGAACAACATTACTATAATCACGGCATCGGCTACACCAACATAGCGAAATTGAAGCGAATTTATTAGAAAATACGCCGTAATCTCGCTTGTAATGTAACCATACAAAATTTTCTTCGTTTCGACCTTCCTGTCGCATCGCAAATCGCTGCCTAATGTAGCCTCAGCCTTAAAGATGTTTTTAAAAATACGTGTAGCGACTATAATAGTGCAAGCGGGTAAAATTTTAGTACAAACTTTGAATGCAAAAGACAAATTACGAATACTATGATTGTTTTCGCAACAAAAGTACCAAATTACCTTAAATGGCATCGATTTGTCTAGGAACCTAAAAAGCCGTGTTAGTTTTTATTTAATGCATCAAATAATAAAACCTATTTGTAAAACAAAATTGCCAATTTACAAGTAAGACTTTCATTGGGAGGAGGTAACTGTACCACAAAGTCCATGAAATAAAATACGGCAAGACGAGGTCCCCCTTTCTTTATAGTCTATTTTAATACTAATACATTCCCATGGCAGCGGTTATATTCCTTTTAAGTATCGTGTGAATCCACATTTGCAACAGTACAGTTATTATAGTTTTAAAGATACAGCTCAGTAACATACAGACAGACGTTACATCCGAGGCTTAGTAATTACAATCCAGGCTACGTAATAAACCTTGAGTTTTTACGTTTTTTTTAATTATATTTTGTAGTTACGGTAATAATTAGTGAACTTTTATCAACATCTTTTAATTGTTAATGAGGATTAATGTTTAAAAAAAATACTGCCTCTGGATACTTTCAGTTAATTTGAATAACAACTGGTTTCTTTTGATTACGAAATTAAACTAATTAAGAGTACAAAATAATATTGCTGAAAAGTTGTCCATACGTAAGAAGAATGTGCTAAAACTTTCAAAAAAATACTTAAACGGCATAAATTCTTCAATATAAATACCGCCCGCAATAATTACCTACTTACTTAATTCAATTCGTTCAAGTAAAATTTATTCGCTAAAAATGACACTTAGTTTGATCTAGACCAAAAACTTAATATAAATAGGTAAGCATTGATTTTACAGCAACTCACATCTTCCAAAATTAGATCCGAAAATTCTTCTTCTAAAAGAAAATCAGAAAAATTAAAGCGAAAATTTCCGTCGGAAAGAAAAGTTTGAAAACAAAACTTAAATTTCAAAACCACACCAAAAATAAATCAACAACTTTAATTACCTTATTAGCGTCCGAAAATATGTTGTCTTATTGTGGGCGGGAACTTTTCCCGCCGAACTCCGCGTGCGAAAAAGCGCGGTCACCGCGCTGTCACTGACATTACGTTCGGAAACACGTACGAGCACTCACGAGCCGCGCCACGTCGCGACTGCCGCCACTACACCGCGGGTACTGCCAACTGCGAGTAATCGCTCTGAAACCGCCCTCGGCAAACAAAACCCCACCCGCCGTAAAGAGCATTTTAGCACGCGCGCCTCCCCGCTCCCGCGCCCTGATTTAATAGCGAGCGCGGGCACTGATTCACTTAACCGAACGCAACTACCGACTGCCTCTCTCTCGCTCCCACTGAAACAGTAATCCACGACACGTCCTCTCTCCCTTTCCCGCACGTTCGGATATTCAGCGGAGGAAAGAGATGGTGCCGCGGTCGCGGACACTTCTTTCTTTCAACTCGATTTGCATGCGAGCGGGGGTCGCTCCGCAAACTTTATGTCCTCGTTTCGTAAATTATTTATACGTTTGGAAATACTTTTAACGGCATGCTCGGCTGCTGAAAAAGATTGCTTTAAAACGAGCCGAATTAAGTGAGTGACCGGTGTTACGGCGGGACGCGGCGACGCTAATCACTTTAATCTTGTTCACTCAAACGCTCATGATTTAGTTTCGTTGATTTTTCATGTGGAAATTCGCAATGTTTTTCAGCGTTTTTGTTTTTTGATTTGTGGTTTTAAAGCATGTTTTAAACTTTTTGAACTTTACTGTTTTACTTTTGGTTTCAGGATTTATTTCATCTCAAAGTTAAAGCAAATTAATCGTGATATTGATGCACTCTAAATTCATCAAATTAATGCATCTGCTCGTATAATATCTTGGTGGATCACACGTTATTTCATAATCCATTCTAGTATGGTGTACAAGAACTCACAGCCTTGTACTTGATATTTTTGGAGATCCAACAGAAAAGTCACGTGGATTCTTCACCATCATTCTGGATTCATTATGTAAATAAAAAAAATATTTAAAAAAAACAAATACCAACAGTATTTGTTTTTTTTTCTACAAAACGATTTTTTGTATTAGGCTGTATAACGGCTTCATACCTATGCTTTTCAAAGCAAAGCGCTGAAAAAAAAAGTATTGTAAAACGTCGTTTAATACACGTGGACATTTGTTATTGCAGTTTTCGGCTCAGAAACAGTACTCGCCTACGGCTCGTGTGCGGCAATAACAAACTTTCTCCACTTGTATCAAAATGTACTATTCATTTTATGAAACAGTCATTAAACTGACATCCGTTTTCTGAAGAATTTCAAGAGAATTTGTATTTTGTGAATTCATCTTACTTTAGTATCAATAAATTAAGGCGCTACTTTCGAAATTCGAACACAAAAAAAGAACTAAAATATGTCGCGCGTTACATTGAAGAAACCATAGACGAAACCTCATAGCTTAAGCACAATTTGTGAAGTTATCAACTGTTCTCCAAATTAGTTCACAAACAGGATGGAAGTCTTCGCAAGGTATGGTCAACGGTGTGGACAGGATACTGAGAACTGAAAGATATTTCACCACATTACCTACACATTCAGCGTAGCAAAGCTTTCTTCAAAAAAGTCAGGTGCTTTGTTGTTTGTTGACCAGAGATGATGATGATTTTTTTTTTATTTTTTTTTTTTATTTTGGGTGATGATGTTTTGTTTTCTTTATTATTTTTGTGTGCAATAAAGAATTAGAAAGAAGAAAAGAACGTGGACGAGGCGAACGTAGTGTAAGCATCGATTCTGCATACCCACATGCGAAAAAAGCATGACTTTATGAATCTATTGTCTGACAAGTCATAGGTCTCAAATTCGAACCCAAGACACAGACTTTTCGGGTGCGTGTTGTGTAATTATCACTTGCTTCGGTGAAAGAAAACAGCGTGAGCAATCCAGAATGTGAAATATTTCTTGACGACATATACCAGTACAACAACTCAGAGCTAAAATTACTTCTTTTTTTAACTTACTTTTTTTTGAGGTGAAAAATCATTTTGTGTGGTAGAACTCAATGTAGCGCACTCAAAACATTGTGCTGATGGATGGATTGAACAGTAAGGGGGTCGTTTAATGTAAAAATCTTGCATTAAAAACTAATATTGAAAAAAAACTTGTCTAAGAGTTGGAACTTTGACACCCAATATCTCCGTAAGTAGAAGGTTCCCAAACGTATGGTGTAGAACAAAAACATGATCTCAATGTGACGGGGAGAACAAGTGTCTTTCGGCTTCGCTAAGAGGATTTTTAAGCCCTTTAGATAAAAAAATCTCTTTAGAACAATCGTAGCAGGTGGTGTTCTGTGGTGTCTACCAACCCCCATTCAAAATCAAAATCAAAATATTTTATTTCACATAGGCCTGGATGGGCACTTATAAAACGTCGAAAAAGGTGCACGGTTCGCGTTGGTCGATTCCATGGAGAAGAACCGGCAAGAAACTCCATGGTTACTCTTTTCAAATCATTTGGTATTACAATATTATTGTTTCATTACAGCATTTGTACTAAAGTATGAGGGGGCAGCGTAGGCCCGACAATAGGTCGTTGCTTGCTATACAAAAAAGTGTAAAACAAAAGAAATATTTAACAAAAGTTAAACAGCATCCGGGAATCTAAAAGGCCTTCAATGTTCACTCATTCACAAATAATAGGTAAAAAAGCATCTATACAAAGGTAAGTAAATAAAAAATAAAAAATAAATAGAATATTATAAAAAAAAAAAAAATAACTAAATTAAACAAGTGACACAAATATTGTCATCAGTGCTGTAACTATTCTGAGCAAAATATGAGAAAAAATGATTTGAAAACTATTGTAATAATCTGAATCAAAAGAAAAAGAATAATGAGATTGAGAATAGTTAGAGACATCCACAAATCTGTGCCGTTTATGAGCTACCAGGGAAGCCTCATGCGCAGAAGGAATCATAGCCAAACTTCTTTGTCATCAACGTAGTCCTTGATTTTGTAATATGCTTTTTTCATAAGGACACGTTTAATATAGTTCTTGAACTTTCCATCGGTCAGTTCTATAACTGACTTTGGCAACTTGTTATAAAAGCGTATACTGTTTATAATAAAAGACTTGCTAGTTTTTGTTAATCTGAATTTAGGTATTACAATTTCATGTTTACTGCGTGTATTTTTATTGTGGAAGTCGCTTCTAATTTTGAAAAGCCCTCGATTTTTGCGGACATATAAAATACATTCAAAGATATAAAGTGAAGGCAGAGTTAATATATCGATCTCTTTGAATTTTTGCCTGAGTGACTCGCGAGGACCCATTTTATAAATCGCGCGGACTGCCCTTTTTTGTAGTATAAAAATGGAGTCAACGTCTGCTGCTGATCCCCACAGCAGGATGCCGTAAGACATAATACTGTGGAAATAAGCATAGTAAACTAACCTAGCTGTGGCTACATCCGTTAACTGCCTTATTTTCCTAACTGCATATGCAGCTGAGCTTAACCTACCTGAAAGAGTTCTAATGTGCGCGCCCCACTGTAATTTTGAATCTATAGTAATCCCTAAGAATACAGTTTCCGCTATAACATCAAGTTTATTGCCGTCAAGATTTAAATTAAGATCACGTTGTGGTACATTTGGTAAGGAGAATTTTAAACACTTAGTTTTGCTTGCATTCAATAAAAGATTATTAGCAGCGAACCATTTTGAGAGAACGGTTAGACTTTCGTTAACATGTTGGACAAGCGTATCCTTTCTATTTATTTTAAAAATTAGCGAGGTGTCATCAGCAAATAAAATTATATCTGATAATTTGGCCATCATATAAGGGAGATCATTAATGTACACAAGAAATAGGAAAGGACCGAGAATTGAACCTTGGGGCACGCCTATCTTGACTAGAGACCCGGAGGACATTACATAGAAATAAGGCGTGAGGTTATGTAGGTAGTATATTATCTGAGTCCAGTGTATAGAGCCAGCTTCGAAATCTGTCCAGACCAGTTTGGCAGAACCTTTACTGTTAACGAATCCACAATCAATTTCAGGAAAGCGGATCTTCAAATTATCCAACACAACGAGTTTTCCATTCAACCAGTTGGAAAGTTTCGTTCAGAAATAAAGCCCGTAATTTATCTATCAGGGTAGTTAGCTTATTGCAGTCCATTCTCAGAAAAGTTATCTCTGAGTTGACCACACTGTCCAAATCACTATGACCTTTAATTTCGTTAAAATGAGGTCGCTATTGGATTGCTGCAGTGATGACCTACAGTACTGAGACGTGGTCGCTCACTAGAGGCCTAATTAGAAGGCTCAAAGTCACTTAATAGATATTATTATTGGCTCTATGGGAGATAGAATCAGAAATATGGTGATCCGCAAAAGAACCAAATCACCTAAGCGACATAGTCTCAAGAATTAATAAACTTAAGTGGAAGTAGGCCGGAATTATTGCTCGTAGTACTGATGGCCGATGAAGCCAAAGAGGTTGAAGGTTGTGCGAAATCCGCTGATTGAGAATAGCGCAGGACTAGTTGGATTTGGGGGGAGGCCTATGCCAACAGTGGACCTCAGCCAGCTGGAGTAGATGCTGATGATGATGACAATACAGTCAAAATCAAAATGATTGTTATTCCTGTTGTTATAAGGATGATGTTGGCATGCTGTCAGTGGTTAAATAAACTGTGAATGGACTGTATAGTTAGTTGGGAGAATTCAGAGCACAGCTAAGCTATCCAATTAGTTGTCATTGTGTTATCAACGGGCAAACTTACTTCTAATGCCGTCCGTGACCTCTTTACTAAACTCTGCAATCGGTCGGTGCTCAGTTACTTGGTCCTACTATTGGTTAGTTGAAAAAAAAAAAAATGAAAAAATGAAAAATATATTTATTTTAACAAAATGCTTCATATACAATGAATTGTGTTTGGAGCCTCCTTTTAGACAAAAAAAGCCTGTGTTAGGAGACTCCGCTCTTCCATATCTTAGATAAGTTATGTTACGCATATTACAGTTTGTTAATTTTTTTTTTTTTTTTTTTTTTTTTTTTATTTTTTTTTATATGTTGTGTTAAGTTGGGGAGCTTTATATTTTTTTCTTCATCACTTCACATCATCATCTCAGCCGATAGACGTCCACTACTGGACATAGACCTCCCCCAAGTGTCGCCACATTGACCGGTCCCTTGCGACTCGCATCCACCGGATTTCCGCAACCTTCACCAGGTCATCGGTCCACCTAGTGGGAGGTCTTCCAACGCATCGTCTTCCGGTTCGCGGTCGCCACTCCAGAACTTTTCGGCCCCATCGGCCATCCGTTCTGCGAGCAATATGCCCGCCCTGCCCACTGCCACTTAAGTTTAGCAATTCTTCGGGCTCCGTCGGTGACCTTGGTTCTCTTGCGGATGTCTTCATTTCTGATTCGATCACGCAAGGAAACTCCAACCATAGCCCTCTCCATTGCCCTTTGGGTGACTTTGAGCCTTTTGATAAGGCCCATTGTGAGCGACCACGTTTCGGTCCCGTATGTAATCACTGGCAACACACACTGGTCATAGACTTTCGTCTTGAGACACTGCGGTAAGTTGGGCGAGAAGACACCGCGCAGCTTCCCGAACGCTGCCCAGCCGATTTTTTTCTTGCAAGAAGAAAAAACAAACATCAAACATGACGACACAGGCCAGTCATTTTACAGCACTGAAATTACAAGAATGTCATACTCGGTTTGGTCCGTCGGCGTCGGTAGCGGTGCCGAAAATTCTTGGATGTTAGTTTACAGAAAGTTACCTACTATCCGACTTTTTTCCGTACAGGCCAAATTTTTGATTCAGCTTTATCCGGCCTGTGGACGGTGAGCTATGGGCTAGCTAGCCGTTCGTCCGTCTTATAACGACAGGCCATGTCGACGGCGCGTTTGTGTTCCACGCTCAAAGAAATGTCAGCATAAGGGAAGGGGCCCGCAAGGGCCAAAGCCTGCCGGGCCTGCGGGACTGGTTGAAAGAGATACCGCGGCCCCGGAACGTAAAGGGCGAGGAAGGAACATGGATGGGTTTTAGTTAGTAAAAGTCTGACACTCCCTCCCGCTCCACCCAGAGTCGGAGAAGTCATTTGATGATTTCACATCTGAAAAAAAAGGCAAAGTTTTCGATTCCGATTTTTTATTCGGTTTTAGCTATTCATTCAGGCTATTCATTGGCTTGCTTCTCATGATTGGTATGTGTGTTTATCCACTATACACTTATAAATAATAAACAGGATAGGTATTTCAGGGATTTTTTAATTACAGCATTTAAAGGACACGACATAACTCTATACCATATGAAATTACAAGTATTATCCTGAATGCGTATAATGACATCTTTATTAAATGTCTCTGTTGTAGTAAAAAAAACAATTGACTAATTAAATTAGAAAATCTTCTGCAGTTAGGTACTGAAGTTTATCAAAAGCCACATGTTTTTGCCTGCCAAAGAATTGACAGACTTAAGTGACAGTGGGCAAGGCACATTGCTCGTAGAACGGATGATTGATGGGGCCGAAAAGTTATGGAGTGGCGACCGCGAACCGGAAGAGGATGGATTGGAAGACCTCCCACTAGGTAGACCGATGACCCGGTGAAGGCTGCGGGAATCCGTTGGATGCGAGTCGCACGGGACCGGTCAATGTGGCGACACTTGGGCGAGGCCTATGTCCAGCAGTGGACGTCTTTTGGCTAAAATCATGATGATGATGATGAAATGATTTTGCAGAACTTGAGAAGAAAATCATGCTTCAAACAATAAACAGAAACACATCTGATACCATTACCTCGAATTAAATTCCTGACAAGACACTAATGAGTTCTCTTCGAAAACGCGTAGTAGCGCCTGTTTTCCTGTAATTGGTATAACATCTAATTTACTCATTTACACCGATATTCGTTACGAGCAAATAAAATTATTTTCATTTCTAATACGAACAAGTAACTATGTGGGTTTCTCACACAAATAAATAAAAATAACTAGATACCTACTCAGACATTTAATGTTCTTTGCGTAAACCTTCCAAAGTTTATAAAGAAACAATATTATTATCAAATATTCTCGGACAATCCAAAATAAGCATCTTAATACTTTATAAGCAATCATTTCTGCGTCTGATTCTTTAATCAGAGCTCTGATTCAAAATTTACTTGTCTTGTATACTCTTGCGCAATCTTAATTTTGCAGTTGGCAGAGAGAAAATCACGGGAATTCGACCCTTATGGGTGGAGATATAGTTGATAAGATTGCGAGCGTAAAGATTTGAGCGGTAAACAAATCTTAGGCGAGGTGTAAGTGACAATAAAACGGGAGCTTAGCTCTCGGGGCCGTCTTCAAGTTGAACGGCGTCGGCGGCGGAGGGGGAGGGGGAGCGGGGCGCCGGGGAGGAGCAACTATCGCCGTCTCGCTCTACCCGCGAGTCGTACTCATCCGTTTTATTTCTTGTTTGTCCGTAGCGCCTTCCCAGTTCGCTACATAATTTATTTTGAGCGGTACATTTAAAAAATTGGCTGAGCCGCGAACCGAGTGCCGCGTACGAGTTTAGGCGGCAAAATGGAGTTTGCTAGGGTGGGTGGTGTTGCCAAATGAAAATAATATGGTAAATGATTTCATTTGAATTGGCGTTTTGGCGTAATCGCCCGGGACAAGTAATGGGCCGTAGAAAGTCCCGGCCCATTGTCCGCGCTGGCTTCATTTACTCTCTGAATTTATTTTAGTAGGATTCTTAGCTTTTACCGTCGTTTATGTTGAGCCCATACATATTCAGTGTCCCTGTATCCTGTCTGTTGGGTGAGAACTATGTTCCTTTGACACCCGCAGCTTTTTATTGGTTTGGTGTGATTTGTAGATTTTGTTTTACTGTTTTTTTTTTATTTATTTTGTTTAGACTTTGTTTTTGTGGGTATTATTACTATGAGGGACAGAAAATTATCACCAAATCGGAGGAGCCCTTGGAACGATTAAGGCGCTAATTAGCAACTCTATTTGTGGTGGTTCAAACTTCGTTTGAAATGCTGTTAGAATAAAGTTCTAATCAGCTTGCACTACAAAGTGGTTGTTACGTCAGCCACTGCGGGCCAATTATTAAATAGCGTGAAATGAGTGGTTTCGATCGATTTACAAAAAAACTATTTATTGGATTTAAAAACTGGCTAATATATTGCTTGTAGAATTATTTGCCAAAAATTCAAAATGATCGCATGCATATTAGTATGTTTTTTATTGTTTGAAAGATATTTTTAGAGATAACTTCGTGATTTCTTTTTATCGAGCCAAATTAATTGTACTATGTTTTCAAAACAGTATCATGCTAGCATATATCCTGAAGAATATCATATATGTTTCTGGTCTTGTTTATAGCAGTGAATCATATACTTTTAGTAATTATGAAACTCGCGTTTAGCTCATGTAATCGCCTTAACCTGAGAATTAATATAATGCTAATCTACCATCATCTGCCTAGCCTTTTCCCAACTATGTTGGGGTCGGCTTCCAGTCTAACCGGATACAGCTGAATACCAGTATTTTACATGGAGCGACTGCCTATCTGACCTCCACAACCCAGTTAGTACTGGGTAATACGATACCCCTTGGTAAGACTGGTTGTCAGACTTTTTGAGCCATTGATCTACAAATAACGATACTCGATATGTAATGGGTGGTCACCCATTCACAGACCAACCTAGACATGTACAGCTTAACCTTGGAGCGGAGCGGCTGTTATTATTTAGCCACGAGCTCCTCCTTATAACAGGTACTAACCCTCACACATTAAAGTTAATCACTATACAGGGTGTAAACCACCTCATCACAAAGCCGTTAACCAAGCATTCTGTACATCAAACTAAGTAACTTTACGCAAAAAATATTGCTGGGAAACAACGTTTTTTTTGAGGTTATAAATCATGTTTTGTGGTAGAACTCAATGTAACGCACTTAAAACATTGTGCTCATGGATGTATTGAATAGTACGGGGGTTGTAGGAGGTTAAAGTCTTTCAAAAAAAACTTGTACCTATATATTTAAAAAAAAACTTGTTAAAATGTTGTAACTTTGACCCCCCATATCTCCATAAATAGAAGGTTCCCAGGTATGGTGCAAAAAAAATGATCGGAATGATAGGGAGAACAAGTGCCTTTCGGCTTCGTGAAGAGGTATTTTACACCCTTTATGTACTATGAAAATAAATAATTAATGCATATTATGATAATTACACATAATCATCATCATCATCTCAGCCGAAAGACGTCCACTGCTGGACATAGGCCTCCCCCAAGTGTCGCCACATTGACCGGTTCCTTGCGACTCGCATCCAACGGATTCCCGCAACCTTCACCAGGTCATCGGTCCACCTAGTGGGAGGTCTTCCAACGCATCGTCTTCTAGCCAACTGCCACTTAAGTTTAGCAATTCTTCGGGCTACGTCGATAACCTTGGTTCTCTTCTCTTTAATTAGACATACTAACACCTAATACTAGACTATGCTGGTGTGGTGAAAAAGTATGGATCCGCGTAGCATCCTGCGTAGCACAGGTGCTACGCAGGATGCTACGGGATGAGGGGCTGATTATGTGTCAGAAATGTTCTCATATACATAATTATATTTAATTATCATACGATATTATTACGAATTTGTAATCACATTCTTTAATCTTAATCAAATTATAATCATTTATTTTAAATCAAATCGTTAATTATGTACTTAATCACGTTTTTAATCAATTTTCTGAAATCAAATTTTAATTAACTCTTCTTATTTTATTCGACATTTAAATTCATAATAATTATAATAATGAATTATTAGTAATTTGAATGAATGATTGATTATTAGATTTTTTAATTGTGTTTATTTATTATTTTAAATGTTATTATTTATTATCTAAAAATATATACATATCTATATATTTATATATTATAAATAATGAAATTGAACTGATTGAATTGTTTAATACGATCTGTTTGTGATTATGCATGCATGTTATTTATTAATTTATTTGTAATGCAAGAAATAAAAGGATTTTTTTTTTACGAGCTTCAATGATATGACTTCTTATGTGCCGAGGTAAAAACATAAAATTCCCGTTCTTCTTTTTATTTTAATCCTAATTAAAACATTATTCAGGATCTCGCAACTGACCTGCAGATTAGTCAGATACGAGATTATTACTAGTATAGTAATTAAGCTCCACGCTGGGCGCCAATGTATCGAAGATACTAATAACGATGGTGATGGGAACCTCGTCGTGAAAGCCGAGAAAAAGAAACAAATCAAGTATCTTGACAAGTAAATCAATCAAGTAATCAAGTATCTTGGTATCTTGATCATGACTCGCGAGGTTGTCGACATGTGGGAAGTGGACTCAGCGATCATTGTGCCGATAGTCGTGTCAGCCCAAGGCTTAATTGCCAAGAGCCTCGACCAACACCTGAGGAGGCTCTCGTTAGGCAGCTGGATCAAGGGCTTGATTCAGAAAGCGGATACTACTGGACACGGCCCGTATTGTTAGGAGGTTCAGCTCTCTCGGGAGCCCTGACCGCCGGTAGCTTGGACCCTGTACCCTATACCGGTGGGCTTTAATTTTTTAACCGACTTCTAAAAAAGGAGGAGGTTCTCAATTCGGATGTTTCTATTTTTTTTTTTTATGTTTGTTCGGGCATAACTCCGTTGCTTGCCAACTGATTTGGAAAATTCTTTTTTTGTTGGAAAGGGTATTCTTTCCAAATGGTCCCATAGCCACCAAGTCAGGATCTGATGATGGAATCTTGGCGAAATCGAGGGAACTCTTCTAATTTTATATGAAAACGTGTTGCGATTTTGGTATTTTCTACAACAAGTGAAGCATTTGCGTTTGATAAGAACCATTCTACCATCAGATCTGATGATGAAGCCAAGAGTCACGGAACTCCATAATGAGACAATGTACCATAGTCGTGTTTAGGCTTGTTGTAATTGTAACGGTATGCACTTTCCATGTATCAAGCACATGTGAACCACTAAAAAGTGAAAAATAAAAACTTTTTTGCAAAAAATAAAACCGACTTCAAAAAAAAACAAAAATGTGAAAAATAACTTTAGCTTCTGAAGTCGGTGACAAAAAAACTAAAGCGATCAAACAAAGGTTACCGACTTCAGAAGCTAAAGTTATTTTTCACTTTTTTGTTTTTTTTTTAAGTCGGTTTTATTTTTTGCAAAAAAGTTTTTATTATGTTTTTAAACGATATTAAAAAGTAAAAAAATAATGAATAAAGGAAATAATACTAATAATAATAACCTTTTTTTTCTTGAAACTGTGACAAAAGAGGTTGATAGTTTGAGAAGCTTGGTTATGCAGGGGCTTGTACGCACTAAAAAAATACCGCCTACTGTCGCTTTGGTGGATAAACCGTGAGAACTACTAAGCATGAATTTACCACCTTTTGTACCACATTTACTGCAAATAAATTATTTTGACTTTGACTTTGACTTTGACTTTGACGTAGTTCAGCTGTATTCTAACTAAACTTATATTGTCACTTACGGGATATAAATTGTTGATTTATTTCTTTTTTTACTCTGGACGCTCTTATTGTGCACGTCTTTCTACATCGTTCTCACATATATGTATAATCTCAACATGAAAGATGTAACCAAGATTTTGTAACAACATTTTTGATTGAAAAGAGTGTCCATGGAGTTTCTTGCCCGTTCTTCTCCATAGAGATCTACGCTAGGGAATGGGCAACTACAGTACTTTCTCAAGATATTATGCCTTGTGTCTGTGACTGTAGCCTTTTTTATCGTTTTATCGACATTCAAAAGTGTCGTAATGGTCTAGTTGAAATAAATGATTTGAGTTTGAGTTTGAGTTGGATAATATAAGTTTAGCTTTAAACCGTGGAAGCTTAAAACAGTGTTTGTATTCTAACTGTTTTTTATTTTCCTGCAAATAGGTATTTTTAATTCTAGACATACTTGGGAAACTTCTAGTTACGGATATTGGAGGACAAAGATACAACCTTTTCACAAGTTGTTTTTTTTTTAAATAGTAGATTTTAATGTTATAACTTTAATTGAAATACCTCCACGACCTACTATTCAATGCATTAATTAGCACAGTGTTGTGAATGCGTTACACTGAGTCTTACTGTTAAGGTGAAAGCGGCAGGGTGGCCCGCGAAATTAAAATTTCTTACGTTTTTTGCAATTTGCAGGGCAGCGTTAAGAGCCCTCTTACAGTCCACTAGCGCCGCCAATCGAAAAAATGTCATAACTCGTAAATAGAATCAAAAATACAAAATGTGGTCTATTATTACTGTAGAAAAGGCAATAACGTAATTTTATAACACATTGTCACCACTTGAAATATAACTGTTTAGCTAAATCGTGCATTTGTAACAAAAACGGCCGTTTATGTTTTGAATGCACGATTTAGCTAAACAGTTATATTTCAAGTGTTGATAAGGTGTTATAAAATTACGTTATTGCCTTTTCTACAGTAGGGTAAACACCAGGCAAACGTGCCCCAGTCGGATATGTGCCCCACTCGCGAAACTCAGTGAAGCATTTTAAATTTGGCGCTTATTTGATCCTAGCTGGTCAGTGTTCCAAGTATGGCCGCGATGTAAACAACACTGTGCTGGTTTTTATTTAGTTTTAGTGAGAAAAAGTGATTAAAAGGTTTGTATGACTACATGAATTTGTTTTATATCTATTTTCACGTTGATTAAAAGTATTTGCTCGATATTATTTCGTGTTTTTAAAGTTTTTATCGCAAACTAACCTCATTTAACTTTGGTTTTCCTATAATTACGTTCCGTTTTTCGTAACAAATATCAGAATTATTTAAGTGGGGCACATTACACTGTACATCGTCTAATGCGCCCCGATTTTTTTCGGCTAATGTGCCCCATTTGGAGATAATTCCTGAATTCTTATTTTGATTACTTTTTAATTTTTTTTTTTTTTTAGGAAATGGGAAAGTTTAAAGCTGTTGATCCAAGAAAATGGACGAAAAAAAATATGCAGAAGGCGGTGGAGGATGTAATAAATAAGAAAATGGGGGTAAATGAAGCGAGTCGTTTATAAGTTACAAGTTTTAGTTTTTTTTTTTAGATTTAGTTTTTTTACAAGTTATAGAGAGAAATGCAATAACTGCGGTACCAAAGAAAAAGGAAAAGGGAAAGGAAAAAGAACCTCTAAATGAGAGGTTTTGCTGGGGCACATAAGACGGATCTATCCTTGTAATGTGCCCCACCCTAAGTTTCACAAAATTGTTGATCTCAGTTATATTTAATTATATTTTAGAAGATTTTTTAGTTTTTGTTATGCCAATTGAGTCAAAGGTTAAGACTGATTACTTTAATAAACATGTTCTGAACAAAAAATGATTTTTATTTCGATTTTTCGAATAGTGGGGCACATTTGCCTGTTTTACCCTAATAATAGACCACATTTTGTATTTTTGATTCTATTTACGAGTTATGACATTTTTTCGATTGGCGGCGCTAGTGGACTGTAAGAGGGCTCTTAAGTTATATGTTGATAAACATATCGGTCGCGACTGTAAGACGTATTAAGTTACAGAATTATAATCATCAAAATAATCAATACAATTCTCCAATTTCATAAGGGTCTATGAACGAATTTTTCACTGTCTAAAGTCCTTCTTCGACTTTTATGAACATGGAGGGTCGTATTGACGATTTTGATGATTATAATTCTGTAACTAAATACGTCTTACAGTCGCGACCGACATGTTTATCAACATACACCTTAGCACTGCCCTGCAAATTGCAAAAAGCGTAAGAAAATTTAAATGGGGCTACCTTGGAGCACCCCCCTTAAACGTAATTGTTCACCCCAAAAAAAAGTCGTTTACGGCGACTAAATGAGCTTAATTAAATTGGTTGTTCAAACTTCGTCTGAAATCCTGTTAGAGTAAAGTTCTAATCAGCTTGCACTACAATGTGGTTGTTACGTCAGTCACTGCGAGCCGATTAGTGCGAAATGAGTGGTTTCGATCCATTTACAAAAAATCTATGGATTGGACTAAAAAATAAAACACTGTTATGCTAATATGTTGCTAGTAAAATTATATGCCAAAAAATCAGAAGATCTCATGTAGGTATTTTAGTACGGCTTTTACTCGTTTTAAAGAAATTTTTAGAGATAATTTCGTGATTTTTTTTATCGACAAACATTAATTGTATCATTATACAATTCAATTTCAAAATTCTAGCTATCTATATCCTGAAGAAAACCATTTATTTTTCTGGTTTTGTTTACTGCAAATATTTCCAAGCATTATAAACTCGCGTTTGACTCTTGTAGTCGCCTTAACAGTAAAATTATTTGTGTAGATTTAAGTACCTACAGAATGTTTGGTAGACGGTTTCATGAAGGACCGGTTCACACGTTGAATGCTTCTAAGGCCTTTTTTTATAACTTACCTACGTATATCTGTCATTTAATATGCCACGTTTTGTAGCTATCTGTGTTTCGATAAACAAAGTTAGCTTGAAACGTCACCTATTCGTCATTTTATTCATAGAAAAATCAAACAAAGATTATCCGTGACGTATCGTTTCTAACCATCGACAAGCCAAATGTCAAACTGACAGACAGATCTCTGTCTGTCAGTTCTAGAAAAAGTGTAGATCAGTGACATTGGTTTACATCCCCGACAACCGCTGGTCAGTGACCGTGTGAAATCACTCCTCACCACATTTTTTTATGGACATAATAAATCACCTCGCACGCTCCTTCACCATCCGAAAACAATTACCACAATGTCATACAACGAAAGAAAGAAAGAATGACTCCGCAAAACACATAATCTTTCTATAATACTGGTGTAATTATATCTGTCTATTGTGAGTACTACCCCTAATGTTGGGGGTTTTTTGTACCCCTCGCCGCTCTCCGTGATTTATTGAAGAAAGCTTTTAAACCCTTGCGGTGTCCATTGTATCTGTGGTTCCATTATACTGTGGATTACTGGTCGCGATTTGCTCTATTAATTCGATGTTTTTTGAGTAATAGGTCGTTTTGTTTGTCGCGAGTTATGAGGTTCGAAGGTTAGGGTTTTAAGTGTCAAAATAAAGGTTTATGAAGCCAGGATGTACGTACCATCCAAATCATGAAATTGGAGGCAGCTTTAGGATCATAAATTAATTCCCACCGATTAAACAACAAAATAACTTTATTAATCACAAAACAATTAAAACTTAATCACAAATGAAACACTACTGTTAAGTATTCGCTTAAATCCGGCCTATTTTTATGACCAGGGATTTTAAACCTTAAAAAATTGGAACACTAAAGGAAAACGAGCAGACTTCTATATACTCTGGTCCAAGAAGCGTTGTTGACTCTAGGATATAAGGATACTCAAATCACTTGTCGTGTTTGATGATTTTCAATTACCAAAACTCATGGAATACACGCAAAAAAAAGGTAAAAGTAGTACTTTTTATAAATCAAATTCTTCATTTCTGATTACTATATTATCAGTTTAAGAAGTATGAAGCTCTCATCACTTCATTACTGATAAACGTAACCTTCACGACTATAATCCTTAGAGGGGTAAGCAGACATGTTCATCGTACGCCAGATTTCACAATTGGTCGCATAAGTTATTATGAGTTCAAAACGATATGTTTGCTATATTCTGGGGACGAAATCTTCGCGACTATAATCTTTAGAGGTGTAAGTAGACATGTTCTTCGTACGCCAGATTTCACAACTGGTCGCATTATTTATTAGAAAGAAATAAAGAAAAGGCATTTATTAGCCCGCACAGGACAAAACACATCAAAATGACGAGTGGAAAACAATCTGTTTGCTAAGCTTTAAAATGATGTATGTCTGTGTCTGAATCATCGACGCTCCATAAATCTCTTGAATTAGAAGATTTTCAGTCACTAATTGTACTTTAAAGTCTGTATAACTTTTGTCTCCTGGCGCCGATTTCCTTGTGACTTTAAATAAGAAAAACCCTCTTCTTATAAGCTTTACAATATAAAGCTATATATGTAGCTTTATGCAATATATTTGTGTTAATCGCCGACGATCCTCATATCTCTTGAATTAGAAGCTTTTGAGTCACTAATTATACTTTATGGTTTGTAACTTTTTTCTCCCGGCGGCGCCATTGTTGGTGAACTAAGCGTAAGTAGGTACGTTCATTTCACCCACAATTCGATAGTTTTGATTTTGATTGGGCCCCGCATTCATTGAACAGCACCAACAACTAACTTAGCATGCAGACCTATAAGATCAAACATATATACAGGATGTCTCTTTCAAATAGGTCAGTATGGGAAAGTCTGAAACTATAACACATACGAAGATCGGTTCTGAGGAACTATGTCATCGATTTTAATAAGAAGAAAAACTGCATTCATACATTTTAAAAAACATCTGTACTCCGTTCGGGAATTGAACCCGGTTATTTTGAAAAAAAAAACCTACACCATTTCTATTTAGATATCGATTGTGTAGGTCTTAAGCAGTAAATGTCTGAATGAAACATGATGTCTAAAATGAATAAAATGCATTGTTTCCACATACTTTAATTTATTTTAGTAGGTGCTCGAAGTGACCACCGCCTTTTTCAATACAATATTCAACACGATATTGGATAATATTATCACAGATAACAAAACTTCCGAAATGGTTTAATGCAATGCCAATGGGTGTGTGGGTATGTAAAGAGGTGTATGTATCAAGTTGCTACATCAGCAAAGAGGTACAAACAACCATAGAGACAATTTTAAACACCTGAACTTGTTTAATATTGTAAACGTGGTCAGTTCAAGCACCTACTAAAATAAATTAAAGTATGTGGAAACAATGCATTTTATTCATTTCTGACGTCATGTTACATATAGACATTTACTGCTTAAGACCTACACAATCGATATCTAAATAAAAATAGTGTAGGTTTTTTTTTCAAAATAACCGGGTTCGATTCCCGAACGGAGTACAGATGTTTTTTAAAATGTATGAATGCAGTTTTTCTTGTTATTAAAATCGATGACATGGTTCCTCAGAACAGATCTTCGTACCTATGTCTTATAGTTTCAGACTTTCCCATACTGACCGATTTGAATGTGACACCCTGTATACTTGCCACAAAAAAATATAGGTAAGTACTGAAATGTCCACACTAATTTTATGAAGAATTAAAATAAGTTTGGAAATTATCTCCGAAGCCAGTTTGATTAAAATTCTTTGGAAACTACTACTAATAAGTATTACCGATTGCCAAAGAAATGTATGGTTCTTAGCGGACCGGGTTCTTGCCAACTGCAGATGAACTGCAGCCGTCGCCGCCTGTCGACGGCAGTCGTCAACAGTTCGGCGGCTGCCGTCGACGTGTCGTCGACAGGTGGCGACGGCTGCAGTTTATTGGCAACGCGCCGCTCGTCTGTTAGAAAGACGCGAATGATACCGCTGGTCCTGCTGGCAGTAGCTAGTTGGGAATAAAGATACTATTTTTTGCATGAACCTTTGATGATGATGATGCTGCCTTTGTTGTCAAATGATCTTCACTCATCATCATTCTCTTCCCCTTATCCCAACACAACATATATCATTTGGGTTCGGCGCAGCATAATTCTTCTTCCAAACTTCTCTAGGTATTTCTCGTCGTCTTATCAGACACTTCTTTTCTTGCCACATCATTCATAAGACAGTCCATTCATCGTTTCTTTGGCATTTTAATCAAATACCCATCCACATTCATACTAAAAACTTTTTTCACGACCTTTTCCTCATTCCTCCGCATCACATGCACATACCACGACAACTGACTACCACACGCTAGTATTATATTATCTGTGCTAACAAACAACTTTTCAGTCACTGGCGCCACTTTCAGACTTCTTATTTTATCTATTCGCGTAACACCACACATCCTCTTAGCCGTCTCATCTCCGCGACATTCTAATACCTTTTATTCATCCCTTTTGTGGCCCAACATTCTGATTCATACAAGACAGCAGATATAACCATTGTTTTATGGTTTATAAATCTTCCCCTAAGGCTGATGCTCCAAGGTGGCCTGCGAAATTCAAATATTCTCACGTTTTTTGCTATTTGCAGGGCAGTGCTAAGTTGTATGTTGATGAAAGTATTGGTCGCGACTGTAAGACGTATGTAGTTACAGAATTATAATCAACAAATTTCATAAATACTACCCTCCAAGTTCATAAGAGTCGAGGAAGGACTGGTCAAAGTCGTTAATCGACTGATATTTTCATCGCCCTGCAAATTGCAAAAAACGTTAGAAAATGTTAATTTACAAACACCCTGACGCATTCACCTTAAGTTTAAGGGGTATGAGGTAGTCGCAGATTGTTCCCGTGACCTGCAGATATTCATCCATCTCGTGTTAATTCGGTGCTTTACACTACGATCTATTTCGCCATCGCTTTGCATGAGTGTACCAAGATACCGAAAGTCGGAGCAGACAGGAAGAGACGCGCCATCTAGCGCTATGGCTCCAAAACTGGAGAGACCACCGAAATCGCAGAACGTATATTCAGTTTTACTGTCAAATGATCTTCACTCATCTGTTAAAATAAATGACTGTAGCATATTCCACCCCCCTGGGTGTCCCTGTCCAATGCGGTTTGATGGATCACAATGTCTTCGAGATTTTGATTATAGGACATGCTGGTTTCCTTACGATGTTTCTGTTAGCCGTTGAAGAGTAAACAGTGGTGATGAAATAAATCACACAAGGTACCTAAAGATAAGTGTAAAGTAGGTAAGGTAGTGTTGTCGCTCGAATTAGTAAGAATAAGCTAAACACCGAAACAATTAAATAGAAAAGGGAGAGGCTTCGACCTGCGAGTTGGAAGGTTGGAAGGTTTATAAAAATTGGCAGTGCAGCGACATCTATCTCTCGACATACGAACTAAAAGTCCTACTTCGCGTAATCAAAGTTACCCGCAATTTAAGGCTAGAGGCTATCTAATAACCGTTGCGTAGTTGCCTACCAAAAAAACACTTGATGGGTTGTCACTCCCAGTCGTAGGGGCCTCCCTTTTCAATGGGGTGTGAGGAACTTTACAAACACCCAGCTCCATAAACCCCTGATTAAGGATCTCTACACTTCATCAGGTAAAAATCAGCATACTAAGCTAGTTCTACTCTTACGAATACTCTATCAAATTCAGTTGAGTACATTTTTTGTTAGTGAGTACCGATTGTTGTAGATTATGTACTCTGGTATCATTTTTATATTATATTTTTTAAACGCTTGCAACACTGCACGGAACTGTCATATTTTACTGCAATAAAAGGACTATTACAAAATGGACGTTTATATTTTATTTTGACAAAATCATAAAACATGCGAAGATACAAGGGTGATTAACTGGTGCTTGTGTCTCCCTCTTCTCAGCCGCTCAGTCTTCGATCCATCACAAAGTGGCGACCGTGGGAAATATCAAGAACTTGCACAGAAGTCCGACCGACCCGGCTTGTCCACGTGTAGCGTGATCATACCACACTATGGCTGCACAAGCATTAAAAGATATCCGGGAGCGGGATCAACTTCGAAGACTATTTAACAGGAGCGCAACAGCAGTAGAATCACATATTAAAGAACGGAATTTTTCGAAAGCAACAATAGAAATAACCTATTTGGAAGAAAAAATTCAACAGTTAAATAAATTAGACAATCAGATTCGAGAAAGAATGTTAAGCTTAGAAGATTTTAATGAAGCAAGCTACACAGAAGAAGTTGATAAAGCTGAAGAATTTGTTCACAAATGGTATACCATTAAAGAAATCTGTTCAAGTTTCAAGAACACCACCACTGATGTAACATCTCAAGAGGTGAAATCAGCTAAGAATTACAAACTACCTAAAATTGAATTCAAGAAATTTGATGATGATCTAAAGAATTGGTTAGGTTTCTGGGGTCAGTTCAAAAAGATCCACATGGATACTAATATGAACAATGAAGATAAATTTCAATATTTGATCCAGTCAATGAAGGAGGGCAGCAATGCACGAGCGTTGGTGGAAAGTTTTCCCCCATCAGCGGACAACTACTCCAAAGCCATTGATCAACTGAAGGCAAGGTTTGGCTGTGAAGATTTATTAATTCAGGTTTATGTTAGACAGTTATTAACTTTAGTTCTCAATCATAACAAAAATCAACAATCTATTAGGAATCTATATGATAAATTGTCAACTTATCTATTATCTTTAGAAACTTTAGGCATTGTAAAGCAAAAATATGAAACAATTTTATATCCTTTAGTTGAATTAGCCATACCTGAAACAATTTTAATTGCCTGGAATAGGATTAATGTTGATAATAAGTCTTCGAATCAACTTACCAAATTATTAAATTTTTTGAAATGTGAGGTGGACACGGAGGAGCGTGTGAAGTTGGCTAGGTCTGAGTTTGATGCTTGTGTGGGTTCTAAATCCTCTTTTAACAGTGAATCAAGTCTACCAACAGCAGCAGCACTGGTGTCCAACACAAAACCTGGTAAGGAGTTTTCAAATCCTAATAGTAATTGTTATTTTTGTGATAAAAGTGGCCATAATACCTTTGAATGTAGTAAAGCAAGTAAGATGTCTTTAGATGATAAAAAGGAGGCAATTAAGAAGAAAGGCTGTTGCTACATATGTCTAAGAAAGGGACATATGGCTAATAAATGTAAAAACTTTGTCAAATGTATAGCATGTGGAAGGCGTCATTTTGTTATTTTGTGTCCTGATGTACATAATAAGAGCAGTGATAATAGAACATCTGAGAATGTACTTATATGTGCCAGAAATAACACTACAACTTTATTACAGACGCTGATTGTGAATGTCGCCTATAATGGTAAATATGAGAAGGTGAGAGCATTATTAGACAGCGGATCACAAAGGTCGTATGTGAAAGCTGCAGTAGTCAAGAAATTGGGGCTGCGGCAGACTGGCACAGAGAAGATAGGGCATATGTTATTTGGAGGTGTAGAACAACCAGCTGAGGTATATAAGTGCTTTGAATTAAAGGTGAGTAGTTTGGACAACTCATTTCATGCTGAGATCAATGCATTACAACAGGCTGATTTATGCGGGCACCTACCAAAAGTTAAGAATGTGGCATTGTCTAAGAAGTTGCGAGACTTAAACATTAAGATCAGTGATTTTCAATTTGCAGACACTGAAATTGGTCTCTTAATTGGGTCTGATCATCTTGGGTCCATAGTTACTAATGAATTGGTACATTTAGATGACAACTTGATGGCTGTCAAAACCAATTTAGGATGGACATTACAAGGCCCAATAAATAATTTAAATTCAGTCAACACTAATAGTGTTTCATGCTTTTCGAAAACAAATCTTTCTGATTTGTGGAGTGTGGAGTTATTAGGTATTCAAGACCCCTATGAAAAGCAGTGCAAAAATGTTACTGAAACTGAAGTTCTTAAAAATTTTAACAACAACATTTCAGTGAATGCAGAAGGCCGTTACAACGTGTCACTGCTGTGGAAGGATGGGTGTCCGAGGCTCAGCACTAATTATGAAGTAGCATCTAAGAGGCTGGAGTCGACTACAAAGAAATTGAAGTTGACAGGTAACCTAAATACTTACAATCATGTCCTACAAACTTGGGAGAAGGATGATATTATTGAGAAGGTTACAGATGATAACATGGAAAACGGTCACTACTTACCTCATCACGGTGTCATAAAACCACATAGTACTTCAACTCGAGTGCGCCCTGTGTACGACGCGTCCACCAAGGACCGAAATGGGTGGTCACTGAACAGTTGCTTGGATAAAGGTGTTAATATGATAGAATTGTTACCGAAATTATTAATACAATTTAGAAAAGGTGCTTATGGAGTTGTCTCTGATATAAAGCAAGCGTTTTTACAAATATGTGTTACAGAACAAGACAGAGATTATCTTAAGTTCCTTTGGTGGGAAAATATAGAGACATGTGATAAAATAGTGACATACAGACATAAGAGAGTTGTTTTTGGAATCACTTGTAGTCCATTTTTATTAAGTGCAACTTTGAATTATCATTTGGATTTGTGCACAGAGGGCTACAAGAAGACAGCAACTAAATTAAAAGAGTCATTCTATGTTGACAACTGTGTAACGAGTTTTGATAGTATTGAGGAACTAAAAACCTTTATTACAGAATCGGCAACTATAATGAAAAGTGGTATGTTTGATCTGCGTGGATGGGTAACAGCTCCTCGTAGAATAGACGACACAGTTTCAATTTCAGTATTGGGAATGACATGGAATACATTGCAAGATGACATACGATGTAATGTGAGCATAAATGTTTCTTCATCAGAACATATAACAAAGAGGTATGTGATCTCTGTGGCTCAACATGTGTTTGATCCACTGGGATTAGTTTGTCCAACAACTTTAATACCTAAGCTTATTATGCAAAAAATCTGGGAACTGAACCTTGACTGGGATGAAGAAATACCTTCCAATTTGGCTCAGGAATTTAAAAATTGGTTGGAAACAGCTCATTTAATCAATCAGTGTCGTATTCCAAGACGTGTATCAGTTGCACCTATAGAAGAATGTGTGACCAGTCTACACATATTTGGGGATGCATGCCAAACATCCTATGCTGGCTGTGTGTTCTTAAGAACACGAAAAGATAAAAATGTACATGTACAACTCATTTTAGCAAAGAGTAGAGTGGCTCCAGCTAGCAAGAAAATGTCATTACCTAGATTGGAACTTATGGGTGCTCTTATCGCATCTCGGTTGTATAAAGAAGTTATGGAGTCTGGAATATTGGCTCAATGTAAGAAATACAAAACCTATTTTTGGACTGATTCAGCAGTAGTGTATGCATGGATAAAAAGACAAACACAATGGAAATTATTTGTATCCAATAGAGTCAAAGAAATATGCACAACTTCAAATCGCAATGATTGGCACCATTTACCAGGCGAACACAATCCGGCTGATTTGCCGTCGCGAGGATGCAATGCACAGAGATTATTAGAAAGTCGGTGGTGGGAAGGCCCTACTTGGCTCAAAGACAATATCGAAGATTGGCCTAAATCATCGGTGGGTAACTTGAGTGACGCGTGTGAAGAGTTGGTGCGTGCTGAAATTAGTAAGAATGCTGTAATTTGTACCGACGTTACAACTGTTCCATTTAGTCGGAAGTTAATGTATTTTTCTAAGTATAACCGTATGGTCAGACTTGTAGCATGGATTTTACGCATGAGTTGTAAAGTAAGAAAGAAATTTAATGCACATGGATCGGATATAACAAATGACGAATATATAAATGCAGAGAATTCGTTGATAAGATTGTTACAGAAAGAAGAATTTACTCAAAAATGTTTACCGAAGAATCTAAACACATTTATGGATGATGAAGGAGTAATCAGAGTAAAGACAAGATTGGAGTTGAGTCATGAAGATAAGAAATTCGTGAATCCAGTACTGTTGCCTGGCAGAAATGAAATAATACAACGGCTAGTACGACAGCGACACGAAAAACTAAATCATGCAGGGACACAGCTCTTGATGTCAAATCTCAGAAATTGTTTCTGGATTTTGAACATAAGACGTCTCGCCAAGAAGATCGTGGCGCGATGCGTAGTATGTAAAAGGGACAAATGCAAACACTATGAAGTTCCTGAAGCGCCGTTGCCTGCAGGCAGAGTTGAAGCATCCGCAGTCTTTCAGGTGACAGGAATAGATCTTGCGGGACCGTTATATCTTCGTAATCAAGAAAAATGCTGGGTAGTGCTATTTACATGCGCTACTTACAGAGCAGTACATTTGGAATTGGTAGATTCCTTATCTACTAACAGCTTTTTGATGGCTCTACGTCGTTTTATAGCACGAAGAGGTCGTATAAATGTCATTTACACTGATTGTGGTAGTAATTTTCAGGGTTCAGCTAATTTATTGAAAGAAATAAATTGGTGTGAAATCGAGGCTGCGACAGCGATCGTTCCCCCGCCAATTAAATGGCGTTTCTTACCACCCAGAGCACCTTGGTGGGGAGGATGGTGGGAGCGTCTTGTTAGGGTAGTAAAGGATATGTTACGGAGAATTTTGGGTAAACAGACTGTAACATGGATTGAGTTGTCGACTTTACTTTGTGAATGTGAAGCAGTCATAAATAGCCGTCCATTGACATATGTAGCAACAGACGACTACTCATTAAAACCGCTCACTCCTATGATGTTTTTGCATCCTCTACATTCTACAGATACACCTGATTTGGATCAAATAGATTCAAATAATATTAATATTCGTTATCAATATTTAGATAAATTACGAGCCGATTATAGACAACGTTTTAGAAACGAATACTTAGCTTTACTTTGCAGTAGAAACAGGTGTATACCAAATTTTCCTAAAGTGAATGACATTGTTCTAATTGAGACAGATTCCAAGAGATTATATTGGCCTTTAGGAATAGTAAAAGAATTGTTGACAGGTGCTGATGGACACAGCAGAGCCGTAAGAGTACAGACTGCGAATGGTGAATGGATACGAGCTTGCCAAAAGCTTTATCCCCTGGAACTATCAGCTGTTTCCGATGAGTGGCGTAGAACAGGCAGCAACACAGGTAAGCCTGAGACTTGTTTACATAATGAGGATTTGAACTCTGGTGAGGCGTCGAACTCAGACTTGGACAACTTGACTCAACCGCCCTCCGTGGTCACTAGACACGGAAGAGAGATAAAAGTGCCAAAACGATTTTTAGAATAGTAAATTAATTTGTCGGCCCCGATTCTGTTCTTGCTGTATCACGCATATTATGTTACACGTCCACATAGTATTGCAGTACCTTATTATAATTTTAATGACCATTTAATTTATTGTTGAATGTGTACCTATGAATGAATGTAACTGTTTTGACGTAATTGATGTGACATTGTATTTTTTACACAATTTGAATTTATACATGACTTTGTAGGTGCGTGAATTTGAATAATTATTGAATTTTATTAAATGGAAATGTTTTTATGTGTACCTATTGTAATGTAAAATTGAATGACTAATACCTATTTATATTGATATATCAATGTTCCTTTGTTGGGTGGTGGGAGGATGTTGTAGATTATGTACTCTGGTATCATTTTTATATTATATTTTTTAAACGCTTGCAACACTGCACGGAACTGTCATATTTTACTGCAATAAAAGGACTATTACAAAATGGACGTTTATATTTTATTTTGACAAAATCATAAAACATGCGAAGATACAAGGGTGATTAACTGGTGCTTGTGTCTCCCTCTTCTCAGCCGCTCAGTCTTCGATCCATCACACCGATAGCATGTGGGAGGTTTGGGAGATGATGGATGGGGGGAAGGCTGCAATTGGTAGAGTTGCTTGCCCGCGGTGCAGCACAGCCAATGCTGTCTATATTGATATTTCGTAGTTCGATAGTTCGTATTCTACTATGCTACTAATGTTACTAGGCTGCTTACCCTACCTATGAATGTACAGCAGCGAGTAGAGCTAGCTAGGATAGTTTTTCTGGGCCAAGACCACGACTTTTGCGATTAAGTCTTCGCTGGTAACTCAATGAATGCACTGTCCAACACAGTCGCTTAGCGTGCCTTGGCGGGCCCCGTATAAAAATTTGTTTATGAAGGCTAAAGATTTCTCACAACGAAAAAAAAAATGCTTGCAGAAAATTAAATGAAATATTTATTCATCATTCTGTTAGTTTTCTAAAAAATTTAAGAACATTTCAAATGAAATATAACTGCTCCTTGCTTTTTTTTGGGCAAACGAAACGACGCGATGAAACAGTATTTTTTACTTTTGTCATTTCTCAAATTAAAAAAAAATGGAAAGTTTTTATTAAATTTTGCTTGCGGATAATTGATACGGTAGATACGGTGGTAGATAGCTACTTACGCCGCTGGCCCAACAACTCGTCAAGCGACTGTCACGTCTGTCACTGAGGGAGTAGGTACTCTCTTTATTAGGTCTCTTTTACACTGGTTTCTTGAGCAGTAAGTATCCTTGTTAGCTATAGTTGCTTGACTGTCGCCCCGGCCAAAGAGTACATTATACTATATAGAATGCCACGGCCCACGTGGCATGGAATGGCACGGTATGGTGTAAGGTGCAAGGATCCACCCCGCTCACACATGTGTCAGACAACCACATCCCGCCGCGTAGCGACGATGTCAACGAGGATATTACAATGTCCATGATTTCTGCAAAATAAAACCGGACGATTACTGTATTTCAAACTGAAAATAGTAAGGTAGTCATAGATTTACGAAAAAACAGAATATTAGGCACACAGATAGTTTGTGGCCCGGAAGCGTTCGAAACGGTGTGAATAAGATTTAAAAAAAAAACTGTCTGTTATCGTATATTTAATCTTTTTTTTAATACTTTGAGATTTAATAAAAACTCGCATTTCTGTTGTCAATTTATTACTTCTCTGCGTGTTTAAATTACAACTTTACGACTGTAAACTAGTAACGCTATCTATCGCAAAATTTTTGAATTAACATTTAACAACGACTGCATGCGATGATGCGATTGATGTCTTGTCATCATTTTATGTCGAATTTAAATAAAATGCATGTTTTTTTCATTTTCATTTCAAAAAAGTAGATTATTTGTTTATAAAATTAAAACAAATGCAAAACTGGCTCCATCTGATTTCTTACGTTGACAATATTAACCATTTTACTGTTATTTAATCTGTACTAATGTTTTTAGTTTCAAAAACAGTTAGATAAAATAATCTTAGTTTTCTGCATAATGTTTCAATATTATTATATGTGACAGTTTTTACACTTTTTAAAATGTAATAAATAGTAAGTAATCAAAATGACTAAAAAGCCATTCACCGGTCAATAAATAACTTCTAGGTTATCTGTATTCACAAGCTGATAGCAGCGCCACCTAGCAGATTTATATTGTAACTGGATGTCTTTCTCAGTAAAACAGTTTTAACGTTTGCTATCTTTTATGTGTGATTCAAATAAATTAATGCACATTAGTACTCAAAACGTATTTTTAAATAAAATATTTTTTTTTGCTATCATAATGTTATGGTAATTACCAAATTTTAGTACACAATTTGATCAAAAATCTTTTATTTCATAATTACCGCCAATTCCCGGCGGCATTTCGGCCATTTTGTGAACCCCGCGACAGGAAGTGAGTGTTATAGGTGCTACGCAGGCGCAAATTGACCTTTCGGTTGAAGAACCCGTCGGTCACATGTGAGTGTCGATAAATATCTTAGTTTTATCGTGAATCCTTAATAAATAGTTGTAGTTATTGTTTTCGTAAGTATTTTCTATGGTGAATATAAATTTGTGCATATACGGCGTTACCGCGTTGTGGATTTTGTGTAGTTTATGAAAATGTAATGTGCCGCGGCGCCGGCACGTTTGTCAAATCGCTATTTTTTTTTCGTTATCTCCGGATTCGCAATAGAGATCAAGTTCACATTCTATTGCGTATAAACGTGTTTAATTTGGTGTAGAGGTGATAAAACGGTTTGTGGTTTGATTATTTTGTGTGATAATCCAGAATAAGACATGGTCAAGATGTCTCTCGTAAACCACATGTTCGGGCACCACACCATCCACTCCGTGTCGTCTACACCGCCTTGCGTGAGGATTGATTCCATTCAGTAACTTTTGTTTTTGCAACATACCTTTAAGTTATCGTCACTATTCGTCACCTTATGGTGGATGTCAAGTACATCCTCCCACAAAGGTTTTTCATCGCACCGCTGTAGGTGGGGTTAGGTCGTGTCAAAATTTTCAAAAACATGTATATTAGTCTAGACAGCTTCCACCCAATAGTATAGTGTATGTGTTGTGTATAGGTTATATTTATAACTGTGTGCCTATGTATGACTTGACAGATTTTGAACTGGATCTGCCGTTTTCAAGTTGCTATTAGCGTAAGTCATTAATTTTTAGTGCAATTATTGTTGATTTCAGGACTTTTATTCATTATAACAAGTTTGGTGGGTTGTGTTGATATGTGAGTGGTTTCTAGATATCAAGTTCCTAGTGAGACAGATCTTGTTTGTGATGAATTCTGGCTATTTTAGAATGTGTCATTCTAGTACTGCCAATATGGAAAGGCAGATAAGTGTAAGGCAACTATGTTTCACAGTGATAATGTGATATCTTAACCTTTCCTTCGAAGAAATATTGTGTTTCAAAAGTGTCAGTGATAAAGATTTTTTATTCAGTTGATAGCATACAAGTTATGTTCTGTACATGTTTCTTTGTAACATTTTTTGTTGCTGGTTGTAATGTTTCTTTGTTCATGCAGAAAACAAACAATGTAGTTAGTCCCTAAATTGAACTCTGACCGAGTGACATAAACACCAAATCTGAAATAAAGACAACCCTTTTGTCCTACATTGAAGCAAATATAAAACTAGTAGGAAAATGTCACAGCATTATCTTCTACTTCTTTTTTTGGGACATTTCAGTGAGTCTAGTAGCAAAATGAAAACTATCTGTTGAATACCAAAAACTGCCAAGTCAGAACACACATTGAAACATTAAGCTAAATTCTCTCAATTGTTCAAACAAACAATTTACACACTAGTATGTTGATCATCAATGATTTTCACACTGAATACATTTCACATTTCAGATTTATTTGATCCACATGAAGAAAGTGCTTAGGAAATATGATTTCGTTCTTTCTTTTTTCTACCAGGTTTATATTTTTCTACTTTTATATAATATTGTTTCAGCTTGCTTATACTGGAAGCTAACGTCAATATGTTGGCTAAAGGCTAATGCCGATGATGATTTCCTTCTAAAAACCAGAAACCACATTTAAGAAAATTTTGTGATGGCGGAATAAATTAAATTCTTTGAATATTATGTTAATAAGGTGTTACATTTGGTCTATTAACATATTTAGTTCATTTGAAGCTAAATCTCCTCCTCAGTGTCATGTTTTCTTAAAATCCAACCTAAAGTTATTTTTTAGAAAAATAATCATGTTAAATGAATGAATCTTCTCAAAGTATTGTTGCTTTACTCCCAACTAATATCACGGATGATTCCAATAGCTGTAGGTCCAAGTTATAATGTTTTGTGAATGTCATCATCTCCTTTCTCTGTAGGCATGTCAGAGATAAGACCTGTAATCTTTCAAGTGTAACTAAATTGGAGATAGATTTAATTTGTACCATTTCATCTTATCAGCCTTATGTAACCGAGCAACTGGGTTGTGGAGGTCAGATGGCAGTTCATCATCTGCCCCTATTCCCAACTTTTTAAGGGTCAGCTTCCAGTCTAGTCTAACCAGATGAAGCTGAATACCAGTGTTTTACATGTAACAACTGCCTATTTGACTTCTACAACCCAGTTAGTACTGGGGAATACAATACCTCTTGGTAAGACTGGTTTTTCCATGTAAAATACTGTATACAGCTGTTACAACTGGGGCCTGAAAAGGTTGAACAGTTGATGATCTAATCACCGACATATTCTTTTCATTAATTACATTTTTATGAGTCACAACAACCTGAGCCCATAGAGTCGCGAACTCGGTCCCATTCCGAGTTCGTGCTGAGGGTACTCGGACAGCATATACCAGGCCCGACTATGCGTCTCATTTCACGACTGTGATCTGAGATCACCGTACAGGGCCACATGTGAACAATAATACGTAATTACGATTGGCGTGCAAATAATATTAATAAAATCATGATAACAAACCAATTCTAGTTTTCACTAACTCAAAAGAACATCTAGTCAAAGAGTACTGTTTAGTTTTCAACGATTTAACATGGTGCAGAGAGTTCTCAATTCCAACAGTGCCATAGTATTTAGGCAATCATGATGGAAGGAGTGGAAGACCAAAGAAATGATGGATGGATTGTGTAAGGAATGATATGAAAGAATTAGGAGTACTAATAATGATAATGTGACGGTTGCCAGAGGAGTGTAGAAGAAGGTAGAAAGATGATGAATGATATTAAGGCATTCATGTCTCTGCTGTTTAGTATGTGTTAAAACCAGCATAAAAATGCTTAAGACATGCATTGTCTAGTGTAAAACATCTTCATTCGGTTGGCAACAAATACATACTAACATTGCTTGCACAAATCAGCTGTTACAACTAAAACATTTAATTTATTTATTAACCTGTCTACCTAATTAGTCACTGCCTTCTCAGCTTCTTATTGGCGAAAGCTGTACTCTTGCAAAATTGAGGTTTTCACTTTTCACATGTCCAAGAGTTCATTGACATGCAGGTCAATAACTGTGTGCTAATTTTTTCGTCGCTGTGTGAATCATGGTCGAGATTTAATGCCAAGGTTCCATTGGTTAACATAGCTTTTTTATTACTTTTCTATGGTAAGCTCTTTAAGAATTGTCAAGTTCAGTGTCTTGCTCTAATTTACGATAGATTTTCGCGTCCTGTGATTGGACTTCTAGTAGACCGTACGATTCGTACTTTGTAGGTGGATCTTTCGTTTTCTGCAGAGATAAAAGTAATTTATTGATCTTTGAACTAGTTCGTAATGATAAAACACGTTTGGAATTTTATAGGTACTAATATCGTCACGTATTTACTTTCAATATCGTCAGTTATAGCAAATTACTAGTCTTTATTTAACTTCATCTTTATTTTTTTACCAGATCACTCCTGACCGTATCTAAAACTCGGCACACACCACAATGGCTGACATCGAGGACACACACTTCGAGACCGGGGACTCCGGTGCCTCCGCTACCTTCCCTATGCAATGTTCCGCCCTGCGCAAGAACGGTTTCGTCATGCTCAAGGGTCGCCCCTGCAAAATCGTCGAGATGTCCACTTCTAAAACCGGAAAGCACGGCCACGCTAAAGTTCACTTGGTTGGAATCGATATTTTTAACGGCAAGAAGTGAGTACATCTCTATTATTTATAAATTTAATGTGTTTTTCTCAATTCATAATGTAGACATTGACTCAATGTTATTGTAGAAAATAAGGTCCACCACGTTTCTTATTAGATGGGTAAAATATCTAGGTATATTTTTACATCCTAGCATCTCAATTGTCTGCTTATTTCCCAGAACAATAATTATCAAATTTTTCAGTCAATTGATTTCATTACCAATTCACCTACCTTCATTACAATCTTGCTTTTATCACATTACACTTGACCGGCAACCATTATCAAGTAGGCAGGGTCTTATCAATCATGCTTATACTGATAAGTGCTGTCAAAACCGCAACTCGAGCCCATAGAGTCGCGAACTCGGTCCCATACCTAGTTCGTGCTGAGGGTACTCGGACAGCATATACCAGGCCCGACTATGCGTCTCATTTCACGACTGTGATCTGGGATCACCGTACAGGGCCACAATATTACCATTATTAAGTAAATATAAGGTTTCATGCTTGACACATAAATAGAATTTCGACCGTATTAAGTATCTCTCTACCATAGTTTATTAAAACTGCCTTGATAAATCTTTTGCTTATCTGGTGGGCTCAAATCTTACAAGTTTCGGCACAAATACCTATGTATAAAGGTTAGGTATTGATACTATGAAAAAAGTCCTAGGTACGCAGTAAATTAGTCTGTCTAGTGGACGATTAAATCGGAAATGTAGTTCTTATTACATTAGTAACGGTATAAAACAAACTGTTTTAAAGAGAAAGCAACACGTGGTTTTTCGGGTCACATGACTGCCAAAACCACATGTGTGCCAATGCCAAGAACATTGATTATAATGTGATGACGAAATCCAGCTGCATTTAATGAGAGCTCTTGGCTATGTAACATAGCAAGAAAATAAATTCATACTCTTTTTATAAAAAATAATTTAAAATATCTTGCAACATTGAGAAAATCCCTCTGATGAAATGGGATGCCTCTAATTAGCTACTGAAGCCTTAGGAGTAATTCTTTGAACCACGTTGCTGCGTAAAAACCGCGAGTTTTCATTTTTAAACTTTCGCAATTTGCTCATATACCTACCTAATGAGAGACGGTTTTCCGTTTTCTTACTCGGGTTTGCGGTTTACTACACGCGTAAAATAACCTTTCTAATAAACATTTCTAATGTTTGCTTCTCATATAATACCCTAATTATTGTTTATTTTTCGTTTTTTCCTCGTGCGACTATTCTTGTCCATTTTTGTTTTTTTCCTCTTCCGACTATTTTTGTCCGACGCTATTGATTTCTTCAGCAATCGCGTACACGTTTCATACAAACAGGTAAATCTGTTGACCTTTCAATTGATAGCTTATTATTAGATGACATTTTGGATTAAATATTTCAAATCAAGATATTTTCCATTGTTACCTTTAACTCGCTGCGAGTAAATATGATCATAAATACATGTGTCAAAGTGCTTCTGAATCAGAACATTTTAAGCGAACACATTGTTACATTACAAGCGAAAGCTCCATTGCAGGAGCGCCATAAATTGTCTCTCCGAAGTCCGAACTTAATGATACTGTCAGAAAAACTTACTAACCGCACTTTAGATCGTAAATTATTAGTTAAATAGCTGACCCACGCAACTTCGTCTGCGTCACATAAGAGAGAAAAACGAGAGGAAAAGAACGTCCCCGTTTTTGCAACATTTTTCATTCCTTTTCCGCTCCTAATGATTGTAGCGTGATGTTATATACCCTAAAGCCTTCCTCGATAAATGGACTATCCAACACAAAACGACCAGGTAATTCCTGAGATTAGCGCGTTCAACCAAACAAACAAACTCCTGCTTTATAATATTAGTATTCATCACTAAGCAATTTTTATACAAGCTTAATCACACATTTGAGTCACAGTTTTCATTATGATTATGAGCTGTTGATTCAAAGGTTCTTTAGCATAATCTTAGATCATAGGTACTTAGTTAAACACATTTTTTCGTGTTTTGACTCATTTTTACAGAACACACTACAGGTTGGATAAATTATGCTATCTTTCACAGCTGTTACCAATATGACTTAAATTGATCTAATTCGATCGAAAAATTTGGAGGTCATGGGTCTAAGATTAACAGTATATTGCTCTACTCATACATTCCCTCTGGCAGAAATGTACATAAAACATGCTAAAATCTCTCGCTTAGTTGAATTTAATCTAACCAGGCAAATGTTTTTCATGTGAAGTTTTTGCCAGTGAGAACGCAATTTGATAACATACCACCCCATTTCGTTGTCCTACCTCAACAGAAATCTAAACCCAATTTCATAGACCGTGTTCCCCATCACCAGATACGAGGATATCTGCCCATCCACTCACAACATGGACGTGCCCCACGTGAAGCGTGAGGACTACCAGCTGACTGACATCTCTGACGACGGCTACCTTACCCTCATGGCTGACAATGGTGACCTCCGTGAGGACCTTAAGATCCCCGACGGTGACCTCGGCACCCAGTTGCGTTCCGACTTCGATAGCGGCAAAGAGCTGTTGGTGAGTACTGCTGCGTCATCTTTTTAGTAGCTTAGAACACTGATTTACTGGCCCCAAAAACTTATTTGTCATGTCAAATTAACGAAAATTATGCAGAGATGTAACTATTAAAAACTTCGTATTGATTTGTTTTGATAAGGACACGAAATCGAAAGGAAGGTTTTCAAAGAAGAAAGTAATCTTACCTCTTTGTTCAGCATTGTATATCTATCTACTTTGATAAAAAACTATGAACTCGCGAGTTTCATCTTAAAGTATAGCCTTTATTGATCGCTTTCACGTAAACTAAACAAGTACTTTGAACTAAAAATGGATTTATTCTTAGAATTTCTTCTCCCATTTCTTTGAAGTTTTTGCCAGGCTTCGCAGTTGACCCTCCACGTTCGTTCAATAAAATTAAAAATTGATTTCAAGTTCGAAAGTTTCGTTTAAGGAAAAGCAATCTCGCAGATTCCGTTCTTGAAACATTTTACCGCCTCCTGAAGTGGCTTGACATCTCATACTTGACCTTTTAGACGCTTTGAGTTTTCCCTTTTTCAGTGTTTGCCAATTAGGCTCATTTCTTGGAAAACCAAACGGTTTTTCTTCCATACATGTAAGAGAATCATGTTTTTATTTTATATTATTTCTAAACACATTCAGGCTTTGGTAAACATTCTTAAAACGCCACGTTTGGTATTTAAGGTGGTACAGGTATGCCAATAAGACAGAGCCTGTATTTAAAATGTACTCAACCATAATAATAGCTTAGAATCGTGTCTGTGATAGGTCGTTGCGCATTTTACTGCATTTATTACGATGGTTGAACACGACAAGTTGAGCGTTATTCGTTCATGACTGATATTTCGCAAATCTTAATCCGGAATCGGTGTCACAATGCCAAATAGATAAGAAATTGTGATAATTTTAGTGCTGAAATCCGATCCAACTTATGTTTTCTAAAATCACTACTTCAACATGCGATAAAGCGCAACCCACATTGCCAGCTTAGCGAGCGAGCGAGCGCACGACCCAGGCAAGAATCTTTTCTCCACTTTTCATACTGTTGGGCACTTTTGGTAGTTCGCTGTTTGGTAGACACAAGACTGTCCTAAGACAGACTATTTTTCTACTAGTGTGAGCTGAGCGAGACAGACTATTTATTCCCTTTAGCCAATAGTCTGTCATATGTAGTCTGCAAAGCCCAAAGTATGAAAAGTTGTGAAACGTTGCTCGCCCGGTCGCTAGCTAACTGGCGGATTGGCCCTGCGCCTTGCTCTTAATACTACTAAAACTGCTACGTTGACGGTTCTCGATTTACCTTTGTTTGTCTTGGTTTATAAATCACTATTTGTAACATTAATCCTAGCCACAAAAAAGGTACTAACGGAACTTATACTTAGGATGATTTTATGTATTTAGGATACCTTTATCCCAGACATATCTGCCAACCCACAATGGACCCGCGTGGTGGATTACAGCCCACTTTCTCGCGTAGAGCGGCCTGTCCCAATATTGATAACATACGTACGGGATAAAACGCGGTAATCTTCTTAGAACGAGCATGGCGGTTTGTTATTGACTCGCGAACAATGCAACACGTGGCGCCCACCGATTAGTAAATACATAAATATCTGTCTGATTTCTGAGATCATAACGTATTACGTAGCATAATCTTTAGTATGTACTTAAGACTCGGTTTGTTGTGTTAACACGTAATAGATAATCTCAATATGACGAGATTGATTTAGTATATTAAAAACTGATCGATATTACCGAAAGGATAATCCCCTGAGGGGGTTTATCCGTATTTTTCGCTACAAAGACAGATAAAGGACTGTTGTTGATACGTTTCATATTACTGAAAATGAAGCGAAATTCAAAGTGGGTGGTACATTAGACTTTCAAAGTCCGTAATGACCTTTCTGTGATTGAGAATGGTCTGTAAATACGACACATGGGCCCAGACCGAGTTGGCGGTAGTCTAATGTCTTCGAATGTTTTCGGTTTTTGATCATGCCTGTTTTTTCACGATCCTGTTTTGCTTCACCGTTTTGAAGTGATTACTATACAAACAGAAACAATTGTCGAGTATAGAGTCTCTGACATGTTCCTATAACTTGTTGGTGCTAAATCCACTCGTACATAAAATCTCTGCCCCATACCCTGGGTTAGCATCTATTGCTAGCCATATGGACAGTTGGGTCTTGAGTACAATATAATTATTCGCTTACACAAGAGCATAGCAATAAGAAATAGCTAGGCTAAAAAGTTATGTTGGCGAAAGATGACACTATTTTGTATTCTGTTATGAGCTTTAGTCTCTCAACCACGTGTAGACAACGTGGTTGGAGAGCAGCCAACTTCCTTCCTACTGACACTACAGCGCGGATAAATTGCCGGTTGAACTTCCAGTCACCCCTATAAGGGCAGGAAATTACTTCAATGCTACCTGTCAATACTGATCTGCATGTATGTAGAAACCAATTTGCATTTAATGCACCTTCTGTCTCCTGTCTTCTGCTTATGTATTCAAATTGTACTGTGAAGCTGAAACAATAAATATTAATTCATAAATCCATATCTATGTAGGAATCGGAATTAAACAATGTCACTACCAATGTCGTCAGGATAGCTAATGTATTCATAACTTTGTATTTTTTCTTCTGCAAGGCAGGCTGGAAAAACTTAGTTTTTAAATCGTGATTCGTTTACCCATAATAACTTGGTTGACTTCAATAACCAACTCTAACATTAATTTGCTTGGTCCTCGTAATGACTTGACCAATGCCTGAGTTTGTTTCGACTGTTTCTTCTCAGAGTGGTCACGTACCAAACACCGGCCCCATCTAGTTTTAAAACGTAACATGATATGACTTGTAATGAATATGATTTAATGCAAGTATTGTAACTTTAAACCCCAAGAGTTTTACAGTTTATAATGATTGTACTGCTGAATGCACCGCTAGCTAACTCAACAAACTACATCGACATACTCAAGTCTTCGCGTTCGTATCGATCACAGCAATCAATTATTCAGTCTTTTGAATACTAAAGCGCTAAAGTCAGGGCCTAATGTCACCTATCGTACAGAATCTATAACGGTTTCCTTACGTACATGATAAAGATAAGATTTAGAAATTCTATTTGCACTCTAAATTAGTATTGAATCCATTATTTATGTGTTATGATGATAATAGTTTTTCTTGGTATGAAGTATGGACATGTAATGAGGAGGAATGAAACACATTCCTCCTCATTACATGTCCTAAAAAGTTACTAAAAAGTGATGGATGGAGAGGGAGACGTAGGCCAAGGAAAGGCTGGATTGTGTGAGGAATGGAATAAGAACGTGTTGCCGACCTCAAATAGAATGGGATAAGGCTACAAAAATCTTCGATACTGGACGATTTTAGTCTTCAAGCGACTGCCGCCATACAATCCATAATGTCGGCGACGCGACTCGTGTACGTACTTCAATGGATTTGTGTTCGAAAGAGATACCGCGGCCCCGGAACATAAAGGGCGAGGAAGGAACATGGATGGGTTTTAGTCAGTAAGAGTCTGACACTCCCTCCCGCTCCGCCCAGAGTGGGAGAAGTCATTTGATGATTTCCCATCCTAAAAAAAAAAAGTGTATAGCCTTGTGTACGAAGGGGCTAATGGTTTTTCTATTCTGCTGTCAGTTTCATATCTTGCTACGTAATGAATGATTTTGATAATTCCTGTAGTATGTGGAATTAGGTTTTTCCCTACTGTACCAATTTTCCTTTTCGTGTTGTTTATGTTGATGATAAGGCTCATTATGGGCGTTGGTATAAGCTAGGTCAGTAATTTCGTCTCGTGGCAAATTTCGTAAGTTATGTAATGGAACCGGTGTATTCGAAAGCTGATTGTGATTATCGCAGTATGATGTCATTGCATAAGTGCATTATCACACAAACTAGCTGACCCACGCAACTTCGTCTGCGTCACATAAGAGAGAAAAACGAAAGGGAAAAAAATCCCCGTTTTTGCAACATTTTTCATGCCGGCTCCGCTCCTAATGATTGTAGCGTGATGTTATATAGCCTAAAGCCTTCCTCGATAAATGGACTATCCTACACATCAATATTTTTTTCAATTCGAGCCGTAAGTTCCTGATATTCGTTCAACCAAACAAACAAACAAACTCTTCTGCTTTATAATATTAGTATACAGGGTGAAATCGAATAGATGCGACAAATTTAAATATACCATAATACGTGTTGTCAAGAAAATGTATAAAATATAAAATTAAAAAATAATTGATCAGTGTTACGAAAACCGTTAAAATAATAAAAGTATCAAAAATCTTGCCGACTCATCGCAGTGCTCAATATAGCGGTCATTTACCTAATTTTGCCTAAATTTTTCTTATTTATTTTGCATATTACTGGAATACCGATAATTCGTACTTAAATAAAGATAATAACATCAATGGACCTTTTGAAAACGATAATCGCGTATTTTTTTTTAACGATTTTGATTGTAGAAAAAACAGTTTATAATTACTATGTTACTGTAACTGAAGCTCCAATTTCATTTTGTCGCATTAATTAAAATTCACCCTGTAGATGTACTGAAGCTCAACGGAATCTCAGTAGCAGCCAGTGAGTCTAGATTTGATGGCAATACGCTCGCTATATTTACATGGGACTTAAACATAACTACCGAAACGTGCGTGTACTGTACTGGAGCTCCAGTTTATTTGTGAAGTTTCTGTTATTTTTTTTCGAAAGTATGCTCCCCGAATTTGACTACCCGAATGGCGCAGCGGTAGTGAGGCTGCCTTACGTTCATAGGGTCCCGAATCCTAGTAGGAGCAAATGTTTGTGTGATGACTGTGATGAGCATGGATGTTTCCGAGTCATGGATGTTTATGTGTATACTAGCTTCTGCCAGCGGCTTCGCCCGCGTGAAGTTTGATAATTGTCCCATAGGATCTTACTACCGGGATAAAAAGTATCCTATGTGTTAATCCGGGTAATAAACTATCTGTGTGCAAAATTTCATCCAAATCCGTTCAGTAGTTTTTTCGTGAAAGAGTAACAAACATCCATACATACATCCATACTTACAAACTTTCGCATTTATAATATTAGTAGGAATAAGTATGTATTTACAAACAAAAAGTATGTATGTAGTATATCAACTGTCTGGTGACTACGACACAAGCCTTGCTTAGTGTGGCACTAGATGGTGCTGTGTGTAATGTCCAGCAATATTTATATTTTAATTTAATCTTTGTTTTTTTATTGTCTAAATTGTATGACTAACAAATTCAATTTGTCTTGTTTCAGTGCACTGTGCTGAAGTCTTGCGGTGAGGAGTGTGTGATCGCAGTTAAGGCAAACACAGCTCTCGACAAATAAACCAACTCAGCATTTATAGGGATATACATACATATAATTTTTTTACAATCAACAGCTCTTACATAAATGTAAAACATAATACTATGTATAATTTAACATAAAATATTATGGTGTGACGTGGTGCTGGCTTGTTGCCGTCCACTCCGCGCTCGGGGGCATCCAAGACGATATGGCATTGGTCTCATGGTCTGCAAGCCGAACCAATGATGCGGTCCCATTGTTGTAAGCATAACATTCTAGAGATAATGTGTCAATTTTCAATCGTGTGGGGTCTCTAGTCGTTGTACTGATAACTTGTCGCCATTCTTACCTTGTCACAAACTTGTGGGACCACAGGGTTTTGGCTTCTGAGTTTTGACTACAACGAATTGTTGGCCGACCAGCATTACATGTACAGCGCACGATTATTGCACACGGATACGTAAATGTAATGAATTACCCGTGCGTGGGACGCTGATGCATTAATTTATTTATACTTAAGTGTAATAGTGTGCCCCCGAGTGGAGTGCGACGTCGGCAGGCCGCCGCGTGCGACCGGCCGGAACTTCGTTTGTTTTTGTTTTGTTTGTTCTCTTTTCGCTTACAACGTCTACTAAACGTTAAAGTTACGTTGCGCTCCGCGACTCGCCGAACGTTTGTTGATCGACATCGGTGTAATAAAATTTCCCGTGGTGGATATTTAAAGTTTATAAACGGTATATAACCCGAAAAAAAGAGATGGACGCAAACTTGAAGTTATTACCATATTTTAATGCTAAATTAATGAATACATAAAAAATCGAGAAAATGCGCAAAAAAATAGAAATAAAGAAAATTCTTGAATGTGGTGTGTGATTGATTAGTCCTCTACAGGCACGCGTTGCAGCGACGTGCCGGCGACACGCACGTGGCGCCCCCTTCATGTGTAACACTTGCCATCTGTTCAAATAACTCCACACACTCGTGGTGTGCATTCCATGGCGTGCAGTGTTCTGCTCCTCTCGTTTAACCGTGACGTGCTAAATCGATGAAGACTGACTTGAGAATGTCTCCTGGTTATGAATATCTTCAGGCAAGACTGACGATGCATTTTGTAGAAGAAATAGTTGATTTTATAATGTAAATTTGTGCTCACTCGGCCTTTCCTTGCTCTCTTTGTTTGCTCATTTGAACACATGAGATGTTACACATTATCGAGTGGCTTAAGACTGCCTAAATTCCATGTTTTAAATGTAGTGACTCGCGACGGCCACTCTCTAGCAAGTGTTGCCTTCAAGGGCTTGATGGTGGATTCATTTGTATGTTAGTGGACTTATCAATATTCTTTTAACATCAGATTGTCAAAGACGATATGATATACGAAAATTAATGTAAGAATGTAAGGTAAGGCCCTATAGGAGAGATATTTTTTTATGCATTCAAAATTCGTACATCGCAGGTTGTAGACTAAAAGTTTAGGCTGTTCATAGACAACAGTTTATGTTCACTGTACATTTTTTTTTTTCGAAATTGCATAATCGTTATTGTTGGTAAAGTTTTATACTAAGCAGCTTGTAATCAGGTTTTTATTTTATAAAAAAAAAACCTAAAGTATAAATGTAAAGACATCGGGAGGTGTAAAATAAAATACTTTAGTAAAAAGATAACTTTTCTTTCTGTAAAGATAAGCTGTTGTATCCCAATGGAACCTTGAATCGATGTATTCCTTCCTTGTTGGATATATCTTGTAATATCCGAAGCTTAGAATAGCGTTTGCGGATTAAATGTGAATTTATTCATAGCCGTTAGAATTAATTAATTGGTGCACCTATAAGTTATTATTAGGAATTGATTCTCTTGCACACATGGTCTGTTGCTTACATTAGAGCAGTACTCAGTAGATTCTGTGAAGCGAGCTATATCACTGGACCCGGCATTATGTTTTGAGCTTTCCGTTTCATTAAAGAGTCCGACGACTCACGTGCCACTCCGGTGTATAGCTTGTGTGTCAAACATATTGCGCTGTGCGAGACGGTAGACTGCTAGGTCGTTATCATTAGACCTTGTGGAGAAGAGATGGTTTAAAATTGTAATGATCCAATAATCTGCGGATTTTAATTTAGGAAACTTAAAATTATTTTTTATATTGGGGCGTAGGACAGGTTGAATAACTAATGTGACGGTATTTAGTGCTAAAGTTCTGTATATACGTAAGATTGGATAGATCGATGGATAATGGACACTAGTTAAAATATTTCAATGATCCTCTCTTGATGCAGTTCTATGTTTGTCATGTTGTGTGAACAAACAGTACCGAATTAATCGCAACGGCCAATAAATAAATGTAAAGCAGTAATAAGTACCTATTTAACAGTCTGTCGAATTAAATCTGTACAAAATGAAAAATCGTGAGTTGTGATTCATAGCACCCTATAAGTAGAATTTTATTTAGTTTTTTTTACTGCATTATTTCTTTATTATTTTATTTTACACCCTTACATTATTTACATAAGAATTTTACAATCGTCTCATACTGCGATTAGTAGTTACTAACTTATATGGGCCTAAACAATGTACTCAATGGTAATTTTAAATCAATTTCAACGAAGTGGCAACTATAAAGTCGCAGTAACAAGAGAGATTTGGCCGGAGTAAGGTGTCCGTTAGTGTGTACAGTCGACTGCACGTCCGTGGTAAACTCTAAAATGCATATCATAAAAATAAGGGCGGATTTTCGTTTGTTTCCCTGGATGTGCGGTTGACCTGCGCAAACTCAATATCATGTACGAAACTTCGAAGAAAGTGTTGATCCGTAATACCTTCGACCTAAAAACAGCCAAGAGATCTAGGTGAAAATATTATATTAGCTGCGCCGGTGTGATACAGAGCTGCGTGGCACTGCGAGATGAAGAGCAAGAATCTGCGTGGTGCAGCAGTGAAGCCTATACAATGTGTAGACCAAACCAATCCCCACTTTCCATATCCAGTATATCCCGAACACTTCAAGATCGTCGGTCCGTCTATCTGTGCTGCTGGGGAGTTGCGGTCCAAGTCTACAAATGAGTTGTCGATAAAACATACTTTTAACTCAAAATTAGGTTTATAAAACAAGATATAAGTAGGTATATAGCGTGAAGAAGATACAAATAGAAACTGCCCAAAGTCAGTAGATCGGCATCACGAGAAAATAGCGTCATCAATGATGATCCTGGTACTGTGTAAGCAGCAGTAAGTATACCTACAGCACGTACCTAACAAATGCAAAGGCATCGTCAGTAGCAGCAGCCGCCCTGGATTTGTGCCCAGTTGATGATGGCAATAGCTCTCTCCACCCTATTATTACGTTGGACTTAAAACGTCATCTGGGTGAAATATGTTCCTCTGCCTAATCCTTCGTGGATTACAGTCGTTATGTTATGTATACCTATAAACATAACACATAATGCCATGACAAGCAGCACGAGGTTAGGTACGCTCTTATTGTGGTGCGTCCCAGGACCTGCCCCCGTACTCCATAAACGCGTGTTGCTCGCGTGCGGTTACAGCCTACATTTGGCGCGCTCTAGTGCAACCCTAGCAAGGTTCAAGCGGCGCCCATCTCGTGCGCATATAGGTACCTAATATACGCGTGAGCGTGCCGCTGGCGCGCGGCGGTGTTGAGAGTAGGGCTAATACGTATCTCTGTTGACAGTTCGAAATGTGTGCGTACGCGCAGCGGAATGTTGTTGAATTTAAAGATTTTAATTATGCAGATATTTAGTGTATGACGTCGTATAATTGTGTATGGTAAAAACAAATTTGTGCACGCCACCATTGTGGAGAAATTCACCAAAAACTGATTCCGCTGGGCGAACGTTGTCCTGGCGGAACTTTTTTTAATCCATAGACTTTAGAAGAAAAGAGATGTGTCCAAAAATTAGTGTGTATTTGTGTATAATTGTGTATGTATGAATAAAACTAGTGCATCCATAAACTTCGGAGAAATTCAAGTTTCCGCTACGCGAACGTTTGGCCATTGGCTAGTTTTCATATAAAGCGCTTACATAGAGAACTGTAGATTTTTACATACGTTGTTTTGAATTTGTTTATATTTGTTTAAAAAACAGATTTAGAAAAAATCGTAGGGCTTAAAAGATAAAAATATAAACGTAAAATACGCTTATTAGGTCTTAGTTCTTAAAGTATGCACTTTGGGGTCTAGATTTTCACGTTTATACAAACCTTGTAAGTGTCTGCAACATGTTGCCAAGTATCAATGATGTTCCGTAAGTAATTAAAGAGTTATAGGACAAATTTACCATGAATAGATCACTGTTTACAAAGCAGTCAAATATCACGACGTTCTAAATGAATTGCATGGTAAAATGTATGCCAATAATCAGTGTATGCATTCAACTATTCACATGCAAAATTTCATGTCATTAAATTCAGTAATTAAAGAAAAACAATTATAATACTGACGAAGCATCGAAAACCTACATAACCCGACCAAGTTCGGATGGCTACAAAAAAGCGGCCGTGCCATATATCTAAGAAACGTTCTTAACCTTCCAATATAGTGTTTATTAATATGGTACAGTAGCATACACAAGCGTTAGGAAAAAATAATACTATTGCATTTCTTGAATGAAAAATATTTTTTTAATAATAACGCCACTATCTACATGATCCACTAAAGTTGCAAAGGGGAACGCTCGTGCATGCCTAGTCTATTGGTTAAATTGTGTAATAAGCTACAATATGATAAATATTTACCTAAACAGTAGTACATACATGTGGTAAATATTTAATTAATCCCCGATCTCCGTTTTTTTTTTAAATCCTGATCCGTGAAATCTTCAATAGAAATTAGCTGTATGAATTTTGTTTGTCTTAAATAATATATTTAGATTATATCTCAAGTCTCAAGCGCATACTTAAATATAGTACCTACGTAAATAGTAATCGAAACAACAATTGTGTTATCACCTATACCAATTCAATACCGGTATTATACTGTAAATTTTGAGATGTTACCTAAATATATTGCACGGCCGCTTTTTTGTAGCCATCCGAACTTGGTCGGGTTATGTAGGTTTTCGATGCTTCGTCAGTATTATTATTGTTTTTCTTTAATTACTGAATTTAATGACATGAAATTTTGCATGTGAATAGTTGAATGAATACACTAATTATTGACATACATTTTACCATGCAATTCATTTAGAACGTCGTGATATTTGACTGCTTTGTAAACAGTGATCTATTCATGGTAAATTTGTCCTATAACTCTTTAATTACTAACGGAACATCATTGATACTTGGCAACATGTTGCAGACACTTACAAGGTTTGTATAAACGTGAAAATCTAGATCCCAAAGTGCATACTTTAAGAACTAAGACCTAATAAGCGTATTTTACGTTTATATTTTTATCTTTTAAGCCCTACGATTTTTTCTAAATCTGTTTTAAAAAAAAATATAAACAAATTCAAAACAACGTATGTAAAAATCTACAGTTCTCTATGTAAGCGCTTTATATGAAAACTAGCTAATGGCCAAACGTTCGCGTAGCGGAAACTTGAATTTCTCCGAAGTTTATGGATGCACTAGTTTTATTCATACATACACAATTACACACAAATACACACTAATTTTTGGACACATCTCTTTTCTTCTAAAGTCTATGGATTAAAAAAAGTTCCGCCAGGACAACGTTCGCCCAGCGGAATCAGTTTTTGGTGAATTTCTCCACAATGGTTGCGTGCACAATTTTTTTTTTACCATACACAATTATACGACGTCATACACTAAATATCTGCATAATTAAAATCTTTAAATTCAACAACATTCCGCTGCGCGTACGCACACGTTCGAAATAATAGTAACTGAGCTCCGTCAAAAGACTAGTTTCGTATTATGTACAGTCGCGATCAAATATGACGTCATTGTTGCCCTTCGTGACTGTTAGTCCCCTTTAGGGTATATTTATGTTCTGTGTGTTAGTCACCGTTATGTGATATCCATTCAGTGTCGTTTACCTATTCCCAGTCGCCCCCGCGGGGGTAATGCCACCGGAGGCAAATGGGAATACAAATTCCCAGTCGCCACCCAAAATTAGCCTCCCCCAAGTGTCACCACATTGACCGGTCCCGTGCGACTTGCACCCAGCGGATTCCCAACCTTTACCAGGTTATCGGTCTACCTAGCGGGAGGTCTTCCAACGCAACGTCTTCCGATTTGCGGTCGCCACTCCAGGATTTTCGGCCCTATCGGTCATCCGTTTTGCGAGCAATGTGCCCTGCCCACTGCCACTTAAGTTTTGGCAATTCTTCGTGCTACGTCGGTAACCTAGGTTTTCTTGCTGTTGAGACCGCTACACCTGCCTGCGTAGCATGGCCGCTGTGCCCCATAGTTGCCCATTCCCTAGCGTAGATCTCTATAGAGAAGAACGGGCAAGAAACTCAATGGACACTTTTAAATCATAATGTTGTTACAAAATCTTGGTTACATCATTCATCTTGAGATGGTACATTATGTGAGAACACTATAGCAAGATGTGCACGATAAAAGTGTCCATAGTAAAAACAAACAAAAACAATTCCAAAATAAAATAATTAATTCTAAAAAAGCCGTGACAACCAAGAACGAACATGACGCATGCATCAGCACCATTCAACTTGAACCATTTTGAAGGGAACTAAATGACCCGACACAGGCGCCACCATCAGTGGGACATTTGAGTGAGCATGACATACTCTTAGGGTCCGTTCACACAGACCGGATCGGAGAGGAGAGCAAATTCTTATCACGTTGAAAACAGAGTTTTTAGTAATTGTAGTAAAGTTTATTTTTGCATGTGCACTGCTTTTGTCTTTAAGAATGCTTGAACGCGCTTGGTGTGAGATAATAAGAGGAGCTGACCGGCTCCGATCGCGTACTTTTTCTCGTTCGTGCAGCCGTTCGGCTCCGATTACATGCTCTTTCTCGCTTGCGAAGCCGATCGGCTCCGATTGCGTGCGCACCGCCTCACGCCGAACGCCATTTTGATAGCACAATTTACGCACACGTTAACACCGCAAACAAAACTTGGACTGGGTGGAATACTGGTAGCGCATCCGACCGGCTCCGAGCGTATCCGCTTTCAGATCGCTTCCAGCCGGTCTATGTAAAATAGTTGGCGTCTCCGCTCCGACCAACTCCAAGCGTATACGATCCGGTCTGTGTAAAAAGAAAAATGCGCGCCGATACTCTCCGAGCCGGTCTGTGTGAACGGACCCTTAACCGCCAGGGCACATTCAAAATCGCGAACGAAGTCGCGGGCAGAAGCTAGCTATTGTATATAAGCTATAGTGGCATAATTTAAAAAAAAACGTCATGGCCGCGCCATCGAATGGACACTCGGCTGAAATGATTCAAAATGCTATAGCATAAGGTTGTATTTTCTTAAAGTTGTATGTATCTTTCTAATTACCGGTCCGATCAATGAAAGTTGGAATGGCTGGTTAATTGGTTTGGTGCAATGGTGGTTTGGTTGTAATGTTGAAATAACGAACCATATTAGCAGAGTTGTTCCTTCGATGACGATACATTACTCTCATCCACCACTTTGGTGGTTTTCTCTTCTTCATGGCACTGTGAATGGTTATAAGGCCGCAGCAAGGAGCAGAGCATATACGGAGCAGTCTGAGCACTTCAATGCTGAGGGTGGTCGTGGTTGGACCACAACTTTATTTTTTTTCCGTTGACTACGCTCTGGCGAATGAGCAACTCATTCGCCCGAGCTTGCTAAAATGGATACAAGGCTTTAGGTTTACACCGAGCGCTCATGCCTCAGTTATGGAACCCGGCGAAAATATGACAATGAGATGGACAGCGACATAGGTGCCAAGGAACCTATTATTGTGTATGACTGACCTTTTTCGAAAAGTTTTACTGCCTATATTTATGGCTATGTAGTATAAATTAATATGGCACATCAAGTTTTTCAAAATAGTAACTGTTAAGTGCGTACGATTAAAGGGATTCATATAAAAATCCAAAACAAGATTTAGGATATAAAAAGATTATAATTCTTCATCGTCTGTAGACTCATCCGAAGATATCTCTATGACTAGGAACGGATCTTCAACATCAAAAACTTGACATACAAAACTATCACCTAGTTCGTCTAACATATGTTGAATATCCAGTGGTTCGCTTTTAATCTTCTCTTCCGTATTAACTGAATCGCCTTCTGGACTAATACTAGAATCACAGGTTTGTTCAATACCATCAGTGGAACTGGAAACAGTGTTGTGCATATCACTTGCATTACATGGTCGATTATTTGCAGTACTGTCTTTATTTTCAATTTTTATTCCACTCAAAGAAATCATATCGCTTGTTGCGGTATTGAAGCCGACAGTTGTTTCTGTAATAGTTAACTCTGTTTCAGGATTAACTTTCTCCTCGATGTCTGAAACGTCTGTTGTATCACATTCACTCATTGAGTCAGAAGTTGAACTTCTTGTAGTAGCAGGTAGCACATCTAAATGTATATGGTTGTCACTAATACCATAATCCTTAAGTAGTTTTTCTCGTATTGAACTTTGAGTTTCCCTAATTTCTGGTATTGCTATTTGATGTTCACTTTCTCGTATTGAACTTTGATTTTCAGTTTCTCGTATTGAACTTTGCTTTTCACTATCACGTATTGCAATTTGATTTTCATTTTCTCGTGTTGAACTTTGGTTTACATTTGTGATCATGTTTGTTACAAAATGTGGGTTTGTTGGAGAAGATAGTAAATAACCCATAAGTAAAGGATTTTGTAAGACCGGTGCTGCAGTCAGTGTTGGAGTTACTACTAAATTATTAACAAATACATTATCGGTATTCGAACTTTGCAATACATTGCTGTAGTTATTGCTTATCATAGTAGAGGATACATTTAGGTTATTTGGTATTAAGTAATATAAATTAACATTACTCGGAGTCTTCGGCGTCTCAGTAATAGTTTGTTGACGTTCACATTCAAAATCACTAGAATCTTTGTCAGAATCAAATTCCGCCGTATACTGAGCTGTTCCGGTTTGCTCCATAGCCACGTAACTGTAAAAATAATGTTAAAAATTGAATCAAGGTATTTCATTAATCTCACAATCTAAAGACAAGTCATAGAAAGAAAGTAAAAGTTCAAACGGGATGATAAACAAGTGAGGGCCTAAACCACTACCTTAACAGACACCTTTGCAAATATTTGTAAATTGTTACGTTGTGAGCCCTTTCTAAATAAGCTAAGTAGACAGTAAAGAGGTAAGGCTATGCATCTGAAGAGCAGACGATAAAAGTCGATAATATTGAAATATATGGACTAATGCCCAAACATATACACATTTTCAAATGCCTAAGGCAAGTTATAGACATAGCAAGAACACAAAACTGACTGGGTTACGATGACGGGGCCAAGAGAGATTTCGGAGGTTTGTACAATAACAAGATTTTGTACCTATTTAAGTAGTAACAGACATCAAATAGTTCCTTGCTAAAGTGGGAAAACATCAACAAGGAAAGTGGCCACTCAACCTGATATGAGAAATAGTAGGGACCCTACAAACAAAAAGTCACCCTTTGAATCCATACTAAAATCATAAATGCGAAAGTACTCGTAACTCTGTCTGTTTGCTACCTTTTCACAACTAAACGGCTGATTGGATCGTAATGAATATTGCATTATGTCTATATGTAACGCAGACGAAGTTGCGCGGGTCAGCTAGTAACAAAATATAAGAGTAAATCAACTACAATGTTGTACTCACCTATCTAAAATCGCTTCTTCTTTTGCTTTGGCAATTTGTTTATTCTCTTCCAATTTAGCTAGCAGAAGTGGATCTCTTTCAGCAGGGTCGTCGGTTTCCTCTTTGTTGCGTATCAAATCCAAGAGATCCCTGTACTCACGCTTCTGCCGCCGCTTGCGTAACGCCTGACCACATTGACGGAATAACGCTATAGCTGTAACAATCGCATTCAACATTTAATATTTTGCATGAGAAAATCAACCTGTCTGATCTTTCTAGACATCTTTGTCATATATAATCTTAATATGTAATTACATATTAACCCTTTTTTTTTTTAAGGATGGGAAATCATCAAATGACCCCCCCCCCCCCCACTCTGGGCGGAGCGGGAGGGAGTGTCAGACTCTTACTGACTAAAAACCATCCATGTTCCTTCCTCGCCTTTTACGTTCCGCGGCCGCGGTATCTCTTTCGAACAGGCCCGCAACCCCGGCAGGCTTCGGCCCTTGCGGGCCCCTCTCCTTTTGTTGACATCTCTTTGAGGCGCGCGTGGAACACGAACGCGCCGTCGACACGGCCTGTCGTCGTCGTCAGACGGCCGGACGGCTAGCTAGCCCATAGCCAGCCGTCCACAGGCCCGCATCTACGGTGGCCGGTAGCCACCACTTGGCCCCCGACGCCCGTTGCGTCTCCCGCGGCGGCCGGGAAGAGAGGATCTCTCCCTCTCTCGTTCCGCCACCTCCTTCGCTAGCATGACTGCTTCGCAGAAGGAGGCGACGGCTTCCCATTCCGTCTCGCTCCGGACCATGGATTGAACCAGGGCCGGACGCGAGAGGTCGCCGCCGCCGATCGCCGCCACGAGGACACGGCGGAGCTCCGCCCACGCAGGGCAGACTTCCACCGTGTGCTCCACCGTGTCCTCCGGTCGATCCTCGCAGTGGAGATATCCGGGCGTTTCCTCCGGCCCGATTCGCTGCAGGTACCTCCCGAAACATCCGTGTCCGGTGAGGACCTGCATCAGGCGGAAGGTGAGGACGCCGTTGCGCCTCTCCAGCCACTCCTCAAAGAGGGGACTTACCGCCACTATCGTGGCGTGCCCTATTACATATTAATCCTTAATTTTTAAAGATTCGTATTATTAGGGTTATAAAAACACGAAAAAAAATGGTAATAAAAAAAAACATGTTTACTTTAATTTTTTAAAGCATGTTCGGTGTGACGGACAACGCCAAAGACGAGGAAAATTATATGATCAACTTTTCTTACTGTTTTTCAAAAAAGATTATCAGTTTTTGCTTACAAAAAATAATAGCCCTAAACCGAAAACGGTGAATGTCCGTCACAGCGGACTAAAAAACATGCTGCAAAAGCATATCTTTCAATTGGCAATGTTCGCTGTGACGGACAAATTGGTATGAATGCAAAAAGAAACATACAAAATGCATAAAATATCAAGATTTACGAGTAAACATCGTCAAAAATATTATATTCTAACCCCCCATAATAAAAATAAAATATTATGACTTAAAACATAAAAACTAAAACAAATTTACCTAGCTAGAAAAAAGAAGATCGCCTCCATGCTGACTTTTATTCGTTTATATTATTTTTATTAGTGCTGCCATTCAAAATTTGTATTTTTGCTAACTTATTTGTGGGCAAAGTAATAATTATGGATTAAAAGAAAAATAAAATATTGAATAAGAAAAACGCAGGTTTTTTTTTTAAAGTTATGTCCGACCCAGTGGGCAAAGTCAAATTAAGGCTTACAAGATTAGTTTATTACCTTCATGCATAGTTTGATGATTATTCCAGTCAATATTATCGGCCAATTTCGAGTCCACCACACATTTTAATACATCAGAGAAGTCTGGGAATGGTACTGCTCCTGTCGCATCAATCGTACTATTCAAGAAATTTTCCAGCCTCTTAGCAGGTCCTGGTGGATGACCTTTAGTTACTTGCAGTCTGATTTCTCGCCGTTTTACAATTTCTTGACTGTTTCCTGTTATTTCACAAAGCTTCTTGTAGCATGCCACAACATCTTCTTTATACCTGAAACAACAAGTGTTAATTTTATACTGCTGAACATAGTATTCCAATTTAATCAGGTTTTGGGGGACAGGGCGGAATTTTTCAATACCACCTGGAGAGATAGTAAATACTGGAGATAGCAAAGGGCTTTGAACATATTTGTAAGTAGTGTGGCCGGATTTTTTACCGCCATTTTGTTTTTTTTTTTTCAAAGTAGCGGCCAACACACAAGACCTATATTAATTGATAGCTGGAATCAACACAAACAACTACGACAACCAACCACAACCATCACAACCAACCATTACAACGGTTTTGTGGGGCTTAGTTTTTAAGTATACTTACTTTGTTTTTGATAAATAAATAAATAATAATAATAACTTTTGTAAGAGGCAAAATGTTCTTATATATCACAAGTCCAATCTGTTAAGTAGCTCAGTTTAAGTCCTATCTATGTAGTAATATCAACTATCTGGTGTCCTCGACACAAGCCTTGTTGCTTAGTATGGCACTAGATGGCGCTGTGTGTAATGTCCAGCGATATTTTAAGTCCATTCACTGATAGCATCTTTAGCACGACACTTGAGAACTTTTGTGTCAGACAAAACTTGCTTGTATTGGTGCCAGCTATCGATTGATACACGTTTTATGCGATCAAAGCCAAGTTGTGCTGAAGATCCCATCGGTGAATGGACTTTAACATGACACTTTAGAACATTTTGCCTCATATAAAACTTGTTTGTACTGATACCAGCTATCGACTAATATAGGTCTTAAGCGTGGCCGCTAATTTGAAAAAAAATAAAAAACAAAATGGCGAAAGAAAATCCAGCCAAAAAGTTCAAACCCCTTTGTTATCTTGGATCTATTTGGATTTTTTTTGCATTGAATAGTTCCACCCCGTATATGTAGAAAATTCCAGACTAAAGAAGAGATCAAAGGCCTCTTTGATTTCTTCGTCATCCTCTTTCGTTTTTTAACTCACCTAGAACATACATAGTAAGCAGATGAAGAAGATTCTGTTATCACCTCTGCCTCTTCCAGTCGATCAATTGCATTTTTACAAAATGCAATACGCGTCTCAAGACGTTCAATTATTTCATCTTTAGAAAGATTGCGTGAAATTGCTATCCCTCCAGTTGAACCTCCCGGTAAAGCTCCACCTCCTAGTTGCGCTCCACTTCCCAGTTGAGCTCCACCTCCCAGTTGAGCTCCACCTCCTAGTTGAGCTCCACCTCCTAGTTGAGCTCCACCTCCCAGTTGAGCTCCACCTCCCAGTTGAGCTCCACCTCCTAGTTGCGCTCCACCTCCCAGTTGAGCTCCACCTCCCAGTTGAGCTCCAACTCCCAGTTGAGCTCCAGCTCCCAGTTGAGCTCCAGCTCCCAGTTGAGCTCCAACACCCAGTTGAGCTCCACCTCCCAGTTGAGCTCCACCTCCCAGTTGAGCTCTACCTCCCAGTTGAGGTCCAACTACCAGTTGAGCTCCACCTACCAGTTGAGGTCCAACTACCAGTTGAGCTCCACCTACCAGTTGAGCTCCAGCTCCCAGTTGAGCTCCAACTCCCAGCTGAGCTCCACCTACCAGTTGAGCTCCACTTCCCAGTTGAGGAACAACTCCCAGTTGAGCTCCAGCTCCCAGTTGAGCTCCAGCTCCCAGTTGAGCTCCAACTCCCAATTGAGTTCCACCTCCCAGTTGAGCTCCAACTACTAATTGAGCTCTACCTCCCAGTTGAGCTCTACCTCCCAGTTGAGGTACAAATCCCAGTTGAGCTCCAGCTCCCAGTTGAGCTCCACCTCCCGGTTGAGCTCCAACTCCCAGTTGTGCTCCAACTCCCAGTTGAGCTCCACCTCCCAGTTGAGGTACAAATCCCAGTTGAGCTCCAGCTCCCAGTTGAGCTCCAGCTCCCAGTTGAGCTCGAGCTCCCAGTTGAGCTCGAGCTCCCAGTTGAGCTCCACCTCCCGGTTGAGCTCCAACTCCCAGTTGTGCTCCAACTCCCAGTTGAGCTCCACCTCCCAGTTGAGGTACAAATCCCAGTTGAGCTCCAGCTCCCAGTTGAGCTCCAGCTCCCAGTTGAGCTCGAGCTCCCAGTTGAGCTCGAGCTCCCAGTTGAGCTCCACCTCCCGGTTGAGCTCCACCTCCCAGTTGAGGTACAAATCCCGGTTGAGCTCCAACTCCCAGTTGAGCTCCACTTCCCGGTTCAGACCTACCTTCCGTTTCAGCCAGAGATTGAGTTTCTGACATAATCCTATTACGATTTCCTGGTAAAACCAGTAGTCTGTTCTTGGGAATCAGGTTGTCATAATCCATTTCGTTATCTGCCGGTGTACCATTTTCATCATCTTCTAATGTGTTTTGTAGTACTTTATTTTGCTTGTTAGCATCTTTTTCTAACAAACGATCTATAGGAACACAAGCAAAAGCTTGTGTTCTTTTAACTTGTTTGTTAGAATCTTTTGCTAATGTTCCTTGTATCACTTTATTTTGAGTGTTAGAATCTGTTTCTATTGTTGCTTGTATTAATTTATTTTGTCTGTTTGAATCTTTTGCTAATGTTTCTGGGAGGCTTTTGTTTATTATTTTTGATTTTATTAATTTATTTTGCGTGTTTGAATCTGTTTCAATTGTTCGTTTAACTTTTCTCTTGTAAACTTTTCCAAATTTATATTTCTTCTGATCTTTTGCTGATTTATATTGGTTTTGTTTGTTAAATTTTCTTTTAAATGTTGATTGTGTTATTTTATTGTTTTTGAAAGAATTTGCTTCTAATGTTTTTTGTAACAATTCATTTTCATTACTAGAATCTTTGTGTGAAGTATGTTTTATCACACTATTTTCTTTGTTACTATAATTTCCTAATGAAGCTTGTACGACTTCATTAGATTGTAATGTTTGTTGTGGTAATGTGTTTGGATTATTATTACTCTGGTCCCTAGGTTCTGTTCCTTCCACAATAATGACATCATTATGGTCAACATAATTTTCTGAACCAACTAAATCTGAAGATTCAGTTTCAGAATCATCTAAGTCTATAATGTCAGTCTTTTCAGTTTGTGTGACACTCCTTGTTTTAACTTTCTTGTCTTTAGGATTGACTTTTCTTTTTTTTGCTTTTCTACCATATGTTTTTAGTGTGGTGTAATTTTTTTTATTAATTACAGGTATCGCTCTTATTTCCACATTCTTATTTCTGTTTTGATCTATTCCTATACTACTACTAGTTAACTCTGAAAAGATAAAAATTACAGATAAATGTAGTACACAAATAAATTATGTATTTTTTTACATCTTAGGAAAAACCATTCAGCTGCTATTGATAAAATGGTGCAAATGACTTCAAAAAGCTATAAACCAACAACTGAGAAAAAAACTAGTAATACTCGGTTATCTTAATCCGCTTATACATTGGTAAATTCTTCAATCTACAACATAATAGCCTAATGTAGTGTAATGTGGGTTAGTGAGTTAAATCATCATCATCATCATCATTCCTGCCATATCTCCAAATTTACTAGAGATCAGCACAGCATGTTTTCTTTTCTTCTTCTCTATTACACAATACATCATCTCAGCAGTCACTTCCTTTGTAGCCATATCATCCTTCACACAGTCCATCCATTGTTTCTTTGGTGTTTTTTTACTCTAATAGCTACCCACACACTCGGAACTTTTCCCACAATTTTTTTCTAAGTGTATTCTGCCCATTTTTTTTAGGATGGGAAATCATCAAATGACTTCTCCCACTCTGGGCGGAGCGGGAGGGAGTGTCAGACTTTTACTGACTAAAACCCATCCATGTTCCTTCCTCGCCCGGTGCGTCTCCCGCGGCGGCCGGGAAGAGAGGCTCTCTCCCTCTCTCGTTCCGCCACCTCCTTCGCTAGCATGACTGCTTCGCAGAAGGAGGTGACGGCTTCCCATTCCGTCTCGCTCCGAACCATGGATTGAGTGAATTCTGCCCCTCACAATCTCCAAACCCACTGCTCAGAATGAACTTCTTCCTTTAGCATGTTTATTATCCTGATCTTATATTCTACAAGAGGCAAATAGTAGTAAAAAAAACTTAAGTATTAATTAGCAGTAGGTATATCTGTCACCAACTGCACCTATCCCTTTTTTATTTAAAGTGCATTGAGTTGTCTGGAACCTATTGCTGTCAACAATAGGACTTAAATTGTATCCATAGATTTATTGTAAAACTGGTGTGTCACAATTTCGAAAATGAACACCCTACTTGGACAGGTTAGAATTGTTTCGACCTATTGGAGTGACTTGGTCGGCTTATAATATAAAGATCGAAGATGGAGAAGGTTCCAAGAACGAGCAACCCGAGCTCGAAAATTTTGATATGTTGCCTCGTTTAAATTCACATGTTAATAATAATTATGTCATTTAAGATCAAAATTTCCACATGCTCTATCTTATGCAACCTTAGGTATGCATGCCTAAATAAATTGCCTATAAGGCCTTGGGGCAAGGGGCTCCAAATTTATTTCAGCCTCTGTCTTTACCGGTCGATCGTCCGAAAATCCAATAGGAGTACCAATCCAGAGGCAGAATAAAATATTTTTTGTGTTAAAAGTTATTCGCAGTGTTCCAAGTACAAACCACGCGCGTCGGTTTAAAGAGAATGTGTAAGTTTCTAAAAAAAGAAGCCTTAAAATATTTTTGTTTGAGAGTGATTCTACTCTACGCTACAATTAATTACGTACTAGTATACTAAAACTTTTAAAAATTCTGAGCCGGGGTTACCATAGCTACAGATACGGGTCCAAAAGTAAATTGAATTGGGTCCTCGGCTTGACGGTAGAGGACGTTATTCTAAGTAGTAAGTATTACGAGGTGTTTTTAAATAGCAAATGAAAGTCGACCGCTAATCGTCCACACCGGCCCATCAGGCATCAGGAACAGCGGGTATTTGCCCGTATGGCCAGCCCGGGCCTGAGGGTAGATGCAATAATTAATAGTGCATGCGAAGATTTTAGGGCACGCCACGATAGTAGCGGTAAGTCCCCTCTTTGAGGTATGGCTTGAGAGGCACCACGGCGTCCTCACCATCCGCCTGACGCAGGTCGTCACCAGACACGGATGTTTCGGGAGGTTCCTGCATCGAATCGGGCGGGAGGAAACGGCCGGGTGTTTCCAATGCGAGGATCGACCGGAGCACACGGTGAAGGTCTGCCCCGCGTGGGCGGCGAACTCTCGCGTCCGGCCCTGGTTCAATCCATGGTCCGGAGCGAGACGGAATGGGAATGCGAAGCAGTTATGCCAGGGGAAGTTACGAAGGAGGTGGCGGAACGCGAGAGGGAGAGAGCCTCTCGCCCCAGCCGCCGCGGGAGATGCACCGGGCGTCCACGTGGTGGCTACCGGTCACCGTAGACGCGGGCCTGTGGACGGTTAGCTATGGGCTAGCTAGCCGTCTATCCGGCTAATGACGACAGGCCGTGTCGACGGCGCGTTCCGCGCGCCTCATAGAGATGTCAGCAAAGTGAAGGGGCCGAAGCCTGCCAGGGTTGCGGGACTGTTCGAAAGAGATACCGGGGCCCCGGAACATAAAGGGCGAGGAAGGAACATGGATGGGTTTAAGCCAGTAAAAGTCTGACACTCCCTCGCGCTCCGCCCAGAGTAGGAGAAGTTATTTGATAATTTCCCATCCGAAAAAAAGATTGCGAAGATTTGATTTCAGCGCGCCCCCCTGGTTCTCGCGCCCTAGGCTGCAGCCTAATTAGCCAGACCACAAGGGGAGCTCCCATGAGAAGACGCAATGTAAAGCTGTCCTCGCAATATCGTCGAATGTCGATTCCCGCGAATTTCAGAGTTTGACCTGATGACTTATTTATTGTCATGACAAAGCAAACTTTCAGAGGAAACAGAAGTCGCTTAAATTCAAACGGCAAATCATAGGCAGTCTACGGTTTAAGCGGCACAAATAAATCAATGAAATGGGTTTTACCAGTCCAAAAGAAACACAATACTTGAAATAATTTTATAGTATACAGTCAGCGCGCCCCCCTGGTTCTCGCGCCCTAGGCTGCAGCCTAATTAGCCAGACCACAAGGGGAGCTCCCATGAGAAGACGCAATGTAAAGCTGTCCTCGCAATATCGTCGAATGTCGATTCCCGCGAATTTCAGAGTTTGACCTGATGACTTATTTATTGTCATGACAAAGCAAACTTTCAGAGGAAACAGAAGTCGCTTAAATTCAAACGGCAAATCATAGGCAGTCTACGGTTTAAGCGGCACAAATAAATCAATGAAATGGGTTTTACCAGTCCAAAAGAAACACAATACTTGAAATAATTTTATAGTATACAGTTTTTTTGGGTCCACCCTTTATAGCAGAACTTTTTATGCCATATTATTACTTTGCATAACAGCGGATCGCATAAACTTCATTTCGCAGAAAATCGTTTGGCAGACACGCATTTATCATACATTCAAACTCATAATTTTGTAAGTCAGAATCATCTAAAGGCATAAATTTCATATGCATAAAAATTAAAAGTCGAACCATCTTGTCGCAGATAGTTGGAGGTCAGTATCATCGTTTTGCATAAATTTCATATGCATAAACATTAAACGTTGAACCATCCTATCGCAGAAAGTTTAGGGTTAGAATCATCTATTGGCATAAATTTCATATCAATAGTCATTGAATGGCAGAAGTATCACATCTTAGGAAGTTTATAGTTTGAATCATCTTTTCGCATACACTTCTTATGCATAATTATGGAAAGACTATTTTCAATAGGTACAGAAAATTCATAGTTAGTTTAATTTTATATCTCTTACCGTAATAATTATAAAATTTATTGAACATTTTTTTTCGCCGCAAAAATACTACGATAATGTTTATTGCTGCATATTTCTAATCAGACGTTTTTCAATTAATTTTTACTTTTGCTGTAGTGGGGGGTAGTTATTATTAGTTATCATAATGTTTTATTGTGTTGATCAAAACAAAGATAAAGTATATTAATTATGGAAAATTCTGAACAAAGTTATTTAAAAGTGTTTAAATCAAACAAAGGTGGAATAAAGTTAGAAATGGATGGATTCATTTACGAAAAAAATAAAGTTTCTTTTATTAAAACAGTAGATTGAGATCATGTGGTTTTTATTTTCCTGTAAGAAGCAGGCAGACATGCAAACAAACATACACCATGCATGCAGCAAGCATGCAGCAAGCATGCAGCAAACATGCAAACCTGCATACACCATGCATGCAGTAAGCATACAGCAAGCATGCAGGAAGCCTGCAGCAAGCATGCATCAAACGTGCAGCAAGCATGCAGCAAACGAGAATGCAACATGCAGCAGGCATGGTTTCTGTCACGGCTCCGGCGCTGCGGGGCCCCGGCGGTCCCACGCGAGCTTCTCGTCGCAGATGTGTTTCAACGCTCACCACCGCAGCTTCGGCTTGCTGGCCGGCTAAGCCGGCCAGCCTCAGCCGCGGCGGCGAGTGTTAAAACCACCTGCTCCTCAGCTCGCGGCCCGCCTCGCCCCTCCGCGCCTACGCGATTTTAAATTACACTCTAGGGGTAGGGCAGACAAGACTACGTGGAGTCGGTTTTGGAGCGATTCGTTTCTGTCACTAACTTTTCTAGCAGAACATATTGACTTTTTAAGATAATATTTTAATTTTAAATTAAGGTTAAAATGCTATTTTGTGGCATTAAAAAATGACAATACTGCCAAATAAAATTATTCCAAATGAAATTCTGGAATCTTCATAGTATGCCAAGTGAAATTATATCAAATAATCGTCGTTCTAAATAAACATTATTCTAAACGAAATTATGCGAAATTTGAACAATGCCAAAGGTAATTATGCCAAATAAAAAACTGCCATCTAAAAGTATGCCATTCGAAATTCGGTCATACACACATTCACCCAAACAATAAGTATATTTAAAAAAAAATATGCCTTTAATACATTCGTTTAAAGAAAATTATGCCAAGTGTGTTATGCTAAATGAATTTCGGAGCAACAAGATTCTGCCAGATAGATGGAACCCGTATTTTTCCCTCTTAGTGTGTTTTTGTTATTTTTACGGATGCTTGTAAGGTAGATACATCGTAGTTAATTTCATTTACATGTACTCATAACCCACTTTCTACAACCCTAGATGACCTAGTGCTAAACAATCTCCTTCCAAGAAGTTCTCTGCCCTGCTTTCTACTTGCCTCTCAATTTATTGTTTAAAATCTTCCGAAAGGAGTTGTTTAAATTTATCCCAGACTGAAGGGACTTAATACAATGCATTGTATTGTACAACCGGCTGGTGTCCGCAACTCCAGGTCAAAGCGCGTATTTTGCGTACATCGAGGACAACAGGTCAGCAGTGGGAGCATTATAGGCTGATGATGATGATGATGATGACTGATCTGATTCAGAAATTAGTTTCACTAAGAGGAACGTACATTATCCCTGAGTGCACATTTAAAACATTCCCTTGTGTTATTTTCCATACATATAATGGGAGCAATAGACACGCTAGTTATGTAACAAACAAAATCTTTCTTATATAAAGGCAATAGCAACAAACCTATACTATCAGATGGAGAGTCCTTGTGCTTCAAGTTCGTAGCCAGTGTAACAAACGGCACATTTCTTAATCCTCCAATTTTTAGCTCCTCACATAATGTCTTGATATGCAGAAACTTGTGATCTGGATCTTTCATTAACTGTTTGTAAGTGTTCCTTAATAATGCTCTAAATGAATCTGATTCCTTAAATCTATTGCTTGTTTCTTTATACAAAGGCAAAAGCGTTTTATTTACAACTCTAGGCATTCCAGTAGCATTCTCCATAGTTAAACATCTTGTTACGATTTTATTGATAAGCCTATTATTTTCAAGATTAGTAATAAAGGCTTTTTCTTGTTGCTTATTCATAAACCTGGGAACGGTTACTATAGGAGTTTCATCATCAACAAGGATTGTTTCTTGAGTGGATACACTTGGTTTACTAAGTGTATTATCATTATTGATTATTTCATCATCTTCATCATCTATAACTACAGGTTCCTGAAACATAAAACATGTAAGTTTAAGATGTCAATCAGATTTCTTTTTCATTGTGAATGATTTTTGAATACACATCTTCTCATGGTTCTTATGTGATCATTTAGGTATGTGGCATAAAACATTTTGCATTCTATTGTGTCATTCATGCTGAAAATCATATCTATATTTTTATGCAGGGTAAATGAAAATGAAATCTTTATTTGTAGACATAGGTTGTACAAGGTGTTAAAAATAAATATGATAATATAGCGAGTCTGCACGTCTAGTGTTGAAGCGTACAAATATAAATCCATGCATAATAATCAATTATCAGTTCATATGCAAATTCAATTTACTATCAGAAGAGATGTCAATGTCGGAGTAATCCATATAACTATAAAATTGATAAATAAAAGAAAAATTATAAAATGATTACCTGTCATATAAGATGCGGGTATTACAATATAATTTTAATAATATCATTTAATTCAAAATCAATTTGTTGCTAGTAATATAATAATTCGGATTTAGCAGGTCTGGTATCTTTCATTTAAATAATCATTAATTGTATAGTAACATTTTGCAACTAGGAAATCCTGTAAACAACTAGGAAATCCTGTAATCCTGTAACATTGTAATGAAGCTCACTCTTCTCAATGCATGTACAAATGTAAACAGTTTTCATATAAATTGAGTACCTACTGTACAGTAGGGGATAAAGCATTTAATAACAAATCTATGATACAAAACTAATAACTTGTAAGAACAGTACCTAACCGAAATGATGTGAATTGATACTAAGCTAAACAATTTAATATATTCATAAATCAAAACAAAATACAAGTTATGTGTACCATTTTAGTACTTCCCTTTTTTTCTTGTTATTGTTACAAATGAAAAATAAATGCCTGAATTTCCTCACACTTTATACAAATCTAGGAATCTATGGACATCTGTTTGATAATTTACTAAGTTTTTTTTTCGCATTGATAGGGAAAGACACGGAGACCTAAGTAGGTATCTACGTACGTACTTAGTATTACTACTAAGACTACTTTTTATCCATATATCTATAGGAATTTATCACATGAATGAAGCCGTGCTTATTTAGAGAGTTGATTAGAAATAAGTTTACGATACCTTTGATTGCAAATCTTCCACCAACACAACATCGTCGTCGTCTGTCAACACGGAATCTGCCATTATAGACGACACAATTAAAAACCTGATATAACAAAAGCTTAGAAATTGGTAAAGGTATCCTGATTTCCATCGCCATCCACCTTACAAAACCAAGTTTACCTTTTGTTGATTTGACAGTTGACACTAGTGTTTTGTCACTTTGACGTTAAGAAATTCGTTCAACATTAAATATTCCCACCGACGATCAAGACTTTGGGTGCATTCCGAGATAGGAAATAGTCACACAGCTCTCACATCAAAGTTTTGCGTTCCGATATAGATTTCACGATTATGACAGCTAAGAGGTTATTTAACAGCGCTCACAGTGATATAAATTATTTGGAGCATGGTCGGTGTAATCGCAAGATGGTGCATGTCATGACGTCATCTATGACGATTCAAGGGACCTCGAAATCGCGCTCACGATAATTCGGAACGGGTTTATGGACTCTTAAAACGTTTGCAGCCTATCTCGGATCGCGGCCATTATTCCACGAAATGTTTAATAGTGCTTAGTTTTGGCCTAAATGAAATAAATGGTTAGACTTCGACAATACCCAAAAAGACGGTCAGGACGAATTTCCAATGGTTCCGTTTTGGCCATTTAGCAACGGAACCCAAAAAAATAAAGATACCTACCTAATGTATATGTCACCGTAAAATTGTCAAACACGTTATGTTACAATAGAACGTGTTTCTCTCTAGCGATATTGTAAACTATCGAATGGGGTTGCTTCCCGGAAGATATGCCGCAAGGTGGTGCTGATAGTTTGTTACCTGTCAAAAGTTTTTGACATAAACGTGTGCATTGTTTAAAAACGATTTTTATAATATTTGCGTGTTGTTTTTACTCAATTTCTGTTGCTGCACAAAGTATGCTACCTTTTTTTAGGATGGGAAATCATCAAATGACTTCTCCCACTGTGGGCGGAGCGGGAGGGAGTGTCAGACTTTTACTGACTAAAACCCATCCATGTTCCTTCCTCGCCCTTTATGTTCCGGGGCCGCGGTATCTCTTTCGAATAAGCCCGCAACCCCGGCAGGCTTCGGCTCTTGCGGGCCCCTCCCCTTGTGCTGACATCTCTTTATGGCGCGCGTGGAACGCGACGGCTGGGAAGAGAGGCTCTCTCCCTCTCTCGTTCCGCCACCTCCTTCGCTAGCATGACTGCTTCGCAGAAGGAGGTGACGGCTATGCTACCTGACATATCTCCCAGTCGAAGAGGGAATTCAAAAAAACAAAAAGCCACGCAACAAGGAAAGAAAGCGGAGCTTGTCGAAAGATACATTATATTTAACATTTTATCGACTTTTAGCTGTTTACTGGGCAATATTATAAGTTATTCTATAAGTTTTAAAATAAACTAGTCACTTAATTTTTGCTTTTAATGATCTAATGGTAAACGACCTAAGGTTTCTGCTCGGCTCCTAATAATTGTAGCGTGATGTTATATAGGCTAAAGCCTTCCTCGATAAATGGACTATCCAACACAAAAAGAATTTTTCAATTCGAGCCGGTAGTTCCTGATATTAGCGCGTTCAACCAAACAAACTCTTCTGCTTTATAATATTAGTATCTAGATAGTATAGATAACCAGGGGCGAATTTCCCTATAGGCCGAGCAGGCCCGGGCCTAGGGCGACAAAATTTGGTTGGATAAATAACAATTTTCATGCTTTACAGCACAGATTTAATCGAATCTTAGTTTAAAAGATATCAATTTCGACAAATTAGCGACAAATTTTTTGTGTTATCAAAATTAAAACGGCTTTGGTGGCTAAGCCAGTCACACAAACAATTAGTAGCCTCCTAGAACATCATTGCATCAATCTGTCAAACTTGGTACTTTTATTTTTGTTCTGTGTTTTCCTGCCCGCACAGAAGAGTTGGTTGAATTGTAATGTTTACCTTTCGATATGAGGATCTGCAATAGGTCAGGATAAAGTAAATAAAATACTAAAATGCGGATAAATATATATTTAGAGAGGCCAATTAAAATCTATTGTTATTATGTGAAATTAATTGCAACATTAAAATTGGCTTGTTGCATTGCCTTAACATTATTATAATAATGTATGCTGTATCTCTTACATAGAACCTTAAATGTTAAAAATACATTTGTTTATAAACTACAATCAAAGAAAATACTAAGCAATAAAATGCAACTGTAAATGAGATGGATGATACTTGGGCGAATTTAATTCCAAATCTATACATAATGAGACATTTTTACATAGTTTACATGCTTACAAGTCCAATAATTATCTATGAAGAAAAAATATATAAATATAAGGACTATTTTGTTCAAAGCACCATACTGGCCGCATTGATTTATTTCTAAATTCAATACACTATTTTATTAATAGACGAGAAATATATTTTTTTATTAAATTATCCTTCATAAGTTTCCACAATTTCGTAAGTTCACATTTCTTTTCGTGAGCGATCCTTAATTAACACAATTTACCCAATATCTCCACCTCATCTGAAAACAAAAGTTTCAAGTGTTAATGTTTAGTTATACGACTACAAGGAGAATATTTAAACTTTAGCCACAAGGGTAAGTTAAACTAAATCGTTAACTAAGAATGATGCATTACCAGATGCTGTCGTCCTTATTAATGAGGAAGACCGTTAAAAACTAACTGTGGATGGCGCCACCATAGCTGGTCTCAATCTGACCAATGAGGTCAGGGGATTTTAAAATATGAAATGACATTCCTTCATTTTCTACCAATGACGATGCTTGGAACCAGCTATGCTAGCGCCATTAGTTCCACAGTGTCCCCATTGGCTGTAGTTTTGACTTTTGACCTATTATACATAGGATAAAGTTTAATCAGTCAGCTTAATTCAGTAACAGGACACGTGATTGACATCTTGTTAGATCCCTTGGTCGGGCAAAGTATTTTGAATATAGTTAAGTTAAGGTATTTTTGGCAATATTTTACTGTTATTGAGTTTATCGATTACAATTTTTCCACCCATTCCCGAGAAACTCGGTGGTGACACACGGACAGATAGACGAACAAGAGAGTGATCTTTTAAGGGTTCGTTTTTTTTTTTCCTGGGTTGCGGGCCTATTCGAAAGAGATACCGCGGCCCCGGAACATAAAGGACGAGGAAGGAACATGGATGGGTTTTAGTCAGTAAAAGTCTGACACTCCTTCCCGCTCCGCCCAGAGTGGGAGAAGTCATTTGATGATTTCAAATCCGCAAAAAAAAGGTTCCTTTTTTAGCTTTTGAGGAAGGGAACCCTAAAATGACAAAATCTAGGTCCTTTGCCTACCTCTTCAGGGATCATAATGATGACTCTGTTTTAAACTATCACAGTTCACAACATACTCATCATTTGCCTAGCCTTTTCCCAACTATGTTGGGGTCGACTTCCAGCCTAACCGGATGCAGCTGAATACTAGTATTTTACATGTAGCGACTGCCTATCTGACCTACGCAACCCAGTTAATACTGGGAAATATGATACCACTTGGTAAGACTGGTGTCAGACTTCTTGGGCCACTGAGTACCTGTAACGACTGTTGCCGGCTGCTACTTTTGAGCACACTCAAAACGGAATTCCATGTACTTGACAGTTTGAAGCCATCCTCTCGATTTAAATTTTTATGTTTTCTTATTTCAATTGCTTCTCTTGACAAGAGAAGCAGAGCAAGGCTTGGAAAGTAGTGTTTATCCGTTGATGAAATACGTACAAAGATATCCCGTAACTGACATTTTAAGTTTATATTAATGATGATATTTTAAAAACACTGTTTTGAGCTTTCTCGGTATAAAACTAAACATATACTGTCACTTACGGGATATTTTCCGTGATTGTTCGCTATTTTGAGCTCGCGATTTTTAGCCGCTGTTCTAAGCCATGATCGTGGGAATTAACTAGAGAATGCTGGAGATCAAAATAACGAAAAATCACGGAAAATATTCCGTAAGGGCCCGTTTACACTATGTCATGACTACAGATAATCGTTTAGTTTTAATCGTCGTGGCTTGTGTATTTAAATGGAGGTGTTTACATACAGGGTTTAATCAACCTCATCAAGAAGCCGTCAACCAGCCATTCTGTACATCAAACTCAGTAACTTTACGCAAAACTTATTGCTGGGCTTTTTATTTGGGGAAAAGAAATATGTTTTGTGGTAGAACTCAATGTAACGCACTTAAAACACTGTGGATGGTTGAATAGTACGGGGGGTCGTAGAGATGATTTATGTAAGAATCTTACAAAAAAAACTTGTAAGTATTTTAAAAAAAGTTGGAACTTTAACCCCCAATATCTCCTTATCTAGAAGGTTCCCAGGCAAAGCGTAGAAAAAAAAAATGAACGCAATGACGGGGAGAACAAGGGTCTTTCAGCTTCGTTAAGAGATTTTTACACCTTTAATAGGACGACACGATTACTGTCGTCCACCACTTTTGTCAAAACCCAACGATAAATTAATCGTCACGACATAGTGGGAAGGGGGCCAAGTGACAGTATAAGTTTACAGTGGCGTGCCTTGAGTTCAACAACACGGCTAGCCCATTTGGCTAGTAGACTGTTCAGAAACCTTAACATCATGAAGAGTAGGAAATTACTAGCTGACCCGCGCAACTTCGTCTGCGTCACATAGAGAGAAAAACGAAAGAAAACAATCCCCGTGTTTCCAACATTTTTCATTCCTGCTCCGCTCCTAATGATCATAGCGTGATGTTCTATAGCCTAAAGCCTTCCTCGATAAATGGACTATCCAACACAAAGAATTTTTCAATTTGAACCAGTAGTTCCTGAGATTAGCGCGTTCAACCAAACAAACAAACTCTTCTGCTTTATAATATTGGTATAGATAAGGCCAAGACAAGCTTTTTAGCTTGTATGGAAGCACCGCCACTATAAGTTTATGATATTTGATGTGTTATAGAATGTAACTCACGTAAACACGGCGTTGCACAGTGGCAGGCTTGTTCTCAGTCGTCGCGCGCGACATGCCTGCGCTGTAGCGCCACGGCCAGGTCGTGCTGCAGTGCTGCCTTGCGACGCACCACCTCGGCCGGCACTACTGATCGCAGGCCGTTCACTATGTCCTTCGTTTTACCTGGTTATAGCAATGTTAGCTGTCAGAAGCAATATTAAAGGTTTGAGGACCATTTACCGTCAACCATGCATTCTGTAAATCTTGCTGGGAAACGACTTTTTTTTGGGGTGAAAAAGCATATTTTGTGATAGAACTCAATGTAACGCACTTAAAATATTGTGGATGGATTGATTATGGATGGATTAAATAGTACGGGGGTCATAGAGGTGTTTAAAGTAAAAATCTTACAATAAAACCTTGCATTTAATAAAAGTTTAGGAAGATGGAACTTTGACCCCCCAATATCTCCGTAATTAGAAGGTTCCCAGGTATGGTGTAGAACAAAATTTGATCGCAATGACAAGGAGAACAAGTGCCTTTCGGTTTTAAGTTTTTTACACACTTTATGACAAGAAAGTGCACCGCAATTATTTTATCCTGCCCCCTGATCGCCCTCCAAACTGAGACAAATCTGGGGAAACCGGGACAGATGGCAACCTTACCCCTAAGTAAGACGTTCATTACCAAAATATATGTCGTTGAGCGTGTTCCTGATCTTATTCTCCATGTCCTCGACCATGCGACCGATGTTCACGATGTGCGGCGTCACGTCGCTTACTGCCGAGTCTTGTTCTGCCTGAAATTGACAAAAACATTTTTAATTTTTATAATACTTATTTTTTATTGATCTGGTGAAGGTTTCGTGAATCCGATACGAGTCGCACAGATCGGTCTATGTGGCGACCGCGCGGTAGGACCACACCTCCTTCTGCGAAGCAGTCATGTTAGCGAAGGTGGCGGAACGTCAGAGGGAGAGAACTTCTCGTCGCCACCGCACGCACCGCCCCGTCCGTCTTATGACGATAGGCCGTGTCGATGGTGCGTCATTCCTCGCGCGCTTTAGAGAGATGTCACAAAAAGGAAGGGGTCCGCTAGGACCGATGCCTACCAGGGCTGTGGGACTGTGCGAAATATACCGTGGCCCTTGGAACACAAAGGTCAAAGAAGGAACATGGATGGGTTTTATTCAGTGAAAGTCTGACACTGTCTTCCGTTCCGCCCAGAGCGGGAAAGTCAATAGTTGATTTCCCATCCGAAAAAAGAAAGTAGTGATTCCAGCAAGGCTTAGAATGGCGAGCATGGGAAGGTTTTATTTTAGCAGGGGGACAAAATAGCGTCATATTGATTTGGATGTTTTTAGTCAAACTAGCCAATTGTGGACTAAATCGTGCTTATCCTGCTTTGACACAATAGTCGATTATCAGAAAAGAGTTTTAGAGATTTTAGTGTTGGACTTTCATGCAGAAAATGATGTTTCCATATATAGAACTTATGAGAAACAAGACTAAGGCCGCATTACATCACACAATGCAACAAAATGTAGCTGAATGTCAGTATTCTGCATGGAGGGACTACCTATCAGACCTCACAACCCAGTTAATAGACAATACAATACGTAAGATTAGTTGTCAGACTTTCTGGCTCCTGACTACTTGTAATGACTCCCAAAGATCTGCACATGACAACCAGGACCAATATTTTATTGTGCTTTCCAAGGCAGAAACTAAACGCAGTACAAGGCTGTTAGTATTTTCCACTGTCAACAATTTGTACACTATTTTAACCACATTTTTTTACCAATTTGTCTCATCATTTCAGATGCACACCCCCAGAATCACAAACTATATTACTTATTTGTGTATTTAAAGGTCTCAAGTTCTAACCCAAAGTGCACCTCTGATTTTGCAGGTTTACGTGCATATTGGATAATTACCACTTGCTTTGGTGAAGGCAAACATGGTGAAGAAACTAGGGGGTTAATTTTTAATTCTTAAAATGGACTTTACAATCTTTAGAATAAAGTCCATTTTAAGACTTTAAATTTTTTGACGTGATTCATATTATGATAAAGCTAAAGCGACCAGGTTTGGCACGCAGCATGCCAACCATGTGTAGCCAAGTCAGAGGCCCATGGGTGGCATAAAAACTCTGCCACAAGGTAAGGCCACATGAAAACACAAAAAAAGTTAATTCTGTACCTGTCTAGTCAGACTGCCTCCAAGGTTCATGGTCCCACTGCTTTCCTTATTGGTCTGCAGCCACAGCATTGCTGTGGATGTGAGTTTGTAGTGAGCGTTGCGGCCGGAGCTCTTCTCTATCACTTCAACCACATGGATGGAGTCCCAGCATCCTTTGATCTTTTGGGAACCATCGCCGGCTTTCTTTATCAATATTACACCTGGAATATAATGTACTAAGTTAAAAATGTGTGTCTAAGACCATCTCAGTAGAATAGGTAAAAACAATATCATCTATTATCTATAGTAGTTGTAAGAATCAATGTATAAAAGAAATAATGGTGTCAAAGTTTGTTTGATCACTGTTGACGGGGAAAATGCCCATGCATAATGCTCATGCTGGCAACATTGGATCTTTTCTGTTTTTGATTCATGTTATTAGTAATGTAAATATTTTAAGCGGAAGTTAATAAACTTTCATAGTAAAGTTTTGGGTCATCCTAAATTGAACAAGATGGAACCACAGCATGTATTATTTATAATTATTAAACAGCTAATAAAATATAACATTACTCTCATACAAACTTGTTTCCATGACTGTAAATCTATAATAATAATCATTTTGTTTCCTGTTCCTAACCTATATTTCCTGTCAATGAGCTACTAACCAGCAAACCCGTGATCCATATCCCACAGGTACACAGAGCTGACGCCACCTTCGAAATACATCTCTCTGTATTGATCGAAGGCGTGATTCGCGTCGATTTCTAATTTCCTGAGCCTTTCTGATGGCATTGACCCATCTTCTAGAGGAGGGTCGTATGTGTTTGACCATGGTGATCTGTAAGAGTCGCCGTCGCGGTTGTAGTCGCACAGCAAGTAGTCCTTCCCCGTGCTGCGGTCCTGAGCTATCTTGAGTGGTTGATCAACTGACGACAGCAGGTCATCACACATACTAGGCACCAGATCTATCAAATCTGTCAAGTTTTTCTCAATCTGCTGCGGAGGCAGCCTCCGCATCAAATCCAACGCACAATCCATTTGTTGATCAGTCTGCAATCATCATAAAACATAGCACAGATTTATTAAATTCCGTTAATTTTGGTGCATTAGTCATCATAACAAATAGTGTTATTAGAACGTTTCAGCACTTTTACTAATCAAAAACACAACTTACCATGATTAAACGAGAGTATAGAAAATGCAAATAAATATGTTAAATTAATTACAAGTCTTTTTACTGTTAAAATTGTTTTATTCCAAATATTAGGAAATCCCAGCCCGAATTGATAACTTGACGTAATTTGACATGAAGAGCTTTCGTTCGGAAATTTTATTTGGGTTAGTATTTCACTGTGTTTCCTGCTTGTTTCAGAACGTTTTTTTCTGATATTCTCGTTTTTTACGGTTTTACTGATAAAGTGATGCAATTGTGATTAGGGTTAATTTGTGTATTGATTGTGAATGTTTCAAATCATTCTCATTACATTCACTACTAATTAGGGCCACTTTAAGACTGTTTTCATTGTTTTAGAAGTTATGTCGTTTTTAATGCAGTTTACTTGAACATGTTTGCTTTTAGGTGCCGGAAACAGCTGGCACGTCACTATAAACTTTACAATGGAATGTTGCCTGGGTTGTGAGACGCCGGTATAGCTGTTTCACTCTCTCTTGCAGAAATTCCTATAGGAAGAAAGAAAGCGTCACCTTCAATGAAAACATGTAACTGTTTCCTGTTGAATGTCAGTTTGTGAATAATGTTGTGTGTGTCAAAGTTTTGTTGTTATTACATTTAATTTCGATAATTACCGTGTATTACATAAATTAAGACTTTTATCAATGGGATTGTGATCCATTTTTGTGTCAGAATTGAAGGACATAGTTACGTGAAGTGTGAATTCTCGTAAAGGTTTGCATTGTGTACTTAATTATACTTATTCAAATGATTCACGTTATGGGAATGTTATCACAGTTATTATTATGAAGGTTCTATTATACGCGCCTAAACGGGATGTTGCTGTAGCAACGCCGCAATTAGCTTTTGTCAGTAAGGTACACAGTATTGCAGAGATTGCAAATAAGTTAATCCCATTTGCACTAGGTTATGTGTAAGTTGTGGCCTTTAGAAACCCTACGATCGTTGCTACTGCATTTCTTTGTCGCACACCACATGTTTTGAGTAAATGTAGGGACTTGTTGAGAGGAACATAATCTGTAAACCATTAAAAATTTTTGATTGATCAGTTAATAACCTTAGAGTTCTGAAACAATAGGGCTTTGTTGTAGTAATATGGCATTGTATTCAAATATGTAGCTGCACCTACTATGTAGTGATTCTGACAAGATCATTTGGGTGTGTTGATGTAAATTAAAGTATAATCTATGAACTACCTTGTTGGTTTAAAGGTTGGAAGCGCTATTACTTAGCATGAGGTCCTGAGATAAATTCCTATGTTAGGCAACGAGTTGAAACTTAGGAATTTATCTGTAGCTGCCCAGAGTCTCGATTTGAGCCTGGTTGATGGCATAAGGTCCACCCCACTTCATATGACACTCAAATGTACTGGCAAAATGAGTTAAAATGTGCCCTTCCTACTGTACCCTTTAGGGATTACTGCATGAAGATATATGACATCCATAACTATGCTTATGATCTTATTTAAAAGTTGATATCAGGATGTTTATGATAAAGTGAAGTACATACTTTAAACAACTGTGAATAGGCAGTTTATCAACATGAAATGTTGTTAAAGCTGAAGCCTTGAAATGTCAGCATAAGATGAATGCAGTGGAAAATTAATTGGCAATAAAATTGTATAGTTTACAAAAGTTAACACTGCCAAGTAGGCAGGTCCTAATCTGGTCATGTTTTTGTCAGAAAGTAGGTCTAAATACACATAAAAATATTGCAATTTGTATGGGTGTCTTAAGTATAGAACTGTATTACATTAAAAGTATCTCATTTTAGAAAACAATTACTGCAGCAGTAGAATTCTGCGCTAATAATTTGTATTTAAGGCTTAAAATGATGCCTATGTTCTCCTATAGCTGTCATTATGTTGTCTGGTGTTCACAACTTCACATCCAAAAAGCGTATTTTACATACAGGTAGTAAAACCAATCATTCCAACCCCAACTTACCGAGAATGGCCACTAACGCCTCAGTGTTACTGGATATCTATTATAATGATGTCCACTATAAGTTTCGAACATAATATATGATTAGAACTTATATCTTAATTTTGACGAGATGTCAGTTATGTAGTCCCATTTATTAGGGGCAAACCTATTACCGCTGGTCAACTTAATTCCTAAGCTAGATTATTCTGCCACTGAAACCCTGTACTTAATAGTAGTTTAATAGCTAGATTATGTTAGACAGTTTACGCTATTGGTTTTAAAACTTAGTGCCTAGTTTCATAACTTCGTTCAACATATTTACTTGACATAAGTGAGGTGTTAATTTTTAGCAGTTATCATGATTTACCTCCATTACGAGTACTTCCTAGTTCATAATAGGTGTTAATTAGTGAAAATAATTGGAATAATTATTGTTTCTTTAGAAAGTGTGACAGAAATCACTTAATATTAGATGAGGTTTAACATTGATCTACAACTGGGATTTGATAACAAACCAGATGGAAAACTTATCATGAACATTATTATTTCATCCAAAACATAGTTTAGATAGCACTTCGTTATATATTGTAAATACTTCTAATAGTAAATGTAGAAAGGATGGATGGACTGTGTAAAGGATGATAATTATGACAAGAAAGGAGGTGTCTGCTGAGATGACGAGTACTAGAGCAGTATGGAAGAAGAAGATATGCTGTACCAACCGCGAATAAATTATTATAAGGGCAGGAGAGTAATCATGATGAATGATAACTTTATTTTAATTGTCTCTTTCAGTGTCCCTGATTTTTGTATAGGTAATTTAAATAACACAAATCAAATCATTATCCATCTTTTAAAAGTTAATCCCAAGCTAAGAAGCCAGCTTCTTTTTATACAACGCTGGTCCGATTGGTCATTGTAGTATCGAGCCCTGTCTATTATTGTCACAATTCATTATCTGTTAAAAAATGTTTCTTTTATCTTTTCCAGGCATAGCATTAACCGGAGAGTGACATTAAACCTGTCATGATGCCGACCCAACTGGTGAACCAAGATAACCACCAGAACGATGTGCGAGTGAAGACGGTGTATAACGGTGATGTGATGATCACGTACATCAATCATAACATCAACTTTGAGGAGTTTACTCAGGAGATGGTGGCGATATGTCGCTTTTTGCCTGATCAGGTTGGCTTACATTTGAATCAATTTAACTCTTTTCATGAACACAAAGTAGAAACTTTGTGCTGAACGCCCCCTTACAAGTACGTACGTTAATTACGTGAGGCAATTTTGGCAAGATCCCTTGATGAAATATCGTGAGATTTGACGAGACCCCTCATCCCCCCCTAAACGCCTCACGTAATTAATGGATGCCCCCTGAATAAGCCTGAATAAAAGCGTACTGTTGTATTTCATGCTAGCAAGAGAAACCTGGTCTTGTTTGCCCTTGTTTGGCAAGAACAAATAATGAGCCATAAAAGATTCGAAGTAGGTAAAACAGTGAAAAAGAAGATCTGCATTAGGCACAGCCTCACGATGCTTGTGCCCTAGCCGTGGGAACGTACCAGCGGAGAAGCTATAATGTGCACAACGATGGCGCAACAGCTACTATGTAGGTGTATGTTGACATGACATGACTTAGCAGTTAAATTACGGACAGTGGATTAAATTCTCACTCATATAAAATCTTAATTGGGGCAATTATCATCATCATCCACTGCTGCTCTTTTCTTGTGCCATGCTCCACGGTCGTTTGCCAGCCTCGTGTCGTCTGCCTATCTGCCGGACGACCCTTGTTCTTTTTCAAGTTCTTGGATGCCATTGGGACGTTATTTTAATGAAATGTCCTTCGATTTTAGGTGTTCACGATGAAGTGGGTGGACGAGGAAGGCGACCCGTGCACTATATCGACGCAGCTGGAGCTGGATGAGGCGCTGCGGCTATACGAGATCAACAGGGACTCGGAGCTGACTGTTCACGGTGAGTTTTATGATGATAAGTTTTGATATAGGTACCGAACACCGTACTGGTCAAAAATGTCTCTTTGTGAGACTTACCCGCCAATACTGAAACGTTAAAGGCTGCTAAAATTTAAGGGCTGCTTAACATTTGAGCAGGTTCTAAACTTAAATATTTAATATGGCCAAACATAACTTTTGAGTATCGGCTAAATATAAGTGCTACTTACATGAGTGACAATGATAACAGTTTACAACTCTACAACTATAACTACTACTAAATAATAAGCCGGGACACGAGGTACCGTGTTAGGTGCGGGTCATATACGAGTGGCGTATGGCGGTGGCGCGGTGCTGGCGAGGTGCTGACGAGGCGTGGCGCCATAAAAAAAGAAAGAAATAAAAAGAGGTGAAAGAAGAAGAGGTGTGGCGCGACACATACTGAGATGGCGAGGCGCGGGCGTGGCGCTGGCGCGGCGCGGGCGCCACTTCCTCGCCATCCGCGCACCCGCAGTTGGCAGCGGCATGCACAGGTCGGGAACAAGAGAACGAAAATGCGTAACAATTTAGACTTTAAAACTAGAATGCGCCCGCGCCACGCCATTCCGGCGCCATTAGCGCGTCTGTATAGCGCTGCGCCGGCGGCGCCAGGCCATCACCTAGCCAGCGCCGCGCGTGTTTGTCCCGCGCCTTAGGTACCTAGTAACTAATCTGGAATCATGTAGGTAGTCTTTGGAAGTAAAATACCGGTATTCATCTCATCATCTACATTATATCCAGTTGAATTTAACGGCGTCTCCAGTTCAGAAAAATCTAGGCAAATGCCACAAGAATATTGTAAGAATTAAATCCGAATTTCTTTCATGATTTTACGGCTGATAACTGAGGTACCAGTTCCGTTTATGGAAAACCCTTTTTCAAGTTAAATCCAACAATATTGTCATTAGCAGATAACGCTTTGTTTACTCACCTTAAAATTGTGATAGCCTAAACAAACATACATACAGCCATATCCAACGTTAAGTAATTCTGATTGGGTGAAAACAAAATGCTAACAGCCAATCAAATCAAACGACATTGCTTTAAAATTAATTAGGCTTTTAGCAACTGAGATTTCAGGATTAAACACTTATCTCCAAGTCTGAGATTTCCAAGCGTAAAGCGCTTTTATGAAATGAAATAAAAAACGCTTGATTAATTACAGCGCTTTTAGTTTTAAGTAGAGACACTTTGTCAGCGTCTGTCCCAGGGTTTTATGGCTTTAGTAGTTCGCGCTTAGTTTGATAGATGGCGTTGTCGTCGTTGAACAGTACCGCGGGATTGTTTATGTCGTCTGAGTTTTAATATCTTTGAAGAGGTTTTAAGCTTTTGAAGTGAGGGACAAGTTATTTATTTGTTAGAGTTATAAACTAGGATAGATGGAACATGAAATTGAAACTGCTATGAGTAGTAATAGTTGTATGAAAACATTAATAACATGTAACTTTTTGTAACCTGGCTAATCCTGTAGTAAACAAGTGTATTATGTTACTATTACTCAGTCATATATCATCGCGCCTGTAATTTCCGAATGGTTAGACAGAGGGTGTACTTACTAGTATACCTAAGTTTCGCCAGAACTATGCTTCTATGCCCCATGGGCGAGCCTAATGCCGTCAACCGGGCTCAAATCCAGACTCCGTGGCTGCTACTGAGAAAATACCGGGAATCGAATCCAGGAACTTATGTTCAGTAGTCGCGATTGCGACCACCAAAAAAATCTAAATCAAAATCGGCTCGCCCGTTCGGGAGGCACGATGCCACTGACACACACACACACACACGCAAATACCCACACATCCACACACCCACACCCACACCCCCCCCCCCCCCCACACACACACACACACACACACTCACTCACAACACACACACATAGAGCAAAATACCTTTGAAATAAGCTCGTTCGTTTATTTGTCTCTAAATAATTTGCTATCAGAATTTATCACAACTCGGATCGTGGAGATTTTATGTACGACAGTCAAAAAGATTACCTATGACTATTTGTGGATTGGAAATATGTAGTTGTATACTTGTAGAACACTAAACGTACGATTACGAAGTGGAGTTATATGCACATCCTGTATGCGACTGTTGTTCATACGAGTATGACAATACAGGTATGCATTCATCTATAATGGACGTTAATTATGAATTACGGACAGGAACTTCGTAATTAAAAGTATACGTATAAGAGATTAATAATCAAGTAAACACACTACTAAGTTAAACTCACATAACGCCTGTTTTGCTCGGAGGGTTAGGCAGAACTGTACAACACCACATTTTGCCAGTTATGTTTAAGACATGTGTAATAGGGGGCGAGCCTATTGCCAACAACTGGGCACAAATCCCAATTAAAATTTACCCGACCCGGGAATCGAACTCAGGAGGAGCTCTTGCTCAGCGGATGCGATTGCTACCACTAAACCAACGAGGCAAAAAAAAACAAATCATTTTCTTTGTTAGTCTAAGTTAAAATAATTTATTTTTCCCATTCATGTCTAAAAAGATGTTATTTAGGTACTTGTGTAGTAATTCTACACATTGTTTCGTTGACTGCACTTAGATTGAATTAGTGCCTACTTTTATCCTAAAACCAAGTCCCCTATTTACTAAATAATAAAGAATTATGTTTTCACAAACACGCATAGACAAAAGGCTATTTATTATAATATATTGCAGCACCCACAGACCACAACTGTTACAAACCGTTACGTTTAAAATTTTAACAAGTTTACCCAAAATTTGGCAAAAAGCCAAAACCTAATTCCACAAAACAGCGCCAAATTACCAATCATTTCATGAAACCGATGCGCGTCATAAGGTCACTAGGTCCACTATTACAATTAATGTGATAGGGTCGCACTCTCTCTCTGGATCTATGTATAATATCGAAATCGGGCACAGTTCCAACCAATGTAGCTTAATTGCCTGAGTTTCCTAACAATTTACTATTATATTTGTTGTGATTACTCAATCTTTGATCCTTGGAAGACGTAGAGAGAAGCGATTGGGATATGGGATATTGTTTACCATGACCATTGACCATTATTTGGTCATATATAGTAGTTGTATAGGGTGTCTAACACCTCTTCACCAAGCCGAAAGGCACTTGTTCTCCCCATCATTGCGATCTTTTTTTTGTTTTTTTATCCAAGAGTTTTTTTGTTGTTTTTTTAACACTTCCACGGCCCCCGTACTATTCAATCCATCCATCAGCACAATGTTTTAAGTGCGTTACATTGAGTTCTACCACAAAACATGATTTACAACCTCAAAACAAAAAGTTGTTTCCCAGCAATAAATTTTGCGTAAAGTTACTTAGTTTGATGTTCAGAATGCTTGGTTAACGGCTTTGTGATGAGGTGGTTTACACCCTGTATATTATGTTTGAAACTGTTTTCATTGAAAGACCATAGCGTCAGACAGTATCACCTGTCTGTCATGAATGCTGAAATGGACCTTTTTGGCGCAGCCGTGAGGCACACAGTACATAATTATTTTTCTGTAACTTTTTAAATATAATTGTGTGTGCTTAATGTACTGACGTCAAATTATTATTTTTTCTTTCGTTTCCACATTAATTTTCTAACCTTAATCCTTTGACTTTTACTGGTCGTGGTTCAAACTGCACTAGACTATAATATTACTCTAAGTACTCTCAAAACGGTGAAGAACGCATCGTGAGGAAACTTTAAAGTGAAAGCGTCAGTGTTTTTCGGCGGTTTTTCAGCGAATTTCGAAGGTCATGGAACGATTTGTTCAAGGTCAAAGTCGTTCCTCGCCCTTTAAGAACTTGAAGGGTTGTATGGATGATTATAATTCTATAACTACACACGTCTAACAGTCGCGAACAATATTTTAATCAACATACAACCTAGCACTGCCCTGCAAACTGCAAAAATCGTAAGAAAATTTGAATTTCGCGGCCTACCCTGGAGCATCAGCCTTAATGTCTCGTTTCTTTTTTCTTTTCTGCTTTCTCTTTCTTTCTTTAATGTCTTAGAACCGGAAATTCGAAGATATATTCGAGTCACGGCCCACCGGCTTTAACGGAAAGGAGGCCTGTGTGCCAGGAGTGAGAACATTGTAGATTATTTATGCTATTATTTCCTATTCTACCTATCTCCTCTTTTTCCAGCAACCTGAGCATTCAGCTGCGGTGCACCCTGAGTATTCAACTCCGGTACTTTACTGATGACTGGCAGTCTAGTAATTTTAAGGACCTATTTATTGCAGTTTTAATGATTTCTAAAAATACTTTGCCTTGTTAGAACCGCTTAATGTTACTAACACATCCGGTTATCCTTCGTTAAAATTACTCTGTACTTACTTACTAGTTACGCTCGACTTATTTCAATAAAACAGCGCACTTGTTATAAAATAATTGGTTAATAACTCTACTAGCAGTAATTTATTATTTTAGTATGGCCATAAACATTACGCGTTACGGCTTAATTAAATACTTAAGTTATTAAAACTTATTGTTGCTAGTAACTTCATCATTGCCGCATGGGTTTTGCAATAAAGTACTAAAAGTTGCTGTCCATCTGTTATTAATTTTATGACGAACCATGTTTCTGATTTCAAAATCAATTTCAGTCCATGAACACTCAAAGAAAACACGAAGTTTGGCCGTCGTTTAATTTATTATCATAAATGAATAATTTGTTCAGTAAATAATTTACCGCCGTATGTCCGAGCCGGGACGTGTCTCGTTTGTTGAACACAAAACGTGGTGGGGGGGTTTATCGGGCAAATTGTACCGATGACGATTCGGTAGCGTCACTTATCGCGACATTTCGCACAATGTTTACCCGGCCGGGTGTACTTTTGCTATAAAATTCTTATCTACCCGCATTGCGAATCCGGGCGGCGGCCATTTCCATATTCAGATTGGTGTAACGTCGACAGCGATATTTCTCATTTTTTTGCCGTCCGCCGCAGCGATCAGACGTATCCAGGCACGTTTCGTGGATTCGGAAAGTGTGATAGCTTTGTTTCATGTACTGTGACACTACGTTTTCGGTCACGGAATTGAATTTTGAAGTATAAATTCGACCAATGTGCCCCTTATTTTCAGTTATAACGTGCTGCATAATACCTCGTGATTTAGGAGCGACTTTACAACGAAAGTCAGAATATGATACATATATTTCGGATGCAAATGCAGATGCAATATTATAAATGGGAGTTTTGTCTCCTACAATTCATTAGCCAGGCTCATAATTAATACAGCGAGCGGGGCGACTAAGTTTCCACACATAATCGTGGCTAACAATCATACATTCATGTCGCAGCGGACTTGGGAGCACCCTGGCCGGAGTCCGGAGCACACGTCCCGGAGGATTTAGTGAGGCGTCCGTGTAACTTGGCGTACGCTCCAAACCGTCTGTAAATAAAACGGAAGCGGCCCAAACTTGTATGCAAACAGGGGCGGAGGAACTTGCTCTAATAAAGTACAAACATTGCGGGAAATTTTGGCGCCCAACGTGGGCCACGGTTTACTCGTCCCACCGCCTGTAGTCGGTGCGCAATTAGGGATATTTTAATTAACTTTGTGAGTGTTATGAACGACAATTCAGAATCCTATTCTGTTAATTGAATACGTGGCCCGCCCTCGAATGGGATTGCTGTTGTTTCCCACCGGCTATTCGTTTAATACGTCCGCCCGTCGTTAATTGATATTTCTGATGGTGTAAGGTGTGCCTGATCAGTGCCTGTTACATTTATTGCGGAATCAAACGCGTCAACAATTACTTGAGTTAATTTCGCCAATCAGTCTTACCAAGGAGTGTCGTAGTATCCAGGAACTGGTTTGTGATGTGGAGGTCAGATAAGCATTAGCTACTCGTAAATGTAAGATACTCGTACTCAGCTGCATCCGGTTAGACTGAAAAGGATAGATGATTTTTCGCTTGAAAAACTCCTTGAAAAGGTCCAAATTAAACAGCTTTGTTAACAGTCTTCTTCGTAGCGGGATGTAAGATAACAAAATTAGGTTTTCGGCACAGGTGGGACAACCACAGGTTCACAAGATGGCGGGAACTTCCACCCTAATTAATGTATCCCAGTGTAATTTCGCGCCGAGCAACTTTCCTGTACCGCTATATTAAATTCATAGTAACATTGTTTGATAGTGGCATTCTGCGAAGTTTGTCTTAACTCACAAGTTGCGATGTCGGGCGTACTAATTAACGTATTAGTGATTAAACACGTATTAATTGATAAGCTTGTGAGTCAATTGAGCATTCTTTAGTGTTTTGTTTTTCAATAATATGAAAATGGGACATACATTATATTATAATAGTTTTCGATATAAAAATGTACGTCTCATTATGTTTTGCTTTCAAAACCGATTGTCTCAAGCGAAATTCCGAAAAAAAAAACAAGAAAACCGTTTAATTAAATCTGGGTTTTTCGCGAATTGCTAGGTTCTGGAAAAAATATAGCTGATCATTTTGCTGTTACAGGCAATCCATTCATTACGAATTTCAGATTTTTTTTACCCTCCCTCCCCCCATATAACATGTATGAGCCCCAATCCCGTTTTTTTTTCGGATGGGAAATCATCAAATGACTTCTCCTACTCAGGGCGGATCGGGAGGGAGTGTCAGACTTGTACTGATTCAAACCCATCCTTGTTCCTTCCTCGCCCTTTACGTTCCGGGGCCACGGTATCTCTCTCGAACAGTCCCGCAGCCCCGGCAGGCTTCGGCTCTTGCGGGCTCCTCCCTTTCTGCTTATATCTCTTTGAGGCGCGCGTGAAACACGAACGCGCCGTCGACACGTCCTGTCGTCTCGTCATTAGACGGACGGACGGCTAGCTAGCCCATAGCTAACCGTCCTCAGGAGCCCCGAACACATTTTTGATGTTTTTTTTTTCTTTGTTTTAGTTTTTTCCTGTTTTTATTTGAAGAGAGATTTGGAAATATTGTTAAAATTTTCTTTAATAACAGCAACTCAACGATACCTAGCAGACATATTTTATTAGAGGCTAAAGTGACTAAATTGACAGCCGATCTACTCTACCTACTTATAAATTACGTCTCATTTGCTTCAATCAATCTACTCCGCCACAGTTCACAGCCGAATAGCTGAATATGGCCTTGTAGCGTACGTAATCAAATTGACAAAAAGAACGCTAGCGACATCTATGACACAAATTTAAAACTAAATTCTTTATTCGCAAGAAAAAGATGCATTATATAACCGTCGGGTAGTAGCCCCCCAGACAAAACAAAACGGGTGTGAGTTTTAGATGTTTTAATTGAATAATTTGTGCAATATTTCATAAAACACGACGGCATTTTTGGTGGTTTTGTGTCACTTTTTCTTATAATGCACTCGGGCATGCGTCCGTTGACACCGTCAAAGTGACGCCGAGGTCAAGGTTGGCTAATTAGCTACATTTTAACAGGCCGCTTTCCGAGCGCTTATAACCTATCTAAACCTTTTTACTTATAATATCATTGGGGTGGACCGTTTGATCGCAGGATCCTTCCGTTTCGTTCGTCCGTCCGTTTCTTAGCAAAGAGCCTAGTAGTGTGAACGTCTGACTACTAAGTCATAGGTCTCGAGTTCGAACCCAAGACAACACCTCTGATTTTTCGAATTCATACGCATATTGTACACAGCAAACTCTTCGGTCCGAGAATAATCGTCTTCTTCGTTGTCCTTCTCATCGCTCTGGTTTTATAAAGCTTCTTTCTTTGTCCAGGCGGTTTTCCTTTAGAATGCGCTCCCTCAGAATATCAGAACGGTAACCAATCGGTTCACATTTAAAGTGAAAGCTCGAGAACACATAGCCCAAGAAGTTGGCAGATTCGTCTCAGAACCATGTTGTTGTAGTTTTTTTTTGTTTTGATTACCTCTCATAACTTCTCTCTCTTCTCTCTTATCTCTCTGCATCATCCTAAGGTAGACTGGTAGAAAATGCCCAAGGCATTAAGTCCGACTTTGTACAGTTTTTTACTTGTGCTAGTGCATAAAGCTGAAATGGACCTTTTTGGTGCAGCCGTGAGGCACACAGCACAAACTATGTATTTTTGTCCTCTTTGTAACTTTTTTTTAAATATAATTGTGTGTGTGCTTAATTTACTGACGTCAAGTAAACATTTTCACTTTCTTTCTTTAAAGTTTTAATAAATAAATAAATAAATATTTTAAAATTATTATCACTTGCTTCGGTGATGCGAAACATCGTGAGAAAACCTGAGAGATATTCTTGAGCGCATGTAAAGCGAAGTCAGAAGCTCATGTGCGGCATAAAACCTCTGAAACCAGATTAGACACGAACCACATGTGAAAGAAAGAAAGAACGGAAATTGAGGATCTTTACACTCTGTTCCTGATACCTTTAAAGCCTCATTTTCTTTGAAATTATTTTACGGTTGCTCAAAACAATGTATCTAAATAAATTGGTTCAAATTAATATAAAGCACTTAAACAATTTTTGTGGGCAATGAAGAGTGACATCATAGGACGTAGACGATTGTCTATTTCAATTTCAAATATTTAATTGGCCTTTGTTTAACGGTCGGATATTGTGAAATATGAAGTATTAGAGAAGATGTCAAGATGTAGTAACTACACTAGGCGGCACAAAAATCGCACGTCTTCTAAAATAAGTTTCAAGCATATCCCGCCAGTAACGAATACATTAAGCCCAATTAATATTGCCAACGGCAATTTAGCGCAGCATACTTAACGTTAAACTTACCGACCGAATAAGGAACACCACACTGCGTTCCAGAACTCTAGTTGCTGACGTAGCTCAGAAAGCCGTAAAACTGAAATGGCACTGTGCAGGTCATGTCTGCCGGATGGCGGAAAAGCTGTGGGCCCGCATATCACAAAACTGGAGCCCTGAGACAGTTAGACGGAGTCGCGGCAGACCGAAGAGATGATTGGATGGCTTTCTCGTTAATTGGCGGGAAGAGGCGCAACAACGAAGAAAGTGGAAGGGATGGGGGGACGCCTTTGGCCAGGAGTGGGACAGCTCATCCAAGGAGCAGGTTGTCCCTTATGCGGGTTTTGTTGGCAGTGGGTTCACGTTAATGCACGATAACACCCGCTGTCACAACGATTTAATTGTAAGAGACTACCTACAAGAAGTTGGGATCCCTGTTATGCGCTGGCCTGCCCAAAGTCTAGACCTGAACCCTATTGACCACCTTTGGGATGAACTGAAACGCCGAGTACAGGCAAGTGTTCCTGCCCCTACCACTCTCTAAGACCTCCAAGATGTTGACGTTACAGAATGGGACAACATTCCTCAAAAGACTAACAGTATTGTGAGAAATGTTGCAACAGTTGTCACATTAATTAAGTCCATGAGAGAAGATATCCCGTAAGTGACATTTTAAGTGTGTGTTTGAATCAAATTGTGAAAAATTGCGTGAAATCTAAGTAAATAATTAAGTAAACCTGTTTCTCCACTAAAATATGTACACAACAATATCAAATAATAAATATTCAAAGAAAATAATGAAGCATTTTGACGTGATAACGTCTTATAAATTGATAATACCAGCAACACTCATGAAAAATAGTAACGTTCCATGTTCCATAGTAACGTTCCACCGTTCCACGTGTTTTATTACATAAAATTATGATTATGACGTTTTTTGCGGAGTTTTAAAACAGGCCGACTCAAAAGTGTCCTTGTTACGTAACATCTCAAACGGTAAATGATAAATGATAAACGATAAATGATAAATGATAAATGATAAATGATAAATGATAAATGATAAATGATAAATGATAAATGATAATTGATTAATGATAAATGATAAATGATAAATGATATATGATAAATGATATTTATTCAGCAAGTAGGTTTTCTCAAACACTTTTACACGTCATTTTGACGTGATAACGTCTTATAAATTGATAATACCAGCAACACTCATGAAAAATAGTAACGTTCCATAGTAACGTTCCATAGTAACGTTCCACCGTTCCACGTGTTTTATTACATAAAATAATGATTATGACGTTATCACGTAAATCTATCGTCCGTAAACCGACTTTACAGACAACCAATTTTTTTTTAAATAAGTTCAACGCACACTGGCACAGATTATCGTAGGTACTAACCACGCATTTTCAACCACGATAAATCTCACGTGAAATTCATAGGGGGGTGAGGAAGTCAAGGCAAATCTTACGAAATCTCACCAAGGGGGGAGGGGTGGGTCGAAAAATCGCCAAAATTGTCTCACGCAATTAATGGACGCCCCCTAACTTTCTGAAGACTCTTTAATGTGGTGCGACTACTTTATCATTGCAGTGATTGCTCCACGAATCTGCAGGATATTGCTCCATGAATATTCCAAACGGCAGAATCCAGAGATTATGTATCTGATCTGTTATTACACATCATGTGCACGGATAAGCAAGATGAATCTTAAGGTATTCCAGGAACATTATGCTCTGGTGAATGATTAAACTGCCTTTTCTGCTTCGGAAAACCACGTTCTAATATCCAATCATAAAATTATATACCGAGGAGTTTCGTATCGTCTTCAACTACAACTTGAATCAAACTCGTAACCGTAAAGCCTCTATATACTACCAACTTGTGCACTTAAAAACTGTTTTTATTACCCCAGCCACAGAATACATAATTGAACAAGTGCCCAGGAAGTATCTAAACAACTTCTGGAACTTCTTAGAGCTTGGTTGACCTCATTTGAGAACATATTATTTAAATGAAACAATAAAAATGTTTATTACTGGGATCTATCTCAGTAATAATCATTTTAAAACAGAGCATCATGGGTATTTGAGTAGAGGAAGACCAAAGAAACGATGGATGGACTGTGTTAAGACGGATATGGTAAGAAAAGAAGTGTCTGATGAGATGACGCAAAATAGAGTAGCATGGAAGAAGAAGAAAGCTGCGCAGACAACAAATACATTGGGATAATGGCAAGAGAATGACGACAGCATCACGCCCCGAAGGGGAAGGCAGACTCAATGGTACATCCACATAGCGCCAGTAACGTTTGAGTTCCCTATTACCATCAACTGGTGGAAAATTCAGCTTTCGTAGTTGCTACTGACTAACCCTTAACAATTTGCCCGACCTGGAAATCAAACCAAGGACTTCATTGTCAGCAGTCGCGCTCACGACCACTAGACCAACGAGACAGTAAATAAAAAAGTTTATTACCGAGATAGATTTATGACTATATGTTCATAATTATTTATATCATGGATCGCGGAAGGAGTGGGCGTAATTGGTCCAATAGACAAGACTGATCTGTGTTCTATGTTCGTCCCGGTCAAGTTCCTATGTCAATTATGACGTCGCAGCTTTAAATTGTACGAATGATTAACTTGAATTGGACTGTGGGATACTCTGATCTGGTTAAAAGGCAACGAGGATAAATTGTGTTCAGAAAGTTGCTATCAGTAAAATAGCTGTAGGTGGCTACGTATGTACCTACATTGTTCATGTTTCCTGAAACCAGGAAATGTCGAATTTTTAATGCTTTTCCTTCTATTTTAATCCACATGTGTCAGTACCGTTACCGACCTAATTTTTGGCTTTCGTGATGCGTCTTTCAGCACTTAATGTTCGGAAAAAACGATGATACCAACACAAACATGTCAAGTTATTAATGTAAGTCGGGCAACGTCCGCGAGTGCGCCGGCGCACCAGTCCCGTGACGTCACGCCACCGCCCGCGCCAATTCCAACTCATCATAAAAATTACGATCCGGTCTCTACTCGATATGATTACGAGCGACCAATCGCGATGGCTCACACGCACTATACTTATGAAGTTATGATCTACAAAACCTCCGTACGATACTGCAAATGTTATGAGGATAGCGTTAAGTTATGTAAATCTCGGATCAGTTCATCTCATTGTGGGCTGCGGGTGATTGTTCGCCGCGGGTGTCTGTTGTCGTTTCGGCGTCGGAGTGGTGCGGAGGTCGCGCCGGCTAATTGACTCGGCCGGCGGCCGCAGCGGCCGCGGGAAACAGTGGCATTGTGAAAACCGGCGCGCGTACGCGTGTTTTTCGCGCGGACGCAACGCGCCATCTGTGCGCGATCTCCCAGACGGATAATATCGCATGCGCGCGCGCCGCACCGGTGACAATTTCGCATTTCGAAATCTCCGCGCGATTGCAGCGAACGTTGTTCCGTTGCGCTGCCGGCCGTAGTGTTTACGCGCTTAGTACTAACAGTGGTTACGTGAAACTTGCGAATAGAGTGGAAGCGATGACCTCGCCGCCGATACCATCGCTCAGCTATAACGTTGACAGTTCGACCGATGAGGTGGTTTTGTGTTTGTTTTTCGTCTGTCGATTACGGTTGGATGCAATTTTTTGTGTGTTATAGTGCGGGGCATTCGCCTGAGTTTTTCCACGTCGCACCTTGTTCTTTGTTTATCCGTGTGTGGCGGTGGCGCCCGAGATAACGTCGCGTGCGGCTGACCCACATTAGACCCGGGTTTGCACAAGGTGTGTGCGGATATTTCGAAATTTCACCCGTGAAGGTAGTGCCGGCCGGGCGTCGTTAAACACGCGCCGATAACACCGACTCCAGTTGAGCACGTGTTTGTTTTGTGCCCGTCAACTTGCGATATGTTTCCGATTACAATCGTCAGTTTGCAAATTGAATCGGTATCGAATTCCGTCGTGATCGGCTGTCTCGATCCATGTTATTGTATTATCTCTGTAACGGTGAGCAACAAACAAAGGATTTCTCTATTATGTTATCTGGCTTACGACTGTGGGGAGAACAGATACGAATGTATACGAGACTTGAATAAAGCTAGACTCTTTGTCCGCCCCACTATATAAGAGTAATATAAGTTGACCTCAGCGTGAGCGCTAAAAGTACAAAAAATTATGACGACACGTTGAGACTGCGGAGTTCGGATTAAATAAAACATGTCTGTAGTGTTGTTCGCGTTACCCAACTGGACACAAAGGATTAAACATCACTTTGAACGTATGTTTTTCAACTCGGCAACACTTAGTCAGAGAGCTTTTGCACATTAAATAGTTGAACACCCCCATAACTGTCTGTTTATTTGTTTATTAGCAGAAATAAGTCAGTGATGATATGACACCGAAATAGCCCTTTATTTGTCTGCCAGTTACGCGCCAAATAATGTTAGTTGTTGTCAGCTTTTTCCAAGCTTCGTTAGCTGGCTTTCAACCTTAATGGAAGTTGCTGATTATCCTAAATTATTCCTGAATTATTAAGTGCGCTCTAAAGTGTGTTTTCAAGTATCAGAATTGTGGAAACCTTATGAATATCCCGACACTCTGCATCCCTATGGAAGCTTAGAAAATTGATTTACTTTATCCTAAGAATGGCGAAAGATAGGATATCGCTGTCGGTGTTAGTTTAAGAGCTTTCTGACATAAAAACATGCAGGCTATCCACAAAGGACGCCTTCAGCTAATCGATTTACGACTTTATCCTCGGTGGTATAAGGTTTCGTGTTAACTTCGTATACAGTGATTTAACATATTGATAGGCCAATAGCCTCCCTTCTGAAGCCTTGATCTCTCTACTTGGAATATTTCGGTATGACTCACGAACTATGCTGTATTTACATACGATACAAATGCTACAATCAGTGTGAATTGTTTGTGCGATAACCAACAGTATGCAGTTCTGAATAAAGTAGATAATTCCATGGTTATGTGACAGAGCTTGCAGTTCTGTGTAAGTTATATAGCTAAACGAGTTTATGTAATGGCGACATTGTAATCATATTATGCGAATTATTTGTTTTAACAGTAGTTGTCGAGATAAGAATTATTTTTTCCTGTAACTGGACATTATGACCGTAGGTTTTATGTGCCATAACTAACGTACCTAGAGGTAATAAATATGGAGCTATAAATGTAATCACTTCGTGTCTCGCTCTTAAGAATCTTCAATCTTTAGATCTTCTGCTAAGTTCCAAGTTAATCGGATCATACATCAGATTTTTTTTTAAACAAAGTTGGTCATCCTTTCAGCTTTGATACCCCACTGATTTCAAATCATTTGGGGGTAACAATGTAGGTAGATTTTGGTCCATATAAAATAAGCCTTCTAGTTATGTGAAGAAAATCGTGTTTTAGTTAATAAAACTCTTTTTTTGGGGTGTTGTTAAATGCTAGACATACTTACAGCTACCAATCCGCTCTGGGCCCGCGTGGTGGATTATACCCCACTCCCTCTCATCGAGAGGAGACCGGTAGCCCAGCTGTGGGAACATTAATTTGCTGATGATGATGGATGACTTAGAAAGAGCAAAAGCAGTAACCTTTTAAAGACTTAATAGGACTGCCATATTTGAAGAGATTTCAAAGTAAAAAGTAGTCGCTTAGCCAATTTTAGTTTTATTTAAAAGTTAGATAAACAAACGATCGGCTCTTAACATCAATAGAAATCGAATTTGAATCAAGTGGATTTCTATGTATTTAATTCGAAATTGTACGTACCTACAATGCCTTTTTAAAAATGTATCGTTTATTCATTTACAAAAGGGGCCACATTTACAATAAAATATTAAAAAATATTATAGGTAAATTATAATATGTAGGTACTATTAAAAGAAAATAGTTATACAATTAAAAATTAAAATAAAATAGCGTTCAGATCAGATGCTTATTTGCCTTTTGCGTAAGGGTACAGAATGTATAAGTATCTTAATGTTAATATGTATAATAAGTACTTATGTATTTACAAACAAAAATTATATATGTAGTATAAGTATATCAACTGTCTGGTGACCACGACACAAGCCTCGCTTAGTGTGGCACTAGATGGCGCTGTGTGCAATGTCCAGCGAGTGTCCAGAGAGTTTATTTAGTTATTTGTTTATCTACTAATCTACTTAATGTAATAAGTATAGGTACACCGCCGTCTAACCCTCCGGGAAAAAGCGCGGTGTTATGTGCCACAGTAACAACAGATCAATCAACTACCAAATCAAGTTACCTTTAAGTATCAGTAACATACGTCCGTCCGTTTCGCAACTGTAAGTGCACTTTCACTCAAGGCCGAAAATAACCAATAAAATGAGTGGGCCACTGTGTAACCAGTTGCAGTAAGTCAATCATATGACCAGGTACTTGGTACAAGATAGTTGTACATTGGAATTTTTTGGTGCCGTTACATACAGTGTGCAACAACGCTTGTAGTCTTAGATGAGACTAGCTGACCCACGCAACTGCGTCTGCGTCACATAAGAGAGAAAAACGAAAGGAAAGAAAATCCCCGTTTTTGCAACATTTTTCATTCCTACTCCGCTCCTAATGGTCGTAGCGTGATGTTATATAGCCTATAGCCTTCCTCGATAAACGGACTATCAAACGCAAAAATATTTTTTCAATTCGAGCCGGTAGTTCCTGAGATTAGCGCGTTCAACCAAACAAACAAACTCTTCTGCTTTATAATATTAGTATAGATAATATAGATAGGCAGAATGTTAGTTATACTTCATAGTGCACCACAGTGCACCACAATTCGCCAGTTATGTTTCAACTACCTTCTGCTCGCGACTTCGTTCGCGTGAATTTCCCGCTTGCAACATTTTATATTGCTGCTCCGCTCCTATTATTCACAGCGTGATGTTATATAGCCTAGAACCTTCCTCGATAAATGGATTATCCAACTCAAAAAGAAATTTTCAATTCGAGCTGGTAGTTTCTGAGATTAGCGTGTTCAACCAAACAAACAAACGCTTTATAATATTAGTATAGATTTCATATAATAGAGAGCGACCCTATTGCCAACTCCCGGCGGTTATTAAGGAATCCTGGTGGAAATAAAAAAAATGAAAATGACTTTAGTCCAAAAAAAAAATAGGACTATTTAGCCTTATTTCTTTTTGGTTTTCCTTATACGGCTCTAATCTAATAATAATAGTCATGACATGAATTTAGCCAAATTATATTAAAAATCACGTTAGTTAATTGCAAAGCAATGATAATTTTTTTTTCAACTACAAAATATCGTAAACACAAATTAATCACCAACAGTTACCATTCCACACAAAATTAAAATATATATCACGAATATTAATATTTAATTTAATTCGCAAAGTGCCAGCGAATCACGATGCAGTCATTTTAATTAAAATAATGGCCGTTTATTTATTTAAAGGTGTCATAAGCGTTGCTTTAAACGTGTCAGTTTCAATTTATTCAGATCAGTTTAATTGTACTTGTCGTATTAACAGTCACGCTTGGAACTTAATTATGTAATTAAGAATTATACTCGTACCGTACCTACTATGTATTGGGGTTTTATGCGGATAATATGAATGTGAGCTTCGAGTTTCTGAAAACTTACTTTGGTCCCAAGCCTAATCAGTATGTGATTTTCGCACATTTGGGACAAACAGGCAGTCGGTGAGTCAGTAGAGGAAGTGGGCTATTATCCATGTCGAAGATCGGACTTATGGTTATCTTATGGGCCTAGGTTTCAGGACTTATAGTGGTATGGGAATAGTGTGGCAGGCTTAGGGTTCTAGGCTAACCCGTTTTCTAATCATCAGCATTCTTTTCATATTTGGGACGCAAAGGTGATAAAAAAAATCCTGTTCGTTCTAAAATGTTCATGTGATTTTGGTTAGTGATTATTTGTAAAAAAGAAAACATGCTTAATTTTTTTAACTGACTCTGCTATGGAAGATCGATGTCTTTTATTCATTTGCCACTACAACACTAGAAACGTATTAAAGTGTCCACAATTAAATTAAGTCTCCCAAAAAAACTATAATCCTCGGTATTAAAATAATACATCAAAAGTAGTCTAAGTGAGATACAAAAACTACCTACCAACCAACATAATCTGAACGACAACATCGCGATACGCACTCGACCGCAACGGTCAGTCACCTCTCAACCTGATTTATTACAAAGACCTTCCTTACAACAAAACCAAGGACAATATAGCAATGGTGGCCACTGGTTATGCTCCCAACTTACGAGTACTAAGACGTGGGGTTCGATCCCAGGCGGGCACGTAACTCTGTGCAATTTCATCACCACTGCACTCAAAACGGCGAAGGAAAACACCGTGAGGAAACCGGCACCAAAAATATTTGACGTCAACCAACCTTCCCCAAGAGCCCGTGGACTGTGACCGTGGAGTGGACTTAGACAGGAGATCTGTGTCGTAGCAATGGACAAAACATTTTTTTTCTTATCCTACTCTGTTCCACTCTTCTGCATAGGCCTCCCTCCACTTTTCGGGAACCCACGCGTACTCTTTCCAATGGAAACATTATATGCTGATCAAGCTCAATCTTAGGGACAAAACGTACTTTACTTACTGTAAACATTGTACTACGGCTTAGTTCTGCCTCACTTGTAATGCGTGCGATCATGTGTCACTTTCCCGCTAATGTTAATTCGTCAATGTTAGAGCGAGATAGCGCAGACGTTCAGAATCTAGACTTGGTTGATCAAGAGAAAGTACGTATTGTACGGGTATAAGTTAGTTATGTGGGTAAATTGGTGTCCCACGTTAACTTGCCGATTGTTGGATGAGAAAATCTTGTTAGACTTTTGGTCGAAATTAAACTAGCGCGAACGATGAGGTATTTTTTTTTTTTTTTACCAGAGAAAATTAGAATAGGCTGGAAACCCGCTTTGGTCCTACGATTTTTTAAGAAGTAGGTATGTAGGTATAAAATGCCTTTTAAAATCATTTTATATCTACTTTTGTCTTTTGGTATTAAACACTATTGACCCAACACAAGAGTAGCAAATGATTGTAGGTCTCTCTCTCCAGATTTTTTCGGCGTATGTGTCCAAAGACACAAATTAAGTCATATTTGCGATAGTCATTTGGTATGGACAATAATGGACACGTGATGATAAGAAAAAAAAAAGGAGAAAATGACGTGACGATTGTTGTTGAACAATAGAAAAAAAAATGTGTTGCGCCGACCCCAGTAACATGGGACCAGGACAAGAAGAGATGATGATGATTATGATAATGATGATGATGATGATGAGGATGATCATTTGAAAGCCCAAAATCAAGAAATGTCTACTTATATCAAAACGATACCGTATACACGTATACAATAAATTGCTATTCCTTATAGAACATGCATCGTTAGTCACGCTTCAAAACACCTTATGTAACTATTGATATACACCGCATTTCTCTTGAAGTGTAAAAAATAAAAATAATTAGTTATACGTTATTGGTCTTACACAACCTGCACGAAACTCCATTACTTGTACTTACGATAAAAATCGACCAATTAAATATGATCGCGATCAAATATTTCAGGTAAAAGATTTTCTCGTACCTTGTCCAGTGGCAAGAGGTCCCTGTGTTCGATTCCCAGGTCAAGCAAAGTGTTGTTGGGATTTTCCAATAAGGCTTTCTCAGTAGCTTCGAAACATATATAGGCTGGCCCCTTTTACATGGGGCTTAGACTATGTAAGTGACGAAATGTGGATGTACGCCATTTGGTTTACAGTTTAACCTACAAATTACATTCTAAAATGTAAACCAAATAGTTTGTTCGACTGTACGTAGTTACACATTTTTTTTTTCGGATGGGAAATCATCAATTCATCAAATGACTTCTCCCACTCTGGGCGGAGCGGGAGGGAGTGTCAGACTTTTACTGACTAAAACCCATCCATTTTCCTTCCTCACCCTTTATGTTCCGGGGCTACGGTATCTCTTTCGAACAGTCCCGCAGCCCCGGCAGGCTTCGGCCCTTGCGGACCTCTTCCTTTTCTGCTGACATCTCTTTGAGGCGCGCGTGGAACACTGGCGCCGTCGACACGGCCTGGTCGTCATAAGACGGATGGCGAGCTAGCCCATAGCCCACTAGTCTGCGGTAGTTACATATCTGCCTTCACCTTTGCAGATAACAGGCGTGATGTTATGTTTTAAGTAACTGTTATTTAATCTTTGATGAACAAGATATAAATTATAACTATTTGATGTAGCGTATTAGAAACCGCGCAATAACAATGTTTTTAATGTCATTCGTGTGAATTTTCACACAGCTAGTGAGTTCTAAGTTATTATTATATTTTAGATCTTTTGTATTTTATGCGCATACGCAGCGCATTGAACTACTTGTTCGTTTATTACAGTTTTTTTGCTAAGTTAAAAACTAAATACTAGTGGTATGAATGAGCTAAACTTATATGAATACAACGTGATTATAACAGTTTTTGTGTGAAACTTTTGGGCTGCGGGATTATTCGAAAGAGATACCGTGGTAGCCCCGGAACATAAAGGGCGAGGAAGGAACATGGATGGGTTTTAGTCAGTAAAAATCGGACCCTTCCTTTCCGCTCCGCCCAGAGTGGGAGAAGTTACTTCATGATTTCCGAATTATCCGAAAAAAAATGAGAGCAATTTTAAATCACAGATAATACAGTCATTTCAGTGTGGATAGTTAGGCAGCGTTGATTAGTAAATCAAAAATTGATTGAAATTAGTGCCGTTATTCTTATTTAACGGCAATATACTCGTATTCATTAATCAACACGATTATACCTACCTAGTATCAGCAGAACACATTCAATTGAAATTTTCTGATGAAATATCATCACATAACATTACGCTTGTAAACCCCGAGGGCTAATCAGATGTGTACGTATTAGTACACCCACATTTTGCGAGTTATGTTTAAGTCCTATTAGGGGCAAGCATATTGCCATCAACTGTGAACAAATTAAGACCCAGTGGCTGCTACAGAGACAATCCTGTTGGGAAAACCCAATAACACTTTCCCTGACCTGGGAATCAAACCCTGGACCCCATGTTCAACAGTCACGCTTACGACCACAAGACCAACGAGGCAGTCATGGTCAGCAAAACAGTTAGGTTTACAGACTAGCAATCTTCTTACTTCTATTATAAATGGAAAAGGGTTTAGTCAATCTGTTTGCAATCTCATCGAAATCCTTTCGGTAGTTTCTTCGTAAAAGTATAACAAAAACCGATTTTTACAGACTTTTACATTTATAATAGTCGTAAGAAGATTGCTAGTTTGCACACCTAACTCTTTTGCTGACTGTACTTCTAATAGGTATAAAAACCGTCATGGCGGTAGGCTGTGTTGTAATGTCGTTCATACGCCTACACAATCTAATAGGACAAGGTCATGGTGACCATTAGTCCGCCATTACTAACATATATGGGTAGTGTCAAATTTCGACGTCCTGTAGGTCGTTTTTTTTGGCTAACCGGTATTTCGAAGCCTTTTTTTTTGGGATCGGAAATCATCAAATTACTTCTCCCACTCTGGGCGGAGCGGGAGGGAGTGTCAGACTCTTACTGACTAAAACCCATCCATGTTCCTTCCTCTTTATGTTCCGGGGCCGCGGTATCTCTTTCGAACAGGCCCGCAACCCCGGCAGGGTATTTCGAAGCCTCGGTTTGCAAAATATTTCTGGGACCACGTCAATTTGCTCTAAAAATCTTGAATTCTCTACAGTTGTGTGATTGTCAGTTGTGGTTTGGGTATGCGGAGGAATGAGGAAAATGGCGTAAGGAAAGTTATGAGTATGAATGTGGATGGGTATATGAGTAGAGGAAGACCAAAGAAACGATGGATGGACTGTGTTAAGGATGATAATGCAAGAAAGGAGGTGTCTGATGAGATGACGAGTAATAGACAAGTATGGAAGAAGAAGATAATTATGTTGCACCGACCACAAATGCAACAATAGGAATCTATACTAATATTATAAAGCAGAAGAGTTTGTTTGTTTGGTTGAACGCGCTATTCTCAGGAACTACATGTTCAAATTGAAAAAATATTTTTGTGTTGGATAGTCCATTTATCGAGGAAGGCTTTACGCTATATTACATCACGCTGCGACCATTAGGAGCGGAGCAGGAATGAAAAATGTTGCAAAAACTGGGTTTTTTTTCCTTTCGTTTTTTTCTCTTATGTGACGCAGACGAATTTGCGTGGGTCAGTATGGTCAAGATAATGATAATCTTGACTCAATGACAGACAACCCACACTAGACCACTGGGTCTTAAAGTATAATATTTAGCAAAAAAACCCTCTGTAACGTAGAAGAAAGGCCTTTTAAATATTCATCCCTTAAGAGGCCTCCAGAGCGTGCGAATTTCATACAAACGTAATACCAAAATAATTTGTAAATCAAACATATTCTTAAAGTAGGCAGTGTGTATTTATTTTTATTGGTTTACAGAATATATAGGTTCCCAAACACATATTTGAATGTACACCGATTTAAACAAAAGTAGTTAGTAGTGAGTAGTTTGTAGTTATGATATCATTATCCTTAAAAAAATATATATTCTATAATACAATCGAAATAAATACACACTACTTTAATTAAGAATATATTTGATTTTCATTTTATTTTGGTATTACGTTTATATGAAAAACGTATGCTCTGCCGGCCCCTTAAAATTGTAAAAGGGGTGAAAGTTAGTAAGGAAGTTTATCAATTTGAAGATGCGAGCTTCAATAAATTGACCGATACCAAAGTACTCACTCAACATAAAGTTCTCAAGAATATTGATGACGTCACACTCATCATAACACTTGCAGTTAATGTGATCATTTAAAGCGACTACGCTATGCCTGGACCAGTCTTTATTAGGGCGTCGACGCACCGGGCGGTCGTGACCGCGATTCCACCGGTTCCCGTTAAATAAACGCGCGAAAGTCATGCGCGATTTTCTGTGAACCGTTGCTAGGCGACTGGAACGTGATAAATAAATCGAGCGATCAACAGAACACTTGAAGCGTAGAGAAATTCTTTTTCGAATTGATTATTTTCAGGTTTGCTATTGAAAGATTTCTTAGTGAAACTAACAGTTTTAAGCGACAATGCACTCTTGGCGATACTTTAAATATTTCTTGAGGAAATGTTTCTGAGAATCAATTGCGATTTGCACGTAAGTAGACAAGAACAAAAGCTATTGAATTTGTCGCGAAGTCGGCCCGTGCGTTCTAGGCCTAAAACTCCGCGAGCATAATTGGACACAATTGAACGGGACCGTTGCTGATTTAGAGCCAATATGGCCGCTACAGTTGAAATAACAATGCCTATTTTAATATAAGGAACTGTTATTGTCTCCCAAGCCCCACTTGAGCGTTTTAAAGGCGTCTGATTCTCAATTTCTAACCGGTGTTTACCGGTTCAATTGACGTTGATGTTTATTTAAATTACTGTAATTGTTGATCCCTTTTAATGGCTAGGGTCTCGATTGTGGGTCGTGGGTTCTAAGATAAGCAGGCACTTAACGTACTGTAAAATATTTCATCACTACTACTCTCAAAATATTTAAGGAAAAGATCAAGAGGATATCCACATCCGCCAACTGGGTCATCGTGGTGCATTTCGTCCGACCCACTCCTCACAGACATGAGCCCTTTGTCCCAACAGTGAGACCTTATTAGAATGATGTTTTCCAAATGGCGTCACAATTCGTACGTGTTATCGCACGATTTCATTTAAGTATGAGAACGTATATGGAAGGCTGTGCGTGCATCGTACAAATGTATCATGCAACAGTTGTCTAATGGAAAATGCTCATGTTTGTCTTTTGTTATTAATGTTTCACGCACTCTTGAGCAGATAATATACACGATACGAGATTCGTATATGTTTGATATTACCCGCTCTTAAATCTGTTCAATATGTTTTTTTTATGAAAAACGGTATTGTTGCTAGTTACTTGTCCAGAATTCCAGATCTCCAAGCGGATTAGACTCCTCAGGAATTCGGCACCTGGACTTGTCCCATAGATAAACTGCCATAAAATCATCATGGCCGGTAGCTATTTGGCATTGAACCTATTACCATTTTGTGGCATTTCTTCACGTTCAGGGGATTTTTGAATATAAAATTGTTCGGGGTATTTTTTGGGAAAAACTTTAAATACTATCCACATGTTCATTGAACCTATTACCATTTTGTGGCATTTCTTCACGTTCAGGGGATTTTTGAATATAAAATTGTTCGGGGTATTTTTTGGGAAAAACTTTAAATACTATCCACATGTTCCAACAAATAAAGACTATTGATTTATTGAACAAAAAGAGGCCTTTTTAATTCTAGTTATACTCGTACAACCGCCTATTTACGCCCTATACTGTCGTAAATGTGGTTATTCTCTAAATAAATACGTTTATTCTGGGTTCTCTAACGTTTCTACGTAATTACTTTTTTGTTCAACCCAAACACAGTAGTGATGGTTTCCCATAAAATTAGCATTCGCCCCATCACACCTGTGTATGTTTCTAGAATAGTATTATTTTAGTTTTGTTACCGTGAGTAAATAAGCATAACGAAACAAATAGAGATATCTTGGGAACAAGTTGCTACATTGAAATTAGTAATTTAGCTTATCTTGAACTCATTAGATAACTTATTGTTTGTTTTTATTATCTTAAAAGTCTGATTTGCATCTAGTTTCATATTGCATTTTTATTGATGTAACTTCTTGCGTGTCATGTGTGTTTTGGACAAATAAAAGTTATCTTATCTTATCTAGTTTTGTTTTGAGAAAACTAGGTGACATTTGTAATGTTAAGTCCGTACTGAATATTTATTTACCGGGTTAGTAAACACGGTTGCCTATTGATCTTCGTGATTTACCATCACAAACGAATATAAAGAAATGTAAATAACTAAGTATAGAATATTCTTGTCAATGTATTTGCATTGCCTTGCCGGCTTTCAAACAGGACTTCAATTCCTTACTGTCTTATCTTTCGCAATCCGAAGCAATCTGAAAAAAATATCCTGATTCATGTCTTGATGTTTTGGTCTTGGAAAAGTTCGTCTACTCCAAGACGTAAATAACTCAATGGATTTTGCAACTGTGAGTGTCTTATGCAGATATTTGTCCCTTAGGACCAAATCTCTGATTCATTATTGCCAATAAATGTATTCCAAACTGTTTAAGTTAGTGAATGAAACAGTCAGAAGATTTTTTCTCCTATTTGCAAATCGGTCGTCAGATCATAAGTAAATAAACTGGCCTGATGCTGGACCAGCCCGTGCTGCGACTCCCTCTTAAAGAGGTGGTTCCTCTTTACCACCGCTATAGGATTTAGCAGTAGAAAAGAGGTAAATGTGGTGAGGAAGGTTTTGAGTATAAATGTAAATGGCTATGAAGGCCGAGGAACTGTGTGAAGGTGTTATGACTACAAAAGAGGTCACTGCTTAGATGACGAATCATAGAAAAGTATGAAAGAAGAAGACATGTTACAGCGGCTCCAAATAAAGTGGGATAAGGGTAGGAGAATCATTAGGTCGAGTTAAACAGACTCTTACTATAAACCAAGAAATATCACCATCTGCACTATGTTGGGGTCGGCTTCCAGTCTAACTGGATGCAGCTGTATACCAGTATTTTACATGGAGCGACTGCTATCTGACCTCCACAACCTAGTTAATACTGGGTAATACGATACCACTTGTTGTCACTGGTTGTCAGACTTTTTGGGCCACTGATTACCTGTAACGACTGCCAAAGATGGACAAATGACAGCCGGAACCAACAGCTTAACGTGCTTTCCGGGGCACGGAGGAAACTCGGTATGTAAGGGTGTGGTCACCCATCCACAGACCAACCTAGGCAAGCATGGTTTTCGGCCCGATGGCTGTTATTATTTAGCCTCGAGCTCCTCTATAAACCAAGAAACGTTTTACAATATACTGTTTCCATTATTCGTTGAAACAGTTCGAAGTGTTCGACGTAAACAATTGTAAATACGAATCAGTTCATTTCTGTTACGTAAGTTGTTAATTTAAAACGTGAACTTGTAATTAACGTAATTATTGAGTTGGTACATTGCTGATTTAGTGTTGTTACTGTGGCTTTCTTCTCTGTGTGAGACGATTGTTTACGCTATTATAAGTTTTTGTTATCATGAAATTCGGTGAGTGAATTCTTTTGTGTGATAAGTGCTAGCTAGGTATAAGGTAACCTGTCGCGTACGGTATGATATTTATCGTCAGTTATTATGGGTGGCGAAAACTCTCGTTTACTATTGCAAGTTTTTGATACAAGTACTTCTTTTTCTACGATCCTTGAGAAACCTGTCTAGTCTTCTTTCTTCATCGTATGGATGGTGTCTAGCCTGGTGTCCAGAGCTTTTATGCCGTCGTTTGACCTCGGTCTTGGCTTTACCTGCCGTTAAGAAAAATCTCTCAGGCATGCTCCCCAAGTATTTATTTTCCAGTTGTTGTCTAGTTTAATGGTCTCAACCACCACCTAAGAGGTAAATTAATAAATAAATAAATGATATGTAATAAAAATACCTAAGAGGTGTGGCACTATATTTATTGGCGACCCGATTGGCGTAGTGGTAGTGACGCTGCCTTACGTTCTTAGGGTCCTGGGTTCGAATCCCGGTAGGAGCAAATGTTTGTGTGATGAGCATGGACATTTGTTTCCGAGTCATGGATGTTTATAATAGGTATGTATTTACAAACAAAAAAGTATATATGTAGTATATCAACTATCTAGTGTCCACGACACAAGCTTTGCTTAGTGTGGCACTGTGTGTTAATATCCAGCGATATTTATTGTATTATTTATTTATTTATTTGTTACACCCTATATACAGTATCTAACTGCGAATTCACAAACAAGACTCACACTGTAGTTGCAAATAAATGACTGCTAAGTAATCGTTAGCCAATTCACCTTAACATAACTTGTACTTAGTGATAACCGGTTGATTTGTGTACATTCGTCGCTTCAATTAATTCTCTGTAGTCGGTACTAATATGGATTCCTGCTATTGCGCCAACACTGGGTCACTGTGGTCGGTATTGCACACTTTCCTTTAATAGAACATGATCTTATGGCCACTGGATTACTTTTGCTATACAGTGAGTTTTCTTCGAGATAGATATCTTATTTCCCTAAAAAGTTTTCTAAATCTCAACAGTAATGATGAATATTGTCCAAAATTATGAGGTATTCATCTTCTCATAATAACATTTTTAAATATTTAAAAAACAAAAGGATTCAAAACGTTTTAAAAATAATAAATCAGATGGCCCTTCGGCATCAGGAACAAGGTCCAGGCTGCCGGTGGTCAGGGCTCCAGAGATAGGAACCTCCTCACTATCCATGCTGTGTCCAGGAGTAATGCTTACTGAATCAAGCCCTTGGACCCAACCGCGCAATGAGAGCCTCCTAATGTTATTTTATTCAATTAAATTCCACAATTTAAATATTGGAAAACATCTTTATGGAAACTGAATTACTTACAAAATTAAAAGTTTTAGTGTATCACGGAAAATATTTCGCTTAGTCAATCAACTTGCAGTGCAATCTGCAAGCTACAGCTGCTATAAAAACATAATTTGTCAAAAACAACATTCACACACTGTACGCTAAAACTCGAGATCAAAGCATTGTTTACGATTGCGAAAATCGCACAAATATCGCCACGATTTACGAGCGCCGGTCTGTAAACACCCCGGCACTAGGCAGATTTGACACATACCTTTGCATTCCAAGTGAGGATTTATTGCGAAAAATCGAATTGAATTTACTGTTCAAAAAACGGCGAAAAATGGTGCATGTCGATCGAATTTTGCGCTACAAAGGATCGTAAAGGGAGTTCTTAATTATGTAAATATTGATTTTATTTGGAAACATTCCGTGTGTGCGATGGGATTTCTATGAGCAAAACCGACGAACTTTCATGTACTCTTTGATCCCCTGTTCAACCCATAGAGACCTTTTGAAGAAGAATTTGGACAATTCATCCCAAATTGTCCGTCTTTAGTGGCTCATCTTCCTTATTTAGAGAACTTTCGTGCTGAATGTCATTCTGGACTCGGTCATAGGCTGCATAAATGCATATTGTCTATCAATGAATAAATCATTTCAAGATTTTTATTAAGTAGGTACGGATTATGTTTCTCATTCATTCATTTATACATACACAAGTGGAAATTAAATCAAATCAATTCAACATTTAAAATTCTAAAATAAGGCTAGACTAGTTATAATTAATATAAAGAGTCCGATTCATTATGCCTCTCGCATACTCGCAGTAGACACGAATGTGCCAAATCTAGGTATCGATAATCGCATAATCAGCATAATATGATGTTCCCACTGCTGGGACACAGACCTCTCTATTCAATGGATTTGAATTTGCGTCGAATAATATAATGTTAATCGACTAATCCTGAATCGGGCGAGACGCACTGTCCCCTCGGGAAGTCGAGATATCCGGGATATTGACTAATGCATAACATCTATGCATGTATCTATGTTTAGGCTAACGACACACTGGGCGGTTGACCTGCTCCTATTCGTTGATTTTGGATGCTTCATGATGTTTGAATTTGGAAGCTGCAAAAGGATGCGGTATGATGTGAACTTCTTGTGAAAATATTTTTTTTTCTATCACGAGAAGTTTCTGTAAATGACAGCTGTCAAAATGACATTTATGAAAACGGAAAATGGATTTTGCTCTCGGATTACAAACGTAGATATAAGAGGGATAATTGACTATTGACACTTCGTCTCTAACCTTCAAAAGAATTTCTTCAGGCGACGTATTATAATTTAAAATAGTATTGTAACAGCTGATAGCTAATTTAAATCGAGCGTGAAGTCGTCGATGAACAATGCACATGCGCCACAAAGGCGTGCATTGCAACACAACCTTGTGGTATGTTATAATAACTCATATTTTGCAACTGATAATAACAAACGTATGATATAACAGTGAGGTGAGTCGTGACCATTATAGTTTGTAGGTAAGTGTAGCGACCGCCTAAGGGCAATGACGTAACCTACCTTGCCCGAAACCTTGAGTTTTTTAAACACACTTTGATTGCCAAAACGATTAACATTGTATTTAGAACTGTGTGAACATGTAATAAGTGCTTATTATTGTCTGTGTGAATTTGAAAGGCAAATTCAAATTCGGAGACCGCCCGTCCGCCATGTTTGTTTGTGATGACGTCATAGAAACGTCAGAAGAACTTTATTGTGGGCACTAGAAGTATAATAAGTTGACTTTATTCCATAAATTATGTAGATGTTTATCTGTTTTTTTTCTATGCAAACGTACCTAAATGTTGAATGGTAACGTGAAAAATAAACCAGTTTTTGGTCATACAATCGATCTTTTGTGTTATCGAATAGATTTTTTGACTTGTTTTCATTTACATAATAAAGCGATTAACTACAGCTTTTATTAAAGACCAATAAATTTATTTTTACGTTTGAGAACGAATATCTAAAAGACTACTTTGTACAACTAACCCAAAGCAAAAGCCAATAAATTAAACACAAGTTCAACAGTGTCCAATTCACAAAATATCCGGAAAACAACACAAATCAATCGGCTTACGTGTCCCGAAGTTTTCCCGAAAACTAAAGCGCTGTCATCGCGGTAATCCCGCACGGGAAAAATAGTTGTTTAAAATTCCCGCATGCGAAACACGTCCGTTAAACAAGATTAGGGCAAAAACCCGGTCGGCGGCCGTAAGCCACTGCATAATGTAGGTGATGGTACACCTCTACTCGACAAGCGGTCCGGCAGGGTTGCTAGATCAGGCTACTGACATTTCCCCATTTTTTTTAACTTTCCCGCACTCGGTATTTTTCCCGTATTATGAACACTCAAACACAAAGAGGCAGGCAGACCCATAACAACTACCTGCCATACCATAACAACTACCATAAAAATGATTATTTCCGTGCGGGGATCGAACCCGTGACACACAGCGCATCCAGTCGCTCAGCCAGTGTGCCAAGCTAACTGTCTAATTCAATTCATATTTCCCATTTTTTCTCAGTTCTTTCCCCATTTAATTTACAAACATAAATTTAAAAATGAATATAAACTACATTTTATTCACAAAATGTACGGGTCACATGCACCGTCCCACAATGCACACCACCCCATCTTTCTGCCTGAACTAGTAACATGTCTCTTCTTTCGTAAATACAGTTTTATATCTTAGGAATTCTTCCCCAAAATTTCCCCAAGAACGATTTTTTTCCCCAAACAAGGGAAAAAACTCCCTAACCTACTGACGCTTGTCCGGCACTACTGTAGGGTTAATTCGCTTGATACTCGGCACTGCGAGGGTTAGCTAAGGAATAGAAGAACTGTGTGGGGTTGTGGTTGGTTTGATGTTTAGTGTGTGATTGCGTAATATTAACTCTTGAGTTTTAGGTAAATAAGGTTTATAATGCTTTGGTACAGGTCCAATACTTACACAGTTCGAAGAATTAATGTTTAAAGCAATTTAGGCCTTGTGTGCTCCGTAGGATTTGTGATGATATGCGACTTCCGTGACCAAGTCATTGTGGCATAGTGTTGTTGGGTTTTTCCATCAGGAAATTCTCGGTAGTAGCCACGGCGTCTGGATTTGTGCCTGGTTGGTGCCAATAGGCTAGTCCCCTATTACATGGGACTTAAACATAACTGGCCTAATGCCCTTCAGGTATTACAGACGTGATGATATGTTATGTTATCAATTCATTACCTAATTACGATCATCAGAAGTATAAACATAGTCAAATTCTTGTGATTTCAGCCACGTTCCGAATTAGGCTGTAATCGATTGGAGCGTCCATAAACCCGTTCCGAATTACCGTGAGCACGATATCGATGTCCCTTGAATCATCATAGATGACGTCATGACGTGCGCCATCTTGCGAGTACACCGACCATGCTCCAAATAAATATCACCGTGAGCTCTGTCAAAAAAGAACGCTCTTTAGTTGTCATTATCGTGAAATTTAAATCGGAACGCAAAATATTGATATGAGCGCTGTGAGCGATAATTTTCTAAAACATAATGCAGCCTTGTTCTATCCACTACGTTTATATTTAGTACACACATATTTATTTCTGAAATCACTTTCGTTTAATTCGAAATCCTATCCCATATTATTATTCTGTTATTCAAGCAATTTATGTGTCATCACTGCATTCTCTGAACTTACATAAAACTTTCATATTCTGCATTTAAAATTAAATATCAATGACGTATTACGAAAACAACATCTAACATTTCTACACACTAGACAATCCAAATTGTCTATAGATAATTATCTTATGATTGTTTCAATGCCGATTTCATTTATTGGCACAAATTGGTGCTCTACCATGTCATCATATTTGAATACTTACGTCAAGGTTCTAATATCAATGCCGGAATTCAATATAAATTGATTGTAGATTTTAGTTTTTGTTTTGAAAATTTCGAAAAAAATGAAATCTCATCATGGTTTATGGGCTACCAAAGATTAGGCAGAAGTGTACCTAATAGTAAATAAATAAATATTCCTGGGCATTACACACAGCACCATCTAGTGCAACACTAAGCAAGGCTTGTGTTGGCTACCAGTCAGTTGATATACTACATGTATGTATACTTTTTGTTTGTAAATACATACTTGTTGTACATATAAACATCCATGACTCGGAAACAAATGTCCATGCTCATCACACAAACCGTTGCACCTACCGGGATTCGAATCCGGGACCCTAAGAACGTAAGGCAGCCTCACTACCGCTGCGCCATTCGGGTCGTCAAAATAGTAAACCCACATTTTTTCAGTTTTGTTTAAGTCCCATGTAATAGGGGCCAGCTTATTGCCATCAACTGGGCATAATTGACGCTCAGCGATAAAGCCCTCTAAATCAAGAAAAAAACCCGGCACAGATCTAGACTACAAAACAATTTATGGAATAGTACAGCGAGTAATTTCCAGTGAAATACAACAAACATTAATTTTGTACGCAACATAGAAAGCCAGCTGTAACACACAATGTCCAAAGTAATTTTGATATACTGTAAAGCCAAAGTCGGTCACGTTGATAAATTTTACGTGGCTAGAAATGTTATCACGCCGGTGTCGCCTCCAGGCGTGGCTTTGTTCCTAGGTGACAGATGGGACTATGCAACCAATCTCATAAAGAGAATCCAACCGCCACAGATAAGCTAAGCTTCTCCCAACTCCAGACACTCAAGTAAATCTTTCAAAATAAATTTACCCAACCACATTTCTGTCCCTTATTCCAATCACTTTTAAACCTTTTTCTCGTATACATTAAAAACCCCGTAAAACCTTCATGAAGGCTCCGAATTGTTTCTCTGCTGATATTTTATTTATTCAGTCGTATCGTGTCCTCCAACGTAACTTCCAGCGAAATATCACACAAACCCGGACCGCTCCAGAATATTCTATACGCTTGAATAATGTCTAGTTTTCCATAAAGAATGCATTTGCATACATGTACGCTGTTGTATTGCAACAGGCAGTTCTCGAATGCGAAACGAACAAACATGAAACCACTTTATTTTTCGTTTAGTGCGACACATCGGAAACGGTGAAATGAAAAAGGAATGCAGTGATGGAATATTTGACCAGTGTCGGAGCATTAAAAACAGTGAAAATGTTAGTGCTGTCGAATATATTTCGTGCGAGCCACCCCCAAAACCAAATAGTGCCGAGGGATCTGAATTCCATGTCGACAGAAAAAAGTGTGGGACAAATGGAAAAGTCAAAAATAGTTTCACAAAGTTCGTTAAGAATAAAACAACGAACGAAAACTCATGACAATATCAATGTCAGCCATGAGATGGACGATGCTAGCGATGCAAAAAGTGCGAGACGCGACAAGTGTCTCTCAAACAGCGTCGATGCCATCGTAACACATAATGATGCCAAAAGTAAAGTGATATGTAGTGCCAAAGGTTTATTAGAAACTAATTTAGACGATCTGTTCAATGATGTACAAAAACTGGATGGCTGGAACGTGGAACCAAAGAGTTTAGGTGCCAGTGAACCGACGTTAAGTTTTAGTGAGAATAATTCTAATTCTAAAACTTTCAACCGCGAATCTCTCGTGTCAGAGGATGACACTGATGATGATACGGCGAGTGATAGTGATTGTACGGATGAAGTGGTTCGGGAGCAGAGGATATGCTTGGGAGCTCGTCGCATCGGTCACCTGCTTCGGAGGGTCATATCTAGAAATGGTAAGACAATTTTTCTGGTCATAATCTTCTTTGCCAACAACTGTGACAGTACTTGGTAGACTACTGCTGCATATTTATATACTCTGGCTTTTTCTGATTCGGAAATGTCTAACTACAAGTATTTTCCATTAATGTTCATCTTATCCTTAGCGTTTCTATGGCAATCTAAATAGTATCGACCCAGAGTCACAACTAGTTTGGCGCCTTCAGTATAGTGTCCATTAGTTCTTGTAATTAACAAACAGCAAGACATGCAGAGCACAAATTTAACTGCCCCATCGTTTGCGAAGCAGCACCATTTTTACTCTTTATCTTTCATTAGTGTTACCCTAATATTTTTCGGTAGCTTGTCACACAGCCCATAGTTGACTGCAATGTGTAGGTAAAGAAAGCCTAGCTTGCGAGATGGAATAAAACAAACAATTTCAACGAAGACGCTGTCTTATAAAATAACAGCGAGGTCGGAAGCGTAGCGAATCGAGATGGTGTCGGTCATTTATTTGTTTTCAATTGTAGCAAATTGCTCCCGCTCTGATTGAGATGACCGTCGTAAAATCTTGTTATACGTTACAATTTTATCTTTTGTCGTCAGCGCAGTTTCCGATTGGAACTAATGGAAGTTCTGTAAAATTCTGCAGAGATTTCAAACTTTGATTTTAAACTCTTTTTGCGTCAATATTTTTGTAATTACGTTTAGCTTTGTGTTCGGATTTGTGTTATGTTCGGGTTTTGGGTATTAATGTTTATTGTAATGGTTTGGTTTTTAGATAAAACTTGATTTGTGTCAGTTTTTGGTACTATCCTTTCAGCATTGTTGTAACCGCGACATTAAATCTGCATAACTGCTGCACTATTTGTTGTTATGCAAATATTTTTAAGCCAATTCCAAACTCGTTTTTTTTTCTGATAATTTTGTTGATGCGTTTTATCTACCGAGCCTGTCACTGTCCCAGTCATATTAGTCAAAACTCCGCATAGTGTTATTATAGTATAGTCGACGTTTCAGGTCCCATAACATATCATGGGTAATTAGACAGAGTTGAACTGATACTGTTCTAATAGAACCCCCTATTTTTTTTTGTTTGGGATGGGAAATCATCCAATAACTTCTCCCACTCTGGGCGGAGCGGGAGGGAGTGTCAGACTTTTACTGACTGAAACCCACATGTTCCTTCCTCGCCCTTTATGTTCCGGGGCCGCGGTATCTCTTTCGAATAGGCCCGCAACCCCGGGAATAGAACACCCTCATCTCGCCAGTTGTGTTTTATAGGAGGCAAGCCTACTGGCACTATTCCAGACTTTGTGTCTGCTACTAAAAATATTCTGATGAAAAGAACCAATAACACTTTACCCGACCCAGCAATCGAACCTAGGACCTCATGCTCAACAGTCACGTTTGCGACCACTCTACTAGCAGTCAATTGAAGTCCCATTAACATTCAATCGACGACAGCTTCCTATAATTGCCAAAAGTACGTGGCACCATTTTGTCCCCCCCCCCCCCCCCTCAACCTCTAATAAACACATTCCACTCGACAACTTGCAGCCAGACTAAACTCTAATCTCAAAACATATGTGGCCATTCAATCGGAACGTCGCACCAGCAATCAGGGTACGATATCATCAATCCATTGCGTGGTTCGTTTGCTAATAGAGTCAACGAGATACGAAGCGGGAGTACCCGGGGCTCCGGGAGTGCCTCATCAATATCGCAAGTCGCGGTTAGGGAGGAGGGAGTGAGGAGATTAAAGATTTTTGTGGAGTTGAGGGTAATTGTAAGGTGGTTGAGTGTTGAATTTGATTCGATTGAATGTTGGCGGAGATAATGCGGGCGTTATTGTACTTACTATTGATTTAAGGCGATTTCATGAGCTAAGCGCGAGTTTTATAATTACTAAAAATATATGATTCACTGCTAAACGAGACCAGAAAAATATATGATATTCTTCAAGATATATGCTAGCATGATAGTGTTTTGAGAATATAGTACAATTAATTTGAATCGATAAAAAAAAATCACGAACTTATCTCTAAAAATATCTTTCAAACAAAAAAAAAATATACTAGTATGCATACGATCATTCTGATTTTTTGACAAATAATTCTACAAGCAATAATTATATTAGCATGATAGTGTTTTAGTTTTTTGATCCAATCAATAGTTTTTTGTAAATCGCTCGAAACTACTCATTTCGCGCTATTTGGCCCGCAGTGACTGGCGTAACAGCCACTTTGTAGTGCAAGCTCATTAGAACTTTACTCTAACAGCATTTCAAACGAAGTTTATAGAGTTGCTAATTTAGCTCGTCTAATCGCCTTTTTTTTTTTTTTTTTAGGATGGGAAATCATCAAATGACTTCTCCCACTCTGGGCGGAGCGGGAGGGAGTGTCAGACTCTTACTGACTAAAACCCATCCATGTTCCTTCCTCGCCCTTTATGTTCCGGGGCCGCGGTATCTCTTTCGAACAGGCCCGCAACCCTCGTCTAATCGCCTTAAGAGTGCTTAAGAGTGTAGCATTGGGGTTGTCAAATCGATGCAGTAGTTTTTTACTAACTTTGATTTAACTTGCAATGTTTGTTTAGGTCAAATCTTGTGACTGAATTTTAAAACAGTGAACTCTAACCGATTGAGCTGAAATTTTACATACACAAAGAGCTGCTAGATATTGCTAAATGACGTCATTCTAAATCCAATACGGCGAGCTTGTTTTAATGTCAGAAGACGACAACTTTTTTGACGATTTAGGTTGTATGTTGCTTGATGGACAGGGAGATGGTGTTTAGTTAAAGGAACAGAGTTTCAACATGGCCCTATAAAGCAGTTAGCTTAACGTTGTCTTGCTTCTAAGATTATTTCATGAGAAATTAACCGGATGCAACCCAATCATCAAAAATGAAAGGTCCGGTAGAGATAGTAGTACAAGGTGTCACTTTGCATTGTGGTCAAACTCAAAGGTGTGCTACAGACCATCAAACAGTCAAAAAAATATTGCTGTCTCTTGCATTTTGTCGAGTTGAGGGGCCGTTGATTATTTTTTCTCGATAACGATGATGGGATGGTCCCATGGAGAAAGTTGTTCAGTTTGATGGTCTGTATCACAGCCTTGCATTTGACTGGGATACATCGCTATACACCTGCAATCTCTGGAGTAACTATACGCAAAGATCGTTAAAATCTTTACGCGTCCAATACAATAATGCGTTTAGGGGTTGTTACGGTTGCCCCGGGCATGCAGCGCATCAGGGATGTTTGCGGATGCACACACAGGTAGACGGTTTCCATGCCATCTTGCGCAAGCGGTGCGCTGCAGAGTCCGCGCCAGCCCTAACTGCATACTGGCGATGTTTAGTGACAGACTGGACAGTCAGTTTCATAAGTTTTGGAGCAATCTACATTTAAGCTTAAATACTAACGTAGCTAAGTAAGTTCTGTATTTTTACTAACATTGTGATTTAATATAATTTTGTGAACGTGGATTATTATGATTGTACTTGTACGGATCTTGTGAAATCTGAATTAAATGAATTTATTTATGTACATTTTATTTTATAGTCGCATATGCAATGCATCTCACAAAAACTACGTGATTGTTATATCGTGTTTTCCGTATGAAGTTTCCACGAATATAGATCAATCAATTGGAGGACACGGGTTGCTATAATGCTCGTAGATGACGAATCTTAATACCGCGAACAACTAACGAGATGATGAGCTTTGTCACGACTTCTGTATATTTAGAGTTTAGGCCAATCAAAATCTAGAATGGTTGCTGTTAGGTGGGCCGCACACGTGTTTTGATTGTTTTTTAATCAGACAGTTGTTCGGTACAACAGAATAAACACAGGGTCAAAGTAACTAGGCTAGCGAAAATGCAGAATGCATGATAAATACCGCTTTCTTAACAAGATTTTGGTTTGTTAAGAAAAAAAAGGATGCCAACTGAAAGACAGGCGGTGAAAATGAACTACAACGAAGTAACCTTGCCTAGCCGAACGATGCTGGCCAATCGGTACGGATTCAAAGAGTCCTGCCGAATCAAAAGACAATGATCAAAATGTATGGAGCAATGATTCTTTTATTTTTTTGCGGCCATTAGTTAAACTATTTACATATAGGACAAAATAACATAACAAACGAAATTTTGTAAAGCGATAAAGCTGAAAAGCCAGTCCGGACTGAGTAATATCAGTTTATATGTATACAACGTGTAACGTTATATGCGCAAAACCTGAAAATAGTTTGATCAGAATACAAGCAGAATCAGTTGAACCACTTCTTAACATAAGACACATTAAAAAAAATCTTCATTAAAAATGTTGCCCTGTCTATTTATTAATAGGTCAAGCCATCACGTGCGCAAACACGCCAAAATAGGTAAACAAACATTGGTGGTTGGAGGTTGTCGTCCAATTTAAATTTTCTCATACGCGGGATGAAATAGTTCTTGCCAGTTAATCTAATTTCCAGTACAACTAAAACAGCATATAAAACCTTACATTTTTTAAATGATTTTGTTTTCTCAGAATTAGGTCAATTGAATTGAAAATCATTTGGGGTGTCTAAGGTTTTGCGATTTTTCGTTACACGTTGTATAGGGAGTGAGTTTTATGTTAGCTCTCCAGAACTCCATTTGAAACAATAAGTAGATTCCATCCGTTGATTTGACAAGATATTTATTTGTTCGAAACATTTAATCCTCGTCTGCTACACTACCGGTGATACACTACTGGAGCTACAGTGCGCAGCGGCCTTTATATTCAAGGTACCCTATGGTATCATAGCTTATTCGTGGTTTTATTTTTCTCTTGTTTACTTACCGAAGTGAATAGACACGAATCAATTTGATTGGAACGGTATTGCGCCGTGAGTTCACTCAAAGATTGGTTTACCGTTATGGATTCAATCGGTTGAAAAACTGTTGCAATTAATTGCAAAGAAAGATCGAAATGAAGTTTATTATTTGTTCAACACTTATTAGTTGGAGTATACGCTTGATTAATTTAGTCATGACTATTTTAATCAAGATTGAGACTAATCTATACATTTTGATTTTGATGAATTGAAGAAACAGCACCAACAGTTGGCGGGCGCAATCACAAGTGTCTCCTCCCAATTAAAAGCAAGTCGCAAAGTCACGTCGCAAGTTGCATCATCTGAGGTCGTGGAACGGGGCGTTAAAGTTAAAGCTACGGTTTAAAACGAATAATATTTTTTAAATTCGACCATCAGACTAGAAATATATCACGGACAGAAAATTCTTTCAGAACAGGAATTAAAATAAAAAGCTGAAGTAAGCTAGCGTTCAATTTCAAAAGATTTTTGTTCTAGTTTTGTAGAAAGAGCGTGTGTATAAACTAACTAAAATGAAAGCCCCAGTGGGCAGGAATCGTGCAGTTTTACTAGCAAGCAAGTATTATTTTAAAGCAAGTATAGTAAATACTTGCTTTTCCATTTTATGAAGTGATGACATACGTTTTAGTTCTGTTCTTGTGGAATGACGATTTATAGATATAATATTATTTTATTTTGTCACTAACTGTACACTAACTGTGTAATTTAAAATTAAGTTTTGAGTATGAATGTGGATGGATATAATAAGATTATAAGATTAGAGGAATACCAAAGAAATATTTGATAACTACCCATATTGAGTGAATTGTAAAAAAATATATAATCCGCCATTTTGTAGCGACGTCCATCTTGGACCGATTTTCATGAAAAATAGCTAAGAACACTCCCGCTAAACACTCATACACTAATTCACCTTTCAAACAAAAGAAACAAAATCAAAATCAGTTCATCCGTTCGGGAGCTACGATGCTATAGACACACACACGACGTCCCGTCGTTTTTGCGTCGGGGTTTAAAAACAAAGAACAATTACTGAAGATGTAAAATTTGAAAGGTTTGAGAAAATTATTGAGAGTTCGTGTGCTCATTTATTTTAAAAGTTATTGAGAGAATCTCATTTATATAGAAATGTGTTCATTTCGGGTAATGACCAAAATGTATGCAATTTCACGAAGTGCTCTTCTTATTTACGATGCAACCGAGGTTACGCTACTTAGTTATTTGAAATAAGGTTCCCAATGTACAGTTTAAAATAACTGATATAAATAAGCAATCATTCATCACCGAAATAGGCATAACGACAGTATCAAAAAATTACAAATCTATTTAGTCCGTCAGTTAGAGTTTTGAAAAATAATGGACACGTGTTTTTTGTTTTATAAATCAATGAATATTGACAAAGATAAAACGCATCAAAACTTGGGAGTGGGGGCTCGTGATGTCAGGACTAGCCAAAAGTTATACCTAGGCGTGACGTATTGATATGTATATGTTATTTTGTGTATTTTGTCTATGGGCCTTAGTTGCCTGATAATAAAATGATGATTATTATTATTATTGAGACTTTTAAAAGCGTCGTATCTTCGTCAATTTTGACTTACGTAACAAAAGAAGAAATACGGGTCAAATATTTTTTTATAATCTACCTGACGGGCTAATTAGATGTTTTTTGTCGTCTACCCTATTAATCATAGTACCCTTGGTCGCCCATCACGACAAAATTGTCGATCAATTGAATTGCCCTAAAGTTGTTTAGAGATCATGGACTTTTACAGGTTCAAATGAAATTAGGTAGCGAAACTCTACGACTTGGTGGGGTTTCATATCGATGTCAAAAGTTAATATACAAACATCATCATCTGCCTATCCTTTTCCCAACTATGTTGGGGTCGGCTTCCAGTCTAACCGGATGCAGCGTAATACCAATATTTTACATGAAGCGACTGCCTATCTGTCCTCCACAACCCAGTTAGTACTGAGTAATACGATACCCTTGATAAGACTCGTTGTCAGACTTTTGTGCCTTCTATTGACTACTTGTAACGACGTTCAGAGATCTACAAATGACAGCCGGGACCAATGGCTAAACTTGCTGTCCATGGCACGGAGAAAACTCGGTTGGTAATGGGTGGTCACCCATCCACGGACAAGCCCTAGGCAAGCGCGACTTAACCTAAAGATCGACCCGAGTGGCTGTTATTACTTAGCCACGAGCTCCTTAAAAAATATTTTGCGTATGTTAAAATAATTCTACAAGTATGGTTAGGTATTCCGTTCTCAAGGAACGGAACTCGAACCAGTCTTATCGAAACAATCATCTAAATTAAATCTATCGACAAAAACCTTAAAGCTATTCGGACAATTTGCACGGTCTGGCAAACTCATAACATGTGCTACCTACCATCGGCCAAGTGGAACGTACACTCAGCGACTCATGTAGCTATACAATACCAGTATAACATGACCTCGCTTTGTAAAAAAATACTATTCCCAAACCACTGTAACTCCTGAAAGTCAGAATAAAAAGTGGCGACCACCAGAAAAGCGCCGAGACAATGAAGCTCGACAAAGTCCCATAGAATGAAACTCTTGGATCCCGCAACGTAATTAATCAGAAAAGTATAGCGGAGGAGTAGGAAAAATCGGAATTATCACGAATATATAAGGCCTATAGACACAAAAGGACGTTTACAACTTAGATAGACCCAGTTGCCTAGCACCATGACATCATGTAACATGAATGTGTCCTAAGTTGTGTGTTATATTTGATTTCAATGATAGGAATGGCAAGAGAGACTTTCCGTACAATGTGAGATCAGCTTATGCTGGTTTGGTATAGCTTGACTTACTGCTTCAAGTAAGTAGGTATCAGCAGGAGTAGATGCCCTCAACACGCTCACATGACCTTCTAGTTTGATTACGGTTAATTAACGCGTTTTTATGTATTTATATGCGCGTATAAGTACCTAGTCTTATGATAAAGTAGACTAAACGTAAACATGGATAGATCAGGTGTGCAGTCATTTGAGGAGTGGATTTAACGTTCTGCGCATATTAACATCACGACTGCAATCCCCAAAGAATTTAGCAAAATTGTACCTTAGCCGGGATCCGCTGGGTGCGAGTCACACGGGACCGATCACTTGGGGGAGGTCTATGTCCAGCTGTAGACGTCTTTCAGCTGAAACGATGATGATGATTTGCATGTACACCCACATTTCGTTAACTGTTTTAAGTTCTATAGTAAAATGGTGGATAAGCCTGTTGCCGATGATTGGGCACGAATCCTGATTCTGACATGCTACTTAGACATTCCAATATGGAATGAAAATCGAGCCCAAGACCTCTTGCCCAGCAGTAGTCCTTGCGACCATTGAGACAGATCCGCCCGAAATAAATTATGAAATCATTCTATGAGGGTATTACGTACTTGAAATATAACTGTCACCGTAAAATTGTCAAATACGTTATATTGTAATATCTCTAGCGATATTGTAAATATTGTCAAATGAACTTACTGCTTACAACAAAACGCATTATTTTTCATGAAATGCATGCGATGGTAGTTAACTCACGCGGAGTGGAGGGAAGGAGGGGTCCCCCTTGCCCAGTGGTACAACTCTCATGAAAAGATATTGTACCATTCCTGAGAAATACCGATTATTATAACCTAACCTTAAAACACTGTATATTCCCCTAAAAAGCGAAGTCGACAGAGTCCCGCTTCGCGGGCCCCTATTTCCGAGTGCAGGGTTTAAAGGAACCTAACTAAACGGGGGGGCGCCCCAAGTCCCGATTATGGGGGCAGAGATACTTCCGTATGTTCAGTTGACAATAATTCGAGAGTTTATAATATCCCTAGAGAGAAACACGTTATATTGTAATATAACGTATAAATAACAATTCCTCGAAGCTCGCATGCAGGCTATAGTAGCCGCTGTTTTGTGGTTAACTATTAGTTTTTAAACGGTTTTTAGGTTAATGGTGTTTTGGTTTTTGTAAGAAGGTTAGGTTTTTTGTTCTGTTTCTTTATTTCTTGTTGTGGCAATTTTTATGTCATTATTTTGTTCTAACTATTTTTTTTTTCTACTACTGCTCTCAAAATGGTGAACAAAGGCATCATGGGTAAACGGCATCTTTAACGGCTCATTTTATCAGTTATGTTTAAGTCCCATTTAATAAGAAGTCCCATTTAATAAGGGGCAATCCTATTGTCATCAATCGTCAACCGGGCACGGGTCTGAATTCCGTGTCTCCTCCGAAGAAATTTCTGATGCAAAATACTATTTAAAAGACATCAGACAAATATCTATCAATATACCTCCTCAAAAAATTAAAAAAAAAAAAAAATTAGTTGAATAAATTGCTAATGTCTGCCTTTTGAAGTAATTTTTCCATAAAGCTACACTTATTTGTTTATACACGTTTAGAAGCTAAATTGCGAACTCAGCACTGTACCTTAACACGTATTCATTTACTATCCTACCCACTCTTAAACATTGCTCTTTATACGTGCAATTCGCAAAAACACTAAACGTTTACTCACATCTGTTAAACAAGCCATCTAAAGCACAAATTCCAACTACCCACATTTATTTAGCAGTCCAGCTTTTCGAATTATTATGACTAGTTGTCGCCCGCGTCATCTGCGCAATTTCTCGCCTCTCTGTGGGAATTCCTTTCAGCATTTGGCTTTTAATAGCTCGGAAAATTTTAGCTAAAGATTAAAATTGTACAAAGCTATGCTTTGAGGAGTGATGGTGGATCTTCATTATGAAAGTCGTCTTTTACTTTTGTGCCGGCATTCTGATGTTGAGGGTGAAAATTACTGTGACATTTTGTCTTTGAGGTCGGTTTGGTATAATGGAAAATAAAACTTGGAAAAAATGTGTTAGATATCTTCTTCGTTTACTGCTGCAAATGGGCAGCCTTTTTTTCTGTTGGGAATTCTTCAAATGATTCCTCCCGCTCTGGGCGGAGCAGGAGGGAGTGTCAGAATTTTACTGAATAAAACCCATCCATGTTCCTTCTTCGCCCTTTGTGTTCCGGGGCCACGGTATCTCTTTCGAAAAGTCCCGCAGTACAAATGGGCAGCCTGAAGGTACCTAGACAATCTGAAAGAAATGATACAGAATATCACACTTGTATTTCCAGAAAGGTTAGGCAGAAAAGTTTTAGGGTACACTCTGTTCGTGTGTGAGGTATCCGTTATGTCTGAATTACTTTGTAATATAGGAAAAGCCTATTGTGATCAACCCAAACTACGGCCTTGCTACTAAGAAATTTCGGTTGCAAAATCTCAGTATCGCTTTTGTGTAAATCATATCAAAAGTAATTTACTGAAACTTGGCTGAAGATCACGACTTTTTTAACGTCAATTACACAAGACTGATCTCCAAAAACGCACGCTCTGCGCCACTTCCTAGTGTTATAGCTGGGAATAAAAAGTGGCGGAACAAACTCAACACATCTGCCCGACCTGGAAATCCATGACCTTCACCCTTAGCAGCAGCACTAGCCACCACCAGGCGAACGTCTGCCGCTACAAATAGATCTGTGTTGTTTTCCTATAACGCTTCCAATATTCCCAACACAACAGTATTCTTATTCTTACACGTCGCACTTTGCTCAGCACAGACGACTAAAACCCGGGATTTTAAGCCACATAACACAAAACCTAATTCATAGCCAAACATTTGAATTACACGAAAGTTTTTATCCAATTCCTTTTCTTACCGACCACCTTATTCCGGCTTACAATATAACTTGGTACCACGGTGCCTGCTAAAGTGTAATATAATAGGGTAATCGCAAAAGTTAAAAACTCGTTAGTTGCGTTGGACACGAAGTTTTCCGGCTCTCGGCTTTTGCACGGTTGTATATCGGCCATTTTACCTGTACGACGAATTAAGACTATGGTTACCGAGGAGAGACTGTAGCGAGCACGATTTTTACATTTTATCAAATACAGGGAGTAAACTACCTCATCACAAAGCCGTTAACCAAGTATTCTGTACATCAAACTAAGTAACTTTACGCGAAAAATATTGCTGGGAAACAACTTTTTTTTTGAGGTTATAAATTTTGTTTTGTGGTAGAACTCAATGTAACGCACTTAAAACATTGTGCTGATGGATGAATTGAGTAGTAAAGGGGTCGTGGAGGTGTTAAAATCTTACAAAAAAAACTTGTATTAAAAAAAAAAAAAACTTGTCAAGAAGTTGTAACTATGACCCCGTATATCTCCGTAACTAGAAGGTTCCCAGGTATGGTGTAAAAAAATGATCGCAATGATGGGGAGAACAAGTGTCTTTCAGCTTCGTGAAGAGGTGTTTTACACCCTTTAGTTTAATACAAATTTTCGTATGGGGGAACTCCTTAACGGTTAATAACACGATTAAACGTTGAGGAGATCCCTCGTGAAGAGAAGATACGGGCTGCAGGATAAGGTCATGATAGAAATCATGTTTATGTATCATTGAACGCGTGTACAAATTTCCGTATCCGCGCTATTAACCGTCGAGGAGTTCTCTCGTGAGGAGATGATTCTGGCTGCAGGATCAAGTCTTGCATATTATAAAAATGATTTGTCACCAGAACTAACGGTGTGTGCATCATTTTAGCTCAATCAGCGAGAGCTGACCAACAAACAAACAAAAAAAGCTTGAAAAAAAAAGGAAAAGCTTCTTGCTAAATACTCTTATCTTTATGATAAATCCAAACAGAAAAACTTGCTATCTAACGCCATTTATATTAGACACTTTTATTTGACATTTGCATTTTATAATGGAACATTATAAAAATGGCGAGAATGAATGCATTTTTTTTTTCAAATCCTCGTCCCCGTGTGATAGTTATGAAAATGGTGAGAATTTAAATGCATCTTTTTGTAAATTCTCATCTCCTTGTGCGTATTAGTATCAATGCATTTGCAGCTTATAGCCATGTTATGAAACCATTTTCTCTAGGGATTACATATTTCGCTTTTCAACATTCGATGCTATTATATTCGTTCTTTCTTTTGCTTGCTAATCCCACATGCTGCGAGCACGTTTGATTTTTTCTTTCAACTGTCCTGATAGTTAATCCACAAGAAGAGGAAATAATCCCGAATTTTAATGTTCAAAATTCATCAACATTGACCTGCATTTATCCCAATTTATTTGGGGTAAGCCTAGCATGTCCTCTTCTATACTTCTCTTGTACTCATCATCACAGCAGTGACCTCCTTACTAGCTATATCATCCTTTACTCAGTCCATCCTGCATCGCCTCTTTGGTCTTCCTCAACTCTTATACCCATCCACATTCTTACTCAAAACTTTCCTCACGAAATTTTCCTCATTCCACCGCATCAAATTTCCATTATTGTCTATCGAAATGCTGTGTTTTGATGATCAATAAGATTTGCATAGTTTTAAAGAGCGTTATTGTCGAATATTAACGATTAATTAATATCAAGGTAAAGTCGAGACTAAATTGTATCATGCAATGTGCAGTTGTGTCAATTTGCCTTAAACACAGGATTACCTAGTTCAGGCTCAAAACATTGTGTGAACTTGACGTAGATTTAAGAAAAACTGTAAAAGTTAACCTTATATTTTTGAATACATTATATAATTATTTTACTATACTTGTATCTTTCGTTTTTTTTGCACAGTTTTAAACAACAAAACATACGACTGTCTTTTGCTTACTTACACATAATTTACTCGATTTTGATCTGTCAAACGTCAAAACTCGATCCATTCTGTACCTTCACATGTGTTTCCCCTTCCATTCCCCGCTATCTCCAATACATCTACGTCGGAAACACAGCACGTCTCCAAGACATTTGTACAACATCACTCCATCAGGTTTAAGTCCTCCCTAGAGGCCTGTAACAGCGGAGGAACGTGTTGTTACGTAAACCTGTCGAGTCTATACCGAAATAGTGTTTCCTGAAGCTTGTTGGCAAGGTGATGTGTCAAATATTTTTTGGTATAAATATCTTGGCAGTTTTGGCACAGGTTTGGACGATCTTGCGAGTATTTGGGCATAATAATAACGCAAAGGTGGCCAGAATTATCTCTTTGACCGAAGCCACAATATTATCTGCCGCAATATTTTAGTGATTTGCCCATAAAATCGGGTTTTCTGTACGCCTGTCATTTTCATCTGTAGCTGCTAAAATTACAGCGTTTATCATTGGATGTTGTAATTTTTTCTTGAATGATTTATAAGATTTTATACCTAGTTCATTCAATTACTATATACCTATCGTTTTAAGGCTATATTGTTAATGTTTTGTAATTCAATTATGTCAATAAACAATTGATTTATTATTTAATGACCAAAGACTCGTTTCAGTTGACATACACTTTTGGCTCAATTCACGAATAATTTTCAGAGAAGAAAATTTCAGTTGTCTAGTCTTTCATAGTCAAGACCGCACCGCATTTAAATATCTGAGGTAATATTCCCTTTAAGCCAGAAGTACGGACAGTCTCAACAGCCAGTAAGTTCATGCAACCACTGTTACATCCAGACGTGAAATAGCGCTACGCCATTCGTTAGTCTGAACATCGTAAATAAACGTAAGAAACAAGTGAGCTCTCTCAGTCTTACCATTCGGGTTTACGGGTGAAATGTTTGTTTTGCTTGAAGTCAGAGTGGTTTGGGGTTCTTATTTATAGTCTTGACTTTTTTTTGTGAATTGTTTTAAAAGAGGTTTTAAAAGGTGTTGGGCCCTACCCTATGTTTACCTCAAAAGACCAAGAATTTTATTTACTGATTTGTTTCAATATGTTATCTTCGCGGCCTTTGTTATCCCTTTTTGTAAGAAGCCTACTTTGATAGATTAGGCGGCTCTCAACAATTCAACAAAATAATGTATCCCAATAGCCCAAGCAAAAGTGCTTTCTACAAAAAATACCCCAAGGTAAACATTTTTTTGCAAAACGAAACATTCTGGCGAATTCCTATTTGGTTGGCTTTTATGCCCCACATATCAATAATCGTATCTCACTTACTTTCAAAAGGTCCATAATTCACCTTCGCCATATTTCCATGCGTGTTTTGCTATAAATATCGTCGATGATTCGATTTTAGCGGGCATTATTGACTATAATAGCAAAATTCCCGCAAAATATCGCCGTAATGGCGCGCTAAAGCCATTTATATGTAACAATATAATCCGTGTCGTGTCGTACAATGATAATAGCAACAAAAAACTACATAAGCGATGTTTTCTAAATCATTTGTGGTGCGAATTACAGGAATATTTTAGCAGTACAACTTTATTTTATGAAGAATTTTAACATGGTCACTTATTGGTCCCAAACTTTCGATTTAGAAAAATACTGTAGTTTTATCTGTAGTTCCCTTCTTTCAGTTGTAATTTTGTTACCTCATTGTTAATTGTACTTGTCAAATTAACGAATATACTACCAGCTATCTGACACTTTAATTAATTTCTGTTTAAACAAGTCCATCCTGCCTTCGTATCTCTATCATTTTGCTTTTAGAAACATACAATAGGCTTGTCAATTGAAAGTAGGTATCTTAAGAATCTAATTAGTCCGTCACTTAGATTATCAAAAAACATTTGACCTGTATTTTTTCTTTTTTTACGTAAACCAAAATGGCCAATACGTCAAGCCGTGGTATAATTTTTAGCACGTTTTGACGTCACGAGCCCCACCCCTGAGTTTTGATGCGTTTTTTCATTGATTTACAAAAACAAAAAAATATTTGTCCATTATTTTCCAATACTCTAACTGACTGACTAAACAGATTTGCAATTTATTGATGGTGGAAACTAGCCTGTTGGGACCAGATTTGTGAACCAGGCATTAAAGAACGGAGAAACCGCGCTCATTAAATTTTGTTTGGTTATAAACTCTTGGTTTTAACTCGATTTCCGTAAGCATTGCACCACAAATGACTTAATTAAGTTTATTAACACTGCGGTTACACCGCAGCCGGCATGTACTACAAAAGTCCCCAAAGAAAATGATGACTGTGAATGTTTAAATCGGTAGATTCACCTCACTCTACACTTATTCTTTTTTTCTTTTATTCTTCTGTTGTGATTCTGTCATTCGTTGGATGCGAGTCGCACGGAATCGATCAGTGTGGCGATCTTCGAGGGAGGCCTATGTTCGTCAGTGGACGTCTTTCGGCTAAAATGGTGCTTTCTGTTGATTTTGAAAATTACATAAATATTGTATTATCGCGCTCCCTATTAAAAATGTTGAAAAGCTTAGCTTACCCTTACAACATACTGCTCATAATGGAGTTAGGGCTTCTGAGCAGACTGCTTTCTTACGGGCTTGCCGTATTTTTGGCCACTAGGAATGCCACTAGCACATCTAACTATTTAAATCTTCGTGATCGTGGCTTCAATTCGACACGTACTGTTAAGTGCAGCTTTCGATAATGGCAATCCAATTAGTGTTATCCCCACTTAGGGTTTCGGTTCTCGCGAACAGAAATATAGGAGATAAGGTATCCAGGGTTTTCATTGAAGTTGTAAAGTGTTAGGTCTATCTACTGTCTAGATTTGTGTGTGTCTGGATTTGTGCCCTGTTGATAGCGATAGCCTCAGTGGAAATGTGGGTGTAGGGCCGAACAAGCTATTTAGTTTACATTTTACAATGTAATTTGTGGGTTGGACTGTCAACCAAATAGCTTGTTCGGCCGTACTATACTGGGTGATTTTTTCAAGCGGACTGTGATGGCCAAATATACAAAACTTTGAGGAATAGGGAAAAATATAGAAGTGAGTGAGTGTCGGAACTGCAGCATAAGATTTTACATAAATTAAAGTGTTTTTGTGGAATAGAAGACCAAAAACACTGATCGCCATTGATGTCAGTAATCTACAACGGATTCGACATGCTCGACCAATCACGGCCCAGTTTTATCGCTACTCGCTTCTAACACTTGCTTATGCAAGCGTAAACGATACATACGAATCTAAACTACTGGTTTTTTCTACTATACTGTCATGTTTTCACTGGCCGGATATGCGTGACCGCTCAAAAGTGTAAGAGTTCTTTTGTGGACACGCCTCTTGCCACCGATTCGGTCCATCAGCCAAATTGACTATGTCATTCGGGTGTGTCACTATAAAAGAGGCGAGTTTTGATGAAAGTGGAACTAAAATGTAAAAATTGCATTTGGGGATTTTTATATTTTTATTAAACTGTCTGTATCAAATTCAAAGAATTTATTTAATAGTCCAGTTACGGGCACTTTAGAATCACAAACAAAAAAATGAAGCTGAAGTCAACTCACAGCCAAAATAACTGTGACAGGACTGGAGTTGTCCATACCAAAACGTGTTAGAGAAGAATGGCCATGAAACGCCATGGAGAATATTTATTGTTGTACTGATTTTTGATCGCGGCTTTGCCTGCATATTAGGGCTAGAAATTATCCCACGAAAACGCACAGCCGGAATAAAATAAACCATGAATTGAAATTCATTCAGCTTGTCGAAAGTAACCAGACTGACGTCACGTAACTGTCAGTGAGACAGTTACTGTCGCATTTATAATACTGTATGGGTGAAATGAGGAAACTGGTTAGCACTTTGAAGCCCTGCAAATATCGTTTTTTAAAGCGATTTTCTTAGCTACAGTGTACAAAAGAATAGAACAGTCACATCTAATAATATGTATATGTCACCGTAAAATTGTCAAACACGTTATATTACAATATAACGTGTTTTTTCCCGCGATATTGTAATGTCTCGAATTATTGTCAACTGAACATACGGAAGTATCTCTGCCCCATAATCGAGACTTGGGGCACCCCCCCGTTAGGTTAGTTAGGTTCCTTTAAGCCCTGCACTCGGAAATATCCGCCCGACTACGCTTTTTAGGGGGAATATAAAGTGTTTTAAGGTTATGTTATATTAATCGGTATTTCTCAGGAATGGTGCATTATCTTTTCATGAGAGTTGTGCCACTGGGCAAGGGGGACCACTCTTTCCCTCCACACCGCGTAAGTTGACTACCATCGCATGCATTTCACGAAAAATAATGCGTTTTGTTGTAAGCAGTATGTTCATTTGACAATAATTCGAGACTTTACAATATCGCTAGAGATATTACAATATAACGTATTTGACAATTTTACGGTGACATATACACTTACAAGAAATAACGATTGTAACTAGGAGATTGGATTTTTATCATAAAAATATGAGTTCCAGAATACTATGTACGTAATAACATTAAATTTTAATCAGTACATTATGAGAAACACAATTTAAAAAAATGTTCACATATTATTATTATAGACGTGACTGTACCTGGTAGTGGCGTATCGGAAGACTAAATATTATGGAATAGCTTACACATATTATGATTAGATACCATTAAAGGCATGTATTTGAAACAGGATTTAAACCATTTATGTCAAAATTCTCATTTCGATTTCGGAAAAGATTGTACAGAGACGCCAGCCAGCACAATCACCCGAACCTGTCAATCGTCCCAATCAAACTTGAACTTTTATTGTTTTAGCGATAAAACTGAAAATCTATAAAAGAAATTTGACACATTGTAGTAGCTCGATGTCCTAGCGTCTGTACCTATTCAAATGCTATTTCCGAAAACAATTGTCCTTTCTCCGTAAATTATTCCGGATCTTTTTGACAGCGGTCATAATGTTGACCTCGAATGAATTAGCATATTGTAATGAGAAAATAATTTTTACACCGTTTTTCAGTCACTGATGCTTTTTAAATGTGATGCTTAAATTAATTTGGCAAGGCAATCAGTTCTGTTTCGGAATTTGAGGTTTTGGAAACGAGCGACTGTCTTTTCAGCAGTGCAAGTACGTAGGATTCGATTGGAATCGATTAGATAAAGGAGAATGACCAAAAATGTATGGGCTCTGGTCTAAAAAAAAAAAACTGCTGCCCCCAGGGTTGACTCCATTGTGGGTTAACTTATACTGATGGACTAACTATGTGTGCAAATGTGCATCAAATTCTAACCCACAGTTACAGACTAATTCAACAGTATTGAATACTGTAACGTTACACTATTGCCTGCACTTATTTTTTGTGTATCTTATTTCTATGTAATCTTATTCACTAAATAGTTCAATGAATAATGAATAAAAAACGATATACTCGTAGTTATTCAAAAATCGTTTTTAAGTTTCCTTTTTTAAATCATGATGCCTGGTAAAAGAAAAGGTCGTCAAGTGAATGTGCTACTTTTTTTCAAGTTCACGTTTCAGCTAATATCTACGATTCTGTGGGACAGATTTTTTCATTTCCATAGAAAAAAAATATGCATTTGAACCCGTCTTTCAAATGAGCTATGTAGTAAATCTGGAGGCAGACCTAGTCCTTTTTTTTTAAATTTGGTCCACTTTGGTCATTCTCCTTTGACAGTTATTCAACTAATCTGTCAAATTTATCTGTTCGAGTCCTATCGAATCTTACGTATTTGTACTGCTGATTTGTTTTTGTGTTTAAAAGACATCGGTTGATAAATGTTTTAACTTTGTTGCTGTTGTTCTACTCTTGTATTATACACTAGCGGACGTCACACGGTTTCACCCGCCTAGTTCCCGTTCTCGTGGGAGTACGGGGATAAAATATAGCCTGTAAATAATATTGTGCAGGATTTTGTTTCGCTAAGCCCAAAGATATTAAATTATATTGAAATGTTACTTTGTCTCAGCTAATTACATTACTCCCTGCATCTTAATAAATAAACAAGAGTGGAATAAACTGGATGCGAATTAAAAACAGATTAACGCTTATCCATTAAACCGGGATGGCGCGCTTTCAATTGAATGACTTGCATCCTGTCTGGACCGGTCTCGCAATCCAGACTAATATTATAAATGGGAATGTGAGGTTGTTTGTTTGTTCGTCACGCCTTTACGAATGCACCATCATCATCATCATCATCAGCCTATAATGTTCCCACTGCTGGGACACGGCCTCCTCTCAATGAGACGGAATGGGCTGTAATCTACCACGCGGGCACAGTGCGGATAGGTAGATGTCACATGTCTTCGAATTTTTGGTTCTAGGACATGCCGGATTCCTCACGATGTTTTCCTTCACCGTTTTAAAAGCAGCGGTGATGAAATAAATTACACAAAGTATTGCGCCTGTGTGGGTTCGAACCCACTACTTACTGTTCGTAAGTCGGGGCCGCCACCACTGGGCCACCGCTGCTCTCAAAACCAATGCACCGATTTCGGAGAAATTTGGCTAATGGTGGAAACATTCGGACTTGGGAGGAAACAAAACAAAACTTCGAAGTTATGTGCCAACCTCCACTGGTCCCGCATGATGGGTGACTGCCCACTCCCTCTCAGAGAGAAAGCCGGTGTCCCAACTTTTCAACTCCAACAGTGGGAACATTATTAGCTGCTTATGCTTATCATCATTATCTTTCTGCCCTTGTTCCATGTTGCTTGGCGTCCTCGGACACAATTATAAATAATATAATAAATATCGCTGGACATTACACACAGCACCATCTAGTACTACACTAAGCAAGACTTGTGTCGTGGTCACCAGACAGTTGATAAACTACATATATATTATACTTTTTGTTTGTAAATACACACTTATTATACATGTAAACATCCATGACTCGGAAGCAAATGTCCATGCTCATCACACAAACATTTGCTCCTACCGGGATTCGAACCCAGGACCCTAAGAACGTCAGGCAGCCTCACTACCGCTGCGCCATTCGGGTCCACGATTTCTATACAGTACTACATACTTTCTTTATTTCCTGGTGTCAGAGTTTTTATACCGCCCAATGGGAGGTATAAAACGATTTGTCTTTACATGCCGTCAAGAAATATCTCTCAGACATGCTGGTACTACTGAGCAATCACTATGGAAAAACCAGAAACCATTTGCCAGGCCTGGGAATCGACCCCAGGACTTAATGCTCAGCAGTAGCACTTCCAATTACTAGACCAACAAGGCAAGTAAAACTTAATTGTTTTACTTTAATCATGGTTGAAGGGCAGACCTCGCAGAAGATTGCGGGACGAGACAAAACCAATTATCAGTGGCCCACATTAGCCCTAGATCGAAGCAACTGGAAATCATGGGAAGAGCCCTTTGCCCAGCTGTGGGACGATGCAGACTCGCAGTAACAGTAACATACTTGAACGTCCCTGTGCGGTAATATCAGAGCCAGCGAACGAAGTCACGGGTAAAATCTAAGTTGTTTTATAATAACGATTACCGTAACGGACGGAACATCTTAATTAAGAAACACTTAAGTTGTTTGTTTTTATTTAAAAGATAACCGTTTCACTTGACAGTCCTCTTCTGATGACAATTTTCTACAGTTTTTTGTACAACATCGGATGTTGTAACTTTGTTTACCGCTTCGGTGATTGATGGATTGAAAAGTAACGGATACTTTTGTACGTTTTTTTCTTGTACAGCTGTGACGTACGTGCTAGATTACTTCTTGAATACAATAGCACAGCAGAACAGCAGGGTAAACTCCACCCTATTGTATGTTTATACTGTACTAGCTTCTGCTCGCGACTTCGTACGCGGATCCTGTTGCTATTTTTTTTTTGTAAAAAGTTTCCTATATTACTTCTAATACCTCCAAGAATATGTGTACAAAGTTTCATGATGATCGGTTAAGTAGCTTTTGCGTGAAAGCGTAACAAACAAGCTTACATTCACATTTATAGTAGTAGGGATGAATGAGATGTAATGTAGTGATGAAGGGGGGTAGTAGTACGGATTCAAGAAGTAGACGATAAAAAAAATTGTTAGTCCGTAAGTTAGATTATCAACAAATATTTGACCCGTGTTTTCTTGTTACATTAACCAAAATTGATGAAGATACGACGCTCTGAGTTCTGATGTCACAAGCCCCCACTCCCGAGTTTGGATGCGTGTTATCTTTGTCAATATTCATTGATTTACAAAAACAAAAAATACGTGTCCATTATTTTCTAATACCCTAATTGACAGACTAAATAGATTTGCAATTTTTTGATACTGGCGTCATGCTTATTTGGAAGTTGCCGCCATCATGATCTGCCTAGCTTTTTCTCTACTATATTAGGGTAGTTCCAGTCTTGCTAGATGCAGCTGAATACACCACTATTTTAAATGGAGCGACTGCCTACCCGTCTTCCACAACCCAGTTAGTACTGGGTAATGCGGTACCCCGTGGTAAGCCTGGTTTTTAAATTTTCGGGCCTTTGACTACCTGTAATCAATTTCAAAGAGCTACAAACGACACCTGAGACCAACGGCTTAACATGCTTATAATTCCAAGACAGAAAATCTGTAAAAAAAACTGTCTGATTATTTAAAACAGCTGTCACTGTGATATGTTCCCATACAAAAATGTGTTTTTAACAGCCGTTTTAGATAATCAGACCATCATCTTTTTGGTGAACATGGACATAAGTATATTTGATTATATTTCATTTTCATTATAATTCATTTTCAGTTACTTAACCGTAAAATTGCATTTTCAAGTTGCTATGAAATCAATAAATAGTCGAACCAACCACGCTAAAATGTTGTACTTAATTTAAATAAAAAATGTTATTAGATTCGTAAATGTTACTAGTTCTCTACGATAATTAAGGTTTGTCTAGCTCAGGCAACATAGACGAACAATAACAAATAAACTAAATTAATATTTCTGACTTAAAAGGTAAACATATCGAAGGTAATTAATCACTACTACACTCAACTAGAATAATTATTACGTACGACATATGGTTCAAAATCTTTTCTCAACGATCTCCCATATTTGTCTCCTTGGTCTAATTTATAGCTTATAACGGAATGTGATTTATTGTTATGAGAAACATTATCGGAGATATTACGGGTTATGTGAGAAAAGTTAGGGTTAACACTCATTGTTATGGGGTTAAACGAGTTTGACGTACGTTTTCTTGAGTATTAACTTTTATATTATTTGAAGAGGTTGTAATATTGTGATTCGCCCTCGTTCGCGTGAAGTTTCGATATCGCAACGCATCGCCTGCTCAACAGAAGTTCTTTTCCCCGCTTGCAACATTTCTTATTGCTGCTCCGCTCCTATTGGTCATAACGTGATGTTATATAGCCTATAGCCTTCCTCAATAAATGGACTATCCATCGCAAAAATCCCTTTTCAATTCGAGCCGGTAGTTCCTGAGATTTGCGCGTTCAACCAAGCTTTATAATATTAGTATAGATTATGTTTTTGATGCCTTTATACTGCAGTTGTGATAAATAAGTACTTATCCTAGGTTTCACAATTTGGTTGATCCGCTAATTGCGTAACAGGCATTCACAATACTTTCCAATGTCATTGAACAGTATGAAAGTTTTTTCAGTGAAATCTTCTTTAGACGTGTTGAGCACTTTTTGAGTGAACAAAAGTCATGAAACTCGCGTGACCGTCACCTAACGCCTCTTAGCATTGCACAGTGTTTTCACTTCTATCGTCAATCCCCAAAGACTGTCCCCTTTTTTTTACCCGACTACGGCTATGCCAAAAGGAAAGGTTATGATTTTAGCAGTCTATGTATTTACTTATGTATTTATTCATATTCATTTATTTGCATTCCACAAGATAAACATGGTGTTAAGAAAAGGCTTAGAGCTAAGAACCGTTGTAGACCCTGTCAGGGCACAGCAAAATCTAATTCTTACATGCTAAACATTAAAATGTACATGAAACAGAATAATTAGATAAATGAAACAAGAAAAATAAGAAAAAAAAATAAAGAAATATAAATGTCAAAAAACTTAAAGTACCTTAAAGTTAAAATGTCAGTCGTTCACAGTAGCACAGCTAAAAATTAAAATTAAATTAAGTATACATAAAAAAAAAACAAAATAATTATTTAAAACTATGTCTATTTATGTATTGAAGCTATTTATCCGATTTTAATGAGTAATGAATAATAAGGTATCAATCGATTCGTTATTATGGCCCGGGTGACGTAGGCTATTAAGGGTGTAAAACACCTCTTAACGAATACGAAAGGCACTTGTTCTACTCGTCATTCTGATCATTTTGTTGTTCTAAACTATACCTGGGAACCTTCCAGTTACGGAGATATTGGGGGTCAAAGTTGCAAGATTTTGACAAGCTTTTTTTTAAATAGCACTTTTTATCGCATGATTTTACTTTAAATATATCTACGACCCCCGTACTATTCAATCCATCCATCCGCACAATGTTTTAAGTGTGTTACATTGAGTTGAGTTATACCACAAAACATGTGATATAACCTCAAAAAAAAAGTGGCTTCCCAGCAATAATTTTTGCGTAAAGTTACTTAGCTTGATGTACAGAATGGTTGCTTAACGGCTTTGTGATGAGATGGTTTACACCCTGTATAAAGAAGAAATTGTCGACCTATGAGTCTGTCGTCTGTTAAACCGGTCTATTAATACTAGTAGGTGCTTTGAATGTAAGGACCTCTAGGGGCCGTCGAAAATCTTCGTAAGTCTGTTTAAAATTTAACTTTTTGACTGTTGTAGGATAAAACATATAGTAATTGTTAAAACAGACACTTAAAATTCTTAGGAACTAGATGTATTGAGAGCAGCGGTGGCCCAGTGGTGGCGGCCCCGACTTACGAACACTAAGTCGTGGGTTCGAACCCAGACAGGTGCATTACTTTGTGCAATTTATTTCATCACCGCTGCTCTCAAAACGGTGAAGGAAAACATCGTGAGGAAATCGGCATGTCCTAGAACCAAAAATTCGAAGACATGTGACATCTACCAATCCGCACTGGGCCCGCGTGGTAGATTATAGCCCATTCCTTCTCATTGAGAAGAGGCCGTGTCCCAGCAGTGGGAACATTATAGGCTGATGATGATGATGATGAGATGTATTAGTGTCATCATCATCAAATCAACCGAAAGACGTCCACGGCTGGACATTGGCCTCCTCCAAGTGTCGCCACATTGACCGGTCCCGTGCTATTCAGATCTAGCCAGATCCCCGCAGCCACCACCAGATCATCTGTCCACCTAGTGGGAAGCCTTCCAACACGTCTTCCGCCATCCGTATTAGTGTCATTTGGGTCGTGGACTTTCGATACACGAAAGAGAAGAACGTGAATCGTTCAATAAACACTACTTACTTCAAACTTGTTTCATTTTCGCATTAGAAACAGTGTAAGACATAACAAGATTGTCATTCCAATTCCCCAAGCTTAAAACTCACTGTCTCTGCAACTAAGTTATTACTCTGCCCCAGACACACACATCTACCTTCACACACACACATACACCGTGTTTGCACAATCTCAAAGACAGTTCTGCATCTACTCGTGCAAATAAATTAATCACAGCAGTATACTGACAGAATATGAGAAACTATTGTTTGTGGTTGTGGATTTTTTATTGGAAATTAATTAAGTTATGAATATGAAGTTAGGATTGGTGGCTGCTTGCGTTTGAATTAGGGTTTATTATTTGATTCAAATTGCAAACGGTTAATAATCATCATTAACATCATCTTCGTACGTTTGTTTCTTGTTGTTTAGGGTTCGCACAACACATGCTTTTTGCTTCGTCCTTTCTCTCCAGTCAAGTTCTGTCTTAGGTGATGTTTTATCAAACAAACGGTAATCGCTCAACTGAAAATATATCTTTCACAAAGAAGAAGAACTTATCCATACATCTATACAAATAAATTAAATTGACGTATCGGTTTGATATTACAAATTAACAGCGTTTTACTGAATGCATATGAAAGTATAAACGGTACTTAGACAAATATAAAAAAAGAAAATTGTTATATTTTGTCTGTTCGTTCCAGCTGATCTCCAAAAGGGCTAGACCGATTCCGACGGGACTTTACTGGCAGATAGCTGATGTTATTTATCAAAAATATTAGGACTCAGCGCAAAAAAAGTGAACCTTTGATATTGTTAGCGAAATCCGATTTAAAAGAGAAGTCTATATTTTTATAATAATTTCAAGCTGTCGAAGATAGTGGGCAACAGCTAGTCTGGAACTAAAAATCTAGATATAAATAATTTTCCATTCACTCCACATCTACCATTCAAAGTCAGTCATAAGTAAGTAGAACGCATTCAATTCACCACACCTACAATTGAATCTACAATGGCGCCTCGATCTTCGTAATTTCCTCGCTTCTCATCTCTGGAAACGGCATTCATGTCGCTATTAGGAACGTTTCTATAGTAATGTTGGGAGTGACCCAATCGCTGGACTTGCAGTCCATTGTCCGTCGCTTTTGGTACTGAAACCACGCCATCCTTATTAGGCGAACAGTCAAAACGTTTTTGAATGAACAGATGGAATGAAAGGCTTATATGGGTGTGAAAGTGGATTTGAGTTCGGAGATTTAAAAGTGCAACGTAAGTTTTTAAGAAAGTCTATGTACTCGTATTTTTTTACTAAGCCTTCGCTGTCAATCCGTCTGTAAAAAGTAGGATTCAAAACTGTTATCCAATCCTTTCCGAAAGTAAATTGTGTATCTCATCCCATAGCCAGATATCGCAAAGGACAGACAGGTTTGGAAGGAGAAAGTGGAGGCCCAGCAGTGAGACACTCAGACAGGCCAACAAAGATCTCATGATCTGTAATATCTGTTCTCGCTAACAAAAAATAATAAAAATGTATTGAAGTGGGCTCCCCTACGAACCCATTATGCACGTGTTCGACTCGCACTTGGTCGGTTTTTTTGATGATGCTAGTGTGACAATTGACAGTGATGAATGGAAAAAGAACTGCTTGTTGCGTCGATCCAAAGAACTGCTTGTTGCGTCGATCCAAAGACCTGCTTATTGCATCGATCCAAAGAACTGCTAGTTGCGTCGATCCAAAGACCTGCTTATGGCGTCGATCCAAAGAACTGCTTGTTGCGTCGATCCAAAGAACTGCTTATAGCGTCGATCCAAAGAACTGCTTATTGCGTCGATCCAAAGGACTGCTTGTTGCGACGATCCAAAGAGCTGCTTCTTGCGTCGATTCAAAGAATTGCTTGTTGCGACGATCCAAAGAACTGCTTGTTGCGTCGATTCAAAGTAACAAGCAACATGACTAGGAATAATAATGATGATGACATATTTTTATTTTGCAGTAATAGGATTCACATTGATAAGTTTTAGTGATAATGTTCCTAATGATTTAATCTTAATTAAAATACTTAGCCCGGCTTCTACGCAAACCTGTTTCATGGAGTTGTTATAGATAGGATAACAAGTTGAATAGGTAATTCAATATGTTATCAGATAATTTTGGCATAAGTAAGTTTTTTCCAACCTCTCAAATGTCACAATAACGTTAAAAATTGTTTTGTATTAACATTGTCACGACCTCGAACAATTTTTTCAACCACTCGCAGCCTGTCGTAAAAAAATACCACAATATATGTGTATTTTTTTTCTTACTATTCATAAGGGGCGGTCAAACTGAACTGTATAGACGGCGGGCACCGAATTTAGACAGATATTTCAAGATAGAGAGAGAGAGGTACGAGGATACATTATTATCAGTCAAAAGCCGGAGTCCGGTCTCAGTCTAATTGATCGCATCTTTTCTGTTACTGTTCAAATCTGTAACATTCCACTGCTGAGCAAAGGCCCCTAAATCTTTCGACCCAGGGCCAATGTGGACCACTGATCGTTGGTTCTGTACTGCTCTTCCCGCCATCTCCTGCGAGGCATCTACCGCATCGCCTTCTTGCTGTGTCAGGGATCCTCAACGTGGTTATTTTAGCCCATACTTTCTTAGTATACGGCAGACATTAGTAGTAGTTTGAGCAACGTTAATAATCTGTGTTTTTGGATCGAGCAAATCTTTACTGCGCTCCAAAAAAACTTTAATAACCTTCCATTCCAACTTATACAACATAATTTAACGAGCCAACACTCTAACCAATGGTGCACCAATTAACCGTAAGTAAAAGTAGCAAGTCACGGTGATCAGCGTTGTTCTAATGACGCTAAAACAATGGGAGAAAGCGAATCAAACGGCTCTATTGATCGCGGTTTACGCAACGACGCTTCGGATGCCTTATCGATATGTAGGTCGATGATGTCGTTGAAAATAATGTTTAATAACATCACGAATGTAATCCCCGAAGGAATAGATGGAGTAGAACTTATAATAGACCTTAATTTCGCCAGAAATGCCAAATTCCTGAAGAAAAAAAACCAATAATACTGCCTGAACTAGGAATCGAAGTCAGGATATCATGCTGAGCAGTACTTAGCACTCGCGACTACTAGTCTACTAGACTAGACTACTCAACGACGAAATAAATAGTTAATATAAACTTATAAAAAATGTATGACTAATAGTTGTTCTCTTGGGTCTATTTTTCCTGCGAAAACCTACAGCAGCCTACATTTTAAAGTAGAACAAAATAGCATCATCATGAAACTATTTCTCCTATGTCTTTTCCCAGTTATGTTGGGGTTGGCTTCTAGTCTATCTGGAACCCAAATGCATGAAATCAGTACTCATTTCATGCGTGAAATGAGTACTCATTTCATGCATTGCAGTATTTTGTATGAAACGTCTGTACGTATCGTATTTGGCCCACATAGCTCAGTTTCTACAGATAACATGTGTAACATGATAGCCCTCGGTAAGACTGATGGTCAGACTTGCGTGCTTCGGATTACGAATAAAAAATTGGGTAATGTTACTGTTTATGTTTACTTAAACATATTGTATATGGAGTTGATACCTATAATATATTCAAAGTTTCAAACACACGTCATGTGGTAAGTAGACGGGTGACTAAAACTAGAAACTTGTTGTAGTTTCGTTGATAAATCATTCTGTATTTATCACCGAACTTCTACAAGTTAGACGTTGTTGAATTATTTCATTACGTACTGGATGCTACTTATATAGAAGATGTTGCTTTGTATCCTGGTCAAATTTAAGGGCAGGTCACAGCTGATTATCTGTCTTATACAATTTGGCCGAGTAGGTATTGGAATTTTGTATGGGGCCGTTGATAATTTTTTCCTGATTACGATGGTGATCCCATGGGGAAAGTTGTTCAGTTTTCTGGTCTGTAGCACACCCTTGACAGTACATATTTTGAAGCATGTATTTTTTATTTTATTTATTTATTCATCATCTGCCTAGCCTTTTCCCAATTATATTCAGGGGTCGGCTTTCAGTCTGACCGGAGCAGCTGCATACTAGTATTTTACATGGCGCCACTGCCTATCTGACCTCCAAAATCCAAGGTAATACGATACGCATTGGTAAGACTGGTTGTCAGTTTTTCGATTTTGAAGCATCAATGTCATACTTCGTCAAAAGTATGAGATTTTTATGTTCTTAAAGATCAATTTTTATACATTTTCAATAGGTTACTTTATCTTTGTTTAAAAATACATAGTACTTATGGTAATGTGGAAGTTATTTATGGTTATATAAATATAAAATCATTTTTGGTTACATATAAATTGGTGTTCCCATTCAGGGTTTTATAGCATATTTATATATAAAATCAACTTACCACATGAGCGTTATCAAATATTTGAACACGAAATATAATTGTCTAACGCTTGTATTTTTATTATTTCAGGTAAGTCCCAGATACATTGCTGACGTCACAATCATGTCGCAGGTAGGTGTGTGTAACTGTGTACCTACTGGATATCTACAGGTACGAGTATATCTATCTGTAGCCCCATATCCAATAGTCACAAACTATCGGCACATCAATTACTGGAAGCCTAAGGGACGGTCGGTCAAATTAATTATTCCCCCTAATGAATTCATTTAATTTGTCAAGGGATCGCTCACGTTTATTTTTATTACTGCTTCCGAACCTACATTTCCTTTTAAGGGTTGTGTAAAGAGAGAATTAAATAGTACTGTTGAATAACACTTCAGTGTGAAGAGGAGCTATTTATAGAAATACTAGCTTCTCCCTGCGACTTCGTTCGCGTGAAGTTTTGATATCGCAACGCATCGCCTGCTCAACGGAAGCTTTTTTCCCGATTGCAACGTTTCTTGTTGCTGCTCCGCTCCTATTAGTCAGTCATAGCGTGATGTTATTGTTGCCAAAGACTGCACTCCCATAAAATGTCATGTGCAGATTCTTCATATTCGCAGTCAGAGGTGTAACATTGACAAAAAGACGAGTCAACAAGCTCGAAGGAAAATAATTTACTCTTAAGTTACCACGACAGACCAGGCGTGATGCTTTTTTAAATTTCTGGCAGACCTGACTGTTATAAACACCAAAAACGCAAACCTGAGACCAAATAATAATATACGAAATAATGCCTGAATGTTTCAGTTAGTATGTACCTAGCTTGTGTTAGTAAAAACTTGCATTAGTCAAGTTACCTATGTATAATTATCTACCCTTTACTATCGCATATAAACAACAATTACTGAACCACAAAGTAAAATAAACTCAACAGGGCAGGTCACAGATCAAATATGCAGAAACGATACACGACTCACATCTTTTATTATTAACTACACGGTAGGGCAAAACTAGGCGCTGCACTAAACATACATATGTTATAACGTTCGTAATTTGATTGTCAATACTGCTGTTGCATACGTCGGTAATGTAACAGTAAGACAAAGACAGTAACTACGCCATAGGCATTCTCTACCAGTCAACCTTTGGGTGATGCAGAGACAAGCAGTGGTAGGTGTACTATAAAGGGCGAAGAAGGAACATGGATGGGTTTTAGTCAGTAAAAGTCTGACACTCCCTCCCGCTCCGCCCAGAGTGGGAGAAGTCATAATTAAAATGGGAAAAGATTTTTCAGAACTTATTGATCTATACTAACATTAAAATTTGTTTGTTAGCTTGTATAGGGTAATCTCTAAGACGTATAGTCCAATGAGAGGCTATCTTTTTCAGCATTAAAACAAAAATAGTTTCCAAGAACTCGGTAGATGGCGTTGAACTGACTACGTTACTAGGTGCTAAAGCCAAAACGCTTGAAAAAACACACGTCACATACGCTCATTGACTGACACTTTCGTTTGCATTAGCTTCCGAATATAACCATTAGGTCTAAGTGAAATTATGTGACGTTCTGTTCCTTGCTGTAACATACCGAGATCAGCGCCATCTATACGACGGCTTCGTGATGAATCTGTTTACATCCTGTATATGCCAACAGACAGATCGACAGAACAATAGACAAATATTTTAGATTTATTGATTGAATGTTATCATGCATAAGTCGCCACGAAGAGTTGAGAACATTCCCACAGAAAAGCCGTAGCAAAACGGATGATTAAAGTACACCAAGATCTGCAAGCACGAGAAAAATATGATGAATGTTGCAGAGGTTTCCGACTCATGATACCCTCAAAGTATAAATTACTTTTAAAGAGCCGTTAAACTGTTAAACTGAAACTTTTTAACGACAATCAATTTTTATTGCGAAACGTCCTCTTGTGAGTTGTGAGATTGACCCCAAGTTATACTCACCGTTAGCGAAAAATTAGACGCGGGGTGATATGAACTTTTGCGGGAAATAAGTTGCACCTTGTTATCCCCCAATTTATTGATTAGAAGAGCATTCAAACACAACATAAAACGGTTTTCACTAAGGGTAAACAGTTTTATTAGTTTTATTTTGTGACATATATCGCTTTGTAGCTATACTTAGAGGTACCTGACTACCTTATTAGCGCTGAGTACTAGTCCAAGGGGTCTACAATTGATAAAATGGTCATAATTCATAATATTAACTGCGTGTGTGAGGCCATTTTCAGAATTTTAACGTGATTTATATCATTTTGCAAAAGTGGCAATTTTATGTCCCCAGAGTTTAAATTCCCGGTTGAGTGAAATGTTAATAAGTCTTCCATCAGAAAATTCTCAGTAGTTGCTCTGAATTGTGCCCGGTTGATGGCATTAGGCCCTATAAAGGGTGTAAAACACCTCTTAACGAATACGAAAGGCACTTGTTCTCCTCGTCATTCTGATACTTTTTTTGTTCTACACCATACCTGGGAACCTTCTAGATACGGAGATATAGGGGGTCAAAGTTGCAAGAATTTAACAAGTTTTTTTTTAAATACCACTTTTTGTCGCATGATTTTTACTTTAAATATCTCTACGACCTCCGTACTATTCAATCCATCCATCCGCACAATGTTTTGAGTGCGTTACATTGAGTTATACCACAAAACATAATTTATAACCTCAAAAAAAAAAGTTGTTTCCCAGCAATATTTTTTGCGGAAAGTTACTTAGTTTGATATACAGAATGCTTGGTTAACGGTTTTGTGATGAGGTGAAATACACCCTGTATAACAACATCATCGTAATTTTCCTGCCCTTATTCTAAATCATTAAGGCGACTACATGAGCTAAATGCAAGTTTTATAATTACTGAAAGTACCTATATGATTCACTGCTATAAACAAGACCAGAAAAATATGTGATATTTTTCAGGATATATGCTAGCATGATACTGTTTTGAAAACATAATACAATTAATTTGCCTCGATAAAAAGAAATCACGAACTTCTCTTTAAAAATATCTTTCAAACAATGAAAAACATACTAATATGCATGCGATCATTCTGATTTTTGGCAAATAATTCTAAAATCAATATATTAGCATAATTCAGTTGTTTAATCCAATCAATAGTTTTTTTGTAAATCGATCGAAATCACTCATTTCGCGCTATTTGGCCCGCAGTGGCTAACGTAACAAACAACCACTTTGTAGTGCAAGCTGATTAGAACTTTATTCTAACAGCTTTTCAAACGAAGTTTGAACCACCACAAATAGAGTTGCTAATTTAGCTCGTCTAAGCGCCTTAATCGCAAAATGTGGATGTGCATATAAAATAAAATATAACTCGGCATAACCATCGAAGATTACAGACGTCTAAGTGTTTTCCTCCAAGTAAACAATATTGAATTACTGTTTACATCTCGACAACAATAGCTAACTCCCCTTTGAGCGTTACAAAATTACCTGCTCCAATTGCACACGCGACACGCTTCCTTATTTAAAAATACACCGTGAAAGATCACGTCGTGCTGGAGGATCGATCACGGGCTATTTTAGTCTGTGACATTATATTGAAAAAGATATCTAGGTGGTGATTGTAGGCAGAATGACTAGTCGCGTGAGATGTAATAAATTCTTGTAGTGTGACGGTCTTCGTCACAATTTTCTTTTGTTTTTTTTTTGTTTTTAGTGAGGCTGCCTTACGTTCTTAGGGTCCTGGGTTCGAATCCCGGTAGGAGCAAATGTTTGTGTGATGAGTGGACATTTGTTTCCGAGTCATGGATGTTTATATGTATAATAAGTATGTATTTACAAACAAAAGAGTATATATGTAGTATATCAACTATCTAGTCTCCACGACACAAGCTTTGCTTAGTGTGGCACTAGGTGGCGCTGTGTGTAAAGGTCCAGCGATATTTATTTATTTATCTTCCAATCTTTCTTCTGGTTTCTGGAAACCAGGATACCTCTAGTTTCAGTAAACCAATGGGTCACCACTAATTTCTGAAAGCCTGTGTCTTTTAAGCTGTTTCTTTTCTTGCCTTCTCCGAATATTTCTCCTTGTTCTTACCGATGTGGAATTGCTTAGAAGCACTTGTGACTCCAGTCCACTTTCAAATGATTCATAACCACGACTATCTTTTTCGGCTGATGTTTCCCCAGATTTTTATTATAATTTTTAGCTGCGTACGTGTCTAAGAAAAGCAATCTGGTTGGTTTGATAGTTCACTCAAATAAACTGCCATGCAATAAGCTGGTACACTGCGGCACTACAAAACGTAATACAGCGCCATCTATAAGACAAATCAAGAACTAACATCAAATTCCGAAATGGCGATATTAAAGTTCTCCGCGACTTAAGACCATATGGAAAATCCGGACAACAATTGCACCAGACACAACACAGATCTTCCCTATTATATGAGATATGGAGCAAAACTTTAAACCCTTTTCTTCACGTCCCTATAAAATCATCTACCCCAGTCGCTGAGCATCATGTGTATACTAACCATACTACTCTGCTGTGTGGTGTAAACACAACCTCAGAACGTAATCCTACAAATGAGACACGACCTGGTCCTTCTGCCCCTATCTGTTATGCGAATATAATACGCAGCAGCGCCTAATAGCCACCTGAACATGCTCTAATCAATCTGGATACGAGGGTACGTACGTAACATGGAACATGAATTAGCGTGTAAGGTCACTGATAGAATTATGCCGAGGAGTGGGAATAGCTGTGCAGAGTATGTAGATATGGTATTGGACATATTTGTAGATACGGCTTTAGATGACGGGTGAGAGGATACTTGTAGTTAAAAATGGTTGTTTTTGCTAGAGTTAGCTCAGTGGTGGTGGCCCAACCTTACGAACAGATAGTCATGGGTTCGGACCCAGACAGGCGCGTTACTTTGTGTAATTTATTCATTGCCACTGCTCTCAAAACGGTGAAAGAAAACATCATGAGGTAACCGACATGTCCTAGAATCAAAAGTTCGAAGACATACTATATCTACCAATCCGCACTGGGGCTGCGTGGTGGATTATAGGCCATCCTCTCTCATAGAGAGGTCTGTGTCTCTGCTGTGGGAACATTATAGGCTATTTATACATATGCTAAGAGGGCCACCGACCTAAGAAAAAATCGTACTATCTGTAAGAAAGAAGAAGTAGAACGAAGCTTCTTGCTATTCGTGTACCAAAGATCTTCCGCATTCAGTAACCGTCATAGCGTAAAAGAACAAGCACAGAAGTAGTTACTTTAACATTTTTAATAGTAGAATTAACCGTTTATTTTATTATCGCCTTCATGAACCCCGCACAAAAACATAAACAAACGGCCCCTACCTTTATTAAAACAGTATTTCAAATAAAACAACCTACCATAAACCGGGTATAAAGTCTTTGAATAATGTGATCTTTTCCGTAGTAAAAATCCCATAAATCTACTTCCTAAGATAAACTCTGTACCGTAGGACCGAAGTGTAAAAGTTTGTTGAGTTCGAGCGCATTACGTTGGCGTCCGCATCGGTGTCGGCACGCGACGCCTCGTGCATTTTTCACTGGCGTCCACAGCCATTTATTATTGCCCTCATATAAACAGACAGACAGAGGAGCATTAAATATGAAAACAGTTGATGCTAGTTTTTTTTTGGATGCGAAGGTGTAAATTGGGAATAAAGACAAGTAAAATTGAGTAATTCTGCAACTCGACCCACATGTCCACGGCCCATATGCGACGAGTTAATGAAAATCAAAATAAATAATATTTTCATTGTGCAACTCGTCCCACGTTTCTTCTTGTGTGGAACTTTAAACTTTATCAACGTTTGGTACAGTTATTAAGACAAAATATAACAACAATCAAAACAAATGACTAGGCTATCAGGAACTGAAGATGGTATTCCAATCACAAGTTTGCGTTTTGGCTTATATATGTGTATTGGAAATGATCTATAGATATTATTTTTAGTTATCAAAAGTCCATCGACCATTTTAACGTTAAAATCATTTGGAATTGACACAAAACTGATTGGTAACGAATGGATTCCCTATTTAAGTCGACATAATCTTTTATTAATCTCTGATCTTTTAGAAAAATGGAGGATTAATCCAGCGAACTTCATTTATAATAAATCAGAGTTTAATCGAAAAATTTCATACGTTATTCTCGTATTGAAACGAAACTCAATTTTCGAAGTTTTGACAGCCGTCTCTCCCGAGAGAATAGTTATTTATCCAACATGTGAGGAAAGTTCGTTTTTCCTATGAGTTTTGATTTTGAGTCTTGAGCGAACGAAGGATTGAAAAATAGAATCACGAGCGCAGCGAGTGATTTTAAATTTCAATCCTGAGTAAGCGAAAGACTCAACAAAACGAATAGCAAATGAACTTGCTCACAAGTTGCATACAAAACTTTTCACCACTCCCAGCAAGAAAGTATTCAGTCATCATAGGTAAATAAATTAAATAGTCACAAAGCAAATCAAAATAATTCTTTATTATCAAATAAAAAAAGCTGTTATTCATGAACAAATTTAAAAATGAAATGTAAAATTCTGCAATTTTTCAAATTAAAAGTAACGTTTTTATTGGGTACATTTATCGTTGTTTTATTACTATTCATTTGAGTGTTTGATATTCCTGTGTCATTAGAAGGGGCCTGAGGTGGGGCATTGACAGTATCTTCTGCCGCAACACTAACCGACGTCGTCGTAGACGGCTTCGTCCAAGAATCTGTAGGTTCCATTTCAGCACCTCCCCTTGATGTTGACGGCTGGGGCGACAAAGATCTAGTTGATGATTGATGGTTTATTGATTTTATTATAAAGGGTGTAAAACACCTCTTAACGAATACGAAAGGCACTTGTTCTACTCGTCATTCTGATCATTTTTTTGTTCTACACTATACCTGGGAACCTTCTAGTTACGGAGATATTGGGGGTCAAAGTTGCAAGATTTTGACAAGCTTTTTTTTAAATACCACTTTTTATCGCATGATTTTTACTTTAAATATCTCTACGACCCCCGTACTATTCAATCCATCCATCCGCACAATGTTTTGAGTGTGTTACATTGAGTTATACCACAAAACATGATTTATAACCTAAAAAAAAAAGTTGTTTCCCAGCAATATTTTTTGCGTAAAGTTACTTGGTTTGATATACAGGATGCTTGGTTAACGGCTTTGTGATGAGGTGAAATACACCCTGTATTGTTGCAGATTTTTGTTTTATTTTCTATTGAATCTTCAATATAACGTTCGGCGACTGTGTTAGACCGCCAGCCACCGTGTCGTTTTAATGATGTAAGATCTGCTCCCGAATCGGACAAAAGAGTTGCCGACGTCCTTCTTAAGCAGTGTCCCGTGTAGAGGTGTACATCCTCAAGATTTAAAAATTGCGCAATTTTTTTGGCACTTCGCCAATTTTATTAATGCCCATGGGCTGTCTCTTGCACTTCCCATTCAAATATTGCAGTAAAAAACGGTCGGTTTTGATTTTGTCAGGTCGTAAAGCAATGTATTTATTGATAATAGCGCAGTATTCTTCCCTTATCACAAAAGATCTATTAATTTTTGTCTTCGTTTCAAGTAATTTTATGAGCAGTAATTTTTCTGAGTGTTTCTCTACGTCTTGAATGCGCAGATTTAATATTTCTGAAGAACGACAAGCTCCACATATTCCAATAATCAAACATACCTGAAACAATGTAAATTTATTTGTATAGCAAACAATGACAAATTGAAAAATGTATTTTTAAATCAGCGCCATCTGTGAAATTATAGCAGAACTGTCAAAAGCCAAGCAAGTTATTTTAACCAGAATGAAAAATTGTAAGAAATACAAAATATTAAACTTAAACTTACTTATAATCCGAGAAAATTATCATCTGGGGCATCGTTTAAAAATTTCTCAACTTGTTTTGCCGTAAAAACTTTTGATTTCTTGCTTTTGAACCCAGAAGACTGTATTTTAAGAAATGAAATCAGCTTATGATATTCTTTTATATTTAGGTTATGTTTCGTTACCAACACTAATTTTATCATAGAATAAATACTCCACAATGTACTGGGTTGCTTCGTGTTTGAAATTTCCATGAAATAAGACAGCAAAACCGTTTCGGAGAAAGTTTTCGCATTTTTTGAAAGTCTCCATTGATTGAAGGTATCGAACGTTTTAAGATATCTTTCTTTCGATTTTTTGGGCAAAAAATTTAGTTCGGCATTTGAAACAAGGTTTTTTAACTCTTTTGGAGTTAAACTTAAACCTTCCTCACTAGAATCACTCATTTTTTTAGTAATCAAAATCGGACGTCAACAAAACTTAGAATTTCGCGCTTCTAATGTACTTTTTTCACAGTCTTTCTTTGAGTGCGTTCAAAAATTAGAATCCTAAATTTGACGTTTTATTTTTTTTTATTTTTGTAAAACTTTTTTAATGTTTCTGAACTTATACACTAACAATAATTTGATAAATTTTATCAAAAATATTAATCTTATGTTATAAATATTTTTATTCTAAGCATAAAATTATTTGTTTTTTAAAATATCTTTATAATTTAACATTAGAAATAAATCGGGCAAGGGTAGCTTCTGAACGCGATCATTTCTTTCCTCACTGTTCAAACAGTGAGGAAAAACCAACTTTCGTCACTGTTTTAGTAGAGGAAAGACACTTCTTTCGTGCTGGAGTGGTGAAAATTATATTGTTTTTAAACTAACTGACCTCTCGAGTCGCGACATTGCCTGAGAACAATATACTGTCCGGAGGGGTCGGTGTCATAAATCTAAGTACCTATTCTATTTATTTTGCTCTTGAATATTTCGGAAACTGCGTATTTAAAAAACTACTGTAACTGAATGCATCGCTTGTCACAGTTTACAAATAATGGTATATATGTCACCGTAAAATTGTCAAATACGTTATATTGTAATATCGCTAGAGATATTGTAAAATCTCGAAATATTGTCAAATGAACATACTGCTTACAACAAAACGCATTATATTTCGTGATATGCATGCGATGGTAGTCCACTTACGCGGTTTGGAGGGAAGGAGGGGTCCCCCTTGCCCAGTGATACAACTTTCATGAAAAGATATTGTACCATTCCTGAGAAATACCGATTTTTATAACCTAACCTTAAAACACTTTATATTCCCTTATAAAGCGTAGTCGACGGAGCCCCTATTTCCGAGTGCAGGGTTTAAAGGAACCTAACTAACCAAACGGGGGGGGGGGGGTGCTGCCCCAAGTCCCGATTATGGGGGCAGAGATACTTTCGTATGTTCAGTTGACAATAATTCGAGAGTTTACAATATCGCTAGAGAGAAACACGTTACATTGTAATATAACGTGTTTGACAATTTTACGGTGACATAAATAAATTATACTTAAAAGGTCACTTACGATATCTTCCGTGATTGTGATTGATATGTACTTTTGCGCTCCCGATATTTCGAAGCCGTTGTAAGCGCCGTGATCGTGGGTTGACTGGAAAAAGCGGGTGGATGGAAAAAGTTGTTAGGAGCAGACACATCTGTCTACCCTCTTTCTTTGTCTTTTGTAAATTAGTTCGGCATGTATTGTTTCTTTAATTTTTCTGGATACTCATCATTCCCTGCCCTTATCCAAATTTATTTCGGTTCGGCATGCCTTCTTCTTCCATTACTCGTCTTTTCCACGACACAAGCCTTGCTTAGTGTGACACTAGATTGCGCTGTGTGTAATGTACAGCGATATTTATTAATTTTTCTAGCTGTATCATCCTTCACACAGTTCATTCAGTGTTTCTTTGGTCTTCCTCTAGTCTTGTAGCCGTCAAGATTTTCCTCACTCCTCTGCATCACATGTCCATATCACGATAACCAATCACCACACAAGCTGTTAAGTCACTGGCGCCACTTAAGTGAATATTAACATTGTAATGTACCATCTACATGAAAATAAATAAACTTGTATTCATTTACACTTAAGATTCAGCTACAAACAGTTTTGACTGATGTGGTGTGAAAACAAAACCTAGTCCTTCCATCCGAATAGCAATTCCTTTTCCAACGTTCAATATCTCCGTCAGATCTATTCTTAGCCGAATCATAATAAATCGTCACTTAGTGTGCGATTGCGTCACAAAACTGATATATTGTATTCTAGGGATTTGCATTGGTAAACTGGGACAAACGGTACATATACAATAGATTTAGTAGTTCGAGTATGAATGAGCAATAGAGCGTGCTTACGGAAGTCGGCGAAAGCATAAACGGTGCACCTGTTAATGTGACAACTGAGCATTGAACGTGACTTCAGTGTGTAATGGTATAACTAGTAATTAATGTTCAAATTTATGTTCAATTAATGTTTAAAGAAAGTAAAAAAAAAATTGACGTCGAATTACACGGATTAGGTATATTTACTGACTAGCTGACCCACGCAACTTCGTCTGCGTCACATAAGAGAGAAAAACGAAAGGAAAGAAATCCCCGTTTTTGCAACATTTTTCATTCCTGCTCCGCTCCTAATGGCCGTAGCGTGCTGGTATATAGCCTAAAGCCTTCCTCGATAAATTGACTATCCAACACAAAAATAATTTTTCACTTTTAACCAGTAGTTCCCGAGATTAGCGCGTTCAACCAAACAAACAAACAAACTGTTCTGCTTTATAATATTAATATAGATATATTAATTAACCAAATACTGTGAGTTTCCTATTCCACTAAAGTGGATCATTATCATAGACGGCTTGTTGTTGTTTCATGTGCTAATGAAAACATTTTCTTTCTTTCTTTAGTTAACTATGTAACTGCTGTAGATAATAATAGACGTTTCCTTTTTTCCTTTTGACGAAATCGAATGTTGGTATAATGCTGGTTCATCATCATCTGCCTAGCCTTTTCCCAACTATGTTGGGGTCGGCTTCCAGTCTAACCGGCTAAGCTGGATACCAGTATATTACACTAGCGAACGTCACGCGGTTTCTCCGGCATAGTTAAAGTTCCCGTGGGAGTACGGGGATAAAATATAGCCTATGTTACTCAGGGTGAATGTAGCTTTCCAATGGTGAAAGAATTTTTGAAATCGGCACGGTAGTTTTTGAGTTTATTCATTACAAACATACACACACACACAACAACACAAATTTTTCCTCTTTAAAATATTAGTGTAAACTTTTTCCTCTTTATAATATTAGTGTAGATTGACTAATTGCCTATCTGACCTCCACAACCCAGTTAGTACTGGGTAAACGATACTCCTTGGTAAGACTGATAAACGGCAAGTTAACAGTCATCATGGTGTACGAGTGGCTGTTCGCACTTTCATCATTCAGGCGCTCTTGTAGCGTTATTCAGACAAATTAAATATTTCAAGCCGAGCGAGCGGTGCGAATGTTACAGCTTGTTTATGGGAAGTATCGTAAAGTTACATTTTGATGGCAAGATATGGGGTTATTGCGTAACTCACGTTCTTTTATAACCTAAAAGAAATTATTAATCCATTGATACATTTGTTTAAAATATTCGTTTGCTAGACAACATGAGTAACGCAATGAATGTTGGTGAATTGTCAAATGAATTGGGAATTAATAATTCAACCCAGCTTATATTTGTATGTGTTATACATACTATCATTTCTTTGCACACAAACTTTAACCATGTCTTCGAACTGTTTCACGTCGGAGACATTCATGAATCTAAAAATATCCAACGGGAAGAATAGAGGAAAACCAAAGAAAAGATGGATCGACTGCGTGAAAGATGATATGGTTCGAAAGAAGGTGACTGCTAAGATGACGTGTAATAGAGACGTTTGGAAGGAGAACACATACTGCACTGACCCTAAATGGAATAAGAGAAGGAAAATGACGATGGAAAGGATCCTACAATCTGTTTGATCATTCTAAGAGAAATATCTTCTAAATCTCAACAGTGTTATGCATTTCTGTCGGTCACTGTATTGTTATCATACAGGGGCCTAATTCTGCTATTTAAATAAATTCGTCACTCCTACACGATTCCATTCTCATCCCATTGTCATTTAGCTTAAAGTTCGTAATCTGCTAAACTCACAATGGTCGGTCAATGGTCTCGTAATAAAATTGTGTTTTAATGGCATTTTCGTATTGCCATTTTTATAAAACTATTTGTACAAATGGTTTTCGAAATCTATTACTAAATGCGAACATTTATTCATGCCAGATTTCATGTACGAGATTAATATTCTATGACATTTCTTTCAATGGAGTCTCACTGGTTGTTCATTGAGAAGTCGAATGACGCCATTATATTAGTAGATTATCAAACTTGTCAAAACTTGACAGAACTTGATCATTGTGACTTCAATGATCGCCTATCCTGACACTATCGTAATAGCAGAATTGAGGCCCAGGTAGGTATTAGTATGTAGCTGACAACATTGTTAGTCCTAGGTTATGTACTGTGTACCGACGGCCTTGGTAATGAATAGGCTCGTTTGTCCCGTGGGTGACATAACTGGCTAGGGGGGGACTAAATAGGTGTAACGACGTCCTGGCGAACGCCATATTTCATGCTGTTATAACCAGACAATGGTGGTCCCTAACTGGTAGTTAAGTACTGAGGATAGTCAGAACTGTGTGAAACAGTACAATAGAAACTTGAATGTTGAACTTGCCAACAACAATTGGAAGTAAAACAGTTTAAATCAGGGATGAGAAAAAAAGACTGCCTCGTTGTCCTAGCGTTCGAAAGAACTACTGCAAAATATGAAGTCCGATTCCGGTCCCGCAAAGTGTTCTTTGCTTTTTTTCATCAGGTCTTTCTCCTTAATAAATAAATAAATAAAATAAAAATAAAAAAGCCTTTTATTTCTTGCATGCACTTTTACAATATTCGATTTATAAGGTGGTTAGTTTTACATTTTGCTTATCCTAGTGTTATTTTTTTATTATTATTATGTATATTATGCAAGAACCCCGTCTTCACAGGTGAAGGCCTCCTCCAAAGTTAGCCATTTGTCTCGGTCTTGGGCTACTCCTGTCCAATGTGGACCGGCGATTTTTTTTATTTCGTCGTCCCATCTTCTCATGGGCCTCCCTATGCCTCTTTTGCCAAGCGGTCCCTTCCATGACGTCACTCTTCTGGTCCAACGTTGATCTGCGAGTCGTGCTACATGGCCGGCCCACTTCCATTTCATTTTTTTCGCATATTGTAGAGCATCTGTGGATTTTGTTAGTTTTCTTATTTTTGTATGTTTAATTTTCTGTATTTTTCTTATGCTAAGCATGCTCCGCTCCATCCCTCGTTGGCAGGTTCTCATTTTTTCCTCTATGCTATTCGTAAACTTCCATGTTTGGCAGCCGTATGTCAAGCATGGTAATAGGCAAGAGTTCATGACCTTGGTTTTTAAGGAAATCGGCAGGGTACTCTTAAATATTTCTCGCAGTTTCCAATATTTGTTCCAGGTACTGTGTGTCCGTCTTTCGATTTCTTTCTCATTGTTTTTCTTATTAAAACTTAATTGCTTGCCTAGGTATATATATTGATCAGTATATTTCAAGGGTTCTCCTCCTGCGGTTATCAGTTTCTTTGTACTGTTAGTCATCACCATGGTTTTTGCTAGGTTCATTTCAAGGCCCACTTCCATACTTGCTCTATGTAGAGATCCAATCATGTGTTGAAGTTGTGCGGACGTTTCTGATAATATTACTAGATCGTCTGCGAAGCGGAGGTGGTTTAGATATTTAACTTTTATGTTTATACCGTAATTCTTCCAGTCCAGTTGCCTAAAAATTGATTCCAGTAATGCTATGAATAATTTCGGAGATAAGGGGTCCCCTTGCCTCACGCCTCTTTTGATGGGAAAGCTCGGTCCTTCGGTTTCTAATTTGACTCTACCTGTGCTATTACTGTACAGACTCCTGATGAATTCAATATACTGTTGCTCTACACCTTGGTTTTTAAGGGCTTCCCATATGCTTTCATGCGACACCGTATCGAATGCTTTCTGATAATCGATGTAGGCAATATAGAGAGGTCTCCGTGTCTCCTGGTACTTTTCTATAAGTAGTTCCAGTGTATGGATGTGGTCTATAGTTGAGAATCCCTTTCTAAAACCTGCTTGCTCGACTGGTTGGTTTAGTTCTAGTGTTATGCTTATCCTATTGTTGATGATTGACGAGTAGAGTTTATAGATAGATGATAATAAGCTAATTGGCCTGTAGTTTGAGATATCTTTGGGGTCACCCTTCTTATAGATCAAAATTATGTTTGATTCAGTCCATTGTAATGGTATCTCGGCTGTTTTTAATATGTGGTTAAACAAGTTTGCTAGAGGTAGAGCTAGTATTGTTTTGCCAGCTTTTAGGGCTTCATTGGTCTTTCTCCTTAACAGCCTGTATTCTTCATTTGGACTTGTTGATGGCAATAGCATGGCCTACAATTTCAAATAACTTAAAATATAACAAGTCATCATAATTTTCGAGTGGTTAGGTCCTAACCTGGTGTCAGAGTTTTTATGCCGCCAATGGGCCTCTGATTTGGCTTAAACATGCCGTCGAGAAATATCTCTCAGAAATGCTGATTTCCTCACGATTAATATTACTAGTGAACTGTGGGTACACATTTGCCTAACCTTACTAGGATCCCAGACCCCGTATTCACAAACGTTCGACTCGTTTCCGATTCGACAACTCGTATATCTGTCTTCTTCTGGCATTACGAAAACGACCGAGATAGACGTACGACTTCCCGAATCGGAAGCGAATCGAAGCGTTGTGAATATGGGTTAACAATAAAAAAAATATTATATGCGGCCATTGTTATATAAAATTTGCAAAACGAATACTGGTAGTAAAACAAACTGGCAGAGCCCACGAAATTGCTAGATTTATTGGATATTTTTTCTAGGAAAAACAAAGCTAAGATTTTCACACAAAAACAGGTACCAATATTTACAGAATAAATTCTTTTAAGCTACATGGTTTGAATAGTAGGCTTTCGTTTCATGCGGTGTACCTTCGCGATAGGTAAGCCGTGGTAATCCTTGTGTGTGTATTCAAAGGGGATTCAATGTTTCTTTTAGAACATTCTAGAACTATAGTCGTTTATTTGGGCTCTCGTTTTTATCTTTGCTATAGTAATGGAGACTTCTTGTTTGTGTAATACTAAGGTAAGTTTTCTAAGGATTTTGTTGTTTATTTTGTAAGATTTGGTTGATTGAAAAAGGGTTGTGTGTTTTATTTTGTGTATGGAATGAAATCAGTATACAATATGCGAATGGTTTATATTGTGAAGTTAGCTCAAATTGATCCTGATAAACTGGTATCTTTATTGAAGAGTGGAGACCAAGGGTAAAAGATCATAGGTAGTCTGCTGACCTAACCTTGAAAATGAAAGAGCTCAGCCAAAGTCATACAGCAAAGCCTTCTCAGTGCAGATTTAACCAATATTTTCTCACGTCGTCATCTGCCTTGGCGTCGACTTCAGTCTTACCGGACGCAGGTGCATACCAGTATTTTACATGGAGCGACTGCCTAGCTGACCTCCATAACTCAGTTAGTACTGGGTAATACGGAACCACTGGTAATTCTGGTTCTCAGACTTTTGGGGCCACTGACTACCTAGTTACGACTGCGACCAGTATCTTCTCACGTAACTTAAAATATGAACTCAGTTTACATTCCTCGAATATCTTTCGACGTAGATATGTTGCGAGTTTTGCCACCCAAAGGAAATAGCGTACATTCCCACATTCGCTATCTGCGTTCAATGAATTGAAACTTTTCATTTCGGAATCTATTCGCTACGTCCAAACTAGAAACAGTATTGAAAAATATCCGTTGTGTTATCAAGTGAATTTGCTGTGTATTCACACAACATTGTTTTTGCTGTGGCAAAATATCAAATAGAAAAAGTTTTTGTTGAAAAAATAAAATGCCCTGGAAAATGTAGACTGCGCATTTTCGTCGCTGTCTCTCTATTTATATTAAAATGCGTAATTGAAATAACGGTGGTCCTATCTCTCTGATATTCTGGCGCGAAGGTTTATTTTCGACGCCATTTTTAAATGAAAATTCAAATGTTGTCTAACTTCACTTGTTTTGTATGACATTTTAATTTCCTCTTGCTGGTATTTATTGAATAGCTTTATTCCATTCTATGCTACAAACATTTTCAGTATTTCGGTTACAAATAAAATGATACCAAAGTTTGGATGATTTTCTATTTATTTGTAACCTTGCCCATTGTACGGTCGAACAAGCTATTTGGTTTACAGTTTAACGAGCAAATTACATTGTAAAGTGTAAACCAAATAGCTTATTCGAATCCGTACTTGGGATTGGCGCAAAACGTTTTCTTCTCCCATTCTCCCCTATCAAACGTCACGGTTCTTCTTTTCTCAGACGCAGCAATATAACAGGATATAAAATTGTATCCTTAACAATACAATCTAGATAGCTGGCCTGCCGGAAAAAAAGAAATTACCTTTGTTGAGGTAATCCTGAATAAAACACCTATGTATGTAACATGCTGAGGTTTCTATATGCATAACTACATGGTACTCAAGAGACATGGCGTCGAAATTGGGAGACTGTGGCTATGGTAGGGGCGGAAAGCGATTAGCGTTATCATTGTCTGGTTTTTAACCAAAATATTTATTATTCTAGTAAGTTCTGTAAATAAGTCAGATAGCCAGTCGGTCCACGTAAAATACTGAAATAGCTGCATTAGGTAAGACAGGTACCCGACTCCAACATAGTTGGGAAAAGGCTAGGCAGAAGATGATACTACTGCGAATCTTCCTAATCATAAAAGCCAGCGACATATGCATAGTTCCATGCAAACTATCTAAATCTAAGGTGGCGTTTACTCTCTAGCCGAGACACTGAGAGGTAAGGCGAGAGGGCTAGTGCGCTAGTATACAGCCAAACGAGGAACACCGAGGCAAGGCAAGCGATCCTTTATACTCTCTCGTACTCGCCCAGACTCGGAATGTCTTTGTGAGTGTAACCTTGGTACAGCTACCTTGGAAGTATATGATGGTCCTCCGTACCGAGTATTGGATCACGGTATAAAGCAAGCAATCCGTGACCAAGGATCGCGAATGAACGCCTATCCCTGTTCATTAAGCATGCTCGCAGAGGGTATAGTATTATTTGCTGTAAAAGCTTTGTAGGCAGATATTTCGGGCAAGTCGTTTATGCTGAATATTCTCTTTTGGCAATAATCGGAACACGGAATTCTACGGACAACTTTGAATCAGTTTAGAAGTCGACAATAAACGTTACTTAATGATGTTTCCCTGCCCTTCGTACACTTGTAGTTTGAAAGTTGTGAGAAACAGAAAGGAATAACGTTAAAACTAAGATGCTAAATAACGTTAAGTCCGCCTACGTTCAAGAAGTTTAAATTAATAAAATATAATAAAAATAAAACCTCCCCCCCAAACCCCTCCCCAAATCCTCTCATGCAAATCTCGCAACTCAAGTATGGTTTGCTGTAAGGAAACCCAATTCTGGGTTAAGTTCGCCGTTGTACATAGGCTATATATTTTAATTTTGTCCATATTTTTGTTTGTTAATTTTTGTGTGCAATAAAGAATAAAGTATATAAATTACTATAAAAAGTGTATTTAATGTAATTAATTTATTATATTGTAAATATTAAAGTGTCTAGTATTTTGGAAGGCGGCCCATTGTGACCTGTACCTCTAAATTAACTAATCATTCAAACTGCCAGTTACCCTCAAAACACTATATCAAATAAAACAAACTACATTTCACAGACACCACCATAATTCCAAAGACAATTAAAGTTACTGAAATATGAGCCTGTATTTCTGAGGCCGGCTTACCTAACCACATCGTAGCTTTAGACCTGCAGTACGATAAATACGCCTAGTTACTAACGCTGAAATCTAGGGCTCGAAGCGATATTCAACGAAGGATGTGTGGGTAGTCTTTAATTAAATTTTCAAAAGGTATATGGAGGTCGTTCAGGCTCTGATGTACTGTAGGTATCAAGTTTAAGAGGATTTGACCCTAATCTGGTCTTGAAGACTGGTCTTTTGAGTTGAAGGTAGGTAGAAGTGATAGCGTTAATGTTTATACATAATCCAATTCGTTTAAGTAAGTGAACTAAAAATAGAACCGTGAAATAATTCGAGACGTAACGGGTAAGTTTTGTTTTTGTTACAAACGTCAATTCTATAAAGTTTCTGTAGTATTAATAAAATTATAATAAATATCGCTGGACATTACACACAGCGCCGTATAGTGCCACACTAAGCAAGGTTTGTGTCGTGGTCACCAGACAGTTAATATACTATACATATGCATATGCTTTTTGTTTGTAAATACATACTTATTAAACATATAAACATTCATAACTGAAACAAGTGTCCATGTTCATCACACAAACATTTGCTCCTACCGGGATTCGAACCTGGGACCCTAAGAACGTAAGACAGTCTCTGCGCCATTCGGGTCGTATTCAAATTTTTGGCTAAAATAAAGGATGATTAAATAAATAGATAGAGCGGTGGCCCAGTGGTGGTGGCCCCGACTTACGAGCAGTAAGTCGTGGGTTCGAACCCAGGTAGGCGCAATACTTTGTGTAATTTATTTCATCACCACTGCTTTCAAAACGGTGAAGGAAAGTCAAAAATTGCGGATATGTCTGACATCTACGACCCCACACCCGCGTGGTCCATTATAGCCCGTTCCCTCTTATAGAGAGGAAGACTGTGTCCCAGCAGTGGGAACAGGCTGATTATGTTATGCTTATGCTATATGCAGGTCGTTAAGGCTCTGATGTACCTGACCATAATCTGGTCCTGAAGACTGGTCCTTCGAGATGAAATAGGTAAGATCACAGATATAGATATACCTAGATCATGCAATTATAAAGAACAGCGGTTTGGGAATAGTGTGGCGAGCTTGTCCCAACATATTTTAAACAATACATAACCCAAGTTCTATCTATGGCACTGAACACGATCAGCACAGATTTGCTGCGTTCTAGACTTAACAGAATCTTAATGGAGAAGTTTCATAATATAACACTGTTTTTAACGAAATGGAATTAAGAATAGTATTTCTTTGATGTATTTTTCAAAGTTTACTTGCATGATTTTAACGAAATAAAATGCTTTTATTTATTTATTTATTAGCAATTGCAGCGTGAAATAATTATAAAATATTACTTATTTCTTTAATCGGATTTTGTTCTCCTCAATTTTTTTGCACGGTACCCTAAATATTTTTCTAAAATAAAAGTAACTTATGTTGGACCTTACGACAGTAGGCCACAAGTTCCGCCAAAATTGGTTAAATCGTTTCGGAGATTAGCCGGGACAAACAGACAACAGCCAGAATAAAGAGGCTTTTACATTTTTATATGTACTTATTTCACTCATTTCTTTTTCTAACACGATTTAAGTATATTTCATACGGTAAATTCCGTCCATTTTTTTTTTATAAAGAAGTGCATGGTCAAGAAGTTCCACTGCTTCATAGTACACATGTGCAAACAGAACGAATTTACACTTATTTCTTATTCTAACACGAGTTAAGTACACACTTGTTTGTTTTTCTAAGTTTCAGAAACTTTGAAAGTTAACGTGTGTTTCTCAATTTGTTTGATTCGTTTATGTAACTGTAAGCGAGTTATCCTAATGGTAGTGGAAAGTAAACCAGCTGAATTGGTAGGTACGTGGACAGCACACTTATTGTGTTTTACTTGGATTTAACATCTTGCAAGGCTTATTGGGCCCGAATAAGGGGCATGAATAATTTATGTCATTAATTTGGGGGTGTGTTTAGTTAATTGTTTCAGGCGATTAGTGAGGATAGAAAAGTGTTTTCAATGAACTACGATTTCATTTAAGTTCTTTTTATTTAAATAGAAATAACTACTAACTATTGCAGGGTTCGAAGTGATCCTGCCGGGGCTGCGGGACTGTTCGAAAGAGATACCGCGGCCCCGGAACGTAAAGGGCGAGGAAGGAACATGAATGGGTTTTAGTCAGTAAAAGTCTGACACTCCCTCCCGCTCCACCCCGAGTGGGAAAAGTTTTTTGATGACTTCCCATCCTAAAAAAAATTGATCATTGAGCCAAAGAAAAAACGTCCTATAACGTGTACTGTATAATTATGATAATTTTTAGTTCTGTTTTCACTTTATGTGCTTTAATAATCTATTTGTCAGTCATTTATCGGCGAATAAAAGAACTAACTTTTTTAGTTTTGATCTATTTCTTAATTCCATTTAGTTAAAAACAGTGTTATATTATGACTACGTGTGTCAGTAAAGTAAATAGCAACATCATTTACACCACCACATCGCAACGGTGAACTTAGCGGTAGAAAAACAAAAAACAACTGGCGACGATTAAGCGGTAGAGTTCTAACCGCGTAACTTTACTACTCAGTAGTTGCACTAAAGATTTACGTAAACACTATACAAGTTGTAGAATACTTAATAGGAGCTCTTCTGGGGTAGGAGTTAAATAAAATAAATATCGCTGTACTTTAACACATAGCGCCATCTAGTGCCACACTAAGGCAAGGCTTGTGTCGTCGACACCAGATAGTGGATATACTACATATATACACATACAACTAGGTACATATATACTTTTTTGTTTGTAAATACATAGGTACTTATTATACAAATAAACACTACTCAGTCCAAACTACTCCTTTTTTTTTTTTTGGGATGGGAAATCATCAAATGACTTCTCCCACTCTGGGCGGAGCGGGAGGGAGTGTCAGACTTTTACTGACTAAAACCCATCCATGTTCCTTCCTTGCCCTTTATGTTCCGGGGCCGCGGTATCTCTTTCGAACAGGCCCGCAACCCCGGCAGGCTTCGGCCCTTGGGGGCCCCTCCCCTTATGCTGACATCTCTTTGAGGCGCGCGTGGAACACGAAAGCGCCGTCGACACGGCCTGTCGTCGTTAGACGGACGGACGGCTAGCTAGCCCATAGCCAACCGTCCACAGGCCCGCATCTACGGTGGCCGGTAGCCACCACGTGGCCCCCGACGCCCGGTGCGTCTACTCCTCAAGCAGATTTTTGTTAATCTTCTCTAGTCGATACGGGACGTCATAATTTTGAAAATGGGACAGCAAAAAATACCTAGACCGGATTATCATTCGTAAATCTTTAACAGTTGTCACAAGTAGTAGGAAACCAGGGAGTATAATGTTACTTAATTTAGTTACTAAGTTGTGGAGGTCAGAAGCATTTGCTCGCTGTATTCGGTCAGACTGCGTGCCGCCACCTACTTTGCCAGAGAAAAGGCTATCAGTGTGTGCTGTCGTACGAAGTTACGTATGACTAACAAAAAATCACTTTTTTTGGACAGCTAAAGGACCAATATTTTATCTATACTAATATTATAAAGCAGAAGAGTTTGTTTGGTTGAACGCGCTAATCTCAGGAACTACCGGTTCGAATTGAAAAATTCTTTTTGCGTTGGATAGTCCATTTATCGAGGAATGCTATAGGCTATATAACATCACGCTATAACCAACAGGAGCGGAGCAGCAATAAGAAATGTTGCAAAAACGGGGGAAATTGTATTCCCTTTGACGCAGACAAAGTAGCGTGGGTCAGCTAGTTACTAATATTAGGCTAAAACTTAAAATAAGTACTATTCCTAACTACTCGTACTTACGAGTACCGCCTAATTCATTAACTGTCAGCGAAGTAGACACAATAGTTAAACAATGGCTTCCGACCGATACGGTCATTGTAGGCTTGACAGATCAAGGGGTATCATAAAAGAAACATAAACCCTATAACTTGAACTAGTATATCACCGTCCAAGGTTCCCTAATTGTACCTAATTACGTCACGTCTTCCATCTTGTTTCCAAGTAGGCCATTAGGGGTCAATTGATTATTATTGTCAATAAACTAGATTATCACATGTCAATAATGCGGATTATCTTAGATTGCAATTTAGTTAATTGGCTGTATCAGTCATTATGACGTAATAATTGTATTACGAGTATTTGTTGATCTAGTGTGCTCGTGGAGAAATTATAACAGCCGCACGGGTCAATCTTTAAGGTTAAGCAGTGCTTGCCGAGGTTGGTCTGTGGATGGGTGACCATCATACCGAGTTTCCTCCGTGTCATGGCGTGGGTTTTTCAGACGTTACGAATGGTTGGAAGGCCGAAAGTCTGATAATGAGTCTTACCAAGTATTACTTACTTACTTGGGTGATGGAGGTCAGATAGGCAGTCATTTCATGTAATTTCGGGTATTCAGTTGCAGTTCGGCTTTTCTTTACATAGTTGGGAAAAGGCAGGTAGTTGATGATGATGATAATGAACTTGGCAGATAATTTCATTCAAATTCTGTTCCATTTTCGAATTTGTTCGGTAATTAGTGGCTGTTCGGACATCGTGTAATAGACTCTTAGCCTAAAACTAGGCAAAATTATGCACATACTCGTATTAACCTCCTTGAGGGAATAAAAGTAAGGATAGTTAACACGCATTAATAATTCCACTTGCAACTACAATTCTCGAGGTAATAAACTTGTAAAGATTTCCGAGATCCTCTAGTTTCTCCGCTCTTAAGGGGATTATCAGAACAAAGGAAAACGAACTCTAATTAATGAAACTTTGCGAGTTTCTCCGACTACTTTCGTATGCATGTGTCGTACGCACCTACCAGAACCGAAGTGGTATAAACAGATGTATCGGTACTGACTGACCCATATATTGGGATCTTTGCATTGAAGTTAAGTTAGGAAACTTTGAGAGGTTTTCACTTAAACTTGGTGCTGATAGTGGAAACCTGTTGGGGTTTGTTTTGGGGTGTTAAGATGACGTAAAGTTTTAACATAGTTTGAGTAATATACCTGACAGTTATGTGTTGTAGTTTGAAGTTTTAAGATGGTTCTCCAGTCAATGTGGAGTGTGGTGTGTGTGTGTGTGTGTGTGTGTGTGTGTGTGTGTATGCGTGTGTGGTGTGTTTGTGTGTAGTTAACACATTGAATGTGCGACGATATTCGCTTGCGCCAGTTCAGTCACTTGCTTTTATGGAGGTGTTCAGACACCGCCCTCTCTATGAGATGGAATGGGCTACCACGCGGGCCTAGTGCGGGTTGGTAAATGTTTTTTCGAAGTTTTGGTTCTAGGTCATGCCAGTTTCCTCAGAATGTTCCTTTTTGAGAGTAGTTGTGATTAAATAAATTACACAATGGAACAGCGGCTTAGTGGGCCTCCCCTGCTTTACCCTGTTTAGTTAAATATTTCCAAAGGACCAAATTAAATCAATAGTTTTCGTTTAAAAGTTTATCCCATAATACACGCACAGTCTCCAATAAAAACACAATACAAGTAATAGGTATTCACCTTCATATTCTCCATTATTATCTAGAATTCTCCACGTCTATAGCCGCAACCCCGCAGCCATATAGAATTTCCCCCGGACTCGTAGTCAGCGGAAGCAGGTGACAATGAAACGAGGGGATGCCTCCGCGTTGAATCGACTTTCTAATGAAGCCCCATTTGATTTCACGTTCAACTTCACTCAGAAAAGGTTATAGAAGCATTTTTTTCATATACAGGGTGTCTCATTCAATTCGGTCAGTATGGGAAAGTCTGAAACTATAAGACATACGAAGATCTGTTCTGAGGAACCATGTCATCGATTTTAATAACAAGAAAAACTGCATTCATACATTTAAAAAAACATCTGTATTCCGTTCAGGAATCGAACCCGGTTATTTTGAAAAAAAAAACCTACTCTATTTCTATTTAGATATCGATTGTGTAGGTCTTAAGCAGTAAATGTCTGTATGAAACATGATGTCAATGAATAAAATGCATTGTTTCCACATACTTTAATTTATTTTAGTAGGTGCTGTATTCTTCTCTATTTAATTTCCGGACGATATTATAGGGATGGACACAAAAGGGATGGACACAAAACTGTTTTTTTTTTTCGCTTTTGGGACTTTCATGTGTGCCCGATTATTTTGGTAATTGGTGCCTGTTGACTAAAAGGTGAGGTTGTTTTTCATTTTCAATTTAATAAGAGAATGAAGTTTTATTCAGTCACTGACATACAATGTTTACCAAATCAGTAGATGTGACGTAATAATAAAGCCATTTCACGCAAATTTCAAAGAATGACAGTTGTGATTCCAATGAACAGAGGGCCTAAAATGACCATTTTAACAGAATCATAATAGGTTAAGTGAATCCCATTTTATGATATGAATCACGTAAAATTTCATAAAATTGTCACAGAGGTAGTTAATATTATGGATTGTCACTGTATAACCTTTTTTTTTTTTTACTATTCTATTGTATGATTCTGTTAAAACGGCCATTGTAGACCCTCAGACAGTTGCTAGTTGTCAATTTGCTAAACCATCAATTGTCTTTAATTTTCGTATGAAACACGGCTATTTATTTTTGGTGCCGTGCCACTAGTTACCGATATTAGATCGCTACGTAAAATGAGCTTATCGATAGACAATTTTGGCAATGCTTCAAAAAGATATGAATCTATTTTAAAAGCGAATTTTCGATCAGTTTCTGTTAGGTTGTTTTACTGTATTTGAAGTTCATAGATTGCTATATGCATATATTAAGATATGTGTGAACATTGTAGGCTTTGTAAATTCCCAGATGCTTGTTAACTTTTATCCTGTTTTACGTTATAGGCCTACACAAAATAAACAATATGTAGATACAAATTGCAATAATATAAAAGAAACATTTAATTAGGACCAAACATTTTGTACATTTCATGCACCCACCAAACTGCGTAACAGTTTGTCGGCGGGATTAGCGCTCGTCTTAATACATTTTGGTTCAAATAGTAATAGCCCCAGCAAAATAATTAATAGTGAGATTAGTAAGCAGCAATAGAAGTAACACATACTGTGTACACATATGATTTGAAAAAGAGTTTTATATGTGGCCCAATGCGGAATAAAATATTTTGTTTTTGCTAGTAAGTTTTTCTTTAGTCAATTCGCGTCTTCTTTCTGCTTCAAGACTTCGTTTTAGAATACCAGCTTAAACTGAGCTAAATGACGTTTGTCGTTAGCCTGTGTTCAAAGCTCGTTAGGCCTTAATAATACTGATAAAAATAAAACTGAATTACACGGATAAGAGCTCAAAAGCGCTGACGATTTCAAATAAAAAGTTACAACACTTTTTGCACGACGATTTATTTTTTGGAATGAATGTTAAAAAAATGTTTACTGTAAAAGCTTTTTTATAAGCTGTGTTAAAACAATCTTCTGTGTAAAACATCCCTAGCATACAGTAGACAGAAAATTTAATTTGATAACCGCCCTTAACGCCGGTGTCCCGAGTTTTCCGCGATTAAAATTTTACGATCCAAAATACTATAATGAAAAGCCTACGGGACCCCGGATGAATTGGTCAGCCACACTTTTGTCGTAAAAACGCCTTTATGCGGTCACAATTGGTAAAAGAATTTATTTGACCGACATTGTTATTGTACATTTGGACTTGGGGAAGAAGCTTAAGTTTTCAGTAGTTACTTTAGTTGTGAACGTGATATTACTTCCAACGTTATTGATAAGTATCACAATGTTGTTTTGGGAATGATAAGTTTGCATGTAATGGGACTGCCCATTACATGCAAACAAGAGGCCTAAAATAAGGAAAACCTAACATAAGGTACTGATAGTTTTGGTCACAATGTCATTTTGTTTATTGTGTCTTTATTCTTATTGTACGTCTGATGGAAGAAGTAGCCGTCGAAGTATACCACGCCGAAAGTGCTGAAATGATCTGGGGGTCTAAAATGACCGCATTAGCAGAACATAATTTGAATCACCTAAATAAAGTTAAATTCTAAAAATGATCATTAAATTCATATCCATAAAGTCCATTTTAAATTTTTAACGAGATTCATGTTATGTTCTGCTAAAGTGGCCATTTTAGACCCCCTGATATGGTCGGCAGAACAAACATGGCCAGGAATCGCACTGGATGGAGATTATTGGAGAGGTTTGGAAAAAGGAGAAGAAGACTGCCCGTCTGTCGGACTCTGCTAAATTAGCAAAGATCAGACAAGTTAATATATAGGGTGTAAAACACCTCTTAACGAATACGAAAGGCACTTGTTCTCCTTGTCATTCTGATATTTTTTTTGTTCTACACCATACCTGGGAACCTTTTAGGTACGGAGATATTGGGGGTCAAAGTTGCAAGATTTTGATAAGTTTTTTTTTTAAATACCACTTTTTATCGCATGATTTGTTCTTAAAATATCTCTACGACCCCCGTACTATTCAATCCATCCTTTCGCACAATGTTTTGAGTGCGTTACATTGAGTTATACCACAAAACATGATTTATAACCTAAAAAAAAAGAGTTGTTTCCCAGCATTTTTTTTTGCGTAAAGTTACTTAGTTTGATATACTGAATGCTTGGTTAACGGCTTTGTGATGAGGTGGTTTACACCCTGTATATAATAAGACCAACATGCACCACTCAAACATGTATAATAAACGAACATACAATTTTAAGCCTTGACTAACTGGAGCACTAACCGCTAACGATTTACGAACATTGAACAATTCATGGAGTGTGAGGCATACTGACCGTATATTTTTGGGGTCAGAGTGCGACTATAAATTCGATGCAACTAATGCATGAGCCAGCCGTGCCAAGTGTTAGCCAACTTATAGCGCCATTATGAAACAGCTGATCGTTCGGACGATTTTTCATTAATCCGGCTCGAAGGACCATTTTTTGTGTCATTGGTTGGAGGTTTTTTTTTAACTGAAAAAGGTTAAGTGATCTACAGGTGCTTAGTTCTCGCATTCGGCGTGCGTGTATGATCAGATGTATGGACGTGCATGAGTCGAGAGGAGTATATGAGGATGGAAGCAGGCAGCGTTCTGTGGTTTCTGCCTACCGTATGTATGTAAAGTGAAAACCGATAGAAAAATATCAAATCTACCTATGACCTAAATGTGTGTAATAATAACACGTGTATTTTTGTAGTATTTTGGTATTGGCAAATTATTCTAAATCTTTGCATAGATCACTTATCAATCAAACCTGCATAACCACAGAAAATCGAATACAACCATGCAAATAAATATACTTTTACTTTTTATCATAACGATATTCTTGCAGGAAAGTCATAAAAATAAATATGAATCGGTCCCGGTAGAGGGCGTTATTTAACAATTTGCTGGCGGTCGAATCATTTGTATTGCCGTGTAATTTGGGGCGGCCATGATTGCACCCTTCCGGGCGACCACTCCTTATGTACTTTTTATTCCAAAATGGAGAAAGGGTGAAGTCGGCATTAAGGCTTCTGAAGAATAATTCTGTTATGATTGTTCAAACTTCCTGTGACTCAAGTGGCTGCAACCTTTTTGAGTTCTTTTGATTAGAGAAAGTATCAGCACCGTCTGATAAGAGAATATATTAGTCAATACGTTTTACAAAATAAATATGTAAAGTACAACCGTGCTTACAGTCGGTCGATTACTTTTCAACCTTATAACTCATGGCATAAAGGTGAGAAGTGAAAAGTAACACGGATCTTTTGTGGCAGAAATCGCAACTATTTTATTTCTTTTTCACAAATATTTACCAACAACGACCGTCAATACAATTCAAATCTGTTCAAATATGTATATGGCAAGTTTCAGCCTAACCACGTTGACTGGACTGCGTCGTTGGCCTAGTGGTCGCAAGCGACTGCTGCGATGGAGGACCAGGGTTCGATTCCCGAGTTGGGAATCGAATTCAGGTCAGGTCAGTGTAATTGGGTTTTTCCGTACAGAATTTCGACGAAATGAAAATAGTAACAAATAATAATTATTATTATTTATAAATATCAACAGTAATAATAATTATTATTTACAATTATTGTAATAATTAATTTATAATAATTATTATTATTTATTATTATTATATTTTTGCAGTAGCCCACTAGCGCTGGGGACAGGGTCCGAGCTGCGGTGGTCAGGGCTTTTGAGAGAGGAATCTCGTAACAATACGTGCCGTGTCAAGAATTAATTATTATTATTATTAATAATTATTAATATTTATAATTATTGTCATGATCATCATCATTTTCGTGATTTTCCATGAGTCTGGATTTTCGACTGGGTGATCGAAAACATGGGACTTACACATAACTGGTGAATTATAAATGTACGTACGTACCTACGTGTAATGTAAGTACTCCTCTGCCTAACCTTTTAGGATTACAGGCGTCATGTTATGTTATGCTTCAGCCTATTTTCAATTTTCACTCCTATAAAATACAAGCAACGTTTCACCAAAACTCATCAAATTAACTACCCGTACTTTCTTACCAGTTTAATCATAGGTACTAAGAAAAACCATAAATGGAATATAAAGCCTAGTAAAGCTCGCTCTGTAAAACTGGTGGAACTAATAGTAATAATCGTTAAAAGTCACGTTCTTAATAAGTATCAATAAATAATAGGTGATTTTCCAAGATCACTAGAATTATCTTAAGGCTGAGGCCAATCGAGGTTAATTTTTTGAGCTAGGAGTCGCGTAAAATGAGTCGCTGAATTTACGCAGCATTCGGTTTCATACTAAGTCCTGTCTGTGATACAAACGGCGGCATAAAAACTACACACGGCGCGCCTGGACGTTACACGCAGCGCCATCTAGTGCCATACTAAGAAAGAAAGAAAGAAGAAAAAGCATTCATTAGCCCGACAGGACAACACATAAATTAAAAAAATAATAATAAAATGGTAAAATTGTGATTATAACACTAGTTTAAAGTAAACATAAGCAACGAGGCTCGTGTCGTGGACACCTGCAGATAGACTACTTAGATACTTTTTTGTTTGTAAATATATACTTATAATACATATATAAACAATCATGACTCGGAAATAAATGTCCATGATCATCACACAAACTATAGGTACAAATTATTTTGGCAAAATAAAATACAATACAATGTAGAGGTTAATCTTTGGAACTGCTATTCCGATTTTAAAAATTCTTTCACTAATGAAAAGCTACATTACCGCCGAGTGTCATAGGCTCTATTTAACCTTTTGGACGCCATTGTCACATATACGTGACAAGCAAGCGCGTGCCCTGTACGTCAAACGACACAAATTTGTGACGAAATAGTAGATCAAAATTATGGCTTGGCGTGGAGGGCACGCGCGTGTTTATGCTCTGGCGGTCAAAAGGTTAAAACGTTGCTGTGGTTTCATTTTCGTACAAAATGTCACAAGCAAAAGCTTGTCATTTAATGCACCTTAACTCTCAACTCTAAACAATTTACAAACAGGCCTACCAACCCCACAAAACCAACCCAGTAATTTGCACATACATAAAACCTCCATATAACTACCAGTTATGTTACCAACATTACCACAATATGGGTCAGTAGTACTGCACCAACTTTGTACTGAAACTTGTTTAAAACCTATCATCGGGTGAAAACTTAGTACTTTTGGCTACTGCCCAGGTTTCTAATTACGCTGCTGTTGCGAGGAAATTGAAAACTTGGAATTTTTTGGTGTTGTGGTTTTCTTTTCGGAGCAAATTTTTACAGAACATACAAAGCTAAAGCTAAATAACTGTGGTGACGCCTCGGAGACCAGCTGTAGACATTTTTTAATTGTTTTCTTTTATATTTTTGTATTTTTTTTATTAAATCTCTTAAAAATACAAGTGTAGGGAAACCTCTGACGGTAACCTCCCTATGGTGGGCAGTTAGCGCACCCTTCTTCGAAGCTTCAGAGCTATGTTGTGTGGACTGTATTTTATTGTGTTTGTAGCAATATGCCTTTGATAACGCGGCTGGTGGTGAGTGCTACTTAGAGATTTGAGGTGCGAGGTGCGTTTATAACACAGAAGTTTGTGCAGAGTACGTGCCGGGGGTGTTGAGTCAGGAGGAGGTGAAATTATACGCAGATTCCACATAAACACACTTGTATTTTTGAATATTACTATGACGCTATCACATGATTATCACACATATCGGAGCCAGAGTTAACAATATTACGTGAACCTTTAAACTTTATTTACTTTACACTACGTACTTTTCTATGTCAATCTGACTGATGTAACTAAGCTAATTTAACAAGAATATCACACTTAATACAGAAAATATATACAATTGTTTTACGCGACGCACTGGCCAGACATTACGACCACTAAAGCGGGCTAAGTTTTGCGGGAACAAGACTCCTTCATCCCTCGTGTCCAGGGCTTTTAAACTGGTGAGAGGGGCATGAGGCGAGGGAGCGGGTGCATTTCCATATCGACCTATGACATCGATCCGCACCCCCGCTCATGCCCTTCACCCCCGCGTGACACGGCGTTGGCGACGAATTTACTTCATGAACCTTCGCGGGACACGGCGCTGGCCACAATTGTATTTCACGAGCTCCCGATCTTGACCAATAGCATTGCACAGCACTGCTCCGTCACCATATTTGGTAATGAATTTACAAAAAGTAAACTTGTCCGCGCGTCATCAGGTAGGTGTGGCCTACACTCTTACGTCACAGTGCTGTACATAGAGATAGGTCGGGGGCCCGGGAACGCTAGAAAGATTTAATCACAGGTTGGACTTAACATTACGTCCTAAAAAATCTTATCACTGCTTATCAACTAAGTTTACGTGAACGCGATCGTGCCTCCGTAACATTCCCACCCCCTGTAAAAGGATCCCAACCGATTACAACTTTGGAGTAGTAGGAAGCACGATCACCTTCACGACGGGTCGACGCAGGACCCCATGTCGTGTCCTTATATCTACCACACGGATAACATTGTCTTTCGCGGGATACACTTTGCACACTACACCTTTCGTCCACTGATTTCGCGGCCGGAGTTCGTCCACCACTATCACTATGTCGCCTTCCTTGATCCTCGACGCGCCCTCGGTCCACTTTTGACGGACCTGCAGCGTCGGCAGGTACTCCCGGAGCCACCGCCGCCAGAACGTATCAGCCAGTGCGCTGACTCGGCGCCACTGACTGCGCGCGTCCACGTCGCGCGGCTGGCTGTCGGCGAACGGTGTGTCGCCCGATGCTGTCCCCAGGAGCAAATGGTTGGGCGTCAGGACCACTGGATGCTCGCTGTCGCTGGACACGTAGCAGAGTGGCCGGCTGTTAATCACCAGCTCGGCCTCCGCGAGCAGCGTGAGCAAAGTCTCTTCTCTGGGTGCTCTCTCGCACAGCGTGGCTCGCAGCGCGATCTTCACGGAGCGCACTAGTCGCTCCCAGCACCCTCCCATGTGTGGTGCGGCAGGAGGGTTAAAATGCCACTCGATGCCGCGTGATGTGGCTTCGTCTTGCAGTTTGCGCTTGTCGAGCGCCCGAAACGCCGCCCTCAGCTCGTTGTCGGCGCCGACGAAGTTCGTACCCCGGTCGGAGTAAAGGTGTGCAGGGCGCCCGCGGCGCGCGATCAGGCGTCGCAGGGCCAGGATGGCCGAGTCGTTTTTCTCGACGTCGCCCGATGGTCACCTCCATGGGCCCGAAGTAGTCGACGCCCACGTGGACGAAGGCACGCCTGGTGCTGGTAAGGCGCGCGCTCGGAAGGTCGGCCATCTTCGGTTGTGACGGCTGCGCCCGGCGTAGGCGGCAGACTTGACAGTTGGTTGCCGCTCGGCGCACCGTCGGCCTCAAGTGGAGCACCCAGAACTTCTCTCGAACATTGTTTACGACGGTCTCATGGTTGGCATGCAGGGCTGCCACGTGATAGGTCATCACCAGCTTCACAGTCAGCGGGTGTCTCCCGTCCAGGATTACGGGGTGTCGTGCGCCAAAGGGGAGCTCTTCGCACGCTCCCAGTCTGCCTCTGACGCGCAGCAGACCGTCGTCAGTTAGTATGGGGTCGACGCCACGCAGCTTGCTGCCTCGCGACCCAGGCCGCGCCGCACGAAGGTCTCGCAGCTCATCCGCAAAGGAGTCCATCTGCATCTCGCGCAGCAGAAGGAGCTCGGCGTCTCGCAGGTCTTGCGCGACGAGCTGCGTCGTCTCGCGGCGACGGCGGCAGCGGTTGATGAATGCCAGCGCGCGCGCAAGCGAGCGCACGGCCAGCGTCCACGTCGACACCCTCTCGTGGTCCAGCAGGGGCGGCGCACGCTGTGGCGCCGCGACGAGTACTCGCTGGACCCGTTCTCTGGCCGCTTCCGGAGACTCCTCCTCAGCCGCCGGTAGTCCGGTTCCTTGACTAGCCGGCCATTGAGACTCTGGAAAACGCAAAAACAAGGGGCCAGTACACCATTCTTTGCTATTTTTAGGCCAGTCCAGCCTGGTCGCCTTATCTGCCGGATTCTCCGCAGAAGGGACCCAGCGCCAGCTGCCTCTTTCAGTTAGTCTATCAATTTCAGCTAACCGATGTGAAACATACTTTTGGAATTCATACGCGTTCGAATTTATCCAGGTGAGGACTGTTTTACTGTCAGTCCAATAGACTTTCCTACTGATGGGCAACCCTAATTCCTTCTCAACGGTGTCACCCAGTCTACTTGCTAATACTGCGGCCTGCAGCTCCAGCCGGGGAATGGACACAACCTTTCGAGGCGCCACCCTAGCTTTGCCCAACAGCATGGCGACCTCCCTTTCCCCGGCCGCGTTGGTACCTACCAGATACGTCACCGCGGCGTATGCGGCCTCACTAGCATCACCGAAAGTATGCAATTCTAATTTACAATCTACTCTAATATTGTACCACCGTGGTACCTTAAAATCTGGTAAATAAATTAGGCTACCTAACCATTCAAACCACAAGGCCGCCTCTTTTTCTCTGAGCGGTTCATCCCATCCAATCCCTGTGCCCCAAACCCGTTGCATCAACATCCTAGATTGTATTATGCATGGGTACAATAATCCTAGGGGGTCAAAAATTGACATTATGAAACTTAAAAATTGCCTTTTTGTAGGTACAATTGTTCCTGAAACAAGTTCCGTAGGTAACCTTTTAAACGAGAGGTCAAACGCGAGCGAGTCCGGCCCTGGAGCCCATATCATACCTAATGTTCGCTCGACGTCACCCTTATCTAGCGCTACTCTATCCGGCATGGTAACCCTAAGCTTTGTTTTCAACTCAGGTGAGTTAGTGACCCACCCCCGTATGTTGAACCCGCCCGAGGCGTTTATCCGGGTCACTGACTCGATGAGGTCATTGGCCTCTTCCATCGACCAAGCGCTATCTAAGTAATCGTCCATATAAAATTTGGACTCTATCGCTTTGACTGCCCTAGGACAACCGTCCTCGTACTCCCTCGCGTTCCTATTGAGGACATAGATGGCGGACGTCGGAGACGAGACAGCACCGAAGATCATAGAGGTCATCACGTACACGTCTGGCGGCTCCCTGGACCGGGCGGGACCGCCCCACAGGAAGCGTTGCGCGTGTTGATCCTCAGGTCTTATTTTAACTCGCAGAAACATGTCGGCGATGTCTCCCGCGAACGCCACTGGGCCTATCCTAAACCTCAACAGAACCCCTATCAGCGAGTTGAGTAGATCCGGACCAGTCAACAAATTGTCATTAAGACACGTACCATTAAATGACGCCGCTGCGTCAAAGACCAATCGTAACTTTCCCGGTTTGTTGGGATTCGTTACACCAAAATGCGGTAGGTGCCACACTGCCTTACTATCCGTTTTTATCTCGTTTGCCTCTAACTTCCGAGCATAGCCCTCTGTTATCAACCGATCAATCTGTTTACAATATGTCTCCGCGAACGTTTCATCTCGGCGCATACGTTTTTCAATACCGCATAAACGTTGCAACGCCTGCCCGTAATTGTCAGGCAACGTCGTTGAGTCGCGTTTCCACAAGAGGCATATCTGCCACTGATTGCCTTCATTTATTCGACAGGCGGTCGAATCTAAAATAGTCACAGCTCGCGTGACGTCATCGTGCTGACGTAATTTAGCTGATATACCTATTGACTCTAAATCAAACTGTGAGTTCACTAAGTTATGAAGGTCGGGGAGGGAGGCCGCCATACAGTTTATACTTTCCCCGCTACTGAAGGAATTACTTGGTCCGTGAATGACCCAACCTAGTTTAGTTAGAGAGGCAACTGGCTTACCGGATCTTCCTCTTCGGATCTCCCGGCTGACCAACAGCTCCCAGTTGTCCTGGCCCAACAGTAGCAGCGGCTTGGCGTCCCTCATTTCTGCGCATCCCAGGTCGCGCAGGTGGGCGTTGTCCCGGATTACCGAAACACCGACGGTCTGAGGAGGTAAATCGAGATTAGAAATAGTGCGGCACCTTATCTTCCGTTTCTCACCGCTTGGTCCAGTGACGTCACAGCTCACCAGCCGTGATCGTTTATCACATACGCTGTGCCCGCGTGCTGTCTTCAGCAACAGCGGCATAGTGGGCCCCGCCATATCCTTTGCGAGCTCACTATCGATAAGTGATACCGTCGCGCCGTCATCCAGGAGCGCGTAACACTCGATATCTTCACCGCCCTTGCTACCTACTGATACCGGTAACACCTTCAATAGGGCCGATGTGTGCATGCCACTGATATTAGTTACACGTTCCTGCTTGCCCTCACTCTTTTCACTGACGTCGCTCTTATCAGTGCTGTCCTTCTTATCAAAGTGAAGCAATGTGTGATGACTGTAATCGCATTCCTTGCAGCGAGGCGCTTTACAAAACTTTTTAGCATGAGATGACGATAAACACTTAAAACACAGTTTATTTGTTTTTATGAGTTCCCACCGTTTGTTTACATTTTCACTAAGAAACTTATCACATTTTGATAACACGTGAGATTGCTGGCACAAAACGCACTTTATGTCCTTGATTTTAGGTTCACTTTTGCTTGACTTTGTCGAGTCACTTTGCACATGCACTCGGTGCGTCTTTGAGTGCTCGGAGCCGGTAGGTAATTTGCGAGTTGTTTTATTTGTTGCTTTCGTAGTTGACGCGCTATTATCCAACTGGTTGTGATACGATGATACGCGGGCTTGATATGCTAGGTAATCTGATAATATGCGCATATTAGGTGATATTCTCAAGTCTATCCCGATATTGTCGTCTAATTTCATTGCGTATTCACCGTATTTCGCTCTCTGGGTCGGGGTTAGTTTTTCTAGCAGTTCGTTAACTAACTGGGGGTTATTAATGTATCCCTCCGCGCGTATATGTTTCAACAGAGATACGCAATTACGCACTGTGGTTGCCAACTGTCTGAACTCGCGACCGCTCTCACTGACTTTAGGTAGATTTCTTATTTTACCTAGCGCGCACTGTAAAATCAAGATAGGGTGGCCGTATTCCTCGTCTAACACTTTCATTATTTCTGACGGGTCAATCGACGTACGTAATAAGTCTTCTACGGCCGCCTTTGCGTCGCCTCGCAACGATGTTCTTAATCTAGCTAAGTTTTCGTATGGTTTGAACTCATAATTTTTAGTGGTTTCCCAGTACATACTTTTGAATGATAACCACTCTGCGGGATCTCCAGAAAAATGCGGTAGCTCATATGCTTGCCTCGTACTTGGTCTCGGGTGTGCTAGTTGTCTGATCGCGTCCGCCAGCTGGCTCACCTCGTCTCTTCTTCCAGGTCCTAGTGAACCGCGCAACATAGGTTGGTCGACCTCTCCGTACTTCAACTGCCGCGCTCTGGCGACCGGAGTGGCGTGACCTGCGTGATCGCTAGGTGGACGAAAGTGGGCCCCTTGACAAGCCGGCGTGGCACTCGCCGACGCGACCGGAACGGTGTGCACGAATCTGCCCGATATAGGCGCGCATTCTACACTGTTTTCACATTTATCAGTAATCTGGATTGTACTCACATTTTGATCCCGTACCGGCTCCGACGCACTGTGGAGTTGTGCTCCTGTTACCTGACCCGGAGCACTCACGGCCGGCGCGCATGGCGGGGTTGTGTCGACCCACTCCGCCACGCGCCGCGTCGTTCCCTCGTCGGACCCGCAGCTCACCGAATCGTCAATCTCCTCGTCCGCGTCTATCTCGGCGAGGTCGGCTTCGAGCTTCTTCCTGATGAGCTGTTCCCGCAACTTCACCAGTTCGCGCTCCGCTTCGTATTCCACCTTCTTCCGTAGGCACTCCGCGCTTCTGCGGCTGTGCCTGGTGGACGCTCTGCTGTGTGCCGACGACCGTCGCTCACCCGTTTCGCGCCGCCGACGGTGCCATTGTGGTTCTTCGATCAGTGTGGTCTATGACGCGGCCATCCAACGATGGTATGCGCGGCGCCGGCGTGGACGACCCCGTCGGCACGACGGACGGCGAGCATGGCATGCCCGAGTCCGTGATCGTGACGTCCCCATCATCTCGTGACGTTATTCTTCTGGTCTGACTCCTTGTCGTCATAGTACACCTCTGACTCATGGTACTTGCACTCTGGGGTACTCTGCACTTATAAACCGGATCCGGCTCGCAAGGACCAAAAATTTTAGGGAAACCTCTGACGGTAACCTCCCTATGGTGGGCAGTTAGCGCACCCTTCTTCGAAGCTTCAGAGCTATGTTGTGTGGACTGTATTTTATTGTGTTTGTAGCAATATGCCTTTGATAACGCGGCTGGTGGTGAGTGCTACTTAGAGATTTGAGGTGCGAGGTGCGTTTATAACACAGAAGTTTGTGCAGAGTACGTGCCGGGGGTGTTGAGTCAGGAGGAGGTGAAATTATACGCAGATTCCACATAAACACACTTGTATTTTTGAATATTACTATGACGCTATCACATGATTATCACACATATCGGAGCCAGAGTTAACAATATTACGTGAACCTTTAAACTTTATTTACTTTACACTACGTACTTTTCTATGTCAATCTGACTGATGTAACTAAGCTAATTTAACAAGAATATCACACTTAATACAGAAAATATATACAATTGTTTTACGCGACGCACTGGCCAGACATTACGACCACTAAAGCGGGCTAAGTTTTGCGGGAACAAGACTCCTTCATCCCTCGTGTCCAGGGCTTTTAAACTGGTGAGAGGGGCATGAGGCGAGGGAGCGGGTGCATTTCCATATCGACCTATGACATCGATCCGCACCCCCGCTCATGCCCTTCACCCCCGCGTGACACGGCGTTGGCGACGAATTTACTTCATGAACCTTCGCGGGACACGGCGCTGGCCACAATTGTATTTCACGAGCTCCCGATCTTGACCAATAGCATTGCACAGCACTGCTCCGTCACCATATTTGGTAATGAATTTACAAAAAGTAAACTTGTCCGCGCGTCATCAGGTAGGTGTGGCCTACACTCTTACGTCACAGTGCTGTACATAGAGATAGGTCGGGGGCCCGGGAACGCTAGAAAGATTTAATCACAGGTTGGACTTAACATTACGTCCTAAAAAATCTTATCACTGCTTATCAACTAAGTTTACGTGAACGCGATCGTGCCTCCGTAACAACAAGTTACTTTTTTACAGTTTTCACTCGTCAAACTTAAGTACTCATTCACATTGACTCGCGGGTGCGGTCACGAAATATCAAACATATGGCGTAATATCCAAGTGTTCACGTACGTTGTGCACGTGTGGTCTAAGTAGCGGGCAAGCTAGCGACTGGCGCGCGCGGCGGGCTCGCGGCAATATCAAACGCGTGAGATGTTTGTGTGTGTTCACGTCGAACTAGCGGCGGATTCTCTCGCGACGTCAGGTAAGTTCAACCAGTATGAACTTGTCGCTAGAAATGGACTCGCGCAAACGCCTGGCGGCGCGTGCCTACGTGAACAAGTACTTACAGTTTGATGGCGACAAGCGCTCGTTCATCATACATAACTTATAAATTATTATAAACTTAAAATCAAATATAAAACTTACATAGCTACATCTCAAACTCTGAAATACGCACACACACTGAAGCTGTCTAATATTAAGATCTTAATCATAATAAAATTATACTCAGAAATAAATATATAATTATATAGGAGACTTGAGGAGCTCGTGGCTAAATTATAACAGACCCTCATATCAATCTTCAGGTTAAAACGCGCTTGCCTAGGATGGTCTGTAGATGTGTGACCACCCTTACCGAGTGTCATCCGTGTCTCGGACAGCATGTTTAGTCGTTGGTCTGGGCTGTCATTTGTAGATTTTTAACTGTCGTAATAGGTAGTCAGTGGCCTGAAATTCTGACAATTAGTATCTGCTGTTAATGTTCCCACTGCTGGGACACAAGCCTTCTCACTGAGAGGGAATCCTACTATAATAATATTATAAATGCGAAAGTTTGTGAGGATGGATGTATGTTTGTTGCTCTTTCACGAAAAAACTACTGATCGGATTTGGATGAAAATTTACACACAGGTAGTTTGTAACCTGGATTAACACATAGGATACTTTTTATCCCGGTAGGAAGATCCTATGGGACAATTATCAAACTTAACGCGGGCGAAGCCGCTGGCAGAAGCTAATAGGCTGTAATCCCATATATACTCCCATCACTAAGGGAGTCTAATACGAAAACCCAGTGTCAACTGGTTGGTGGGGGTCAGACAGGCAGTTGCTCTATATAAAATAATCGTATTCAGCTGCATCTGGTTAGACTGGAAGCCAGCCTAACATAGTTGGGAAATCGCAAAACTGATGATTTCTCTCTTGCTGAGGGCCATCTCACACTATACTTGCATCTGCGATCTCCACTCTAGAACTTGTTTGCTCCCCATCATACAGGGTGTAAACCACCTCATCACAAAGCCGTTAACCAAGCATTCTGTACATCAAACTAATTAACATTACGCAAAAATCATTGCTGGGAAACAACTTCTTTTTTTGTTTGGTTATAAATCATGTTTTGTGGTAAAACTCAATGTAACGCACTTAAAACATTGTGCTGATGGATGGATAGAATAGTACGGGGGTCGTGGAAGTGTTACAAGTCAAAATTTTCAAAAAAAAAACTTGTACTTAGGTATTAAAAAAATCTTTTAAAAAATTTGTAACTTTGACTCAGTAACTAGAAGGTTCCCAGCTATGGTGTAGAACAAAAAAATGATCGCAATGATGGGGAGAACAAGTACCTTTCGGCTTCGTGATGAGGTGGTTTACATCCTTTCGCAGCAGTCATTAACTTTAGCATAACAATATGAAGTTGACCTACCATATAAATTGCATTTGAACAATTTCGTCCTATCGTAAATAAAGTCGTAACGGACGGTATACCGCGCGTCAGTTATTTGACGCATTAAATTTTACGATGAAAATTAACGACTGTACATGTGTCAATGATTTTAGATGCGTCACCGTTGGTTTTAGTACCTGCGTAGATTAGGAGCAGGCTGACGCTGCGACGTAGGGCTGAAAATTAAATTGTTGGTATATTTATGGATTGACTTTAGACATCTACGTCAGTAAAAAAATTACCTTATATAAATGTCATGATCGCGGGTAGACTGAAGAATGTGGGTGGTTCGTTCCATCCACCGAAACAATATTGTGAATTCGTTACACAAACTTTTACATATATTTAGTAGGTATGCACAATGTTTAAGACCAAGCAGAACTGAAAATCTACGCGCCAGTCAAAATGTATGTAACAGTAGTTTTTTTGGGGAATTCGTGTTCCATATATTGAAAATTACTTAAACGCGATCGTCTCGCTGCGACGTTTAGTCTTTGATAAAAACTGTTAGTAGACAAATATATTCTAGTGCACTTACAAAACATAACAAAACTTTCCTTTAGTAAGTGCCAGTTAAGGTCGCAAAAGCGGACATTGCCCTTTCCTTTAAAAAATCTCTTCGTACGAACTAAAATAAATGAACCATGTATTGTTTTTCATTAGAAAAATGTTTAAGATCACGATAGTTGACGATTACGATAGACTTGAGCAGGCTTATGTTTTGGATTTCAAAGTGAAGAACTTTAATATGTCGCATCCTTGGGTGGCCGAGATGCGAAGTATCGGGTCTTTTTCAAATAGATGAGGGCATAGTCGCGGGCACTCGAAAGAAAGATAATTTAAATTAAAATAACTTTATTCTAACCAACGGTTTTACAATACGAGAAACAAATACGTGCGTTGGTACTGAGCGTCTGCCAAGGCTGTCGGAGCTCGACCGTCGCAACACTCCGTCCCTTCTACAGCCCTCACTGCATTCCCTCTACCGACGATCTTGTACAAGCGGTAGGGTGCTTGCGTTTCCGTTATTGATATTATTAGTTCACAAAACTAATTGTTAGATGGCACTGCTTGTTGCACTACGACGCCTTCAATCCACGACAAATAAATGTAGTTGGGTCAATGACCACTATTGCGATTTTAACTGGCGCTTACTATACTTCTCATCATCAAGATATAAGTTTATTTAATTAACAAGGAAACAGAACAATTGTTTTTAGTTGATATAAAATGAAACATTACAAGATAAGCCACGGCGGAGAATTACAATAGTCTTGAACAATAGGAGGCCTTCATAACTTCTTCGTACGCAACATGGGGGAGAAAGATAAACTCATTATGTTTTTATACGGACTGTTCTTTGTCAAAACCAGGTTTTCATTGTTGTAAAAGTGTGGTTTTTACAACGGAGTGCATTTAAATAGTGACATAAAAACCGGCAAGTATAACAAGTGCTAACATCTAAAAGTCCAAACTCAAGGTTTGCCAACGTCCGGGGTTGCGGGCCTGTTCGAAAGAGATACCGTGGCCCCGGAACATAAAGGGCGAGGAAGGGACATGGATGGGTTTTGGTCAGTAAAAGTCTGACACTCCCTCCCGCTACGCCCAGAGTGGGAGAAGCCATTTCATGATTTCCCATCCTAAAAAAAAAAAAAAAGGTTTGCCAACGTGCTAAACATCTAAACGTCCAAACTCAAGGTTTGCCAACGTGCTAAACATCTAAAAGTCCAAACTCAAGGTTTGCCAACGTGCTATGGAGCGCAGTATCTTAGGTGTAAAATCAACGGATCACATTCGTAACACTACCCTGCACTTTAAAACGCAAATCGTTGACGTGGCTCAAAAGGCTGCCCAACTTAAATGGGACTGGGCAGGACATGTCTGTCGCATGCCGAACGAACTGGGGGCCGTGAAGCCTCAGGAATGGTGCCCTGAAACAGTGACACGTGGTCGCGGCAGACCACGTAGGAGATGGCGCGACGAACGGAACAGACGTTCACCTAGTGGGAAGCCTTTGAACGCAACGTCTTCCGGTTCGCCGTGGCCACTCCAGAACTTTTCGGCCCCATCGGCCATGCGTTCTGCGAGCGTGTGCCCTGCCCACTGCCACTTAAGTTCGACAAGTCTTCGGGCTACGTCGGCAACTTTGGTTCTCTTGCGGATAATGATATGAACCACGTTAAAATTCTTAAAATGTTCACAGGCTCAGGTCATTTTTTTTTATAATGAATTGTCCTTTTGTGGCCATTTTACGAATTGTAACGCAAGTGACATTATTTTCTTTTTATCATTCTTCCAAAGCGGCCATTTTAGGCCCCCAGATAACAGCAACACTTTGTAATATTCAAATGTAAGCCACACTAAAACGTATCGCACAAAGTTAGTGACCAAACTATTGGCCGACCATGTACGGAACAACTTTGTATCGCTCCCTTACAATTTGAGTAACTTTCTGCCGCGGACATGTTACTTTGTGTCACCTGTAGTTGCGGCATACTAATTTGTGAATGAGTTATAATTTAGGTAAATAACGTATGTTCACTTGCTTGAGCTTGTTTAGGCATTTCTGTAGATGAAAATTTCAGGATTGCGTAAAGTTGCTCGTAATTTGGCACAAGGTGAAGGTCAGGTAAACGATGATGGTGATGAGAAATATTCGATGAACACCTTGAATGTAAGCTAGCCTAGTTTTAACCTTTGTTGCCTTTGTTCGCCAAAAAGACGACTTAAAATATCTATGAGCCTATTGTTCTTGTGTTTCTATAAGTTGTAACTTGTGTAAATTTATGAAGGTAATAAAATCAACCGTTCTGTAAAATTGACATTGAGATCAATCTCAAGTCGCATACGCCAAAATCAGGCCATTCTCATCTGCCTAGCCTTTTCCCAAGTATGTTTGGGGTCGGCAGCTGAATACCAGTATTTGGCAGCATGGAGCGACTGCCTATCTGACCTCCACAACCCAGTTAGTACTAGGTAATACGTTAGCCAACGGCCACACAGAAAAGACGCAAGACCAGGGCGGGGCGCGGACCCGTCGCGAACAGGGCGCCGTCGCGACTTTTTAACGCATACAGAAAAGACACGGAACCGTCGCAGACAGGGCGCCGTCACGACTTTTTATGGCGCGCACTAGAAGCTTTACCCGGCATTCAACCGTCCGATTTTGATACGACAACATGTCTTCTTCTGAAGATGAAGATGTATTGGCACTGGTATCTCGCTAATCTGCAGAGGGTTAGACGTTACTGGGTACATCCGGTATGGCTAAGCAATGGACAGAATAGATTTTTTTAAATAATGGAGGATCTACATTATTATCCTGATCGTTTTCAAGAAGTATACAAGATGACTCCACAATGTTTTTACATTATTATGCCAAATGTCCAAACCTGCCCTCCGCGCCCTTTCCGCTCCCGTGCAGGCCCGCGCCCTGCCCGCGCCTTGTCCTTTCTATATGTTTTCCAATAGGATGCCGTCGTGACGGGCGTCCCGTCTTTTCTGTATGTTTTACGTCGCGACGGCCGTATACATTTTATATGCAAGTAGATTAAACGGGCGCCGCGACTATGACGGGTCCGTGCCTTGCGTCTGTTCTGTGTGGCCGGTGCCTTACTCCTTGGTAAGACTGGTTGTCAGACTTTTTGGGCCACAGACACTACCTGTAACAACTGACAGATCTACAAATGGCAGCCGGGATCAACAGCTTAACGTGCTTTCCGAGGCACGGAGGAAACTCGGTATGTAAGGGTGGTCACACGTCCACAGACCAACCTAGGCAAGCATGGCTTAACCTAAACATAGACCCGAACAGTTAATATTTAGCCACGAGCTCCAAACATAAAAATCAGGTATATGCTTAAAATCCTGAGATACATTACAGCTAAATAAGGGGAAAATGGAGTATAAATATAATTTCAGTAAATGAAATGTGTAACCACATATCCAGCTCCTCGGTTCTCTCTTACATGTGCGTGGGTAGGATGTCCAATTGATATATGCGTTTCCCTATTCCCAAAGGTTGCGGAAATAAATCGTAATGATGCTCCAATGTGTACCTTATTTATAACACCATTGAGAATAAAATGTCTTCTTTGGATTTTGAACCCATCGTGATGTTTTCTGCAACGTATCCGTACCAGCTTGATTATATCTAGAGGGTGATGGGAAGGGAGCCCACCTCCGCATGGCGGAGTGGTAGTGAGATTGCCTTGCGTTCTTAGGGTCCCGGGTTCGAATCCCGGTTGTGTGGTGTTGTTAATAAACATGGACATTTGTTTCCGAGTCATGGATTTGTTTATATGTATAGTGAGTATGTATAATCGGTGACCTTTGTTTGATTTAATTTTTTTTTGTCACCGACTTCTGAAGCTGAAGTAATTTTTCGCTTTTTTAGTGTTTTTTGAAGACGGTTTTTTTGCGAAAAAAAAAATTGTTAATTTTTAGTGACATATTTTTAATATTATAAAATATGGGTAGGCTTAGTAAAGATGCTTCTTGTATTATTATTAAAAAAAATTATATGATATTTTGAATGAAAAAGAAAAAGTTTTCTATTATTTTATTATCAACTAGCGGACGTCACGCGGTTTCACACGCGTAATTCCCGTTCCCGTGGGAGTACGGGGATAAAATATATCCTATGTTACTCGTGGATAATGTAGCTTTCGAATGGTGGAAGAATTTTTAAAAACGGTTCAGTAGTTTTTAAGCCTATTCATTACAACCAAACAAACAAACAAACAAAGTTTTCCTCTTTATAATATTAGTGTAGATGTTACACATGGAAAGTGCATACCGTTACAATTACAACAAGCCCAAACACGACTCGGATTCTTTTTCTCATTATGGAGTTCCGGTACCTGACTCTTGGCTTCATCATCAGATCTGATGGTAGAATGATACTTATTGAACGCAAATGCTTCACTGGTTGTAGAAAATACCAAAATCGCTGTACGTTATCTTATAATTTTTTAAGAGTTTCCTTGATTTCGCCAAGAGTCCACCATCAGATTCCGACTTGGTGACTGAGACCATTTAGAACAACAAAAAAAAAATTTAATCGGTTGGCAAGCGACGGAGTTACGTGCGAACAAACATAAAAAAAGAAACATCCGAATTGAGAACCTCCTCCTTTTTTAGAGGTCGGCTAAAAAGACGTATCTGTAGTATATCAACTATCTGATGTCCACGACAAACCTCGTTGCTTAGTGTGGCTCTGGATGGCGCTGTGGGTAATATACAGCGATATTTATAATTATTTATTTTCTGACATTTTTGTGATGGTTTTCCTGCCTAGTAATCAGATTAGTAGCATTTGACGGAGTGGTCGATGGTTCCCTCAAGATAGATCCTCACAATACGAATCTTTATCTTCAAAATGTTTCCCCATTCGTAAGGAATTGTAAGTAGGTACTATTGGTGTAGTAATACACCAATAGTACCTACTTACGATTCTATTCACAAATACTAAACTTACTAAAGACAGTCAGCTGTCTTATTAAACCATGCACACATAGAACAATATTGCAAGCAAAGTTCTTTCGGTCAGGATGCGAGCCAACAGCCAACAAAAACATCTACACTTTACGACTGGCTAAGTTGTCGCACCAACTGTGCCTTCATGACGTCATAACTTGGAGACTTGCACACTGATATTAATAAAATACAACGAGTTTACTAGCTTATATTGCATGCTAGGAAATGTGGTAGGTACTGTTTTCTTGTAGGTCATTTTTCTTGTTCATCTGAAAGATTACTTGGTTCGTTCCCAATTCTGAGACACACTTCTCTCTCGGAGGGAATGGGCTGTGACCCACCCACCACGTGGACCCAGTGCGGGTTGATAGATATGATCCTCGAATTTTAGGTTCTAAGACATTTCGTTTCCTGACTATGTTTTCCATCACCATCATAACAAGATAATAATATGAATTACGTTACAATTCGTAAAATAGCCATAAAGTGGCATTTCGTTTCATGCACACGACACACTTGTAATTAATTTATAACTTTTCTTTACTCTTTTTTAAACTTTCACGATCAGAACACATTATTAAATAAATAATTTAAATTTTAATAATTATTATAAAACTTAAGAAGACGGGTATTTATCGCGAATTTACCTTTAATTTAATCCCGACGTTTCGACCGGATTGCACCAGCCGTGGTCGCGGGGAGACTGAAGTATTGGAGGTACCGCGACAGCAAAGTGAAGGCGTTTATTCAACTACCCTCACTCATCTTCATAAATGTTAATTAGGGCCGGGTCACACTAGGACAGCACACTACACTAACAGTGTCCGTATATTGAGGCGATTTCACTTGACGAGTACACTTAGTAATTACTGGATTCCAAGCTGAACAGAGTTTGAAGCCGTCTTCGCGATTGAAATTAGGGTACTTCTTGATCTCAATCGCTTCCCGAACCATTCTCTTATAATAGTGCTTCTCATGGGCAAGGATTTTTGGGTTGTGTAACTCCATCCAGTGGTTGGGTCCTGAGTCTATCACATATTCCGCTATAGCAGACTTGTTCGTTTGCCGATTCTTGACCGCTGCTAGTTGCGTTGAGCCTTACCTCCTGTTTATTTATTTGTAAGACGAAGGAGACTAGTGATCTCCACGACACAGGAAATCCTAATGTGGAGGCTAGTGACAATTCAACATTTCAACAAGTAATGCTCTCTTGAACAATGAAGCTTTTCATTATTATTATGTGAACTGCGTTTGTGACCATTTTAAGAATGTTATCATGATACAGCAATAGCAGCCATTTTACACCTAGTCTCAGGTAAAATTTCCAGAACTACATTCTTTGTGCTTTACGAGTTTCTGGCGTGCGTCCCCTTTTTCTCTATAGCCACATCTGCCGTCTCGTCTTCCTCTGAAAATAAGAACGTTGGTAGACTTTTGGCCTTGCTTTTAGGCCTACATAATTATATCTAAAACTTCTACCCAACATCACCTCTTTCTCAGAAACCAAACTAAACCACAAAGCGTCCAACAATACCATTCAACCAGCTTGACCATTCATAATCATGTCACATTCATACAGCCAGCATCTTGTACATAAATCACCCCAGTGCATAGTGATCACGATTCTCGCATCGGATGTACGCCTTCACAAAGGACCGACGATTCGACCTATTTGGATCTGTACCAGAATTCCGATCGACTGAAAAAAGAATGCCGATGGTGGAATGGTGCCTATTCTCATAGCAGTTTATTGGAAGGTTTTTTAAAATGAAGGCCGACGTGAATGGGGACTAATGTTTTGAATTCCCGGAATAGACGGGTCTTTGTTAGGTGTTTTTTTGGTGAAAGGTTTTAGGAATCTAGTTTGGGGATTTGAATTTTGATAGGAATGAAGGCAACTTAGTACCGTTTTGCCATTCATAGATAATGATTTTGGTAACATCTCGGCTGTAGGCCCCGAAGGCTTAGGCAGATGTACACCTATAAACGCATATGTCGCCACTAATGTTTTATATCTTTCATGTAAAAAGGAGTGAGCCTATTGCCAAGGGCACAAAGGCAGATTTCGTGGACCTAGGACCCAGGACTCCTATGCTCAGCAGTGAAACTCGTGATAATAAGACCATCGAGGCAATTGCAATGAATCTTTTTAATTACTGTCTTTTCGAACCTGAAAAAGCATTCAGTAGAACCTACTAGAAATTAAAACTGTCACTAGAATGTGTTAACCTAGATTAGTTTGCTAGTCGATGTGTCATCAAGTCCGCGTAATCCACTTGTAACTAGATTTTTATACTGCGTTTTCGATAACATCGTATGCTTTGTTATAGCCAAATGATTCATCATGTTGCATTTATGAGCTGATAACCTATTCTTATTGGATGACGTAAAAGTAGCACGTGTTCGTAGAACTGGTATGTTCCAGTTTAATCCGTGGTAAGCTTAGTTCCATTATGGGATGTTTCATATAATGTTTGTGGTTGTTACATAATAATAATGTAATTTTTTAGTGTTCATTCGAGCTGTTTAAAGCACTTTTCAGTGGTCGTTCATTCGGACCTGTTGGTTATAACTAGTACCAAGGTAATTGTACCACAATACGTAAGTAATAGGCGAGTGCTGCATGCATTATACAGTTCACAGAAAGCAGCTTGATCAATAGACGACAAAAAATATCTAATTAGTCCGTCACTTAGGTTATCAAAAAATATGTGACCCGTATTTTTTTTTGTTACGTATATCAACATTGACGAAGAAAAGAGGCTTTTAAAATTCTCAATACGTCACGACTTGGTATAATTTTAAGTGCTTTCCGACGTCACGAGCCCCCACTCCCGAGTTTTGATGCATTCTATCTTTGTTAATATTCATTGATTTATTTGCAATTTTTTGATACTATCGTTATGCCTATTATGCACACTGTTTTCATTTTCCATTTTTTATTTGTATTTATTTGCCAAGTATTGCCATTGCTTGGCAAAGACCTCGCCGTATCTTTCTAGATACTCTGCTTGTGCATCGCAGTGTACTTTTCCTATATTTTCTTACAATTTTCAGTAACTAAACCGAAGGGAATAATAATGTGTTGTTGTTGTAGATCGGTCACAAGTTGGAAGTCCTGTTAAATATACAGGAATAAACAACGGTAATTAAACCATAAATTATAGAACCCGAGTGCACAGTTAACGCTAAAAGCAAACGTTCCTACCACTCACATTTAGAGAAAATAATTGTAATTACTTCAGCCATAACACTTAACCTAAATAGGTGTGTAATACAGTATTTATCCCAATAGTCCGTCGGGGCAATTAAAACCTATTAAGACAATGGGGTTAATAACGCTGTAAAGGCTTGGTCACGAGCTTAGGTCCCAGAAAATGCCTGTTCACTCTTGCTTTGAAGAATGTTGATGGATGGAGAGGGAGAGAAAGAGCAAGGAAACTATGGATGGATTGTATGAGAAGTAATATGAAGGAAAAGGGAGTAAATGATAACATGACGGTTGATAGAAGAGAATGGAAGAAGAAAACGTTTTGCATAGACCCCAAGTAACATGGGACATGGTTAGGAAGATGATGATGACTCGCTTGCTTTGAAGAATAACGGGTTTTAGGTGGGGTTCGCAGATGCTGGCAGAAAGTTCCATGTTTTGTGCGTGGGCTTTACTATCACTATCACTACATATTACAAAACGTCATGTAAAAGTCTCCCGCCGCGCCTGTCTGTCCCTATGTATGCGTAGATCTTTAAAACTACGCAACGGATTTTTATGCGAGTTTTTTTAATAGATAGAGTGATTCAAGAGGAAGGTTTTAGAATATAATTTTAGGCGATCGAAGACGCGGCAACGGCTAGTATTTAATACACGAGGACACTCTTGGTCAATTATTACAATTTTTATACTACACTGCCCTAGCAACTACACTCGAGAGCAATGAATCCGGGTCACTTAAAGAATGTTAAAAATCTCGGAAACTAAAAATGATAGGTTAATGCAATAAATTGTATTTAATAGACTATGTAATACTCCTTAAATGAAAGTAAAAAAAATATGAGTCACCATACATTTTATTAACACAAAATTACATAAAGAAAAAAACTGCTGATCTCTCCTTAAAACAAAAATAGGAAACATGAAATTTTTGAACTTTATTACGATTTTCTTGAATTTTAATACTTCGTATTGCCTCCTCGTGCTTCCATTACTGCGTTTACGCGGTTTGGCATGCTGTACACCAAGTTCCTTATACGATTTTGGGGAATAAACTCCCATTCCTCTGTGAGAGCAATTTTGAGCTCACGAAGCGTGATTGGGGGAGGGTTTCGTTGTTTTACGCATCTGCCTAGCTCGTCCCAAGCATGCTCGATCGGGTTGATATCCGGGCTGCACGCTGGCCACTCCATACGAGTAATGTTCATCTCTTGAAGGTAGTCATTCACAATCCTACCTGTATGAGGTCGGGCATTGTCATGCATAAATATAGCATCCTCACCTAAATTGACCATAAATGGACCAACGTGATCATTGAGGATTTCTTCCACATATCTTACGCTAGTTAAAGAGCCGTTTTCTATGATCACCAGCTCTGTGCGACTTTCAGAAGAAATTTCGGCCCACACAAGTACAGACCCACCACCGTAGGCTACTTTTTCTTCGATGCATGCTTGCTTGAATCTTTCCCCTGGTCTTCGATACACTCTGTGTCTTCCATCGTGCTTGTAGAGCATAAATTTTGATTCGTCGGAGAACATAACTTTTGACCAATCTTCAATACTCCAATTTACGTGGCTCTGGGCATATCTTAGTCTTGAAATACGATGCCCACGCTCCAGTTTAGGGCCGTTTGCAGGTCTAAGGGGTTTTAAGTTAGATTCAGCAAGACGACGTCTTACTGTCCATGCACTTGGGTTACTTCCTCCGAGGCGTCGAAACTGATTTGTGAGTTCAGTTCCTGTGAGAAAGCGATTTCGAAGCATGGTGTTCACCAAGTATCGGTCTTCTCGTGCTGAGGTACACCTGGTTCTGCCCGTTCCTGGTCTGCGTAGGTTAGAACCAGTTTCTTCGTAACGTCGGAGAACTCTTTGTACTGTTGACAGCGACACACCGACAGTCCTGGCTGTATCGCGCTGACTCCGGCCGGTTTCCAGCATTGTAAGTATTCTTGTGCATTCTTCAGGCGTAAGCGACATAATTTCAGCTTGAATAATGAATATAGAGCACTATCAACATGGTTTATGTACCCACATATATGACAGATTACAAACAAAAGCAAAACCAAATGCTGTAATTTCGTAGTTCCATCTTCGAAAGTGGCCCTTTTTCAAATTTGATTTTTTATGATATAACTTTACAATAACTAAGAAGTTTTAATACATTCATTTAAGGAGTATTACATTGTCTATTAAATACAATTTATTGCATTAACCTAGCATTTTTAGTTTCCGAGATTTTTAGGATTCTTTAAGTGACCCGGATTCATTGCTCTCGAGTGTAAAACACAGTCGTCCAAAAACTAAAACTCGCCTGGAAACTTTTAAAACTAAACTTTTGTCTAAATTACCACTATTATCAACCAATGATGATCCCAACCAACATTATAACGACTTTTTTAGTATGTATTGCACACAATTTAATACCACTTTTATTCCTAAGACTATCTCGGTTAGTAGTAACGCTTCCTTCAACGACTGGGCCACTATTGGTATTCATAAGAGTCGAAAACGACTTTATGAGCTGTATGCAGAGCGGACTTATATAAACACTGTAGAATTTAAGTTATATGTTAAGAATTATTCTAAAATATTTAAAAAAGTTTGTTTTATAGCAAAGTCGCGTTATTTAAGTTCTAAAATTAAAAATAGCAATAACATAATTAAAATGACATGGAACATTATTAATAGCGAAACGGGAAGGTCTTGCAACCGAAATAGTGACTACAGCCTTGCTATTGGCGATACAATTTTGAATTCAGACACACAGGTTGCCACAGCCTTTGAAAATTTCTTTGCGGATATTCCCGTATCGACTACTAAATCGCTAAACTCGTCACCTGCTGCTGCCGAGTCTTTACTAAGGGAAAATGTTTCAGTCTGTGATTCAGAATTTAATTTCGAATATGTCACATGTAAAGATATAATTAAAACTTTTCACACATTAAATGTTAAAAAGACCGCCGATCTATGGGGTCATTCTGTGGACGTTGCTAAGTCCATTATAAACATTGTAGCTCCTTCTTTAGCTGTTATATTTAATGATTGTATTGACCGTGGTGAGTTTCCTGATCTAATGAAATATAGTAAAATAATACCACTGTTTAAATCGGGTAGCACATCGGACCCCACTAATTATAGACCCATTTCAGTACTACCCACATTTAGTAAAATTTTTGAAAAACTAATTTTAGAACAAATGCAAAGATTTTTTAATAAACACAAGTTATTGCATAACAAACAGTTCGGATTTACACGGGGTCGTTCAACTACTGATGCCGGTGTTGAACTTTTAGGACATATTTATAATGCCTGGGAAGATAAATGCGATGCTTTGGGCATTTTTTGCGATTTGTCTAAGGCTTTCGATTGCGTTCTTCATGATACATTAATCAGGAAACTACACCACTACGGGATCCGTAACGCCTCTCTGGATCTTCTTACTTCATATTTGAGTGACAGGATTCAGAGAGTTGATGTTAACGGAAAAAGATCTCCCGGTTCCGTAGTTAGAATGGGGGTGCCCCAGGGCTCAATTCTCGGCCCGTTTTTGTTTTTGATTTATATAAATGACTTGCCTTACCTCATAAAAGATAACCATGACATAGTATTGTTTGCAGATGACACTTCTCTTTTATTTAAACTCAAACGCCAGCAATTAGTTACGGACGATGTTAATAGCGCCCTGGCAAAAGTCGTTAATTGGTTCAATGTTAATAATCTACTCCTTAATGAGAAAAAAACGAAATGTATTAAGTTTAAGATACCCCACGTAAGACAAGTGGAAACTAGGGTACTAATCAAGGATGAAGAATTGAAACTGGAAGATAACACAGTGTTCTTAGGCATAACTTTGGATGATAAGCTTCAGTGGGGCCCGCATATAGACAAATTGGCAAAAAAACTTAGCTCAGCAGCATACGCCGTTAGAAAAATTCGTGATCTAACTGACTTAGAGACATCTCGTTTAGTTTACTTTAGTTATTTCCACAGCGTGATGTCGTATGGTATTCTCTTGTGGGGCAATGCCGCCGATATTCAGACAATATTTGTTTTGCAAAAAAGGGCTATTCGTTCTATTTATAAATTAAGTCCCAGATACTCCCTCAGAGAAAAATTTAAAGAGATTAATATTCTCACTGTGCCCTCTCAGTTTATTTATGAAAACCTTTTGTACGCGCATAAAAATATTAAATTGTTTAAAAAATACAGTGATATCCACAACATAAATACGAGGAACAAACATAAATTTGTTGTTCCTGCAACGAGGCTCAAAAAAATAGGGGGTACGTTCAGATGCCAATGCATACGTTTCTACAATAAACTTCCGACCCATATTCAGGCACTAAGCCTAAATAAATTCAAATTGTTCATAAAACGAAAGCTATGCCTGAAAGCCTTCTATCATGTTAATCACTATCTCGAAGATAAAAAGGCTTGGGATTAAGCTGCTCCAATTTGCTCTGTGAATGTTGAAATTTCGGACTTTGCTTGTTTATTATTGATTCCTTTAACTGTATACACTGTGACATTGAATGATTTGACATGAATACTTAGTTCAGTATTTTATATTTATTTTTATTTTTTACTTTACTTATTTTTTATGTGTGTGTTTATTTGACATGAATATTTACTTGTGACTGTCATGACATTTAATGATTTGACATGAATACTTAGTTCAGTATTTTATTATTTTTTACTTTATTTTTGTTTATTTTATGTGTTGTATTTGACATTTCGTATTTTTATTGACATTCGTTTTTGTAAATTATTATTTATTTTATTTAATAATTGTGAATGTGAGGACCTTGTGGGTCACTTTTTGTTGTCTTTTTTTTCCCACGACTGTCTGGCAGTTTGAGTACTATAAGCGACCTACCCAAATGTCCTTTCTTTCGTATTGTTCGTCGTTTCGTTGAGCTCCTTGAGTTAAAAGTCGAGCTACACGATAACTGACAAATGCTTGCACTGACTGGACAGGTCCACTCAAATCTGTATGGTTCTTTCTTCAAAAGACCATCTCAGACACTAATCTGCATAGTTCTCATGTAAGTTGAACAAGATTGTCTGGACTTTAAAAGAGACTATGACCTCTGAGTTTGTTTCGGCTGTTTCTTCTCAGAGTAGTCAGGTACGAAACACCGGCCCCATCTAGTTTAAAAAATAAGGACGTGTAAAAGTGTTTGTGAAAACCAATTTGCAAAATAAATATCATTTATCATTTATCATTTATCATTTATCAGTACCAACTTTGTTGCAAGTATTCATATTATGTTGGCTGACCAAAGCCAGAGTTTATGGTCTGGATGAAAGAATTGATACGTCTAGTTTAAACATAAAATTGCCAATATACAGGGTGAAATTGAATAGATGCGACAAATTTAAATATACAATAATACGTGTTGTCAAGAAAATGTATAAAATATCAAATGTAAAATTAAAAAATAATTGATCAGTGTTACGAAAACCGTTAAAATATTAAAAGTATCGAAAAATCTCGTCCGACTCATCGCAGTGCTCAATATAGCGGTCATTTACCTAATTTTGCCTTAATTTTTCTTATTTATTTTGCATATTACTGAAATACCGATAATTCGTACTTAAATAAAGATAATAACATCAATGGACCTTTTGAAAACGAAATCGCATAATTTTTTTTAACGATTTAGATTGTAGAAAAAACAGTTTATAATTACTATGTTACTGTAACTGAAGATCCAATTTCATTTTGTCGCATTTATTAAAATTCACCCTGTATTGGGCTTGAAAACGTCTAATTGATCACATAGATAAAACTTCTTGCTACAAATTGCACTTACTAAGTTTGGAACTTTGGACAACGTTTGACGTGTTCGAGGAAATCGTGAGGAATCCTTCTCGAGAGCAAGGCTTCTTACGGGAAGGTTCATAAAGGTCCAGGAAAATCTTTTTCAAGGTCAAAGTCATTCCTAGATCTTTATGAGCTTGGAGGGCCGTATTAATCAAATCAAAATAATTATTAATTTCGAACAACAAGGTCCATATGGGTTAGTAAAAAAGAACTTAAGAACTATGTTAGCGATTAGAAATTAGGAGAAATAATTTTCATTTTTGTCAGCACCCTAATGTGATGGCACAAAATAGGGCAGTCAAATTTGTCCGCAATGACCGCCAGAATGCCATTGCCGCTAGCACGAACTCTGCTCAATAATGAAGCAACTTTTTGTATTAATGATTTTGATGATTATAATTCTGTAACTACATAGGTACGTTTTACTGTCGCGAATCATATTTACATCAACATAGGACCTAGCATTGACCTACAAATTGCAAAAAACGTGAGAAAATTTGAATTTCGCGAACTGCTCTGGAGCATCCATCGTAATGTTATTTAGTTTTTTTTTCTGTCATTTTGTCTGATGAATGTCATGTCCCTGCGATAAATAAATGCTTCCCTCGTACACAACGTGTAACGTTGAATGCGTCAAACCTGAACATAGTTTGATCAGAATCACGAGCAGAATCAATTGAACCACTTTTTAACATAAGTCCCATTTTCCAAAAAATCTTCATAAAAAATGTTGCCCTGTCTATTTATTAATAGGCCATCACGTGCGCAAACCCGCCAAAATAGGTAAACAAACAAACAAAAATGGCTGTCGTCCAATTTAAATGCCAATACGCGGGATAATAATAGTTCTTGCCAGTAAATCGAATTGCCAGTAAAACTAAAACAAAACATAATTCCTTTATTTTTTTTAATAAAAAAAGAACACGTTATACCTATATCTAGGTACCAACAAAATCTTAGCCGTGCACTTGCCTCAAAACTTCACATTTCACAGCAGAAAGCAGCAGTAATTCAATACAGCGCACAAATATAAAGTGTGCTCTAGAATATTCTTAGCACGCACGGCTCACGAGTGGTCGCATCCCTACTAGGTACTCCCGTGAATTCCGTATTCACCTACATTTAGCTGGTGCTAGTTGGTAGTCTAACGACGGAGCGTTTTCATGTCCGAAGAGTTCTTTGGACGTGGCATGTTGGTGCTGGAGGATTTTACTAAGATCTGGTGAAGAAGATAGGGTCTCAAATTGCTTGCAATATAAGGTAAGCACAGTTTTTGTGGAGTTTGTCTTTAGACTTGAATGGCTATACACCCTGTCTTTGGTAGACAGAATATATGCGTTTCCTTAAGAAGTTCCATTTTTTTCGTCGGGTAACAAAAGCAGGGATTAATATAGCAGCGCAAAACTATCGGTTGAAATAAATGCTTTGAATTAGACTTGGTATTAACAAACAAAATCACATCTACAAAGAAACCAACAGGGGACCCAAATCCTACATCAGCGAAAACAATCACAAAATCATCCGTAATTAGAGCTAACAGCAATTTATTAGCGTAATCTCGTCTTACGCACACTAACACAAGTAGAAAGAAGTCATCCAATCAACAGTAACTGTCCCAACTGTACCAAGATAACATCGGACTAAGGAACTCTGTATTTTATCCTCGATGCCGCATTCACAAACATTCGTAAATCAACTGAAGGCGTATATTTCCTCGTCCAAAAGAAAAATGTTACGTTCGCGCAGAGCATCGGAACATGTACTTTAGGTGCTCCGGAAAATACCTAGTTTGATATTCAAAAACCATTATTCTTTATACCTTTCGCGAGGCAATATTAACTTATATTGAAGATCGTAAGTTATGTAAAAGCGCAGATTCTCCGCTCTTTTGTTCTCTTTAATATAGTGTTACAATGTTACTTGTACGGGTTTATCCAATCGCAACAGAGTATCGTATCTGTGACGTATATCGACGTTTCCAGGCATAATGTTTTGATCGTATCGTAAATTTTCGTTTGATAACTTTCAGGAAAATCTTCCCACATTTCACCTCGCGCTATTTATTCTTGTTCACATTTTCGGGACGTTACCACGCGAGTAAGACTTGGACATGTCGTATCGAAGTCGTTCACACTCGGCTGGCTACGAGGGTCGCTCGGACCACATTTGTTTAACTTCCCCGTCTGTGAACTTTGGAAATAACAAGAAGGAACCCGGCTTCTAAACTGCATGAGATGTGAAGCTGCCGGCACTTAATTATTTCTGACTTTATTTACTTGGAACCAAGACAGATAAATTTATCGCTGCAGTTCTTCCGTTTTCCTGTAATTTACTGCGAATAGTTGCACTCGTCTGTGTTGTAGAAAGCGCCTCTGCCCTTAATCACACTTAAACCCATTTTCGCCATTTAACACCCAAAACTTGAGTACATTTTCTTATGCACAAAACAGATATATTTGCGGCAATTAGGTGTTGCTACTATCCATTTGGCTTAATAATTACCTCTGCGGTGATATTAATCGCGATGCGGGCGGGAATGTTCAGAAATTTTCTTGGCTCCAGTTTCGGAGATAATGGTACTCGAGACTGGTAAAATATCGCTCGACACTTGCGACATATTATGACGGTAGATCATTCGAAAATGTTCGGTGCAGAAAATAGGCGTTGCTTGGCAACCTGGCAATTAATTGGTGATGTTAATATGAGCTTTGTTGTATGGCCTGTTCTTTTCTCTTCCCATTTTGTTGTGCTAAGATGTTGTGCTAGGCAAGAATTTTTTAGCACACCCTTTTTCCATGGGTGTAGGCGGAAAATATAGATCGCCATACATACTTCTTCTTCGACCAAGATCATTCATGGTTTTAGATAACTGCTGAAGAAGCAGTTATCTAAGACCGTTACGTCGTTAGCGTGTCGATGACAATCTTATCGGGTCGGCAGAATTGAGCCACTAGTTTGGCGCCTTCATCAGCGTCCATCAGACATATAGTTAGGTTCGGCCACACATCGGTTGAGATCTATCACCCGAAGCACGGGAACGCAGTGTTTGCTTCTCCCGGAGTTAGCTTAGCATACTATCCACCAAATGCGCAGCGGACCTACTTTCAGGCTGTGTTCTGCAACGATTCTCATTAATTTTGGGTACCGAGTCCCCAATAAGTCAAATATGTAATTGCCTCTGTTAATCTGAGCCACACATCACTAACCAGGGCCCTGTTTAACAAACGTTACAAATTGTTAATTGTAATTGTATTTTACAAGTTTTAAATCCTATCACAGGTTTATGTTTAATAAAAAATACAACTTGCAAATTGACCAGCATAGAAAACTGTCAAAATTGATAAATTTTACCTACAGTTTTACATAATTATTTTGGTTAAATAAACATGTTCTCTTTACAGGTGACAATTATTGTAAGGTTTATTAAACAACACTTGTTATACAACTTTACAAAAATGTCACTTATTTACAAAATTGTCGGATTGTAACGTTTATTAAACAGGGCCCAGTCGTACGCTCTATAGTTGTCACCGTAAAATTGTCAAACACGTTATATTACAATATAACGTGTTTTTTCTCGCGATATTATAATGTCTCGAATTATTGTCAACTGAACATGCGGAAGTATCTCTGCCCCCATAATCGGGACTTGGGGCACCCCCCCGTTAGGTTAGTTAGGTTCCTTTAAACCCTGCACTCGGAAATAGGAAGCTCCGCCGACTACGCTTTTTAGGGGGAATATAAAGTGTTTTAAGGTTATGTTATATTAATCGGTATTTCTCAGGAATGGTGCATTATCTTTTCATGAGAGTTGTGCCACTGGGCAAGGGGGACCCCTCCTTCCCTCGACACCGTGTAAGTTGACTACCATCGCATGCATTTCACGAAAAATAATGCGTTTTGTTGTAAGCAGTATGTTCATTTGACAATAATTCGAGACTTTATAATATCGCTCGAGATATTACAATATAACGCACCCATAACTTTGTACCAGATTTAATATAATTGATTAAATCTATTACTCCTCAGCTGAAATTCAAACACAAATCTGCCGTCAGAATGAAACCGCCCATTTCACTATTCGTCATCTTTATCGATGGCTTCAGTCCGGATTGAAGAGCCCCTATTGAAATGAATTCATTAGTCAGAGAGTCGGCCGTAATATTTTAGCGGATGAATAGAAGAAATTATTTCGCATCGCTGCCGAGGGCATTCATCAAATCCGAATTGGATGTCATCACGTTCGAATCTGGTTCTTATTGCCTTGTGATAGGAACGTAGATAAATCTAAAGAAGATCTCGTTGTTTGTGTTGAGCTGGTAACGTATGAGGTTTTGTTTCTAAGCCATATGTTTGTTTCGGCTCTATCTGTCTGTTTTCGCCTTTCGTTGAGATGTTCCGCACGGGAGCGTTAACTAAAGATAGTCTTTATTTACCACAACCTTCTTTCTGTCTTGTTCTTTATTGAATTGTATGTTTGTATTGAGAATTTAGTTTGTCTGTTTAGTTAGCTGTAATTAATTTTTTGCATATTTAAAGACGTATCTTTTCAAAGTGATGTGCTTCTGCGACAAGTCTTATAGTCCGCAATCACAGAGAGTAGATTTGTGACACATCAGTGGGAGCTGATTATACTTAAGTCGATGTTTAAAATAACACCCATCGATTCTCCACTTACTTTTCCATCGGTCGTCGACATTTCAACCCTGTTCCAACACTAATAAAAACCATTATCCAGTTTTACAACAGGCACGTCTGTAACGCGTAAATATACGACAGTTTGGTCGCTTCCCTCTTAACAAATGTATTCGCCCTTTATTACAACACATTGCGTCGGTGCCGCGCCCGCGCCGTGCCGTTAAAATTACATCAACAAAATTACTGTTGGCCAAATTGAAAGTTACGTCTTTTGGGCCCGTGTCAAAACAACACTATTAAGCTTGGAGCTTACTGTTAAGGGATGGAGTAGTTTTTTCTGACCTCACTTTGTATCCGATGTAACACTGAGGATTTGATGCACCTGAGTAGTTTCCAGTAAAGATTAACGATATTTCGGGACAAATCGCCTTTTGACTTTTGACGAAGATACCGCGAAATTCAAAGTTTCTTACGTTTATTTAGTTTCCGTACCTCAAGGGTAAATCAAAAAGGAACTTCTATAAGATCACTTTCTTATCCGTCTGTCACCACCGATTTTCTCAGGAACGGATGGACTTGGAATTTTGAAACGACGCTTTTTAAATTCTCAATACGTCACGCCGTGGTATAATATTTAGCACGTTCTGACGTCACGAGCCCCCCTCCCACTCCCGAGTTTTGGTTTGTTTTATCTTTGTCAATAGTCTTTGATAACAAAAACAACTGAAGTATTAAATAGATTTGCAATTTATTGATGATGGAAACTAGCCTATTCCGGCTATAGCAGTGTTAGTCTAAACCAGTCAGGTTTTCCTATAATTTTGAAAGCCAATAATTCTCACATATAGCTTGCTTCCGTGTGCGGATACCCTTGTTTTTTCGCATGTCGATATTGGGCGAAGTGATTATTTTCAGGGAAATACGAGTTCGGGTCAGTTTCAGCGGTTTTTTGCGAAAACCCATATTCATTCCGCCGCGTTATTGATTCGTTGTTGAAAGATTGAATAGGTGCATTTATTTGAATTGAAAAATGTGGATATTGCTTTTGTGTTGATGGGGGAATATTTAATTACATTTTTGTGGTTAATAAATGTTTATTGAGCGAGGGACTTTTTGTATTGTATTGCAAAGGTGTACTTTTAAAAAATATTCACCCATTTTGTCGTGCACGTTTAACTCCGCTGTAGGGTATTTTATTTCTTTTAAAATATGATTTATGTCGTAGCTTATCAAGCAGTAGATATATTTCAGACATTCTATAACTACTTAATTATTATGAACTTTGCCCAAATCACCAGAGATATCGTAACAAAATCTCCGATTCAAGTTAACTTTAATAGTTAACTTGGATCGCAGATTTTGTTACGATACTCATAAATACGTACTCAAAATTATAAATTCGAAAGTAACTGTATTTTACCTATTCACGTCTAAATCTTTATAGCAAACGACGTAAGGTACTTTTTATCCTCAGTCGCGGACAATATTACAGAAGAAAAGAATATAATAAACATTTATTAATTAATGGACAGCACAACACAATAGAGCAGAACATACATACATTATAAAAACAAACAGCTTAACAATTAATTAAAACAGCTCAACTGCGCTGAACATGCCCATAACGAAAGGATAGCCAACTCAGCATATGCTGGGTGTAAAACACTCAGCATGACATTAAATGTTATCCAAAACATTTAGTTTTAATTTCTCGATAAAGATCCAGTCCTGGATCCAAACGTATCATTTTCTTGAGTATAGCATCCTAGCATGTACATAATCTGTGGCTCCCCGTACTGCACTGTACTGTATCCAAGTCGTCTTTTTCGTTTCGCGGAATGAAAACGAAATGTTTTGCTGAAGGCGCTTAGACGAGCTAAATTAGCAACTCTATTTGTGGTGGTTCAAACTTCGTTTGAAATGCTGTTAGAATAAAGTTCTAATCAGCTTGCTCTACAAAGTGGTTGTTACGTCAGCCACTGCGGGCCAAATAGCGCGAAATGAGTGGTTTCGATCGACTTACAAAAAAAACTATTGATTGGATTAAAAAACTGAAACAGTATCATGCTAATATATTGCTTGTAGAATAATTTGCCAATAAATCAGAATGAGCATATTAGTATGTTTTTATTGTTTGAAAGATATTATTAGAGATAAGTTCGTGATTTCTTTTTATCGAGCCAAATTAATTGTATTATGTTTTCAAAACAGTATCATGCTAGCATATATCCTAAATAATATCATATATTTTTCAAGTCTTGTTTATAGCAGTGAATCATATACTTTTAGCAATTATAAAACTCGCGTTTAGCTCATGTAATCGCCTTAATATTTAAGGCACAATTTGGTTTTTTATAACATAATTATTAAATAAAACATGCATCATCATGATCTGCAGCCTATAATGTTCCCAATGGTGGGACACGGCCTCCTCTCAATGAGAGAAAAAAAAACAAAAAGCTAAAACCTTAATCCTTTCTACATACCTGAAATTCTCTCACAACAATATCATGACTATTCTCGCACTAGTGCTGGTAACGTAATAGTTTGTGCCACAATACTATTATTACCTCAATAGGTAACAACTCACATGACCGCAACGCGTTGCTCCATTTAATTTGGCCCACATAAGTTATTCGCATTATTATTGTCAGTTTAACCAATAGTTTTAACGAGTATTGTTTAACTAGGAAGTATATTATTTCACTGTAATAATATGAGATGATGATGTAAATACTGGTATTCAGCTCCGGTTAGATTGGAAGCCGACTCCAACATAGTTGGGAAAAGGCTAGCCAGATGATGACTAACTTACGAGTATTTGTTTAATATTAAACGAACATTTGACAAAGTTCGATCAAGACAGAAGTTAAAAATCTAAGAGAAGTAATGGCGTCGATTCTGTTGTGCACTAACTAAACTTAATTTAGGCTATTGCTATCTTTTACTAAAAGACAGTGCGAGAAAAAGACGACTATAGCTATGAACTAAGTTAGAGATGTCAAACCAGTTTATGCCTTGCGCTTTACCGTGTTTTTACGTGCACCCTTCATTTGTATGGAAATATTAGTCCCAATTAAATTTGACAGCTCTAAATTACGTCCGTCTCTGTCTCGTTTTATTAGAGAGAAAAAGATAGCAATAGCCTTAATAAAGTTTAGTTTGTGCACCACAGAATCGACACCAATATCCTGCTTCACACGTTAAATGTTGGTTACTGAATTCACCGTATTCTTCGACATTGTACGTTGTTCAAATCATACGGAAGGAAATGGCTGACCATCATTCCTATTCAACCCGACAACCGTGAAGACGTCCGAGGAAGCTCGCGTACAGTCGAAGGATTTAAATCGTTAGATTGGATGCCTTGACATACAGAAAAACTATCGCCTTTATTCCATGGGGGTAGGCATACAAATACCGCCACCTTATGTAGGTGGCGGTACAACCGTTACGGGTAGTCAGTGGCCCAAAAGTCTTGGAGGTCGTATAGGCAGTCGTTCCATGTAAAATACTGGTATTCAGCTGCATACGGTTAGACTAGAGACCGACCCCAATATCCCAACTATGCTGGCTTGGTAGATGATGATGGCCCATAGATTAACTAATAACGAACATAAAAAAGTAAATGCAAAACCACTTCAGATTAGAGGCTACGATCCTTGCAATCCCTCTTTCTTAATGGATACCTACGCTAGGGCGAATTTAATAGATCGCATTTGACACTTCATCAAAATACAACAACGTAATCTTGTAACGGCTGGAATACTATAGTATTTATATATTCGAAGTTAGAACTGCACAATTGCTTAAATAATAAAATAAAATCCATTTATTTCAGGTTTTCCCATATTATAAATTACACATAAAGAGACACGACATAAATACAAATCACAAATTAACATAAAAATGTAAAAATAATAATAAAAAATAAAAAAGTAATAATAAAAATAACAATCATAAGTACCATGTCAACAAATCATAAATAGATACAATGTCCGGGAAATCAAATCAATGTCATGTAAAAACTGAATCGGAAATTAATTAATAATAAAAAATTAAATAAAATTAACTTAAGTCTTTTATTTATTGTAATAATGGCAAAAAAAGGTAACTTTTACTTTGAACTGACAGGTGTCAAATTTGATCTATTAAATTGGCCGTACTTTAATGGTACCTAAATACAGTGAGACCATATCCAACGATTTCAATCTCTGAACACAGTCACACACACTGACCAATGATAGATCTATCCACCCCAGTATTACAGTATTCCCCTACCTCGCACGTGACGTTTATGTTAAGCAGGGTTCACACAATCAGGCCTCGCGTGACTAAAGCCGGCTGTTCATTCAGCGGCTGGCAAAAGACGGCCATTCACAATCAGTTTAATTGCCGCGTCGAACGTCAGTGTGAAACGCGTTTGACGTGTTGTGGTGTTCGGGTTTATTGGCAGCTTGAATTTGAATTTGGAATTTTAGGTGGTTGTAAAAGCTTCAGTTGTTTTTGGGTGGTATTAAGTGCCAGTACCGACTGTTCGTGAAGAAATCAACATGATTGAGAGATATTTCTCGAAGGCACGTAAAGTCCAGTCAGAGGGCCCATGGGCGGTATAAAACTCTGATACCAGGTTAGGCACTGACCGCACGATAAAGAAGAAGTACCGACTTTGAAGTGATGACAATTCGGAATAGTCAAGATGTTTCGTTTCCAGATTTTGGCGCTGACCATAAATGTTAAAGATACCTAAATCGAAAAGAAGACTAGCCTTCATTCAGTATTTTGTTTATTTATTTATTTATTGAATTATGGCACTCCAACGACTTATTCACTAATACATTCTTTGGGGTTATGTAACAATTTTAGCTTAACATCTAGAGTGAATTTGTCACTTACAGGTGTGCACAGCACTCACATATGCATTTCAAGTTTTAAAATATAACTTAAAGTACTTTAAGCACAAATACAAACAAAACTAGGTACACGAAAACTAAAAATTAAGAAAAGAAAAGAAAATTAAATAACTAAATTTAATTTTTTGCTCTAAGGAATAACACAATTAATGAATATAACTAATATGTAAGTAATAATATTAACTTGGAAATTATAACAATATGAATATGAATGCCTAAGTAATTAGTGTCTAAGTAATAAAATAAAATAGACTAATACAAATATTAATATTATTTTGACATATCCACAACAACACACAGAGCAGCTCGTGGCTAAATAATAACAGCCGCTCGGGTCGATCTTTAAGTTAAGCCATGCTTGCCTAGGTTGGTCTGGATGGGTGACCACCCTTACGTACCGAGTATCCTCCGTGCCTCGTTAAGCACGTTAAGCTGTTGGTCCAGGCTGTCATTTGGCCATCATTGACAGTCGTTACAGGTAGTCAGTGGCCCCAAGTCTGACACCAGTCTTACCAAGTGGTATCGTATTTCCCAGTATTAACTGGGTTGTGGAGGTCAGATAAAATACTGGTATTCAGCTGCATCCGGTTAGACTGGAACCCGACCGCAACATAGCTGGGAAAAGGCTAGGCAGATGATGATCTACAACAACACACCTAGGTTCTTCAAGCAAATTTTTGTATGTTTAAAAAAACTGTGATATCAACATTCAGTCTTGCTCGCATATCTTAATAACTTTCCTCACATTACATTCAGTTTTGTATCAGATAAAAACGTCTTCAATCTACCACATATTTTGTTACATAAACAACTTCATAAATAACCCCAACTGAAAACATTGCTGTCTATACGTAAGTCTAAAACATCAACTTTTTTGTTTTCAGGTAAGTACCTAACTGGCTACATACATCATCCTCATGGACTGAGCGGCGGTTTATCAGACTGCTTGTAACCTAGGTCAGGTACAAAAGGTAAGTCTGAATCTTTTAGGATTTATGAAGTACAGAGATACGGATGTTTAGGTACTATTGTTACATACAGGGTGTAAACCTCCTCATCACAAAGCCGTTAACCAAGCATTCTGTACATCAAATTAAATAAGTTTACGCAAAAATTATTGCTGGGAAACAATTTTTTTTTTGAGGTTATAAATGATGTTTTGTGGTAGAACTCAATGTAACGCACTTTAAACATTGTGCTGATGGATGGATTGAATAGGACGGGGGTCGTGGAGGTCTTAAAAAAACTAGTACTTAAAAAAAAGTAGTGAAAAAGTTGTAACTTTGACCCCCCATATCTCCGTAACTAGATGGTTCCCAGGTATGGCGTAGAACAAAAAAAATATCGCAATGATGGGGAGAACAAGTGCCTTTCGGTTTCGTGAAGAGGTGTACAAGGTTTACACCCTTTCTGTATATTAAGTATGTATTTACAAACGAAAAGTATATATGTGGTATATCAACTATCTGGTGTCCACGACACAAGCCTTGCTTAGTGTGGCACTAGATGGCGCTGTGTGTAATGTCCAGCGATATTTATTATGATTATTATTTTAGAGTAAGTATTTCGACTATCCTCCTTGGCCCGGATTAAGCCATATTGATCTCGGCTGCCACGTGTAGATCTTTGACAGATACAGGTAGCCAGTGACCCCTAAGTCTGACAACCAGTCTTACCAATGGGTATCGTATTACCTAGTACTAACTGGGTAATGGAGGTCTCAGAAAGGCAGTCGTTTCAATTAAATTACTGATATTTAGCCGTATCCGGTTAGATTGGAGGCCGCAGTTAGTAAAAAGCTAGGCAGATGATGGTCGGACTATTCAGAAGAAACAAATGTATTTCTTCATTTCTATGAAACTGAGTGTAGGTGCATGAAATAGGTGTGCCTATTTCATGCGTTCTACGATGGGAATTTTTAAGTAGGTAAGCTAACAACTTATTAAAACACCATAAACCTGTACCACTGAGGAATATGCAAGAAATACAAAACTCTTTTTATTTATTAAAAATGCCTTGCATTGGCGCTTATAAACATTATGGTGAGCTTGTTTAAGTTTCTAATACATTACTTATTTTACCATTTATTGTTTTACGTAGCATGTTTTTGGTGAAACGGAATGCACTCTCAAAACTCGTCCTCGATAACGGCGGTAGTGGCATCAAAATTAATATTTCAAAAAATAACTTTTATTTGAAATGTAGGTGAAGTTGCTCCACGATTTTACTATAATATCGTTATCGCAGTTTTGCTTTACTAAAGCACATACAATTAGTAAAATTACTTTATTAAGGCCAAAAAAATAGATGTAAACAAGGTCGATTTTGATAAATGACGTCAAAGTATGGTCGCGACAATCACAGACGTCTGTCATAGAAAATTGCAAGAGTAGTATTATTTTTAAGCGACAAACAGTAGTTGAAATTAACTTTTAATAGTTTTCTTGGGTTGATAAAAGTGTAATTAATAGATTTAAGTGGAAAAAAAAGACATACATATTCCCTATTGCATAAAACTACAGGTAGATGGCATATTTTTTTTCAGCGCCGAGTAAATCAGACACTTTAAAGCCCTCTTGAGTCTTCTAAATCCATTTCGGAAAGCAAAGTTTCAAAACTTCGACTCGAAGAACTTTCGAGATGAGCCTTTCGCTTTTATTTTCTTTAATTTCATATTCCCTGCAGACTTTTCAACTCTTCAGTTTTTACCAATTGGGGATTTTTTTTTAGAAATATTCGTCGCTAGCTTATTTGGAGATAAACTCTTTTAAGTCTGTAATGGACAAAGTTGGGGTCTTAAAACCTGTTAAGTATCTGGGTTAAATTTTGAAGATTTAAAATGGGTTCAGTTTTTAAGACAGTTATTAGGGTGCAGCCAGACAGGGTGTAATCGATGTCTACGTTGCGCCGCCTCAAAATATACTAATCTCATACATTTTATGTCTCAAACCAATCAGTTAGAAGTCGTCGATTGACTACGGTCAACAAAGCAATGTATTAAAAAGTAATATTGTCATAGTTAAAAAATAAACAAAAAATCACGCTTAAAAGTGACGTCACTTTATTTCTAGTTTTTTCTCAACATCAACTCTCTAATTTTATACCCATATCATAAGAATGGGAGTCCGCCATATAAAATAACATTATGCATTGTCATCGAAACTAAACCTATATGCAAAATTTCAGCTCTATTGGAAACCGAGAAGTGGGTCAAATTTAACCTCTAAGATTTTTTACATAGTAAGTTACAGGAGAAGCTAATAATACGCATATTAAAAATATGGCGAATAATTTTACGACAGGTGGCAAAACGACATTAAACCAGAAATAAATGAAAAATTGACTAACTTTCGGACAGAATTCTAGTTACACCCACCATAATGTATCTACCAGCTACAAATTCTGTCTAAGATTGATGAGGAGCTCGTGGCTAAATAATAACAGCCGCTCGGGCCGATCGTTGGTCCGTGGATGGCGGGTGACCACCCTTACATTCCGAGTTTCCTCCGTGCCTCGGAAAGCACGTTAAGCTGTTGGTTCCGGCTGCCATTTGTAGATCTTGGGCAGTCGTTACAAGTAGTCAGTGACTTAAAAAGTCTGACAACCAGACTGTACAGTGGTATCGTATTATCCAGTATTAACTGAGTTGTGGAGGTCAGATAGGCAGTCGCTCCATATAAAATACTGGTATTCAGCTGCATCCGATAAGACTGGAAGCCGACCCCAACGTATACTCTTTTTTTTAATCTCGTAGACTAAACTGACATTACGAGTGTTGTCAGTTTATTGCAATTCTAAAATAGTGATGTGGCACAACCGAAACTTAGCGTTAATAAAAACAAGTATCGTTTTTTTACAATAAGTTATCCTGAAATAATGTGTTTGTCTGATTGCCGTTTTAACGCGTACGGGAACAACACTGATGGCATCTATAACTTTTTTTTGTTGAATTTAAAGGCATCGAAACATGGTCGGATTACGCATGGCGTTGCGTGGTCAGATTTCCCTGGCAGTTTGTAGCACGTCATGTAGCCGTGTGTACGTACGTAAATTTTAAATATAAAACTTTGAATGAAAATTAAATTCGTCTATTATAGATAAAAAGTTACGATTCAACAAACCGGTATCGTAGGTACAACACTGCACAAAAGAGCTAACAACATTATTTGTAAATTTGACATTTGCATGTGTCAATTTAATCTACGAGATTAAGAAACAGACTTTAGTTGGGAAAAGGCTAGGCAGATGGTGATTGATTCACAAAATATTTGGTAACCAATTACAGGACACAATATTTACTACAATATCCTTGGTAGATGTTATTCTCAGTTGTGATCAAAATTAACTGAAATGTATCATCTGAGAAATAAATAGCTGACAATAAATCACAGATAAACACATTTAGCTGCGGCCGAATATTGCCAAGATGATATATCTTTACAATATCTTAGTGGTTTACTATCTGTAAACAAAATGTCCATATTTTCCCTTTCTATTTTTTTGTTACTTAAGGCTTTTGTTGGACTTCGCTTGGTTACCAGTTTATTTGAAGGGATTGGTCGTTAGGGGTGGTCAGAAATTCACCTAACAACCAGTGTTACTAAGCGGTACATTGTTGTCCAGCGACTGGACTATAGATATCTATTTATTCTTATTAACCATTTGTTTATATATTGTTTGAAACCGTTTATTCTGAAACGTACCCTCTCAATGTTCATTGGAAGACCAGCGTCAGACAGCTTCTACACCTGTCTGGCATGAATGCTGAAATGGACCTTTTTGGCGCAGCCGTGAGGCACGCAGCACATTACTACTATGTCCAACTTATTGTTTTGTATCTTTTTTATTTATTATTGTGTGTGTGCTTTATTAACTGACGTCAAATAAATATTTTTCTTTCTTTCTTTCTTTATAAGCACTCTATATAAAATACTGCCATTCAGAAGCCTCCAGTTAGAATGGAGACTCCATTTATTCAAACTAGGCTAAAGATCAGCATTTTTTGATCGTCAATTACACAAGACAGTCCAACAAAACACCGACCCTTCGCATAGTTGAGCAAAGGTTACACAGATGTGTTAACATACAATTAGCTAAAAATATTAAAAAAAAAACCATCTTTTGACACAAGAAAAGGGAAAATAACTTTAGCTTCAGAAGTCGGTGACAAAAAAACTAAACCAAACATAGGTCACCGACTTCTGAAGCTTAAGTTATTTTCCTCTTTTTTTGTGTTTTTAGAAGTCTGTTTTATTTTTTTGCAAAAAATATTTTATTTTTCACTTTTTTGTGGTTTACATGCGCTTACCCCTGCACAGCGTACTGGCGTGATGTTATGAACTGGTGTAAACAATAGACGGACATGATATTTCAGTATTCCCGGTCCACTTGCTATAATTTATTGAGGAGTTCCGTTGCATACCTCCGGAGTTCTTCATCAGATTTTCACCAAATTGAAGTGGAATCTCTTTGAAAAACTACCCAAATCGCTTCATGTATGCCATAAAGTTTGAAGAGTTCTCTCTATTTCTCTAGGATTACATCATCAGATCCTGACTTGATGATTATGGGACCACCTGAGAAGCGTACCCCTTCAAACAAATTAAAAATAGTCCAAAATGTCGAGCCATCTTCGAGTAATCGGGGAACATACATGAGCAAATAAAAAATAAAACAAAAAAGGTTCCGACGAATTGAGAACCTCCTCCTTTTGGAAGTCGGTTAAAAACTGGAATGTTCCATGTTTAAAGACAAAGGTTTTTGATCCTTTAAACACCTACTTATTACCCAGTGGTCCTCGAACTACACTAAAACCGAAGACGCGAAACATCTCACAAACATTTCTCCAATATAAATCCAATATAATCACGAAATGTACCATAACATTAAAAATTAAAACACGAATAGAATCCTGTCCAATGAACAAGTTTTAACGAGACGTGCTCTACGCTTCGTACCGTTAATTGCAACTGAAACCTGTGCCACAGAATAGATAGGACCAGAAGCCTCGCTTCGTACCAAGCGAGAACTCACACACATAAAATGCGGAAGAGAGCGACGCACAAACGAATATCAAGGATCACACGTACATCATTCTGAACCTCACCACATGGACAAGGTCATCGGCAATTTAATAAAAACAACAGCTTTCCTGCTTTTCCTTCAGAAGTGCATTATAGCACGGTTGAAATGTACGGAACAGCTGATTTTATAAGTGGCTTGGTTCCGAATAATGTATTGAATACGTAGTATTCGTTTTTCCAACGATATCCCTTTCAATATTTCAATATTTCCTTTAGAAATGTTTCGAAGTGTGGCCAAAATAGAATGTAACGCCGCCATCTTGTTTTCCACAGCGTCAACCACCTGTCAACTTCATTCGAGTGTCAATATTTTTTTGTATTAAGTACTTTAGACACACTTCACGTACAGCGAGTGCGACTTTCATTTGTCTTCGATCGTGCGTGTGCTTATTTTACAGACCTTCTGTAGCTATTTATTTCGTGCCTTTTATTTTATAACTTCACTGCATACCAGCCAAGCACGGCGGCTTTAAACTCAGTTTTACGAGTGAAACGTCCCCAGTTCATATCCAGGACTGTGAGATGAGGAATGGATGGCGTAGTGCACTATGTATGAGGAGATTTTAAAATGCTTTTACGACTTCAGATTTAAGTTGGAGTATATTTTTGTTTGGTTTCAACAAGTTGTTGAAAACCCAGTATTTTGGAGTACGTAACATTCTGTAAATATACGGGGTTCAAGGAGATATTTTAAGTGAACTTATAACATTAAAATCTTGTATAGTATAAAAAAGAAAAGACTTGTGAAGAAGTCATGTAAATCCCACATCTCCCGTAACTAGAAGGTTCCTGGGTTTGTTTAAAATAAAAAATAAAATCTCAATTACGGTGAAAGACATTTACGGGGAGAATAAGTACCTGTCGACTTCGTTAAATGTTTTTAAACACTCATTATTTAAGGAGTATTCGACGCAAGCCCCCCCTAATAGAACGAACACTGTTTCCACTAAAACAATGCGTCACAAACTATGTGTGCATGGGGCACAAAGTTCACAACAGTTGAGCCACACTTGGGAACTGGTCACTTGCAGCCCATTTAACTTGCTCTGCAGTGTACGCCAAAATGTATGGACTACGACAATGTCGTTATTAATAATGTATTGTTATTTGTTTAAATTAATTTTAAACAAAGATATACAGGGTGTATTTCACCTCATCACAAAGCCGTTAACCAAGCATTCTGTATATCAAACTAAGTAACTTTCCGCAAAAAATATTGTTGGGAAACAACTTTTTTTTAAGGTTATAAATCATGTTTTGTGGTATAACTCAATGTAACGCACTCAAAACATTGTGCGGATGGGTAATTAAAAAAAAGTGGTATTTAAAAAAATACTTGTAAAAATCTTGCAACTTTGACCCCCAATATCTCCGTAACTAGAAGGTTCCCAGGTATAGTGTAGAAAAAAAATGATCAGAATGATGAGGAGAACAAGTGCCTTCCATATTCGTTAAGAGGTGTTTTGCACCCTTTATTTAAGTGTATACTTATATAGGCGCGTTGAGAACTTTTTAGGGGAACTATAATCATGGAACACTCGTAACCGTCACCTTAAGATCCATAGCACTCGTAGCCGCTACGGCGTAGCACCACTTAGGCATTTTATTCTTTAAATGTTATAGACTAGCTTGTGCCCGCGACTTCGTTCGCGTGAATTTTTGATATCGCAACGCATTGCCTGCTCAACGGAAGCTTTTTCCGCGTGCAACATTTTCTTATGGATGTTATATAGCCTATAGCCTTCCTCGATAAATGTACTATCCAACGAAATAACTATTTTTCGATTCGAGCCGGTATTTCTTGAGATTAGCGCGTTCAACCAAACAAACAAACTCTTCTGCTTTATAATATTAGTATAGACTAGCTGACCCACGCAACTTCGTCTGCGTCACATATATGAGAGAAAAAGCTCACAAAAGGAATAAATTTTCCCCGTTTTTGCAACATTTTTCATTTATGTTCCGCTCCTATTGGTCATAGCGTGATGATATATAGCCTATAACCTTCCTCGATAAATGGACTATCCAACACAAAAAGATTTTTTCAATTCCAACCAGTAGTTCCTGAGATTAGCGCGTTCAACCAAACAAACAAACAAACTTTTCTGCTTTATAATATTAGTATAGATATAGATTACATCTAAAGTTAAATGAAATCTCCCTTACCCTCAAAAACTAGTGAAGATGAATGGGAATAGTTGAAAAGTTAAAGATAGTTAGTACTACGCCCGACGGCTGGTCACTCGCGCCTCATTTCACTCGCCCCACGGCGTTATGGTCGGTGTGCGTCAATTTACCATTGAATAACCGTGCTTGTATGGGGTTTAGGCAACATTTACGGTGTTTAAGTAACATCATGAAAGGTGCTTAAGTTCTTTTTTATGGTGGAAAACCGATAGAGAACCCCTCTTTCGGTTCGAAAGCCGAAAATAAGAGTTGGCCAAATCAAATGTTGAAATGTCCGTACAAAGCGCTATTTACTTTAACTTTAATATATATTTATAGTATTTTATATAATTATGTGTATACTATTTTATATATCCTTGTAGTTTATCGTAGTTTAAATAAAATTATTCGTGAATTTTCAGGAATGACACCTACCACTGCTTGTCTCTGCATCACCTAAAGGTTGACTGGTAGAGAACGCCATTGGCATTAGTCCGCCTCTGTACTTTGGGCTTGAAGTGTTAAATAAATAAATAAATGTTGCTAAAAACGCTTTGATATTTGCATTTAAAATTATGATACTTACGATCTTTGATACGTTTTATCTTCGTCAATTTTTATTGATATGATAAATAAAAAAATACGTATGCAATATTTTTCGATAATCTAACAGAGGGACTAAATAGGATCATAATTTTTTTAGTTAGGAACATCCCTTATTAAACTTTAAAAAATATTACATTACTTGTCGCTAACGCACAGAAACCAACCACCAAACCAAAAAAAAAAAAACCAATAGCAATTTTACTTTCACTACCCTCACAAGTCCAAACCTCCCCTTCCCCAGTTATCTTAACATCGGGTGTGCACCACCTCATAATTATGAAGCCCTAGACCTCATTAAAGCCGTTCATTAGGACCTCCTAAAGGTGTGAGGCAGTCTCATATACCCGTTATGTATTTAGTATATAGTTTTGGTCTAGACGTCTTATCAACTTTTGCGGAGGAGGGATTAGATTTTAAGTATGTTTGTAGTTTGGGTGTGGTTTTCTGATTTGTAGTGTTTTGTTAGGACTTCTAATTAGCAGTTACGCGTATTTTGATGACGATAACACACACACGACAGTTATCCCAGAAGGGTTAAGCAGAAATACTATACTACGCTCATTTTTCGCCAGTTAAGGTCCGTAGCCATTCAATGCTGATAATCTTACAATTTTATACTCTATATACCCTTTGAGATACAACCGATTGATAATGGCTTTTAAAAATATGCCAAAGATACGTTTGTATATTTTGTGTCGTATTCCTGCATTCTTCTAAAATTAACAAATAACTTCACCACAGAAGGGCAATTCCCGTTCTTTTCCCCCAATGTCAGTCTACATCTGTCAAAAATACCTAATTTACTGACTTTTGTGATTGTCGATTAGATGATACGACTAGATTTTACGAACTAGAATTAGCTTTGAAGTTCTCCGCTACATCATTTTTCCTCTAATATCTGCATCTACACAAAATACAATCAAAATCCTTGACACCTATTTGTAACTTTGTGGTCAACACCAAACCCACACAAGAAAATCCTCCTCAACAAAAACCAAAACTATAATTTCACCAAATCAAATTCACGCTACCCACATTACAAGCCTCACTGCTCACAATCCGACCGAAAATGGCACACAAATATCATTATGACATTCATAATCCCCTCACAATAGCCAGTGGGCTAGCTGAGCGTCATTTCTACTCGACTGTTTGAGCATATCGCTTTTATGCTCAATGCTCAACCCCGCAAATGAGTACGTTGAGCGCAAAAGTGCCGCTCAAATGCTGCGGATGCGCTTTGAGACCGCAATTATTCTGTAATTATATTATCGGCCGAGATATGAGGATTATTCCATTTTGTGTGTTGGATTGTGGGAGGTCTGATTGCGTTAGAATTATTTGTGTGCTGTGGTTTGTGTATGTCAAATCTGATTTCATTGCTTAAGCTCACTTTTAGTCTCTGAAATTCTCGGAGAGCGTAGAACGCTCTAAAAGATTAAGGGCCAGTTTCACCGGTTCCGGATAAAGTGTCGGTTAGTTATCTGATAGTTAATACTATCCACCACTTAAAGGTTGGTTATAACTAATACTTTATCTACCAGATATCGCTATCCGACACCTGTGAAACCAAAAGTGTTAGTTTATCTGGCAGATAAGTTCCTAATAGGCTAACCGACACTTTATCCGCAACCGGTGGAACTGGCCCTAAACCGTGTTACAGAGTTACCAACAATTTTAACCGTATAATCTTTTCAGATTTTTCACTATTCTTGATTGCGCCATTAGCGTAATACTGAGCGGGGTTTCGGTTGAATTCCTGGATCTAAGTACCTGGCTAATCTAGGTTGAGATCAGTCGCCGTGGACGAAAGTTCAAAATGTTTTTATATTATTATGCAACTCATATCATTTTTATTATTATCCACTTAAAGATTGATTTGTTTGTTTATACGTGCACGTGTGGATGCGAGTCGCAATATGGCAACATTTGGGGAAGGCATATCTCCGGCAGTGGACGGCTGAAATGATGATGATGATGATGATACAAAAGTGGTACATAGGCGGACTTATACCACAAGGCATTCTTCAATTTCACCTAAAAAAGAGGCGTACTTTTTGACCGTCTTACGGAATCTTTCATCATCTCCGTTTTCCGTCCACCGGGTAAATACCAAGGAAAAATTTAAAACTCCTTACATTTCTTCTGCAAGACTTTTCTCAACATTTTCACCGAAACCAATATCAACGCTACAATATCTGAAAGAAAACATAATAATATCAGTACCAGCTTCGCAATATCGAGTCACAAACTCTCAAGACTCGACTCACTAACAGGTACTCCAAAACACATCACTACGCTCCGCAGCTCAAGAAAATAGTCCTTGAAATAAAACGTAGAAGTAAACAGCACACTCGTAGCGACCGTAGCACGTAGGCGTAGCGCGTAGCATTCGTAGCACGTCTACGAGCGCTTACACTGGGCAATCGTTACAGAATTCACTTCGAATAGATTACGTTTAATATTTATTTATGTTTGTTTATGTAGCTTTTATTAAGTGTATCAGTCAAGGGTATTGGCTATTTATTTGAGAGGCTACATTTTGTTGCATATTTGATACTTTACTTGATTTATCAACATTTTCTTAAAGTTTCCTGCCCGTTTTCAATGAATAACAGTGCTTTGGAACGGACAACTGTCTTCAACTTTCAAACTAACCAACGTTGATTAGTTAGCAAGTTGCTGTCTTTGACTTATCAAATGTGGCTTTATATGGTTTTATAGTAACGTTGAGTTCCGAGTTATTTAGACTATTAAAACCGTGTTTCAACTGTGTTCAAATGTACTGTGCCAAATAATCATTTTTGAAGTGAAAATTTCTCTAGGCGCGTTGAGCTCTTTTTGGATGAACAAAAATCATGGAACTCGCGTGACCATCACTTAACGCTTCGTAGTTTTTACTTCTATCCCCAAAGACTGCCCCGCATGTTCTTTCTTTGATTTCCATACGATTACAAACAACAAATGAATGAAAAATCTCGCTAATTTTACACCCTCCTGAATTCTCGCCTCAACCAAAGACATCTCGCTGCAATCTTCGAATCTCAAACAAGGGCACATTATCGCCGAATCCTTTTAGCGTTAAATCAAACGCTACACATTTAAATCGCGCAACAGGCGGCGTTTAATCGGGATTCCATCTGAAACGAGCAAACAAAAAACAAATTCGCGATAGCTTGCCTTCATCGCTTGGGTTTGCTTGCCGTTATTAAAGCGCTTTATGTCCGTTTTTTGTTACATATCGCGTAGTTTTTTTGGGTAGGTTTAATAGAAATCTTGATTGTGATGAGTTTATTAGTGGATTTATTCATTTGGGTCTATTTTTGGGTAGTTGTATATTTGGAGGGAAATATGCCATGTCGGCAAGCGTAAGGTGGGATACCCTCAGTGGCCCTACTCCCTAACGCTTCGTCCATATATTCGGATCTATCTGTCTCTCTCGCGCACGTCTGCAGATGAGTGCGAGTGAGAGAGATGGATGGATCCGAATATACTTTATTTTTTATTTTTTTATTTTATTCATTAACACATCGTTTTAACAGGTAAAACCCAAGCTAACAAATGTAGGCATTATATCTAATTAATTGTGCAGTCCCAACTAACGAGCCTGGGTAGAAGCACAATCTAAACAGTAGACAACATGCTAAATGTCACCCTCTGGAATTCCGCCAAAGAGCAAGAAAAAATATCCAAATACCGAGAGATATCATTGAGTGTTCTAATTGCACGAATCACTGTGCACTGGTGCGAACTTTAATAAGTTTGTACGAGTTGCCGGAACTTTAAAAATCGCCCTCCCTTGGTCCCAACCGTAGCCTCCTGTTTGGAACGAGCAATCCCAACGATTCCAGTATTTGTGGATTATTCAGCATACCACGAAATATCATGAAAACATATTTTAAAAGGGCGAGGTTGCGCCTAACTTCCAACTTATAGTAGCCAACCATTCCTAAAGCAAAAAAAGTTGGATACATTAGTGGGTAGAAAGGGTAGACATCAAATTGCTTCCAGTATAAGTATCGGGTGAATTTGTTCTGCATCTTTTCCAGCATCTGGGAATACTTCGCTTCATAAGGATTCCAGATGATAGCACTAGTTTCCAAGTTGCTTCGCACCAAAGCATTGTAAAGTGCTTTCACTGCTGCCATATTAGTGAAGTCACGGGTTTCACGCAAGACAAAACCAAGATTTTTAAATGATTTTTAAATATACGGACGAAGCGTTAGAGAGTAGGGCCTCAGGTTCGGTGAAGCGATCTTTGCAGGGTGGCTGATAGCTACTGGATGAGAGTTAAAGAGGCCTATGTCCAACAGTGGACTGCTGTATGCTGATGATGATATCATTGCTAAACGTTCGGGGAGATAGTGCACCAACACGGGCTTATACAATTTTTAGCAGCAGAGTAAAAATCATGCAGAATGATCTCTATGATCGGATTGTATAAGTTGAAACAAAGAAGCAGTTATGGTTGTTTGCCATGGAGTCTGGATTTGATGGTAATTGATTCGCCCCCTATTACATATGACTTAAACATAACTGGCAAAATATAGGTGTATTTGGTACACCTGTATCTATACCTTCAGGAATAACAGGCGTGATATATATGAGTTGAAATACAGTTGAAAACCTTAGAAATACTCTGAGATTCAGAAGGCAGTATTTTTTCGCAATCTAAGAGTTATTCTAAGATGGTAAGACAAGTACTTAAATCATCAAAATCAAAGCATTTATTTCAAGTAGGCCAGTTACAGGCACTTTTGAATTGTCGAAACAAAATGAACATTTAAAGTAGCTACAGTCCCAGTCACAAGACATAAAAACTGTGAAAGTACTGTAGTTGCCCATTCCCTAACGTACATCTCTATGGAGAAGAACGGGCAAGAAACTCCATGGACACTCTTTTAAATCAAAATATTGTTACAAAATCTTGGTTACATCATTCATGTTGAGATGGTAAATTATGTGAGAACAATGTAGCAAGATGTGCACGTTAAAAGTGTCCATAGCAAAACAAAAATAAAATACAACTCAAGGAGTAAAGGAGTAACATCATTTAACTAAGAATAATAATTTAGCAAGATCAAAAACTAAACTTCCCTTGCTACTACCAACTAAACTAACTAAATTCTAAGAGCATATTGTTAAAGGCATCTCTATGAAGGAATCCTCCAAGGTAATATAGGTAACAAGATTTGCGCTGCACTTCAGTTAGACGATAGATTAGCGTTTCGCTTGCATTTTATATGCTAATACTGTAAGTGGTTTTAATAACTAACTGCAAAAGCGCTGGTGTTCTTTTGTTGGAGAGTTGTGTTATGATGTTGAAGTGTTTTTGTTAAAAAGAGCACGAGTAATGGGTCTGTAGAAATTCACAGTCGTTTCTTGGTGATTTTTGCTATGAATGAAATTGATGATAGCCGTTTTGACTGGCACGACTGTCACCTGTATGATATTCTTCCAACGGACCCCTAAAATAGCTGGATACAGGAATTAAGCACAAAAGAAGGAATTTTGAACATTCAAACACTAAGCTTCCACGGTTTAAAACTAAACCCAACCCGCGATCATGGCGCTTGCAACAGCGTCGTAATATCGGAGGCAAAGTTATAAATAATCACGGAAGATATCCCGTAAGTGGCATATAAGTTTATTTTTGAGAATTCAACCTACCAGCCGGGCGGGTCCATCTTTATTTGAAACCGTGCTTGCTAACGAGACCGTCCATCCGTGGATAGTTTCCTCCGTGCTCCGGGCTGTCAATTGTAGATCTTTGACAGTCGTTACAGGTAGGCCCGAAAATCTGACAACTAGACTTGCCGAGGGGTGTCGTGCTACCCAGTACTGACTGGGTTGTGGAAATCAAATAGGCCTGGGTGCCGTCCCCAACATACAGCGTGAAATTTTAATGGTTGTTTTCCCGCGGTAGGACGATTACCCATCAGTAGCACTATCGAAACGCAAAGTTAAACTAAAAAAAAAAGATTTTTATTTTTCAAATTTTTATTATAACTTATAGGGTTTTGTGTTTTATTAAGTCAGGAGTAGTGATCAGCTGATTTATACGCGAAGTGCAACGACCGCGCGGCTGTTCTGTTCACCCCCCGCGCCCAGCCAGCGTTCCGTGTAGATATTACTGGTGGTTCAAGTCGCTTTCGAGTTGTTTATCACATTGTTAATCTGCCATTTATTGATTCTATTTTTTTTTTAATATATTAATCGATTGTATTACCGATACAAACTCATTACGCTTCGGGAAAACAACCACAAAAATTTCAGCGTGTATAATAAAGGGTGTAAAACACCTCTTAACGAATACGAAAACCACTTGTTCTCTCTGTCATTGCGATCATTTTTTTGTTCTACACCATACCTGGGAACCTTCTAGTTACGGAGACGCTACGCTTACGCTCAAAGTTACAACTTTTTGACAACTTTTTTTTTAAATACATGTTTTTTTTCTAAAATGTTGACTTTTAAGATCTCCACGACCCCCGTACTATTCAATCCTTCCATCAGCACAAGGTCTTAAGTGCGTTACATTGAGTTCTACCACAAAACATGATTTATAACCTCAAAAAAAAAAGTTGTTTCCCAGCAATAATTTTTGCGTAAAGTTACTTAGTTTGATGTACAGAATGCTTGGTTAACGGCTTTGTGATGAGTTGGTTTACACCCTGTATATCATTGGGAAAAGACTAGATGGATGCTGTAAGTTTAGCCATAAGCTTTTCCATTTAACAAATAACATTAAATAAAGAATTTAAAACACCCCCGGCACACGTAAGGGACATAATTTCACAAGCCCTTTTATTTTATACACATACTAGCTTTTGCCCGCAGCTTCGCTCGCGTTAAGAAGTATTATTGTTAATTAGGTACAGTTTTTGCGGGTTTACTTTTTCCAATCTTTAATTACAGTCCAATCAGTCGAAAATCTCAAATGATTTTTATTTAAATTTTCATCCCTTATTTTATACCCTTAGGGGTAGCATTTATTAAAATCCTTTCTTAAGGGATGCCTACGTCATAGTAGCTTTATGCATGCGAGGTCTCAGCCCGATCGGTTTAAAATTGACAAAGTTTCATACAAACTTTCATCCCTTATTTTATCATTGACAAAGTTTCATACAAACTTTCATCCCATACTTTATCCCCTTAGGGGTGGAGTTATCAAAATGCATTTTTAAAGAATGCCTACGTCATAGTAGCTTTATGCATGCAAGGTCTCAGCCCGATCGGCTTAAAATTGACAAAGTTTCATACAAAATTTCATCCCCTATTTTATCCCCTTAGGGGTCGAATTTATCAAAATACATTTTTAAAGAATGTCTACGTCATAGTAGCTTTATGCATGCAAAGTCTCAACCCGATCGGTTTAAAACTGACAAAGTTTCATACAAACTTTCATCCCCTATTTTGTCCCCTTGGGGGTAGAATTGATCAAAATCCTTTCTTAGCGGATGCCTACGTCATATCATCTACCTGCATGCCAAATTTCAGCCTGATCCGTCCAGTGGTTTGGGCTGTGCGTTGATAGATCACTATGTCAGTCAGTCAGTCACCTTTGAGTTATATATATCACGACAGGGAATCCCTGGAGAAGAGCAGTCCTCGAATATTGGCGCCATTCGCCGCCATACTTAATGTCTATAACAGCAGCAGTCTATAACCATCACATCGCCGTGCGATGTGATTCTTCATTGTTGGTAGATAGGTAGATGGGTAGTTGAAATCACACACCACATTTTACTCAAACTCCAAACGTTTATTTCTAAGAAACCATTTAGGTACAGGCACAATAAACATTCTGAGTCAAGCAGCCCGTTCGCATATTGTTAATAAGGAGAAGAACGGACAAAGAAACTCCTTACACTCTTTTCAACCAATATTACATTTCTCATTTACACAAGCTTGTAATGTTTACTTTAAAAGCCATTACTATTTTCTTAATAATTCAATTGTTTTACTCAACGAGACACACCGCGTCTTCAACGCGTCTCTCTAGAGTGACCGGAAGTTGCTCACTCCCTCAGTACAGTAATTCATTACATCGTAAGGTCATCAAAACTTACAAACAATATCAGAATACTTCACACTTAATTATTGTAATAATTAAACAATACTAATATTCACAAATGCAAAGGTATTATTAAGTTTAAGCTTAATTACTAGCTCAATTCCTTTTTACACTTGTTATTAAACCATTTCCGACAAAACGGAAGACACGTCAAATTAATACAAAGAATAAGTCTTCCACTAATAGATTGCTTTGTAAATAATCTTGTTACTTATTTTGGTTTGTAGCTAGTTTCAGTAAAACTGATTTAGTTATAGTTTAGAATTATAAATTGACTTATTGACCATTAAAATTGTACTTAGCGCGTTTGTATGGCGACATCCACCACATGTGGAGTGTTGCCATACAATCAAAGAAACCGTAGTCCACGAACGAGCTATGACAAATTGGTAAAATCCCAATAGTTATAAAATATTAGCTATCTTAATTTTAACTGTAGTTCTAGCTAAACTTGTTTAATTAATCTCTTAAATTGTCACTCGAAGATCTATTTAAGTCTTAGTTAATACAAATGCCAATAGATGGCGCTTAACCCTTCTCTCAATCGAATAATGATTTTTGTAAATAATTGTTAATGCCAACTGCCAAAGCAGAGATGGCAGGTTCATCAATATTACAATGGAATAGTTTACGAGTGTTATTAATTAGATTAAATCTTAGCAGATAGAGACTCCTGCGGCGACACGGCCATTCTGATCGGCGGTGCGCGCTCTGCACCTGCCGTCGCCATCACTATGTGGAGATTCGTAGTTGTTATCTGAAATAGTGGAGATAAATTTTGTCGGCAGATTATTGTTGCTTTTATTTTTATTATCCTACATTGTTCATTGAATTGTAGGATTTGGTAACAGAAAGTTCCAGTCAACATAGAAAGCTTGTAATAGATCTGACATCTATTCAATTTTCCAATTATTTCAATAAAAATAAATGTGTTTATGTCTTCACCTAGAAGCATACACACAGTCGCAGAGTTAGATCTGCTTGAAATTATTTTTTAATCTTTTAGTAGTGCTTAGCTTAGATTCAAGCTGCTTAAGCTATTTGTCAAAATCAAAGTCAAAGCATTTATTTCAAGTTGACCAATTACAGGCACTTTTGATTTGTCAAAACAAGGATGAAAATTAAATGTAGCTAGAGTCCCAGCCACAAGACATAAAAACTGTGAAAGTATTGTAGTTGCCCATTCCCTAGCGTAGATCTCTATGGAGAAGAATGGGCAAGAAACTCCATGGACACTCTTTTAAATCAAATTATTGTTACAAAATCTTGGTTACATCATTCATGTTGAGATGGTAAATTATGTTAGAACAATGTAGCATGTGCATGTTAAAAGTGTCCATAGTAAAAACAAATAATTCATTCAAATAAGCCATGGCATCTAAGAGATGACCAGTCACAACTGACAGCGCCCGTTAACGAACATGACGCATTAGTTAAATAACATGTTGTAGCCTGAATTATCCAATTACAAGAATTGAATTGAGTTTATTGACATAGTTTGATTGATCAGCTACTAGTCAAAAAGAATATTGTTGTCAAAATTATCCAACATTTGTTGAATTAGTGTGTTTAGTATCAGTTGGTTTTCAAGCACTTTTGAAACTTGTATTTGAGCTAATGGTAGGTGAGGTTGATGAGTCAGCTGTTCGCTAAAAATAATGTTGTCTCTTAATAATTTAACATTTTCATTAAATGCTTATGCTTAAAATGATCTATGGTTCTAGTTGACTTCAGAACTTTGTTATAGATCTACTGTCTACTAGATACGTTTTATTTAAAACCTTTGATTGCTTTCAATATTCTGTAATTTTCATTTGGTAAGTGTAAGTAATGTGTTTTTTGTTTGTTCATTCTCACGGGAAGGTAATGCTCTGTGATAGACACAAAGTCTTGGATTTGACAGGATAGAAGGATAGGATCAGGAACACCGCTCTGTGATGGACACAAAGTCTTTGATTTGACAGGATTAAAGGATAAGGAGTTTAGGACCATTGCTCCGTGACAGGCACGAAGTCTTTGATTTGACAGGATATAAGGAACCAGGCTCTGGGTGTTAGTACACCGTGGACCCAGCAGGATAACATGAGAGTATTATTTATTAGATGCTTCCACGGCCACTAATAGTTTGTTTTCATTATCAGTATCCTCCACGGCTACTGATAGGATAATTGGTAGTGTTCATTATCAGTATCCTCCACGGCTGATAGGATAATTGGTAGTGTTCATTATCAGTATCCTCCACGGCTACTGATAGGATAATTGGTTGTGTTCGTTATCAGTAGCCTACACAGCTGCTGATAGGATCAAGTTATTTGTTATGCTCATTACCAAGTACCTCCACGGCACTGATAGCAATGTTCGTCATTTGTTGTGATCATTATTACTAAACTAATAGTATTTGTGTTATTTGTTGTGAGTATTCATTGAGCTTGTTGTTTCCTCCACGGATAACAACAGCTTGTTGTAAGTATTATTACTTTTCATTTTATTGTTTACTGTTAGGAGTACTAATACTTTGTTATTTTTTATTGTTAAACAACTAGCAGCATTACAAAAACAAAAATAATGAATGTGGATACATGACACTCATCACACATGAGCAGCATGTAAGTAGGTTGAATTGGCTATTGTATTACCCCTATTGATGTATCAGTAGGTATCAGTGGGGAAGTGTAGGAAGTAGTTTGAAAACTCCTCACCTTTACTTGTTATTTTATGGTGCGAGGACACTGTAACAGTCATCCCTGTTTGGCTGTTCTCATGCTGTTCCCCATTTCAAGACTCTATAGCTGGCGACACGGTCATCTGTTCACCAGGCTGAAGTCCATGAAGTTGTTCATTTTTTTTTTTTTTTAAAGCTGAGTTGAGTCACATTGTCAACAGTTGGAATGTTGACAGTTTATGTTGAAATTGGTGTGCTTGTATTGGTTGGCTAAAACCAATTGTGATATGTATTGGTTAGCCGGCTTATATTCTTAAAGGTATTCTTATGGCGGTGGTATAGCCTTCCACACTTGATGTCATGTCACTATCTTGGAGTGACTGCATGCATAGTTTTAGAAGAACTTGAGTCTTCTTTATGGTTGCTCTCAATTTTGTTTCAATTTCTTTGATAGTAGGTTATCATTTTCTCTGTGATAAAACAACTGCCTGGAACCTGAAATGTGAGAATTCGTGCAGATAAATAACTTATCAAAACATCACGCTTGTGATTCTCAATGGGTTAGCAGTGTAGCTAAAACTGCATTCACATTTCCCCAGTTATGTTTAGGTCGCACGTAATAGGGAGCGTATTTGTATTAACCAGGCACAATTCCATACTCTGTGGTTACTACTGAGAAATTCCTAATGGAAAAACCCTACAACACTTTGCTTTACCTGGGATGGGAATCGAACCCAGGGTCCTATGCTCAACTGTTAACAGTCACACTTGCAACCAACGAGGTAGTCAGTGCAAGTAAATAATAATAATAGTGTTGTGTGTACATAACATCACACCTGCAATCCCTGAAAGGATAGGCAGAGGTGTAAATAATAAATCCACACCGTGCCCAAGTCTCTAATTTAGCGATATTGCTATTTGCCTTTCATATGATTGTCTGGCCTGCTACTGAGAAATTCCTGATGGAAAAACCCAATAACACTTTGCCTGACCTGGGAATAGAATCCAGGTCCACATGCTTTAATAATACGGCTCATAACCACTGGACCAACAAAGCAGTCCTACTATTGTTTAAATTAGTTGGAGTAAAAGTTATAGTTGGTTATTGATTGTTTTGAAATAGTTATTTAAGTACTTCAATTAAGTTAATTAAACTAAGATGGGAAAGTTAAACTTATCAGAAACACATTTAAAACACTGCTGATTGTGTAGCTGCACTGACATAACATTCACATTTTATCAGAATATTGAAAACTTTGTTTCGTTGATTTAGTGCGCTAAGATTTCTTTGTCACAAATTGCTGTACTGAAATAATATGTTAGACATTTCATTATTAGTCTTGTTTTTATAAATGAGTTCGTAACAATGTGTTTTTGTTTGAATCTTGCAACACATTGTCCGATAATAAATGTTTTCAAGTTTGCATTTTTATTTGAAAATGCCATAAACTTTGCACATAACGCAAACAATATCTGATTGTGAGGTATAAATCTACAGTGTGAATGTCAGACAGATGTGACTACTTAATTACTAATAAAAATGTTTACTATTGCATGTTTCTAGTCTCTGTAATTGAAAAGTAACTGACATCACATTGACAACGTAGTTACTACTTGGTTAATTCATTTGTAGTAATTAAATAGTTGAATCTGATTGATGAGTTGAGTGCGTAGAATCTATGGAGTGGTTAGTTTTGTTGTTTCACTTCCACAGGTTTTCTAGTTATAGGCTCAGCTCAAGTCTAGTTTATCTAGCCAGGGTTGTGGTATATAAAAATATTGTTAACTGTAAATATCTACAGTTAATAATACTAAAATTAATAAAAACAAAATACTTCCCGGGGTTGGTGTGGGTATCCATCAGCAGGTTTATTTGTACTGATGTTTTCCCGGAGACCAACTTTGTTTATTCTGCTTCGGTCATTCTGTGCTGTTCATGATGATAATTTTGAGTGTGAAGTTTTCTATCACATACAACTTCATTGTTTGTTACCAATGTAAATTGCATTTTCATGTGTTGACTTGAGTCAATACGTTCTAGTTGCGGTAAGCCATAATTATCATGTCGGTGAGGATCTGTCAGCCAATTTGATGAAAATCTTGTTGTTTATCAGTTCATTGCCACTTATCACCGTATATTGGCTGTGGCAGCATAATAAGTCGTCGTGGTATTCACTTCGGTAAATAATTTCTTTGCCACGCCTTCGGCCATGGTCACGAAAGCAAGAGTATTAGTTCCTCGCAATTGTTCTGGATGTCCGGCATTATGAGCAGTGCGCAAGAGCTATCACCTCTTCTGATATCACGACAGGGAATCCCTGGAGAAGAGCAGTCCTCGAATATTGGCGCCATTCGCCGCCATACTTAATGTCTATAACAGCAGCAGTCTATAACCATCACATCGCCGTGCGATGTGATTCTTCATTGTTGGTAGATAGGTAGATGGGTAGTTGAAATCACACACCACATTTTACTCAAACTCCAAACGTTTATTTCTAAGAAACCATTTAGGTACAGGCACAATAAACATTCTGAGTCAAGCAGCCCGTTCGCATATTGTTAATAAGGAGAAGAACGGACAAAGAAACTCCTTACACTCTTTTCAACCAATATTACATTTCTCATTTACACAAGCTTGTAATGTTTACTTTAAAAGCCATTACTATTTTCTTAATAATTCAATTGTTTTACTCAACGAGACACACCGCGTCTTCAACGCGTCTCTCTAGAGTGACCGGAAGTTGCTCACTCCCTCAGTACAGTAATTCATTACATCGTAAGGTCATCAAAACTTACAAACAATATCAGAATACTTCACACTTAATTATTGTAATAATTAAACAATACTAATATTCACAAATGCAAAGGTATTATTAAGTTTAAGCTTAATTACTAGCTCAATTCCTTTTTACACTTGTTATTAAACCATTTCCGACAAAACGGAAGACACGTCAAATTAATACAAAGAATAAGTCTTCCACTAATAGATTGCTTTGTAAATAATCTTGTTACTTATTTTGGTTTGTAGCTAGTTTCAGTAAAACTGATTTAGTTATAGTTTAGAATTATAAATTGACTTATTGACCATTAAAATTGTACTTAGCGCGTTTGTATGGCGACATCCACCACATGTGGAGTGTTGCCATACAATCAAAGAAACCGTAGTCCACGAACGAGCTATGACAAATTGGTAAAATCCCAATAGTTATAAAATATTAGCTATCTTAATTTTAACTGTAGTTCTAGCTAAACTTGTTTAATTAATCTCTTAAATTGTCACTCGAAGATCTATTTAAGTCTTAGTTAATACAAATGCCAATAGATGGCGCTTAACCCTTCTCTCAATCGAATAATGATTTTTGTAAATAATTGTTAATGCCAACTGCCAAAGCAGAGATGGCAGGTTCATCAATATTACAATGGAATAGTTTACGAGTGTTATTAATTAGATTAAATCTTAGCAGATAGAGACTCCTGCGGCGACATATATATTTAGATTGAGGGAGTTGTGATAAAAAAAAATTCACCATTTTGTGGTGGCGGCCATCTTGGATTTGAAATTTATTATAGGGTATAGTATTTTACTAGTCAAGTCCTTTCATTTGGTACCCATATTGAGGGAGGTGTTGAATAAATTATGTGGCGGCGGCCATCTTGAACTGTGTTTTATCAAACAAAGCAAAGAACACTCCCGACAAATTCACCTTTCAAACAAAATCAGAATCCGTTTATCCGTTCGGGAGCTACAATGCCACACACACACACTCACACACAAACACACGCGCACACACACAGACACATCACACTTATAACACCCCGTCGTTTTTGCGTCGGGGGTTAAAAAACGTCGACCACCAAATATAAAGTTAAAGTTATGTACATCAAACAAATAAACTTTACAGACGGAAATTAAATGTTGGAAAAAGGTTTTTTTCTGAAAATAGCCGTCTCTATTTGTGGTATTATTTTAGAAGCCGTGAGAAAAATACCTGTCTGAAAATAGCAAGTTCCCGAGACCTGTTTGAATCAATGCGTCATGTTTTGTGACGTAGGCTGCGTTATTTTAGTAAACACGTTTATTTTGAAAATTCCTTTTATTTTTATGTTGAATTTCTAATTTAAAAGATTTTTGTTGGAAAGAATCTTATTGTTACGTCATCAGTATTTTCATTGGTGGACTGCATAAGGCTGAGATGATGCTCAATTTGTCTTTTATTTACTTCACTTGTATCGATCGAGTATATAAAAAATCTTAGAAGTTACATTTACGACCCGAATGGCGTAGTGGTAGTGAGGCTGCCTTACGTTCTTAGGGTCCTGGGTTCGAATCCCGGTAAGAGCAAATGTTAGTGTGATGAGCATGGACATTTGTTTTCGAGTCATGGTAGTTTATATGTATAATAAGAATGTATTTACAAACAAAAAAAATATATATGTAGTATATCAACTGTCTGGTGACCACGACACAAGCCTTGCTTAGTGTGGCACTAGATGGCGCTGTGTGTTAATATCCAGCGATATTATTATTATTTATTATTTGATTTTCCAGTTTTCGATTGAGCAGAAAATTTGGACATAACGTTTAGTTTGAATGACAATGCATGATTGATCAGGGAATGAAATGCGTGACACTTTAAAATTAGCTGTACTGTTTATATTAAAACTGTGATTTAAATTAAAACTTTTTGATTGCCCCCCTTAGGGACCCGGATGTCAATTAAAGTTGGTGCTATCAGTGGGGTTATGATCTACGGTAACTTTTTATGGGTTGTACAAATTATGTTGTTTTAAATGAGTAGTTTAATTGTTGTTTTAAACGTTGCGTGATTTTCGTTATGAAAGCATTCTTTGGATATAAAGTTTGAATCATATAGTATGCTGGCTGATGCCCACGGCTTCGACCGCGTACAAATTATATACTTAAACCTTCTTCGAGAACCACTCTATCCATTGGTGAAACAACATGAAAATAGGTGCAGTCGTTTTTGAGTTTATCGCGAACGACAAACAGACGCGTCAGAGGACTATGTTTTATAATATGTAGTTACGATAGTCTGGAATATGGTGGTGGTGTAGTATGGTAGTCTGAATTTTTTGAAGTTGGTTAAAAATAAGAAGGAGCTCGTGGCTCACAAGAACAATAACTCAACTCACAATAACAATAACTCAACTCACAATAACAATAACGCTCGGGTAAAATCTATGTACCCATGTTTGCAAAAATAAATGATTTGATTTGATTTGATTTTGTCAATCTTTAGGTTAAGCCGCTCTGGACTACTGCGTTTGAACCCCACCTACTTCACTGTTCCTGCTGAGTTCAACTTACAGTTATAACCATTTGAATTAACTTAGAATCAAAACACACACATATCACATGAATAAACAGCAGTTCAGGCACACATAAGGATAATAGTAATATAGTCGACAGTGTTCGCGGTTGATCACTTTGCTACTGTATAACTAAGGGCATATAAGGAGAAAAAAGTTATTAAATTTGTCTAGTGTAGCAGAATTTATACATCTTTTGAGTCAATAGCAGTATGTCGATGTATATGTACTAAACAGCTTTCTAAACAAGTAGCAATCCCTCCGAATAGCAGCTTTAAAAACAAATGAGTGTAGCGTGCTTGTGTGTCGTAGCAATAAAACTTTATGGGCAGGTATTTAGATGACTGCCATAGCTCCTACAAGATTGCGAATTTTGTGTGAATTCCATTTGTTTCAGTGGAAACTCGATTATCGTCATACCTAATCCTGCTTCTGGTTGAACAGAAAACTCGTCATAAACCGTTTAAGGCGAAAGCGCTAGAGGATAACGCGAAATATCTAGCTTTAACCCTTAAATAGATTAGGTCCTCTGATTAATCAGAAACAATTTTAAAGTTGTTTGAGTAACATTTACTTATCATGCCAATATAAGAACGATCGAACGCATAAACAACATCTCTCAAGTGGGGAGAAGCCATTGAACATCAGATTTGAAAGAAAAATTGTCCCATAATTGAAAACTTCTCCGGGCTCAATTGCATAGACACCCAACTCCTGCTCGGCGATCGCTGTTTGCAAACTTGCCGCAACCAATTTCCAGCCAAACGTCCCGGCACCAAATCCAATAGGAAACGTCATAATCATATGATAGGTGCGGCGCATTGCGCCCACCTGTCGCCGCGCGTGCGTCCCGCGGTGACGTCACCGCTGCGAACCCGCCCGAGCGCCGCCGGGCTCGCACGAGCGCCGCCGACCCGCGGACCGCAACGGATTGATCCGAGCGAGCCTCCGTGAGCCGCTAATCAAATGAGCCAATCGCTGTTTGTACGAAAATACGCCAACTTACACTACTCCAAACCTAACAAAAACTTATTTGACTACAAAGCTCCCATATCCTCCCAAAAACATATTTTCTGCAAGGTAAAACATGGAGCGAGGAGCGCTTTCGGCGCGTGTCTCGCCTCGGCTCCTTATCTAGTTCTTAATCCAAGATAAATATTACATCAATCGGGGGAGGAGAGCGGCTGGCTCGCAGCACGCAGGCGCGGCGGCGGTCGGCCCAGTCCCGCTCCGGCCGCGCTGCCCGCCGCACTTCGCTCTCGCGGGCGCTCGACCCGGCGGCGACTCGCCCGCTGGCTGTTCTCCGACCCGCACAGTTACGAGTGTTGTACGCCTCCCGGTTGTCACTGCCGCCGACGCCGGATCGACCCCGCCGAGTGTCCACTGTCGAGCCGCGAAGGTCGTCCACGTGCCCATCCCGTTGCGTAAGTCGGGAAAGCGAAAACTCGCCGAAAACGAACCTCTTCTCATATTGACACGCGAGAAAAACAAACGTACTTGAATATCGATCACACCGTGTTTATCATTGCCATGGCGTGCGAATACGGGACACTCCATGTGTGTTTATACCGCGCCCGAAGTAAATAGTGTATCGTATTGGATGTGTCGGCGAGGTTAGAAGTGGCTTTCTTTTTTAATGGGGTAATCCGGACCGCGCCCGCGGTCTTTTAACCCTATAGTACGCAAGTGCTGGTTGACCTTAAATCCGCGGCTCGGGGACGAAAGTTTCAACGTGATAGCTTGTTTGTTTATGAAGCCCTAAAACTGCTTTATTAATGTTTCCATGATAAAGATCTCCTATGGGGATAAACCTCTGAATACATGAACTTAGTTCTTGTTTAGATTCTCTAGTATAATATTCTGTAGGGTCGCTTATGTGGGTTTTGCAACAATATTCAAATGGCGGTGTATTTCGTTCCACAGTAACATGCCACATAATTTATTTTGCTAGTAATCGTGGTAACAACGCATAAATATTTCAAACGTCGACTGTGCCTTAATACTTATATTTTATTCGCAGGCTAACGTAGTATTTGCGCTGTTGCTTCGGTTTTTTCGATTTTATATTCGAGGCAGGCTCTCAACTTTTTTTTAATCGCCTCTAATGACTTCTTCCCCTAATTAATGACCCTTGACAGTTCACAAATTAGAATTTTCCGGGAAATTTCGTGCTAGCTTTTTGAATATTCGAATAGGCATTTATCATTTGTATTTTAAAGGGATATTATTCGCTAAATAATGCTTAATGACCCAACCGAAACAGTAACAAGTAATATAGGTACTTTTTCTACTAAAATATTAAAACTATAACGAAAATGTTAAACCACAAACCATAAAATAAATTCATGGTCAGGAAAGGTCAATCACGTCACGCAATGGATTTTCATTGAAAAGTAATGTTTAAGTTTAAACTTGAAATATCATATCATATACATAATATATTATACATAATAAACGAACCATAATGTTTCTGACATTGCCAACATTTTTATTCGTATTCCATGTATTACTTATTAAGGCAGCCGGTAACATTATTACTTTTTTCGTCTATGTTATCTTTCCTTCTTTCAATTCAATGTTATTGTAGCGAATAATTTATTCACATTTCCGTTGCAAAAAAGCCTGAAAGTTCCATTTAAATTCTTTCAACATTTCCTTACCTTTCCACAAATACAGATTCCGTCTTCTGACTGGTCTATTTCTGTAGCCTTTTCCATGAGTGTAGGTAAAAATAATAATGTAATTATTAAGTTACAGTTGTACATATTAATCTCAACTATAATTTTCTGCCTCTATTCCACTCTTAAACAGAAGGGCCAATCTTTCTACGCTTACTCATGTTTTCTATTCTTTTTCTTGTGTATTTATCGTATGGTTAGTACTTAACTTGGTGTCAGAGTTTTAATGCCGCCCGTGGGCCTCTGACTTGGCTCTGCAGCATCATCATCATCATCTCAGCCGAAAGACGTCCACTGCTGGACATAGGCCTCCCCCAAGTGTCGCCACATTGACCGGTCCCGTGCAACTCGCCTCCAACGGATTCCCGCAACCTACATGCCGTCGATAAATATCTTTCAGGCATCCATTTTTCTTACGATGTTTAACTTTGCAAGTGATAATTAGGTATACAATGGACACATGAATCGGAAAACTCAGTTATAATTGTTATTTGTTCTTAAGAAGGAAAGCAAATTCTGAAACTAGATGAACAGTTTGTCAGTATCAGCTGTATATTCGTAGTGGTTGATATCTGAACAACCCAAATATCCCCATTATTTTGTATTTATCGAACAACCCTCGAGTAAAGTTTCGCGCAAGCATTCTTAGAAACCACAACACTACATAGGTCATCCCAAATATATTGGTAATCACTCAACCAGCGATCCCATCGATCAGAACATTTCTTAACTTCTCGAAGTTTCGAAAATTCTGACAAGAACTTCCCAGTCAACCCCTTCTATTTTCAGACTGCTACAATATTAATGTACCAAATTAAGTTACAACTTTAAAACCACGTCCTACAAAAGTCCCCGGATGACCTAGAAAACGTAAACTTTGCTAAGTAGGAACATTGGCCGAGGTAGAACTAAAGGACGTAAGTTAAAATTTACATAAGGTCATTGGAATTAGTTTCGTCCCCTTCTTGTTTGCACATATTATACCTGTTTTTTGTAACTGAAATAACATATTTGGATCCATTAAAAATCATGTTATTCACAGTTCTTATTAAAGTGCAAACAGCAAGTCATATTTTCGCAGTTAGTAACCGTGCGTCGTTGAAAAATGTTATGTTCTTGTAACTTAATTTTAACGTAGTCTAGCACCGCTTTATTTCAACACTTAATCTAGACCAGTCCGGTTTTATAGCTGACGATAAATAATAATTTGTGCTGAAAAATGTAACATTGTTTAACTTTTCTTCTATAAACTTTAATTCTTTTTATCCATAGTTTCTGAGTAAGCAGGTCGCTTTACCAAGTAATACTTTATCATTTTCATATTTCTTAAGTAGGGCGAGTTGTAGACTGAGGAATAGGAAGTAAACGGTTCACTTAATATGAGCTGTAGTCACGACAACTTTTAATAACGGAATAACGCAGATATGCACTTAAGATTACTACTTTAATCACTTAAAAGAAATCTTGAAGTAGGCTTCTACTGTTATTTATTAGCCTTCAAAACGTTACTATTTTTTAGTTTAATGATTTCCTGGGTGTAAGCTAGGTCAGATAGCCGTCACTCCATGTTAAATACTGGTATTCTGCTGCATCTGGTTAGATTGGAAGCCAACCCCAATAAAATAGTGAAAAAGCTAAGAATGCTGAATACGATACATAGGGTGTAAGTTACATAAACGTAAAATAGGTTTCTATGAATCCAGCAAATTATTCTACGCGATTTTTTTTAATGACTGACGAATAATATTAACTTTGGTGGTTCTAGAATCGCGTACTGAATTAATGGTAACATTTTGGGCGTCGATTATTACACTCTGCATTGCCAAGCCCAAAATTGACGCATTTAAACCTTAGAGTGGATTAAACAAAAGCGGTAAGATTACGTTGAAACCGCAAGAGGCGTTCAGTTGTCGATGTGTGCCAGCTCGCGGCCCATTGAAGCGAATGGGTTTAGCCTGAAACAAAATTAAGCTTGCTGCTCTCGGAAGCCAGAATAAATTCCTCAAGACACGTTGGTATTTAATTACGACTCCGAAAAGATTTTATACTTTAATTTTTTGTTTTATGACTCACTAGCGGACGTCACGCGGTTTCACACGCGTAATTCCCGTTCCCGTGGGAGTACGGGGATAAAATATATCCTATGTTACTCGTGGATAATGTAGCTTTCGAATGGTGGAAGAATTTTTAAAAACGGTCCAGTAGTTTTTAAGCCTATTCATTACAACCAAACAAACAAACAAACAAAGTTTTCCTCTTTATAATATTATTAGTGTAGAAAAACAAATTGCACCAGATTTTTATGATTAGACACCGTAGCCTCTCCCCGCGCTTGTTCCATTCCAGTTACTTGTGGTCGGTTTGCGAATGGAACCGTCTGCGAATAGAATTTTTTTTGGACGCGAGGCGAAGTGCGAATAGGACGAAGTGCGCTTAACTCGGTACAGCATGTGTTTTTCTAGACGCAGTGAATGCGTTACACTAACGTACGTTAAACAATTTTAAACCGTCCACATGAACACACACGAATTTATATTTGGGGTCGGCGGCGGCGTAGCATTTCGTCTGCTCTATTAGTCGTCATCTCACGAATCACCTCATCTTCTACTTTATCGTGTACTAACCACACGATTACACGCCTTACTTGATCTAAATTGTTATGCCGCCCATGGCCTGTGACTTGACTTTTTACATGCCGTCAAGAAATATGTCTCAGGCATGCTGGTGCTTGCTTCAGCGAAGCAAGTGAAAAATTTCAATAAGAATCAGAGGTGCGTGCCTTGGGTTCGAACTAGAGACCAATGCAATGATTTGGCAGACCACTGCTATACCTCCGTTGTAGCCATATCCTATCACACTCACTCCACCCAAACTCATTTATTATATGATTTATGTTTAATTTGAACCCTTCTACTAATGTTCTCGGTTTTGGTACAAAATTACCCCGAAAGTGACAATGTTAGCCTTTGGGCAAAGTCCTAACTAGACTTAATAGTTCCCAACATACCCGTGAATTCTCGACGTACCTTTTGTAAGTGACCTTTCACATTAAAAGTTGTGTTGGTTTTTCATCAGGACTTGAAACGTCCTTTAACGTTCTAGTTAGAGTTTTGTGGACTGCCTTTTATTTAGAAACGTCTCTAATTAAGGGCTAATTGCCTGTGAATGTTTTAATTGACTTTGTTTTTATTGTTTTTAAACATCGTTTATTTTTAATGGTTATACATTTCTCGGTGGCTGGAATATGTAATTAAGTATTGAGATTTATGACGTTCGCTTCTTATTTTCATAGGTAGGTTCCTAGTGGTTGCAGTTTTTTTTTCTAGCCTTTTCTGTGTCACCCTTGGGCAGAAGCCGCCCTGCATTCCTTTATTTTACTCTATTTTCGCCTGGAATTCCGCATAGGCGAAGGGGTCTGCTAGGCTCGTACAGACTTAAACCTTCGGCTGAGGTGCTGAATGGAGTACTTGCGCAGTTCGTCACACTTCCCCGGACAGATTTTGGCCCACATAAAAATAGTTAATAATTCTTAAATCTTATTCGTCCATCTTGCAACATTTAACATCGAGCATTTAAAGTTAGGGGCTATCAATAAATCTTACACACCTCTCATCTTTAGTGTATTACATTATTCCAAATTTATTTCTCTCGCTCCATTGTATTCATGAAAAATATTTACGCAATTTTCATAAAATATTTAAACCTTACTACACAGAGTTTTGTGCTCATAATTCAGAGCACAAAACTCTATTTCGAGTGCTTTTATTACTAACCTTTTTGTTATTTGTTGAGATTATTTCGCCTACACCCATTTATAATAATGATTGCTTCTCTAAAATTACCCAGGACTGGCCGTGGTTACAGTAACATTAAATTGTAGTCCACTTTAACATATTACATTTCGGGTAATTTGTTTCTAAAAATATTCTTCATACGTGTTTTATAAAAAAACACATTTGTGCCAGTCTTTATCCAATAAAAAAACTTAATAACTAATACTTTTTAGGTTTGGTCACTATTACTAGAAAAAATACAAATACATAATAAAAGCTTTAAAAAACAACCCCTAAACGTCTTCTCAGGTGACCACTTGTAAAACAGTTGAACCGAGACAATCATTATTTTCCTTTTCGGGTGTTTTTCCTCAAATCAAAAGATGGACAGCGACAGACATTTTGTTTTCCTAAATTACGACAAAGATTGAGTGCCGTATCTTGGAACTGTCCTATTTTGTGATAACTTTTAGGGAGACAGTTGTTGCAAAATTGTTTGTATCTCGTTCTTATACTTTCACACTAAGAATTCGTTAGGTATGGAATGTAAGATCCTTTGCTCAAATTGGTGTCTACTGTGAGACCGATTGGCGCCCAGTGTGGGACGGAATTGGCGCCCAGTGTGGGACGGAATTGGCGCCCAGTGTGGGACGGAATTGGCGCCCAGTGTGGGACGGAATTGGCGCCCAGTGTGGGACGGAATTGGCGCCCAGTGTGGGACGAAATTGGCGCCCAGTGTGGGACGGAATTGGCGCCCAGTGTGGGACGCAATTGGCGCCCAGTGTGGGACGGAATTGTTTCCCAACTTGTCGCAATTGGGCGTCAATAATAACGAAAATTGTTTGATCATTATATGATATGTAAATGACATGACAGTTTCAACGAAGCATCGTTTAGATGAATCTCCAACAGTGTTAGGTTATTTAAAAAGTCTGAGATATAAGTGACAATTCTAAACATTAGAAAAGAACAATTTAAAATTCTATCTTACTTTTTCAAATCTTTGCTACAACGCTTTTTAAAGATAAACATGATATCTTTCTTTTATCGTGAAAGTAAAGCAACTCGCGCACAAGTCATAAAGAATCAACTGAGCGTAACGCGTTCCGTTACTTTTCTGTTACTTATGGCGACGGCAGGGGGTAGGCTTGCTTGGTATTATTTATGTGGCATTGCAGCCGTTTAACTCTGCAATTAATCGCTTATATTGCTTTTTGACGGTGCCAACGCAGCGTTCACGTTTAGGGTTACATTAAATATTTAAAAAAAGTCCATACTGGTCTAAAGATAGGTCATGAATTATGTACCTATTTTCTTCGTAATATAGTACTCCAAAATATAGTAAAAAGAGTAAGGGTATTTTGCATCGGATAAATTTAAAATAAATTTAATGTAAACTGAAACTAAGCATGTTTTTATGAAACAGTAACGATAACAGAAAAGTTGACCAGTACCTAAAACTAAAGCGAAACAACCCCTGAATGGACAAACAAGGACCAACATAAACTCAATACAAATAGAATTACGCAGCCGTCCTATACAGATAACGTACCAAGCCGCCTGCCTTAATAAATAGAGGAGGGGGGGGGGGGGTACAACAAATCCTTAGGAAATATAACTGTCATATAGTGGAGGCTTGCGACAGGTGCGGGGTGGGAGGGGGGGCAACTAATTCAACAGTTTTATGGCACAATTCGGATCGTAAACTACTCTAAAAGCTTCCGTCACTTTATTTCTATGGCTTTGCGAGTAGACTCGACCTTATAAAGGTTTATGTTTTCTTGTGAACGCTTTAATCATATATATTGAGGTTTTATTACTTACGTAGGTAGATATTCGTGTGTCAATGAGCTGTCTACTAAGGATTTTGCGGACCGTAGAAATGTTGTAAGATTGAGGTGAACCTTGTCATAATCCGGGATAAATCACACCTAGCATATATCATCATATAAAAGTCAACACGTGTAAGCCTTTTATAATGTCCCTTTTAGTATTAGGAAGATGAATTATTGTATAATTTACTTGGACATATCATTGACAATAATATGTTGTTTTTTTAATCAAATTAAATAAATAAAAAGAAATGTATGACTTGATAAATAAGCATTCCAATAGTTTCAGTACTCCAAAAATAATTGTTTTGATTTACGTAATTGAAATGAACTTTTAAGCAAAAAGCTTTTTAGTCCAAAATATTTACTTACAGATGCAAAGAAACTGCGCTACCATTCATCAGGTTTTAAATATGAACTAATAAACAAGCTTTTTTTATATCAAAAAGCACTGAATGTTTTGTGAAAAACATGTTAAAACCATCCATTTTGTACGTAATAAAATATCTCCACCAATTTTATTACTTGCATGTTCGTTATCCAATACGAATGTGAGTTGTTAAAATTTCACATACAAAAATGTTTTCGGGCTATGACCGAAAATAAATTTTAATTTAAATTGCTTTTGCTCCCTGTATGGAATACTATCCGCGTTTGTGAATGCAAATGTGATTGTATTGGGATCATTCGATCCGGTACGCGTGTTTTCGTTTGCACAAGTTTAGTTAGTATGGTCGTCAAATCTTGCAACTGAATTTCAAACCAGTTCCCCTCAACCGATTGAGCTGCAATTTACACACCTTCGATTCTGGTGACATTACATTTTTGTGACACTTGATTGAGACTAACTTGACTTAATCCTCCAGCCAGAATCGTCTCTTAATGAGAAAATTTCATGATAGATAAACTTAATTGTCTTCAATTTTTTGCATAGAGTTACTTAGTTTGATATACATAATGCTTGGTTGACACGTGAAGAGTCAGTTTACATTCTGTATAGTTGACTACCCAAGCCTTGTTTTAACAAGGCTTGAGTAGTCCTCTTCGTTCTATCGATGATTCCCTTTTATTTCCCGGTAGTCATAAAGCGTCATATGAAGTTAGTTTGCCGTGTACTTCGTGTTCGTGCGTTCTTTACAGGCCTCTATATAGGGTGTAAAACACCTCTTAACGAATACGAAAGGCACTTGTTCTCCTCGTCATTCTGATCATTTTTTTGTTCTACACTATACCTGGGAACTTTCTAGTTACGGAGATATTGGGGGTCAAAGTTGCTAGATTTTGACAAGTTTTTTTTTTAATAACACTTTTTATCGCATGATTTTTACTTAAAATATCTCTACGACCCCCGTACTATTCAATCCATCCATCCGCACAATGTTTTGAGTGTGTTACATTGAGTTATACCACAAAACATGATTTATAACCTCAAAAAAAAAGTTGTTTCCCAGCAGTATTTTTTGCGTAAAGTTACTTAGTTTGATATACAGAATGCTTGGTTAACGGCTTTGTGATGAGGTGAAATACACCCTGTATACCCAATCGCCAAAGCACAAAAGGCTTCAACCTGCACTAATGAATCCCAAAACCACTCGCACTAAACTGAAACTGAGATGAAAAAGAAAGCCCCTTTTATCCAAGTCCATCTACAAACGCTAAAATGAAATACCTGCGGGATATAAAAATACTCTTTATTCCGAAATATTATGAAATACCAGTATTATTTGCCTGTCTGTCAGTTACCAGGAATAAAATTGGAGAAACGCCGCGTTCTTCCTTAGGGACTGTATACACATAAACTTTGTGATCCGCACGGCATCGCCACATATTTACGGAAACGCTTCGTTACTCGGGTTCAAGTGTGTAGTTTGAGTCAGGAGTCGGGTCTATTGATGTATTTCGAAATTTCAAGTAGCATATCATGTGAAACCAGCGACAGGTGAGTCGTATTGCCGCCGGTTAAAGTTCAAAATTCCTCAAATAGGCTTATATTTAATGTAGACCTACCCGTACCTACTTATAAGCTATTCTCCTCTTCATTAATTAATCATCTTCAGAACACATTCTCAGAAAATTATTTAATTAAAGAACAGACCCGATGAAAAAGTTGAAAAGTGAGGATATTACCGAAGTAAAAATACAAGTAATCTGCGAGTTTTCCTCAGAAAATATACGCCTACGGAAAGTTTAATCTTCTGAAAGCGTCGTAGTAAGTAAAGACTCAGCATTTAATTACCGAACACGTAAGATATGTATCTTCAATATATCCCGGGGCGTAAAAGTGTGTACTTTGAATCCGAGGCGACGTCAAAGACTTCATAATGAAATAAGTTCACTTCGCTCTTAACGCTTAATTTCTCATCAGTTTTTGCGGTACGTTTTTCGCGCGTACTTGTGGCAAAGATGCCTTTACAGACTGGCTGTTTGTGTGGCGTGTACCGTTTTTGTAAGTTTTACATATCTACGCTGGCAAAATATATTTGCGTTTAGATTTCAAGCCAGATAAAAAGCTCATATTTTTCAAAATAAAACCGAAATACGATGTGGCGACATTTGCAATGCAGATAGGTAACTACGTTGCTAAATAAAAAAGCTTATTAGCACTCGTGTGGTTGCATTCGCTAAACATTTACTATTCGTAAAATCTTGGCTGTTAACTACGAGAGGGTAGTTTCTGATAAAATTTTCTTTCATCCTCAAATCTGATTCAGTATGTTTACTGCTCCGAATATGTTAAGCTTTATAGATGACATGTCTGGTCTAATGCTAATACATGTCGCAAGCACCTCACATAATATAATGCCGACTTACGTCAACATTTGTGTACATAAGCACAGGCAGTATATGCAGCTTATGGCGCCAGAAGCTCCTCCATGCATGTAAATACAATGTAGCATAACAACTATGTATTAGCTGTACGAAGATACATTTGCATGCTAACTCCCTTGCTAACAAATTAAATTCAAGCTCAAAATGCTAACTATGTTCCCAAAAATACAAGTCCTTTTAATATAAACGCAGCAGCATTTAACTTTTATATTTCGAAATAAGCATATCAGAATTACATCCACCGTTTTCGAGTTATAAATGTCAGCACAAACAATGTGACATTGTTTTATGTGCGAAGATAACAAGGAGCGAGTTTATTGTATACTCTGTTTATTATTTTGCCAATGATCTGGCTTCTACTTAATTTATAGTGAGTTTAAAAGTGACGCAGCGAAACCGCACGGCGGAACCCCTCGTCTGAAGGCGCTCACACTGTCAGACTATATCGCAGCGGTTTCCGACCCATGGAGCAATAGACGTCGACACCCAGCGCGGTCTCTGACGTCACTACTGCACTTTAAATAGGTTAGCGTTTAATGAGGCGTGCTAAAGCCTAGCTCAGGTTAAGAAACTATGAAATGCTATTTTTCACTAGCGAAGCTTTTAATGTTCCAAAATGACTTGCTGTTTGCTCGTTTTTGGGAATGTTTAACTAATTACCCACTCCGTCCTTTTAACACAAATCAAACGAACATAAATCATTCGCCAGACGTATTTGCCTATAAATTCGCAGCCACCAATGCAAGTTCACCGCTTTAGGCGTTCGTTGTTTATCGTTATATATCAGCGGAGTTTCCATCTCATTTAGTAGGCCCCAAAACTGGCCCGAGTTGAATCAACCCGAATTAGTGGAGCTCGCCGAGCCTCGTCACCGCGCCCGATCCTATGGGCGCAATGAGATATGAAATGAAACTCACTGACTACAATATAAACAGGATTACACGATTACCTATCCAACGTTGACGCTGGCGTGACTGTCAGTGGAGCCAGTCGCTTGTCACAATATTTTGGGACGTATCACGTGCGCGGTTGTGTGCGGTCACGAAGCTTAGTCTCGGTGGGCCCGGGGCGGCGACGTCAAAGGAGATTAGGTTCGTTTACACAATTGCCGCGTCCCCTCGACCAGCTCGCCGCGCGACCTCGCCCGCCACACGCTCGGATTACGCGACCCCAACTCTAAAGCCTTCGTGTGCTGACGTGGACACTCGCACTGTGAACGTACACTTTCCGTAGGTTTCGTGTTTATGGCTAGCGCTTGATTAATAACAGTGAGAAAACAGTGAAAAAAAAATGGCGTGGGGTTACTGGTCGGCTTCGTCGGTGTTGCCGGATCGCGGGCGGAGTCCGCGCCGCGCGGGCACGTCCGCGGTGCACGTGCACCCGAACCCGCCGACCGCGAGAGAAGTCATGGAGACGCACGACGAGAGTATCATTCACACGGCGTCCACGTCTCGCGACAGTCGCGACCACTCGGCGTCACCGCACTCGTCGTCGAACGGCGGGCACTCCCACCATCAACACGAAGTACGGCACGCGGTGCCAGCCAGTGCGCTCTTCGGGGAAAGTTACGGCGAACTATCTAGACGACCGTCTTTAGACCTAGGATCAGTGCGGAGTGCGTTAGCGTCATGCTCTGGTGGTGGGACACTAAGTGCGGGTTCGACGTTGACGCGCGGTGGTACGCTGGCGGACTACTTGCCCCCGACGCCGTGCCCGCACCACCACCGCGTGTACGTGGACCATCACAAGCACTACGAGCAGCCGATACAACCGGTGCATGTTGGCGTAGCCCATCACTCGCACTCCCATGCGTCCAGCAGACACCACACTGACGACGAAGACGACCTCGAACCGGCCTATGCTACAGGTATGTAATATAATTATCGTTTACCACTACTATGAAATTAAAATGCACTTAGCGACAAGGAAAATATGTGCAGGTTTTTAAACTGCACTGGTTGTCCTTTAAATCACATTCCACATGACACTGCAATACTAACTCGCGACCGTAGAAACTTGGTATCTGAACCCCTTATTGGTCTTTAAGATGAATATAACTCTTTTACCTATATGTTTTTATTTTTGCTGAAAGTTTTAATACCGCAACATATGAAGATATGAACTCGACGATCGTAAAACTGTATCTATTACCTACGCTGTTGGCAACATTGACAGTTTTATAGCGTTCAATATTTTATTCCAATGAGAATATAAAATACCATGAACCGTTTAGTTTATTTTTTCCATCTTCCATAGACTCATTTAAATCGATAGCCGGCTTCATCTGTTCTAAGTTTGACTGTTCGATATTGTGTTGCTAGCAATCAAAATACGAAATATTATCTGGGAGGGAGTTATTCATTAATTCCCCACAGCTCCGGCATTGTATTACATTAATTATAAAAGTTTTCCGTCTTATTTCGTTAATGTATTTGTAGCTCTCGTGGTGACCTACTTTTCTGTGAGCATTCATCGCGGCCGGTCAGTGTGGCCAACTTCGTAACATTACTTACACGTTTCAGTTGGGGAGGGATATCCAACTGTATGTTGCTGAAACGGAATTGGTTTGAAAAACTGGGAAAGTTATATGCAACATTGGATATCTTTATCGACGGGGCTTTCCTTCGTGCATTGCAACACTCAGAATGTCTTTGCTAAGATTTTATGCCTTCTGAAAGAGATAAGGCATTTGAAATGTAATGTTAAGAATTGAACTCTCGATATGATTTATCACGTCTTTTATTCAAACTCATCCATCATTCGGGACTGTCATCTTCGCTCTGTTATTTGCAGACTTATTTCTTGCAAAGTTACGTCCTTGTGTTCAAATTTACAGTAATCCATAAAACTCGGCATTTTCTTGAGACTATCCAGTTACCTATACAGTTACTTAGAGCAACCAAAGCAATGAACATTAAAACAAGGATGTCAACTGCGAAACTAATGTCGCTAGCGTAGCTGGTTCCAAACATTGTCATTGGTTGAAAATCTGGTAATGTCATTTTATATTTCAAAATGGCTTGACCTGAGATTGAGACCTAACTATGGTCGCCATCAACAATGAGCTTTTAACGGTCTTCCTCATTGCATCCAGAACATTTATCTTTGGACTTTCATTTGCCGTGTAATATAGCGAGCGTTCGTGAGGCGCTCTATTCTTTACCTTTGACTCGCAAGCTAACTGATGCTAACCAGCTGGGTGTGGTAGATTAAGCATGAATATTAGTAGATTGTTTTGACAATTTAAAATAAAAATAGTTCAGAGTCAAAAATCAAACTATTTTCTTTCACATAGGCCTAGATGGGCACTTATGAAACGTCAAAAAAGGTGCAAGGTTCGCCTTGATCGTTTCCATGGAGAAGTGATGGCAAGTAACTCCATGGTTACCCTTTTCAAATCATTTGTTAGTCAAATAATACAACTTATCTTTGCAATTTCATTTACTGCTAATGCCAATATCAGACGATTCATTAGAGTGAACCGTTCATATGGTTAACTGTTCATTTCTGGATGAATTTACTTTTCACTTTCAGTTCACTTTGATTCAAAGATGAAAGGACAAAAATTAACGAAAACTGAAACGTATGATGTTGGGTTTAAGGTGCAAAACATTTCCTACGATTCCCCTAACTTTGACTCGCAAGCTCTTACTGATGCTAATCAGCACGATGTGGTAGATTAAGCGTGTACATTCTGAGTGAGTGTTTTACATTAAAACGTTACTGAGTGAATGTATTTCGGATATGTTGCGGGTTGGAGTGTGTTTTTTATTGTCAAATGTGGTAATGGTAAGATTGGGATAAATAGATAGAATACTCTTTATTATGTACACCATAAAATTACAATATAACAGTTTTAAACATTTTACAAGGGGTAACACAATGGGCGGTGTTATCGCTAAAAGCGATCTTTTCAAGACAACTTTTGGATGGATTTAAAGGGGAAGGAGAGACAATACTGCAGGTAGCCTGTGGTGTACCATTTATATATAATACAATAAATAAATACATACATATACATACACAAGACACTCATATAAATATATATTTTTTTTCCATAAAACAAATGCGAGAGAACATACTCGTACCTAACAAAAAATTTGCTTAAGTAGAGAGATACAGTTTTTTTATCATGCTTTTAAAAATTGACAGAGATTGAGCACGCCTTATAGACACAGGCAAGGCATTCCATAACCGTACTGCTTGAACTGTAAAAGACTTATCATAGAATGTTGTGATGTGATTTGGGAATCGATGTTTTCAACCGACTTCTAAAATAACTTAAAATTTTTACTTTTTAGTGTTTTATTGGAAGTCTGTTAGTTTTGATTTAAGGATTAAATAACGTTATTCCAAAGAATATGTGTGAAAGATGGTATGGCTTAACAGGGGTTCACTATAAAGATGACTCAAATCAATTGGTGTTAAGCCAGAATAATAATGTTTAAGTCTTTGTACTTCTAAGTATTTTACATCATAGTAGATTATACAGCTGATCGACGTGCATGATATATATAAAAAAAAGTAATGAATTTCAAAAAGACATAGAACTAAAGTTGTTCAGTTTCATAGACTGAGACACCACACTCGTGGTCTTGAGCTTATTATGTTAAACCATGTATAAGGATACGATTAATTCTACTATCATCATTTTAAGGCTATCCATAGATTCTTATCCGGGAAACGTGTTATATTACTTACTTATTACTGACAGATGAAATTTAAATTCTTCCACTGTGGCTGATTTTTTTCCTCCAATCAATCAATCAATCAAAGCATTTATTTCAAGTAGGCCAATAACAGGCACTTTTGAATTGTCGAAACAAAGATGAAAATTAAATGTAGCTACAGTCCCAGTCACAAGACATAAAAACTGTGAAAGTACTGTAGGTGCCCATTCCCTAACGTAGATCTCTATGGAGAAGAACGGGCAAGAAACTCCATGAACACTCTTTTAAATCAAATTATTGTTACAAAATCTTGGTTACATCATTCATGTTGAGATGGTAAATTATGTGAGAACAATGTAGCAAGATGTGCACGATAAAAGTGTCCATAGTAAAAACAAAAATAATTCTTTCAAATAAGCCATGGCAACTTAGAGATGACCAGTTACAACTGACAGCGCCAGTTCACGAACATGACGCATGGATCAGCACCATTCAGCTCAACCATTTTGAAGGGAGCTAAACTGGCACTGTTTTGGTTTAAAAAGATTTCTTCACTTTGCACCTTAGATATTGGCACATGATGATGATTGTCTTTTGTAAAGTACGTAACTAGACGACTTTTACACAATCCGGACTAATCGCTGCCATGATTAAGTTGATCCAAGATCAAATGTCACGGTCGCCATATAAGGACGGGACTTAGACACAATGAAACATGTGTAATACTGATTAAATACTGAGTATATTTGGTCCAATAGATATTATTATAAGCACGCACACAAGCATACATAGAATACGTCAAATATATAGTACATCACAATATCCTTCACAACTTCTGCCCAAAACAATTTAACTGACACAACACTATTATGAAAATCCTCAATATCAAAACAATAACAAAACATTGATTCGAATCAACAAAACAAACCTCAGATAATAAATTAATTGTAACATTTATCAGCAAGCGAACACAAAACAATTCCTAATCAATATTGAAACAATCCAACTGAAATGAATCATCAGAACTATATATCTCTAACTAAACAATAAACATGTAAACAAGTTATTCAACTAACATGGCGCTTTACAACTATTCCTTTGTCAGCTTGCTAACTGCGGAATTACTAGCTACATATATCAATACTGAAACAGAAATAAATATGAGAATATTATTTACATGTTGTCAACGAAGAGTTTGACAAACAGTCTTACCAAGGGGTATCGTATCGCCCTGTATTGACTGGGTTGTTGAGCTCAGATAGGCAGTCGCTCCATGTCAAATACTGGTACTCAACTGCATCCACTTACACTGGAAGTAGACCTCAATATATGTAGTTGGAAAATAGTTTGGCAGATGATGATGATGATGATTGTGAACATCACTGCGATTATTTTTATTATTTTGATACTTAAGTTACTTACTTTTTTATACAAGTTTTTAAGCTATTGCATACCTTCTATCGCGGGCTTTGAGCGTGGAGACCGAATCCAGAAATTCCGTAACGAACATAACCTAACACCCCATGTCACCCCATGTCAGATGATAATGACAATGACAAAGTAGTTTTTTTTTAATACCTATATTGCCGTAACTAGGAGTTTTAGGTTGTATACATCTGATGTTAGACCTTCTTTGTAAGTATTTTTTATCAACTTATGCAATTATAATTATTAAGCTATTGCATAGCTTCTATCGCGGGCCTTGAGCGTGGAGACCAAATCCAGAAATTCCGTACCGCCGCAGTCCCCGAGTGCCACACGTCTTTTTTTGTAAGATTTTAACTTTAAACACTTATACGACCCCCGTACTATTCAATCCATCCACCAGCACAATGTTTTAAGTGCGATACATTGAGTTCTACCACAAAACATGATTTTTCACCCCAAAAAAGAATTCGATTCCCAGCAATCATTTTTGCATAAACTTACTTAGTTTGATGTACAGAATGCTTGGTTGACGGCTTCGTGATGAGGTTGTTTACATCCTGTATAGATTTACTGAGTTTGGACCTGGACTTGGTAATCAACATCTTTGGCAGCCTTGTTCCATCCTTTGTAGTTCTCCACCCTTTAGTCTAAGTGCCATGCTATTGTGGACTTCGCAGCTGACTCTTCCTTATCACAAAAATTACGCCTCTACGTGAAGTGGCGAACACCAGTCTGATATACAAGACAATATTTGTTTTGACTCAATAGTCACCAATCTTTACCATCAGCATCATCATGTTTCCACTGCTGGGACACGGTGAGAGGGAAATCAAACTAACCGTGCGTTCCGAGATACGATATAATCACTCACAGCGCTCACAGCCATATTTTGCGTACCGTTTTAGTTTTCACGATTATGACAGCTAAGAACTGTCATTAGGCCATTTGACAGCGCTCACGGTGATATTTCTTTGGGGCATGGTGTAATCGCAAGATGGCGCGTGTCACGACGTCATCTATGACAACTCAAGGAACATCGATATCGCGCTCACGGTATCTCGGAACGGGTTTGTGGACGCTCATAGCGTTTACAGTCTATCTCGGAACGTGGCCTAATCTGTAAAACATAGTACTTACATAGTTAGGTATATTAGGTGCCTCTTCTCTCTTTTAATGTGTGCTGTTTGGCATAGGACTCCTATTCTTCAAGTGTTTCTTGTATCATCTTTTTGTTATCTTCTTCTATTAATTTCTATTTCATGTTATTCGCCTCCTGTATTTTACCAGCTTATCTACTTTATTTCGTCTTTCCTATCTACAGTGTGGTCGACAGTTAACGAAAGCAAGCGCCTAATTATTGAAGTGGCCACCTCTCCCCACCCACAATGGCGCACAGTCAATTGTTGAAACTGTTGTAAATTGGTGCTGAGATTTTATTTTATATCGTGTCACTTGTAAGCAATAACACTTGAAGAAATAACCTTGTGTTTGATGTGTTTAGCGATTATAAATGACTGTATTATAGAAGAATAAAAAATCAGTTCCAAAACTTCCAAACGAAATGAGAATTCAGTCGTGTGCAAATCGTATGGAATACCCTACGTCGCCCTTTAGTTCTTAAACCTAACGCTATCCATCTTGTCTGCTAAAAAGGTTCAACAAAATTGAGTTTTTACCCTGCGATAGCAAAAACGAGTTACTCACTATAATACCAAAAATCGCGAAACATAAATATGAATGTTTTCAAAGGCTCTTATCAACTTGCATCATTGGCTGTAAATGTCACATAAAACTAAAAATAATGGCCCTCATACATCAAGTGAAAACATCAAGCAGAAATATATTTACAATCGCATATAAACAGGAGAGCCTGATGCATTTGCAAGCCTAGATATGAACAGAAGAGCGACTGAATGAATGGAAACGTCGAGAATGCTTTACAGCGAATGTAATTAAACGTCCCATTCACCTGGCGACGAATGTAACTCAACAAACGAGTGGAGTACGACCTACATTCACTCTTAAGTTCATTCATTCGTTCAACTACGCACAAATTACGGGAATATAACGTGTGTGCGTACTTAAGCGGAATGCATGCATTATTATTTTTCAAGCCTGAAGAGTACTGAAGGTTTTATTGTGTAAGTTTTGCATAAAAATATTTTTATTTCATGCCTCTTCTTTTTTGCATGACGCAATGTTTTTACTCGAGACTTTTTATGACAGAAGCACAACATATAAAAGATCTTAAAACTTGAATGGAGACACTCGTTAGCTTCATTCTTTACACAGATACTTGTTTACATGTATCGAACGAACATTTTGCCCGCAATGATTTGTAATCTTCCTTCAAAATATTTATAAAATCGACGTGTTTTTTTTTTTGTAATTTCTCAACTATTTGTTCTTTTTAAAAGCTTTTTAAGGCCAATGCTCCAGGGTAGCCTACGAAATTCTAATTTTCCAACGTTTTTTTGCAATTTGCAGGGCACTGCTGGGTTGAAAATTGATTTAACTGCGTTTCGCGGCTGTAGGACGTATGTAGTCACAGAATTGTAATCATCAAAATCATCAATGCGACCCTTTTTTTTTTTAAGGATGGGAAATCATCAAATGACCCCCCCCACTCTGGGCGGAGCGGGAGGGAGTGTCAGACTCTTACTGACTAAAAACCATCCATGTTCCTTCCTCGCCTTTTACGTTCCGGGGCCGCGGTATCTCTTTCGAACAGGCCCGCAACCCCGGCAGGTTTCGGCCCTTGCGGGCCCCCTCCTTTTGCTGACATCTCTTTGAGGCGCGCGTGGAACACGAACGCGCCGTCGACACGGCCTGTCGTTGTCGTTAGACGGCCGGACGGCTAGCTAGCCCATAGCCAGCCGTCCACAGGCCCGCATCTACGGTGGCCGGTAGCCACCACGTGGCCCCCGACGCCCGTTGCGTCTCCCGCGGCGGCCGGGAAGAGAGGATATCTCCCTCTCTCGTTCCGCCACCTCCTTCGCTAGCATCACTGCTTCGCAGAAGGAGGCGACGGCTTCCCATTCCGTCTCGCTCCGGACCATGGATTGAACCAGGGCCGGTCGCGAGAGGTCGCCGCCGATCAATGCAACCCTCAGGGTTCATGAAAGTCGAGAAACGACTTTGACACTGAAAAACTCGTTCCTCGATTTTCGTGAACTTGGAGTTTTGTATTGATGATTCTTGTGATTGTGGTTCTGTAACTACATAAGTCTTACAGCCGCGATTGGTATTTTTATCAACACACAGCTTTGCACTGGTCTGAAATTTGCAAAAAAACGTAGGAAAATTTGAATTTCGCGGGCCACCCTGACGCTTTCACCTTAAGTGTATAATTTTAAGATTCTCATGTAAGTGAATAGTGTTATTCTTAGTACCGCTCGAAATCTTTCCAATTAATCAGGCTCTAGACGTATGCTCCTCATCAATCGGCGTGCCTGTCCCTTATTCGAGGCCAACCCCAGTTCTTAACCTTCCACATATCGCACGGAAACCGGTCAAGGTCGAGGGGCTTTTTATTGTTTCACGTTCAGAATCAGTTACACAATAACCTCGTTCACGCTTGCCTGGCTCCAAATATACACCCTGTATACAGTACAGTCGAGCACACCTTGTTTACCATTTCACTAAAGTGCCTTCGACACACGCGCTGAACCTTGAACTGAAAACTGAAAAGCCTTTTGTGCTTTCTCATTAGAATAAAAATAGTTATTTTTCATAAAGAGACGGTTTTTTACTAACAAAAACATGTACAGAGTAATAACAATGCCTATGGCGTGTTCGCGGCCATTCCCCATGGGCGATCTTTATGTTTTTAATTAACATAAACATTTATCGTTCAGTGTTGTACTGTAATGAACTATGGTTAATAGTTTCCCATTGGCTTTGTGTATCGTGATCGTGACATGTTTACAAGGACGTTCTTGTGGTTTATTAATAGTGTTGAACGATTTTTCTCGCGACTGTACCAGATGATCTGAAAAAATAGCGATATCTTTTGAATTTATTGTTTTTACAAGCACTTATTTCTCTTTATTTTATTCATAAACAGAAATATATTCTAACTGATCAATATGTAAAAGACGCTGTGGATCATCAGCTTCTATTGCTAATTTGTTGCTATTGGGGTCGATTGGAGCCAATGAGGATAATATATTGGCAATTTAGCGAATGCCAATTGGCTCAATTAGGCTAGCAATAAGCTGCCAAGTCTCCAAAAGAATCTCACAACAATTCGACATAAAGGCCATTATTGAAACATCGATGTCGGAAAAACTTACCAATTCTGCAACAAAATTATTGAGTTTCCAAGTAATTATTATTTCCGACCATAAAATATCCAACTGATTGACCCGAAAGGAACTTCCTCATGCTATTTGCAACCTTCTGACTTTTTACTTAGGGTTGGAATTTAATTGTGAAAGACTAACTTTGCTAAATCTAATTTGGAACTTATGGGTTGGTTTGTGAACTGCATTTTCCATTGGGTTTTGTAACTTTTAAACTTGTTTAGTATTTAGAGCGGGAGGGACTATTGAGCGGGTTGTACTCCGAAACAAGCTTAGTGGAAAGAATATTTCGCTTTCAAAAAGTATTTCTGCTTCAAACTTTGTTAAAGTTCCCTGCTTGACCCTCTTACTGAGTTTTTTCTCGGTGTTGGTAAATAAGATCCAATAACGAATTTGAAAAGATTGACGACCCGAATAGCGTAGTGGTAGTGAAGCTGGCTAACGTTCTTAGGGTCCTGGGTTCGAATAAATAAATAAATATCGCTGTACATTAACACACAGCGCCACCTAATACCACACTAAGCAAGGCTTGTGTCGTGGACACTAGGTAGTTGATATACTACATATATACTTTTTTGTTTGTAAATACATACTTATTATACATATAAACATCCATGACTCGGAAACAAATGTCCATGCTCATCACACAAACATTTGCTCCTACCGGGATTCCAACCCAGGACCCTAAGAACGTAAGGCAGTCTCACCACCACTACGCCATTCGGTGAATCCCGGTAGGAGCAAATGTTTGCACTTGGCCGGTTTTTTTTAACAAAAACCGGCCAAGTCGACTGTCCCGATGGGCAGTCGACATTATTGCCAGCGCGGGAATATCCTCAGGCTGGCACAAGAACGTGGAGCTTGGCACAAGCAAAGAGAGGCTTATACTCAACAGTGGGTGAAGAGCTCTTTAGTTAATTGATCCCACACAGGTGATCGCGCGGGATCAGTCGACCTAAACAATTTTTTCATTGGTAAACTGATCCCGTTGACCAGTTTTATGATTTGTATAGTCAAGTAGAAAATTCTCTTGATATTAATTTATATGGTGATTCCTGTGGGCTCCATCGCCCATGTCCACACAGGCGGGCGGGGTTATAAACACTTAAAGATTTGATAACTAAATAGGTAACTTTAATATTTTATAAAATAAATTAAACTAGAAACTATAGAAAAGCAATTAGACTTAAAACACACAGCCACGAAATATTAGGTAATCCAAAAGTCTTTAATTTAATCCCTGAAGCCAGCTATTACTTTAAACGAGTTAGGATCCCGGTAACTGGGAGAATAATCTCTCCCTAAAACTTGATGATATTTCGTATTCCGAGGGTAGTCTTCAATTTGTTAGGTTTGACCTTGAGTGCTTCGCCGTGACCTTTGAAAGTCGGTGTACTAACTCGCATGAGGGACTTAGCTGTTTTTATAGACATCCATTGACATTTACTCGACGATAGGGAACGAACGTAAATTGTGACATGTTTTTACAAGTAGGTGTGTTAGATGTATATTGTATGGATTGTTTGTAGTATTAGCTGCTGTCCGCAATCATCTTGTTCGTGAAATTATTATAAAAATATTATTTATTGTTTATTTATTGTACAAAATCCGATTCAAATACAAAAAGAAGTCTTTAAATTTTTGAAATTTTATTTACTTAATTAAATAAGTGGTCCAAGTTACTCCTTATAAAGTAAAAGTCGCGTCAAGTTCTGTCCAGCCGCTTCGGACATTAGCCGGAACTAACAGACAGACAGACAATAATGGTTTTTATACATGTACCTACCTTATATTGTTTCGGCTTTAAGTAAAAAGCTTTATTTATTAGTTTAAATGTTCAGAGAATAGGAGGTTATTTTTAGCACAGACTGAATGATAGTAACTGACTAAAAAGCTGTTAACAAGATCATGTTTTGGCATGAAAATGTTTCTCTTATTCACTCAGCAATAGGTACTAATTCGGAAACTACATCCCATACGTTATTTAAGATGAGTTTTATTTCTATAATAACATTTAGGGTTATAGTTTTCCAACGGTTAGGTATAATAAAAGGTTATATCTTTTCCGATAATACGTTAAGCCTTGCGATCGAATCAGCGTTGCTGTAGATATACGGAGGAGCTTGAACGTTCGATATCGTGGCTATGGTCATAAAACGTATTACAATTATGATTATGTAACGTTCATGAACTTTGATTTAAAGGTTGTTTTTGGAGGTTTACTTATGTGATTATTTCTTTAAGGAGAATATAATTGCATTCTTTGTTACCACAAACCAAATAAAGAATAATACAGAAAAAAAAAAGACCAACCAATGTTAAAAATCATATTCTACCTATGGTTATCAAAATGAGTTTTGAGAAATATAAAGTATTATTATTAGTTGACTGTGGCGGCCCAAAAGGAGTCTTCTGATCTTTAAAACAAGCTCCAGAATTACTAATCCAGATTTTTTCCAAGTTACAGTGATGATTGATGTGATATCGTTTACATAAAATTTTATTATGGATTATGTCTGAAATAAATGGATAATAATAATAATAACGTAGCATCACTACTGTGTTTTGACATATTTATCAAAGTCGCATCCCCAAACGTTTCGTTTTTAATTTTTACTTTGTACACAAAATACTTGGCAAAAAATACAGGATTTACGTCAGGGAAGAAGATATTAAGGAAATATGAAATACAACGTGTCGAGATTAATTTCTTATATTCCATTACTTTTATGACAACCGTTTCTTGATGACAGCCATGGAAATGCTCAGTGGAGAAGTTCTTAAGGTGGATGCTCTTAATTTTTTTTTAGGTTTTTTGCAATTTACAGGCACTGGCCTGCAAGAAACCTTGAAAAAAACAGCTCTAGGAATGTCTTTTTTAAGGACAAAGTCATTCCTAGACCTTTATGAACATGGAGGGTTGTATTGATAATTTTGATGACTATAATTCTGAAAATACATACGTCTTACATCCGAGAATCATATTTTCATCAACATACAACCTAGCACTGGCATGCAAATAGAAAAAAAAAACGTAAAAAAAAAATTTCACGGGCTACTCTTGAGCGTTGACGTAAAAAAAAGAATAAGTAAAGAAAAAGTCTGAAACAAAAAAGAGTTAAACAGAACATCATAATTGCGGATCAACCCTAACCTTTATACAACTTTTACCGAGTTCCTCCCCTTTAACTCCTGAGTGGGTAGGGTTGTGATTTTTCACAATTAACGGATTATAATTAGGGAGGGGTGGCCACGTCGTGTCTTTACGAGCCAATCTCTCCGTCCCATTCCCCAGGGACTACGTGCACTGAATCCAAGCAAACCTTACCTAATACCAACCTCTGTACCTCCAACATTTTTCCCTTTTAAGTAACCGCGGGGTTAAGGTGAAATATTTTTACTTTTGTGGGTAGTAAAGTGCGAAGACCGGCGGAATGCGGAGTCTGAAACGTTTTGGGATATTCAACAGGCCCCGGGTTGATGTTTATATTTGTTTCTTTTTTCTTTACCTTTGTTGTAATTTTGTGTTTTTATGGAAGGTTGCTCAATTTTGTATGTCCAATAATTTATAACGACTATTCCACACGCACAAAGACATTTTATACAAGACATGAAAAGCTGCAAAATATCTACCGAAATAAACCTGTTTACTGAATTCTTCAAATAGAGGCATACGTCTTGTAAATTATGGGTAAAGCACCTTCTATTTGCCTTTGATCGTCAAAAACGTTCCCACATTAACATCGGAATTCCTACCTTTCACCGATAATCTTCTTTCATCAAATAACTTGCTTTAAAAGTATTTCCAATGATAATATTTTCTCTGGAGATAGTAGTCCGCCATTTCTGTCGGAGGGCTATAAGAGTGCCACCTTACAATTTGCATATTCAAACCCTCTCGATGCGAGGGTGCCCCTCCGTGTTGGCGAATTTTTATGTCGACTTCGCTGAAGAGATGTCGAGGGAATAAGATTACCATGAGGTATTTTTTTCGATGTGACTTGAGAAATGAAACGTCATTACGTTGACGTCAAATCGAAAAGGAAATGTGTATTAAAGATTGATGGGTTACCTGTCTATGTTATAATTCGGATTGATGAAGTCTCTGTAATGTGATTTTTGTCTTGCTTGTCGATTGAATTTTCCTGTTCTGTCATTTTAAATCACTCTCAAGTTTCTCTCGAGATTTGTCGTTGAAAAAAGTCTGTGGGTTCAGAATGATATGTATTCAATATTCCTTCCGACTTGTATAAATGAATCATTCCCGCTGCGTCGAGTCCCTTTCCCTCGACTCGTGATTTTTCTTGGTTTTGATGCATTGTTTTGCCGAAATACAGGTTCTGCCTAGTTTGGCTTCAGATGCTAAAACTTTTGTGTACGACAACAGCTGATCAAAGCTTTTTTATTTGTAATTTATTGTAAGTACTGTTTTTGTGAAAGAAATAAATTTATTATTATTATTATTGTATTTTGTTTCGCCTCGTTCGTTCTTAGAACCACTCAGTTACGTAAACACGACCACAAACCAGTAAATTCAATGCAAACTATAGCACTTGTAGCGAACGCCTAACTTCGCCGCTCCCGTGTTGACTCACAAATAGCACCTATGTTTGTTCCCCGCTCCGATGGCACACAGAAACTAAGTGATGGATGACAAACCGATGGGTTATCAATATAGAATTATGTTTCATGGAGAATTTTGTACACAGTTCAACAATTTAAGCCTTCCGATGTTGCGTTGCCTTGTTCTTGATTGATGTCTTCATCTTTCTGATGTCCTTATCTCATGTTACTTGAGGATATGATAGAAGTGGAATCCGGGATGCTATCCCACTTCAGAATCTACTCTGAAATTATGGAACAACTGTTGTCTTCCAGTATATTTTAGAGGAATACCGACTACGTATACCCAGGAGAGTTTCATTACGATGATGATATGCTTCAGTTGTAAGCCGAGACTCGGAAAACAATTGCGGTATACATGCGCGTCTTATGTATCCTCGTTACGTGAAACACATTGGAAATTCATATCCAATTTGTCAGGTGAGACCATACGACACTATTCTCAGGGTGATTAAATGCCATCAATAATGTATTTATATGAATATTATATGGCTTGCTTAATCATTGGTTTAATAACTTTATTGTGTTGTTTATTAAGTTGATTTTACTATAAACGGCATTTTAACTTGATTGGTGGCACGCCTAGTAATTTTAAGCAATTTAGGGGAAGCTATTGGAAACTAGAGTATGCCCGCGGCTTCACCCTCGTGGAGTTCGGTAATAGGCTTGTGTCCTGAAAAAATCGAATTCGTCCGTTAGATTAAAAAAAAACATTTGACTCGTATTTTTTATTTTGTCACATAAACCAAAATTGACGAAGATACGACGCTTTTAAAATTCGCAATACGTCTCTCACACCGTGGTATAAATTGTAGTGCGCCCACTCCCGAGTTTTGTTGCGTTTTATCTTTGTCAGTATTCATTGATTTACAAAAACAAATAATATTTGTCCATTATTTTCCACCTACTCTAACTGACGGACTAATTTTGCAATTGATTGATGGTGGAAACTAGCATATTGTACTTCCGGGATAACGCTATGTGACAATCCAGGTTACTAAGGTCAATGTTCACCGAAAAGATAACAGCCTGATTATCTAAAAACAGCTATCACTGTGACATGTTCCCATTCAAAAATGTGTTTTAAACAGCTGATTTAGATAATCAGATTGTCATCTTTTTGGTGAACATGGACCTAAGTAACTGTGTCCATATTCCATCAAACATCTAGGCATCTATACATCCTCAAAAACTTTCGTAATTATAATTTTAGTAACATTAAGATCGAAAGGTTTGGTTAAGACTGAAAGCTGTGAGCAACACAAGGAACTTTCTAGTAAACAAGAGTTCTTCAAATTTCGATCACGTCATCATCATGATGAGTTTGCCTACTCGAATTTACCCTCAATTTAATCTTCCAAAATTAGAAACCCGATACCTGTTAAATAACCACCAATCATAGCGAATCCTATCCCGCGAACAAGCCTCGTACCTACATCAGATTACAGACTAATTACCAAATTAAAGTTCAGCGATCCACGTGATTGGTGAACCGATGCATCGGCCATTAGTGACGGAACCCGGACTGTTTTGACACGGAATTTATAGGTACAGAAGGCTAACAGTGTACAGGGTGGACACTTCTACCCTGTATAGCATTTAGCGTTAGTGTATAAGCAAAGATAAAGAAAGAAAGAAAGAAAAAGCATTTACTAGCCTGCACAGGACAAAACACATCAAAATTACATTATTAACAAGGTTTTTTTTTTACTTTTTTTTTGTTTTTTTTTTTTTTAATGTGTGTTTGTCAGCCGTCTAGGGCTCTTTAGTAAACTCATCCCACTCAGACAAATCCCGCGAGATCAATCGACCTAATGAATTTTTGAATTGGTCAACTACCGATTGGCCGGCTACTGATCCTGTTGTCCAATTTCATGATTTGTAAAGTCAAGTAGAGAAGTTTCTTGATATTAATTTATATGGTGATTCCCGTTTGCCCCATCGCCCGTGTCCACACTGGCGGGGCGGGGGTTGGTTTATATTTATATTTTATTTAATAGCTGATGCCTGCTGCTTTGCCCGCCCGCAAAATCTATTAAAAAAGCCGCATCAAAATATGTTGCGTAGTTTTGAAGATCTAAGCATACATAGGGACAGATAGACGCGGCGGGCGACTTAGTTTTATAATATGTAGTGATTACCTAGTTTACCGACTCAAAAATATTGTGTGGGATCTAGTAGTGTTAGTATATTTGTGCTAGTCATGATCATCATCAGCCTAACTGGGACACAGGCCTCCTCTCTACGTCGATCTCTAAAAATGTCAAACAAGACGTCGTGTGTATGTGTTTATACATTTTCACCTAATGTGTTGTAACATTACTTGCGAGGGTTCGAGGGTCGAGGGTACTCGCCATCAGTGTCCAGGTTCTCAGTAGTAGAAGTAGATGTAGCAGTAGTAGCAGCAGCAAGTTTTCAAGGCCGTCAGGACTTCATTATGACGCCAGGATCTTGACCATCTCAAATAGTTAGAGAAACTTCCAGCTTCTTGCCGGCTCGAGGACCAAACGCAGAATGAATTTTCACGCTCGGCTTCCCGTCGTCATGCAATTATGGTTTTTTACAACGTTCTAGAACATAGAAGAATAAAATGGTTACAAAGAAGGTCTACCATCAAATGTATTCAACCCACAATTCCTAGTTACAGCAATAAATTAAAAAGAAAACTAGGCTTGTCATTGTCATTATCTGACATCACAAAAGTAAACAAAGATTTGGAAAAACTAAAATGTAAAGAAATGCTATAAATAATACGAATTAAAGGGCGAAAATGCATGCTAAGCCTCCAAATAAGGCTATGCAGTTATTCGGAAAGAACGTATGATAAAATTTTGGATTACAGTAGTCAAAAACGTAAGTACAAAAACACAATCATTACAGTGTGGAGTAAATCTTCTTCTATACCTATCTGTTGCATGACACAACCCCGCGGCCATCAAATCACTACATATCTATCTAATTGATTACTAGTTTACATTAGGTTGATAACTAAATTGATTCAGCTGAAGTATATGCTTATATACATGTAATTATAGAGATGGGTTCTAAATTATGTACTCTTGGAAACTAGTAAATCAATCGTCTAAATTACATTCAATCGCTAAGTACACTCCGCTAATGTATATTGTTATGTTTGGGTATGGTCTGATTTGATTGGTAATACCACTCCAATAATGGAACTAAGTTATCAAAGGTATACGTGATAGATGAGTGATCCGTACTTATTGTTTTTGTGTTTGAGAAATATCTATAAGCACTCGCCATTGATCATGACTTCTGATTATTGCGAATAAGAATCTAGTATTAACTGGGTTGTGGAGGTCACATAGGCAGTCGCTCCATGTAAAATACTGGTATCCAGCTGCATCCAGTAAGACTGAAGCCGAAGCCTTAGGAAAAGGCTAGGCAGATGATGATGACATTAACCTGCTTTAGTGGTAAAACAAATAATTAAAATTGAAAGTACATACAAACTATCATCATTCCCTTGCCCTTATCCTACTTCATTCGAGGTCGGCGCAACAGTCTTCTTGAAAGTACATACTATATGCACACGATTTTCAAATATGCAAAAACATTGGGAATGTTTAACACACACCCGCCTCTAAGGTCCATATTCACCAAAAAGATGACAGTCTAATTATCTAAAACAGCTGTTTAAAACACATTTTTGTATGGTAATATGTCACAGTAACAGCTGTTTTTAGATAATCAGACTGTTATCTTTTCGGTGAACATGGACCTAACAACTGTTTGCATGATGTATGACTGACAAAGCGTTATTGGAAATATCTTTATGTACTATCGCCCGCACATTGCTGTAGACTGTTATAAAAAGTAGCTGTATTTACCAACAAACCATTGTGAAACTACAGAACAGAACAGAACAGAAGTATTGTAAAAAATATAATGCCTGCGAATAAACAAATTTTCATCCCCTATTAACCAGTTAAAATCATTAATCACTGTTAATCAATTGATCACTGTTTAGAGCAACCCCTATGTGACAACACGACAAATACAACTACACATAAACTACAGGTACGATAACGAATGTCCAACCTTACCGCGGACCGAAAACTACGCAAACTAACCTAATTTGGCGCTAATACGTCCAGTTTCGTTTCTGACGTATACGGTGTATAGTTGGGAATTTCATGCGGTTGGAAATTTTGTCGTTTCCAACATTTGTTGCTCGTTTTAGAATAAAACTACATTGAAATTGAGAGATCTGGGAAATATCCCGAATCAAAAGAGTAATTTGAAATACTTAGGTCCATGTTCACCGAGAAGATAACAATCTGATTATCTAAAAACAGGTGTCAATGTGACATGTTCCCATATAAGAATGTGTTTTAAACAAATGTTTTTAGATAATCGTCCGTCATGTTTTTGGTGAACATGGACCTTAGTCCCAATAACAGCTGCGCAAAACATAACGCAAAAAAGTCTAGTTGCACTAAGCTTCAATTAATTTAAATCAACACAAGGATAAAACTACGAAAATATGTATAATCCCAAATGATGCAAATGTCTTGTAAACTGAAAGAGAATCCATTCAAATGAATCATAGTTTTAGTATTGCGAAGAACATGGACAAGTCAAAACCCCATTTGATACCAAAAGATTCTAATCTATCAAAAACAGAAAGAGACAAATCTATTTCAGGGAAACATTTAAAACGACATCAAGTCCTTGAACACGTAAATTAAGGCAACCCTAATTATTCACTGGAACAATCTAATACAGCACACACGCAAACATTCTACAGGAACAATAATTCAGGGCTGTGATTACGTTTCCAAATGGCCGGTAGGATATTAAACGCACTAATGTACATGTCAGTGACTATTGTATAGAGCATTGTGCAGGACATTCCCGCTATATTAACGAATGCCTGGCTGGTTTCCAAACTGGACATAACTGGTTATGACAGGTAAGATTGAGAGGCTGTTGGCAGTGTACCTGTTACCCGCGTTACCCGCGAAATTCAAATTTTCTTACGTTTTTTTGCAATTTTCAGGCCAGTGCTAGAAAACGTTGATGAAATTATCGCTCGCGACTGCAAGACGTATGTAGAGTATATTAATGCAACCCTCCAATTTGTTTTTTTGATTTTGATGTTTACAATTATTCTGTAACTACATACGCCTTGTAGTCGCAAACAATATTTTAATCAACATACAAACTAGCACAAGCCAGCAAATTGTAAAAAAAAAAAAAATATGAATTTCGCGGTTTACCCTGGAGCATCCACTTTAAGTGCTAAAAAGAAAGGACACGCAGAAGGCAATTATACATTAACCTTTTGTACGTCAAAATAGTGCGCGAAATATATACGCGAGTGCCAATACTTGCAAATACTTCCAAAAATAATAAGGATTCCAGAGCTATTAAATAGTTTATTTCGTGTAATATAGTGCATCGCATTTTTGACACATATTTGTGTCATTGCCATATAAGGCACGCGCTTGCATGTCACGTATGTGTGACAATGGCGTTAAAAAGGTTAAGGAACTTCGGCTTCTTCCGAATTTTTAAAAATCTATATCATAAACAATCTTAAAGAAGAATGTCGGTAACAAAGCCAACATATCGAAATTCGAATAAGTTTTTTCCATTAACAAATCCTTCGGGATTTCAATGTACTTTTCCTTACATATTCTCCTTATATTGACAGTTAACTACACCCTAGAGGACTTAGAAGAGACGTTGGATGGTTCTAGAAGCTATAAATCGTATACGGAAACGGTACTAACACAAGCAGATTTATTATCTTCGAAAAGCTTAGGAAGAACTCCCATTCCAATCTTTGAAAGAAAAGAAAATCTTTTAAAAGATACGACTCCAGAAGAGTTCGGGCCAATTGATATAATTAGGAACTCGTTAAACGTGCACGTTTTAAATTGGTCGCACGCTACTAATGGACGAACCAATTTACAGAATTTAACCGAGATCATAGTAGTTAGATTACTGCTGTACAGGGATGAAACCGACCAAGTAGGTTAAACTTTAGGTGTAGTTAAAGATTATGTTGAAATTAAAAAAAATGCTTTAACTGCGAAGTTCAAGCATAAATATGTGGTCGGCGCAGCATATATTATTCTCCTGGAGGAGCTCCTGGCTAAATAATATCAGCCGCTCGGGTCGATCTTTAGGTTAAGCTACGCTTGCCTAGTTTGGTCTGTGGATGGGTGACCACCCTTACATACCAAGTTTCCTCCGTGCCTCGGAAAGCACGTTAAGCTGTTGGTCCCGGCTTTCATTTGTCCATCTTTGACAGTCGTTACAGGTAGCCCAAAAAGTCTGACACCAGTCTTACCAAGTGGTATCATATTTCACAGTATTAACTGGGGTGTGGAGGTCAGATAGGCAGTCGCTCCATATAAAATATTGCTATTCAGCTGCATCCGGTTAGACTGGAAGCCGACCCCAACATAGTTGGGAAAAGGCTAGGCAGATGATAATAATAATAATAATATATTTTTTATATTTTTAAATGTTTTTATATGTTTTTTAAGAATATTTAAAAATGTACAAAGTAAGACATTTAACGAATAAAGGAGATAATAATATAATAATAATAGTTTATTTTCAAACAACTTAGAACTGTTTTACAATGGCAATGTGGCAACAATTACAATTTAGGCAAAGAAATTAGCGTCTGTAACCGAACTAGGCATAGCCTGTATTTCGGCTATCAGCACCATTCCCCTCGAGTATTTACAATACATTAATAGGTGCCAAGCAGTAGAGACATAAAAAGTAGCTAAATCAGTACTACAGACTAATTGTAGAATAATGCAGCTTGTATTCTTCCATACTATACTCGTCATCTCATCAGACACCTCCTTTTTGGCCTTATCATCCGTTTTACAGTCCATCCATCGTTTCTCTGGCCGGCCTCTTGTATCATTCTCAAAACTTTCCTCATGCATCACAATACATGCCCAAAAAAAAATATCCTCACCAACAAATCATACTATGCCGAATAGAAGAATTGGTCACGTAAAACGAAGACAAAAAAAATATAACAAAACACCCAAACAACGTTTCGCCTTTTCCAACCATTAATGATAAACGATCGAATTAACACCCGCGAGTCCTAACCAATATTGCAGCTGACATTTCTATAGAACCGCTTCGGCTTTATTCGTGCCTTTTCGGCTGGCCATTTTGAATAGCAAACAAAAACGTTGGTCGATCCATGCCTTGCCAACAGCACAATTGTTTATGTGTCGGGTAGATATTCATTAGCTGTGGTGATTGCTAGCTATGAATATCCGGGGCTCAAATCTCGCCAGTAATTGAAATCGACTTGAAATATGATTCTGATGTCTGTTTCAGCGGTTGGTTGGGTTGGGCAACTACAGTACTTTCACAGTTTTTATGTCTTGTGACTGGGATTGTAGCTACATTTAATTTTCATCTTTGTTTCGACAATTCAAAAGCGCCTGTAACTGGCCTACTTGAAATATATGCATTGATTTGATTTTGGTTGTGGTGCGGACCATCGGGTTGTTTTTCTAGACTTGCTAGTACTTCGTAGTGTTCGATCTTTCATTTATTTGACTGGCTAATTCAAAGAGTTGGTCCTTAGATATAAAATAGAAGTGTCGTTGAAATGACTTTGAAGTTGTCATGATTGAAAAGTTTTATTTTAGCTGTAATAGTAGAATCACTACGTATGGCTATACTAACGTCTAACCATCAAAATGTACCATGATTTATCTTTACCCTACTGCGGCGATGACAAAAGGAGGGGTTATGATTTTATCAGTCTATGTATGTATATTTGTATTTACTTATGTTCCTCCGTAGCGTAAACTGTTCATCCGATTTTGATGAAAAAGGTGTCAATCGATTTTTTATTAGGGCCTGGGAAACATAGGCTACATTTTAACCGACTTCAACAATAAGAGGAGTCGATTTTACCTTGTAAACCCCGAATTTAATTAGGGCGTGTGCGACCACACATTTTTTTGTTAAAGTAATGTTCCGAGCAAGATCCATTGATATATTATGTTTAATATCGCAAAAATATTTTATTATCAATAATATTGTATCTAAATTCAAATGTCAGACCTCTGACACACATCTTTTATCTCAGTTACTTCTCCCGTAATTGTATTACTACCGCTTGCCGGAAGTCATGAGTACAGACGTAAGTACAATTTGTTTTTCCTTAAATATTTTATTTAACCAGTCATTTTAATATGACATCTACCATGTCGCACTGGGATTTCAGTTTACTTGCTTTAACAAAAAGGAGGCTTGTGTCTCAGCCGTGGGAATGGTATAGTGTGATTATGCTATGTTTGTAAAGCCGTATTGACGCCAAATGGACGTCATTTCAGTTTCAGGATTAAAATTAAACAAGCAAGTAGGTAACCGTCCCCACACAGATTTTCTGCTCGATACAAACTCTACTTATCTCCCTGAATAATTAAACAGGATTGCGGTAATCGGTTTTTACTTTGCCACCTTAAATGTACGGGATTTACAACCTATTTTGTAAGTATCAACGGCTTATTGTGCTCTCCGGTGCAATACGAGAATCGAACAGCGGAACAACATGCAAATTACGCTTCCATTCGAGTTTTAATTAATCCAGTATTATCATATTTGTTAAATATGACAGCAATCCAATTTGTTGAATAATATCAATAATAACTGACAGCGCTTATTGAGTTTCCAGCATCAAAATACGCAATAAATATGATGTTTACACGAAGGCAGTGACCATATTTGTAATACATTTTTCCTTGAACATATTGTATGTCTATATTCTTCAAAGGGATCAGTGAACAAACAGCAAACCCTTTGAAGTATTTGCCTAAAATAATAGAGATTGGCGTATATCTGTTTACTTCGGTTTTCCCTATGTTATTATTCGTAGAACGGGAACTGGGGCACCATTGATCTCGACATGAGTTTGCATAATGTGTCACTCAGTGCTGGCTTAGGATATTGGAATTAGAATAAATTCCTTGATGTATACCTGTGATGAACATGATGTAACTTTATAATATTTATATAAATTGAATTTGGACATCAAATACATTAGCACCAAAAATGTTTGCAAATCTGATTAATCAAGATACGATTAATGCAATTACACAAGGTCGACAAGATTCTGCTGACACTGATCACGTGGCAATCTTCTAAAGTTAAGTCATTTGACAAGACGCAGAATCGACATCGTTACGAAGGCTCTTAGAGAAGGAGAAGGCAGTACTAACTGTTTTATCACCTAAAGAGTGTAAACCGACTTATCACAAAGCGGTCAACCAAGCATTCTGTACATCAAACTAAGCAACTTTACGCAAAAAACATTTACTGGGAAACAACTTTTTTTCGGAGGTTCCCAGGTATGGTGTAGAACACGTGCTTTTGGGCTTCGTTAAGAGTTTTTTGCACCCTTAATTATCCATGAAGACTGCGTATCTAAAACCATACTGTTTGTTTACTACTGTTTTACCCGAATGGCGTAGTGGTAGTGACGCTGCCTGAAGTTCTTAGGGTCCTGGGTTCGCATCCCGGTAGGAGCAAATGTTTGTATGATGAGCACGGACATTTGTTACCGAGTCATGGATGATTATATGTATAGTAAGTATGTATTTACAAACAAAAAAAAGTACATATGTAGTATATCAACTATCTAGTGTCCACGACACAAGCTTTGCTTAGTGTGGCACTAGGTGGCGCTGTGTGTTAATGTCCAGTGATATTTATTATTTACTAGCTTCTGCCAGCGGCTTCGCCCGCGTGAAGTTTGAAATTATCCCACGGGATCTTATTACCGGGATAAAAAGTATCCTATGTGTTAATCCAGGTAATAAACTATCTGTGTGCTAAATTTGATCCAAATCCGTTCAGTAGTTTTTACGTGAAAGAGTAACAAACATCCATACATACATCCATACTTACAAACTTTCGCATTTATAATATTATATAAAATATAAATATAATATAATATAATTATATAATATATAGTAGGATTTATTTTTACTATTATGTACGTATGTGTGAGAGCTAATTTTGCTATTAACCACCACCGACCAGTACCTATCTCGTACAAGTTCACGTCCAATCTCCTAAACTTGAAACTTATTTATTAAATAAAAAGACAACACTTCGTCGACGTTCGTAATATACAGACGTGCTCGTTAGCAGTTTTTATTTAACGCAATAATAGTGACCTTCTTTAGTATTTTGCTCAGTGCGCAGTTTATTAAATAATGGAAACAAAATAGTGAACTGATTGCAAAATGGATAACAGCCCCGGTAATTCCAGTAGTCGAGTGCAACCCGATGCCTCGCCAGCGAAAAGCCACCAGTCTAACTTCACCATCGATTTTTTATCCACGTCCGATATCCAAAAATGGATGTCATCCGTTCGGCAGAAGTTAAATGAAGTTTGCTCGATTGCCACAGATGGTAAACTCAATTCGGAGCAGAAATTGAAGGTTACCAATCTATGCCGAAAAGTAGAAGCTGAGACCACTGAAATGGCAGTACTGTATCAGGATCTGAAGCAAAAATCCTGTAAAGCCCTCGACATACTCGATGACCTGAAGGAAAAACGCAGCCTCACAGAACAAATTACGGAGCTGAGACAGACTATAAAGGACTCTGGCGCTATGGGAACCGCTTCATTTTCTGATATGGTGAAGAAGGGATCTAGTGTTTTCGTAAGACCAAACAAATTAAGTTCCGTAGCAGTTTATCCCAACGATAAGCTGAAGTCGAGTGACGAGACAAAAAACCTCGTGCAAAAAATCATACGACCTGATGAAATGAAGCTTCATGTACGTGGTGTGCGGAAAACCAAGAATGGAGGTGTCATTATCAGCACCGAGACCAAACAGGATGCTGATAAACTCAAACACGCAGTCCAGACGTCTACATTAGGACTCACCGCCGACGAGCCCATCAAGCGCAAACCACGGATCACGGTTGTGGGAGTGCCGACTTCTTTGGCTGACGCTGACGTCTTCCGGTACATGTACGAACAGAACATCGCCGATAAGTTTACAGCGATGTCAATGGAGACCTTTTTGGCCGCCGTTAAACTTAGCCACAAATCTGGGAAGAAAGATGCATCGACCTGTAATTATGTTATCGAAGTACCAGCCAAGACACGTAGGGCTTTAATATCTCAAGCAAGAATTTTTATAAATTGGACCTCCTGCCCTGTTAGAGACTTCACCTTGGTTACCAGATGCTACAAATGCCAACAATTTGGTCATGCAGCAAAATCATGCAGAGAGGTAAACTCCACGTGTGGTCACTGCGGAGAAGCAGGACACTCGATGTCAGAGTGCGTGAAGAAAGCGGACAGCCCTAAATGTGCGACGTGCTCGCGTTTTAAAAAGCCTAACAACCACAAAACGGGAGATGTTGAGTGCCCAGCTAAGAAATTAGCCGAATATAGGTACATCAACTCCATCGACTACGAGGGCGCGTAGAGCGTCATACTCTAGGTCAGACTTCCGCGTTTGACGCAATATTGCTGAAACAACATGACAATAACAGACCATTGCGCTGACATACTTACCATCGATTTTATTTTTTGTAAGCACATTAGTTGCTAAGTGCAATTATCAAATATAAACAAGAACGCCTCGAATGTGTTTCGCAACCTATTATGATTTCTGCTGACGCAAATATTTTCGTGTAATAATTATGTGTTTAGTTCTAAGTTATTAGAGTTTAAGTTTATGAAAATAATTTTGTCACTATGTAATTTTAAACATTAAACAATAAACTACTGTCCTATTTATAGCATATTGTTAGAGCTCCTGCAGCCTGTGATACAGGATTATCCTAGTACAGGCATCTTACATTTTTGTACCTTCATTGTTAGTTTTTAGATTCATATTGTATTTTACCTTTTGAGATTCTGAATAAAGATTTATTATTTATTTATTTTTATTTTAACATACTCCGATAAAGCTAAACTACCCTCCATGTAAAAGCACTCAGGCCAACGATAATACTATAACATCAGCATCGTCCAAGCAGTTCGTGTCCAATTTCCTGTAAACATTGACATTTATTTTTAAGCGGAACTGAGATAGTTTGGCAGAATAAGGGTGGAAGCGATTCCGGGGGCTACGTTAGTTAAGCTAATGTTTGAAGACGGTGAGCGTGAGTAATAGAATAGTTAGGTAGGATAGGTGCACTTTCTTAAATGCTTTGAGTTGCAGCTATTGACATTTTTACTAAACGTATAATCAATAGTTCAAGATTTACGAGCTCTTGCTCTTGGAAATACTTTGGCGGAGGCCTTTGTCATTCGGCGACCTTACGTTCTTAGGGTCTTGGGTTCGAATCCCGTTAGGAGCAAATCTTTGTGTGATGAGCATGGACATTTGTTTCCGAGTCATGGATGTTTATATGTATAATAAGCAAGCTTTGCTTAGTGTGGCACTAGGTGGCGCTGTGTGTTAATGTCCAGCGATATTTATTTATTTATTATTATTCCAACAGTGTGGGCTATTTAAAAATAGGTGGTATGATGAGATTAAACCGTAGGTAGAAATTCCACCTATGGTTTTTATTGTACCATAGAATGGTGTTCTTTCTTTAAACCTTTATCCGATAACGAAGTAGACACAATAGTTAACCAATAGCGTCACACCGATTCACAGGCGAAAATTTGTATAGCTGCATCATATTTCTTTTTGTTAATTTCGACATCTACTTCGTCACTAATGTATGTTGCTGCACGATAATCTGTTACTTCTTATGCGAGCAAAGCCGCTGGCTAAAGATTGTTTGTAACGAATTCGATTAGCCCTCGGAACAAAACTTAAAAATCTGCCGACGCAAGTCCTCGTTCAACTGGCAGCCATACTTGTAGTTGGGTTGCGGGCCTGTTCGAAAGAGATACCGCGGCCCCGGAACATAAAGGGCGAGGAAGGAACATGGATGGGTTTTAGGCCGTAAGAGTCTGACACTCCCTCCCGCTCCGCCCAGAGTGGGAGAAGTCATTTGATGATTTCCCATCCCAAAAAAAAAAAAAGGAAAGTCATACTTGTAGTCTTCGATGTCAAAAAAAGGTCGTAGATTGAATATCACAAAGGATTCATATATAGTCTTTATTTACTAAATCAAAAGGTATACAGCCTTCAAAAACACCAAACTAGGTAAAGCACTGACAAATTGCTTTTAAAAATTAAAATTGCTGACTCAACTGCTACAGAATTCAAGTTAACGTTCTGCCGGAGTACCGTAACGTGGGCAACTTTATTACGGGTAAAATTTTATTTAAACTTATCATTAGCAAAGTTTGTTTTAACTAAATTACTTTGAACTTACTCCTTTTCACCTGACAGGCTCATTAAAGGTTTGTTTTAAAGTAGTTTTGAAATTAACGCGAACGCAAACTTTATTATGAAGTTCGTATCATGAAGTGCATTATGCAGAAACGAAAGCTGGATAAAACGTTGAAATTAATGTAATAAAATTTACTTGTTGAGATATTTACGATATTTATTTTTTTATTTAAGTTTGATAATGGAGTTTTCGTTACCAACTTTAACTTATCATTATAAATAATAATAAATATCGCTGGACATTTTTGACACTAAGCAAAGCTTGTGTCGTGGACACTAGATAGTTGATATACTACATATTTATACTATTTTGTTTGTAAATACATACTTAACTATACTAATATTATAAAGCAGAAGAGTTTGTTTGTTTGTTTGGTTGGTTGAACGGGCTAATCTCAGGAACTGCCTGCTCGAATTGAAAAAATCTGTTTGTGTTGAATAGTCCGTTTATTGAGGAAGGTTTTAGGCTATATATAACATCACGCTACAATTTTTAGGAGCGGGGCAGGAATGAAAAATGTTGCAAAAACGGGTTTTTTTTTTCCTTTCGCTTTTCTCTCTTATGTGACGCAGACGAAGTTGCGTGGGTCAGCTAGTTATACATATAAACATCCATGACTCGGAAACAAATGTCCGTGCTCATCACACAAACATGGACCAGGACCCTAAGAACGTAAGGCACGCCAATCGGGTCGCCATTATCTGTCTTTCCTTACTATGTCGGCTTTAAGTCTAACCGATTGCACCAATAAACCACAATTACACTTACAAAAGATTACGTCGATTTCTTTGGTGCACTATAGTTTTGTGACTCCTCTTACTTATTTAACTAGTGCTAAGATTTGGTGTTGTTATAAAAAAATGCATGTATGTTAAAAATATTACTTGCATTTTAAAACAACTCGTCATTGATGAAAGAGGACACAATTTTGTCAGTGATACATTTTTATTTTGTTCTTCAGTGTATACAGAAACTGCTTCCTAAATTAAAATAACATGAAACAATAAACTCCTCCTGTACTATGTACCAACCCATCCATGAGCCCCGCAACTACAAATCACATCCGAATCTCATTAAGGATTCCATCCATCAAATATTAGCTTGATGTCCCAGGCTGGCACGAATTACCTGTGTAATCCTGCAGTCCCTGAAACATAGAGATAACACCGTAGATTACAGCAACCCTTGTTGAACACCTCACGTCATATCCGTCAATCATTAATAATATTGCTGAGATACGTTGGGGACCGAGTTGTGAAAGGTAGCGTTGGAAATTCTAGTCGTTTGAATTTTTTTGATGACAATTTTAATAGGTATGGCCACAGTATCAACAATTTCAAATCAGTTTTGTCTGTCAGTTAGAGTATTAGAAAAGAATGGACACGTGTTTTTGTTTTGATAAATCAATTAATATTGACTAAGATAAAACGCATCAAAACTCGGCAGTGGGGGCTCGTGACGTCATAACTCACAAAAAATTATACGAAGGCGTGACGTATTGAGAATTTTAAAAGCGTAGTATTTTCGTCGATTTTGGTATACGTACCTAACAAAAGAAAAAATACTGGTAAAAATATTTTTTTTGGTAATCTAACTCGCTTCGTCTTCGAGGTCCCACCCAAGCAGACCTTCCAGTGGGTCTCCGAATACTGATGTGTCTCCCAAGACCTACTAGTGGGTCCTTTAAGATTTTACTGTCTTCGAAGACCCACTACTTACAATATCGTTATACAACCTACTCTGACGGACTAATTCGAGTTTTTTTTGTCATTCATCCTATTGATGAACGATGATGATATCTACAATGACGACAAGACTGAAGAAACAATGGATTGACTAGGTGAAGGACGATATGGAAGAGTATGACTACTAAAATTACGATCAATAGACAGAGAATAGAGAGAGAGGGTCATTCAAGAAGACATACTATGCCCACCCACTTCAAACAAATTGTTTATGCATTACCTAGTCCAGTACCAACCTATTAGTTGCAACTTGAAATCTGCTTGCGTTAGGTATGGCTGATTGGTAAACACGGATCCAAAAAAATCTAAATCAAAATATTTTATTTCACATAGGCCTGGATGGGCACTTATGAAACGTCGAAAAAGTTGCACGGTTCGCGTTGGTCGATTCCATGCAGAAGAACCGGCAAGAAACTCCATGGTTACTCTTTTCAAATCATTTGGTATTACAATATTATTAAGTATGTTACATTACCGCATTAGTACTAAAGTACGGGGGGACAACGTAGGCCCGACAATAGGTCGTTGCTTCCTATACAAAAAATGTAAAACAAAAGGAATATTTAACGAAAGTTAAACAGCATCCGGGAATCTAATCAAATCTGTAACTATTCTGAGCGAAATATGAGAAAAAATTATTTGAAAACTACTGTAATAATCTGAATCAAAAGAAAAAGAATAATGAGATTGAGAATAGTTAGAGACATCCACAAACCGTTTGTTTGATTACCAAGAAGTGTCACTCCTTTCCTTCTGAAAATCCTAATTAAAATATTGTGTATACCAAGATATTGGGTAAATTCTTTAGTTTTCAGCTCGTTGGTCATACGTATTACTTATGTACAAGGGCTAAAAAACATCTAAATCTAAAGCACGTCAAAGTCATGCCGGCCATTATTACTATCCCTTCCAAAGTTGCACTATACTCCCCAACACGTAACTTTTCAAGTTGACTGTACTGCTCAATTTCACAACCTTCCCTCTTACGCTATCTCCCGTTATTCAAATGAAACAAGAGCTAGTCCTGTTAACATATAGAGGACGTGGCCCGCAGTTAATAGGCGGGTAATTTGTTGTGTCCCAACACTAGAGATACCAGGGCCGATCGGTCTGCGTCGTTCGCCACTTAGCCTCGTTTACTGGTGGTATAGGCCGTCAACCAATGTCGTGCTGGTTATTGATTATCAAACGATAGTTTTGGTGTAATTTAAAAGAATAAATAAACTTGAGGGGGATCTCGTATAAGTAAGTAACTTTACGCAAAAATATTGCTGGGATTTTTTTTTTTTTGTGCGTGAAACATCATGTTTTGTGATAGAACTCAATGTATCGCATTCAAAACATTGTGCGGATAGCTTTCGTGGAGGTGTTTAAAGTAAAAATCGTACAACAAAAACGTGTATTAAAAAAAAAAAACAACAAAAAAACAGTCCAATTGAGAACCGCCTCTTTTTGGAAATCGATTGAAAAATTAGACCCCCAATATATATACTAATATTATAAAGCAGAAGAGTGTTTGTTTGATTGAACGAACGCGCTAATCTCAGGAACTACCGGCTCGAATTGAAAAAATATATTTGCGTTGGATAGTCCATTTATCGAGGAAGGCTATAGGCTATATAACATCACGCTATGACCAATAGGAGCGGAGCAGCAATAAGAAATGTTGCAAGCAGGAAAAAAGCTTCCGTTGAACTTCACACAAACGAAGTCGCGGGCAGAAGCTAGTCTAAAATAAGTTGTAACTTTGACCCCCAATATCTCCGTTCCTAGACGGTTACCAGGTATGGTGTAGAACAAAAAAAAGTTCGTCTCCAATGCTTCATCCATTCGAAATAGAACAACGCAGAAAAGTTACTTACTGTTACGCAATTAAACTTCTAAATAAAATAAAAAAAGAACTCAATATTCCTTAGCAGACCATTAAAATTAAATTGCCACCTGTTAACAAGTCGTCCATACAATTTAACTTCAAACATCAATAATAAAAAGAAACAAATGACAAACAAGACTTAAAGAAACAGCGAAGTCAATACAAAACATCACTTTCTGTCTTTTGATTTAACACAAAGAGGCCGAAAGTGTTCTCTCAAAATGTTCCTTTATATCTTGAGACTGTCGCGTCTCAAGAAAAATGTTCGTAAACTCAAGCAAGTTAATATAACTTGAATTCGTATGAGGATTTGCAAACATGGGGTTATTGCTTCTGTGTTAGGCTTTATTGAGTGTGTAAGTTTGGGTTTTGAGGCGAAGTAGAAATATCTGTCCTATATTAGATGCAAACTGTCAATAAACGGATTGTTCCAGAAGTACTTTTTGAATTGAAAACTTCTTAAAGCGCGTTGATCACTTTTTGAGTGAACAAAAATCATGGAACTCGCGTGTTCGTCACGTACGCTTTTCGTAGCAGATGTGCTACGAGTGCTACGGACTGGTAGCCGATCGTCTACTAGTTTTCACTTAAAAACAAAATTTCGCGGGTCGCTGTAATAGTCGCTGGGGACTGCGTTTTTGTTTTCGAGGAGTCTTGGTTTGAATGCCATTTTTGGTCTACCCTAAACTTCAGAAAAATTAGAAAAGTTCTCCAAATTACTTACGACTTAAACCACATCTGAATATCTCAGCCATGCAGACACACAAAAACATATTTTCTTTATGGTGTTAATAGATTTCAGTGGTTAAGCCGTTGGCCCCGACTGTCTTTTAGATTTTGGACAATCGTTACAGGTAGTATGTGATCTGAAAATCTGGCAACCAGTAGTGAGAGGTATCGTATTACCCAGTACTAACTGGGTTGTGGAGGTCAGATAGGCAGTCACTCCATGTAAAATACTGATATTCAGCTGCATCCGGTTAGACCAGTGGTTCCCAACCTTTCTTAGGCCAGGGACCACTTTGGTATGTTCATTGTTAACAGGGACCATATGGTCCTAGATAGACATGGACACTGACAGGATTATAACTAGGGGAGTGAATCTTTAACTCACACTACACAAAAATTGGACAAAAGAGATCGAATTGAGCTCGAAAAATTTAGCAATCATTTAGTAATTTTGCCTCTGATAGGTTCAATTAGGTTGGGTTGAGCTTGCATCTTCTGTGTTAAAAACTACGAATAACATTTTAATCTTTCGCGGACCGTAGTCGAGGCTCCTGCGGACCACCAGTGGTCCGCTCACCACAGGTTGGGAACCAGTGGGTTAGACTGAAAGTCGACCCCACATTAGTTGGGAAAAGGCTAGACAGATATTATGAGTGGTTTACTTAACAAGTTGGTTACTAGACTACGGTACTTAGAGTACGGATCAATACTCCCAAATGGAGCAGGAATTCTATATTACTTACTCGAGGGTAATTAGATTTTAAAATCGTACATATACGAGGCTCTTGGAGTACTTTAATATGGATTAAGAGCGTTTTAACTAGCTCTTAGCGAGGAAATGAGGTTAATATTAAGTTATTAAAACGTAGAGAGTCTAGAGAAATGAGAAATATATGTAGGTAATTGTATCAGAAAATTTTGTAGGTATAATAAAACCTACGAGTTTACGGATTTTCTATATGAGTAAAACCTTCGTCCCCATCAAATTATGATTATAAAATAAAACAATTTCAAAGGTTTTATTTTTTTTTCGCACGGTACCCTAATTCTTTTTCTAAAATAAAAGTTCCCCAAAGTTACTCCGTATAACATCAGCTATTTACCAGTAAATTTATGTCTGAATCGGTCCCGCTGTTTCGAACATTAAGTAGCCGGAACAACGAAACAAACAAATAAAAAAAAAGTTTATTTTGTAAAAGTTCCGTATATTCTTTCATATGCAATCAGTAAAAAGCTGTTATTTTGACACAACAAACAGTCTCTTCAGTTTTAATAACAATCCCTACGAGTTTATGTATTTTCTATTTATGTAAAGTAAATACATCTCTGGTAGAAATTAACGAATTTCAATCCGTCTGATATCTTACACAATGTTGTGATTTCAACCCCAAAATTCATCCACTCAGACGAAACAAAAGATAACTTAACTACCCCGGCCAGTCATTAACAAAGAATTCAAATATAACTCCTTTAACTGTTAACACCAACTAACATAAGACTTAAAACCAAAATCTATTGTATTCTTAAACTTCAGTCAACTTCGCTAAACTCGAGATTGTAGTGCTATTATCCAGGTTTTAACATGCAAATTCATTCAGCACCCTTAATACAATCTACTCTGAAGTTGAGTGAGCTAATAACTCTGAAGAAGACGAGTATAATTTAATTTTTAACTAAGAACTTGTAGGGGTTCTCATGGTAATTTAAAAAGAACGGAGAAATCTCATCTCGAGGGAGGAATTAAGATAATTTTGTGTTCGGATCTCCGTCCATCTTGGATTCGTCATCTGTCGGTGTTTCTACCTGAATCAATTTTGATATTTTAAGGAAAATTATGCAGGACACATGGTGATTTTCATTTTATTCTCTTCACAGCTGCTGTTTCTAATCTTAATATTTTTTTGGTTAATTTTAAGTCTCGGCTGTGTATAATTTTAAGGAATGCTTTTTTTTAATTCTCTGACAGGCACCGTACATGTATAATTTGTATTTACAAAATGTTCCTACTATTACGCAAAATAAGATATTTTGTTTTGAAATGGTGTGTTAAAATGTTTTTGCTTCAAAAAGGGCGGCACGTATGTAAGTAAGCCGATTATAATGTGGTTCCCACTGGTGGGAGACCGTAAGCGTAAATATTTTGTTCCTGGACATGCCAGTTTCCCTCCCATAACCATCACTCCATTCTAACATCTCCGGAATGAGATAAAACCATTCATCTAAACCCAAAGCAAAGTCTAAAACTACGTAAAAGATAAACGTCCATCCGTCCACTAAATAAAAGGAATCGAAATCCGTGACTTAAACCAATTTATCTCCTGAAGACAGCATTTAACTTGAATTTAAATCCAAGACTTGGTCGGAATCGCAGCAGACACTTTGCTACAAGAGTTGAATTTTACACCCGGTAACTTAGAGACAGTTAAAAAAAAGTAAAATCTTTAATGGCGGGTGCCTCAAGTGCTGGAGCTCGAAAGACTTGCCGAGGAAATGTCCTGGCATCGTCTGAATGCTTTGTGAAATAAAGAAATAAGTCTCTTCCATTTGACTGCCACTGAATTCTTTGAAGGTTTTCTCAATGCTTCTCTATTTTAGTTTATTTGTTTCCAAGTGTTTATATTTATAATAAGTATGTTTTACAAACAAAAAGTATCTTTCTAGTATATCAACTATCTGGTGTCCTCGATACAAGCCGAAGAGACGCAGAAACAAGGGGAAGCCTGTACCCAACAGTGGATGATTTCAGGCTGAAATGATGGCGATGAATATTTACTACTTATTTGTTTTGGTATTTAAAAAAAAACATTTTTTTTTAACAGTCCACTCTGTTTTACACGGTGAATCAACCGCAGCTACCTCCCCTTAACAAAAAACACATAGTCGTATTATTCCAACTTCAAAACACACTGCTAAAGGTAAAATTTTCTCCACGCCATTCCAGAAGGTTTAAGTATCAGATAGCATAAAGTACGGAAATACTTCAACATTCCCTTACCTTAACCCCTCGACAAGTATATTCAAAACATTTACTCGCAAAACAACCAAATTCCAAGTATGCTTTGACAAATAACACGAAAAAAAAAACTCTACAAAAATTTGCAAAAAAGAGCAAAGAATTGGTATACTACTCACCACAGTAAGCACGATTCCACGAATGTTTTTAAAAAAGTTGGTAGTAAAAAAAACCGTTGATATCGCATTATGCTGGAAAGTCGCGGAACTGCATACGATAGCGGATAATTTGAGCAGGAGTTCCGTAGAAGTGGGTACACGCTACCTTACCAACCGCTAGTTTAAACAGTAATTGTCGGTTAAAGTATAACAAATTTTGTTGTAACACACTTTGTAGTTGGGGCTTGGTGCATTCGCGAAATTGTATAGTAGTTGCCTGTTAGATTTTGCTGTAAATTGGACTTTAAATTGGATTAGATTTTAGAATTTCTATTGAAGCTATATTTTAAATGTGTGTCAGAGGAATTTGGTGCACGTAAATGACGTTTTGGTGAACTGTGTCATGTTTAAGGGATGTTTATTTCATAATGGCATTTCCACGAAGTGAAATCGAAATAGATTGTCTGATTTATCGACTGACTCGAAAATTGTAATAGCTCGGCTAATATGTACGATATGATTATCATTTATAGCTATAGTCACTCGGCACTCACTAATAATGTAGCTTTCTACCCATGTAGTGTAAGAGTTTTTTGATTGGTCCATAAATTAACCCTTACATACAAACTTCCTTCTAAAATTTTAGTGTAGATAATTTCTACTGAATATAAGTTTAGCTTGCTACAAAATACATCTCAACTACCACCACTGTCATAACTTACACCTAAATCTGGATTATCTTGTAACTCACCAAGTAATCATCATCTGCGTAGCCGTTTCTGACCTATGTTGGAGTCTTCCAGTCTAACCGAATGCAGCTGAGCTGCTTATCTGACCTCCACGCCGGGGTAATACGAGTAGTAGAGTCCCCTTGGTAAGACTGGTTGTCAGACTTTTTGGACCACACCTGTAAAGAATGTCAAAGATCTACAAATGACAGCCGGGGCCAACAGCTTAACGTGCTTTCCGAGGCACGGAGGAAAACCATCCGGAGGGAACCCACCCACAGACCAAAAACCGCCGATTTGTGACTAAAAACCCTAAAAACAATTATCTTGTAACTAAAAACCCTAAAAAACGGTACGTCACATAAAAATGTGCAATTCTACATGATGTCAATGTTTTTCCACACTTTTATTACAGGGAACCGTGAGAGATAAACCAGAAGTGTCGTTTTATTTATCTTATATTGGACTGGGACCTTTTTTACCGTGGACACGAAAGAAAATGCGGAACACTTAATTTTTTTTGCGGACGTTACTGTGTCCTTCGCTATAAAGGCAAGACAAGGGTCTCGCATTTTGAATGTATTTTAATACTAATAAGAAAGCCTAGGCCTTTATATAGGGAAAATTCCATGATTTTAGTCACGAGACAAAGTATTTCTAAGACTCATGATTTTATGCAAATTGTCATGCTGAGTGTCATTACTTAGGCGGTTGCGATAGAGGCATTAATTAGAGGAATCTGGAGATGACCTACATTTATTTGTTTCTCGTAGAAAAAAATAACTGTAGGTCAACATAAAAAGTTTATACTAATACTAATTATTACACAAAATGTAATGAGCCTAACTCCAAAAATAATGTAATTTTTTCAGCCAAATAAACAGATTTGGTTAGTAACAAAAGCAAAATATGCAACCGTGTAGACATTCTTTTCAGAAAACGACATTCACAATCCTCGTATTAATTCTTATATTTTTTTGTTCTAGGTAAGTCTACAAAGAAATTACTTCCGAAAAAAATCCGTGCGTGCGGAACCCAAAATAGATAGACAGCAAAAAAAGGTAAGTCGTTTATCATCTAAAAATGCTCTCGAAATAATGAAAATGTTGCCCCTTTTTTTTTCAATACGCACCCGTAAACGTGGTTCATCCATCATAGTGAGGGAGTTCCCGGGATCTGCTTAATCGAGTCATTTCTGTAATCTTAACTGTAGATGCGCCGTATATATTTTTACAGCACTATCGAATACTGTAGTGCTGTGACAATCGATTCGAGTTTAAACTTGAACCGATGATAAAAACATCTTTGGAGGGTCTCTGACTTGTGTGTCGTAGGTCGTAAGTAACCATAGTCTATCTAAATACTTTATATAATTTATTTTATCAACAGTTTGCTCTGAAAACAGTAAAGAACATCAAAGACACCGCACTGCCTAGGCTAGAATACGCACGTATCAGCTTATGTTAATCAAAGTTTAACTTGAGCTCAATAATTTTATTCCTATGACTAACATACAAATTCCATTCCCCTCACTAAAATATGAATCGACTAATTCAGTTCTTTATTTAAATCGCATTTTCCGCACTGGCGAGCATTCGTTCCGTTGTTTCGGTTTTATCTTTTTTTTTTACCGTGTAGTTTGTGTTCCGTTCCAGTAAGTCTGTGGATCTGGCCAGTATCCGTCCTTGGCAGTTTGCCCAGCAAGTCTCTGATTACATTCGAAGGGGGATTCGATTTCATTTTTCGAATATAACACTCGACTGTTGTGAATGGATATTCCACTATCGAATATACGGTGTGTATCAAAAATATGTCTACGACTGACGTGTTTAAGGATGGTTTTCATTCACAATAAGGTCAACATTGTTTACTAACATTGACATCAGTGCAATTTATAAGCTTTTATTTCCATTCACTTTTACTTTTACCATTCACAATTACTTAGTATGATCAAATCTTGCAACTGAATTTTAAACCAATTACCCTCAATCGATTCAGCTGAAATTTTGCGCACCCCTTTGGTTCTGGTGACAATATTGATATTTGATGCTGCAGCCAAAATCGTCTCTTCACGAAAAACACATTGTTTAAAATACTTCTTTTGATCCTCAAATAATTTCAGTCATATCTGATACACACTGTAGATAGAACGTAGTTACCTACTGTTAGCTCGTGTAAATGTGTCGTATTTCTCGACTGTTTATCGGTCAATCTCGCTAAATGATCGGTCGGAACATATTTGTGGTTCCGCATACTATTAGCTGGACTATTTACTTGTGTGGTTTCATTTGTGTGGCTGAAATACAGTCACCAACTGGATTATGTTGGAATAATAAAATGAATCCTCTATTCAAATGAGTTTAGTTGTATTGCGTTTAGGAATTACAGACATTAATCTAATTAGGTAATTATCAAAATTAGAAACGTGTTAAACCAATTCAATAAAACGTCAATGTAAATTTTGGTTGCTGTAAAATAGCTATTTAAATCTCTATTTTGAACTGTAGGTACTGTAAGACGGAAGAAAACCAAAAACCTACTCAATCGATACAGCACTAGGTGACGACGCTATGTGGAACATCACTATTTTTTCTTTCTTGACATTTGGACGACAAAACGCGGCAAAAGTGTTTCGACTGTATTTTATTTTTAACTCCGACGCAAAAACGACGGGGTGTTATAAGTTTGACGTGTCTGTGTGTGTGTTCTTAGCTGTGTTTGATAAATATCAGTTTAATATGGCTGCCGCCACAAAATGGCGGATTACATATTATTTATTCAACTACTCCTTCAAAAATACCTAAACTTATGAACCCATGTGTGTAGTGTTTATACATTTTTAATTTAATGTAACTTGTCTAAGACTGTGTACATGATCAATTCGCTTATAAAAACTCTTTTAAAAAGTTACTAATAGTAATTAAACTCACGCATTAGCTAATGGGGTCTGGTATAAGCTAAATAAGATTATTTAAACGTAGACATAATATTTCGTCTGATTTTTGCGTTATGGCATTGACGACTAATGGCACGTGACGTCCAAATAAATAAATTAATGTCACCGTAAAATTGACAAACACGTTATATTGTAATCTCTCCAGCGATATTGTAAACTCCTGAAATATTGTCAACTGGACATACGGAAGTATCTCTGCCCCCATAATCGGGACTTGGGGCACCCCGCCGTTAGGTTAGTTAGGTTCCTTTAGGGTATTTCTCAGGAATGGTACATTATCTTTTCATGAGAGTGGTACCACGTGGCAAGGGGGATCCCTCCTTCCTTCCACACCGCGTGAGTTGCCTACCATCGCATGCATTTCGCGATTAATAATGCGTTTTATTGTTAGCAGTATGTTCGTTTGACAATATTTCGAGAGTTTACAATATCGCTAGAGATTACAATATAACGTGTTAGACAATTTTACGGTGACGTATACAACATAAAACTAATTTACTAATTTTACTTTCTAGTCATTACTTTTTCAAAACATAACCTTCTAAAAGAGCTAAAAAGAAAACCCAACTGCATGCCAAGTTGCGTTTACAAGAGTTTGGACAAGTGGCCGGCACCCTTTGCCAAATTGCAGATACTGCCTCGGATTCTGTGCCACTCGGTAATATGGACGCCCGGCGCAATGCAACCACTTGCAATAAGATATAAAAGCTGCAGTTAACATACTTTTGTTTACGAAATAAGGGAAAATAATAATAAATTTGTTATTTGAATATTCATTAAATCCAATCAAATAAAAATGTTTATAAGTAAAATAAACATCCAAGACTCGGAAACAAAAATGTCCATGCTCATCACGTAAACATTTGATTGGATTCAATGAATATTCATATAACAAATTTATTATTATTTAAAATAAGTATTTACAAACAAAAAAGTACCTATGTAGTATATCAACTATCTATCAGGTATCCACGACACAAGCCTCGTTGCTCAGTATGGCACTAGATGGCGCTGTGTGCACTGTCCAGCGATATCTATTTATTATTTACTTGTCATCATCAAGCTGCTAACAATAGCTGCTAATATTGAGGAGGGAGCTGCTAATATTAGGGAGGGAGGGGATTTTGATTGCCCAAGGGTTACAAAATATTGCTTTGACCAATTTGCCTGCCAAACATGGCAATTTCGCCAATGGCGTCCATTCGTTGCAATGTTGTATTGAGCAGGCTCTATAGACAAAACGGATGACAAAAGCATTTGGTGGTTAACGGTTACGAGCCAACATTTTGTATACGGAATTACTTTTATGCATAGTTCAGTTGAAAGGGCAATGTAGAATGTTTTTTTTTTTTAGTTTCTGTGTAGTTTTAGCCATGAAAACAAGCTCAGTGCTGCATACGTTGTTTTTGATATTTTGTTTTGTTACCAGGCAGCTTTTGGATTTAATTATTGTTGTATCTTTTACAGCTTTTTGAAAAATATTAAAATGTTTATGAAATTAGCAAAAACCTTATTTCATTAAAATGATAATGATAAACATACATAACATGCACACATGACATAATTCATAATTAAATTTGAGTATAATTAATATTAATCTCAGAAAGTATGTACCTCCTACGTTGTATAATTTACAAATGCTTCCTCTCCATGTGATCTAGTTATAAGTTTACCACCTAAGAATACGTGTGGAATGCAATAAAGGATTGAGTATTGAGTATTACAATGACAACCAAACCAACAAATAAAAACTTTATTTCATTACAATGACAACATTGTAACAGACATCTTAAGATAATAACATACAGATTATGTCCTACAGATGGGTCCCCTGGCTAACCAAACTAGGTTTTCACCTGTGACTTGGGAGATGAAGAATGATGAAGTCTAGGCAAAGATTTAAAACGTTAGATTCACTCAACCCTGTTAAAAAATATTGCCTCCATAGCAACTGTACAGATTCGCAACTGGACAGAACTTAAACACTGTTTTAGGCTTTCCCGGCTTAAAACGAAACTTATATTACTTATACTTAGTGTCGAGTTCCAATAGTGCGCGTAGCAAAAGACAAAGAAAGATTGTAGACAGATTTGTCTCCTCGTAATAATTTAATTTCCATCCACCCGCATACTCTAGTCAATCCGCGATCATGGCGCTTGCAACAGCGTCGAAATATCGGGAGCTCGGGGGATCAATAAATAATCGCGGAAGATATCCCGTAAGTGACAATATTAGTTTGGACAGAACTTGTAGAGTCCATGACATAAGTAATTAAAGTGGATGAGTTTTGCCTGATGTTTTTGTTTCGGTATCAATGACATTGCAATAGTATTATAGGAGATCCCTACAGATGATGTTAAAACGGGGTGATTCTATTAGAAAATGAAAGCGACCGCCGTGAATGCTCGTTAAACACTGATTTCATCATCTGGTGTGTAGGTAGAGGTACCCAGCGTCCTCTAGTAATGGGTAAGGTGACTCAACGAATTCGCGGTATTTAATCCAATCTCCCCGAGACGCATTACCAAGTCGCAGGTGTAGACAATTATAATATTCTTGGGATGCTTTTAATATTTTATTACTAGACATTCTTCTTAAGCTAATATGGGTGTAAATTAATATATCTATGTTTATTCTACACTTGATCAACATGTCAGCTCAACACCTGCCGATGACGTCTGCCGGTCACGTTGATATTTAATTAAATTAAAGGATTAAACTGGTCGTAACGTAGCATCACGCCTGTGATATGTGGTAGGCTAACCTAAGTTTGTAGCTATAGTATAAGTAGATCGACATTTCTCTCCTTCTGTGCTGGGGCTCAGCAACTCAGAATACGCTCAATCAAATTCTGGTATCCTAAACTGTCATCATCTGCCGTTTTCCCGACTATGTCAGAGTCGGCTACCAGTTTAAGCGGATGCAGCTGAATACCAGTATTTTACATCGAGCAAAATCAAAATCAAAATATTTTATTTCACATAGGCCTGGATGGGCACTTATAAAACGTCGAAAAAGGTGCACGGTTCGCGTTGGTCGATTCCATGGAGAAGAACCGGCAAGAAACTCCATGGTTACTCTTTAAAGAAACTCCATGGTTACTCTTTACAGAAACTCCATGGTTACTCTTTGCGACTGCATATCTGACCTACACAGCCCAGTACTGGGTATAACGACAACTCTTCATAAGACTGTTTGTCAGAATTTTGGGCCACGGACTATTTGTACTGACTGTCAGAGTTTTACAAATGAGAGCCGGGACCTATGGCTTAATATGCTTTCCGAGGCACAAAGACAACTCTGCATGCAATGGGTCAGCCTTCCACGAATGATCTGGAGATCGACTTGAGCGGCTGTTATTGTTTAGCCAAGAGCATACCTACAGGGTGTAAACCACCTCATCACAAAGCCGTTAACCAAGCATTCTGTACATCAAACTAAGTAACTTTACGCAAAAATGAATGCTGGGAAACAACTTTTTTTTTGAGGTTATAAATCATGTTTTGTGGTAGAACTCAATGTAATGCACTTAAATCATTGTTTTGATGAATGGATTGAATAGTACGGGGTTCGTGGAGGTATTAAAAGTGAAACTTCTACAAAGTAATCTTGTATTTAAAAAAAAACTTGTCAAAAAGTTGTAACTTTGACCCCCCATATCTCCGTAACTAGAAGGTTCCCAGGTATGGTGTAGAACAAAAAAATGATCGCAATGATGGGGAGAACAAGTGCCTTTCGACTTCGTGAAGAGGTGTTTTACACCCTTTATATAATATCTTAAACTGTGCCTCTGCATTATTTTCATACATTTTACAGGAAACTTTATTGTTCCCAATTTTGGCTATGTAACAAAAAAGAGCATTTCTTTAACACCCTCTTGTAATTATAAAGCCCTTCCTCCCACTTAAATCCTTCGTTCAATTTAAAGTAAACACAATCGTCTAGAAGCGAGCTCGGTGCCAATTCTAGTAAATCGATACTCTTACCTGAAGAGAGATCGAGTGCTCGAGTCCTGACGCCGGCTCGGAGCTCACACCTACTTATTTACCTGTACGTGTCGGGGAAATTCTTTCTAGAATTTTTCTAGATATGTGTCGCTTTATCGAGGGTTAAATCTTTCTTGAAATATTGTTGCGGGTATACCGCTGTTTACCCGAATTTTATTTGCCCTAATATCATTCGCCATAATAGTCAACAGCCATAATATCATACGACATAATACTCATTTGCCCTACTCTCATTTGCCATATTAGTCACGTGCCAGAATCATTGTTTCCCATAAAGTCACTTACCATAACATCATTTGTCATAATCATTGTAAGCCCTAATTATCACATGCCCTAATTATCACATGCCATAATTATGATATGCCATAACATAATTTGCCATCGACATCGGGTGTGTAACGGTTGTTTATATCAAGAGAAATTGGATGCAATTGGGACTTTAGGGCACCCCGACTCGGACAGGTTAGGTTAAAAGGGGATGCCCTTCGTGGTTATGTTTTTATAAACCACACAGAATTAGGAGCCCCGCGAAGCGGGGCTCCGTCGACACAGAAAAAAAAACCATGCACAGAATAAATAAGTTTGTCTAATACTTGTTATGCCATTTAAATATTATGTCTAATAATTATTATGGCACATAAAAATAAGGCAAACAATACTTATGGCATTCGTATCTTATGGTATCTAAAATTCGGGCAATTAAAAGTATGTCATATGTCTTTTAGGGCAAATGAAACATTCGGGCAAATGAAATTCGGGAAAATGATGGTTATGGCATAATAATCTTCGGGCAAACAATAGACAACCATTGTTGCGAGTTTAAAAGATTTCTAGTTTTTAAAGCCCGACGCAAAAACGACGGGGTGTTGTAAGTTTGACGTGTCTGTTTGTGTGTGTGTCTAGTCTTTGGCAGCACCCGAACGGATGAAAATCGGCAAAATGGCGGATTATATATTTTTTCACAATTCCCTCAATACGGAAATCTAATGCAAGGGCTTGACTCGTACAATAATGTATACTATGTTGAAAGGGAATAAGGAATACTAATTTACAAAATTACTTGAGGAAAGTGGCGTGATGACTGATACCTAGGACCTAATGAATTATTTTTCATTTAGCTTTTAGTACATTTTTTACTACATTATTATGTGTCGAGGGATTTTTAAATTTTAATTTTGTTTTACTTGTTGTATGCTGTTGTCATTGGCAGTAGTTGATGTTGCTGTGTATCACTTGTCTATGGGCTGTAAATCCACGAAAAAAAAATAATCCGAAGTAGTCTTTGGGGGCAGTCGATAGAAGTGAAAAAGCGTACGTAACGGTCACACGAGATCCATGATTTTGGTTAATTGAAAAAGGGTTCAACGCGCCTGAAGTTGTTTTCACTTCAAAAATCGATAAGTTAAGAACGTTTAACATGAAATTCTAAAAACAATCAAGAATTTATCAGCAGTAGCCATGATGGAGTGAGGATTTTGGTCTGCGTGATAGGAATAGGCTCGTTCTCTATTCCATGGGAGTTAAGAGGCAGGCGGAGCATGCGAATTTCATACAAACGTAATATCAAAATTATTTGTAAATCAAACATATTCTTAAGGTATTGTGTGTTTATTTCGATTGGATTACAGAATATCTAGGTTCCCAAAAAAATTGACCAATTGGTCAATTTTTTTGGGAACCTAGATATTCTGTGATTTTAACAAGAGTTATGAGAAAAATTATTCTTCTATAGAAATTTAAAATTCCTCATAACTCTTGTTGCCCCTTAAACAAAACTGGCGAAATGTGGGTGTATACCTCTGCCTAACCATTCGAGAATTACAGGCGTTATGTTAAGTTATGATAAATATGATAAATCCTAAATAGTATTTACAGCTCATTTCATGACTACTAAAAGATCACAGCTGTTCATGCGAAAAATAAAAACCTTATAAAATTCCATTTTACGAATTTTCTGCATAAATTGACAAAAAATATTCCGAAAATTCTTCATTATGCCATTATGCTCGTGCATATGTATTTATGATAATTATTATGAGTTTATTATCATAAACGAGCGTATTTTAATGCTTCCACTAATGGAGTTTTCATTGACCATTAGTTAGCGGGCAGTTGGAAAAACTACGCGAGTTTTTATCTAGTCGAAAAGGACATAAAACCGAATGAATATGGCGCTCGCTAGTTTTATATGGGATTTGCTGTTATCTGATCTATGTAACCCGTTATGGAAACTAGATTGGTTTGTGACAGTTTCATCACCTGCCTAGCCTTTTTCCAAACTATGTTGGGGTCGGGGTCTAGTATTACCAGATTCAGCTGAATACCAGTACTTAATGTGGAGCGACTGGCTATCGGACTCTGCAACCCAAATTGTGACAGGTGATGGTCTTATCAATGTATAGATAGAAACTAGCAATAGAGCTGAAAACAGGGAGATTTTACTTCCTTTTTTAGATACCTTCTTAGAGTAAGGTACGTCAGGCAACTGAGGCTGATAAGATGATCCTATACGGCCAATTACTGTCAGACAGAAGACCGTAGCGGCCTTGTCAGATATTACAAAGATCAACCAAGACTCTTTGTCTTCTTGGAGTGTGCTATTTAGGTATTTATTGAAACCATTTACAGTACACTTCGGCGGACTTAGTGCCATAAGTGACGTAGGAATGTGAGTAGAAAACCGACTAAGTGGACAGGCTATCTCAACGAAGTGAAGTGACCGAAAGAAACTAGATAGCCGTGACACAAAACCCCCAAAAGTGGAGAGATTTAGAAGAGACCAATATTCACCATTGGGTGACCAAAGGTAGAATAAAGAAAAAGCATCATCATCCTGTTATTGTTCCCACTGCTGGGACACAATCCTCCTCTCTATGAGAGGGAGTGGTCCACCACACGGGCCCAGTGCGGGTTTGTAGATGTCGCATGTCTTCGACTTTTTTGGTTCTAGGACATGCCGGTTTCCTCACGATGTTTTCCTTCACCGTTGAAGTGGCACAAGGCAATTTCTTCCAGGTCACCATGTTCTATTGATGGCCCTCAATCAAGCTTCTAGTAAACATCTAACAGAAACTCAATTCTCATATGCACCCCAAATCAGATTTCTTTTTTAACTCATTTAAGACACATCTCCCTAACGCCTTTGACATCATAATCCATTTCTACCTCTCATTTTCATAAAAACGCTGAAGTTATCCTATTTTCCAATATGCAGCATTATTTCCGTTCGGGGTATCTTTCCGGTTAATTTAATATTATTTTACACTCAATTGCTCGGTTAAATTCTTTCATAGCGGATGAAAGAGTTGAATAAATAATTACTTAGCGAGTTTATGAGGTTTCGTCTTATAAATTCATCGTTTTACTGTTTTACGGGTGTTTTTAAAGCTTAAATTGTATGTTTTTATTTTAGGATGGGTATGGCTGTGGTTAATTTTATTTTGAGTCGAGTTTCCTAATGTGGTTTTGTGTTGTAATCAGTGCCCTGTCTGACGACTAGTATTACCTTAAGGGTATCGTATTATCCAGTACGAACTGGGCCGTGGATGTCTGGTAGGCAGACGCTCCATGTAAAATACTGGTATTCAGCTGTATCCGGGTAATCTGGAAGCCGACCCAAACATAGTTGCGAAAAGTAGAGTAGTGGTCAGATGATGGTGGATTTGTTTATAATTATGATAATTTTCTTGCATTCTTTTATCACATACGATATTTATTTATGTTTTGTGGTTTCGCAATATTGGTTCCACAACTATATAACTGAATCTTCTCTTCGGATTTGTTACAGAAAACTAAAGATGGGGATGGGCATTTGTTATAGAAAACTAAAGATTTTAAGACTTCAATTACAAGAGAATTGCTAAAACCATATTTTACTCTTACAAAAATGGCAAAAGTACCAGTACCCTTTCAACTTTTCTCTGGATGGTCCTTTTTTGAATAAATTTCCAGACAAGCCACTTCCAGGCAATTTATTGATCTTATTTCATAATGATCACTTCAGTAATTTAGGCCGGAAATGGTGACAGATAGACAGACAGATTTACTTTCACATTAACAATATTAGTACCGATGAATAAACAACCCAACCCATTAACATATTACCGCATACCAATAACATACAGTCGACGTACAACCGTATAAACGTAGTTAAGATACACCAATCCATCAGAAATACCGATAATACACTTTTACTATACCACTCAGGTACAAACGAAGTACCTATAAAACTCAACGAGAAGTTTCCAGAACATTCGGTATTAGCACGACTTGGCTAAGTAAGTTGTTTAGACTTAGACTGGCTAAGTGATAACTTGTTTGGTTCAAGTAGGCATAAGTGGTTGGGTGCTGTAGTGTTTGTATTTGGGATTGTTTTGTTAGAAACCTGTGGTTTGGTTTGTCAAAGTTTGTTGTGTTCGGTTGTTTTGTTAAAATGTCTGGTTTCGTGAATGATTTGGACGATTGTGTCTAGGTAAACAGCTTTTCTAACACTACCGAACATGTTTTTTGTGGCATTAATATTGCCTGACACTCATTTTATGTTTAAACAAGCTGATGCCCGGCCGCTTCGTCTGTCTACAAATTATAATTATACTAAAACCTTCCTCGAGAATAACTCTATCCATTGGTGAACACAGCATGAAAATCGGTGTAGTCGTTTTTTCGTTTATCGCGAACAGACAGACAGACGCGACGGAGGACTTTGTTTTATAATATGTAAGGATAAGGTAGTGTACTGTATATTCGACTACCTTGTTGGTCTAGTGGTCGCAAGCGTGACTCCTGAGCATGAGGTCATGGGTTTGGTCCCCGGGTCATGCAAATTGTTACTGGATTTTTCTATTAGGAATTTCTCGTTAGCAGCCACGGAGTCTGGGTTAGTGCCTGGTTGATGGCAATAGGCACGCCCCCTATAACTTGGAACTTAAAACAGTATTGGCGAATTGTGGGTATTAAATACATCTCTGCCTAACTCTTCAGGGGTAACAGGCGTGATGTTATGTTAATATAAAAGCGATATTGATGAGAATCTTGTCAGTTTCTACTGCTTACATCTTATTATATCTGTTTATTTCAGCATAATAATGAAAGCAGTAGGTAATATTCATGAAGCCTACCCCCGTCCCTTAGATTTCACCCGCCGCCTTTTCCCAACTAATAAGAAAAAAGAATAATATCCAATAAATTCGTTTTTATTGCCGCGAGCATTCCAAATTGCAAGAAAACGAAACAAAAAGGAGGTAGGCATGAAATGGGGTTCTTCATTTAGTAAACGTAGGCTGGCTTGGCAAAGAGGTGAATTAAGCATGAGACAAACCTACTCTTTTGTGTTATTGAGACAAGAATGTAGTAATTGTTTGTAACAAATAATTTCACAAGGATTTCGCCTTTACAATCTCAAGTAAGTATTTATGTAGGCTGTATGCTATTTTTGTAGATTAAGGAGCTGTCAACACCAAAATGCGCGCATACTTTCTATTTCTTGGAAGATCCGCTAGAGGGCGTGGTGTTGTAAACAGTGTTTATGTCCGGCTTCTGATTTAAATCTGGATTTCATTGGAATAACGAACAATATTGACAGTGTAACGGTATCGCTAAATGCATAAACTGAAAACATTATTGTGAAAGTGCAGACAAGTGAAAACAATCTGTTGGTGAAGAGATAATTCAAATAATATAACCGTAACGTCATCGCTTAACAAAGTGACTATTACAAAGTGACAGTTAACAGACCCAAGTGAAAAGTCTTAAACACATACAATATAGTGCCGACAGTGTGATACAACTGTAACAGTGCTAAACAAAGTGATATTAAACAGTGCTATTACTTATAATATTCAAGTTAACCTCAAAGTTTTTGCTGCAAAATCATCCTCCAACCATCACAAGACCGTAGCTAACACCATCTAGCGACGAGTGGACGGGCAAAACTTGTTTCAAATTATACACTCATCTTGCGCATTCGCAACCACAACCAGCGCCACTAGTGCCGAGTAGGCAAACCGAGGCTCGTCTCAAGGACTCGTCACAGAACGCCATACGCAGTTGGTTACTATCGCCATCTAGCATAAAGTGCATAAACCAAGTCAATTCTCAAGGACTCACCATCATATGCGTGTACGCTAGGGTGTCCCTTATATGGCTCAAAAAATTTTTTTTTCCAATATTTAAACGCATACCCCTTAATTCTTTTTAGAGTACCTAAACTTACTCAAATACAAAATTTTATCTTCCTATGTCAACATTAACCCGTGCCGACAGAACCGTAAAGATTTTGAAATTCACTGTCTTTAACGTTTTTCGTTGTAAAGCTAAATGAAATGAAAGGTTTTAATTTACAGTCTAATATGATAGTTTAACATTTTATTATATTATTATAACTAAAACTAAACCTATATTTACATTTAAAAGACAAAACTTAAAACTAATAATAGGCGTCAAAAAATTGGTCCTCACCGCTGTCACCCGGTAGTGTACCCAAGCGGTAGGCTGGCAGCACTGCCACGTAGAACGGCAATGCTTAATCCCTAGGCGAAATAAAAGCCAGCCTTTGGGTCACGGGAAGTGTTAACAATGCGCTTAGAGATATCTTAAGCGAGAAGGTGACAACTCGGACCCCACGGCCCGAGTTTCAACCCCGAACGGCTCAAACATATTTATAATTGCCGATATTTGCGCCGCTTGAGGTTCTCTGCTTGCGCAGCAGTAGCGCCAGCACAACACGCAGTTCTCCTTTCAATCGTCCTGTATTAGATGCAGTTGTGCCACAGCACATTATTTGTACTTTATCCTCGAGGTTCCAGTCATAAAGTCCGGTGGAAACAACGTTAGCTTGATCTTGACAGGAAGAGCTCTCTAGTTTGGGGACAGCTAAAAGTTGTTCCTTTTCTCCGACCGAAATAAAAATCGGCAGGCGTTCTTCTTTAGAACTTCTTACGCCGAATCCGGGTAATAATTTCATGTCCCAGTGAACGGTCACCGTTTCGGGCAAATTATCTTCGGCTCTATCTTTACTACTCTGTCTACTAGTATATAGACAGAATCCCTTATGCTTAATTGACATCTATCTAAAGCTGCAACTAACTTAGGAGTGTTGAAGTCATTCCTTCCTCTTCTTGAAGTTGTTACAGAACTTACCATTTGAGATGTCGATGGCAAGGGTTCGTTCTATCCCGGGGCTGCGGGCCTGTTCCGGGGCTGCGGGCCTGTTCGAAAGAGATACCGCGGCCCTGGAACGTAAAGGGCGAGGAAGGAACATGGATGGGTTTTAGTCAGTAAGAGTCTGACACTCCCTCCCGCTCCGCCCAGAGTGGGAGAAGTCATTTGATGATTTCCCATCACAAAAAAAAAAAAAAAAAAAAAAGGGTTCGTTCGTCAAGGCTTTCATCAGAGCGCGTAGGTTGATCGGGATTTTCTTGCGTTTCGATAAAATCTTCTGTAGTTAGAGATGACGACAAACTTTCGGAACACATTTGCTCATGTCTTTCCGCCACTTTGTGTGTTCGTAAGTTAAATTTTGAATGTATTAGTATATTTTTACGTTGTTATGCCTGATAGTAAAATTATTGATTGATTGATTTATTAAACATCCTGGACGCCCTGGTTTTAATTGTTTTTGTAAAAAGATACTTCTTCTATTTATATAAGATAAGCATTTGCGTGTGCTTTATCGAATAAGTTTTCGAAATTGTTTTGAAAGTCCTCCTCTCGGCGCTTGTAAACATCTTGCGATTTTTTTTTTTTTGTAACTCTCCAAGCACTGCAAAGATCCACAAGATTTTTTTCACAGGCAATGCTCTGGAAGGGATTCTAGCCTTTTCTCAGAATATAAACCACTATCGAACGACAACATTAGCGATTTCATTAACAGTCAAATAAATTCGCGAATGTAAAAAATGAAAACTGCAAGAACTTGACGTTGATTAGACGATAACTCTGCTCCAGTTATTTGATGGTTCAATTCAACAACTAAGAAAATACTTGTTTTATTGCTTCCTAATACCACTGCAATTTTTCAGCTTTAAAACAATGTTAATCACAAGACTTACTGAGAACAAATGACAAATACGGCGAGTACGCGCCGAACAATTTGTATGAACATGTTTCGATGCAAGTCGGCACGGGTTATCGTTCTTCAAATGAAGTAAAAATTGTTTTTTGAGTGTTTTAGGAACATATGAACAAAACTAAGAAGTATGCGTTAAAAAATAAAAACTTTGAAAAATAAGGGACACCCTAGTGTACGCATATTGCTAGCGACATCTAGCGAGGAGTAGTAAAAACTGTTTAGGTCCGAAATTAGTCCATAGATGTCTTAGACCTCAGCGACATCTAGCGAGGAATAGTAAAAAACTTTATAGTTCTGAATTAATCGACAGAGGTCGATATCTTCATCAAAGAGTCTCAAGACACAAGTAAACTCAGAATAAGAAGAAGTCCAAAATAAACACAAAAATAGTGACAATTGCTTGAATCAGTACCGGAAAACCTAACTATTGGTCATCCAACGTCCTCGGCCCACATTGGAAGTGGACGTGTGTCCGTGTGTTACAGTTACTAACTGTGCTCCAAGATGTTAGGTGTTCAACGCACCCCACCTAAAACGCCAATAACACAAACAACCAATATGAGTCAGAGTCAAACTCAATCTGAACCAGATATTAACACGGCAATAATGATGAGCGACTACGTAAACAGTAATCGTAATAAACGGCCTCGCTGCAATAATTCGCCTCAAGGCGGGGCAGATTTAATTCCCGCGGACCTGCAAGACGATACCATAGCAAAAACACTAACGGAACAAACTACATTAATGTCCAAACTGTTATCTGAGGTTGCCCAAATCAAAACACAAAATACCCAGATACAGGCTACCAACACGGAAATTCGGAAATCAAATGAAGAAATCGAGAAATCGATGTATTTCATGAATCAACAGTTCGAAGATATGAGAAATGAAGTTGAAGACTTAAGGAAAGAAAGGCAAGAACAACAAAAGTATATAGCAAGCCTGGAACAAAAGATTACAGATCTACAGCACAAGTCTCGTTCGTCTGGTTTAGAACTGAGAAATATCCCACAGGAAAACACGGAAACCCACACTAGTCTCATAAAGACAGTATGCAGTCTAGGGAAAGCTGTTGGAGTACAAATTCCCGAATCCGATTTGCGCGACATCTATCGTCTACCGGGGAAGTCTAGCGCTACTGACACCCCGCGTCCAATAATTGCAGAATTTACCAGAGTGCAGACAAAACAAACACTCTTATCCGCAGTGCGGTCGTTTAACAAGGATAAGGGAAAAGACGGTAAACTTAACACGAGCCTCATTGGATTACCAGGGAAACACCTACCGGTGTATGTCGCTGAACAACTACCTGCTAGTACCAAAAAGTTATTTTATCAATCCCGCGAGTTCGCCAAAAAGTACAAATACACATACTGTTGGATATCTAATGCTAATATTTTCCTACGGAAGCAAGAGGGCGACAAACAGATTTTAATCACCACCGAAAAAAACCTACAAGATCTTGAAAACAAAAATATGTGACTAAGTCTAAAACTCACGTGTTTTTACTCACTTAGAGTTGTAAGATCATTTTTTATTGCAATTTTCATCTTCACATATTATCAAAACATTCATATTTATTTGTTTAGATTCTTAATATTAGTTTTTACTAAAATTGTCTTCTTCATATATTATGTGAACAACCAGTCATTAATTAACAAAACCATACCATCACAAACACTACACAGAACAGAAAACCCTATTCACAAATATATTCACTTGACACACACATACAAAAAAATACTTCTCAATATCATGAAATATACAAATCATTATGTGCGATGCACATTCTACTGTAACTCTCTGTACAAACTATTACTTGATCACACAACTGGCTCACACTCTGATATTTATTTCTTAATTTCAAATGGCTAATCTGATTAATATTAATAACGACCTTGACAACATTACCGTGGGCAACTCTTTTACATGTAACCCAGAACACTGTCTTAAGTATGTGAACGTTACTGGTAGCGATATTAAATTACTGCATCTAAATATTCGTAGTGTAAATAAAAACTTTGATCAACTTTTGGTACTATTGCGCTTAACGAAAATTAACTTTGACATTATAGTGCTGACCGAATGCTGGCTGAGTAAAGCTAACAATTTACCAATATTGGAAGGTTTTCAGTCTCATTCAACTATAATAAATAAAAATCAAAATGATGGAGTTATCGTTTATACTAAACTGGGACTGCAAACTAATGTATGGGAACCCACCTTTAGGGGTGGAAATTGCCTCATGTGTCAAATAGACAACAAGTTAGCAGTAGTGGCAATCTACCGCTCTCCGTCATACAAGTCCAACGATGATTTTGATTGTTTCAAGACTAGCTTGAGTGATGTATACGATACCATATCCGCCTGCCCAAATATAGTACTAGTAGGCGATTTAAACTTGGATATAATGAAACGTAATGAAGACAACAAATGTCTTGACTACCTCATTTTAAGCGCTTCTCAAGGGCTATTGCCCACTCATGAATTTCCCACTCGCCTTGAGAAAAGCCTGGATCACATACTCCTAAAGTCTAAACTATTGTCGACCACACTTATTTTAGAGTCACATATTACTGACCACAAGCCAATTCTCCTCGACATCCAAAACGCAAACCCAGCGCGCAGGAAATGTTACCTTTCCACCAAACTCAACCATGACGCGATTAGGCTAGAATTGGAAAATACAGATTTTTTAAATATATACTCTGAGGAAGACGCTAATATCTCTATGAACAAATTTATAAACATCGTTACCATGGTCATATCCAAACACACCACTCAGGTTAAAGTCCCTAGACAAAAAAGAACGATAAAACCCTGGATAACTCCTGGTCTTCTAAAATGCATTAGACACCGGGATAAGTTACACATACGGTCTAAGAAAGCACCAGACAATCTTACACTTAAAATTACCTATAATCGCTACCGAAACTTCTGTAACGATCTACTCCGAAAACTTAAAGTATCATACGAAAGGAGTGAGCTTGAGAAAGCAAGTAATAAACCAAAACATTTGTGGAAAACAATAAAGGAAATAACCAACACCACGAAAATGTGTGCAAGCCCCGTTGAGCTGTTAAAAATATGCAACGATCCTAAGTCGTCCGTAAATGAGGTCTGCAGTTTTTTCAGTAGCGTGGGACGAAAGCTGGCTGACAACATAATATCACAACACCACAGCACATCACCCAACACTAACAACCAGTCTCATCTAAATGGTATTACCCTTCCCCTGTAAACTCTCTCGCGTTATTAGAATTAGATGAAGCTGAAACAGAGTCGCTTATCCTACAGTTGCGGAATGACTGTGCTATTGGATGGGACGGTATATCACCATTTTTATTGAAAAACTGTCGCCACGTACTGATACCACCACTCACCTTCATTTTCAACCGCTGTCTACAATTTGGCGTGTTCCCGGATGCTCTTAAAAAGGCTATAGTCCATCCTATACACAAAGGAGGGAGCAGAACCTGTGTCAATAACTACAGGCCTATCTCAGTTTTGCCGACACTTTCTAAGATCTTTGAGAGGATCTTAAACAATCGTCTCAGGAGCTTCCTAGAAAAACACAAAGTTATAGCAGACAACCAGTATGGCTTCCGAGTTGGTGTTTCAACAGAGGATGCTGTGCTGGGACTGACACAAGATGTAGCTAAGAATCTAGATAAGAAGACTAAATGTTTAGGTATGTTTCTAGACCTGTCTAAGGCATTTGACACAGTTTCTGTTCCCATCCTTATCTCAAAATTAGAACACTTGGGAGTACGTGGCGTGTCACTTGAAATATTCAAAGATTATCTCAAGAATCGGACCCAGAGAGTCAAAATTGATACCCACCTCAGTGACGAGGAGGTTGTTACGTTCGGCGTCCCCCAAGGCAGCATACTGGGCCCCACCCTTTTTCTTATTTACGTCAACGACCTTTGTAAAATGGACCTCCCAAATACTAAAATTTATACATACGCTGATGACACGGCGATCGTGGTTCACGGCCCTACTTGGGATATAATCAAATCTCTTGCAGAGTCGGCAGTGGCGGAAATAATGAAATGGCTCAACTCTAATCTTCTCACCTTGAACGTAGATAAAACCTGCTACATCCCATTTGCAATTAGGCGAAAGACCGCACCGTCACTCAGTTTTTCAATTACTGCCCACTCATGCGCTAACCGATCAGCACCATGCCGTTGTCCAGCACTAACTAGAAGTGACAACGTAAAGTACTTAGGAGTCCTCATAGATGATGGACTCACATGGGGAAAACAACTAGGCGCTGTTACGACTAGAACATTGCGCCTCATACATATATTTAAATCCCTCCGGAACTCTGCCAACGTTGAAATATTAAAAATGGTGTATTACGCGCTATGCCAATCGGTTTTAGGATACTGCATCTCGGTATGGGGCCCTGCAACGAAAGGTTACATGCTGAGGGTGGAGAGAGCACAGAGAGCGGTACTAAAAGTAATGACAAAGAAGCCTCACAGATACCCAACCACACAGCTGTATGCAGACTGCAAGGTTCTCACAGTACGTCAGCTCTTTGTGCTTCAATCTGTCCTCAGAAAACACAGCAGTCTTCCCCCGTCTAACCCGAAAAAGCGTACAAACCTTCCCCCAGGCACCCAATACAGAACCGCGTTCGCGCAACACCAATATTATGTAATTAGCGCGTACATTTACAAGAAGATTCATAAACATCTGAATATCTTAGACCTCAACAAGCACAACCTAAAATTAAAAGTGACAGAATGGCTACTTACACAGGACTATGCCACAACGGAGACTTTGCTCACTTACATCACCTAGCAAGCACATTCTCTTCACCATCCTTGCACGAATACTTTTATCCTCGCATCCATTCAAACTCGCACATACAACTCACACATCAACACACCAACACCACATTCTCCACTTATCCACTCACACATAAACACCTACACACCCACTTTCACATTCATTCACCCTCACCCTCGCATACTCACACCTAGGTACATTATTTAAAATAAAACTATAGTAACCTAACCTAACCTATAACTTGATAGAACCTATGTCTTCAATCGTCAATCATTTGGAACCTCATTGTGAAACACTGTCTCTTAAGATACAGGATACCCTAGTTTAAGAGACAGAGTTCAATTTATTGTGCACAGATTTCTGAACCATCTAAAATTTCAATGTTAGTGTTCTACCACAAATTCAAAATTGTAACTGTCCAATCTCTGTGTGTTTTTTGGGAAATAAAGATATTTATTATTATTATTATTATTATTTCTATCCAAGTAAACGAGAGCTCACTATTACTAAACGGCCAGGTTTTAGAAGATAATATGAGGATTTCGAATTCAAGTATTAAGTTAGGCTTAACTTTACTCCACGTTTATTAATAAAGGGGGCTCAAGATATAGCTTTAATAAATAAACAAGTTAGATTGTCAATCAAATCAAGTCCTTGATTTTCAACCAATGACGATGCTTGGAACCAGCTATGGCGCTACCATTAGTTCCACAGTGTGCATCCTCATTGTGGGTGTACTATTCCCCTCTGCCTAACCCTTCAGGTATTACAGGCGTGATGTTTTATTGTTCAATAAATAAATCTCGATGTATCATCAAGTTGTTAAGAGCAGGTCCGCAGGGCAGGTACCTGTTGTATCAAATGTTGCGATAAAAAAAACTTGTAGTGAAATAAATTCAATTCATAATTTTTTCACATTAATAGGCTAACTTTTTTAACTTCAAGCTATATCTAGCAGACCTCTTTCTTCCCACCCTCAACGATTCAGCCAAAAATACGCTAATTAGCCCAAACTTCAGGGAGCTTCTTAGTTTAATTATGAAACTTCCGTAGTTTCGAGACGAGATAAAATTTCTAAATATCTCATAAACTTGATTTAAAGTACCGTACCATTTTTGTTAATTAAAGAACTTCTTATTAAAAAGAACGATGTATTAAAGAAATGTTATCTCGCGAAATAGTATCACATTTTCAAAAATTATTCTGCAATTTTCGCTGTGTAAAATTTTATTACTTTACCTTTTACCGGTCATGGCACTTTATTAAATCCTTTGACACTAAAATGATAACCACGTACTCTGTACATTATTCTGAAGATTTAAACTTTTCATCTGAAATAAAAAAAAAACGCTACAAATGTGTCACACAGTCAAAATGTATGGAACGGATGTTATTTCTTTAAATTAAATCTTCTTTAGTCGCGTTGAGCATTTGATGGGTGAACAAAAAAGCCGTCGCCTCCTTCTGCGAAGCAGTCATGCTAGCGAAGGAGGTGGCGGAACGAGAGAGGGAGAGATCCTCTCTTCCCGGCCGCCGCGGGAGACGCAACGGGCGTCGGGGGCCACGTGGTGGCTACCGGCCACCGTAGATGCGGGCCTGTGGACGGTTGGCTATGGGCTAGCTAGCCGTCCGTCCGTCTAACGACGACGACAGGCCGTGTCGACGGCGCGTTCGTGTTCCACGCGCGCCTCAAAGAGATGTCAGCATAAGGGGAGGGGCCCGCAAGGGCCGAAGCCTGCCGGGGTTGCGGGCCTGTTCGAAAGAGATACCGCGGCCCCGGAACATAAAGGGCGAGGAAGGAACATGGATGGGTTTTAGTCAGTAAGAGTCTGACACTCCCTCCCGCTCCGCCCAGAGTGGGAGAAGTCATTTGATGATTTCCCATCCTAAAAAAAAAAAAAAAAAAAAAAAAAAAAACATGGGACTCGCGTGACCGTCACCTAACGCTTTGTATCACTCGTAGCCGATCCGCTACAGCGTAATACCACTTGTCGTGCGCAGGGCACAACACTTAGCAGATAATTATAGATTACTTAGTTTTTTTATTTATTTATTTATTTATTTACTTGCTCTCATGCACATCACACATTTTACAATAATAATAATAATATTACTGTCGGTTTTAGTACATGAACCCTGTCAGGGCACTGCAAAGCGCATGCTGATTTGCTGTTGATTTTTGATTGTTAAATTAATATAATAAATACATCGAGTCAAAACTTACTATTAATACAATTAAACAATATAATACCTACATGTCATTTAAAATATGTCTAAAAGTCGTCTTGATGTCCGGTTAACAGTAAACACATTAGGTCATAATAATAACTGAGTCAGATTGAATAGAACAAAAATAACAATAACAATAATAGGGAATAGGTAATAATTACAGTCATGTCATATCGTAAGTGATTAAATTGAATCGAATTAATGAATTATGGTGAGTCATTTTACAGTACAAAATAAAAATTAAAATACAATGTCACTTAAATAAACAGTAATTATGTCTTGACCAGACCGGATCTTGCAGTAAAAATAAAAATAAGTTATAATCGTAATCGTAAATTATGTAGGTACACCTATAAAGTTTTATCCTTCATGTATTGGTCTACCGTGTAATAACATTTCTCTATTAAAAGCAATTTTAGTTTATTAAAGAATGCATTTGAATTGTTCTCATCTTTTAAATGTTTTGGTAGATTATTATAAATCGTTGCCATTCTATAGTTAGGGCTACTTTTCATAATTCTTAGTTTTGGTGTCGGTGTAATCAACTTGTTTTTATTTCTTCGGTTATAGTTTTGGTTTGCTTCTATGTTTGATGTAAAGTAATTTCTGTGTTTTTGGACGAACCGTGTAGCTATTTGTAATATATAAAGGGAGGGTAACGTTAATATTTTATTTTTTATGAAATGTGGTTTACAACTTTCCCATGGCTTAATGTTCATAAGGATGCGTATACACTTCTTTTGCATGATGAATATGTCATTAAAGTTTGTACTTTCGCCCCATAATATTATGCCATAGATAAACCATGCATAAGCATAAGCATAGTATGCTGAGAGCGCGGTCTCATAGTTAGTGTTGCTTTTTAATTTGCTTAATGCGTATATGAATTTGGATAATTTAGTCTTTAGGTTTTCGATATGCTTTTTCCATGTTAGATTATTGTCCAGTGTTAAGCCAAGAAGCGTTAGTTCGTCCCTTTCTGGGATATTTAATGAATTACTTAGGTTATTTATGTTTAGCGGCGTTCGTTGATGTGTTCTGAATTGCAGTAAGTTACTTTTTTTTGTATTAATTTGTAGATTATGTTTCTCTAGCCATGATTTAACTATTTTATATGTGTTTTCGATGTTTGTCAAAGTTTCGGTGCTCTCAGTGCTTCTGAACAATAGCGATACGTCGTCCGCGAATAAAACGCACTTCGAGTGAATTGTTTTAGGTAGGTCGTTTATGTATATAATAAATAGTATACACCCTAACACACTGCCTTGTGGAATGGAGTGGTTTATAGTCTTTGTCCGTGATTTTATGTTTTGTACTTCGTTTACTTCTTTGTTGTGGTATTCTATTTCGACATATTGTTTTCTATCTTTCAAGTAAGATTTAAGCCATTTATAAGCCGTACCCCTAATTCCTATGCCATATAATTTTTGAAGTAAAATGTCATGGGAAACCTTATCATATGCTTTAGTCATATCTAGGAACAAACCTATAGCATATTGTTTGTCATTGATGTAGTTATATATTTCTTGCACGTAGTTATATACCGCGAGTGTGGTCGATCTTTTTTGCCTAAAGCCAAACTGATTTACGTCTAAGAGACTGAATTTTTCTAAAAAGTGTGTAATTCTAGTGGACATTATTTTTTCGAATATTTTTGATATAACTGATAGAAGGGCTATTGGTCGGTAGGAACTGGGATCTTGGGGCTTGCCACCTTTTTTAAATATTGGTCGCAGTTTAGCTTCTTTTAATTTATCCGGAAATATACCTTCGTCAAGGGATTTATTTATCAGTTTCGTTAAAAGTGGTGTCAATTCATTAATACATTCTTTAATTAGAAAAGATGGTATTTCATCCACTCCGGCACTACGTTTGTTCTTCATTTTGCGTATTATATTATAGATTTCACGCTCCGTGGCGGGTTGGACAAAAAGAGAATTTATTGAAGAGGTAAGAATTGGGCATGTATCCGTCGTGTTGTTAGGTAACGGTTCGCCGACCGAGGCAAAGAAGTCGTTAAAGATATTAGCAACCGTTGTTGGTGAACTTGTAGTTTTGTTGTCATTATAACGCAGGGTAACATTTTTAGTGTGACATTTTGAATCTGGTTTACGGTAATTTTTAATAATATTCCACATGGTCTTGGATTTATTTTGTGACCGCTTCATTTCCTTAATATGATTACATTTTTTCGATAGCTTTATACACTTCTTCAAGATTTTTTCATACATTTTATAGTGTGTTTTTAAAAGTTCATTATTGGTCTTTTCTACAAAAATTTTTAGTAATCTTTTGTGCTCACATGACTTCTTTAAACCTACAGTTAAATATGGTTTCCTTTTATTAATTTTTATTTTTACGCGTTTTTTAGGTATATTTTCATTTAGTAACTTATGCATCTTATTATGAAATTCTGTGTACATTTCGTTGACATTTTGATTTTTGCATAGTATTTCATTCCAATCCGTTTGTCTAAGGCTAAGTTTAAACTGTGATATTGATTTTTCATTAAATAGTCTTTTCGTCACGAAGTAAGTAGGAATATGTTGTTCTAGTCCCGGTGAATGTTGCGAATAGTTGAGGCTTTTATGGTCAGAAATACCAGTGTTGTCAATGGTTAATTTATATTGCCTTTGATTGGTAAATATTAAGTCTATGCATGATGACGTAGTCAGTGTCTGTCTGGTTGGTTCGTTGACGATTTGGTGCAGGTTGTGTTCTAACATTATGTTTTGTAGCCGTTGGTAGTCTTTGTTTTTAGATGATTTGTCAATATTAAAGTCGCCAGTAAAAATTATATGTTTTTTATGAATTTTGGGTTGCACTTTTTTTAATATTTCTAAAATAACAGCAAAAAATTTTTCAATATCGCGATCCGGTCTGTAAATATTAATAATAATTGTGTTTGCTGATATGATTTCTACAGCGCAACACTCAATTACACATTCAATTGACAAGTTAGTACAGTCTTCTAGGTGCACGTATTCTATCCCGTTACGTAAGAGGATAGCTACTCCCCCTCCTCGATGGTCACGTCGGTGGTAGGCAGAAGCAAATGTGTACCCGCTTATTTGGATGATATCCTTTTGGTTTTCGTGTATCCATGTCTCCGTCAGACATATTGATTGGTAGTTCTTATCTTCTATGAAATCCTCGAGTATGTGTGTTTTATTATTTATACTTTGTATGTTTTGGATCAGTATTTTAAAGACGAAAGGGCTCAAGTCTGGTCTGGTTAATGGTGGGTGATACTAGGGTGTGTCTCGTTATGTTTAGATTGTCATAATTCTGTGTTGAAGTCATTCCTGCGCTATAGTCATAATTAGTATTGGTATTACCGTTCTGTTGTACTGTAGACCGTCTTTCTCTTTGTTGTCTTCTTTTCTGTAATGATTCTTTATCAAAAAATCCCGAAACACATAAGCCTAAACTTTTTAAGTATCCCGCATTTTCTAGGATATATTTAGTCATCCTTTTACTAATTAGTTCCACCCGTAGTGGCCGTCGGTGTCCATTTCGTCCTATCCGATTAAGATCTTCAATATAGCCAGTGAGGTTGACATTCAATGTATCTTGAAACGCAAATATAACCCTATCTTCAAGGTCATTTTCTGTTTCATTATAATATTCATTCAGGCCGTGAATTACAATTATTTTAGAGGTATCGTTTGTGGAAGTGTCGCTCATGTTCAGATGTATGTTTTTGTTCTTTAGCTCGACTATTTCTGTTTTAAGTTTAGCGTTTTCGATCTCAAGTTTCTCTATTGTTTCGTTTATGTGAATAATATTGGTATTAATTTTTGTTTGTTCAAGAGAAAGTTGTTCTGTTTTCTGACTTATTTCTTGTTGTAGTTTTAGTATTGCTATATTAATTTCGGATTGGATTGTACTTTTGATTTTTGACAAGATAGATCGTTGTTGTACTTCCAATTTTCTATCTAATAATTGAGCAATATTTTCTAACGTTATTGACTCTGTCGGTAATATTATAGGTGGTATGATTGTTGCTGTGTCTATATTTGTCGGTGGTGTGTCATATTTTCCTGTATCTCCCAATATACTTTGGTCGTCTTGGATCTGGTCGTCAATGGACATTGTTGTGTCGTCAAGTCTCGGTGGGGATTGTCTCTTAACAGGTGTGTCGTCATTTCTAATCTGCTTTTTAGTAATTTTACACGATGGGCAGCACCATGAGTTAATTAATTTATGTTTATTTTCTACATAATACGATGACGTCATGTTGATGCATCGGTAGTGGTGAAGTTTTTGGCAAGTACTACATCTTAGCAATTCTCCGCGAGCTATCGGGTGTTTACATCCAGCACAATTCATTTTTGTGGGTATATGATCAATACTCTCCAAACAACTCACCTCAGCGGGCTTCGTGCGAGTTGTCGTAGGTCAGGGACACAGTTCGTTAGGTTGATCGTTTTAAAATGTTTTCACTTGTAACTTTTTGTTGACTCAGTGTATCACTTTGCACTTTTGACCACTCGTTAGGTTATTCAATTCTCTGCACTTTGATGTATAGAACAATAGTAAATAGTTACTTTGGACCTTGTTTTTGATTAAAAATCGAAGAGCAATTCGTAACGCGTCTTTGTAACTCAACAGCGCACAGCACATATTTTACTTATATCGGAAGTCCCCAAAAGACTAGGTAGGGAAAGACTATTTGAGCTTTATAGCCTTAAGCCTTTTATAAACACAGAAACTTTTAGCAAGTATGTTGCTACGTATTCAAAGATTAGTATTAGAAATACTTGCAAAGTTGCTAAAGCCCTGCACATTAGCAACAAGATCAAAACAGCAGAAAACAAAATAAAGACCGTTTGGAAAGTCATAAATAACGAGACTAACAGAAAGAAAATACGTAATAATAGCTATACATTAGATACAGCATGTGGTCCTAAAAGCTCTAATCAGGAAGTAGCTCAAGAATTTGTAAATTTCTTTACCGATATACCAATAAAAACTACGGAGGCCCTTAATTCCTCACCTGAAATATCAATTAGCTTATTAAAGGCGAATGTGTCTGGCTGCCTGGCTGAATTTAAATTTAAACACATTAACCCTATAACAGTTATTAAAGCTTTCCGGCAAATTAAAATCAAACTGACCGAAGATTTATGGGGAATGTCTATCAAAGTTTGTACATCTATACTTGAGACCATAGCCCCGTACTTAGCTTTAATTTTTAATTCATGTGTAGACCAAGGAGTGTTCCCAGATTTGATGAAATACAGTAAAGTCATACCTCTTTTCAAATCCGGGGACAGTAAAGATGCCAATAATTATAGACCTGTATCCGTGTTACCAGTTTTTAGCAAGGTTTTTGAAAAAGTAATGCTTAATCAAATGCTCTATCATTTTAACACCAACAGAATCTTGCATGATCAACAGTATGGTTTCACCAGGGGACGTTGTACAACTGACGCCGGTGTAACCCTATTAAAGCACGTTTTTGCTGCGTGGGAAGAGTCCCAAGACTCAATAGGAATTTTCTGTGATCTCTCCAAAGCTTTTGACTGCGTAAATCACGACACATTACTTTTGAAACTGGAGCATTACGGACTGGGTAAACTTGCACTTAGCCTGGTAAAATCATATTTGAGTGATAGAAAACAACACGTTCAAATAAATGGTGTCAATTCACAGGGTTTGAAAGTAAAAATGGGGGTTCCGCAAGGCTCAATATTGGGTCCTTTCCTTTTTCTAGTCTATATAAATGATCTACCCTATTTATTGAAATACCAACCACATAATATAGTGTTATTTGCTGATGACACTTCCCTAATTTTTAAGATAAATAGACGGGCCCAAAATCTAGATGAGGTGAATAACGCCCTTCTTCAGGTCCAAAATTGGTTCACAGCAAACAATTTGGTATTGAATGAAAAGAAAACTAAATGCATAAGATTTTCATTACCGAATGTTAAAAGTAGTGATTGTGAGATAATATTGAATAAAGAGAAACTCGAATTCGTAGATAAAACGGTTTTCCTGGGGCTTACGCTTGATTCAAGGCTACAATGGGGGTCTCATTTAACATCGCTTGCGGGGCGCTTAAGTTCAGCAGCATATGCCATCAGAAAAATCCGTCAATTCACTGATGTAGATACCGCTAGACTGGTCTATTTTAGTTACTTCCATAGTATAATGTCTTACGGTATTTTGCTATGGGGACGGGCTGCTGATATTGAGTCTATATTTATTCTGCAGAAAAGAGCCATCAGAGCCATATATAATCTTCGTAGGCGCGATTCTCTAAGGGAACTATTTAAGGATATTGGCATCATGACGGTTCATTGCCAAAACATCTACGAAAACATAATGTACGTCAGAAAAAATCTGCATCTTTTTGGTAAAAGAGGTGACAGACACAATTACAGTACTAGAAATAGGAACCAACTAGTTCAGCCAGGCTTTAGACTCGCCAAAGTAGACTCATCTTTCATGGGGTACTGTTTGAGATGCAATAATAAAATTCCACAAAGTATTCTTGAACTGAATGAGAAAAAATTTAAAACATGCATTAAACGCACACTATGTAAACAAGCATATTACAAGTTGAGCGATTATATCGCTGATAAAAATGTTTGGCTTAATGCTGGTCCTGCTCCACATGGACAGGGGCGCAAAAATTGATAGCATTAAATGGTATTGTTGGAGCTGCTGAAGATTGTACAATTATCTTTGCATTGTATAGATTCAATGTTAGTATTATATAATCGCATAGCCCATATTGTGTGAGTACTATGTACTAGTAAGCTATCATTCACTGGAAACCTACGGCAGTTCTTGACTTGAATGTGCCCTGGCGGTTGAGAGTATGTCATGCTCTCTCAAATGTCTCGCTGATGGTGGCGCGTGTGTCGGACCATTTAGTTCCCTTCAAAATGGTTGAGCTGAATGGTGCTGGTCCATGCGTCATGTTCGTGAACGGGCGCTGTCAGTTGTGACTGGTCATCTCTTAGTCGCCATGGGTTATTTGAATTAATTATTTAGTTTTTGAGTTGTATTTTATTTTTGTTTGCTATGGACACTTTTAACGTGCACATCTTGCTACATTGTTCTCACATAATATACCATCTCAACAAGAATGATGTAACCAAGATTTTGTAACAATATTTTGATTTACAAGAGTGTCCATGGAGTTTCTTGCCCGTTCTTCTCCATAGAGATCTACGTTAGGGAATGGGCAACTACAGTACTTTCACAGTTTTTATGTCTTGTGACTGGGACTGTAGCTACTTTAATTGTTCATTTTTGTTTCGACAATTCAAAAGTGCCTGTAACTGGCCTACTTGAAATAAATGCTTTGATTTTGATTTTGATTTTGATTGACTATGTATGTTTTTATATGTTTTTTTTTAATCAGGGTGACGGAAACTCGACCTTTTCTTTAAAATGGGTTATTAAAGAGGTCTTCAGCAACAAAATAAGACCAGATAACTAATCTGGATGGTTACTGAGCTGTGGTATCTGGATTTAATCTGTTGCTGAATGACCTCTAGTATAACTTCTTTCAAGGAATAGGTCGAGGTACCCTACCACCCTGTATATTGCCCCATTCTTTCTCTAGACAAGGGTAAGATATAAATAAATAAATATCGCTGGACATTGACACACAGCTCCATCTAGTGCCACACAAACCAAGGCTTGTGTCGTGGACACCAGATATTTGATATACTTCATATATACTTTTTTGTACAAACATCCATGACTTGGAAACAAATGTCCATGCTCATCACACAAAAATTTGCTCCTACCGGGATCGAACCCAGGACCCTATGAACGCAAGGTAGCTTAACTACCACTAAGTCATTCGAGTCGTCAGATATACATACTAACAAATTTATTTTTATTTATTTTGACTACGTTCCTACATTATAGTAACAATATAAATAACACCACTACAAAATAACGAAGTCCTTCAGAAATCAGTCGGTATCTTAGAACAGAATCACACACAAGTTGTCTACAAACGGTAACAATATTGTGCTGGCCTACATACTCTTCGATCGTCTAAGTTAAAAACGGTTATGTGTGAAACTCGCACAATAGGGCGGAAATAAAGCGGCGGGGTTGTAACTAGCAGATAGGGGAAGGCCGTGTTGTGGTTGCGTACATCGAAAGTAAAAGCGTTTTAGTTCATGTTGGGATTTTATTTTCATGTCTCTAGCAAATATACTTAAATTCGTATTAACTTAATCAAGCTATGCTATCAGCGGCGAAGCTTACATACAAGCCGATTCCTACTGGATTCCCTTTCAAAATGGCACAGTCAATATTCTATAGGCAAAAACTTTAATCACATTAATGATATGTGTTCCGGCTTACCTCCAACAAAAAAATGCACCTTCGCTACTGTATGCTATGCTTTACTTAATAAGCTATGTTTATTAGCTTTTTAGCTAATTAATTAAATACTTAACTTAACTTCATCATCTTGGATTCTAGTCTAGCCAGATGCAGCTGAATACCAGTATTTTACATGGAGCGACTACCTATCTGATCTCCACAACCTAGTGCTGGCTAATACCTAGTGCTTGGTAAGGTGGTCGTCAGTCTTTCAGGCCAGTGACTATTTGTAATGACTGTCAAAGAATGCAATAATCAATAAATATAAAAATCAATGCCACTTTTCGTTGTTGTTTTATAACTCAAGAACGGGCTCACCTATCCAAACCAAATGGCTTTGTTCGAACTATTTAGTTTGTAGATGGTTTATGTGAAGTTTGCACAAAATTGGTCGAGCGGTTCTTCACGCAGACGAACTTGCGCGGGTCAGCTAGTAATTCATAATTACGAAAAACAGGCATTTAATAAATAAATTAACCAAAATTAAATTAAACTGTAATACTTTTACACACAGTAAATAATATTAAATAACTTTAATAAACTAGTAAAAATGATCAATTTTTAAAGCCAGTAAATAAATAATCAATTTTTAACATAATTATATACATAAGAGTTGATTATAAAGACTATTATTATTATTAGAGACTATTATCATTATTAGATAAATGGAAAATAAATATTTAATAGTATAAGTTATAAAGCGCTTTTCCTCTCTCTATTTACTTATTTTTTTTAAATGCTGTGCCGCACAGGGTTCATAATTGTTACTATTATTTTATTTACCACCATTTACCACATAATGGTTTAAGCAATAAATGATTTTGATTTGATTTAATCTAAAATGAGAGCTGGAGTCAAAGGCTTACGGACGGCAAGCACGGCTTAACATAATATTGACCCCAACGGGTGTTATTACGAAACCACGAACTCCTTTTCATGAGCTCCTCAACTATTTTACTGTATGTATGATAAAGAGTTTACTTATCTCTGTGACAAAATTTACAGTTCAAACAACAACAAAAACCATTCGAAACCATCAGTTTTCGACCATTTCATTGGCTACCTGCAATGTGACGTTAAAGTCGCGAGCGTTCGGAGCGAAGTTTGCTCAATAGACCGGAAATAGAGTGGTGCAACATTGCAGTGAGCTAGTTAACTTTTCAGTTAAATAACCTTGTTTTTCTTTCAAAACGGTGAATGTATATAGGCCAGCAAAAAGCAGTGAAAAGGTTTTCTGTAGAATATGGCTAAAGGAATTATATTGTTCGGTCATCAGTAGAAAGGCTGACAAAATTCAAGTACCAGTAGGCCAATTTAGTTCTGGATCGTAAAAAGTCACGGGGACCCAGCAGTGGAATTATGCAGATTAATCAATCAATCAATCAATAATTTTTATTATCAGGCATCTTAAGGCCCATAGATAAAATACACAAAATAACAACATAAAAATATACTAACACATATGAAATCTAACTTATAAGCTATTTATTTATTTATTTATTAATTTAATTTATGGCTCTCCAACAACTTATTCACTAATACACATACAATAAACACAGTAGAATTTTCGGATTACAGTGAACTTGTCAATTAAAGGAGTGCACAGACTATGTTGTATGTATGTACAGTGCTATGAACTATCCCATACGAAATGGCGGCGTCGTGTTACGCTGTGCGGTGTCATGTAGCCTGCCGCGAAACAGAACAACAACAACAAGAACAACAGTAGCAACAGCAATAGTATCAGTTCATCAGTAAGAATCTTCTTGTGTCCTGAAAGATGATCTGTTGAACACTGATCTTGACCGATTCTGCAGGCAGCAGCATTTTAATATTCGGATTGTCCACAATTCGGCCTTAAAAGACCTTTTCCTCAACCTTGATCGTTCCGTAATCACGATCCTATCGTTTTTAAATGGTACTAAAAACTGACGAATAAATATTTGGAAACGCGCTCTATCCAAAAAGTTGCCAACATCGCCAATAGCTGTCAAATATTTGGATGTTGCGGTGGCTGCTGCGGTGGATGCTGCTGCCCTTGCATCACGATCTACACCTGCTGCAGCTGTACGAAGATTTTTTAAGATTGCTAGAGGCAAGACGTAGCGCTTTTCCACGCAGACATGCCATGGTGTCTCCGTCGAAGATGCGCACTCGACTCCTCGATGTTTGTCACTTCCGTGCCGGTTTGTGGGAATAAACTACTATAAATATTTACCTATTTTAATTAATTTAGCAATATCACTGTATGGAAATAAGAAATATGGCTGACTAGTAAACTAGAATGTTCATAGTGAATTGCAATTAAAACACTTAATTTGGAAAGTTTCCAAATAGCCTTTTTTTATCTAAAACCAATTATTCGGTGTTACAATATTCATTATTGCATTTCAAAATCAATATGTTAGTTCTCTAGTTATTCACATTTCTTATTTCCATACAATAAAGGGTGTAAAACACCTTTTAACGAAAACGAAAGGCACTTGTTCCCCTCGTCATTCTGATCATTTTTTTGTTCTACACTATACCTGGGAACCTTCTAGTTACGGAGATATTGGGTGTTAAAGTTGCAAGTTTTTGACAAGTTTTTTTTTAAATACCACTTTTTATCGCATTATTTTTACTTTAAATATCTCTACGACCCCCATACTATTCAACCCATCCATGCGCACAATGTTTTGAGTGCGTTACATTGAGTTATACCACAAAACATGATTTATAACCTCAAAAGAAAAAGTTGTTTCCCAGCAATATTTTTTGCGTAAAGTTACTTAGTTTGATATACAGAATGCTTGGTTAACGGCTTTGTGATGAGGTGAAATACACCCTGTATATTGCGAAGTTAATTCTAACAGGTAAACTTTTGACAGATATTTGCCAACTTTCTGAATGCGCTAAATACACTATTACTAACATTCATGTTTAAATGTATTTACACCCTTGGTGTATAAAACCTCAAAGGAACAAATTCAGAGAACTCCGGAAAGTTGTTGTGGTTTCATGTTTACCGACTTGGAGCAACTTTCTGATTGTGTACGATAGCAGAATACTTTCTGGGAACCGCGCACTTTAAAATATTCTGTTTGACAAATACTTTGTTTACTGCACCTTTTCCAACCAGTAAAATACACCAGTGTACAATTGTGGTTGGTAAATGAGTTAAAATTTTGATTTTTTGAATTATTTATTTTCTTTTTAAACGGACAATTAATTTTCATTAATTGAAAACATGTTAACATAGTATAAAAACTAAAAATAGTATATGGTATATGTATATAGGGTGTTTTTCACCTCATCACAAAGCCGTTAACTAAGCATTCTGTATATCAAACTAAGTAACTTTACGCAAAAAATATTGCTGGGAAACAACTTTTTTTTTTGAGGTTATAAATCATGTTTTGTGGTATAACTCAATGTAACACACTCAAAACATTGTGCTGATGTATGGATTGAATAGTACGGGGGTCGTAGAGATATTTAAATTAAAAATCATGCGATAAAAAGTGGTATTTAAAAATAAACTTGTCAAAATCTTGCAACTTTGACCCCCAATATCTTCGTAACTAGAAGGTTCCCAGTTATAGTGTAGAACAAAAAAATGATCAGAATGACGAGGACAACAAGTGCCTTTCGTATTCGTTAAGAGGTGTTTTACACCCTTTATATAAATTATTAAAAGCAGAAACATAAAAAAAGTGTTCATACATTTTTTTCGCATCAACGGGAATAATGCCCTGAAGGCATTGCCAAGTTTAACGCCAATGCTGATTCTTTGGTCAATCTACGATATAACTAAACTAAATAGCAAACGAAATATTCAAACAGCATGTGAATAAAAACAATACCTAGATTCAATCATCACCAGACCCCGTATTCACAAACGTTCGACTCGTTTCCGATTCGACAACTCGTATATCTGTCTTCTTCTGACATTACGAAAACGACCGAGATAGACATACGAGTTCCCGAATCGGAAGCGAATCGAAGCGTTGTGAATACGGGGGCAGTTCTCAAAAACAATGACACCCGAATACATAACCTCCTCCTTTTTGGTTAAAACGGAAAACATTTTCCATTTGTTTCGCTTCTCAAGTTCTCCGATTGCCTTTAATGCTTGAACCATTCTTTTATTCGATGATAACACAAAATTATTCAATAAAAGTCGAAACACCAGATCGCTGGGGACATTTATAAAAACGCGGTTATTCTGCAAAAAGATACCCTTGGATTCCCAGTAATTATGAAAACGTCCTATTTTCTTTCTTTCTTTTCAAGCTTTTGCACAGAAAGAGAACTACTTGAAATCATGTTACTTATTTCACTTTTAATGCTGCAAGCGCTCTCAGAGAGAAAGTACTTTTGTTTGCAAAACCTTTCAATGTCGTGGGTTATTTGAATTTAACTTCTAAAGAAATTGTGAGAACATTTTGTGAAAATGTTTTCGTAGTTTTTAATATTAATGGCGCATTTGGAGTGACCTTGTGTGCCCGCAAAACTGGCAATGCATACGCGATTCGATGCTCAGTGCCAAAAAGCGCACAAGATAGCCTTTTGTGTTCATCCAAAAATGAATGCTATTCTCTACTGAAATTCTATTCAATTTAAAATCATAAAAGAACGAATTTATATCTCACCCAAGGCCATAACATCTCTAGCGTTAAAATTGGCCTACTAAAGTGACCTCAACAAAGAAGAAAAGTATAAAATACGCGTAAAATCTTCACATAAATTATTCCATAAGAATATTCGGTATAAATGACTGTCTACGGAACTTTATGTTGGCTACGCTGCTACGTGATAGCGTAGCGCTACGTGCAATCGTAGCTTCTCGCGTAGCGCTTAGTCGTAGGTGGTATGTTTGTGTCTTTCAAGTGGGAGTTACCACTGTAATGTCCGTTTTCATGAACACTAAGGTCCATGTTCACCAAAAAGATGACGGTCTGATTATTTAAAAACAACTGTTTAAAACACATTTTTGAATAGGAACATGTCACGGTGACAGCTGTTTTTTAGATAATCAGACAGTTACCTTTTCGGTGAACATGGACTTAAGTGACAGCCAAACTTATTATGCGTAATTTAAAACACGTGTTTTTAATTTTAAAATACAACTATATGTTTTTATTAAGGCTTTAATTCACATTTGATTGCCTCGTTGGTCGAGTGATCGCAAGCTCGACTGCTGACCATAAGGTCCTTGGTTTCATTCCCGGGTCGGGCAAAATGTTATTGAGTTTTTCCAGCAGGAATTAAATATAACTGGAGCAATGTAACTCTAACTAACCATTTAGGGGTCACAGGAGTGATATTATAACCAGCCGGAGAGAACGGAAATTTCTGTATAAAAATACAAACAGAGTGCGCAAACCAGAATTTCCACGAAAAAAATATTAATGAGAGTTGAGACCTTGATATCAACTTACATTACAACCAAAACGTCCCCATTTACAAAAGGTAGGCAGCATTCAAGTCCGACTGCCGACATTATTCACCCGACGACCTCCCGAACAATGGGATCATTTACGAAATATTAAGGACATTACACGGAAAAGCTTCTAAAGAGGCATCTCTTGTTTGCGTTAAGAATTGTAAGAAAATAAATGAATGGAGGTTGACGACTGAGGTTTTATCTGCACCATTGTGGTACCTGTGCAAGAACTATTCAAACGTTTATCAGGCCAGCGACACCTGTTGACGGTGTACACGCGGCCTTATCTGGGGGCATTGAAGCAGTAACGCTGTTGTGAACTCCACTTAAAAGTCTGATAACGTAAACGAGGGACGTCGGAGGCCGGGGCTCTTGTCCCGGCTGTGAGGGGGCACTTGTAATGTAAAAAGCCTTTGGTGATTGACTTTTTTGACATCACTGTTTACTTGTGTATGATGATTTGTTAATGTCATCATTTGCTTGGCATTTTCCCAACTATACTGGTCGTAATCAGAATCTTCACGAAGTCGTCAACCAAGCATTATATACACCAAACTAAGTAACTGCACGCAAAAATTATCGTTGGAAAACTACTTTTTTTGGGGTGAAAAATCATCTTTTTTAAACTTTCACGATCAGAACACATTATAAACACATGAATACAGGTAAAAAAAAAAACAAAAGCCGTACAAATACCCGTATTCATATGTTTTATAAGGTGAAAAATCATGTTTTACGGTAAAACTCGTAAAAGTAAAGATGAATAGTTTGGGGGCCGTGGACGTGCTTAAAGTAGAAATCATACATTAAAAAAAGTATTTAAAAAAAATCTTGTGACGAAGTTGGAACTTTGACCCCCAATATCTCCGTAACTAGAAGGTTCCCAGGTATGGTGTAGAACAAAAAAAATATCGCAATGACGAGGAGAATCTACTACAACCTTTATCGGGGGGGAGGGTGGTCAGTCTAATCGGATTTAGCTGAACCACTAATTTACATGGAGCGACTGTCTATCTGACCTTCAAAACCTAGTAAATACTGGGTAATACGATAACCCTTGGTAAGACTGGTTGTCAGACTTTCGGGCGACTGACTACCTGTAACGACTGTCAAAGATCTACAAATGACAGCCGGGACCAACGGCTGAGCGAGCTTTCTCATTCCGATATTGATTGTTATCTATACTTATAATATTATAAAGCAGAAGAGTTTGTTTGTTTGGTTGAACGCGCCAATCTCAGGAAGTACTGGTTCGAATTGAAAAAATATTTTTGTGTTGGATAGTCCATTTATCGAGGAAGGCTTTAGGCTATATAACATCACGCTGCAATCATAAGGAGCAGAGCAGGAATGAAAAATGTTGCACAAACGAGGATTTTTCGTTTTTCTCTCTTATGTGACGCAGACGAAGTTGCGCGGGTCAGCTAGTAGGTAACTCAATAAGGTTACAGCAAACAAATCTTGTTATTGCTAGCTACTTTTATGAGAAGAAAGAACACAGCTTAGAAATGTCACCACCTCGTTTCTAACCTTTTGTGTTTTTGTAGTACAGGATTCTGATTAAAACTCTTTTTTCGTCAACACTGCAAAGTTTTTGAAAATTCTACTCTTTTTTTGACCAACGAAGGAAAGCTATTCCGTATGCTTATATTTTGGTTTAGGGAAATTAAAAATGAAAAATAACTTAACTTGGCGCCTGTAATGACGAATGACGAATTGACGACCCGAATGGCGTAGAGGTGGGTGAGGCTGCCTTGCGTTCTTAGGGTCCTGGGTTCGAAACCCGGGAAGAGCAAATGTTTGTGTGATGAGCATGAACATTTGTTTCCTAGTCATGGATGTTTATATGTATAAATAAATAATATGGCTGGACATTCAACTATCTGGTCTCCACGACACAAACCTTGCTTAGTGTGGCACTAGATGGCGCTGTGTGTGTTTATTTATTTGTAATACCTTCAGGTATTACAAATAAATAAGGTGTCAGGCGAAGAGGTCCACCTAATAGTACATTTCGCCAGTTATGTTTAAGTCCTTCGAAATAGGGGGTTAGCCTATTGCCATCAATCGGGCTCAAATCCAGGCTGCTTGGCTACTGAGGAATTCCTGATGGAAAAACCCAATAACACTGATTCCGACCCGGAAATCGAACTCAAGCCCTCATACTCAGCAGTCGCATTTGCGAGACCTGGACCGACGCCGCGACGAAGCGAAAATAAGAAAATTTTTATACAATATACTAGCGGACGTCACGCGGTTTCACCTGCGTAATTCCCGTTTCCGTGGGAGCACGGGGATAAAATATAGCCTATGTTACTCGCTGATAATGTAGCTATCCGTTGCTGAAAAAAAAAACAAATCGGTCCCGTAGTTTTTAAGTTTATTCGTAACATACAAAAATACAAAAAAAATACAAATTTTTCCTCTTTATATTAAGTACGAAGCATTTCTAAAAGTGTCAAGGGACCCGTCACGTGATATGAAATAAATCATGACAAGAGGTTGTCTTTGATGTCCAAACAGCTCTCAAGTCCTGTTTATTACCCTAATGAAAATGTAAAGTAATCGTGAATGTTAAAAGAAGACAATTACTAAATGATTTTAATAGTAGCGGCCATTAAAACGAACCATTTCTGAAATACTGATTAAGCTGTTTAAAACTAAACTTACTTAAATAATTGTCACTTACAGTATATATCTTCCATGATTATATCGGGAGCTCAAATTAATAAATAATTACGGAAGATATCCCGTAAGTGACAATATAATAAATAAATAAATAATAGTTTACTTCTGAAATCATCGAAATGGGAACAAGTCTTTATATTTTTTAGTTTTTTTTATTATGTAGTTAAGCAGTTAACTTTTCCTGACACTTTTCGTTATATATGTGTGCGTGTGGCACACATCCGCCATGTTATTTTGTGAATATACGTCAGAACGCTAACAGCAAGCAGTGGTTTCACTTGTCCCCATCCCACGTATCTATCAATAAAAGTGTCAGGAAAAGTTAACTGCTTAACAATTTGACTACCAGCTTTAACAAGACGTGTGCAGCGTATACCAGAAAGTTGTGGTCATAATTCAGGGTGATCTTTTTTACCCAATTTCGATCATGGTCCCATAGAGAAAGTTGTTTATCTTGATGGTCTAAATAACGCCTTGAAATTTGACCAATACTTTCTGCTACACACTGTATAAAAATCACAAACGTAATTTTTTGATAGTTGTATAAAATGACTACATTCCGGAAAATTGACGTTGATTGTCAATTTGCCAAAAAAAATACACGCTTCCAACTTCACCTGCAATGAAAATTTTGACATTCATTATCTGTTAAAATATGTCAAGACATAGACCAGTTCCTACCACAGCTGACACCAAAACACTTCGGACGCGACTTATTAATAGCGCAAATGAGATTGCAAATTGCCCGTATCCATCCGCGGTGGGTCTAATTGTCGCGCCTCCGGCCTCGCCTTTGTCTACCACCGTTCTCGTTAATTCCTCTTTTTTACCCCAAGATAGCTCTTCATTATTTGGTAAAAGAATATAAATTTGCGCCGGCCGCTCGCTGTTGAAATTAATAATAGAGAGTGGCGAGGACGGTGGCAATTTATGGCTCTATCATAGACAATAAATTCATATTATAAATGCGCTAAACGGTCCGCCGACCGCTCGAACGGCTACCAATAAAGGGTGATGACCAAATTATTATTGTTTCAATACTTATTTATTGTTGTATCAATTATTTTCGTTTTCAGCTTCTCGTGTTTTGTTTTGAATTATTAACGCGTTTCGGGTGTTGATATTTGCGTGTTTGCCTACCGAGATAATAAAATGGTAGCGGACTTAATTAAATTACGTTTGCATTTCATAAATGTAAATTGTTTATTTTGCTCACAAAATGATAGCAAATCGCCCCGCCCCGTTTTCCTTGCGGGTAGAACTTAACTGGCGAAATATTAGTCTTTCTTTTAGTTTTTCTTTCTTTGTCCTTTGGATATGAAAAGCGTGATATAATGTATGTAAGACAACTTGCCTGCTTATTTTTTGAAGTCTCTTTATTAAACTGATACCACACAAGCGGATCCCGCGGGATCAGTTGACCTAATGAATTATTGAATTGGTGATTCGTACAGTCAAGTAGAAAAGTTTCTTGATATAAATTTATATGGTGATTCCCGTTGGTCACATATTGTCAACTGTTTTCTTGGTTTAAGAAGTTAAATCAAACCACCATGTTAAACAATCACATCATTGTTCTATTTTTAGCCCTCTCACTCCATTTATATCCAACCTCTTTTTTCTAAACCTTGTCAAATCCACTTCTTACAAGTACACAAGCCAGCCGTCCATTCGACCTGTGCCTGACCTTACTCTCATATTAAAAAAGTGTTCGCTGAGTGTAATATTTTTAAAACAGTATAAATATAAAAGCTTTTCTCGTCCGTTACACAGAAGCGAGGGACCTACACCACTACGTCACCAATCATGTGGCCATGAGAAATGGAATTTAAGGGACTGTCCTGTTTACTAGGAAAAGTCCTTTTCACTTGAAAAAGCCAGTGGATATCTTATAAATCGATAATTGCTGAGCTGCAAGGGTAAACTGGTAGTCATATAGAAAGTTTCAATGCCAGTTTCCTACATCTGTAACTGCTAATTTGATAAAGTGTAAAATCTGTGATTTAAACACTGAAAAACGCACCTTCAATATATTACGAGAAATCTATAAAGCCGCTCAAATTAAAACCATAAAGATCTATTTCTAAACTACTTCCGCAAAAGTGCAAAACTCATTTTCACAAGCAAAAATAATCCCATTTTATTTCCTACAACGTAGCCACACTCATCACACAACGAAAATAAATTTAGGAGCAGAAATGTGATTAAATTTTAAACTGTTACTTCCCACTGAGGCTTGGAACCGACGATTCGTGAGCATAATACATGCCACATTTGAACCTTGATTTTCAGCGAAAATAACGTGAAAATTTCGTGTTTAAAAACTGGGAGAAATACTTGACAACATTTTTATAATAGCATATTTGAAGACGTGTAATTGTTTTTAACAAACGAGTATTGTTTTTAACCGACTTCCAAAAAGGAGGAGGTTCTCTATTCGACTGTATGTATTTTTTTTTTTTTATGTATGTTCACCGATTACTCGAAGACGCCTGAACCGATTTGAAAAATTATTTTTTTGTTTGAAAGGGTATACTTCCAAGTTGGTCCCATAGCCACCAAATTGGGATCTGATGATGGAATCTTGGCGAAATCGAGGGAACTCTTCAAATTTTATCTGAAAACGTGTTGCGATTTTGGTATTTTCTACAACAAGTGAAGCATTTGCGTTTGATAAGAACCATTCTACCATCAGATCTGATGATGAAGCCAAGAGTCACGGAACTCCATAATGAGACAATGTACCATAGTCGTGTTTGGGCTTGTTGTATGTAACGGTATGCACTTTCCATGTATCAAGCACCTGTGAACCACTAAAAAGTGAAAAATAAAAACTTTTTTGCAAAAAATAAAACCGACTTCAAAAAAAACAAAAAAGTGAAAAATAACTTTAGCTTCTGAAGTCGGTGACAAAATAACTAAAGCAATCAAACAAAGGTCACCGACTTCAGAAGCTAAAGTTATTTTTCACTTTTTTGTTTTTTTTGAAGTCGGTTTTATTTTTTGCAAAAAAGTTTTTTTCTAATAGTGTCTCCTATTTTGTGGTTTTAATGTCACCTTTTTAACACTCTTTTATTAATTCCACCTATAACTAACTATGTAGTAAAATCTTAAAAGTTACATTTGACACACTTCTAGGTTTCTAATTGAGCTGGAATTTTGCATACGTGTTTAGTTTAGATGACAATGCATGATGCAAGATGACGTCATTCTAAATCGAATGTGGCGGACTTCCAAAGATGGCGGACTAGTTAGCCAAAAGGAAGTGTTATTATGAATTCACTTGATATCATGTGTGTCAAACGGGGTTGCTAAGAAGAATACGAGAAATAAAATGTCGTCACTCTAAACAGTGTATTTTACGTTTTTTGTTTAACTATAATATGTTTAGTACGATTAAACAATAAGTTCAGCCATTTTGGCCCCAGTTCTTTAATTGAAACCAATTTCATTTAATCCATACAAAAAAAAAGGTTTTCGCAAAATACAACCTCATTGCAGATACGGAAAAATTCAGGAAAGGAATCTCAATGATTTCACAAGAATAAATCCTTTTTGAGCAACATGCCAAAATAACTTCGATCAGAAACATTCCAAGAATTCGCGGATTACAATAAAAAGATAAGTTTAGAATACTTTATCGGACCAGTTGAATTACAAAACGCTAGCACTAAAATTGGAGAACCCAAAGGTAGTAAAACGCGGACTGAAATTGAAGGAATTGACTGAAGAATTAATGAGACGGTATTCTTCAGGATTTCAGGAGAGTGTGAGGAAAATCAGACCCTTATCGGAACGGAATGGGATACCTAATTAGCGGACGATAATCGACCTAATTACCACGGGCAAAGGGTTGGCAGTAACTTAATGGTAAGGTGTAAGGTGCACCTTGTGAGCTGTTAAATTTAAATATTGCCGACGTAAACGACGCTTTTGTGAGCGTAATTAAAATGTGTATTGTCCAATAGATTAAACGGCCCGAATTTACTCAGCGGAATTGTTTGCTCGGTCAATGTTAGGTGGTAAACAAAAAACGGTAAGTTGTGTATCAACGTTTTTAATAATTAAAAAAAAACGTTCTTTTTAAAACTGCACCTCTCATGATTTAATTTATAAAAATGATCAAGTGTGAGCCGGACCCGTGCACGTTATAATACTCCGAAAAAAAAAACATGCGTGGTTTCTTTCTTTCTTTCTTTGGGGACTGCCGATAGATATGAAAACTAAGTAATCTATATCTGCTACGGGTTGTGCCCCGCGCACGCCTAAATGATGTGGATCGGCTACGAGCGCTACGAAGCGTTAAGTGACGGTCACGCGAGTTTCATCATTTTTGTTTACCCAAAAAGTGCTCTACGCGCCTAATGAAGTTTACACTTCAAAACACTACGGTATTATTTGTGGTTATGTACGAGTATGTATGGTATCCCTACTAATATTATAAATGTGAATGTAAGTTTGTTTGTTACGCTTTCACGCGAAAACTACTCAACCGATCATCATGAAACTTTGTACACATATTCTTGAAGGTATTAGAATGATGCATAAGATACTTTGTATTTAAAAAAAACTAACCCTCACTCGCAGACGAAGTTGCGCGGGTCAGCTAGTATTAAATAAAATAAAGGTGGTCCCCTTTAACCTGTAACGTAAAAACATAAGCGCTTTCACATTTATTGTACGAACCGCCAGAATGTTGAATTCACTGCCGGATTCTCTATTCCCTGATCACTATCATACATCATCATCATTACAGCCGAAAGACGTCCACTGCTGGACATAGACCTCCCCCAAGTGTCGCCACATTGACCGGTCCCGTGCGACTTGCATCCGACGGATTCCAGCAACCTGGTGAAGGTCACTATAATCTTGATCTATTCAAAAGTTCCAGTGAATCGGTTTTTTCCACCGTCGGCCGGCTGCATCATTGTTTCACATACAGGGAGCTGCCAAAAACAGAAGCTTGCTTAGGTCCATTTTCATCGAAAAGAAAACGGTTTGATTATCTAAAAGCAGCTGTCACTGTGACATGTTCCCATACAAAAAATGGTTTTAAACAGCTGTTTTAGATAATCAGACCGTGGTCTTTTTGGTGATCGACCTTAGTATTTTTTTTAACAGGCAAAAATCGGCAGAGTATCAACCTTTTTTATCTACACACATCAAAAGTGTCTAGGGATCAACATATATTTTTGCAATAACTTTTCTCCTGATTGATATTAATTAAAATTTTCTTTAAGGATTCATCAAATAAAGTGTTTTCGTTTGTCACAGTAACGATAAACCAAGTCACCTTTGCATTAATAAAGAAATTTGCCATTTTCCTAATAAAGGGATTTTTGACATTTGAACCACTAACACAAAAGTTCGAAAAAAAGACTGAAATAACAGTTTTCTTTAAAATTTTATTGGGTAACTTAAACAATTAATAATCCGTGTTTCTACCGCGAACACTAACAACACAAGAACATCGGTTTGGCATACTCAAAATGAGTTCATCCAAATCACGCTGTGAAATGGCCGCCCATGTTCGTTGCAACAACAAAAAAAGGTCTTCTTGCGACTGGATACCCTCCATATTCGGCAGAGCTCTTCTCTGTAGCATGATATCCCATGCATGCTCAATCGGATTCAAGTCTGGCGTCTGAGCAGGCCAGGGCAGGACATTGATGTTAGCTGCGGCGAGAGTCTGTCTTACAACTCTTGCGGTGTGCGGTCGTGCATTATCATGCATTAACTGAAATAAGGGACCGATTTGCACTTGTAGAGGAACGATGACGTCTAATACAATCGTCTCAGCATAAATTTGAGCGTTGAGGTTGCCTCTGATCCAAATCAACTCAGTTCTTCCGCCGATCCAAATACCCGCCCATACCATGATGGTTCCACCACTATAAGGATGGACTTCCTGGCAGGATTTTAATCGCTGTTGGCGTCCAGGGGTTCTCCAGTGTCGTATACGTCTTGTATCCGGTCTCATACCAAAACGAGACTCATCAGAAAAGCACACGAAACGCCATTGTTCTTCTGCCCAATTTCTGTGTTCAAGAGCCCATTGATATCGAATCCTACGATTGTGCATTACTATAGGTGGTACCCGTAGCGGTCTTCGGGAATGAAGGTTCACTTCATGCAAGCGGTTTCTGACTGTTTGGTCGCTAATTAAGTTCCCTGAAGAGTGATGAAGCCTCACGGCTAACATCATGGCGGTTATTGTTGGAGCTCTTCGAGTTAAGATTTGAATGTATCGGTCTTGTCTCCGTGTGGTGCAGCGATACCGTCCTCCATGGCGCTCAGCCACGGTACCAGTGCTTCGGTAACGTGTCCAAAGTCGACTGATAACACTCTGACTTGTATTCAGAGCTAAAGGCACAGTACGTTGCCGGGAACCAGCTTCTATCATTCCCACGGCTCTGAGCATTTCTTCCCTGCTTAAATGACGTCGCCGCTCCATAATAACGTTGGTTTTAATCAGTAGTAGGGAAACAGTAGCACTAATAATGTCTTCAATGCGTTGTATGTTTTTATAGGGAAAATATTGACAGCTGATTTTCATCTTTTACTCGAATTTGATTCACAGTTCCTGATTCAAATTATGAAATGCACCAAAAAGGATCCATATAAATTTATAAAATCATAAATTTATTACAAAGCCACATCTCAATCTCAAGAAATCCGCATAAAAATGCTTGATCCCTAGACACTTTTGATGTGTGTATATACTTATATAAAAATCAATTGCTGTTCGTTAGTCTCGCTAAAACTAGAGAACGGATGGACCGATTTGGCTCATATTTGTTTTGAATTATTTGTGAAAGTCCAGGGAAGGTTTAAAAGGTAGTAGTAGTAGGTAGGTAGTAGTAGTAGGTAGGTAGTAGTAGGTAGGTAGTACTTTTGTCGCAGACGAAGTTGCGTGGGTCAGCTAGTTACTGATAAAAAATTTCGTTGTTTTTTAAAAGTGATAAAACCTACACCGTTTTTGTTATAATTAAAACCAGGTGCAGCATAGTGCGTTCACGCGTAGTTATCGACGCGCTCCCTACCCTTTGGCAAAAACTGGTGTTCGATGGCTCTCGACCGACACCCATCAAGTGGTTATAGCTCTTCAGCCGACCGTCCTCTAATGGCCGGGTTTTTCATTTTCAAGCCGATAAACTGATGGAAAATATTGATAAGTTTTAAGAGCTAAGAGCATTTTGTATTAAATTATCGTTATTCCTCGGTTTTATCTCTTATTCATCATTACTGGTTATCTGGTGGCCTTTTTGTAACTATGTTACGGTTGGCTTCCAGTCTAACTGGATTCAGCTGAATACCAGTGCTCTGCAAGGATACACCCTTTGGGAAGACCGGTTTTCAGACTTGTGACTACTTTTGAAAGATTTACAAATTGCAGCTGGGACCAACTGATTAACATGTTTACCGAGGCACGGCGGGAGGATATGTCAGTAATTCGTATGGTGGTACGTACATTTCACTTGCTTCGGTGATAAACTCTCACACCAGGCTAGACGCTATATAACCACACGATGAAGAAGAAAAAAGACCTGAACAACCAAGCTAATTGGTTTTCATATAGACATGAAAAATACATTGTGAAATGTAAACCAAATAGCTTGGTCGACCGTACACGTATAACAAAGAGTTGGTATTCTGTTCTTAACTGAAAGGACCAGAATGAATACATCATGTTATGAGATATCTCTATTCAAAGATAACTTAACCCAAACTCATCTATTCATCTCCAAATTAAATAATCCGCTCAAATGCTTCTTACTTACCAAAATCATTTATGGCATCTATTCCCTACCTATTCACTAAGGGACCTCTGTGAAAATTTCCCTTGAAGGACTTTTTGAGGGAAAATCTTTTAAGAAGACATTGACTTTCTATAGAGATACAAGGTTGACCTAAATAGGACAACACGGTGCTTATTTGTAAGAGGAAATGACGTCATTCCTGGTAGCCTGTAATGAATAGATGGGGTACTGATAGTATAGTTTGGCTATCGATATTTTAAACACTGTTTTAGGCTTTCACGGTTTAAAACTAAACTTATATTATCACTTACGGGATATCTTCCGTGATTATTTATTATGTTGAGCTCCCGATGTTTCGACGCTAGAAAAGGAACTCAACATAATAATAATCACGGAAGATATCCCGTAAGTGACAATATAAGTTTATCGATATTTTGTAATCAATCATTTGAATGACAGTTTAGTTGTAATTGCAGAGTTTTGTGTTATGATATTTATCTTTGTTATGATCGTCTTGTTAGTCGAATAGGTAAACACTACTGCTGAGCCTTAGTTCAAGGTTTTTAACATCAAGAATTTTCAAATAATCTGTGCGGAGTATTCTATCAGCCGACATTGCCTGGTTTGGGGCCATAGAAAGAAGCTAGGCATGGATGTAAATATGTTTGACGTCATTGAAGAATAAATCTCTCCGTGCTCTTTGATTTTCAAAGGCTTCTTTCTCTTCAAAGCTAGTTCTTATTCAGTTTATTTATGTTAAAACTTTTACTCTGACTTCTTTCAATGGACCAAAATACATCAGCCATATTGCTATCCACACAACGAACTTTTTTAATCCCATCCTTACCAATACGTAGTTTTCTGTAAACAATTTCAAAGATTGTCTCTGACCACGTTTATTTTCTTCTTAACTTCGTCTATCCGTTTGTTCTAGCTTAAATGTGAGTTGGATACAAGTTTTTTAATTTTCCCCAAACGTTCCGTAGAAAGATGAAACTTCGAAAGTTGAGCGAATAGTTTTACGGCTTGGCCACGAATTACACATCCAAGCGACTCGCGTGCGACCACTACTGACAAAACAAATTTAAATAAATTACTTAGAGCTGCTCAACTAATTTTGAAGGTGGACTAATATTTGAAATCCGTATCAACCGGCGGGTTTCTAGTAAATGAGTCATGCTTACAGTTATGACAATAAGTCGAAAGTAAAGTCAAGTCTGGTGACAAGAGTGATCAAGATTATGATGTGACACAAATTTTATGTTTAGTCAAATCGGTTTAGAAACTTCAAAGTACCTACAAAACTACCTACAAACTTTCGTACCAATTTCCGTAAATTTTAAAATTCTCAACTTTACTCTCAGTTGTGAAGACAACCCAGTTTCAAAGTGGGATTGCTAGACTTGAAACTTGGTATGGCTGATTGAGAACGGGTCCAATCGGGCAAATTATTTTTGATCTTTTTTGAAATCTTATAGTTCATTCATTCAAAAGATTAGCGCTAGCTGACAATTGAGTCCCGACGCAAGTCGCATCGTGTGAGGTCATGACCGGAGCGTTAGCGCTTATTCTTGTCAAAGTTTTGTTGTTTATGTCTCCTAATCATAACATTTTGTACGCGTATGGTTTGGTAAATGTTTGTTGTAGTTACTCGTTTCATTTTCTATTGTTTGTGTGGGTTCCTTTCTTATTCCAGTCTTGTTTTTGTGAGCACGAATCAGAGATCATATTGAAACTATTTGGGCTATGCGTTCCATTTTCGCCGTATGCTGGTCGAATAGTCAAAAGTATTTATTTTTCGTCCGTACCAAAGAAGATCAAAAAAAGTACAGGTAAATGTCTTTCTAGGACGGTCTAGCAAGTTCCTGCTAGACTCTAGCAGGAACTTGCTTGCAATACAAAATCAAGCCGCGTAAGCAAATTAACTATACACATTTCCAGATCTTTTTTTTTTCTTAATGCCCCACTGTTGGGCAAAGACCACGTTCACAGCATTCCACTCTTCTCTCCCAGTTTTCTCTGGCCAATCTCTCAAAAACGCCTCTGGGTCGTGACGCTAGTTTTCTAGGCGGAGACGCCCGTCTTGTGGCTCCCAATGCGTGCCGACATTTTCACATAACAACACTTAATTATCACCCACATATCTGTTAATATCAGCAGCTCAACACTCTTATATGACGTAGGATGATGCCCCCTCTCACAATATAAAGTTTCACATTACATTAAGGCTTACACCCACTAGACTTCATTCATCAACGGTATGTGCTGAGATTATGAGCTCGCTTTGTTTAAGCATTAGAGCAGGTAGAACATTCTAGCAATTCTTACACGACATTTATAAGCTGCGAAAATATGTAAATATAATGTAACATGAATGTAAATTTTGCATTGTATGCTCCAGTTTTATGATATGTAATAGAACATTATGAATCGTAAAAAGTACGCGTAAAGCTGAAGATTGTACTTTATTTATATGCATTGTATTCGTTTTTGACAATGTTAAGTCGCGTAACGTTGGAAATTCATTTTTGTTTTAATAAAATTTGCTGTAGCTTTCATTAAGCGTTTATGAGTTAATTTTTAAAGTAATATTTACGTTGACGAATAATTGTATCCAATTATATCAGTATTCGTTTAAATAAAATGAGCATTTCCTGAAAAAACAGTATACGATAGTACCTTAATGTAAATTTTGTAACAAAAAACTTTATTAACAATAATTAAGCTCTCAGTTTAAACGACTAGTGGGCGAAATTGCATTTATACATTCTAGATAATAAAAATAAATATACTCGTATCATAAAATACATGTATTTCGTATTTTGCTTTCGAGTTTAAAGCTGCCATATGCAAACTGTGTTCATTTAAACTAAAGCGTTTATCTTTGCTCGAGTTGGTTGTAGCATGGTTAATGGTTTACGGATCTTATGCCGCAAATTGTGAACCAGATAAATGTGCTAGCCGTAAAGTTTATTTTTATTTTAATGCAAGTACCTATTTAATGTAAGATTTTACAGTATACACCTCCACGACCCCCGTACTATTTAATCCATCCATCATCACAATGTTTTGAGTACGTTACATTGAGTTCTGGCACAAAACATGATTTTTCACCTCAAAAAAAAACTTTTCGCAACAATCATTTTTGCGTAAAGATACTTAGTTTTATGTACAGAATGCTTGATTGACGGCTTCGTGATGAGTTTGTTTACACCCTCTATAAAAGTTTCTTTCCCATAGTATTGCGCTATATCAACATATTTACCTACTAAGATGATCACCCGCTACAACATTGTTTAGTCTTGGTAGATGATAACTGATGGCCCGACCTTGCTCGAACCGCATTGATAGATAAACCACGTTAGACAACTTTCATAAGCCGAACTGTTGTTTTCAGCTATATCTATTGAAATCTGGGAACGCAGTGCAACAATATTAAGACTTCATTCTTGATAATTCAATGCTCGAGTTGGGTTAGTGGACAGGGGCCTTAACTTCGCGGTTCTAATATTAGACAAGTTTCGTATATCGCCGCGTTGTTCTGTAACGACATCTACTAAGAGCTGAGACTAAAGACAAAATATACAAGTAACATCAAAGCTACAGTCACAGTCACAAGGCATTATAACTTGAGAAAGTACTGCAGTTGCCCATTCCCTAGCGTAGATCTATATGGAGAAGAACGGGCAAGAAACTCCATGGACACTCGATGCATTTTATGCAGTCGCATTTGCACCTATCTGTGTCACCACTGGTACCTATTTGAATTTGTGAAATCCTCCACTAGTAGTGACAGACTTGACGATCGAGTAGCCGTCTGACAACACCAAGAAATATTATAAAACTACAATATTTTTATAGATTTTTATAGGTTTTCCTCCTCATAACTTTGCCTGCAACGGACCATGTGTAAACAATTTATCTCCCGATCTCCATAACCCTTACGATTGAAAAGGTCCCTCAAATCCTTCCACATATTATTCACTCTATAATTCATACATCAAACGAAATAGCAGAGACTCTAAACCTTTTTTAAATAATCCTTTTGGTACCCTCGAACCCTATTCAAATCGATTCATCGATTCTTAAGTCATCAGCTATAAGGCAGCCACGCCTCTTCGCTGTCCGCTCGCAAAAACTCCGGGTTTCGCTTCTGATTCGTCCAACGGTTTTTGTTGAGCTTTTTCAGGCACTTGATACGAAATCTATTGGCATTACGTGGACTAGGGAGACAGCTGGTAGGCCCGGCTTATGTGAATCTGTGACTAAAGTTAAGACTTAGTTTGTGGACGGAGGATCTTTGGGGGTGGAGTGTTTTGTTGGGTAGGTTTTGTCGTGTCTAGATTTGTAGACGTCTAAGCTAACGTTTTGTGTGTTTCTATGATTATTTGTTTCCATCCAAGGTCTTTTGGGAGTCTTATTAAACGTAAATAAATGTAATTTTCTTTCTTTGTTTTATTCTAAAACTAGCTGACCCACGCAATTCGTCTGCGTCAGATAAGAGAGAAAATCGAAAGGGAAAGAAAATCCCCGTTTTTGCAACATTTTTCATTCCTGCTCCGCTCTTAATGGTCGCAGCGTGATGTTATATAGCCTATAGCCTTCCTCGATAAATGGACTATCCAACACAAAAATAATTTTTCAATTGAAACCAGTACTTCCTGAGATTAGCGCGTTCAACCAAACAAACAAACAAACTCTTCTGCTTTATAATATTAGTATAGAGTTTAGATAGGGAGAATGAAAGAAAATAAGGGGAGGAAAATGATGACTTAAACGTTAATGTTATAATTGATTCTGGATTTCAAATGTGTAAATCATATCAGACATCTTCGTCATAAGAACCTAACAAAACACTAAAACTTAGTTTCATAACATCAGAGGCGCTGACCATTAAGAATCTTGATTTAACAACAGATAAAACAATACAAAACCAATAGGTCAGTAACGGCAGCATAAAAATTGTACGGAAAAAAAATAAAAGATTTCTTACCGAGAGCAAACTTTACAACGACATCTTAATTTAAGTGGTACTCGGCAGAGTCGCGTAAGTCTCCCCTTAACCAGCGAGTGTCTCTCAAACAGCTCACAAGTACCGTTCAAAATATTAACTTTTAAAGGTAGTAAAGTATAGTCGTGTTTAATTGTTGCTTCGTTTATAGGTGGCTGATGCAAAGACATTTAAAATACTTATTGAGCAAACGTTGGGAAAGTTTTCATACAGGTTTTTTATCGCAAACTTTTTCGATTTTGACACACGCCGATTTGTAACTAAGGAGTAACAAGTATAAGATTACGATTTTCTTTGTCTTGTCTCATCTAATTTAAATTCTCCTCTTCTCTTGATTTAAATTCTGAAATCGAATTTCTGTTAAAAAGGCTTTCAGAAATCGCGGTGACTTGTGCAGTTGTGCTCCGCTCTGAGCAATTTCTTGCACTTGTTGTTTCCGTAAAGCTTGTCGTAACTAATCGATAACCTTTCATGACGACGACCCGAATGGCGTAGTGGTAGCGCGGCTGCCTTACGTTCTTAGGGTCCTGGGTTCGAATCCCAGTAGGAGCAAATGTTTGTGCGATGAGCATGGACATTTGTTTCCGAGTCATGGATGTTTATATGTATAATAAGTATGTATTTACATACAAAAAAGTATATGTGTCAACTGTCAAGTGTCCACGACACAAGCTTTGCTTAGTGTGGCACTAAGTGGTGCTGTGTGTTAATGTCCAGCGATATTTATTTTATTATTTATTATTTCACGAAAAGAAGCGCACACACTAAATTGACCATCATTACCAAGTAATATATCTTCGTGGTGTAGCTAATTGGCAAAAATCTTAATTGTACAACTTGCATACTAACAGAATTTATTCGTACTCTATTAAAGGTATTTACTTAACCATCATCATCTGCCTAGCCTTTTACCAACTATGTTGGGGTCGGCTTCCAGTCTAACCGGATACAGCTGAATTTTACATAGACCGACTGCCTATCTGACCTCCACAACCCAGTTAATACTGGGTAATACGATACCACTCGGTAAGACTGGTTTTCGAACTTTTGGGCCAGACTCCCTGCAACGACTGTCAAAAATGGACAAGTGACAGGCGGGACCAACAACTTAACGTGCTTTTCGTAACTCGGAGAAAACACGGTATGTAAGGCTGGTCACCCATCCACAAACTAACTTAAGTAAGCACGGCGTATCCTAAAAATTTACGCGAGTGGCTACTATTATTTAGCCACGAGCTCCTCAGGTATTTACTTAACCAAACAACAGAAATATACCTGAGTACTGTTCCTAAGGCTGTTATTTAATAACATCTAATAGACTACCTAGTTACAGCCCATAACTTTCCTTATTACCAAGAAGTAATATCCCGCAAGTCTATCATACCACAATGAACAAAATTCAATTTTTATTCGTTCTCCACAGGGGCATTTCATTACCCCCTTCTCCAAAGGGGCATTTCATTACCCCCTTCTACAAGGGGTTATTTAATGAAAAACAGGACGGATTTAAACCATAATTACGTGGTTTTCATGCGACATAATTACGGCAGTGTCATCAATCAGTTCCCACTGTTCGTGATTTAATGGTATGCATGTTTACGTGTTAATTTTATGTATAAACGGCCTTTTTTAAATGAAAAATGTGGTTAAACCGGGCTTAAATATCAACATGGGGAATAATCCTGAGGGTGGATTTATATGGTGTGCATTTGTTGTGCTAATAAAGTGGCTAATTTAGATGTGCGATTGCTCAGATCCCAACGTTGGAAACGTCTTCTTTTTAGAAATGGTTATTGTCTTCCGCATTTAATTTGAAACATCATCATCTTGCTACCTTTGTCCCATTTTATTTGCGGTCGGCGGCGGTGCATCGCGTTTAAGTTTTCCATTCTCCTCTGTCTACGTTACGCTATAATTGAAACCCTTTCCTTCATACCATTTCCTTGGTCTTCCTCTCTGTCTCCATCCATTAACATTTATATTCATTACTCTTAAATATAGAAGCATAAAGGAAGATATGTATTAAGTACCTTGAATTTCACCGTAGTTTGAGAAGTTATCGACAAGGACGTTTTTAAAAATCACCCATAACTTTAACTTAAAACGAGAGTGTTAAAGATCTGTGGCTTAAAACTTCTCACCGTTACTGCACCCTAAATCGCGGAGATTTATAAAACGTGGCAAAATGGAAAATTTTCAGTTTTTCCTTCGATATAGCGCGCTACGTTTCCGAACATAAAACCGTAGGCGATTGGAGTTTTTACGAGAAGCGGCTGTAACTCTTTGCTTTACGATTTAAAGCGAACAGGGTCGCCAGAATATTGGGACACTGGTGTGTTACCGGAATGTCAGAACTGACACTTGCTGTGGCTACAAAACGTTGAAGTAATGTTTTATTTATAAACTAGCGGACACGTCGTATCGGCAACAGACAGAACTATAGTATCTTATATAGCTAAGAACCTTAAAGGTGATCCCTAAATGTACGTTGGGTTGGTATACTCGTACAGCTATTGCAAAAAATCTACGATCCCTAATTTTGACTTATCACAAAACCACATCCAACTTTGTCTATTTTCATCTAAAAAGAAAATGAAAAACGTAGCTGAGTTCGTCTTTATTCGAAAACCTTGCTGAACTAGTTTTGCGGCTTTAGAGCCCAGAGTTATCATGCAAAAGAGCGTCAGCCATATTTTTAGGGACAGGTGCCGAATCTACTCGTAAATGCGCTCATGTGGTCTTGTGATACGTCGCGAGTCTTCGTTTTATTAAGATGTGTCGCATATTCCTACGTAGAAATTGAATTTGCAGTCTTTATTTCGGGTGCCGAAAGCATTTTTTTTTGTTCTATTTGCGAGTAACTATGGGTTTTACAAGGCGGTTTATGACGGTCCGTTTGCCCTTTTTCTCGTCGGAAATAGTTTGTACTGTACTTTACAGTCTTCTGTAACAGTGAATACTTATTTATAGAAAAGCTTTTGTATACTTGGAAGGACTCTAACCCTGGGTGGGGATAGTGACGAGTAATTCTTTTAGCTTTGAGATTAACTCATTTGATAAATATGATCAAAATTAAGAAAGGAATCATTGTCAAGACACTTTGAGGCGTCCATAAAGTCCCCACAGGACCTGGGTAAGTAGCAGTCGCTTTCATAGCATTTTGTAACAGGAGCTTTCAGCTTTTCAGTACCCTCTGTCAATCCAATGTTATCATCATATCAGCTCGGAGTCACCTACTGCTGGAATATGCCTTCCTTTTTTCTATTACTCTTCGCAGTTCTGTGCGTCCCATCCAGGTGTTTGTCGCGACTTTGAATACAATATACCGTCGAATTTTCCTTAATGTTGATATATTTACAGTTTTTCTAGTCTCCCAGGTTTCCCGTCACTCACAAAATAAACACAACCAAATCCCTACAGCCTATTCCCCACTGCGTACCACGCACACAACGGGCGAACGAGCCGAACGGTAATTTACGGCCGCATCGCCGCCCCAGCATGTAAGTGGTGTCGGGACCGGCTGACTGCGCCGCCAATGTAATGCGCACTGCGGATGCCAATGCAAAACACTGCATTATCGTTCGTCGCCTATATTGCGGTCGATGTAGGTCGGTACAATGGTGGTTTTGTTTAAGTGTTGTGATTGGCGGGTGAGCTAGTAACCACTATTCGGTTTTGTGTTTGGTTGTTGGCGTGTGCGCAGGTTTTTTGATGTGGGATGGTTGACGGGAAGTAAGCGAGTAGTGTTCTATCGATTTCATAATAATACAATAGGCTTGTCGACTGATAAAAATCTAATTATTCCGTCAGTTAGATTATCAAAAAATATTTAACACGTATTTTTTCTTTTGTTACGTAAACCAAAATTGAAATGTTACGAGGTTTTTTTGTCAGGATATTTTCAGTAGCACTGGAGTATCAACCTAGGGGCTTTAACATATTTACGAAAGTGGATAAGTATTAATAGCAATAAGAGAAAAAGTTTTTAAAAACAAAGGTCAGAACATCCGATTTTTTTTTCGTCTCTTTTTATCTTGCTGTTAGTGCCTTACCAGGTGTTACAGTGTTTACGCCGCCCATGGACATCTGACCTGACTTTACATGCCGTCGAGAAATATCTCTCAGGCATGCTGGTTTTTTCACGATGTTTTCCTTCACCGCAGCAAGAGTTAATTAAAAAAAAAAAAAACATGTGATAGACTGCGAAAGACTGCCCGTCTTTGTGACTGCCGATAGAAGTGAAAATTAAGTAATCCAAAATAAACTTTATCGCAATTGTATAAGGTTTGTTTTGACCAACCGTTCTCCCTCCGTCTTACGAATTTTAGATCAGGTCACGTGTCCTGACGCGAGTTTAACATTTTTTACCCATCCCAAAAAATGCACAACGCCGCTAAATAAGTTTTCACTTTAAAAACGGTTTTTGTATACATATTCGGAGTCACACGTCATTACTAAGTCATGTTAATAATGCATACATACATAATTACATACTGAACACAGGAAAAATAGAGGACTAAAGAAAAATTCAAGCGACAAAACCAATAAAATAGAAGCGGGAGGTCTCAAGTCAAGGTAACTAGTTGAAAAGTACAGAGCTCACAATACTGCTACACAATAGTAGTATTGTGACCTAAGTGTCGCTTGTTATCGGCACGTGACGTCTGAACCGATGCGCTTTGTACAGATAAGGACGATACTAGTCCTGTGCGGAAAAAATGTGGGATTTAAGTAAAAAGATAAGAACAATAGGTTATGCATGACAGTTTGAAATGTGCATGCAGAACCGAGTCTCATAGAGGATACATACGTACCTTTGCACGCAAATCTGTCGGTTGGGTCATTTGCAACCGGCCATCGCCTGCAAAACACGATAATATGGTTGCTTTAGAGGGTTTAATCCTTGTCTACAAATTAAAAGAGAACGGAGCTGCGTGTACTCAAAACGGTGAAATAAAACAACGTAAGAAAACCGGCATGGCCTAGAGCCAAAAATTTAATATTTGATTCTACCTACCTCATAATCCGCACTGGGCCCGCGTGGTGGATTTGTAGCCCATTCCCTCTCGTAGAGAGGCCTGACCCAGCAGTGGGAACGTTATAGGCTGATGATGATGATGATGAGAGCTGTGCTTGCGAATACACTCTCAGTTATACCTATGCAGTCATACCGAGACGATTACTTTTGTATACTAATAAAACTTTTTTTTCTTTTACAGGTAAGTCATGATTCCATTCGATCACAGAACCACAACTCTAAGTAAGTGGAATAAACGTTATTAACTAGCAAAGTTCCGATTGCTGGGATGTGTACCAGCCTGAAACATGTTGACCTCCATATGAGATGATCGAAATCCTCCACGCGAGAACAGTGCGGGTTGGTGGCCTATTTCCATCCAGGTAGGCTGCAAATATAATCTGCCAAAATGTATTATTAATCCTCCAACACCGAGTGCAAGTGCGCTGCGTCAAACCAGAGGTCTACTCTCTAAGCACGAAACCCGTAGTTTCGGCCGAAGTTACGGGCGTTTCCTACTCCGTATCACTTACGGACGTAAGATTCGTTCTAGACCGAACTAAAAAAGTCACTAACAACTCGATGGGTCATCTGTCCTAATCCCAATGTGTGATCAAAACTCATGAATTCGAAAAAATGTTAGGGAGTAGGTTTCATTTTAAAGTATAAAACTACTTACGGACGGGCCCCGTATCTTCGTTGACAGACTTACAGAGTAGACCTCCTGTGCCTCATCTGCTGAAGAGTCCCATGTATCCGTTTACCTCTACTCTCGGCGACCTGCTGGCCACCTACTAGACCCAACTGGAACTCCCCCAAGTGTAAGTAACATCGATACGAAAAGAAGGAGTTAGGAATTTATTGAAATCCAAAACATATCGCAAATACACTGAAGTGCTGTTCATGTTAACTTGTTGTGAGGTCTCCAATTACCGATAGCTTCCTATCGGAGTTTCTGACTACCCTCATAACTCGTATTCTTCGAACTATCGTCGGCAAAGTTCGGAACATTGCAATCTATGCAATGGGCGTGTCTTAACTGATCGAAACTGCTCTTAAACGTACCTGCTATGTGCTGAGATATTGAACTTTGTTTGGGAATGCAGTTATTGGCTTATATTGAATGAGTAAATATCTGGATTTAGTGGAGGAACGTTCCAGGGTTCTGGGGAGTACGAACATTGAATTTGCACCAATACCACTGCATTCCTTTACAAAGCTAAAATTGCTTCGTAAGCGTTATCAGGCTATAATATTCACACTGCTGGGATACAGAACTCCTCTCTAAGAGGGAATGGGCTATATAATCCACCACGTGGCCCCTGTGCGGGTTATTAGATGTCACTACTACTGCCACAGTTCTAGGACATTCTCACTATGTTTTCCTTCACCATTTTGAGAGCAGTGGCGATGAAACAAATTATACAGAGTAATGCGACTGCCTGGGTTCGAACCCACGACTTACTGCTTGTAAGTCGGGGCTGCTACCACTGGGTCTCCGCTAAAATTGCTGCTTACTATGAAATTGTGGAAATGTCTTGTAGTCCCTACATTCAGCGTTCGCCTTTTATAATACGATCAAAGACATTTCCAGACCTACATTAAAAAGCCCATCGAATAAATCCGCTTTATTCCCATAAAAACCTTATTTTGAGATCAATCAGACAACCTATCCAAAGGAAATCCGAATCCGGATCCACCCGAAAAACCTCACATCAAAGCTGGAATTGAAACGAGTTCCGAAAATATCACTTTCCTCTGAAATTAGCATCTACACTTAACCCACCGGAGTGTGAACGGCCTTTCATATTTACATACCCAGTCCCAAATATCGAATGCTAATATGATTACGCGGGAATGTGTTTGCGTTAATTAATATTGTGGTTGTGTACAGTGCAGTGCAGAAATAGATAAAGCCTTCACGTAATGACGGGGTGGGAATTGTCGCACGCTGTGTAAAAGAGCTCTGATTAGGGGCTTGTCCCACTGCAAGTGAAAAGCGAGTAGAGATAACAACAAGTTGTTCTTTTTTAACGTTGGCCCGCACTAGGTATTTCTGGTGCGTTTACAGACATTCAAACTCACATAGACAAACAGCCAGACTCTGAACAGATGTCGGTAACCTGTAGTGTAGACCATAAAAATGTTGGTTCCGTGCGTGAATCGATCCCGAGCCAACTGAGTTCTCGCTGGTGTGGTGGTGTGATAAGTCAACACAGAACATTATGTGTCTCTTTTGACATGAGCATCTACAATCTCAACAAATTATTTGCCGTTCCTCAAAGCCAAACTATCGCTCGAGTCCATTGCACTATCTGATTCCACGCACGCTTTCCGTGCAAATTTGACGATAGCTATACGCTCGTTAACAGTGGGACAGATGCCTTATGAGACGCGAAAATAACGGAGACAGGAAAAGGAAATTTTGTGCTCACTGATAATTATTGCCTTCGCGCAGTTTTGTAAAGTTTTTGGAGAATTGTACTTCGGTAATGACGTGGTAACTGGCACAGTGTGTTTAAGAGACGCATTTTCGTTGGAGTCACAAAAATAACCGGAAAAAGAAAATATGGGGGGTAAAACACCTCTTAACGATGCCGAAAGGCACTTGTTCTCCCCGTCATTGCGATAATTTTTCTGTTCTACACCATACCTGGGAACCTTCTAGTTGCGGAGATATTGAGGGTCAAAGTTACAACTTTTTGACAAGTTTTTTTTTATTAATACAAGTTTTTATTGCAAGATTGTTACTTTAAATACGTCCACGAACCCCGTACTATTCAATTCATCCATCAGCACAATGTTTTGAGTGCGTTACATTGAGTTATACCCCAAAACGTGTTTTTTTACCCCAAAAAATAAGTTGTTGCCCAGCATCCCAAATTTTTGCATGGTTGTCGGCTTTGTGATGACGTGGTTTACACCCTGTATGTATCTTGGTTTGACAATTTTGTAGAACGAAAATGTCTCGATGTTCTAATAGTCGCAAATGAGGTTGATTGATTCCCAAGTGGAACGTTTTTCCAGCAGGAATTTCACAGTTGGTGGCAATGACCTTCCCCCTTATATGACGCTTGTGTAACACGGTACACAAACGTCATATTATGATAAGTTTGTGAAACATCTTGAACAACTGAAATAACAGTACTTACCTACAATTTATATAAAAACAAACTGTCATACAAAATACTTATTAAAACTGCAAGATGAAAATTGATTACATTTCCCAACTACATTCTGAAAAGATTAAAATGTAAGACCAAGCCTTTTCTTAGATAAAACTGCTGCCCAAGTCAGACAAATGGTCTGAACACAACAACTTTACTAAAAGTTAGAACAAGAGGCAACAGTAATTTATCAAGAATTAATGGTTTTATTAATGCGAAGATAAAATACAAACTCGTGAATATTAATTTTCTTGCTTGCAGTTTACAATTTATCAACGTAGGTTACTACTACCGCTAGTTTCACAGTTTTATTCAAAGAAATTATGAGTTGGTTCTACAAACTTTTACTACTAAAAGTTTTTATCAATTTCTGTGTGTTTAGAACTTTGAGGTTGAGTTCTAGCCAAAATCTACATATTACTCCTGTAATCCCCAAAGGGTATAGGCAGAGAGAGAGAGAGAGATACAGACAGAGAGTGAGTGTGTCTGTTTTTTCGCCACTAATACTTTTTTATGTTTTGTCCTGTCGGGCTAATAAATGCTTTTTCTTTCTTTCTTTCCATTAGTACACCCATATGCCGCCAGTTATGATTAATTCCCATGTAATAAGGGACTAACCCATTGCCATCTACCGGGCACAAAACCAGACTCCGTGGCTGCTACTGACAATTTTCTGATGGAAAAACCCAATAACACTTTGCCCGACCTCAGCATCCAGGACATAATGCTCAGCAGTCGCGGTAAAATCAGACAGTCTAGATTCCTAGATCCTTAGGAATAGAAGCAGCAGGCGCCTTTCTGTTCAAGCGACGAAAGCGAAAAACTCTGTAAGATTTTCATCTTGCAGTCTTTTTCGCTGAATATCCACGCATAGTTTTTTTTAATGTATAGAAATACCCTGTAACACTTTGCGCGACCTGTTAATCAAACCCAGGGCTTCAGGCTCCTGTCGGGGACGGTGGAACGGTACCGCAGCCCCGGAACGTAAAGGGCGAGGAAGGAACATGGATGGGTTTTAGTCAGTAAAAGTCTGACACTCCCTCCCGCTCCGCCCAGGGTGGGAGAACTTATTTGATGATTTCCCATCCTAAAAAAGAAAAAAAAAAGGGCCTCAGGCTATTAGACCAGCAACGAGCAGCCACTAGCAATAAAGTCTAAATTCTATCGACATGAAAAATATTCTTACAGTTTCCACCATTCACAATTAAATAAATAACATGTGCGCTGTCGGAACGCGTTAGTAATAAACTCAGTAATCGTCTGACCTGGTTTCAAAGCCTCACGCTGTGCGTTAATGCACTCCGCAGAAAAAGATTAGACCCTTCACCCATAGCGACGTTTGTAGCGATAGTGTCGCGCGCGTTTTGTAAACTCGATTCTCCATCGCCATATCGCGCGGTAGTCAATTGCAACGCGCAACAGAAAAAAATGCAAACGCGCGTCAGCATTCAACTGTATATTTATTTGAGGAAATATGTACAACGTAATGATGCGCAGTCGTTTTCTCGACGGAGTTCATCTTGCATTGTATTGATACTGTATCGTGTTTGCATCTCTATATTTAAAACAAAATCAAAGCATTTATTTCAAGTAGGCCAGTTACAGAAACTTTTGAACTAGCGAAACCAAGCCAATAATAAAACGAAGCCACAAGTCAAGTCATAAATCAAGCCAATAAGTTAGCGCGCAGTACGGCAACAGTGCGGCGTCAATATGCGCTGCGGTACCGGAGGCGCCGCGCGGCCGCCGCACCGCGAGCTTTGTATGAAAACAAACGAACGTCCATACGCAGTACAACAGACTGTACCGCAGCGGCGCGACACGAAACGTCTAAATTAAAAGCCCCCTAATTGTGAAAGCACTATAGTTTTTTTTATTAATAAGCGTAGATCTCGATGGAGAATCAACTCCATAGACATTCAACATTGTTAGAAAACCTTGGTTGTCCGATGAAACGATACAGTATCATCGGAGGTACACAACCAGTGACAGCACCACGACAGTATTGCCGCCATTTTGCATGTGCATCAAAACGTCGCCGTGAGCGAGGGCCCTAAAAACGATTTCACGATTTTTCGAAAACCAAGGGATTTTCTTAGAAAGTTATTATAGTTTTAAAAGGTTTTGTTTGATGCAGCGTTGGAGAGGATATGGGTTTTAATAGGGACTCTTGTGTACAGAGAAAATTGTAATGCTGATGAATAATTATCAAACTTCCGTTCGAACCAGTCAATAACTATGGAAATAATGTATTTTTGTACTGGAGAATAATAAAAATACAAACAATATTAGTACCTAAAATATGAAAAAATCTTATTCATCGTGTGGTCAGTGCCTAACCAGGTGTCGAGATTATTTATGCCGCCCAAGGGCCTCTAACTTCGGGCCTGGCGTCTAATGACGACAGGCCGTGTCGACGGCGCGTTCGTGTTCCACGCGCGCCTCAAAGAGATGTCAGCATAAGGGGAGCCGAAGCCTGTCGGGGTTGTGGGCCTGTTCGAAAGAGATACCGCGGCCCCGGAACATAAAGGGCGAGGAAGGTACATGGATGGGTTTTAGTCAGTAAAAGTCTGACACTCCCTCCCGCTCCGCCCAGAGTGGGAGAAGTCATTTGATGATTTCCCTTCCGGAAAAAAGGGCCTCTGACTTGGCTTGACATGCCTTCGAGAAATATGTTTTGGGCATACTGGTTTCCTTAGGATGTTTTCCTTCACCAAAGCCGATAATAATTACACAATACGCACATAAAATAACCATACAATTTATACCTATAAATTTTATTAAAAGTAAAACAGATTCTATTGCCAATATAAAGTAAATCGCATTATAGCACAAATACGAATAAATATTTACGCTTTATCAAAAAGGCTGGGCGGAATAAATTGTTCCGACGGCGACAGTCCGCTGAATACCTGAAAATGTCGCCCGATTCACTTTTAATGGGAACTATCTTTTGTGCTCTTTATAGTCAAGAGCCAGCAGTAAAAAGTTTGCGAGGAATAAAGTATGTGCATATTGTGTTGGCGTTTCTAGGGAATTAAGGATATAATGTTAAAAGATACAAGTAAGAGAAAAGTAGTTAAGTGCATGTGGTGTCGTGCATTATGACTTCTTTTGAGCGTGGCTTTATTTTCCAAAACATAAGACAGCAGTACCTTAAAGTACTCTCAATATTGTTTTGACAACATGGTCCTTCGAGCCGGATCAAGTCATGGAAATTTTACAATAAAGGGTTTATTTCAGAACTCTCATCACTCGGGAGTTATGGGTACCAAATATAAAGTAACATACCATAATACAGAAAGTTAAGTATGAAAAACATAAAAAGTTCACATCCATGGCATAAATATGTTACAAGCCCTGTATCTTAGGATTGTGCTGCCAAAACATTTTGTTTTTCTTCTCACCGAGTATAAAAAAGAACAAACATAACAAAGTCAAATAAAATATTTCACTGCCATTGCAAATGGCCTGCCTACCCCTTTCATTCAAATCGATACTTGCAAACTTTACACGCCAATAATACTTCGTCTTTGGGGAGCATACAGAACGTATGTGACGCGATAAATAAGAGTTTTGCTCTTGAATGTAATCGTAAATTATGCCACGTTTTATCGAACTCGATAAGAAGCCCCTATAAGACATAGGAGGTCCCCCCCACTAAGGTCGGGACCACAGTAAAATCGCGAGAAAAAATAAAGGTACTGTTCTTCCAGGGACTATTTGTACTAATATAAAGAGGTCAAATATTTATGAAAGTTTGAATGTAATCTCCGAATCGAATGATCTAATTCTTTCTTTTCTATTATTTTTCTTTCTTTTTTTTCTATTCTTTTTTTAATTTTAATTCTAAGAAAAAGAAACACTGGTAGAAAGCTGCGTTTTTCGTGGGTGCTATAGGCTATTTAGTTGTATTTATATCATGCATATTAGCCGAATCAATAAATAAACTTTTGCGGACGTATTCGCGAGTGAAGTGCTAGTAATTGTATCTTCTTCTTCTTTATTTATAGTGTTATTAGTTGCCTAACTTGGTGTCTGAGTTTTTAAGCCACCCATGAGCACTTGGCTTTCCATGCCGTCGAGAAATATCTCACAGACATGCTGGTTTCCTCACGATGGTTTTCCTTTACCGACGAAAGTGATAATTATACAAACCTCTGAGGTTTCGGATTCATGTGCATCCGAAAAAACAGAGGTGCGTGCCCTGGATTCGAAGTCGAGACCTTTGATTTGGCAGTCCGATGATCACACCTAACATTGCTATCCAGAATACCAGCGCTGTGACGCTTTTTAATGTTACAGCACCGTGCTGAGATAGGGGCCTTTTGGCCTCGTTCAGGACCTTTTATTGTTTTTTTTTTTATCTATGTTTAGTTTTCAATAGGCGTAATTTATAATGTTAATTTTTATGTGTTTTGTCCTGTACGAGCTAATAAATACTTTTTCTTTCTTTCTTTATCCAAAGAAAGAAGTATTTGTATAAAGCAGCAGATTTATTTTCCTCTATTTCATGTTTGGTGAAATATGTTGTTACAATTGTTGACAATGATGAGTACCTACCCTCAATAAAGCCAACGTTGACATGCATAGTTTTTACATAGCGGTTCATTCACCCGCTAGGCTCGCAGTGTGGCCACAGCCTAAGAAATATAGAGCTTTATACAGATTGTGTTTTCGTGTGAATGTCGCCCGCTGTGATTTCGTTCATCCCTAGAGGTGTTTTTAAAGTTGTGAACAGTAATAAAACGTTGCGACCTTAATCTTAATTTCATAGCGAATACATAGTACCTAATAATTATTTACAGAAAAATAATAATAAATACGGAGATTTTCGAATGGACATATATTAAAAAACACGTCTTAGGTGGTGGAAAAAATTGTATTGAAACATGAAATTTTAAACATTCGATATTTAGTCATGATAAATTAATTTTCCTACTAGTTTCAAAAGAGTAATTTTTCAGTAATTTTAGACAAACGAAGAACAAACAATTTAATCCGCGATAAAACATTTACATTCCAATGTCTCGGCCGAAACTCTTTCATTTAAAAATCACTTCTTTGGAGACCCTCTTCGTGTTCGGCCTTGACCTGTCAGCTGAGATCTGCGCTGTTATATCCTAAAACAACTCACAAAAATGTTGCTAAACATTTATCTAATAAAACAATGAATTGAAAAAAAAACTCTCCGTGGCAGTGTGTGAGTTTTTCAAAAATGGAGCATGGGCAGTAAATTTAAAATAGAAAAATATCGCTGGACATCACACACAGCGACATCTAGTGCCACACTTAGTAACGAGGCTTGTTTTGTGGACACCAGATAAATAAATAAACAAATATCGCTTTATTAAAAAAAAAAAAACCGACTTAAAAAAAAACAAAAAAGTAAAAAATTACTTTAGATTCTGTAGTCGGTTACAAAAAAAACTAAATCAATCAAACAAAGGACTTCAAAAACTAAAGTTATTTTTCACTTTTTTTTTTTGAAGTCGGTTTTATTTTTTGCAAAAAAAGTTTTTATTGAGTTTCGAGAATTCGTTACAAACATGCAAATCTTTTCTCTTAACAGAAAATCTCATCATTGTCTACATTCAAATCTCGACCTTCATCGAGACCGTCAACTGTAACCTTGAACATAACATCAATCAAAGCTGAACTTTATAACGGAGAGAAACATTTCGTGACACTGTGACAACTCGACATGTCCAATGGACATTATGTCCACCTAATGTCTGCTAGGCACGAGGGTCATAACTGGACAGTATAGTTATGAAGCTAGTGAATGTCTTTCAGATACTACCAGACCCTACTTTGTACGGTCTCAATGAAAATATTCCAAAACATTGAGGTTTCTGTGCTATATTACCTTATATTTAAAGTACTTACGGGATTATCTCCGTTTTTTAGAACCCCCGACGAAAAACGACGGGGTTTTATAAGTTTGACGTGTCTGTGTGTGTGTGTGGTGTTTTTTTTTGCGTGAAAGGTGAATTAGTCCGGAGTGTTCTTAGCTATGTTTAATAAAAATCAGCCCAAGATGGCTGCTGCCTCAAAACGGCGGATTACATTTTTATTCAACAATTCCCTATCAAATGAAAGGGCTTGACTAGTAGAATACTATACACTATGATAATTTCAAAATCCAAGATGGCCGCCACCCCAAATGGCGTATTAAAGAATTATTTTCTACTTAACTTTTAGTACATTGTGTCGGAGGTTTTTAAAAATATTAATTCAATTTTACTTGTAACTACTGTATGTCAATTCCATCCAAAGTTATATTCTTCTAAAGGCGAAATCAACCCAAAACGTATTCAGTACAAACAATTACTCTATACATAAATTCAACAACAAATAATAACAACAGACAGACTATCCAGAATAATACCAATAAAAATATTCCACTCTACAAAAACCGTACACTAACAAAAACCGTTTAAAAATAGTAAAACTAAAATTGAACAAACTAAAAACACGTAACGGTAAAAGCCTAAAAGCTTTCAGTTCGGGGTTTAGTTCTAAAAATATCGAAGTATTAATTGACGTAGAACAATCCATTTTATCGGAAGTATATTCAGAATGCTAGACCATTTCCGAGAGTTTCATAATTTCTCTCTCTCGTGCAAAGGTCGTCCGTCCGGATTTGTCCGGGCCAATCCGGCTTTTCGTCCTCTGTCCAAAGAGTGCCTTACCATCAAAGATTTTTGTCAGGACTTATCAAATTTCGAAATGGTAAACCTATTCGTTCGGTTCTTCTGCATATTATTATGTCTCAATTGTCAATGAAATACCAAGCATTTCTCAATACAAAGCAACTTTGTATTGGACATAGGATATCGAAGCTGTTCTCACATAGTCCTTTGTCCATCCTATGTACTCGTAGCTATCTATATTATAGAATCTGTTCCGAAACCGGTCTTTATGAAATGTAAAGCCCCCGCAAATTGCATTTAACGTTAAAAATACTTAAAACGTGATTAAGTCACTGTCATCTTCAGACCATAGACAGAAACAGAACCATTATAGGCTAACCATGGAGTTTCTTGCCAGTTCTTTTCCATAGGAAGCGACCAACGCGAACCGTGCACCTTTTATCAACGTTTTTAAGGACCCATGCCTACATAGGCCCCTATAAGAGAAATATAGATAAAGGCGTTTATTTTGGCGGTAACGTATTTAGCGATTAGTGGTTCAACCAATAAAATATATGTAATCAAAGAAAGTAACAACATCTAGAGACTATTTCACTCCAAATTTTTCCTTCATAGATTGTCTTATAATCCTCAACAACAACTGTGTATCTATCTCCTTCGTTGTCACAAACAGGATATTATGTTTGTTATAACAAAGTGCCAAACGGCAAGCGTTTCAGTTGAACCCTTTCTACAAGATTGATTCGTTGGAAGTTCGCGACTTGGCGCGGGTGCGGGTGCACTCATCAATCAAATGAAACATCAGAGAACTATTGTGTGAGCTCAAGTATTGATACATTTGTGTTAGTTTACATCGTGTTACGTAAATAAGAATTACAAGGGAATATGGATGGGAGATACAGATTGATTTTTCCATTGAGCACCATGGATTTTTTGGAACGTTTATAATTTCTCCAATTATCGTTGGAGAGTTGATACAACAATCTATATAGAGATGAAAATGTCGTTCGGAAATTATTGAATGTAGATGACGGGGGAGACACCAATAAACTGATGAATTGACTGTTGAAAAGAGATTTGCTTAGAAACGTAGTAGTGACATGTCGTCAAGTAGAGACAACTCAAAAGACACCGCACCGACCCCAAATCAGAATATACAAAAGCCAATTATGTGTACCTAGGTTTAAAGAAACTTTATTTTCAATAATGTCCACTTGAGAACAATATTAAAACATACAAATAAATTACACAAAGTTACAAACTAGACTACACCCATTCAATGCCTTCATTTCTGTAGAAGTGCCCGGTCCGCACTGACTAAGTTGAGTTTTCAATGCATTGGAAGAGTGCAGATTTCTTAAACTAGAGGGTATTCTATTTAAGAATAAATGTATACTTTCTTGTAACAATCATATAGCGTGTATAATAGTGAAAAAACACGCAATACTTACTTAATAGAATAGAATCTATTGTAACAACACACTTTATAAATAAAGACATACCAATATCCAACAATATCCTTGAATTCCGAAATGGATATTCACAGAACCACCCATAGCACAGTATACACTTTGTTTGTCAAGCCGGCCGGGCAGTAGAATAGATTATCTTCACAGGTCCTACGAAACAAACGACACACAAGACATTTGGCAAGGCTCGGACAAGACAAAGGCACTATGAAGACGGTAGCCTATACAATAATATAGCTGTACCTATGTAATTCTGTCTAAGGCTCGTGGCAAAATAATAACAACCGCTCCGGTCGATCTTTAGTTTAAGCCGTGTTTGCCTACGTTTGCCTGCAGATGAGTGACTACCCATTACATACCGAGTTTCCTCCGAGCCTCGGTAAGCACGTTAAGCAGCTAATCCCGGCTGTCATTTGTAGATCTTTGGCAGTCGTTACAAGTAGTGAGTGGCCCAAAAAGTCTGACAACCAGTCTTACCAAGGGGTATCGTATTACCCAGTACTAACTGGGTTGTGGAGGTCATAGAGGCAGTCGGTCCATGTCAAATACTGGTTTTCAGCTGCATCTGGTTAGACTGAAAGCCGACCCCAACATGCTAGGAAAAGGATAGGCAGATGATAAGGTATGTGGCTGCGTTTACTCTAGAGATAAGCGAGGATATGTAGCGAGGGATGTGTGTGTAACTAACCAATAATATCACTTTTATTCACAGCTTGAGGTACTTTAGCTGTGATACTGAGGCTACATTAGGCCGCGACGCGACCTGAGACACATGAGCGATTAAAACAAGTAAATGAATGCTCACGTATATGGCTACACTGTACATCAAATATTACTAGCGATCTTTGATTTCTGTATGCGATCGGAACAACATTACTGTAATCACGGCATCGGGTACACCTACATAGCGAAATTGAAGCGAATTTATTAGAAAATACGCCGGAATCTCGCTTGTAATGTTATACCTTCCAGTCGCATCGCAAATCGCTGCCTAGTGTAAACACGCCTCAGCCTAAAGGGTGTGAAAACCTCTGAACAAAGCCGAAAGGCACTTGTTCTCCTCTCAAAATGTTATTGGAAGATTTTTACTTAAAACACCTCCATGACCCCCGTACTATTCAATCCATCCATCAGCACAATGTTTTGAGTTCGTTACATTGAGTTGTACCACAAAACATGATTTAATACCCCAAAAAAAATCGTGTCCCAGTGATAATTTTTGCATAATTATGGTTACTTAGTTTGATGTACAATAATGCTTTGTTCACGGCTTCTTGATGAGCTGATTTACACCCTAAATAATCATTTCCAAGGTTTCATTAACCTTGGACCCTTACCTACCCTAGTATAACCCAGTTCGAATGGCATCTTTACACATATGTACCCACCCCTCGAACAGCTCGATGTTATCAGCGACGTATCTGTTCGAGAGCTGCTCCGCATGGCCAGTGGCTACGTGTATTGTTTACTGATGGAGACGTGTGATACTGAACCGACGTCATTTAGATGGCCAGCGGTAGACTCAGTTCATTATGTCAAGGTTTTGTTTAAAAATCTCTTTGTCAGTGTCACTGTTACGATTTTTAAAAGAACGCCACCTGGGGCCTAATTCTGCTATTTTAATAAATTCGTCACTTTAACACGATTCCATTCTCATCCCATTGTCATTTTGCTTAAAGTTCGTAATCTGCTAAATTCACAATGGTCGGTCAATGGTCTCGTAATAAAATTGTGTTTTAATGGCATTGTCGTATTGTCATTATTATAAAACCCTTAGTACAAATAGTTTTCGAAATCTACTACTAAATGCGAACATTTATTCATACCAGATTTCATGTACGAGATTAATATTCTATGACATTTCTTTCAATGGAGTGTCAGTGGTTGTTCATTGAGAAGTCACAATGGCGCCATTATGATAGTAGAATTAACAAACTTATCAAAATTTGACAGCACTTGATCATTATGAAATCAATGATCGAAAACTCTGACACTATTGTAATAGCAGAATCGAGGCCCTGGTTGAATTATTTATTCCCTCCATAGCCTTTGGGATTTGTTAAATCGATAGAAAATACATGATGTGCATTTAAATAACTGTATATCATGAAACAACATTATACCCACATGAAATGCAAGGCCATATCCCATTATTGATATTTCATTCCAACCCCCAAATAATTCGTTCGGGTCTAAATCGATTAATTAATACCCAAATAAACAAACAGGAACAGCCCTGGCTAAGCTTTTGTATCAACACTAGCTTGTATCTTAGGCAACCGGGTAACGCGTCGCTAGTCGAAATCAAACATCATGAATCAAACGTGTCCGGATCCGGATAACCGGACACTTGGACAGCCGGATAACCGTACACCCGGACATGCCAGAAGTTTGTGACTTATATTGTTGTGTAGGTTATGAAGTGGCAGTTTTTATTTGAGGGTAGGTAAGTTGAGGGATGAAATACAACATGATAATATTGGATTACTGTAGCATTTATATGACTGGATGAAGATTTTTTATTCTGGGACTACCTATATAAGGTGTAAACCACCTCATCACGAAGCCGTCAACCAAGCATTCTGTAAATCAAACTAAGTAACTTAACGCAAAAAATATTGCTGGGAAACAACTTTTTTTTGGGGTGAAAAATCATGTTTTGTGGTAGAACTCAATGTAACACACTTAAAACATTGTCCTTATGGATGGATTTAATAGTACGGTGGGAAAATCTTACAATAAGAACTTGTATTTAAAATAAAAACTTGTCAAAAAGTTGAAACTTTGATCCTCAATATATCCGTAACTAGAAGGTTCCTTGCTATGGTGTAGAACAAAAAAATATCGCAATAATGGGGAGAACAAATGCTTTTCGACTTCGTTAAAAGGTGTCTTACACCCTTTATTTATAAATTAAAATCAATTGTAAATGCGTGTGTATTTACGTAAGTACAATGCAACCACTGAATCCGTCGTTATATGAGGCAATCTTGGACCTAACATAACGCATATCTACTGTCGATTCTGGATAATTATTATATTCATCATGATCTTCCTGCCCTTATCCTATGTTATTCTCCTCTGGCAACTATCACGCACCTTTTTTTATATAATTCCTCACACAATCCATCCATCGTTTCCTTAGTCTTTCTGTCCCTCTCCATCCATCACATTTAATATTTATATTCATCACTCTTTTAGGCACTTGCGATTCATCCTGTTCACATATTAATAACAAAAAAATCACTCCAAGGAAGTCGCATACAACAACTAGGGAGGGATATAATAAAACACAACAAATCAAGTTAAAACCGAATATCAAAGCAAAATTCAAACAACATTTCTAAAATATTAGTTCGCAAATTCGCAGCGACAGTACAATACATTAGGAATATTAAATAACAGAACAGAAGTTCCAACTAAAAGCATTGCGCATAAATCATCGCGGAACGACGTACATCGGAACTGCATACCCACCCGTACGAAACGAGTCCGGATGGCGAAATAAAAAATGGGCTAAGTACGAGTTGGAATCGCGTACTGAGGGTTCCGTAACGTAACGTCCGAAGATAGATATATCTGTCTTTTTTAAACTTTCACGATCAGAACACATTATAAAACTTAAGAAGACGGGTATTTATCGCGAATTTACCTTTAATTTAATCCCGACGTTACGAAGGTAAATTCGCGATAAATACCCGTCTTCTTAAGTTTTATAGATATATCTGCCGTGCTTCTTCCTATCGCTATGCCACTTTAGGTGGGGTCGGATCTACTAAATTTCGGTCCTGGATTGTCGGTTCGGGTAGTTCTTTCTCCAATAGGAGCTTCATCATGCTAGTCCATCTGTGCAATAGCAAATTTTATTATAGTGTGTATTCTGTGTGTATTATGGATTTCAGAATGAACGGCTTTTTAGGTATTTATGAGCTATGGCTACAATTTTCGTGAAATATCAACTGCTCCTAATTCTAAAGAACCAGTTGGAATTTACCCGGTACGATATGAAGTTGCGGCGCAGGCTTATTAATAGGCTCAATAATGACATATTATGTTTACGGGACCCTAAAAGTACAAACCAAACGTATTACCAACTACGGAACCAACATATTACTCGATATTCGTAATAGAACACGAAGAATGCCGAAGCTATTTCACGGGCGCTTTTCATATTCAAACATTGGAAAAGGAATTTTTCTAATAAAAATTGTTTGTACCTCCGCTCTTTCGATGTATTTTAGCCGTTTTCATTTAGCCTAGAAAACAATAGCTCGTTTTTATAACCCTAGAGAAACCAGATTGGGTCGATTGGGCCCCCGGAGGGAGTTTTCAATAACTAAATTACTTGTAGTTTACCGTATTTGATCTAAAAATATTGTTTTGGTGCACGCAATCTTGCTGCCGTTGTTTTAGAACGTTGACGCTGTATTCCCTAAGGGTTGAGCAGATCTAATCGGTATAGTTTCGATCATCGCATAGATTAGTTCAATAGCTGATTGTCTAGGCTAGGCGATATTTTAATAGATAGTGTTTCATGCAATGGTCGAGCTAGAAGAAGATATGCATTTCCGACCCTAAACCTGGCATGACGACAATATCAAAAAAATTGCATATCTATTTAGTCCGTCAGTTAGAGTATTGGAAAACAATTGACACGTGTTTTTTATTTTTGTAAATCTGTACTATATATAATATTATAAAGCAGAAGTGTTTGTTTGGTTGAACGTGCTAATCTCAGGAAGTACTGGTTCAAATCGAAAAAATCTTTTTGTGTTGGATAGTCCATTTATCGAGGAAGGCTTTAGGCTATATAACATCAGCTATGACCAATAGAAGCGGAGCAGCAATGAAAAATGTTACAAAATCGGGGGAAATTTAATTCCCTTTGTGAGCTTTTTCTCTCTTATGTGACGCAGACGAGGTTGCGTGGGTCAGCTGGTCAATGCATATATTGACAATGTATGTCAAAACGCATCAAAACTCGGGAGTAGGGGCTCGTGACGTCAGAACTCACTAAAAACTATACCAAGGTGTGACGTATTGAAAATTTTAAAAGCGTTGTATCTTCGTCAGTTTTGGTTTACGTAACAAAAGAAAAATCCGGGTCAAATTATTCTTAACTTATATTGTATAAGTTTAGTTTTAACCCGTGAAAGCTAACATTGTTTCAAATAATTCTTGACAATATAAATGACGGACTAATTAGAGTTTTTTTTCGTCCATTCTATTGGGATACGAAAATGGCGTCATGGCCATGGTAGGCCATGGGCGGCATAAAAACTCTTGCCACCAGCATCACAAACGCTCGGAATGAATTTTGATTCGACATGTCGTATGTCTATCCTTTTTCGGCGTAACAAAAACGTGCGAGATAGACATAAGACTTCCCGAATCGAAATCGAATCGGATCGAAGCGTTGTGAATATGGGGTCAGGTTAGACACTGACCACTCGATAAAGAAAAAGAAGGGCAGGAGAATTATCCTATTTCCTACAATGACAATACAATCAAAGTATGATTGTATAGATTTTTCCCCCAAGTAATCAAAAATTAATTCAACGATAAAATCTAATTACCAGCTATAAACAAATGGCACTACGAGAGACTAATCAAAAAGTAATTTAATACCACTCGAAAGTTTATTTCAAGTTTTTGGTGGAATTAACTGTAAATCATCTGGAATTACCGGCGTTGTTCGCAACACGAGAAATAAATAGATTTTAACGATTGTGCGTTGAAAACAACAATAAATATTGTTGCTCTGAATATTTATGCTACAGTTGTTACATTTTTTTCTAATATTTCAGGGTTAATAGGTTTCTCGGAGTCAACAAACCCTACAGCTCTTTCGTTAGAAGCAAAATAAATGGGCCAGAATTTTTATTGTATTTTACTCTTAGGGTAATGAAAATGAAAAACACTAAGCAGATATTTTAATTAAAAACAACCAAAAAAAAAATCATCAATCTCTCTCGGCTCAGCGCTAATCCTGAAAAAATATTAATCTCATCGAGGTCCACCGTTAATGTCGTAATTACACTTTATTGTTTTTTGTTTACACGCAGTTAGATACGAAATACCCTTTAATAATTAATATTGTGGAACAAAGAATTTGCGGGGGTAATTACGGGGCGGTATTACCGGCGAACCGGGCGGTATTACCCTCGACCAGGTGTGGGGTAACCTGGCTAATGAGCTCGTAAATTGGAACTGGGGTCTGAGAGACCCGGCCGCGACATTTGGAGGTTAAGTTTCATGGTGTATTAATGTTACTTGTGACATATTTTAGTGATGATGAGGCTTCTTGTGTTCGGGGTTGCGGGCCTGTTCGAAAGAGATACCGCGGCCCCGGAACATAAAGGGCGAGGAAGGATCATGGATGGGTTTTAGTCAGTAAGAGTCTGACACTCCCTCCCGCTCCGCCCAGAGTGGGAGAAATCATTTGATGATTTCCCATCCCAAAAAAAAAAGGCTCCTTGTGTTATATGATGAACTTGGGTTGAGATTTTAGTTTTAAGTTGGTAAGCTTATACAGCTCTGACTGTCATTCGTAGATCTTTGACAGTCGTCAATATAGGTATACAGATAGACAGTCGCCCCATGTTACTTAGTATTATTCAACTGCATCCGGTTAGACTGGGAACCGACACCAACATGTCTCAGAAAACGCTAGTCAACAAATTATGATATTATGTTCATGAGGAGCTCTTGAACATAATATCTTAATTTCAGGGGGGGGGGGGGGGTAGGCACAAAAATGCTGATGATTATACGTATGCTAACGGACCTTTGTGTTTCTTGAGACAGAATTCATTATATTATAATTGGCCTACTTGCTAGCTTGTGTTCGCGCAAAGATTGCTTCGATGCAGTGGCTTATTGTGGGCACTAGGTACTTGTACTGGCGAGCACAGCGATTTCATTAAATAGCCCGGAGATGCAAGTTGCATTATTATGCAAATGCAGCGTCACAGTACCGCCGCGCGCCGGCGACGCGGCGTCACGCGCCCCGTCTAAGGAATTAGGTGGAGTTGCTGTAAGAGCGACTGACTTCGTAATTGGGATGGGTTGGAAAATATTTTTGGTTAAAGGTACTTTAATGAGGTACTTGTTAAGGTGATTAAATTACAATTATGAACAGGTATTTCAAATTTATTGTCGGAGAAAGGAGCTCGTGGCTAAATAATAACAGCCGCTCGGGCCAATCTTTAGGTTAAGCCGTGCTTGCCTAGGTTGGTCTGTGGATGGATGACCACCCTCATAACCGAGTTTCTTCCGTGTCTCGGAAAGCTCGTTAAGCTGTTGGTCCCGGCTGTCATTTGTCCATCTTTGGTAGTCGTTACAGATAGTCAGTGGCCCAAAAAGTCAACCTGTCTTACAAAGAAGTATCGTACTAACTGGCGAATGGAGATCAGATAGGCAGTCACTCCATGTAAACAACTGGTATTCAGCTGCATCCGATTAGACTGATAGCCGACCTCAAGATAGTAATTGGTAAAAGGCTACGCAGATGATAATGTTACGAGCTGGGTATGAGATAAATTAATTACTACCGATTAAACAACACAATAACTTTATTAATCACAAAAAAACTTAAACTTAATCACAAGTACACTACAATACACTACTGTTCACTATTCGCTTAGATATCGCTCTTCAAGTTCACTTCGATTCGCTTCGTTGTGTAGCCAAAACAAGACTGATGGTCGCGGGCCTGAGCGATGTATTTATACTCGCCAACAGACACACCAGAATAACCACGAATATTCTAGAGGGTCATAAAAAACACTAACAAAAGAATAGCAGGTAGGTAATTATTATTACTAGCTACTTGTACAAACAAATATGTACCGTATGCCCTAGGCGTACGGTCGAAATTCTAATGTTTTTTATAAATAGGTCGCGAGTTTGTATCTACCTAACTTTAATAATAATAGAAAGCAGTCGAAATTCCGACGTACGTACACATACTGTGCTCACGTGCTTTCTCGAATGTTCTAGTAAGTCTGATGTAACAATAATATTGAACTGATGCACTTCATGAACGTATGTCTACATCAGTCAGTGGAGGGCGGAGGGTGGGTATAGTAATTTCGGGGCCAACACTTTTGATTCTTATGACTTCGAATAGCTTCGATACGCTTTTCTTCTATTACTAAGGTCTATGTTCACCAAAAAGATGACGGTCTGAATATTTAAAAACGGCTGTTTAAAATACATTTTTGTATGGGAACATGTCACAGTGACAGCTGTTTTTAGATAATCAGACCGTTATTGTTTTGGTGAACATGGATCTTAATATTTTTTAAATGAAAACTGGGTGAACAAAAATCATGGATCTTGCGTGACCGTCACCTAACGCTTCGTAGCACTAGTAGCCGATCCGCTACGACGTAGCACCACTAGGCGTGCGCGGGGCACAATCCGTAGCAGATATAGATTACTTAGTTTTTACTTTTTCGGCAGTCCCCAAAGACTGTTTTAATCTGCTACTTTTGGTACCCTTCTGAGAAATACAGTATGTTTTATGAAGGTGTTAAATCAATAAAACGACGATGACGACTTGACAACCCGATTGGCGTAGCGGTGGTAGTGAATGCTGCCTTACGTTCTTAAAGTCCCGGGTTCGAATCTTGGTAAGAGCAAATGTTTTAATGATGAGCACGGACATTTGTTTCTGAGTCATGGATGTTTATATGTATAATAAGTATGTATTTACAAACAAAAAGTATCCATGTAGTACATCAACTATCTGGTGTCCACGACACAAGCCTCGTTGCTTAGTGTGGCACTAAATGGCGCTGTGTGTAAATTTTCCAGCGATATTATTATTATAATAAAAACATGTCAAAACCCAATATAAAATTCCATAAAATAGAGATGCAAATAAAAATTGTACAATACACAGCGGACTCTAAATCAAACGCAGTCTGGCGCATATTTCTTTGTAGACTCCCTTATTCGCTGTCAAGCTTACCGGACCCTATTGTATGGGACCTCCGGTTTGTATAAATCCACGATATGGGCCCGCTTCACTGAATTTTCTCTGGCTATCCACTGTTTGTTTTTATACCATATTATTGATTTTCGCGACGTAGTTCTTGTGTTTAAGATTTTTTAAACCGTACATGATTTATACCAAATAAAATCCAAGTTTGTTTTTGTTAGCGGCGAATTCCGGTTAAACAGCGTTTTCGGCGCTTACATGCGCGTCAACGCTCGTATAAGTTCATACGAGCGTTGACGCGCGTTTAAGCTCGCACTAGCGCGAGTTGCAAGTGCTCTTAATTTTAAATATCTATGAGAAATCGTTCTTATTTGTCCATCAGTTCTACGACCTATAGATACGAGTATGCTCAAGTTTGTTTTGTCCATCGATTAAATTTCTCTAGTTATAACTTCAATATTGTCTGGAAATTTTATCTCCCATTTACTCTGATTCGGTAGCAGTACGGTGCTAGAATATTTCATTTTTATCTTTTGATTGCGAAATTGTGTTTCCTGTTGTTATCCACTATATTTGTTTTGATTTTTGTGTTCATTAGTCGTTCACATAAATCGTAAGAAAGAAAAACAATATCGAAAATGTGTAACACAGAATTATTTTATATTTTCGTTTTCTTTTGTAACACTTCGGTTTTTTATTTTGGAAGTTAGCACTGCATGCCATCCCTAAGGACCAAACAATACATACAATTATGAATTTATGAGGTTGAAAGATCTAAGGAAGTTAAGTGTCACACATAGAGTCATAATAAACTTATACTGTCACTTACGGGATATCTTCCGCGATTATTTGTTATTTTGAGTTCCCGATATTTCGACGCTCGCTGTTGCAAGCGCCATGATCGCGGATTGACTGGAGTATGCGGGTGGATGGAAATTAAATTAATTAATATTTTTTTATTTATTTAAATATTATTATTACTCCAGTCAACCCGCGATCATGGCGCTTGCAACAGCGTCGAAATATCGGGAGCTCAAAATAACAAATAATCACGGAAGATATCCCGTAAGTGACATTATAAGTTTAGTTTTAAACCGTGTAAGCCTAAAACAGTGTTTAGAGTCATAATTTCAAGGTATTCCCGGTTTTTTGTGCTGGCCCTTTAATTTGATACCTATATTGAGGGAGTTGTGAAAAACAAATATTTTTCACCATTTTGTGGTGGCGACCATCTATCTGGATTTGAATTATTATAGGATTATATTCTACTAGTCAAGCCCTTTCGTTTGATATATGAGGAGATATTGAGGGAGTTGTTGAATAAATATGTAATTCACCAATTTGTGGCGGCGGCCATCTTGGACCGATTTTCTTCAAACATAGCTAAGAACACTCCCGACTAATACACCTTTTAAACAATAAAACACAATCGATTCATCCGTTCGGGAGCTGCGATGCTACAGACAGACAGACACACTCACACACACATAGACACGCAAACTTATTACACCCCGTCGTTTTTGCGTCGGGGTTTAATAAATCTATAGCGACATTCATACAAATAAAAGAATGGATGAACTTTATTTGAAGGGTGATGTTAAGCTAGAAAAGAAGTACAAATGAAATAACGATTAGTCCTTTTTCCATCGACCGTTGTATCCCAACATTCACCCACCATTAAAAAAGACAATATTTTGTATTGAAACTGAACAACATTAAAATTTAAATCTGTAACACTATTCTATCTCATTAGCACAAAATGAGGCTCAAAATGTGTTGTTATTACGTTCGAATCCCATGTTAAATACTCCTCATTAATAAACGGCTCCTAATTAGCTTTGACGTCGATTTGTGCTGTTCCATTTGTCCTAAATTTAATATTAAATTCGTAATAGCTACCCGGATATCCGGGTTGAATGTTGTAATTATTGAAATCGCTGCTGCACGCCTGGGGTTAGGTTGAATATTTAAATGTGTTCTGTTTAGATTTAATGAGTATAATTTATTTAATTAATAATTTTAATTAAGCTACAAAAAACTTAGCATACAAATGATACTAGAATAAAATAGATACCTATTGGTGAGATGAAAACATAAACAACTTGAATCGAAAACATCATCTGCCTAGTCAACTACCAGTTCCTTTAGATGCGTCTGAATATCAGTATTTTACATGGAGCAACTGCCTATTGGACCACGAAAACGCTTGTAACGATAACAAGATAGATATTTTTTTATTGAGACAAGCCCGCCATACACGCCCAAACCACTGAAACTCCTGAAAGCCAGAATCAACAGTGGCGACCACCAGAACAGCGCCGAGACAATGAAGCTCGACGAAGTCCCAGAGAATGAATTTAACTGTCTTGAATCCCGCAATGAAATTAATCAGAAAGTATTGCGGTAGTAATTACATAGAAAAGATACGATAAGTAGATAGAGAAACTTACACTGTCTCTTACGAGATATCGTCCGTGTTTTTAACTATTGTGAACTCTCAATAAGTAATCGAAAATCAAGAAATATATCCCGTAAGTGACCAGATAGATAGATACTCCTTAGTAAGACTGCTTTTCTATCAAGGCCGACCTCCCGCTTACAATTTATTAATGCTTGTTTTCAGCAAAAACGGCGTTTCTTTCTACAACTTAAAATTTTTGAAGCTCGCTCATGCCAAACACGTCTTAGACGCCCATCCCAGTGGAAATCACCAAGATGAGAGTGGGTTGTTAATTAGTTATTCGGAATTTGGTATGGTTTCTTAGATTTACAAAAAGTACAATAATGACAGATATATAATATAGTTTTACACCTATAATAGTTAATTGACAGCCAGGGAGGCTGCTGCCACTGCCTATAGGAAAAAAATAAGTCTCACAACTTATTTCATACAGGGCTTAAAGATCATGTTACAAACACAAACAGATTGTCTCATTACATATCCTAATCATCCATTCATATCACTCCTCCTATTGTCTTCCATTATTTCAATTACCTACCAAAAATCAAATAAAGCAACGCTGACAGAACGTCTTACCACCACCCCTGCGCTGACAACACCCCTGTGGAAACAAACACAACCAGCCATCGTCGCTATGTTATTTGCAGAATAAGTAATTCAATTTAAATAAAACGACGATGTATCGATTGCAGGCTACTGCTGCCGGTTGGGCATGGAGTAGGAATGTACAGAAGGACCAGTCAACTCCCTTCTGAGTAACCATATTGAAACCAAACCAAACCTTAAAAATAAACTTATCTAGCCTTTTTTTGAGCGGTCTTGGAGTGTGGGATTTCTATTTCACAAAACCATTCCGGTGGTTGCCATGAAGGGTCACACAGATTACCAAGTCCAATATATTTGGGATTGCCGCAACATGTCTTCTCTCATAATTCTTCAATGATTGTTGTCATCCTCAGAATTCACTCTCTTTCTCGCTCTACTTACTTTCTACGTGTTAAATAATACAACGATATCATATTGGACATCTTAGGCAGATTTTATCGTTAACACCCTCGTCGTCTGCCACTCACAAAAAACGCAAATATCACAAGGCGTTTACAAAATTGCGTTATATATGCGGTTTGTTAAACAGGTCATGTCTCAACAAAAAAGTTGTTAAGAGTATTACTTTTTTGCTGATATTAAAACATAGCTGAGCATTGTGAAAAGAATACGGAATCAGCACTATTTCTGACACGGACCGCCTTCAAATCGTCAAGTTTCTATACCTCATTGGTGTATTAGTACGAATAAACTTTTACAATCAATTCTTGATCAGCCAAAATGGGTATTTATTTTCTCTGGTCCTTCTGTAAACACTACTCCTTGGTCAAGGGGTCTGGCTGTCCCGCTAGAGGCCTTGATCTGGCGAAATGAAACATAAATTAATAAGTCGTTGGAGCGCCGCCGCCATTGTGTACTGTGTTGTGCAATCACAGTTAGTAAATAACAATATTTGCGCTTTCAAACTGATGAGCTTTGGTTTTATGCTGAAAGGTAAAGATTACATAGATCCGGTAAAAGTGCAAAGATTGTTTGTAAAAAAATATTGCAAATGTAGTCAGGTTTTGTAAAAGTAACAGGTTTTTTGTTTCATGTATTTCAGACATAATTTAAGTAGGTAGTGGTAAATATTTTAATTAATTTAGGTCCTGGCAGCTTTCCAACGATCTAATTTGCATAATAATATCAACCTATATGGCAAAATGTCTCTTAGAAAAGAACACAACTTATCATCTCACTTACAGAACTTATCATTTCGCTTACTTAACTGTGCATGCGGTATTTCATCGTTCAGTACTATTAATACCTTCAGGATATTCCCCTTCTTTTTTTTACGGATGCGAAATCATCAAACTTCTCCCACTCTGGGCTGAGCGGGAGGAAGTGTCAGACTTTTCGCCCGCCACCACGCCCGCGAATCAACGTGAATGAGTACTTACCCAGATACCTCCCCATCTCAAATATGCCTACATTTATTTTTGTCTATGAAACTGGTTGGCCTGGCTTTTGAAACATAAATATTATTCTTTATTCAAACTTATAGCACAACTCTGAAGCACAACCGTCTGTGTAAAGCTGAAGTCCGAAGTTCCGGGGACTTATGAATTGGTATTTAGTTTTAACTGAAGAGTCGTTGACTTTGATGTCGTATTAAAATTTTAGCGTTGTTTATTGGGATATTTTGAGTCGTGAAAATGATGGGAAATCAATGTTTTTTGGTTGTTTGACGAGATTTCAAGTGGTGTGACCGAGTTCGAACACAAAATACATACTGTTACATCGGACCTACTAGAACATTCGAGAAAGTCAGCGATTACAGTGTGCGTACGTTAGAAGTTCGAGAGAATTCTATTATTATTAGTTTTAAAGTACAAACTCGCGACCTATTTATAAAAAGACATTAGAATTTCGACCGTACGCCTAGGGCATAAGGTTCATATTTGCTTGTTTTGTACAAGTAGGTTAGGTAGGTTAGGTAGGTACTTGTTTTTAGTAGGTACCTATCTACCTGCTATTTTTTGTTAGTGTTTTTTTTTATGACCCTCTCGAATGTTCGTCGTTATTCTGGTGTGTCTGTTGGCGAGTATAAATAGAGCGCTCAGGGCCGCGACCGGCAGTCTTGTTTTAGCGACACAACGAAGCGAATCCAAGTGAACTACAAGTGCGATATCTAAGTGAATAGTAAACAGTAGTGTATTTGTGATTAAGTTTTGATTGTTTTGTGATTAATAAAGTTATTGTGTTGTTTAATCGGTAGTAATTAATTTATCTCATACCCAGCTCGTAACAAATTGGTGTCAGAAGTGAGAGATAAATTATGCCAATCCTACCAAAGGACGACACGGACGGTATCCGTACCAGAAGTCAGCGACAGCAGGATATGGACCAAGGGCGGTTTGGGGATTCTCCGACACAGACACCGGGTGGTGTCCAGCCTACGTCACAGCCAGTCGCTGGCCCATCCGGAGTTTCTCCAGCATCAGGGGCGCCAGACTTGTCAGCTTTAATGGCGCTGCTGCAGGATCAAGCTCGCCGTCAAGAGGAGCAAGCTCGCCGTCAAGAGGAGCAGGCTCGCCGATTGGAAGAGCAACTGCAGCGAGACAAAGAGGAGCAGGCTCGCCGTCAAGAGGAGCAGGCTCGCCGATTGGAAGAGCAACTGCAGCGAGACAAGGAGGAGCAGGCTCGCCGTCAAGAGGAGCAGGCTCGCCGTCAAGAGGAGCAGGCTCGCCGGTTGGAAGAGCAGTTGCAGCAGGACAAAGAGGAGCAGGTCCGCCGCCAGGACGAGCAGATGCTCCTCATAAAGGATCTGCATGCAAATTTTGGCAAGGACATCAAGTTGATGAAAGAACAGGTCCACCAGCATGAGAATCGCATCTCGGAGGCCGAAGTTCAGATTGCTGGGGTAAAGAAGGCTTTGGGCGAACTGAAGACTGAAGGCGGGACTGTAGCTTCGGTGATTGCTGCACCATCTTCGCGTGGTTTTAAAGTGCCTCCATTCGACGGCACATCTTCGTGGTCGGCTTACAAAATACAGTTTGAGGCCGTCATGAAGGCGAATGGATGGACAAAACCACAAGCCATGACCGCGCTCACTTTGGGCCTCCGAGACCAGGCTTTAACTATTCTCGAGGCACTCGGCAAGGATGTAACCTACGAGCAGCTGCTGGAGGCGTTGGAGTCCAGATACGGCGACGCGCATCTGGAGCACGTATTCCGTGCTAAGTTGAAGGACCGTGTTCAACGTAGTGCCGAGAACCTACAGCAGTGGGCCCTGGAAGTTGAAAAACTCGTTCGAAAAGCCTACCAGTCTGCCCCTGCACTGATTGATGGAAATCTGGTACAAGCCTTCGTTGATGGAATACGTGACTTAGAAGTTAGAGCTGCCGTGAGACTGGGGCATCATGAGACCTTGAAGGACGCCTTGGCCCATGCCTTAGAAGTAGAGGCAGTGAGGCAAGACCACCGAACGCACCGTGTCAGGGAGGTTGTTGCATCACCTGTACGCGACCGCCCACAGGGGTATAGTCCTAGGTGCTACACATGTGGAGAAAGGGGTCATCTTCGGTCCAGCTGTCCTAAGCGAAGCACCCCGAGAGAAGATCAGCAGGGAAGAGTGGCTGAAGTGACTGCCCAGCCACAGCAGGGAAACGAGTAAATGCCAGGACTGAGGGGCGGGTGCTGGCTGGTATTGAAAGAGCCCCGAGAATCTTGATCTCGCAAGCACATGACGGGAACAGCCTGACCATCAAAGGCGAAGTCAATGGAACACCATGCAAACTGACGTTGGATACTGGAGCATCTCACACGGTCGTCAATTCCAAACTAGCAAGTCGGTTTCTTGGGGACTACTTCAATAAGCACGACCGTATACAGTTACTAACAGCTACCGGTCAGCGCATAAACGTCCGAGGCAAGAAGGAGGTGGAGTTAAAATTGGGTGACAGATTTTACAAGCAGAATGTCATCGTGGCCGACATAGTGGACGATTGCATCTTGGGCTTGGACTTCATGCGGAAATATCGTTGTGAGATCGACGTTGATCAAGGAGTACTGAAATGTGGTTCAGAGGAAATCTTCATGGAAGGTGCACCGTCAGGGAAAGTGTACTGTTTGAAGAAGATTATTCTCCCTCGCAGATCAGAAACGATTGTGCCAATTTGTTTGCCACAAAATTCTGGAAACAAAGGTCGAAGTGTTCTAATAGAAAGGGTGAACAATGACTTCCCATGGAAGATGGCACGAACTCTGGTCAAGGCCACCAACATCTCAGCGGTACGCATACTGAATCCAAGTGACCAGGAGCAAGTGATTAAGAAGGGCACCTTGATCGGCACTTGCGAGGAAGTAGCCTGGATGCGTCAATTGCAAGATGTCCCTACCGGAAATGAAATTCGCAGTTCAAAATTTGACGTGTCAACGCTTTGGAAAACTGCGATTTAACTAAAGGAGAAATGGACAAGGCTAAGAAGATGTTACTTCAGTACGCCAACATTTTCTCTTCGAATGATGCTGACATAGGGAGAACTGGACTTGTTCAGCACCAGATTAATACAGGTAACGAGTTACCTATCCGTCAGCGACCAAGAAGACTGCCAGTTGCACGAGAAAAAGAGGTAGAAACCATGATTGAGGGAATGGTGAAGGACGGTGTTATAGAGCCTTCATCGAGTCCATGGTGTTCTCCTGTGGTCCTGGTAAAGAAAAAGGACGGCAGTATGCGCTTCTGTGTGGACTATCGACGACTGAATGACGTCACGAAAAAGGACAGCTACCCGCTGCCTAGGATCGATGACACGCTGGACACGCTGACTGGTATGAAGTGGTTTACCACACATGATCTGAAGAGTGGCTACTGGCAAGTAGAAATAGACCCCAAGGACAAGGAGAAAACTGCATTCTCAACAGGAAAAGGGCTATGGCAGTTTAAAGTTATGCCATTCGGTTTGTGCAACGCTCCTGCGACGTTTGAAAGGCTGATGGAGCAAGTACTCGCCGGATTGATTGGAGACGCATGTCTTGTCTATCTAGACGACATAATCATCGTGGGCCGTACATTTGAAGATCACCTTAAAAACCTCAACCGAGTGCTGTCGAAAATCCAAACAGCAAATCTCAAGTTAAGTCCGAAAAAGTGCTCGTTTTTCAGACAGCAAGTGAACTTCTTAGGACACATAGTTTCGGGGGAAGGTGTTCAAACAGACCCAGAAAAAGTAGTCGCCGTCAAGGATTGGCCAGTTCCGAAAGACAAGACACAGGTCAGAGCATTCCTGGGTTTGTGCTCCTACTATCGAAGGTTTGTCAAGAATTTTGCCGACATTGCAAAACCTCTGCACAATCTCACTGAGGAAAAGCGGCAATTCTGTTGGGACGATGACTGCGACGTCGCATTTCAGGAATTAAAGAAACGTCTGTGCAACACCCCTATTTTGGGATATCCTGACACAGAAAATGACTTCATAGTTGACACAGATGCCAGTAATACTGGAATTGGGGGCGTGCTGTCTCAACGGAAAGGAGACCGGGAGGTTGTAATAGCCTACTTCAGCAAGTCTTTATCGAAACCAGAAAGAAATTATTGCGTTACAAGACGGGAGCTACTCGCCGTAGTAAAGACATTGCAGCACTTCAGTAAATATTTGCTGGGACGTAAATTCCAACTACGAACTGACCATGCTGCACTGAAGTGGCTATTGCAGTTCAAGAATCCAGAGGGGCAAGTGGCGAGATGGATAGAACTACTCCAAGAGTTTGATTTCGTAACTGAGCATCGCAGTGGGAGAACTCACGGTAACGCAGACGCCTTGTCGAGAAGACCTTGTCCTGAAGACTGTAAGCATTGTGCTAGGCAAGAGACTAAGGAAGTAGTACCCGTGAGGATGCTTAGAACGGATCTCAGCGATGAATGGAAGGAGACCCTACAGCAAGCTCAGCAAAAAGATCCGGACATCAAACCAATCTTCGAGTGGATCAAAGCTGGTGTTCCTAAACCCAAGTGGGGTGATGTGGCTGCGATGAGTTCCATCACAAAGAGTTATTGGGCGCAATGGAACAGCTTGGTGATCCAGGATGGAGTCTTGTGCCGTAAATGGGAAAACGCTAGAGGGGACAGCTGTCATCTACAAATGGTTGTCCCTAAAGCTAAGGTACCGGATGTTCTACGGCTCTACCATGATGGATGTTCTGGAGGACATATGGGAGTAAAAAGGACTCTACTAAAAATTCGCGAACGCTTTTACTGGATCCATTGTCGTGATGATGTGGAGGACTGGTGCCGCAAATGTACCAGTTGTGCGGCCGTGAAAGGACCCCAGACACGCAGCAGAGGTGCATTAAAAGTGTACAACGTTGGAGCCCCTTGGGAACGGATAGCACTAGACGTTGCGGGACCGTTTCCAGTAAGCGAGAGCGGAAACAGGTACTTCCTGGTGGTCATGGATTACTTTACAAAGTGGCCGGAAGTCTTCGCCATTCCTAACCAAGAAGCAACAACTGTCGCAGATAAATTAGTTCAAGAAGTCTTCTGTCGTTTTGGAGTACCCTTAGAAATACACAGCGATCAAGGAAGAAATTTTGAATCGCAAGTATTTCAAGAGACTTGTCGATTAATGGGTACCCATAAAACCAGAACCACCTCTTACCACCCACAATCCGATGGAATGGTTGAACGATTCAACCAAACGTTGGAGAGATATCTGGCGAAAGTTGTGGAAAACCGGCAAAGGGATTGGGACAAGCACATACAGCCGTTTCTTCTGTCTTACCGAAGTGCAGTCCACGAAAGTACGACCGTGACACCAGCCTTCGCGAACTTTGGAAGGGAATTACGGTTACCTGCTGATTTAATCACTGGAACTCCCCCTGATGCTCCATGTAGCGTAACAGATTACGCGAATGACTTGCGTAATAAGTTGAACGATGTTTATGAGCATATCCGACAATCCAGCCAACAGATGTCTGAGAAAATGAAGACCCGTTATGATCGGAAGGCAAACGGTAGGGGTTTCGACGAGGGTTCACTGGTGTGGTTGCATAACCCAGTGCGGAGCAAGGGAAAGTCTCCGAAGTTACAAGCAAAATGGGATGGACCATACCGAGTCGTGACTAGGATCAACGATGTCACCTACCGAATACAGAAGGGTCCACGAGGTGCGCCTAAGATTGTGCATGTAGACCGGTTGGCACGATACTACGGGACTAATGATGCTCGGGACGAGCATGTCTAAGGAGGGGGCAGTGTTACATCGGACCTACTAGAACATTCGAGAAAGTCAGCGATTACAGTGTGCGTACGTTAGAAGTTCGAGAGAATTCTATTATTATTAGTTTTAAAGTACAAACTCGCGACCTATTTATAAAAAGACATTAGAATTTCGACCGTACGCCTAGGGCATAAGGTTCATATTTGCTTGTTTTGTACAAGTAGGTTAGGTAGGTTAGGTAGGTACTTGTTTTTAGTAGGTACCTATCTACCTGCTATTTTTTGTTAGTGTTTTTTTTTATGACCCTCTCGAATGTTCGTCGTTATTCTGGTGTGTCTGTTGGCGAGTATAAATAGAGCGCTCAGGGCCGCGACCGGCAGTCTTGTTTTAGCGACACAACGAAGCGAATCCAAGTGAACTACAAGTGCGATATCTAAGTGAATAGTAAACAGTAGTGTATTTGTGATTAAGTTTTGATTGTTTTGTGATTAATAAAGTTATTGTGTTGTTTAATCGGTAGTAATTAATTTATCTCATACCCAGCTCGTAACAATACCTTAGATGTTTGTATTGGATAATTATCACTTGCTTCGGTGAAGGAAAACACCGTGAAAAACCAACGTATCTAAGAAATGGTGTTGGTGATAGCACATCTTCAACAACAAGTTTTTATCAGTGAAGTGAAAAAACAGAAGATGTTTTTTCTCTCGTAACACTGCCTAAAATACAGCTAATTATAACTTAATTCATTGTTAACGCTTCCCCAGCTCTTTTAAATAAATAATTGCAGACAAAAGTTAATTTCGTCCGTACTATGCACTAAAACTTAGGTCCATCTTTGAGCTCTCCCGGCTAACTTCATCTGGCAACTTTTTAAATATCACCCAACTGTAAGTCTTCAGGATCTAGGCGACTGCCTTTAATACGAAAAGGAACTTCTTGAAACTATTTTATGAGTTGAAAGATATTAATTACTTATACTTAGATAGTTGGTTTTTAGTTAGGGTTGTTGGGTTCCCCAGAAATATTAGATTAGTAACTTGTCTATTAACTGCCTTGTTGGATTAGTGGTGGCAAGCGCGACTGCTGAGCATGATGTCCTGGGTTTGATTCCCGGGTTGAGCAGGAACAGCCACAGAGTCCGGATTTGTGCCCGGTTGATGACAATAAGCTCGCTTAATAACTGGGAGAATGTTGGTGAACTATACTATGCCGTATTAGCCATACCTCTGCTGAACCCATTGGGGATTACAAGCGTGATGTTATGTTATGTTAACATATTCCTATTTACTCTTCTTCCCAAGAATAATAGTTCACTTACTACGCCATACTAGATACTAGGATTAACCTAAAGGTGCACTCACACAGGCAATTAAATTGCTCGATTCTAGGCAATATCCGTCACGACGTCAACCACGTTATTACGATGCCCGCGATAGTACGCCGATATCAGCAATTAATGTTAGAGATATCGGCGATTCGGCACACTATTTAAGAGTATATTGACTTAATAAACAAGCAAATTAAGTATAATTTCGCATGTGATGCTCAGATATGAGGCAAACGTCGTGAGAGAAGTTTTGGATATTAATTTTGATGGCTATAAAAGTAGAGGAAGATCAAAGAAACAATGGAAGGACTATGAGCAGAATGAAATGGTTAGAATAGAGGTGTCTGAAGAGATAACGAGTAATAGAGAAGTATGGAAGAAGAAGATAAAACATATTGAGATAAGGGCAAGACAATTACGAATGATGATAAGAGGGTTTATTGCCAAAAAAGTTGAAGCAATTCTTCGAAATTATTCTAGATTGTTCCACTTCTGTTGCCGTGCAATAATTGGTAATAAAATTGCCCGTATAAACTCAGCTTTACCATGTGGCAGAAGCTGTAAGCCTGGCTAGTAACTAAGTGTCTAGCTTAGAGCTCTCAAACTTACTGCTTTCAGATAAAGACCGCCTCCAGGCTAAGCCTGCTTCTTGTGGATTTTCTTACAACTGCACTTGAGTTTAGTTTGTGATAAGTATTAACCCATACTTATCACAAACCTTATGTGTTACCTAACAAATCAAATCAAATTTATTTATTTTTTATTTTTAACGTTACAGTATAAGGATTTCCTCAACGTTGTATTGAAGGTGTGGTCAAAAACCGAGCGAAGTGTAGAGCGAACCGGACCGCGGATATCGGATTTTGACATCTAAAGTAGGAGAGTCCGCAATTTGATCCGCTCAGTTTCACCACACCTTAAGTTCCATTTTCAAATGCAATTTTATTTTTCTTTTGAGTCGCAGTTTTAAAACTAAACAGACACTTTTTTGTATTTTTTTTCACTGCTACTGATCTTGAAACGGTGAAAGAAAATATCGTGAGAAAACCGTAATGATCTAGAACCAAAGAATCTATGTCATGCCATAGTGAGAAACGAAAACAATAACATACGGACATTTTAAAGAATATCTATACTAATATTATAAAGCAGAAGAGTTTGTTTGTTTGTTTGTTTGGTGGAACGCGCTAATCTCAGGAACTTCCGGCTCGAATTGAAAAAATCTTTTTGCGTTGAATAGTCAATTTATCGAGGAAGGCTATAGGCAATATAACATCACGCTATGACCAAGAGTAGCCGAGCAGAAATGAAAAATGTTGCAAAAACGGGGAAATTTTATTCCCTTTGTGAGCTTTTTCTCTCTTATGTGACGCAGACGAAGTTGCGTGGGTCAGCTAGTCATCACAATAAACCTTTCATGTTAATGCTTTAAAATGTCCGTCGTGATGATGTTATTAAGTATCAATCAAAATCAAAATATTTTATTTCACAGAGGCCTAGATGGGCACTTAAAAAACGTCGAAAAAGGTGCACGGTTCGTGTTGGTCGATTCCATGGAGAAGAACCGGCAAAAAACTCCATGTTACTTTTTTCAAATCATTTTGTATTACAATTTTATTATGTTTCATTACAGCATTAGTACTGAAGTATAGGGGGACAGCGTAGGCCCGACAATAGGTCGTTGCTTACTATACAAAAAAATATAAAACAATAGGAATATTTAACCAAAGTTAAACAGCATCCGGGAATCTAAAAAGCCTACAATGTTCACTCATTCACAAATAAGGTAAAAAAGCATCTATGCAAAGTAAAAAAATAAAAATAAAACCATCAAAAACCCTACAAAATTCCACACACAGGTGTTGATACCCGAATATCAAAATCACCAATATCTAGGTCCCCTAAATAAACAGCGGGTAATTTAACCAACTCTTTTTTTAACTGAGGCGATGATGCGGCGACATGAAAACAATTTGGCGGAGCCTTTGTATCGGCAAATTGACTACGTTATTTATTAACTGATCGGTATCACTTTTAGAGATCAACCGGGGATGCGGGAATATTGTGTGGTGTTAAATTATTAAACAATTAAGTCGTGAAATGGTGAAGAGTAAAAGTGACAGTGTTATAGGGGTTGAAGTTTTTCTAAGTATCGTTTCGTTTACGAATAAGAATGAAAAAAAAAGCGCTGAAGCACTTTTTTTTTTAAGTGAAAATTTATTTGGGCGCTTTTTGAGTAAACAAAAATCATGAAACTCGCGTGACCGTCACGTACGCTTTTCGTAGCACTCGTAGCAGATGTGCCACGCCAATGCCGTAGCGGATCGTCTACTAGTTTTCTCTTCTCTAAGCAGACTTCAAAGACTGCCCCATATTTTTTATTAATTTATTTACAAATGTATATCAAGTTAAAAAAGCAGCCAAGTGCGAGTCGGACTCGCCCATAAAGGGTTCCGTAGCAGCAAGTAACATTATATAAAAATGACGTATTAAAAAAACTACTTACTATATAGATCTCGTTCAAACCAATTTTCGGTGTAAGTTTACATAGTTATGTATATTATATTTTTTTTTTAGTTTTATCATTCTCTTATTTTTAAAGTTACAGGGGGACACATTTTACCACTTTGAAAGTGTCTCTCGCGCAAACTATTCAGTTTAGAAAAAAAATATTAGAAACATCAATATAATTTTTAAAGACCTATAGATATCCCACACGTATGGCTTGGATGATAAAAAAAAAATTGAGTTTCAGTTCTAAATATGGGGAACCCCCAATATTTTTTCTTTTTTTTTTCTTTTTTTTGTGTGAAAATCTTAATGCGGTTCACAGAATACATCTACTTACCAAGTTTCAACAGCATAGCTTGTATAGTTTCGGAATAAAGTGGCTGTGATATACGGATGGACAGACAGACAGACAGACATGGCGAATCCTTAAGGGTTCTGTTTTTGCCATTTGGCTACGGAACCTTAAAAATGGATTCACGATTTTTTTGAATATATTAGTATAGGCTTGCATTTTGCCGGCACTCGCCTGATGTGAAGCGATGAAATGTGAATTGTTTCAATTAATAGAACTGCACCTCTTATTAATATTACATCCAAATAATATGTATTTGATCATTTGGGTTCCAGGCTAAAACGTAACTTTTATCTCGAGCCTCATTAATGTGGTTTCCTAATTAAAACTCTTCCAACATTTTCCTCAAACTTCTAATTAGAACACCTCAACCTGCTCTAAATATACACAAGACAAAGCATGTGTATTGTCTTACATGCAAAAATTAAAACTGCTCGTATCTTCACTCTTTTAACAAATAAAAATAAACACTGTTTTAAGTTTTCTCGGTTTTTAACTACGGGATATCTTCCGCGATTATCCGTTAAGGGTCTACCTCACGCTTACAACCTTGAGCGAGTGGGAGGAGCTTAGCAATAGCGTCTACTCGTGCGTGAGAGTGGTCAGCGATACATTGCCACCCGTCGCCCTTAGTGTGCGTCCACATGGCGAGCCTATCGCGGTTGCGACGACGGGTGCGAATTAGCGAATTATCAAACAAATGAAACGCGCCTTTGCGTTCATAGTTTAATGACTAAGGCGGAAGCCTAGCGCGACGGGACTGAGTGAGACAACTCGCGTAGTTTTCAAACGTTCCCGTCCGCGCGTTCTGGCCGCACTACGGGCCTAGTCAGCAAGCGTCATAACGCGCGGGTAGCGGGGGTAACAAACCAGTTCGGTCTTGTCGCTCAGCGTATGCGTGACTGTATATTGTTTGTTGTAAATCTATGTGTAAAAAATGTATATGTAAAAATATATCTCTAGTGTTCAACACCTCCCATCTCAGGATCGGACTGTCTAGTAAACATATCAAATCCTCGTCCAATGTTTGCAACCCCTGAAATACGTCGAACCGCTACGAAAGCTCGCGCGTCACTGTGGCCACCGCACGCCCACGCTTGCCGCGCCCGCCTCCAGCCCCAGTCACCACGCATTCAGTGTGGACGCACACTAAGAGTTCTTGGTTCTTCACCAAGATTATTCCAAGAAACAACCCAACTTGATACATATTTCTCATGATGGTGGCCGTTGCTTGTCAAATTTTTTACGGCCTTAATTAAGTACTAGCTGACCCACGCAACTTCGTCTGCGTCACATAAGAGAGAAAAATGGAAGGAAAAAATATCCCCTTTTTTGCAACATTTTTCATTCCTGCCCCGCTCCTAATGGTCGCAGCGTGATGTTTTATTGTAGCCTATAGCCTTCTTCGATAAATGGACTATCCAACAAAAAGATTTTTTCAATTTGAACCAGTAGTTCCTGAGATTAGCGCGTTCAACCAAACAAACAAACAAACAAACTCTTCTACTTTATAATATTAGTATAGATTGATCAAACTCTAATATACCTCAAATGAAATAATAATTAGACCATCATTTAGACTTGTCTTTGCGATTTAATTGGATGCAGTAAAGTGCAAGTAATTACGAGTATGTATCGGACGGCTGAAATATCTAGAACAAAGTGTGAAATCTATATCTACGAATAAAACACAATAAAAAACGACTCGCTCAAGGTCGTTGGCATTAAGTGGCCCCGTAAGAGCTCAACATAATAGATAATCATGGAAAATATCCCGTAAGTGACAGTATAAGCAAAGATAAATAATAATGATGCTTTGGCCAAATAGAATCAGGGGTTAGATTAGTCCTAGACCAAAACTAAATTCATTCGTTTTCTAAAATACCTTCAAAAACTGATAATGTCAAATCTGCCGTAAAAGGTTGCTTCCACAATGTTCATAATTTGTTTGCATTACTGAACGATTAAAGACTTTAATTACCCAGGTTTTTAAAGGCCAATGTCTATTTGATGTCATTTTTAAAAAGCCCTGTATTAAACACGCACAATAAAAGTATGTTTTTCTGGGAAAATACTTAATGACACTACGGTTATATGAGGCGTAATGATCGTAAAACATATTTACCCTTTTAATACACACGCTGCCGCCATCTTTTTTCGTGACGTCACTGCCCTAAAAAGCCAAGATTTATAGTATCCATCAGGCTGTCAAATATCGAATTTTAACAAATAATCATGTAATAAGAGGAGGATGCTATCCATCATCGGTTGCCCAAGTTCGGGCTATCACTCAAACTTCAATATTGTACAAATAGTTGGAAAGGAGTATTTTCAGGAGCTAAAGTTTAGGAGTATTTTTAGGACCTTTTGGGCTAACTTAATATTTTTCAGGTTTTCAAGAAGTAGTAGCTCTAGAAGGATCATACGTCAAAATTTCTTCTTTTCATTAAATTCCAATGTTGGCTGAGCTTCTTGTGTCTTTTGTGCAAATTACAACTTCTTAATGCTTATTTTGTCGTATTCATTCAAACAATATATATCTTTCGTGAGATGCATAAGTATGAAACAAAACTTAGTTTCTATCCTATGAGAGTGCTTGAATTTTTTTATTAATTTAGATTGATGCAGCACGTGTTCTCTTCCATTCTTCTATCTGAGATAGTCGTCATATCAGTAAAAAGTGACCTTTAGAGCCACATCTGACATCATTTCACACATTCTGCCCAACATTTCTTTGGGAGTGCCTCATATTGTCGATGACCTAATGTTGCTTTTAAATTAAAATTTTATTAAAACTTCGTTGTTTGTCTTGCAAATTGTCTAGATGTCGTTGTTTATTTTGCAACAAAACTAAAACATAAATATATACCATATTATATTCTTTCTTAGCTCATTTAGACACAAAATTATGTCCCAAATGTAGTTCTAAAACTCCTAAAATTTCAACTTCCAAATAATTCAGTGATGGGCGAACAAACAGAGCACTTGCGCACCCCTTGACAGATTCATTACTCTTTTGTCAAAACATTTGTTTAGACGAAAACAAATGGCCGAAATATACTACAGCAACATTAACATTTAACATTGTTTTAACTCGTTTTGTGCTTATTAAATAGAAACTAGTCCAACTGATGAAGGAGAGTCATTCATTTAATAGTTGTATTTAGAGATTAACCCTTAAGGGTGGGACTGAAGAATTATGATGGCACTTCGACACGATATGTTTGCATTATCATTTGTAAAGTCTTACTATTAAGGTACTAAATGGCTTCCTCGACTGGTGATATTTAAAACTGGACACTCCCAGAGCAATTAAGCCGCTGTCGCATTGCTGGCATTCTCATATGTATCTTTTCATTTTGTACTAGCTGACCCGCGCAACTTCGTCTGCGAGTGAGGGTTCGTTTTTTTTTTTTAATAAAAAGTATCCTATGTTACTTCTTATACCTCCAAGAATATGTGTACTAAGTTTCATGATGATCGGTTGAGTAGTTTTCGCGTGAAAGCGTAACAAACAAAATTACATTCACATTTATATAATAAGTAGGGATATGGAAGTAAGGATAGGGATAGGGATTGAGAGAAGCAATTGTGTAACCAAGGAAAATATTGTTTTATTAGCCATCGTCTTCTTAGCCTTGTCCATGTTACTTGTGGTCGGGGAAACACGTTTTTTTTCTGTTGTTGTTGTTACTTTTTGTTTTGAATACTCCTCTGTCCACCGACACACTATCATTTACTTCTTTTTCTTTCATATCTTTTCTCACACAGTTCATCAATATACATCCGTTGTGTTGTGTGAACAGCGCAATAACTAACAAATGCCTTTTGAAATAATTCAAGATAGCTTTTGGTATCAGCATGACGAAGATAAGTATTTTTATTTATGCATCTACAAAGCTGAAATGACTTTCAGCTTTGTAGATGCATATATAATAGGTTACAAATCTGTTGGCCACGCGGTATTCGCTCTGGTTTGGTCAGAGTTTTATATATTATCAGTTTTTCTAGTTTTTGTTATAAATAGCTATCGGGAGTAAAGTCTACCGTCCGTTCGCTGGACAGTGTCCCATCTATTTTAGGCTTTCATTCAAAATTAATACCGTGCCAACAAAACCGCGAATAGTTCTCGTTTATTCAGAATTAATATCAGTTTGAAACTGATATAGTTTGCCATTAATCAGTAAAAGTTGGTATTGATACTGAAACTAATCAATCATTCTATAAATAGGACTTCAGTAAAGTTGCAGCGGATTATTTGTCTTGTTGTTTATAATGATGGATGAGCTTTATTGAGTTATGCCTCGTTCACGACCTCAAGCTATGCGTCAGCTAGCCGCGTATTTTGTCGAAATTATTTTCTTCGCGTTAGTACCATCGCGTTGCCGCTGTGGGTCTCGACGCGATCACTCGTTGCATGCTCTAGCAATAAGGAAGATGCGACTAACACAAAATTTTGTATGTGCATTGTATTGGATCATAAAAACAATGTGGTACGTACTTAATCTATTTGTCGGCAAATTATCTTTGACTTCGTCGTATAAATTAATTATACAATTAAAATAAATGAAGACTCTAGACTGTAGTCATACAAAACAATTGTATTGGTGCGGTATTTGGATGATTGAGATATATCAGATACATTTATTGCAGTATTAGAGGTAAAGAAGTTTTACAAGAATTTGTGTGGTACCTATACTAGGAACAACTAGGCAGTCGCTCCAGGCAGCTGCATCTGGTTAGACTGGAAGGCGACCCCAACATAGTTGGGAAAAGGCTAGGCAGAAGATGATGATAATGATGACTAGGTATAACTAAAAAACAGATTCTGAAAATCTCGGTCTAATTAAGTTCGAGATTTACAGGGAAAAATCGACTCCACCTGTTATTGAAGTTAGTTAAAATGTAGCCTATTTTACCAGGGCTATAATGCCAAATCGATTAACACCTTATTCATCAAAATCAGATGAATAGGTTAGGTACTTCGGAGAAACATAAATAAATACAAACATACATACATAAACTGCTAAACTTAGCCCGAAGAATTGCTAAACTTAAGTGGGGCCGAAAAGTTCTGGAGTGGCGACCGCGAACCGGAAGACGATGCGTTGGAAGACCTCCCACTAGGTGGACCGATGACCTGGTGAAGGTTGCGGGAATACGGTGGATGCGAGTAGCAAGGGACCGGTCAATGTGGTGACACTTGGTGTAGGGAAACCTCTGACGGTAACCTCCCTATGGTGGGCAGTTAGCGCACCCTTCTTCGAAGCTTCAGAGCTATGTTGTGTGGACTGTATTTTATTGTGTTTGTAGCAATATGCCTTTGATAACGCGGCTGGTGGTGAGTGCTACTTAGAGATTTGAGGTGCGAGGTGCGTTTATAACACAGAAGTTTGTGCAGAGTACGTGCCGGGGGTGTTGAGTCAGGAGGAGGTGAAATTATACGCAGATTCCACATAAACACACTTGTATTTTTGAATATTACTATGACGCTAACACATGATTATCACACATATCGGAGCCAGAGTTAACAATATTACGTGAACCTTTAAACTTTATTTACTTTACACTACGTACTTTTCTATGTCAATCTGACTGATGTAACTAAGCTAATTTAACAAGAATATCACACTTAATACAGAAAATATATACAATTGTTTTACGCGACGCACTGGCCAGACATTACGACCACTAAAGCGGGCTAAGTTTTGCGGGAACAAGACTCGTTCATCCCTCGTGTCCAGGGCTTTTAAACTGGTGAGAGGGGCATGAGGCGAGGGAGCGGGTGCATTTCCATATCGACCTATGACATCGATCCGCACCCCCGCTCATGCCCTTCACCCCCGCGTGACACGGCGTTGGCGACGAATTTACTTCATGAACCTTCGCGGGACACGGCGCTGGCCACAATTGTATTTCACGAGCTCCCGATCTTGACCAATAGCATTGCACAGCACTGCTCCGTCACCATATTTGGTAATGAATTTACAAAAAGTAAACTTGTCCGCGCGTCATCAGGTAGGTGTGGCCTACACTCTTACGTCACAGTGCTGTACATAGAGATAGGTCGGGGGCCCGGGAACGCTAGAAAGATTTAATCACAGGTTGGACTTAACATTACGTCCTAAAAAATCTTATCACTGCTTATCAACTAAGTTTACGTGAACGCGATCGTGCCTCCGTAACACTTGGGAAAGTCCTATGTCCAGCAGTGGACGTCTTTCGGGTGAGATGATGATGATGATGATGATGATACATAAACTGCTAAAGTCATAACCCTTCCTTTTGGCTTCGCCTTACTCGGGTAAAAACAAGTTGGTTAATATACCAGCAAATCTTCAATCATAAATGCAGATTTCTCTCAAAATGTTATTATCTATAGGGTGTTTCATGTTCACCAATAAACATTTACGGGTCAATTTAACATGATAATGCTATCTCTCCCATTTCTCCCTCTTATGGGTAAACAGAACCCTTAGTTTAAATAGTTATGGAGTCGCATGGCCTTGCAGAACATTTCAATAATGCATTAACTACAAATGGAATGTTTACCCCGAAGTACGATTGTCATGGCAACCCTTTTCGTTTTCCCCTACTTAACATTTATGACTAATATTGGTTACGGGTTTGCAGTTTGCACATCTATACTAATATTATAAAGCAGAAGAGTTTGTTTGTTTGGTTGAACGCGCTACTCTCAGGATCTACTTGTTCGAATTGAAAAAATCTTTTTGTGTTGGAAAGTCCATTTATCGAGGAAGGTCATAGGCATAGGTCATAACATTACGCTATGACCATTAGGAGCGGAGCAGGAATGAAAAATGTTGCGAAAACGGGTTTTTTTTTTCCTTTCGTTTTATGTGACACAGACAAAGTTCCGTGGGTCAGCTAGTTTGTTTATATTTGATCATGTTTATTTATGTTGATTTGGTAGAAATAACGGACTGATACCGAATCCTTGAAGGTTTTTATTATCAACTAGCTTCTGTCAGCGGCTTCGCCCGCGTGAAGTTGATTATTGTCCCATGGGATCTTACTACCGGGATAAATCCTATGTTTTAATCCAGGTTTTAAACTATATGTGTGCAATTTCATCCAAATCCGTTCGGTAGTTTTTGCGTGAAAGCGTAACGAACAAACTTACATTCACATTTATAATATTATTAGTAGGGATAGGATTATGAGAAATTTTGATGATTTGTTTTAATTGGGTTTAATTTTTTTGTATAGACTTCCTAAAGATTCTCTCATATCAGTACCTAGAAATCTTATACATAGCCTCCTCAGAGAATAGTTATAAATACACCTCTCCAAACTGTTGTTTCGGGTATAAACTCCTATTTAATAAAAAAATCAGATTCTCTGATTGATCATATAGCCTTTTCCCAACTATGTTGGGGTCGGCTTCCAGTCTTACCAGATGCACCAGTATTTTACATGGAGCAACTGCCTATCTGACCTCCACAACCCAGACAGCATAAGTTACATGATACCACTTGGTAAGATTAGTTGTCAGAGTTTCGGGCCACGGACTACCTGTAACGATTGTCAAGGATCTGCAAATTACAGCCAAAACCAACGGTTTGTCGTGTTTTCCGAGGCACGAAAGACAACCTCTGTAAACCACCTCATCACGAAGCCGTCAACCAAGCATTTTGTACATCAAACTAAGTAACATTACGCAAAACCAACGGTTTGTCGTGTTTTCCGAGGCACGAAAGACAACCTCTGTAAACCACCTCATCACAAAGCCGTTAACCAAGCATTTTGTACATCAAACTAAGTAACTTTACGCAAAAATTATTGCTGGGGAAACAACTTTTGTTGAGGTTATACTCGTAAATCATGATTTGCTGTAGAACTCGATGTAATGCACTTAAAAAATTGTGCTGATGGATGGATTGAATAGTACGGGGGTCGTGGAGGTGTTAAAAGTCAAAATCTGAAAAAAAACCTGTGAAATAGTTGTAACTTTGATCTCCCATATCTCCGTAACCAGAAGGATACCAGCTCTGGTGTAGAAAAAAAAAATAGCAATGATGGGGCGAACAAGTGCCTTTCGGCTTCGCGAAGAAGTGTTTAACACCCTTTATAATGACTGGTCACCCATCTATAGACCAACCTAGATAACTGAGGCTTAACCTAAAGATCGACCCGAGCGGCTCTTATTATTTAGCCACGAACTCCAAACATATTATTGTCTCAGTAAAAGGTAGTTTCAGCTGTCAAATGTCCCACGTAAATTAGTTTTATTATGAACGTCAAGCTGTCTATAGTTGAGGAGCTGGCACGCGACGGAGAGCCGTAAATAGCTCGCAATACATGTAAATGCACTACTTTGTAACCTATAAATATACGACACTATTATTAGGTTGAATGGTGCTGGTGCGTTTCCGATTGCTGCGCTTTTACAGTTTTGAAAATTAAAGAAGCTAAGTTCAGCGGAATTTTAGTGTAGTAAAAAAAATCTTCGGATAGGGACGTAACATAACACCACGCTTTTTGTTCCCAAAGGATTAGGCAGAAGTGTACCTAGTAGAACAGCTACATTTCGCCAGTTATGTTTAACTCCCATGTAATTGGGGCAAGGCCTATTGCCATCAAGCGGGCACGAATCCAAAAACTTTGCTCGACCCGGTAATCGAACCCGCTCGCCCAACGAAACAGTTAAAATGATTTAAAATCAGTAACTGCTATCGAAACAATTAAAAATGAATCAACAATAAATCAAAGAGATACTGATCAAATCAAAAACAGAACAGTATCGACACAACCTTTCAAATCAAACGCTATGTACTCCGAAACCAGCACGACATTTTGAACTGATTTGCAATTCGAATTCCGACCAATACGAGCACTACGCTAATGCCGAAGCAAAGAGTCAAAGAAGCCGCATTTCCGGAAACTGACGAACATAGCCGATGGTGACCGAACGTTTGGGCATGCGGCTAATGAGCAAATAAAGGAAGCGAGGTGATTAGCGCAACTGATGGATGGCCAGTATCGGAATTACCTTTAGATTGTTTGGGACCTAATTACGTGTTTGTGTACGACTTTTTGGTGCTTGATTTGTGGTTTTAGGAACAAATGAAACGTGCTGCAATTGTATTTTTAACCCCCGCCCCGATGCAAAAACGACGGGGTGTTATAAGTTTGACGTGTCTGTGTGTGTGTGTCTGTCTGTCTGTCTGTGGCATCGTAGCACCCGAACGGATGAACCGATTTTGTTTCTTTTGTCTGAAAGATGAATTAGTCGGGAGTGTTTTAGCCACGTTTGATAAAAATGAGTCCAAGATGGCCGCCGCCACAAAATGGCGGATAACATATTTATTTTACAACTCCCTCAATATGGGTATCAAATGAAAAGGCTTGACTAGTAGAATACTATACGCTTGAATAATTTCAAATCCAAGATGGCTGCCACCACAAAATGGTGAATTCTATTTTTTGGATCGGGGGTTTTTATTTTTTTTATTTAATGTAGATAACTTGTTGGAATATAAAATCTCTGTGACTATACAAGGTAAAGACGAGCCTTTCACGAAACTGCCAACCAAGCATTCTGTACATCAAATTAAGTAAATATACGCAAAAAATATTGCAAAGGAACTTTTTCGTTTATCGATAGGACTTAATATAACGTAATTAAAACACTGGTGATGGATGCATTGATTATTACGTGCAGGTGTACAAAGTATTTTTTAATTAAGAATTTCGACCCCTAGTATCTCCGTAACTAGATGCTTCCCGTAATGTAATCCAGGTATGATCTAGAACAGTGGTTCCCAATTAGTTTTTGCTGCGTACCACTTCAAAAAATACCTCAAACCTGCGTACCCTTTATTGTAGCAATCACACTTATATTATAAATGCGAAAGTTTGTGAGTGTGTGTATATTTGTTACTTCTTCACGCTCAAACGCCTGGACCAATTTTGATGAAATTTGATATACAGATAGTTGACACCCTGGATTAAGAGATAGGCTACTTAAACCGCGAGTAACACCGCGGGGCCGCTAGTGGTAAATAAAAAAAATAAGTTAGTTTAATGGTACATTGTTACCCTAGGGGTGAAAGTAACTTATTTAGCCCCGAGACGGGGTTTGAGTAATAGTTCGAGGGACTAAATAAGTCTGTAACCCGAGGTAAACACTGTGCTTTTCACTACGAATACCAGGAAAATAAAAATAAAAACTCGAAACAAAAATTAAGATTGGATTGCCAGTTTCCCACCTTATTTGTTTTTTTTCTGTGGCCGGCTATTCAGCCTTTATTTTTCACTTTCGTCACTGAAAAAATGAAAATATTTTGCCCAAATCTATGTTATTTTAAAGAAATATTTGTAACTAAATTATGATTAAGTTATTTGAAAAAATATATTCTTGAATTAATATTGAATTTTATATTATTTCAATTTTTCATCGCGGTGTGATTTGAAGGCTGTATAGAAGTTGGAAAATGGTTCAATAGAAATGTGAATCGTAATAAAATAATATTTTTGAAAATTGTTCTTGTTTTTACTGATAGCCGCATGTACCCCTTGATGCAACTTCACGTACCCCTGGGGGTACGCGTACCACTAATTGGGAAACACTGATCTAGAACAAACAAACATCGCAATGACTGGGAGAACGCTTTCACCCTCTTTGTGGGTGTTTTTCCACCCTTATTTATAACATAACTGACGCCAGGCACGTATCCAAGGGGGGATAGTTGGGATTTATCCCCCCCTCCCGAAATCTGACTTACAATAAACGTGATTATAAGCACTGCGAAGTATGTAAATGATAATGCAGTGATTACAGCGATTTATACACAGTTCACATGGTTGTTTTAATGTTTGTCCCCCCGGACCAAAAGTCGCTATCTGGGTGTTTACGGGGGCGAAAAATGCCTAGCTGAGTCTCATATCTGTAAAAATTCGTTTTCTCTATTTTCACTTGAGCTGCTCATACTTTTTAATGGAGTTTTTCTTTTTGGATGGAGGAAAATATAACTTTATTTACTACACGAAAAGATACACAGTTCATTGTGATGCGTCTCGCGGCCCGTTATCACTGGCCTGTTCCAGTACCGTCGTGAAACCAGGCATATTCTCAACAAACCTTTTGCAACACCAACAGCGCACGTTCTACTCAAAGAGCTAAACGTTCGAGAAGCACACGCAACGCACTTCGATTAGTTGCGAATGTCAAACACGCAAACCGACGTGTGATGACTAATGGGCCTACTCTATAGTGCGCTGCCACCACTCGTAACGAGGTGCGGGTCATTGATTTTGATGAGGATTGGAAAAGAAAAAGCGAGGGCAAGTTTAGATAATTCTGTCCTTCAACCCATAGTTTTCAAAGTAAGGAACAGCACTATCACTCTTTTCTAAGACGAAGGACCAAATTTTTGATGCCTGCATTTAAGTCTATAATAAAGTTTATTGCAATTTTTGGAATTGATATTTTTGGGAAATGAACGTTCAGGGAAATGATCATTCTGGGAGATGGACTTTTTGAAACCGTCGGACATTTTGGGAATTGTACATTCTGGGGCCTAGACGATTTCAATGAAATGAGGTATAAGTGCTCTGATAAAGAAACAGGTGGCCCGTCTGATCGTAAGTAGGGGCCTAAAATGGCCCCGTCGTCTTTCAGCAATTAAAAAAAAAACTTAAAATGGTCACAGACGCAGGTAATATTATGAACCACTAAGCTCAGTCGCATCACTAAATCGATCACAGTCCTCGCCCTCCACGATACATAATATGAACAAAGACATATTCCATGTATAGTACAATAAAGTAACACTCACAATATATTCATGTGAAACTTCTGAGTGGTCACGCTCGAACAGCTTTCTGTAGCTAAACGCGTTGGGACCGATCCGTTAACTTGGAGCCGAAGTTCCTCTACGCATGTGGACATACAGGGTGGGAGGATGGTAGACTTCTTGGAGATCATTCTCCTGCCCTTAAACCAATCTATATTAGGTCGATCTGTTCATACACGTAATCTCTTAAGGGGTAATAGTACTCATCATTAAGTATGAACAACTTTTACTATGGGCCCGCAACCTGAATCGCGAAAATAAATACAGCTGTTCCCCACAATAGGGAAACCTACAGTAAAAATCTAATTAGTCTGTCAGGTAGATTATTAAAAAATATTTGACTCGTATTTTTTCTTTTGTTACATAAATCAAAATTGAGGAAGATACGACGCGTTTAAAATTCCCAATACAGTGATGTATTGGGAATTTTAAATTTTAAAGCACCGATTTTGATGATTCTTTTTTTATTTGAAAGCTGGTGCTTGTCGTTTGGTCCCATTTTAATTTTCTGAAGATCTGATGCTGATCTTCCGAGATATACAATGGAACTCTTCAAAAATAGACGGCAAATCTGCAGTAATTGCTGCAATCGCTTGTAGGTTCATTGTTCATACTACATCAAGACGTAACATCACGCATGTATGCTCTGAGGGGGTACGCAGATGTGTACAATACTCCCAGATTTCGACAGTGTTTGTTGCCTCTGAACTTTCGACTGGGTTAACCGATTTTCATGATTCTAAGTGAAAAATAACTTTAGCTTCAGAAGTCGGTGACAAAAAAACTAAATCAATCAAACAAAGGTCACCGACTTCTGAAGCTAAAGTTATTTTTCACTTTTTTTGTGAAAAAGGGCGAGGAAGGTACATGGATGGGTTTTAGTCAGTAAGAGTCTGACACTCCCTCCCGCGTCACCCAGAGTAGGAGAAGTCATTTGATGATTTCCCATCCTAACAAAAAAAAAAAAGACACCTCTGATTTATCAGATTCATGTGTGCCTTGTTTAATTATCACTTGCTTCGATGAAGGAAAACATCGTGCGGAAACCAAATCAGCATGCCTGAGAGATATTTCTCAACGGCATGTAAAGCTAAGTCAGAGGCCCATGAGAAAACTCACGTAAAGCAGCATTATTTTGTAATATTCCCACTTAAATGTGATAACTTACAGTAACCTAATTGTTTTATTTCTTTTTTTTGCAGGTAAGCAAATCTTCAACAAGTAATGCAGTTATCATTCAGTGGCAGTAGGTAACGTATTTAAACGTTTTTTTAAAGATCATATGGAAATGGTAAAACATTTGACACATACAAAACATCACGGCTGGAATCTCCGAATACTTAGGCTGAGGATTACAGATTAGTATACCCAGATTTCGCCAGTTGTGATTTAAGTCTCATGTAATTGGGGGCCAGCCTAGTGCCATGAACTGAGCAGAAATCCTGACGGAAAAACCAAATAACACTTTCCCCGACCTGGGTATCGAACCCAGGACTTCATACTCAGCAGACGCGCTTGCGACCACAAGACCAACTTTTTAGGGGAATGTAAAGTGTTTTAAGGTTAGGTTATATTAATCGGTATTTCTCAGGAATGGTACATTATCTTTTCGTGGGGGGGGACCCCTCCTTCCCTCCACACCGCGTGAGTTGACTACCATCGCATGCATTTCACGAAAAATAATGCGTTTTTATTAAAAGCAGTATGTTCCATTTACCAATGCTTCCTCTCTCCTAACTCACTTATTTTGCTGTGCCCGACTAGAGTTTACAATATCGCTAGAGAGATTACAATATAACGTGTTTGACAATTTTACGGTGACATTATATAGATCAGATTGGTATAGAGATTTCAAGATGCACAAAATTCAGACGCACATGGTTATTTGAAGACAACGCGTTATGATAACACTGAACTACAATACTTCGTTACTTTATCTCTTAGATAGCCTTATCTGTATGCCACAGTCTTGGAAGGCCATTGCTCATGCCAATCCGAAGTACGACCAGTGTAAGTTTTGCAGTTCAAGGTGGCGCTGCTCGCTGTTTGTAAAGAAAATATGATACAAAATGTCATCATCATCATCATCGTCAGCTTATTATATCTATGTTCCCACCGCTGGGACACAGGTCTCCTCTCAACCTCTGCCTAACCGTTTTAGGATAACAGGTGTGTGATATGATGTTATGTAATCCAAGTTGGACGCCAAAGTTGTATATTTTGATCGCCCGTGTGTATTGTATGATATAGATTTATGTATCGGGGACATGTCTTGAGACACTTCGAGTCATAACTGTTGTGTGTGTTCGGTTTTGACTATCTAAGTTATATGTGCAGAGTATTTTCTATAAATCTTCGTCACTGGGATTGTTATTTACATAGTCATTTAGTCATAGTCATTTATTCATTAACAAATAATTGTATCTGAATTTAAACACAAAAATAACACAAGTACAATAAGATAATTAGGCACAATTAAACAAATTAAAATAAATTAAATTTGATTTCCCTAAATTCTAACAACAAATCAGCAATTTAAAAAAATCAGTTTTCAATTCATCTATATGTCGACACGTAAATAAAGCAATAACAACAATAGAATAATTAATAAGATATTAAATTGATAGATTTATTTAGTTAATTAATAATACTAATATTACATTAAAGTTAGATCAATAAATCAAGATGATCAAACTCCATTGAAATTCAACATGGTTTTTTTTCAATAAATATAAATTACAATTCAATAAAATTACTGCTCTTGTACCGAATATAGACACTACATCTATACTATTTATATTATGATTGTAAATCACACCTTTACGACTGACCGGGTTTCGTTGAAATATAAAACAGAGACCTAAGAAGATGCGAGACGTACGGGACCGGTCAATGTGGCGACACTTGGAGGAGGCCTATGTTCAGCAGTGGACGTTATTCGGCTGAAACATGGGTTAGGATATTAGATACTTTTTATGCCGGTAGTACAGTCACGTCTAGTAATATGTAAACACTTTCCTTAATATTATAGCTATTTTCGCGAGAAATAACGATTGTAACTAGGAGATTGGTTCTTTTTCATAAAAATATGAGTTCCAGAATACTATGTACGTAATAACATTAAATTTTAATCAGTACATTAGGAGAAACACAATTTAAAAAAATCTGAAGTGTTTACATATTATTAGACGTGACTGTACTATCCAGTGGGATAATTTGAATGGACGGCAAAAGTCAGTCTCATAAAAGGACATAATTCATCACTGTAGTTGAAACTCTGGGCGGAGCGGGAGGAAGTGTCAAACTTTTACTGACTAAAACCCATCCATGTTCCTTCCTCGCCCTTTATGTTCCGGGGCATAAACGGCGAGGAAGCATTCTTCATTACGCCCTAATGGTTTGACTAGCGAGAAGAAGCGAAACAATCTCCAAAACATGTCTGTAAGGTTAGACAACGAAGTCATCTATATGTCCTAAGAATTGTGCCCCGCGCACGCCTAAGGTCCATGTTCACCAAAGAGATGACAGTCTGATTATCTAAAACCGCTGTTTAAAACACGTTTTTGTATGGTAATATGTCACAGTGACAGCTGTTTTGAGATAATCAGACTGTTATCTTTTCGGAGAACACCGACCTAAGGTCCATGTTCACCAAAAAGATGACGGACGATTATCTAAAAACAGCTGTTTAAAACACATTTTTGCATGGGAACATGTCACATTGACAGCTGTTTTTAGATAATCAGACTGTTATCTTCTCGGTGAACATGGACCTTAGTGGTGGTATGCCTTAGACGGAGCGCTAGGCGATGGTCACACGAGTTCCATGATCTTTGTTCACCCAAAAAGTGTTCAACGCTCTTAAAGAAGTGTTCACTTCAAAAATATATTCCTTGCTTCACCATGGAAGCTAAGCGGAGTGCTGCCATCCTCAATGCAATCCTCCAAAAAATAAAAAACATGAAAATTCCCCATGGGCAGTTTTCCCCTAATATTTCTATTTATCTTGAAAATTATTCGGTATAAAGTGAGTAGAACCTCTCGACTGCGTTGATTAGATTGATCGAAGCTTCTGGAAGGTAGCACGCTGATCTCTTGTGTCTACATGAAGATTGATGACGCGTTGCTTCGTAAATATAGACAGATACGTGTAGCTTTCATTACTTTTCGCCTCCACGAGCTTATGTTGACGATCAACTTAACGATTTTCATGTTATTTCCTACCAATATTTGTGTTTATGTTTTTTCCTCAATCACGCAGAAACGGCTGAAAGGATTTAGATGAAATTTAACACACAGATACTTTTTATCCCTGTAATACGTTCCCTTGGAACAATTTTCGACTTCCGCGTAGCCGCTATATTGACTATTATTTTGGTTTATTTTGAATAGAATCATCCTTTGGCACATGAGTCTACTGTAACATGTTGGTTTTCTGATAATCTTTACTAATGCATTCGTGTATACAGGGTGTTAACAACCTCATTACGAAACTGTCCACTTAGCATTCTGTACATTAAACTAAGTAACTTTACGCAAAAAATATTGCTAGGTTTTTTTTTGGATAGAAAATTCATATTTTGTGATAGAACTCAATGTAACGCTCTTAATACATTTTGCGGGTCGATGGATTTAATAGTACAGCGGTCGTGGAGGTGTTTCAGGTGAAAATGATACAATAAAAACTTGCGTTTAAAAAAAAACTTGTTAAGAGGTTTGATCTTTGATGCCAAGTATCGTAGCTAGAAGGTTCCCAGATATGGTGCCGAACAAAAAAAATATATTTATTTATCAACATACATTTACCATGACAGCTAACCAAATAGGGTTAATGCGGTTAAAGCATTCCTTGTGAATTCACCCAGAGATCAACAGAATAAGTCTGTCTCATTCGCTATGAGGTTGAATATCGCATTAGCAAGTATAAGTACCTTACGGCTTCTTTAAGAGGTTTTTACACCTTTTAAACAGAAACTTAAATCAATACGTATTGCTACTACAATACTTCTACTCACTCACATACCTGCCATATACCTTTTGAACTTAAAATCCTCCAAATCTACAAACTAATCCTTTACACATTAACATAAGCAGTAGACAAACAAACCACTATCCAAATCAAACACAATTTCCATCGCAGGTGTTGCCATAATTCACTCTCAAAACTAATAAGCCACGTAAACAAAGCTTCTCATTTCATAATTCACGCCGCAGAGCCGCGGACGGCAGTGTTGCCAGTGCAATAATAATAACACATTGCTCCCGGAGGACGGCGATATTAAATAGTTGCTCCCGGGATCGCTCGCTCATTTACCTGGCTGATTGAGAATAGAGAATTGATGATAAAGCTGTATATAGAAATGTTGATTTAACGATATGGATTTACTTACTTAAAATATACCTATCCAGAACAGATTTGGAACTGGGTTAGGTCATAAGTTATTGAAGTAAAAACTTCTTTAGGCGAGTGGAGCACTTGTTGGGTGAACCAAAATCATGAAACTCGCGTGACAGTCACGTACGCTTTTTGTAGCACTCGTAGCCGATCCGCTACGGCGTAGCAGCACTTGGCGTGCGCGGGGAACAACCCGTAGCGGTGCTACGACCTGAGGCGGGGCCCGTGTGTTTTTTATTTTTTTATCCCGGTTGTACTTGTAACATTTCGACCTCCACGTGTGTGAATTTGCTGGCAGAACCAGTTACCTATAGGGTGTAAAACACCTCTTAGAAGCCGAGAGACACTTGTTCTCCCCATCATTGCGATCATTTTTTTGTTCCACACCATACCTGGGAACCTTACCTACGTTAACCTAGTTACGGAGATATTGGGGGTCAAAGTTACTTTTTGTCAAGTTTTTTTTTTAAATACAAGTTGTATTGCAATATTTTTACTTTAATTACCTCCACGAATCCCGTACTATTCAATCCATCCATCAGCACAATGTTTTGAGTGCTTTACATTGAGCTATACCCCAAAACGTGATTTTTGACCCTAAAAAAAGATGTTTCCCTGCAATAATTTTTGCGTAAAGTTACTTAGTTTGATGCACAGAATGTTTGGTTGACGGCTTCGTGATGAGGTGGTTTACACTCAGTATAAATCCTGAATATGTATTATTTTATATCAAATCCAATTGTAGCATATCTTCGAAATACTATCATTCCAAACTCGTTAAAAGAGTCAGTCGCTAGTTTAATATCCCCAAAATCATTTTTTACTGAATGCATGCAGGAAAAATATACCTCCATTCTCTGCTGATTCAGTTCAGGACCCTTATCTTAGTCGTAAAGGTAATTTATTAGGTATAAGAAAGTGTTTAAGAGTGTCGCTCTATTGAACTATACCTTTATCTCACCTGCGTGGGGTGCGGGGGATCAGGAATCAGGGGGTTAGGGCTGTCGATTTAAAAAACACTGAAAAGTGTAAAATATTACATCTGACCAGTAAACACGGAGATATCGGTGTACACCACCTCCTGCTTTAGACATCATCATCATCATCATCTACCTAGCCTTTTCTTGTTGATGTCGGCTTCCAGTCTAACCCGATGCAGCTTAAGACCAGTATTCAACATGGAGTGACTGCTTATCTGACCTCCACAACCCAGTTAGTACTGAGTTATACGACACCACTATGTAAGACTGATTGAAAAACGTTTTAGACTTCGGTTAAAAAAAAAACGACGGTAACTGTCGAGAAGGTATTCCTATGTTTTCATTTTACTTGTTATTACATAGCATAATCAGCCATAATTTCCCACTGTTGGGACACAGGCCTAAGAGACTTCTAGGCAAGGGAGAGTGGGGTATAATCCAAAACGCGAGCCTAATGCTGGTATGTTGGATGTCGCATTTCTACAAATTTTCTAAACTAGAATGTACTTGTTTCCGCGCTTTGCTTTCTTTAACCATTTTCGGAGCAGTGGTGATAAAATAAACGACTCAAATTGCTGGAACACTCACAAACCACTTCTTACTCTGACAACCCTTACCGTGGAACCCTCGCAAATCACCCCGGCAGGTGGCAACCCTACCGTTGGCCCAGATTATCGCCGGATAGAAGTTGCCGATTCTTTATTTGCCGATTTGTTAGACGTCCGTATCTGCGCGTCTGCTACGAATGGCTGCCCGCGAATCGGGCTGAGGAATTATAATGCGGTTTTTTGTGGATTTTGCTATTAAGAGGGTCTTTTTTCGATGATTTGGGATTGCTTGTCAGCACTGAATCGTTAGACGAGTTTACCTGATATAAGTTTTGAAATACAAAACGTGGTGCTACGTCGTAGCGCATCTGCTACGAATGCCACGAAAAGCGTACGTGACGGTGACGCGAGATTCATGTTTTTTGTTCACCCAAAAACCATGACAAGTGCAAATGAAACCTATGTTCTATGGCTCAATTAGCGTTTATTGATAGTTCATATTTTATATCTTCAACACTCAAACCAAAGATAATACAAACAATCTTTCGAAAGTGCATAACCTACGCATACTCAGCCTATAATGTTCCCACTGCTGGGACACACACGCCTCCTCTCTAAGAGAGGGGTCGGGTCATGCCCATAAGCCACAATCCACAACGCGAGCCCTGTGCGCGCCGAAGAAATGATTAAACTGTCTCGATATTGCCCCCAATTTCCCAAAATTCTTCCACGACACCATAACACCCCATAATCCCCACGCCACCTTCAAAGATTATAGCCACCATGAACAATAAAAGATTTTAATATAACAAACAATAAACAAACAGGGGTTGTAAACATTTGCAACACCAATAAATGGTTATGGCTATCACCATAGCGCCGTGGTGATTTGACTACGAGCTTTACGGGTTTAATTTACGTCCCCACCATGGGGTATTATGTAAATGGGGGTAATGGAAAACGATATGGGGTTCTTATTCTGTGGTTGATTTTTTGAAAATCACGGTTTAGTGGTGCTACACAAACTACTCGCCTGTTCCACTGCTGGGCATATTGTATGTAAACAGACTCTTGACAAGATCATCAACCAAGCATTCTGTACATGAAACTAAATAACTTCGTAAAATAAAAGGCCAGTATAAGAGGGAATACTTTGAGGAAATATTTAAGTATAAAACCCCGCATTGATGGTATACAGGGTGTAAACCACCTCATCACAAAGCCGTTAACCAAGCATTCTGTACATCAAACTAAGTAACTTTACGCAAAAAGTATTGCTGGGAAACAACGTTTTTTTTTGAGGTTATAAATCATGTTTTGTGGAAGAACTCAATGTACCGCACTTAAAACATTATGCTGATGGATGGATTGAAAAGTACGGGGGTCGTGGAGGTGTTAAAAGTTAAAATCTTACAAAAAAAAACTTGTATTTTAAAAAAAACTTGTCGAAAAGTTGTAAGTTTGACCCCCCATATCTCCGTTACTAGAAGGTTCCCAGGTATGGTGTAGAACAAAAAAATGATCGCAATGATGGGGAAAATAAGTGCCTTTGGATGGATGATTTAATAGTATGGGGGTCGTTGAGGTGTTCAAAGTAAAAATCTAATAAAACTTCTTTAAAAAAAAACACAAATTTTAACTTTGACCCCCAATATCTTCCTAACTAGGAGGTTCCCAGGTATGGTGTAGAACAAAAAAATATCTCAATGACGGGGAGAAAAAGTGCCTTTCGGCTTCGTTAAGAGTTTTTTACAACCTTTATAGAGTAATGTTCGCATTGTCTCCACATAATTCCATATAAACATGTCTAGAGCCACTCATTTTCATTTCATTTTTGACATGACATCGTCCAATAAATTGATGAACCGCTGCACGCATGAAAAAGTGTCCCGTTACGCTCTTTGTAACGTTACGATCGGAGCGTATGTATGAATAATTTCATCAATGTTTTGTTATGACGGTGTTTTCTCTCTTGTGTTATCACTTATTTTTGAGTAATTGGCTACTGTGTAAGTCCAAGACCGTAACCCCTTTTATACCTAAATGCTTTACACAGAAGCTATTGGTGAACCTATATTAATAAATATCTTCTTCTTCTATATTATAAAAATGAAACCCGTTTTCCGTTGTCACGACATAGCATGAGAACGGCTTGACCGATTTGGCTGATTCTTTTTTGTTGTCTTTGTTATTGTCAGGAGAAGGTTCTTATGAAAAAAAAATGTAGTAGTAGGTAGGTAGGTAATAGTAGGTAGCTTTTTCCCTCTTATGTGACGCAGACGAAGTTGCGTGGGTCAGCTAGTAAATAAATAAATAAACAGTAATTATAATTATTCGGTTTTGGGCGCCGAATCATCGACCCAAACATTTGAGTAGCACCCCTTAATATTGCAGACACATTCATTCATACTTCATTTGGCCTTCTTATTTTTATCTTTATTGTGTTTTTTTTTTGTGTATTTAGCGCTTAAATTGCACCAAAAGACACAGTAGGTACTTCTGTTAAAGATATAATGGTGTGATAAGGTGAACAAGTTATTTTATTGCTTTTATTGCCTTAGATAAGTCTCTCTTAGCTCCTAATTAGTCAGTTTATGTCCAGAAAACAGCTTTTATTGTACCTTACCGTGGTTTATTTGAATTTGTTAAGATGCCGTTTGGTCGTACGAATGCTTTCTCTAATGCATATTGATAGAAGAGGATTATACATTACATATTTAATTTATTAAGCTCGCCATTTTACTTAAGCCATATTTCATTTTATTTATATGTTTTTATTTTTATTTTGTGTGCAATAAAGAATAAGAATCTTCTGACATTTTCATGAAAACCAACACCCTCTTGCAATATTTAAAGACCGATTTCATTAAACTATTCTAAACCATCCAAGCTCTCAATTACTTAACAATACAAGATTGCCCTCAGCTATTCTAGCAATTCTATTTTCAATCCCCACTTCATAATTCAACCCCTCACAAACTCACTTCCAGCTTATCGAGCATTCTGACACTTCCTATCTGCACCTCACAAATCAGATTGCAGGTGTCCGATCATTGATAAACACAAACACTAGGGCAAGTCAGGCCCACCGTGGCCTTGGACAGATATCGACGGAACTAGGCCACACTGATATGTCCCACATATGCATATACGTCTGTCCCAATATTTCGCGATCATTGTCATTCGCCATTTTATTTTTGTTCGGCCAAGTAGTTTGACATATCTTCTTTTTTTTTTCTTGTTTATTTTTCGGCTCTGTGGCACCCAGTGTTTGTGTTCGGAAATTGAATTTATTGTGGACTTTAGTGATGTGTCAAGGTTTGCCCCTTTGTGTGTATCGGTATTAGTGTTGTTCGGAGTTTAAATTGGTATATTTTTAGGAGCTACTCATATTTTTCTTATCTTCTTAAGTGAAAGCAAATATTGACGTAATTTTATCTTTTGCTTGTTTTGGAAGATTAGCTTTCTAAATATTAGGTGTATGTTTGATCGTTTTTCTATGTTGTCTTTAATCTTCTTCAATTAAATCCTTTTTTATCAGAACTTCATGAAAACAGGCGCTCTTTTAATCTCCTGTCAAGAGATTTTCCTAATCCAGCTACCCTTTTCTGTGTTATTGAATTTTATTTTTAAACATAACATCCGGCTTGTATTTCCCCGAAGGGTACGGTGGGGGGTACCTGTACAACCCCACCTCTGCCCTACTCCCCTGTTTTTTTCAACATGTCGTGGTTAAGGTAGAATCGCCAGGGTAATTCAATTTTCTTTCATTTTTTACCATTTGCCGATCAGTGTTGGGCTGTATGTTGAATACAATATGGTTGGCGACCGCAACACGTATGTATTTACAGACGACTTAAGCTTTGTAAAACCGTATTTGTTACGTTTTTTAATCATATTTAACCTGACATTGAACTACAAAATTGCTTAAAACGTATGTCAGCGGACCTAAATTCCATCAAAATTATTTTTTCCCTTTATAAACTAGTCGGCTATGGTATACCAGTTTGGCACGAAATCAAATCAGATAGGCTCTGTATGTGTAGGTGACCGAGCGGATTGCTCACAGCCATTTGACGTACCGTGCAAATCCGAGCTATTTTTATCAAACTACCCTCCGCTTTTAAATAAAATTCTATAAATGTTTTTGTTGCATGTTTGATATGGGTAACAGTATGGCGTCAGTGGTTTGTTTGCACGGAAATACAAAGCGTTTGTGTTGTTGGTCTGAATAACATGAACTGTTTTGAGAGCAAAATGGTTTTGATACATTGAGAAAAAATTTAAAATACATGAGGTCCTGGGTTCAATTCCCAGGTCGGTTGGCTAAAATATTATTTGGTTTTTCCATTATTTTCCAATAACAGCCACGGGGTCTAGATTTGTGCCGGTCGATACCGCTCGCTTCCTATTACATATTACTCAAAATCAAAGCATTTATTTCAAGTAGGACACACAGGCACTTTTGAATTGTCGAAACAAAGACGAAAATTAAATGTAGCTACTGTACTGTAGTTGCCCATTACCTAGCGTAGATCTCTATGGAGAAGACATCTACTTATACGTTACTGGCGAAATATCGGTGTACTATTATTTACACCGCTGCCTAAATAGCTCTTAGCCTACATAAACGACTGCGCTCCCACCCAACAAAAATAATACAATTCAAATATGGACTTTATCTATTCCTCTTTAGATATACGTTACATTGGCATTGACGGCGGTAGGTCCGCCGACAGCGAGCTATCTGCTAATTTATGTTGTCAATGTAAATTATAACTTAAGGATGAAAACTTAAAGCCCATTTTTTGAATTATATTCTTTACTATTCGGAGATTACAAGCGTGATGTTATGTTAAGTTAATCAATATGGTACCAGAACTGTTATTTTAATCTTTGCTCAATTAAAGCGTGAATTCAACAGTCTTGTCTATTTACTCCTCATTGCTGATTGATAGCTTTTGTTTTCTACTTTTTCAGTCTTGACACTTTTTGAAATTAATAAACAAGAATTAGGAAATGAATTATCTCCCTTTATAAAAGATAATGTCTCACCTTTATCAATCTCATGGAAAACTCCGGAATCATTCGAATTGTGGCAACCGTTTAATTAAATTTAAAATTTGACCGGCCGGATCTACCCTACCTCCTATAATGTTTATTAAAACCCACATCAAGACTCTTCCTTTATAGGAACTACAGCCCTTTTTAAGGTTCCGCCATTATTACTATTACGGACATCTGACTTTACATGCTTATCTACAGGGGGTTCCAACGGTTCCCACCGGAACTGTGTCCCATCCGCATAGTTTGATTGTGCTATTTAAGTACTGTATACAACCTACATGGTTTCCTATTACCTGGTTGAAACCTCTTTTCTACTTCCTTTTAGAAACCGTACCTTGGTGTACAAAATTACTAACGGAAAAAATATGAGGTGCTCATGTAATAAACATTAGTTAATAAAGTTCTCTGTGATGCGTTAAAAACTTTTTAATTTTAAAACAAAAATGGTGCACCAAAAGGACCAAGACTGTTTATTAGAACTCTTTAATTTATTGTGTGCGCAAAAAGGCCCAGTGCAAAATAGGAGGAAGCAAATAAAAGAAGGTAAGATGGCTCCATTTTCGAATTTCTATTTCGGAAACTTTCGGATTTACGATCTTACACGGACATATTTATTATTATGGAAGTTTTTAAGTTCTTATTTCGAATTTATAGTTAGAATTTCCGGACATGCATAAAACGTAGTGTTGTGAAATGTGATATCGAGTATGACATACTTTATTACGAGTATGCATTCGGAGTATCGATATGTCAACATGACATTCGGAAATTCGACGCGCAGGTTAATTGAAGTCGTGCTGGTGTCATTCGGTCTCAGATGTCATGTTACATCCAAATTGGGAGTGACAACGCATCGGGCACGTGCCATCCCGCTCGACACGCCCCGATTCGACGGCTGCTGATATTATCACATATTTCATACGATTCCCTATCATCATGGCGAAATTGGGAGCGGGATTTCCTTATTCCCTTTCTTTATTCTACGTTCCGCGTCGTAAATTGTTGGGATTGTTGCCAATATGCATTTATATTTCAATGAAGAATCGTGCGAACGCATGTAGTAGCTAGTTTATGTAAATATCAAGATGACTTAACGTTCAAGTGTTAATATTAGGGCTCAGTGCGTGTTAATTTGTAATCAACATCGTTATCTTTCAGTGTCAGGTGTAGGCGTACACAAATTAGAAAATATACGACACAAGTACCGATATATCATGTGTGACCTACTTTGTGTAAGTACATTAACAACTTATCACGATGTATTTACGTATAATATCGGCCTTTCTCTGAAAACTCCCCGTTTCGAATACGCAACGAGCTTTAATACGCGGAAATACGAAAAGAGCATTTCATTTATTTCGTTTACCTGAAGCGACTGGCCACGTTATTTTAAAACAAAACACTGAAATCACTTATTTAAATTATTTTCAGTTTTATTTATATTCTGACAGCAGTGGTAAATTACTTTCCATATTTATTCAGAATCACCGTAGTTTCCAACTGTATTTCCTCACTGGATATCGTAGTAAATTGGGCGGTTTTATGGATAACATTTATTTATTCAAGATTTAACCAAAATTAGGGTGTCTGTTGATACCGTAGATAAGAGTGTTGCGAAAATAATCACTTTTTTAATACATGGCCAACAAACAGGTACTATCAGCTGTTTCACCTAATTGTTGTGGGTGAGGCTTATCAGAGCGATAGGCGAGACGACGCTCAGTTGATAACAGCTAAACAGTCGCCGGTCGCGCGTCCCCGAGTATATCTACTCGCCGGTTTTAAAAAAAAAACAAAGTAAATCCGTAAAAAAATATTTGCACGGCAAATACGCGCCTAAACGGCAACACAGCACTCGAAATTGGAACAATATTTAAACACAACGCTAGTGATGTGACGATGTCAATTGATTATATCGATGAATTGACATAACGATGAAAATGAACACATTTTGGAGTGAGTTTCTGACCGCGGCGGCGAATCACCCGTTTCCATCGATGCCAATTGATTTGCTGTCACCTTTCGATCTGCAATCAAATGAAGAGTGTTAGTATTTTATACAATTATACATGTTATTCTAGCTTTGCGTCCATTGTACGATAGCGAAAACCTTTGTTTGATAAAGCTCGTGTACTTTCACAATAGGTACGAATAGTTGCATGACCGCTGAACGAAAACATTTCATGTTTATGACAAATCTTGTTTTTACACGGAAATTCTACGGTATCTTTTCTGTCTCTTGACGACCGGTTTTTTCAATAATTCTTTATCTTATTTAATCGAATGTTGTTTACAAAAATCGTACATATTATCTTGATCTAGTTCTATAAAAACAGATGCACTCATTTATTTCAGTACACAATATCTTCACGCCTGTACTTTCCTGAAAGGTCAGGCAGGGGGTGTGCTTTAGTATACGCATATTTCGCCAGTTATTGTGAAGTTCCTAATATTTCAATGTACAGCAAAGTATTTAATATAACCTCTCACTGTACGAGGATATTAAACATTAGTAAACAACGTACTCATCATCATCATCAGCCTTTAATATTCCCACTGCTGGGACAGGCCTCCTCTATCAGAGGGAATGTGCTATAATCCACCACGCGGGCCCAGTGCGGATTGGTAGATGTCACATGTCTTCGAATTTTTGGTTCTAGGACATGCCGTACATCGTTTACAACGTACTGTGTCCCATATATTTACCTATCATACAAATTTATATCACCATAACACCACAGCAAAACAGAATAATCAATCATAGCTTTCGTAATTGGCGCCATTAAGTTGGAACAATTTTAATGAGCGAAATCCCCTATTTAAAAATAATTTGAACCAAATCAATCCTCAGGAATAAATTACCCGGTTCTAAATCCCCTTCGCTGTGCTAATAAACATTTCACTTGTGCACGTGCACGATGCATGTGTAATCCAATTAAAACATTCCCGCTATTTCCAAATTAGAATTTAGTATTTGTTTGTGCAGTCTCATTTTGTTACTTCGGAACTTGAGAACCTAGTTTAGTGAAGTTAAGGTTGTAGTGAATTTTATCGATAAAATTTGTTAACCTAGAATTAGAAAATGTTTTTGTTTTATTTATTGAATAGTACCTAGTGTTTTGTTTATAGCACGTGGTCTGCCCTCATGTGTTTAATGTATGAGCTTATGTATTTTTGGTATAAAGTAAACAGTGAATCCGTAAATAATAAAAAAGAGCTCGATAAATAATCATAGCCTCTACGATCAATGTTCATGTAAAATCTCGCTTGCCTAGGTTGGTCTGTGGATGGGTGACCAACTGACAACCCATTACATACCGAGTTTTCTTCGTGGCTCGAAAACCACATTTAACCGCTTGTCCCAGTTATCATTTGTTGGTCTTTGACAGTTGTTACAGGAAGTCAGTGGCTCGAAAGTCTCATAACCAGTCTTACCAAAGAGTATCGTATTACTCAGTACTAACTGGGTGTTGGAGGTCAGATAGGCAGTCGCTCCATGTAAAATACTGTTATCCAGCTGCATCCAGTTAGACTGGAAGCCGACCCCAACATAGTTGGGAAAAGGCTAGGCTAGATGATGTATCCGTGAAGAATAACACAAAAAAAATTACGGATATCAAAATCAGCAAATAAAATTAAAAGAAAGGAAACCATTTCGATAAAGATGTAATCTTTCCCCTGACTAATACAATAAGTAGAATTGAAGTGTTTTGTTATTCAGTATATAAAGGGATGATTATTGGTATTTACGTACTTTAAACAATCGGTATCGTATAATACAGTGACTGTGTTGTGGAGGTCTTCCGATAAACTGGAATCTGGCTCGAACATAGCATAGCATGTAATAAATAACATAAAAGTAACAATACACACTAAGCAACAAGGCTTGGACACCAGATATTTGAAATAATACATAGATACTTTTTTGTTTGTAAATACATACTTATTATACATATAAACATCCATGACTTGGAATCAAACGTCCACGCTCATCGCACAAACATTTGCTTCTACCGGGATTCAGACCCGGGACCTAAGAACGCAGGGCAGCCTCACAACCGCTATGCCATTCGGGTCGTCAAAATTAGTGTCGTTGTCAAAAAAAACATATGTGCTTATGTGCTTAACCCTAAACTCGGCCACGCGAACCCCGCTCACTAACTTAACCATATACGTTCATCAAGCGTGCAGGTGTCAAGGCATGCAGCACAAGATGGAAGGTGGGTAGGTCCGTGAAGAGACGCAACATACGCTCTTGTCAGATCAGAGTTATCCGTGGTCCCCCCTCCCCCCATCTATATAAGGTGTTAAAAAATTAACTGCAAGAATTTCGTGTACGTACTCGGTATCAATAAACAAACGTATACCAAAAAAAAAAAATTTTTTTTCAAGCATTTTTAGTTTTTACATAAAAAAAAACATTGCCAATACAAAGTCTGAAAAATGAGATGGGAAAGTTAAAATCAGCTGTCTACATTTGCGCTGTCGCAGGGGTGAACGACTACGCGCCCGGCACCCTTCACGGCGCAGTCACAGTACAGTCAAGTGCGCATATTCAATCATTTTGTGCGCAGTGAAAATATCCATATCTTTGAAACGGATCGTTACTTATATAAAATTTTTTCGTGATTATTTTTTATTTGTGATACCAAACAACTCCTCAAGTTTCGTGCAGTTAATTTTTTAACACCTTATATAAAGGGTGTAAAAATACTTAACAAAGCTGAAAGGCACTTCTTCTCCCCATCTTTGCGATATTTTTTTTTCCAGACCATACCTGGGAAACTTCTGGTTACGGAGAAATGGGGTTCAATGTATGAAATTTATTTTAAACACCTCCACGACCACGACCCGTACACTATTCAATTCATCCACCAGCACAATGTGTTGAGGAGTGCATTACATTGAGTTTTCAAATCACCCCAATAAAAAAAGTCAATTCCCAGCAATAATTTTTGCGTAGATTTGCTTAGTTTGATGTATAGAATGCTTGGTTGACGGCTTTGTGAAGAGATTACAACCTATAGATTGACCTGGGTTCGAAGTCTGTTAAGAGGTTTCCAAGTTTATTCATAAAATAACACAAAATAGACAGGCTGTCATTTTCACATTAACATGCTGAACTGCAGCACTTAAACAATTTGACATAAAGCAATGCCATTTACAAATTGAATTTGCGAAAAATAAATGCCGCATTCAATTTAGTGAGCGTTTATCAAATTTGATTCATCTGACGTCTGATATACAGATTAACGGATGTGTGACGTCAATTAAAATGAACAAATATGAAATTGGTTTTGTTTTTTGTTATGAACAAATATATTATGGAAACTGTATAATATATTTAAAGCGAATTTCACCGATGTAACTGAACGCGATCAACACGACTTAACCAAAGTTATCAATGATGACACCAACCGCTTTTTCATTTCAAGTATAGTTCGCACGTATAGAGGCGGAAATGATTAGTAATAAAAATAATCACCAGATTCTAATCTCCATATGTTATCTAAAATTAGACGTTTATGCAAATTTTTATTATTTTCATTTGAAAAAGTTTTTCAGCGGTTTTTCAATTTATCGATTAGTTTACCTAACCCATATGTCCCATCCCTAACTAGCACACCTAAAACCTGAAACCAGGAACGAAAACATTTAAATTACTCTAAAGGAGTGTTCCCAAAACTTCAAAGCAAATTAAACCAGTCTGCTCCCAAATTAATGACAAACTCGTACTCGTAAGTACAGTAAGTTTGCAAGATCGTGTGTGCTCCCTGACCAAAGGAACAGAACAACAGGGAACAACTGTCCTAAACAAACTGTTGTTCGCAACAAGAATGTGTCCCATCCCTAATTACGGACAGAGACGGTTCTATAATGTTGCCAAGTTATTTGTCTTTTTTAAATTAAACCGCTAATTTTGTGGTTGGCAAAGTAAAACAAGAAAAATATTACTCCTACGGATTAGAGATATAAATAATTAAATTAGGATCTAATTAAGATTCAGTTTTTAACCTTGCTTAAATGCATTCGTTTAATATCGCATTCAATTATTAAGTCATGTTACGGTCAACCGCTTTTGCATTTAAAACCAATGAAAATCATCTTCAGAACCGTTCTGATTGTTTTAAACTAACAAAATCGTTTATCCAACTTCCCCAATCTATATATAGATATCTCTTTGATCACTCAACCTAAGAATGTCTTAATTAAATCTAAATTTGAAACACAAAAGCTCCACCCTATGGATTATTAAATTGGCATGCACGAGTGGTTTCATTGTTTTTTTTTTATGACAAAGGGACGCGACCTTCACTTGCAATATATTCTTCGTATAGGTAATAAACCGTTGCGCAAACTCAATGAGTTATCGCGAACGCTATCGCTTCGATTGCTTTATCTTTGAATGCGAGATAATAGACGCCATGACGCCCACGCAACACACCTGATCTTCACAAAAAGCAACACCATCTATCAGTGCCATTTTCCACATAGATGAACACTCTCGCCTCGCGCCATCTCGTATATCTTATCGATACAAGAAATATCGATACATCGGCGAAATCACGCGCATCAATGAACATTTTCTATTGGATAGTGATGTCCCTTATCTAATCTAAATGTAGTTATAGCAATACTATCGGTACGAATCGAACGTGTTTCAGTGTTGCATTTGAATTTGTAAATATTAATGTGATAATGTTTTGTGTTTTTGTGTGGTGTGTCTGTAAAGTGACCTGGTTTTGTGGTAGTGTTGTGTTAGTGTAGCTAGTCGACATGAGGATGCCGTCTGTGTCGTGGTCTCAGACGGCTGAGTGCATGCGTGAGTGCGCGTGGCAGACATTATACTGCGGCTTAAGCGTTTGTGAGAGATTCGCCGCGGCTCAGACCTTGCTATCTCAGCCGTATCCGCGTTTAGATGTTGTGATTTCAGCCCCTTCATATGCCGCACACCGTTAGTACCTTTTTAAATTACATTCAATTTAGCCTCTTGAATAATTTTGTTCACAGATATAATTCCTGATACAATTATGATATCAGTGAGTTTCATCTACATACCTTCATTGTGTTGTAACGAATATGCGCACCGCAAAATTGTGAATATTAATGTGCAACATTGTCATGCAGCCGCAGCCGGGTTGACAAAACAGAAACGCCAATAGTTTTATTACTACATGACGGTATTCAAAACCGAGCGTGTTTTGTTTTGATTTAGCCGAGTTATAGATTTATACGTTTTGGTATTTGTACATCACTATTGTGCTTTTTGATTTGTTGTTTTAAATTCTGTTCAACACAGATATAGAATTCATATCTGTGCTGTTGAAATTCCTTATATATAAATGAGAATGGTTGTCACTTTATTAATATAATAAATATTCTTATCATATCTACGAATGTCTGTACCTACTCCCGCCCGCCTGTCTGACTTTGATAACTCCAATCGTCTACGTTCCCTTGTTCACATTCCCTAAAAGTTTTAAATTTATAGCTTCAAAAGCTTGAAATAAAAGCTATAACATAACATAAACATTCAAGCGACGTCGCGTTTCAGTGAAACAGTCAAAGCAAATCCAGGTGCTTATGAATATCACCGGGTGTGAACAATTAAGGGAAGTTTATGCGAACCAACTTTAGTGATTCATGCAAAACTTGACATGTTGGTAAACAAGGAATATAATATGTTATCAGAAGTTTATTCTTTTATCATCAAAGTTTTAATTGGCGATTAGGCTGTTGGATGGTGCGTCCACGAAAAACAAAAAATAGTTATTGGTTTGGGCGAACTGGACAAGTTCCGTCAAAACTGGAAGAAGGACGCGCTGGTTCGCGAGAAATGGGAGGAGTGGAGAGAGGGCTTTGCCCAGGAGTGGGACAGACAAGGCTAGGAAAAAAAATGACATGGATTCTCGTGTTGCCATTATTATCTGTTAAATATTCTTATGTGTGTGAGAGGAGCTCGTGGCCAAATAATAACAGCCGCTCGGGTCGATCTTAAGGTTAGGCCATGCTTGCCTAGGTTGGTCTGTGGATGGGTGACCACCCTTACATACCGAGTCTCCTCCGTGCCTCGGAAAGCAGCCCAGCGTTTTTCCAACTGTGTTGGGGTCGGCTTCCAATCTAACCGGATGCAGCTGAATACCAGTATTTTACATGGAGCGACTGTCTATCTGACCTCCACAACCCAGTTAGTACTGGGTAATAAATACGATACCACTTGAATGGTGTCAGACTTTTTGGGCCACTGACTACCTGTAACGACTGTTAAAGATGGACAAATAACAGCCGGGACCAACAGCTTAACGTGCTTCCCGAGGCACGGAGGAAACTCGGTATGTAAGGGTGGTCACCCATCCACAGACCAGCCTAGGCAAGCATGGCTTAACATACAGATCGACCCGAGTGGCTGATATAATTTAGCCACGAGCTCCTCCAACAACAACTCTATCAACGTTTAAAAGTTTCAATTATCACCCACAACACAACCAAGTACTCGTAAATCTCATATAAAATTAATTAAAATTTCCAACATTTTCGATGATGTGTCGTGTCATTAGTTTTCACAACCCAGTTCTACCTCATTTGTTAAATACACGCCCGGTTAACTGCCTTTTATCCGGTTAAAAATTAACCGGTTTATTTAACTTAACTGTTTAATTGTACGGAACGGTTGTTGGTTTAAAAGATATTTCAGTGTGATTGAACTGAATTGCTGTTAATTGCAAGTTTAATTATGGGGAGGTGTGTTAATTAATGTTGGTGTGTAAATTAGCGGCTAGCAAGCTTGGTTTTTTTCAGTGTTGCTTATTTTGCTTCAGTAAAAATTCCTACTAGTGCAGTGACACAATTTAACACAATATTGCGGTGATATCCTAGTGGTATGAACGTAGGACTGCGAAGTCCGTAGGTCTTAAGGCGATTACATGACTTAAACGCGAGTTTTATAATTACTCAAAGTTTATAAGAATAAGAATAATTTATTTAAAAAGAAGGTATTACAAAAGTATACATTTAAGTGCAGTAGAGTTATTTTTAACAATTGTATAATTAGTGCTTATAATTAAACTACAATTACAATAATATATAACAGTTGCTGCCTTTGCTGGTAACGAAATTCTCAAATACAAATGTTAGGTAGCAACCAACCTGATCTAGGTTTATTTAAACCTGTGTTTCAGGCCATCACTTTATATGATCTACTGCTAAAAACAAGACCAGTAAAATATATGATATTCTTCAGGATATATGCTAGCATGATAGTGTTTTGAAAACATAATACAATTAATTTGACTCAATAAATAAAAATCATGAACTTATCTCTAAAAATATCTTTCAAACTAAAAAAAAACATACTAATATGCATGCGATCATTCTAATTGTTTGGCAAATAATTCTACAAGCAATATATTAGCATGATAGGGTTTTAGTTTTTTTAATCCAATCAATAGTTTTTTTGTAAATCGATCGAAACCACTCATTTCGCGCTATTTGGCCCGCAGTGACTGACGTAACAACCACTTTGTAGTGCAAGCTGATTAGAACTTTATTCTAACAGCATTTCAAACGAAGTTTTAACCATCGAAAATAGAGTTGCTAATTTAGGTCGTCTAATCGCCTTAAGTTCGAACCCAAGAAACGCACCTCTGATTTTACTGATTCATGTGCGTAATGTATGGATAGACGACAATAAAAATTTAATTAGTCCGTCAGTTAGAATAACAAAAAATATTTGTCCCATATTTTTTCTTTTGTTACGCAAAACAAAATTAACGAATAAAATTTCGACAAAACTTTTTGAAAGTTTCAATACGTCACGCATCGGTATAATTGAAAGCGAATTGACGTTATGAGCAGGGACTCGCGAGTTTTGATGCGTTTTAAAAAATACGTCTCTATACTCCAACTGACAGACTAAATAAATTTGTAATTTTTTGATACTGTCGTCATGGCTATTATTACTTTCGAAAACATCTTGAGGAACCCAGCATACCTGGGTGATATTTCTTGAGGGCATGTAATGGCTTTACATGCCGTCAAGAAATATCTGTTATAGTAGTTATAGAAATAGCTGTTTAAAACACATTTTTGTATGGGAACATGTCACAGTGACAGATGTTTTTAGATAATCAGACTGTTATCTTTTCGGTGAACATGGACCTAATTGCCAGTCACCCTATTTACCTAGATTCTAGGTTTCTAGATTCTTCATTCACGACGTAAGAATCTAACCTAACTCAAAGTCTCTTACCATTTTACTAAGTAAATAAACCGAAAAATTAAATTAAAATTCCCTAATCATCTTCCATTAAATTTTAAGCCTTCCAATAACAAGTTTTGCGTCAAAATGTCGTTTTTAAACGGATTATGACGATGAGCTCTAGATGAGTTTTATCCTTATTTAATCTACCAATTTCCTCTCCTCAAAATGGCTTAACTTCTGAAGATTATTACACTGAAGCATAAGCATTAAAGTAATTGATATTATCATGTATTATTACGAATGATATGGTCTGTAATTTTCATCAAAATCACAAAGTTTGGTCGTACATTTCTACAATATCTAAGCTCAATATGGTCGATTTTTAACTTCTGTTGGTTTAAATATTTCCCCTTGAATTGGAAAACATAACACAAAATAATTTAGTCTGTATTTTATTTAGATAAAAATATATCGCATTTAAAATAAAACGCATACAAAACAAAGTGCTCCAGATTTTATGTTTCGGCGTTGTCTAAAGTAATTGAATTGATACCGTTATCATACCTTTTAATAAAGTAGTCCTTCTGCCTCTCTCTATCTAATTTATCACAATACCTACTAACATCTAAATATAGATACAATAACGGCAAGGAATTTCGCATAGTTAGAATTGTCGTAGCTCGTAGCACTTCTCGTAGACGCCTACGAACGCTACGGCTACGATATTTCGTAGCAGTCGCTACGAAATAGTTTCCTGTTTAATTTCGTGACTTATGGGGTGTTTTATTGTTTGTGTCTTCTTATTAAAATGACTTCGTAAGTTAGTTGTTGACAATATATATGTTTGAAGCTTTCGAGTTAATAAGAATCTGTTACCAACAACATTATAACAAATTTATAATAATATTATGGACGATCACATATTTTGTGAATGGAGAATGTTTATAAATCATCAATCAGCCGAAAGACGTCCACTGCTGGAAATAGGCCTTCCCCAAGTGTCGCCACTTTGAACGGTCCCTTGCGACTCGCATCCAACAGATTACCGCAACCTTCACCAGGTCATCGGTCCACCTAGTGGGTGGTCTTCCAACGCATCGCCTTCCGGTTCGCGGTCGCCACTCCAGAACTCAGAACTTTTAGGCCCCATCGGCCATCCGTTCTGTAAGCAATGTGCCCTGCCCACTGCCACTTAAGTTTGGCAATTCTTCGGTCTACGTCGGTGACCTTGGTTTTCATGCGGATGTCTTTCATTTTTGATTCGATCACGCAAGGACATTCCGAGCATAGCCCTCTCCATTGCACTTTGGGTGACTTGAAGCCTTCTGATCATGGACCACGTTTCTGTCCAGTATGTAATCACACGTTTATAAATCTATACTAATATTATAAAGCAGAAGAGTTTGTTTGTTTGGTTGAACGCGCTAATCTCAGGAACTACCTGCTCGAATTGAAAAAATATTTTTGTGTTGGATAGTCCATTTATCGAGGAAGGCTTTAGGTTATATAACATTACGCTACGACTATTAGGAGCGGAGCAGGAATGAAAAATGTTGCAAAAACGGGGATGTCTTTTTCCTTTCGTTTTTTTTTCTCTTATGTGACGCAGACGAAGTTTCGTGGGTCAGCTAGTATCCAAATAAAAACAGTTGTAAAAACGGCAGTTACCTATTAACAGCAACACACATTCAACTCCCGTAGGCTTTGCTCCAGTGACTCTTTTCCAAACTATTCAAAGTATTGGTGATACATCACGCCGGCTGCGCGGGGAGCTTGCCAAATTGCCATTGGGACAACTTTGCCAATAACAAGTTATGAGCACAGCTTGCTTATTTCACGATACGTTTTTATTTTTTTATTTTGATGTGTTTCTGATTAGTAGAGCTCAAAGTCATAAACTTCATTTTTTTATGGCAGTTGGGTAATAATTACACTTATATATGTCACCGTAAAATTGTCAAACACGTTAGATTGAAAAATAACTAGAGAGATTGTTAACTCTCAAAATATTGTCAAACGAACATACTACTTACAATAAAACGCATTATTTTTTGGTAGATTATAATCTATCGAAGTTGAACCGTAATAATTATTGTGAAATGCATTAGGTAAATTATCCAATATCTGTTTAATGTGTTGAATCAGGACCTTGAATTTTATACACCTAACAGAGACTATACACTTCAGTATCTGGTATACATTTCCACTTGCAACCGTTCCTGAGAAAATCGTTAGTGGCACACGGACAGACGGAGAAGAGAGTGAATGGAGATGAGTGGACCCTTACAAAGGGTCCCTTTTTTATCTTTTGAGGTGCGGAACTCTAAAAATAAACACAAAAGTTGTCATTGAACCGTCTCACGTTACCAAGAGTTAATCTTCAGATGTCAACCCTAAAGAAACTGAGTCTTGTTCCATTATTGAGTGAGAAAGTTTGTGCACCCTTGTGCCAATGTTTGTGCTTAACTATCAACTTGTTGAGACGTGTGATGATGGGCTTTGATCTGGATGTCAAAATTTCTACTTTGTTTTATTTTGAGTAACTTGGAAACGACATTTTATCAGAGCTTCATTTTTAATGAAGAAGTGTTGAATTCAGTCAGAAGTTTCATACCATCCATTTAAATTGTTGAAATTATTTTAAATATTTTACTTCGACATTTTATCAGGGTAAATACTGCTTCATTTTTAAAGAAAAATTGTTGAGTTCAGTCAGAAATTCCGTACCACCTATTTATATTGTTTATATTGTATTAAATATTTTATTTTTATTGAGTTTGCAACGTACAGTAATAAATATAAAGATCAAACCTTTCTCGATACCAATAGTACTGGGAATAGTTTTAATTGAACACAGGCGGATACTATTTCTCTAGCAACAAAATACAATTTATTTATTTGAGAATTCTAAATACAGGATTCCGGGGTTGCGGGACTGTTCGAAAGAGTTACCGTGGCCCCGGAACATAAAGAGCGAGGAAGGAACATGGATGGGTTTAAGTCAATAAAAGTCTGACACTCCCTCCCGCTCCGCTCAGAGTGGGAGAAGTCATTTGATGATTTCCCATCCGAAAAAAAAGAGGACCTACCGAATCGGAGGGTAGTATTTTTAATTAAAATTTAATTTTACTTGTATTATCATAAATTGCTCGATAAAATCAAACAGTTTTCGCCCGAACACCAAACCCATCAAATGCAGGACAGGTATACCTATACCCAGTAAACAAAGTACCTAATTTAGCCCCCCCTGGTCCCCAGCGATAACCACTAACCTAACCAACCAAGAGTTACCCAAAGAAAACTTGTTAAAAGTAAATCTATTAAGCCAAAGAGTATTTAGCCCCCCTAAGTGTTGCCACACACGAAAACGGAATCGTTCTGTTTTTATTGAAAAGTTTTTTTTTATGGCAACTGGTAGCTGATGTTATTGGTTCTTCACGTGTGCTTTGAGGGTTTGTTTACGGAAAACGGCTTTATCTATATATATAAAAATGAAACCCGTTTTCCGTTGTCACGACATAGCATGAAAACGGCTTGACCGATTTGGCTGATTCTTTTTTTGTTGTGTTTGGTATTGTCAGGAGAAGGTTCTTATGAAAAAAAAATGTAGCAGTAGGTAGGTAAGTAGTAGTAGTAGGTAGGTAGTAGTAGGTAGGTAGTAGTAGGTAGGTAGTAGTAGGTAGGTAGGTAGTAGTAGGTAGGTAGTAGTAGGTAGGTAGTAGTAGGTAGGTAGTAGTAGGTAGATAGTAGTAGGTAGGTAGGTAGTAGAAGGTAGGTAGTAGTAGGTAGGGAGTAGTAGGTAGGTAGTAGTAGGTAGCTTTTTCCCACTTATGTGACGCAGACGAAGTTGCGTGGGTCAGCTAGTTGAAAATAAAAGTAAAAATAAAAGTTTTTGTTCTTCAATTAAGATATAGAAGAGACATTGAAAAGCAAATAAAAGGTGTAAAACACCTCTTTACGAAGCCGAAAGGCACTTGTTCTCCCCGTCATTACGATACTTTTTTTGTTTTACACCATACCTGGGAACCTTCTAGTTACGGAGATATAGGGGGTCAAAGTTACAACTTTATGACAAGTTTTTTTAAAACAAGTTTTTGGTGTGTAAGATTTTTAATTTAATCACCTCTACAACCCCCTTACTACTCAATCCATATGACAGCACAATGTTTTGAGTGCGTTACATTGAGTTCTACCACAAAATACGATTTTTCACCCTAAAAAAAAGTCGTTTCCCAGCAATAATGTTTGCGAAAAGTGACTTAGTTTGATGTACAGAATGCTTGGTTGACAGCTTCGTGATGAGGTAGTTTACACCCTGTGTTCACGCGCTTGCGTGGGTTTTAGGTCTTCTTCAATGAAACAAGACTGAATAATAAATAAACTGATGTATTGATTGGAATTAGATTCTCACAATAATGTCGCTGGACCCGTTACAGAAATATGCGTTGGATTGTTAGCGGCCCTCGTGGCCAAGTGAACGATTCTTAGCGGAGCCCTGTGCTCCCGCTCGCGCGACGCCGCTGCCGCCCCGCTGTCCATTGGCTCGGCTGAGGTGGCGTGATCGCGGCGCGCAGCCATTGGCCCGCGCGCAAGACGGCGCGCGATCGGCGCACCCATTGGCTGCGCGCTCGGTGACGCGGTGCTCCACGTCACCCGGCAGTGTTGCCAGGCGGCGGAGGCCGGAACATACTCCCGGGGGTTGAAGCATTCAACCATGCTGCTCTCCGAGGAGGGGGCACATCGTGCGGACCGCACGAGTGACCGTCCCCTTGGTGGTGGCGATGTCAGCCACCCGACTGACCCCGTCTGGGCCAGGGTGTAGGCGCGTGACGCGCCCTAAGCGCCACTGGAGTGGCGGCAGGTTTGCCTCGCGCAGCAGCACGAGGTCGCCAAGGCAGATGCCTCGCTGCTGGGTCCTCCACTGGGACCGCTGCTGCATTTCGGCCAGGAACTCCTTCTGCCACCTGGACCAGAACTGTTGGCGGATTTTCTCTATGAGCTCGTAGCGGTTGGGTCGCAGTACTGTGATGGGTGGCGATGGGACGGCGGTCAATGGCCTGCCCACTAAGAAGTGCCCTGGGGTTAGCGGAGAGGGGTCATTTGGATCAGACGAGAGGGGAGAGAGGGGGCGGGAGTTCAGTATGGCCTCAATCTGTGAAAACAGTGTAGCCAGCTCTTCAAATGTCAAACAGGCCTCCCCAGCTACTCGTTTTAGATGGTATTTAGAGGATTTGATCCCCGCCTCCCATATTCCTCCGAAATGAGGCGAATATGTAGGCCCAAACACAAAACGGATTCCCTCGTTCGCCGAGTAATTGAAGACCGACTCTTGGCTCTTCTGCAACATCCTACCCAGCTCATTGCATGCCCCTATGAAATTCCGACCATTATCGCAATAGATAGCATAGGGTTTACCTCTCCTAGCCACAAATCTACGCAGGCACAGAATGAAGGCTTCAGAAGTGAGGTATTGACACTGAAAATCTACCGTTAGCTAGGCGTTTAGTATTTTCAACAAAGTGCCTTTCACAAAAATGTTCATCTGGCGAACGAGAAAATTGTTCAGAATAACCTTCTTCAATTTCCCAAAACCTTTTTAGGCAATCCTGTAATTCTTGACTAAAACTGCAAGTTATCTTGAGGGATTTTAGGCTATCTTGCCCGGTAGGGCCGGACACTAACCAACCTAGCTTGGTGTCTTGTAAGGCAGGTTTATTTTTACCTAAGCGTATGTGATTTGAATTCACAATAGACCAATATACGTCAGCACCTAACAGAATGTCTATCTGAGAAGGTTTATAGAAAGTGGGGTCTGCTAGCCTAATTTCCTTTGGTATACTGAGTTGCTGAACGTTGACCTGCATGTTTGGCAACGTACCTATAATGTTTGGTATAACAAGACATTCAATTGGAATACAGAAATTGCTTACACGCGATTTTATCTTAATGTTTACCCTTTCGGAAATATTGGAGGTTGAATTATTTATTCCAGAGACATAAGTTGGACGTGATGTGTCACTGACTAAGTCAAGTTTTTGTTTCATCACGCTGGATATGAAGGACATCTGGCTGCCTGTATCTAGCAATGCTCGTGCCTGGTACACTTCACCAGTTCGCTTATTAACTAGGTCTACTAGAGCCGTGCCTAACAGCACTTGACCTGCCGCTGCAACTGATAATGACACCGGTGAGTTAGATGGCTCTGTCGAGTCTAAGACAGCACCAGTGACCTTTGGCTCATTCCTATGTGCTAACGAATGGTGTTTCTTCTTACAGACACGGCACATAGGCCTAAGTTTGCACTGGAATGAATTATGACCACCCTTAAGGCAATTTTTACATAATTTTAACCTATTGATTTCAGATAACCTATCTTCAATGTCCATATTTTTAAATTTGGAACAGTCATGTAACTGGTGGGTATCACTACACACATGGCACTTTGTAGGTACACCTGGTTCACTAGAAGCAGCGAATGCCTTATTAGTTCTAGGCTCCTTATGGCTGCTGAACCTTCGGTCACTTCGATCAGTATTAACCATGCTTGCAAAATGCATAGTTTCTAATATGTCGGCACGACTTCTTAGGAACCTTGTAAAGTTATCTAGTTTATGATAATCGGGTAATGGAGACCTATACTCTTCCCACTTAGCATAAGTGACAGAGTCTAACTTGGAAGCTACAATGAAGAGGACTAGTGAGTCCCATTGGTCAGTCGGCTGACCTAGTGTATTCAGCGCTCTCAAATTTTTCAACATATGGTCTACTAAGTACCTTAATGCCTTGTAGGATTCCTTACTACATTTTTCAACAGTTACTAATGCCTTAAGATGGTTATTTATCAGTATATTTTTATTATCATACCGTTCACACAGTAGTTCCCATGCTAGTTTGTAGTTAGTCGAGGTAAACTCTATGGATTTGATTACCCCCTTAGCACTCCCGTCCAAAGCTGATCTTAAATAATGGAATTTATTGATCTCGGGAATTGAATTATTACAGTTAATAACAGAATCAAACGTATCCTTAAATTCCAACCAGGCTAATAGGTTTCCATCAAACTTTGGAAGGTGTATGGTAGGCAATTTCACTCCATTAAATGCATGAGAACAATTACTTTGCGGGTGAGAACAAGTGCTTTGTTCTTCGATACTATTGGCCTTATTGACCGGTGACGGGGTAGCCTCAATCAATTCTTGAGCTACAGAGATAGCCGAGTAAAATTGACGCTCTGTGGCCTCTCTTTCGTCTAATTGTTCATCTACATCGGAACATAATGATTCTATTTCAGATTGTAACTCATCAAAAGTTTTGAATAAGCCTTGAAAAGTGGCCAATCTTAATGAAAGCTCTCTAGCTTGTACACTTTTAATATCACTAGACTTCAAGGTTTGTATAGTACCTAGATAGTCTAAGAATTTAGTTAGCCTACCTTTAATAGTGCCACGTTTTTTAATCAACTCTTTAATTTTGACCTTCAGGTCGGCATCTGCGTTGGCCATGATGCTATTGTTGTATAATAACTATACGTAAGCCCGACCTAACGCAATGCAATGAGCCGAATAAAATGTGCAGGGAACCTGACAATCTTAGGCGCCGCTCCAACACGTGGTCACGGGCACGATTACCCGCGCCGCTCGCAGCGTCGCGTCGGCCGCCGCTGCGATGTAACAGGCGCGCCGAGGGAATCCGCTGTGCCGCCTGGACCGGAACAGTTGCCGTATGGCCGGAACTCTGAAACAGTCAGCCGGATTGCTGGTTCACCTAGCAAGGATGCGAGCGTGGGAGTGTGGGGCTAGCTCACGCGCATGCGTGACTAGCTAAGCATAGGCAATTATTTAGCCTAGAAAATGAAATGAGTCGCACGACTCGAATGACAACTCGCGTTGAACAAAGGAAAACTATTAGGTTATGCGTAGCGTGGATGCTGCTCGTAAGAAATTTATCTTAAGAGGGTTCGTGCAGCGAACATGCTAATAAAGGGAATGAGCAAGGACCCTGCCCTCTAGCGTTTAGCTTGGCATCACCCGGCCTGCACCCACGTGCAATTTAACCTGGAAATTTGGCAAATTATAGCCTCCTGACAATTGGCAAGCAAGCTGCCACTGCCTTCACAGCGCGAGGACACACAGGAATCGAAATTAGGCGAGGAATAAAGAAAGGATCAGGGCATACTCTCCTGGGCTAGACCTTCGGTTGACGTTTCGCCGTCCTCACCGGGCTCCCGGAGCAGCTCGTCAGTCTTCTTCCGCTCGCTCGACCCTTACGCAGCCCTGCTGGATGGATGGCGGGCTGCGGCACTTGTCCACGGGGCGCTGCTCGACGATTCTCGAAATCTCGACGAATTTGTAGTTTACGACGATGTAACGGGTCCTGTCACGGTCGCCACTTGTTCACGCGCTTGCGTGGGTTTTAGGTCTTCTTCAATGAAACAAGACTGAATAATAAATAAACTGATGTATTGATTGGAATTAGATTCTCACAATAATGTCGCTGGACCCGTTACAAAAATATGCGTTGGATTGTTAGCGGCCCTCGTGGCCAAGTGAACGATTCTTAGCGGAGCCCTGTGCTCCCGCTCGCGCGACGCCGCTGCCGCCCCGCTGTCCATTGGCTCGGCTGAGGTGGCGTGATCGCGGCGCGCAGCCATTGGCCCGCGCGCAAGACGGCGCGCGATCGGCGCACCCATTGGCTGCGCGCTCGGTGACGCGGTGCTCCACGTCACCCGGCAGTGTTGCCAGGCGGCGGAGGCCGGAACACCCTGTATAAGTATGTGGACTAAAAATACCAATAATTTTTATTCAGAGTTCTTCCGGTCTTGACACCGTTATAGCGTTATACCGTCAGCAAGTTAATCAATCTATTTACTTCCCCCTCCAGTACTTCTGATGTTATCAGCTGGCATGTACGAAGCCTTATTCTTTGTTTTTCTAACGGTACAAATAATAAAACCGTAGCAGTTTTCTTATCTTGCACGAAAGTTTATATTGAGATAGTTAAGGGACGCTTCCGGGATTTAAGACTGAAAAAACTATGATTATAAAAACTGTTATATGTAACTAAATAAGCTATTGTTTGTTCTTCTTTGGTCAACAACATCTGCCTAGCCTTTTCCCAACTATGTTGTGGTCGGCTTCCAGTCTTACTGGATGCAGCTGAATACCTGTATTTTACGTAGAGCGACTGCCTAACAGACCTCCACAACCTAGTTTGTACTGGGTAATGTGATACCCCTTGGTAAGACTGGTTAGATTTAAATTTAAACTAGGATCCTGCAAGAAAATTATCAGCACTGGTTTAAATTTAAGTTGGGTAAACGTAAAAACAATAAAACGAAAAAAAAGCGAAGCTACAGTCACAGACACAAGGCATAATAACTTGAAAAAGTACTGTATTTGCCCATTTCCTAGTGTAGATCTCTACATCTACCTAATTACTTCATTTCCTAGAAAGGCCAGTCTTGAAATGAATACTGTGAACAAATCTGCATTGTTAAGCAAACAATATAATTTCTTAGTTAATTCTGTCACAGAAAGATGATGATGGCTTAATGAATTTCTTAGTGGCACCTAGTCTAGTCTTAAGTGGCACCTAATTTAATGTCTAATTATTATAGCACTGTTGGATTAACAACTTTAGCTACTGAGCAGAGTGGTGAACATCCAGCAGTGCGGTTTCATTTGCACACACAAAAACGGGGACCCTTGGTGCTTTTGGTCTTGCAAGACAACCCTTTGTAGGTATAATCAAGCACACAAGAAATATTGGTCTGACAAAGGGGACATATCCAGCTAAAACAATATTTATGTGAAAATCTAGTATCTTTGTTAAGACCTTGAACCGCACAATCAACCGTATATAAACATAAAAACAGGTGAAACTGAGTTGTCTTTGGTCTCGCAGAAAATCCTACTCACACAAGAAACTGTGTTCTATTGAAGGGTACAGACAAAATATATGTATATAGTCTCTAGAAATACAAACGTCACAATGCCTATGTATCTGGTTAGTGTCTTTGGTAATTTGCAAGAAATTGTGACCCCCTCCAAGCGTAGGTAGACAAAACATATCCGTATTAGTACCGAATCTTCACATTCAGAAACTACGTGACGTGTAGTTTAGACGTTTATTACATATTTTATCATTTGAAGACTCAATACTGCCTACTGCTAATAGACGCTGAATATTTTTATTAAACACACGAATGATCCGGCTCGAAGAACCATTTGTTTTTTTAATAGCACTACAGCTTAAAGTATTTCATTCCAATGGCGAAATACATAACAAAACATTGTTTGCAAGAAGAAAAAAACAAATCTAGTGTTGAGATTGTGTTGAGAAAAATAAATACTTTCTCTACACAAGTATTTACAGCAGCAAATACACATTCAGTAATAACAAACAGTACACATTCAGTAATAACAGACAGGCTGCCATTGCAAACTTTAATTTTAGCTTGTTTCAGTGTTTCAATGGACGTACACACTCTTCCGTTCCGCCTGTTTCTTTTTATTTAATTTGTTATTTACATTCGTTTTGTTTATTTAAATGGGAAGCGAGATTTCATTCTTTTTATACGTGTTCGGGGATTTTCTGTTGAAAAGTTCCGATTTTATGATTGTTATCGTTTGAATGTAATCTTTAAAAAAATACGTTTCTAGTCTTTAACAAAGAAATAAACCTAAAAGTTCAAATATCTATCATTGATTTTCAAAGGTTTTTTTTCTGTAAAAAGTGGTTCTAAGAGAAATACATAATATTTTAGATAAGGACAGACATACCGAAACCAACTCCTGGAGTCCTTTAAAATCCAAATTAAGGTATACACATTATCTCAACATAGAATGCTCCTTTTAGCAAGTAAAATATAATACTTCGTAATATTAAATAATTATGTTAACGCCTGCGCCTAAGTTTAAAGTAACAAACTTATGCTATGACAATGTACGGTAAAGTTAGCGTAACGAGGTGTATGGCGGAAATGGCTTAGAAGCGTCCTACACCAGCCTGGCCACAGTATCGATATAAAGGTAAAGAAGATCCACTTCAACTTGCTTGCTTGCTTGCGCATTTCGACATTTAAAAACTCCTTCCTTCCTTATCGTGTGGTTAGTTGCCTAACCTGGTGTTAGAGTTTTTATGTCGCCCATGGGCCTCTGACTTGAAAAGTCCTGGCATAAAAATACCAGTTATTTTTAATTGGGTAGAGGACAAACAAAAATGTAATTAAAAAATATTTGACCCGTATTTTTTCTTTTGTTACGTAAATCAAAATTGTCGAAGATACGACGCTTTTAAAATTACCAATACGTCACGCCTAGGTATAATTCTTGCCTAGTTTTGATGTCACGAGCGCAATGCGTTTTATCTTTGTCAATATTCATTGATTTACAAAAACAAAAAATACGTGTCCATTATTTTTAGTAACCTAACTGACGGACTTATTAGATTTGTAATTTTTTGATACTGTCGTCATGCCTATTCTTGGTCTATTTGACTTAATGGCAACTTTAAAAAAAAGACGTGTGGCACTCGGAGACTGCCGCGGTAAAGCTATTTGCATAGCATTTTATCAACTTATGCAATTATAATTATTTATTTTTTATTTTTCCGCTTGTTGCTGGCTCGGGGACCAAACAAATTATAATTGCATAAGCTGATAAAAAATGGTTACAAAGAAGTTCTAACATCAAATGTATACAACCTACAACTCCTAGTTACGGCAATATATTAAAAAGAAAACTAGCTTGTCATTGTCATTATCTGACATGGGGTGACATGTGGTGTTAGGTCATTTTCGTTACGGAATTTCTGGATTCGATCTTCACGCTCAAGGCCCGCGATAGAAGCTATGCAATAGCTTAAAAACTCCTGGAGCAGAAAACTAATTAAAAAATGAATTGCCATAGACTTATTTCAAGAATTACATAACATCACGTCTGTAATCCCTCGAGGGTTAGGTAGAGGTGTATCTAACAGTACACCCACATTTCGACAGTTGTGTTAAAGTAATAGGGGGCAAGCTATAGCCAACAATTGCGTTAATATTTGCTAGCTGTAGTTGTTTTGAGAGTATTTAGCCCATAACTCATTCATGCCAAGAATCTTTGCTCAAAATAAGCCTTCTATTTCTCATTACACACTACTTACCTCATAAATATACAATTCTAATTCCTAGCCTCTAAGCGTAAGGAAATCGAACTATAGGCTGAATTCACCGATATTATGTAAAGTACACAATTACGACTCGTTAGTTACTGTTACGCTGGCGAGCCTTGTGTTGTATGTGGGCGATGTAAATAATTTCTGAGCGAGTTCATGTATGGCCCAGTCGTGAAGATCCGGGCTCTCGTGGTTCAGGTCCCTGGTTCGATCCCTAGCTTTTTGGGTAATTTATTTCATCATCTGTCAAAAGTGACCTCACACTTTTCTTCGCGATTTTGCTTTCAAAATCGCGAAGGAAATTGTGAGGAAACCGAGGAGGGAGTGTCAGACTTTTACTGACTAAAACCCATCCATGCTCCTTCCTTGCCTTTTATGTTCCGGGGCCACGGTATTTTTTTCGAACAGTCCCGCAGCCCCGGAACCATATCCTACAACCAAAAATACGAAAATTTGTGACATGGGCCCGCGTGGTAGATAATTAGCACTTCTTACAGACTAATGGCTATATTACCTTTTACAGGCTCTTTTTCTGGCTTTCAGGAGTTACAGTGGTTTGGGAACAGTTTGGTGGACTTGTCCCAATTACCTTTTAGACTTTCATCAATTTGTATATGAAAATGATGCTCAAAATAGCATACAAAATATTCAAATACACATACTCTCGTCCTTGGCTCGACCTTGACTGAATACGCCTGAAAATGGCCTGAAACACAGCACATGTAAGTTGCAGGAGCAATAGCGTGAATATTTGATGGCCCTGTCTTGTGGCTGCCTTGCTCTCATTTATTCATCCTGTATATACCGACCTGGATGGTGTTGTGAACTTTGGCTGTCGAAATGAGCGCGGCTATGTTGTTGCCTTTGTATTTATGTAGTATTTTAATGTTAAATTAATGGAAAAAGGAAAAGTGAATTTCAGCGAGTAATTTACTCTTAAAAACGGTGAAGGAAAACATCGTGAGGAAACCGGCATGTCCTAGAACCAAAAATTCGAGCGATTCAAATCCCCCCCCCTCCCTCCGGCTTTGGAAAAAGATAGGCAGATGCTAGGCTTAATAATTTTAAGAAAACATTTGGTTGTATCACCATCTTTCGATAACGGTACTGGCCGCGACTGGTTTCAATTAACCTTATGTTTAGAGCAAGGACATCCTAAATGTTTATCTAAGTGGTCGATCTTCAAAGTTTAAACTATGGCTTACTGATGTTAAAACAACTAACAAACTGATACAAGACCAATCCACTTGTAATTTAGACAACAATCCTTGATAAAGTACCGTCTGGTCAGCCCGTTTATCAAGCAGTTCACTCTTGTCTTGTCATAAGGAACAAGCTATAGACAAGGTGGTGGCGACAATACGACAATAAATGAAATGAAAAGACTGGTACTATGATTTCATAGGAATATTTTAAACTATGAAATAAATCGTAATCGAAATTAATAAATGAATGAAATAAATAGCATAAAACGGCTAACGAAAAAAATCCTAGGTATAATTTGCAGTAATTCGCATATAGAAATAAAATGTAAGGAACGAATTTGGCAAAGGGTAAACTTCTAAAGGGCGACTTGGCAACACGTGTTTAGCTTTACAATTAATGGGGGTCGTTCACCAAAAAAATAAAAATTATGTGAAAATGGTTTCACAAATGTTAAACTGTCTATGTCACTGTAATAGTGCGGGTGACCAGCTGCCATGGCCCTCCTGGAACACTCTAAGCCGACTTAGAAGCCAGGTGGGCCGCTGCAGGTTCAACCTGATCTGGTGGGGGTATTCCGATAAAGCTGAGTGCGACTGCGGAGCCTCATATCAAACCATGGCCCACCTCCTGACCTGCTCTTTGTGTAACTCCACCTCCACTTTAAGAGACCTGTCTGAAGCCACCACCAACGCCGTCGCGTCAACGTGGCTGAGTTCTAGTCGAAACAAATTTCAATAAATAACAATGGGAATCATCGCTGTGATCTCTGTCCTGCCTAGGCTTTTCCCAACTATGTTGGGGTCGGCTTCCACTCTACCCGGATGCAGCTGAATACCAGTATTTTACATGGAGCGACTGCCTCCACAACCCAGTTTAACACTGGGCAATACGATACCACTTGGTAAGTTTGGTTGTCAGACTTTTTGGGCCACGACACGACAAATGACAGCCGGGACCAACAGCTTAACGTGCTTTCCGAGGCACGGAGGAAACTCGGTACGTAGTGTAATACGTGGGGTGGTCACCCATCCACATACCAACCTAGGCAAGCACGGCTTAATCTAAAGATCGGCCTGAGCGGCTGTTATTATTTAGCCACGAAGTCCTCTCGTACGCAACATTACATTCATTAGAATTGTTCGCTTTGGCAGAGGGTGGACCTGTTGTCTTATATTTCGCTTCAGCCAATCAGAAGTGCGAGTCAGGCAAAGCGGTTAAGCCTAGTTCTGAGATATTTCCGTTGAGTAGTAACTTAGTTTGCGAGGCCGAGTTAAAGCCGTGTTTCTAACATCAATAAGTAGTAGGAGGCTTATAGTTACTTTAGTTGTAACATAAAAAGGTTTCAGAAGTATTTTATTTTTAACGTACGCTTACTTTGTGTTACTAGAGATGAAGAATACAAAAGAAAGTATTTCATTCTTGACACTTTTTGAAATAGTTATAGTAATTTTTAGGTTTCGGAAGTTATAAAAGCAAAATATGTGTAATCCATTTCTTCCGTTAGTTTTTAGACACTGGAGAACCTCAAACAATGCAAAGACCAACTGAATCTTTAATCTACGCCCATTAATTAAATATCTAACTTACTCAGGAAGATCTATCGCTACAAACGTTCAGTATCATTCCTGAAGTATTAGTGAATTGTATTACATCTGGTGTACCCCAGTGTTGGTATATACAGGCTGGTTCTCTCTTCAAAGTTCGAGTGAAACGGTCTCATTTAGGCTAGCGTACTCCTGCCTCTAGGCCGTATCATCGGCTGCATCATAATTATATAAAAAAACATTGAGTGATGCCAAACCAACAGGTAAATTCATCATGTGTAAACTGCTTCCGAAAAAAAAAATGTAAACCACATACCCTGTGTGTGGCAGATGTTTGTAAAATTATTTTCTTTCTCTATTTTTCGAAAGTCTATTGCTTATTGACATTATTGTTAATATTTTCGAAACTAAGAAAGATTTGCGTAATAAGTGAGCTAAATTAAACTGATCTGTTATTTTTTCCAAATATCCTGCGACAAATGCACTTTTCTCTCATTACAATGACAAACCCAGCTTTCCTAGCGCCGTCCAAGGCAATACGTCAGTGGCTCTAAAGTTAAAACACGACAAATTCCCTCCTATTGTCCGATGAAAACAATTGAAACGCCGCGAGTAATTGTTTTGTACAAAGAAATCGAATTGAAGTGAAAACACCACAATAGTAGTCCCGTCAAGTGGGTCCAGCGTTGGGGAGTGTTTTTCTTTCTTTCTCTCTCTTTCCTTCTCTTATTTTCTTTCTTTCTGTAACCAACGAGATTGGTTTTGACGCCGGCCAGACGCTCTGTCCTTTGTCTCTATATTTTTTTACGTTGCTGGCTAATTTATTTAGTAAATTAAATTGCATCAAGTACATTTTGTTTGTTGAGTTTTTGACGTGGAAATTAGTGAACTTTATTTAGTGCAGTCGGGATTACTCTCAAAGCTTTTGTGGGTTGATGTAATAAAGCTGAGGAGCATTCAATTAATTAAAAACAATAGGTTTTTTTCTCGTTTATTTCCTTGTTTGCTTGTGCCTAATTACTTTTTCTTTTAAATAAGTATAAGTACTTCAAAGTAACGCTTTTTAACGTAAATGATGTGTCTTAAACAAGTTAATTAAGAGGAATTTTCAATTAAAAATATAACAGACAATATTTGGAAATACTTAATTAAAAAAACTGCGATCAAGGAATGATCAAATTCTTTTGTGAAGATTATTTTTATAGATAAACACGCTTTTTCTGGCGGCTTGAGGGCCTATGAGGGCTCATGGCCGGCGAATTTTTTTCCAAGGGAACATAAATAGATTGTATCATTTCATTAATCATTGGCATTTCTGAGCAGCGGTGGCCCAGTGGTGGCGGCCCCGACTTACGAACAATAAGTCGTGGGTTCGAACCCAGACAGGCGCATTACTTTGTGTAATTTATTTCATCACCGCTGCTCTCAAAACCGTGAAGGAAAACATCGTGAGGAAACCGGCATGTCCTAGAACCAAAAATTCGAAGACATGTGACATCTACCAATCCGCACTGGGCCCACGTGGTAGATTATAGCCCATTCCCTCTCATTGAGAGGAGGCCGTGTCCCAGCAGTGGGAACATAGGCTGATAATGATGATGATGATTTCATTCATATCGGTTCACCTGTTACGCGTGAAATCATAACAAAGAGACCGAGTTATTTTCTACTTTCTTAAATAAACTGAACTTTGTTGTCAGACAACAGTTCACAGTTTTGTTATTATCTTATTTATATCAACTGAAGCACTATGAGTTGGAAATAGATTAAACATGGAAAATTGAAGTGATAAATATGCCTAACGTTATAATGAATCATTATTGTTGATAGACTATATAGTGCATTATAAAACATATGAATACGGGTATTTATCGCGAATTTACCTTTAATTTAATCCCGACGTTTCGACCGGATTGCATCAGCCGTGGTGGGGAGACTGAAGTATTGGAGGTACCGCGACAGCAAAGTGAAGGCGTTTATTCAACTACACTACTTCATATGTTTTGTAATGTGTTCTGATCGTGAAAGTTTAAAAAAGACAATGACTATTTAGTGTAAAGGAGTCCTAGGTACTTCAAAGTGCGTACGCGTAAGGACCAAAATAAACTAAAGATGATCACTGCATACTTTCTAGTGAAAATACATCGCAGAAGGGTTCTCACAATTAATCTATACTAATAGAAGAGGAATGATTTGTATTTTTGCACATAACGAATTAACTTAAAAACTACTGGACCGATTTGAAATATTCTTTCATCAATGGATAGCTACATTATCAGCGAGTAACATAAGCTACATTTTATCCCCGTACTCCTACGGGAAAGGGTACAAACCGGGTGAAACCGCGTGACGTCCGCTAGTTCGAAATAAGTTAGTTTGTCTTGCCAAGAGGTTTCACATTATTCAGTAACTAAGTTGTGGAGGTCAGATAGGCAGTCGCTCCATGTAAAATACTGGTATTCAGCTGCATCCGGTTGGACCGGAAGCCGAGCCCAATCTAGTTAGGACAAGGCTAGGCAGATGATGCAGGTTGTAAGGCGAAACTTGTCGAAGTAATAAAATGTCATACCTTATACTAGTGTCTGGTGAATACTGTTTATTAGCCCCCGACGCAAAAACGACGGGGTGTTGGATGGATGATGGTTAATCTTTCACTTGAACGGACTTGGATGAAATTTAGGACACAGTTCATGTTCGTACACTCATAGTTTACAACCTGAAGTACCTACTGCCTGGATAAAAAGTATCTTGTACTTTTTATCCCCGGCAGTACTTTCACAGTTTTTATGCCTTGTTACTGGGACTATTTAGTTTATATTTTTTTAAATGTATACGATAAGATGTTGAAATGAATCAAGGAGATAATAATTTGGTGAAACACTTTTCTCATTTTTGCTGTACTAGCTGAAAAAACACAAAAACAAAAGAAAATCAAATTAATCTAATTCCCCTAATTAGATTAATTTGATTTTCTTTTGTTTTTCTGCTTTTTCGTCGGCCACATTTCATTGGTGTCTTTGTTTCGACAATTCAAAAGTGTCCGTAACTAGCCTGCTTGAAATAAAAGCTTTGATTTTGATGAATTGATTCTCTTTTTAAATTTTGTTGAATCTCTCAAAATTGAAAGACATAAGTGAACCGTCTTACCATGAATCTTCACCACATTGTATTCTCCTGTCCACAAAATGGATAAATTTAAAGTCCCAGTGTACTTGCTTACCGAAACTTGGTGCAGTGTTGCCAAGTTAAAGTGTGTAGTGAGATACGAAGTTTAATAATAAAGTAGTGTTACTTGTCTTCAAAGTTTCCGTGGTGATTTATGAAGGAGTGTGGCGTTGTAGTTGGAATATTTAGATGTAGGGACGCTCGTGTGGTCGGTTGGAAAAGGATTGCTATGTCTTCTTATTTGAAAGATAATGTAATGTCTCGGAAGATTTGAGTGTGGGTATAAGAGTAGAGGGAAAACGCCACAAATAGAGACTACTGGATATCTTTGGAGGAGGCCATTACCTTCAAATAGAGGGGTTCACGCAAATTAAAATAATAATAATAATTTCTAATTAAATCATAATAATAATAATACGATAATAATTAATTTGAGTAAAAATAATTTAAAATTGTTTAAAATTTACATTTCAATGCATGATGATTTATTTTTTATAAGTTTACCAATTGATTAATTATATTATTTGTACACTATAAATTGTATAATACTGATAATTTGTAATAAGGTACTAGTTAATTATTTGGTGTGAAATAAAAGGCATTTTATTTTATTTATTATAAGAGTAGAGAAAGACCAAATAAACGATGGATAGACTGTATAAAGTATGATATAGCAAGAAAAGAGGTGTCTGGTGAGATGACGATATTGAGAATTCTGGAAGAAGAAGACTTGCTATAGACGCCCCCAGATGAATTAGGATAAGGCCAAGAGAATTATAATAAAACTAGCTTCTGCCCGCGACTTCGTTCGCGTGGATTTCCCGCTTGCAACATTTCTTATTACTGCTCCGCTCCTATTGGTCATAGCAGAGTATATAGCCTATAGCCTTCCTCGACAAATGGACTATCTAACGCAAAAATATTTTTTCAATTCGAGCTGGTAGTTTCTGAGATTAGCGCGTTCAATCAACCAAACAAACTCTTCTGCTAGTAAGTATAGAAAAAAAAATAGTAAAAAGTTTTATTTAAAATGGGATTGCAAAGTTTACAAAATATGTTGCATTCATATAAAGATGAATGTATTGTCTTAGAGTTGAAAATGATGTGTTGTGTGACTTTAGTAACCCAGCCGTTTTCTTATTCATCTGGACGTAACGGGAAAGTTACGTTCTTATTAATTTTTTGACGTACTGGCAGACTACATTCCAATTTGAAGAGTTCTTTTAATGACTTTAAGTACCGAAAAATAAATTAACTGGTACTGAATTAGTCAAATACGAGCACAGGTATAAGTATTGCCACAATTTTTTTTAAACTTAAGCTACATACGATCAAACCTGTTAGTAGAAGTTCCAACCATACCGCCGGTTACACCGTTTAAGGCGCTCAGACTAGCTAAATTAGCAACTCTATTTGTGGTGGTTCAAACTTCCTTTGAAATGCTGTTAGAATAAAGTTCTTATCAGCTTGCACTACAAAGTGGTTGTTACGTCAGCCACTGCGGGCCAAATAGCGCGAAATGAGTAGTTTCGATCGATTTACAAAAAAAGTATTGATTGGATTAAAAAACTAAAACAGTGTCATGCATATTGCTTGTAGAATTATTTGCCAAAAAATCAGAATGATCGCATGCAAATTAGTATGTTTTTTATTGTTTGAAAGATATTTAAGTATATGAGTGTAAGTTCGTGATTTCTTTTATCGAGCTAAATTAATTGTATTATGTTTTCAAAACACTATCATGCTAGCATATATCCTGAAGAATATCATATATTTTACTGGTCTTGTTTTTAGCAGTGAATCATATACTTTTAGTAATTATAAAACTCGCGTTTAGCTCATATGATCGCCTTAATGTTAAACGGCATGCTTATGTTTAAAGCAGGCTGTAATTTTCCCACTGCTGTGGCTTCCTATCTATGAGGGAATATGTTTTAACGTATATGACTTATATTAATTCTATCTCGTTGGCTCTTCGGCTAAATATATAGATAGAATAGATAAAATATGCTATTTCTAATACATTGTAACATTGAATCATCGATAAGGCGTACTGTCTATACTAGTAAACATAATCTTATCTTGTTTTATCTTGAGTATTTCTGATCTACTAAGAATCTAGATACTAGCATTCAACCGAGGGCGTTTAAATTAAATTCTAGATTCTATTATCTAGACTAATCTTTTCTTCATGGACTTCCATTTCCATTCCCATTTTGGGCTCTATCAGAATACCTGCGCTGTGATTTTTTTTTAATGTTACAGCATCATACTGAGTATTGCTGAGGATAGGAGCCTTTTGGCCTCGTACAGGACCAATTAGATTGTTTTATATTTTTCTTGTGTTTACTTTTTTGTTTTTATAATTTCGTCTAATTGTATTTTTTTTTGTGTTATGGCCTGTTTGGATCTAATAATTTTTTGAGCAGTTCATCATGAATTAATCTTTCTTAATAATATCTAACTTACTTACCTACACATTGAATTTGTAACTGAATCCAACTTAAGAAAAAACCAAAACTAGTAACGCAAAAATAAACTGTCTCATTTTAAATACATTTCATCACCCTTATTATGTTGAGAGATACATAATAAGATTGACATGTTGATAGACATTACTTAAAAACATTTTCATCATTCATATCATATCTCATAGACACCATTATAATATCACATTTCCCCCTTCTATCTCTTATAAGTAGTCCACACTATGTCCGGATGTCCACATGACGTAACTTCCGGTGTTGTCCGCGCGGCTGTCACTGACTTTGCTCTCAGTGACATGTCCGCAGCGGATACACGGCCCATATCCGGATACTGCTATACAATACTACACAACATATAAATATCTATAACTAGACTGGGTATGATATAAAACATGATACTCGTATGTCTGAAAAATACCATCATCATATTCGGGGATCATCTGGGTATCGTATTTTACCCAGTACTAACTGGGTAGTGGAGGTCAGATAAGCAGTCGCTCCGTGTAAAAAATACTGGTATTCAGCTGCATCCAGTTAGACTGGAAACCGACCCCAACATAGTTGGGAAAAGGCTAGGCAGATGATGATGTCTGAAAAATAATCCAGGCCGATTAAATACACCTGGAATCTCCGATGGGGTTTGGGGTTGGGACAAGCCCGCCACACACGCCAAAACCACTGTAACTCCTGAAAGCCAGAATCAACAGTGGCGACCACCAGAAAAGTACCGAGACGATGAAGCTCGACGAAGTCCCAGAGAATGAATTTAACTGTCTTGGAACCCGCAACGAAATTAATCAGAAAGTATAGCGGAGGAGTAGGAAAAAACTGTAATTCAGCAACAAAGGGAGAGTTTGGGGTTACTTATAGTACAACTACTTACACTTCATCAGTTACGTCAAAGTTTCATGTAGAAGCAAGTCTGTTACCATCTTCTGGATACAAATCCTGTAATGCAATGGCTGGGGCTGAGAAATTCCTAAAGGAAAACAATCCAGCGATAAAATGTAGCTGTCAAAAATCGTAAGACGATAAGTTTTTGAAGCACGGTTCAACCAAATGGATTAACTTTAAAAGCCATAGAAAAGGGATGGCCGACAAGGAATATTTCAATTGAAACGCATAATATGACACACCTCACAAATGAAAACCCTGCCCATAAAACCCATTGTAGAAAAAACAGCAATAAATTTCAATCGAACTCCCCACGAGTCCAATTTGCAGCATGTAGGTAAGTCCTTGATGTACGAGTTTTGACGACCATCCAAAAACAAAAACACGCGAACAAGCCTCTCCGGCTTTCACGCCACACTTCGAATTTCGAATTTCACAAACATTAGGCTTCGAATTCCGAACGAGGTGTCCGAATTTCCAACCAGCCTGCTAGATTTTAGAATTCCGTAGCAAAAGGTGTCAACGGAACCCTATTACTAAAGCTCCGTTGTCCGTCCATCACAAGGCTGTATCTTTTGAACCGTAGCTTAGTAGGTAGACACTTGAAATTTTCACAGTCTGTGTTACTATGGCCAAAAAAAAAGGATTCCACAAACAAGATACTTGTTCTTTTTCCGACGTTTTTGCTCGTATTTATTTATTAATCAGTTAAAAAATAATGTAATGGTAGTAGTTATCATTTTACCGTGATACGGAATCCTTCATGAGCGAATCCAGCGCACGCCTGGCCGGTATTATTTTTCGAATATGGAGTTTGATAAAGCCGAACCTGTTTGGTGCCATCGGCTCTTTCCCGCCTCTTTATTTGGATGAAAACAAAAGGGCCTATTGTCGGATCGTCCGGTAGCCTCTCTTTTATGTGACGACAAAATTGGAACTTCATCGAAAAATGGTTTGGGCCGTTGCGGATATGAAAGATTTGATGGCAGTATGGAGTATTTCAATAATTTTTGGGCATGTTAACTTTATAGGTAGTTATTTATTACGTTACTCGCGGGAAAGGCGACCTTTCATCCTTTCGGGGATGAATTTTCAAAAAATCAATCGTGTTAGTATCCTTCGTACGTGGCTTGGGCAGTATGTCTTGATATGACTTGATTTGCCAGCGAATGAATTAATTTAAGAAGTAGAAGGTAATCAACAAGATAAAGAGTATGAATATCGATGGTTATAAGGGCTTATACACGTAGAACACTGACTGCCAGCGGCCGGCAGCCAGCGTTCTACATACTTTGCGCCGCCCCAGCGCCGATCCGTCCGTCAATTAGATTATCAATACATAATCAAAACAATAAAAAATGATCCATATTTTTTCTTTTGTTACGTAAACCATTAGTGACGAAGATACGACGCTTTTAAAATTCTCAATACGTCACGCCTTGGTATATTTTTCAGTGCATTCTGACGGCAGGATTCCTTGTCAATATTCATTTATGTACAAAAACAAAAAATACGTGTCTATTATTTTCCAATACTCTAACTGACGGACTAAATAGATTTGCATTATTTTTATACTGATCGTAATGCCTATAGTTAGAGAGCCCACGAAACTTGACCTAGTTCGATAAGAGTCCCTGATGATACGGTTAGTGTATGTTCTTAATTTACTTCTGGTTAAAGACATTTTATTTCTCATTAAGAAATTTACATTTCACTTACATGAGAACAAATTTAAACTTAAAGTATAAAATAATCCTTCGACACTCGGACTTACAAATCAACTTGACGCATTTTATTGAAAACTAGCTTTTGCCCGCGGCTTCGCTCGCGTTAAGAAGTATTATTATTAATTTGGCACAGTTTTTGCGGGTTTACTTTTTCCAGTCTTTAATTACAGTTCAATCAGTCGAAAATCTCAAAAGATTTTTACAAACTTTCATCTCTTATTTTATACCCTTAGGGGTGGAAGGAATTTATCAAAATTCTTTCTTAGGGGATGCCTACGTCATAGTAGCTTTATGTATGCAAAGTCACAGCCCGATCGGTTTAAAATTGACAAACTTTCATCCCCTATTTTATCCCCTTAGGGGTGGAATTTATCAAAATACATTTTCAAAAGATGTTTACGTCATAGTAGCTTTATGCATGCAAAGTCTCAGCCCGATCGGTTTAAAATTGACAAAGTTTCATACAAACTTTCATCCCCTATTTTATCCCCTTGGGGGTAGAATTGATCAAAATCCTTTCTTAGCGGATGCCTACGTCATAACATCTACCTGCATGTCAAATTTCAGCCCGATCCGTCCAGTGGTTTGGGCTGTGCGTTGATAGATCACTATGTCAGACAGTCAGTCGCCTTTGAGTTATATATGTTTAGAAGATTAATTTAGGTTCGTGGGTACTCCGAAAAATCTCACACTGTGCTATTATGCGTAATTACCCTGCCTTGCTTATTTACTTCGTACTTTATAAAACACAATAGTCACTTTACCTCACTGTTGTTATTCTAAGGTTACAACTACAACAACAAAAACAACAATATCTCAGCTTGTGTTAATATTCTATTTGATTGCCTCAACTCGCCACGCTGGCCGCCTCGTGTGTGCCATTAAATGTAACTGGCATACAACAAGTCACTTTATGTTGCCATTAATCTGAGGTCTATCTCGCCAGTCGGACAATTGCCAAGTACACTAACTTGGGAAATAACCTGAGGCCTGGGTTGTTGTTTAGTGTATGAGTTTATTAGATTTGTTGGTGATTTAAAGATAGGTTTTTTAGTCAATGTCGGTCGAACAAGATATTTGGTTTACATCTATACTTACTAATATTATAAAGCAGAAGAGTTTGTTTGTTTGGTTGAACGCGCTAATCTCAGGAAGTACTGGTTCAAATTGAAAAATTATTTTGTGTTGGATAGTCCATTTATCGAGGAAGGCTTTAGGCATGGGGTCTCAACTAGAACAAATTATAAATAGTCTTGAAAAAAAACAATAGATGGCAGCATAGGTAGCAGTAATGAAATTAACAATCACTAAAATGCGTTATACGGTAGATTTTGGAAGAAAAAATATTAGCAAAAATCAAAAGTTCCTTGTCTAACGCTAATCTATCTATTTACGCTCATTTATCACGTTATTTCAACAAAATAGATAAAGAAAGCCTTTTACATAATTCGTACCCGCAGATTGATAAAGTTGTCAAAAGTCAGCCATCTGTAGATCATCTTCTTTTTTAGACCTGTTTGCAGTAGATGGCGTTTTACTCAATTTGTCACATTCAATATTACCACAATCGTAACTGAATTACGTTTAGTTGTTTCATTTTAATTCAATTGAAACTTTAAAACAACATAAATGTATTACTGTTTATAGAAATTTAAAAAATCTTTTAACATTTCCAAGCTAAATAATTACATATTTTTCTCATTTTTATTAAACCCGGAACTAAATAACACGAAACGTTCTAGAAGAAGGTAGTTACTCTGTCTGTCAATGTCAATTCTTGACTCTCCATCTCATCATCCGACATCACGAGCGAAAGGGATAGACGCTGTGGTGAGCAGTAAGGAGCTAGTGCGTGTACACATATGCACTAATCTGTGTCCTGACGCTAAGTGAGACATACATGTATGCGTGATTTCATTGAAGAATTGACGTGTGATTCATGTTTGAATGACAACATGAACTCAAACAAATAGGTGTTAGAACTTAGGATTATCACTGTGTGAAACGTAATAAATATGCACCCAATTTACCGAGTTGTTATTATGAATGGTCAAGCTCCTACATTAATACTTACCTGCGACTTTGCCTACGTGACAATGAGTTCTCTTGCTAAAGTGTGAACATTATTATACGTTGAATAATGTAGGTAGATATTGTTATTATCAACAAATCATTTTATTGATTCGATTTTTTTTTTATTTGACTGTGAGGCTTGTTGTTGGTTCATCAAATAAAAAAATGTGTTATTTTGTAAACTGTTTATTGGCTGTTTATTTACAATAGCGGGCAATAGTGCGATAAGCGTTTACAATAATCTCTTAGCATACAGTTATCAACAATAGATTGTGTAACCACAGGCCGGGACTAGGCGGGTCACCAGGTAGTTGATATAGGCACTACACAAATACTTTTTGTTTGTAAATACATACTTTTCGTACATATTAACATCCATGACTCGGAAACAAAATAATGTAAGTACATGCTTATCACACAAACATTTGCTCCTACCGGGATTCGAACCCTGGGACTCTAAGAACGTAAGGCAGTCTCACTACCGCTACGCCGTTCGTATCGTCGTTTAATTAGGTTTACACGAAAAAGAAATTACGATTCAGAAAAAGTCTTAGTTGCAAGAATATTTTCTTTATTAGCATTTAAAAACTCCTTTTACTCTGCACCTGTTTTTGCGAGCGATACTTGGCCATAGGCTGGTCTTTTCGCCCATACGTTTATCCTTATTTGCCTCTGTAACACAAAAGATTATTCTGTAAGAAATCAAATCTATCCAAAATATACTACAATGCCGTAGCAAAATTACTAACTACAATTTAATTTAGTAGTACTCGTAGTCGCTCCCGCCACTCGTCGGGCCGAGTTTGTGAGTGTCGGAAGCGAGTCTATCGCAAATATTGCCAAAACTTTTTTATTCGTTCATAATAGAAAACGCCGACTTAGAAATGATCACTATCACTGCGTTTTATAAAACAAAGTCTCCGCCGCATCTGTCTTTTTGTCTGTCTGTCCGTGGTTAACTCAAAAACTGAGGCACGTATTTTCATGCGGTTTTTACAAACAGACAGAGTGAGATATGAGGAAGGTTTACACACACACAATCAATATTTCGTGATCAAGTCGTCAATAGTATCAATTTTCGGGAGCTTTCATGGCGTACACTGGCTAACCCTTGTTACATTTTACAAAAATATGTTAAAAAGACTTATAAAAAGCGAGAGAAAAGTCCGTAATAACATAATAAGTATATCTATGTATGTATAATAACAATAGGAGATATATTAAGTATATCTCCTATGATAAACTCTAAGTAACCGTTTTTATCTTAAAAATATGACCTACTTTGCCAAACCGTTTTCCGTATTAATCCTTATCCAAAATATAAGTATGTGCATTACCTTGATAATTGATTTTATATTAAAAATGGCCTTTATAGCATATCATTTAGTTGAAGTTATCACATAATTAAAATTACTCGAGACTGAAAATATCATTCTAGGCTACGAATGCGATGGCGCGATGGCGCCGCGCAGTCCAACAGTTGGACTCTATAATATAACTAGCTGATCCGCGCAACTTTGTCTGCGTCACATAAGAGAGAAAAACGAAAGGAAAAAAAATCCCCGTTTTTGCAACATTTTTCATTGCTGCTCCGCTCCTATTAGTCATAGCGTGATGTTATATAGCCTATAGCCTTCCTCGATAAATGGACTATCAAACGCAAAAAGAATTTTTCAATTCGAACCCGTAGTTCCTGAGATTAGCGCGTTCAACCAAACAAACAAACAAACTCTTCTGCTTTATAATATTAGTATAGAAGTATAGATTTTCATGATGTTATTGCGTCAAAAGTAAGTAGGTAGTTATAATTACTACCTGCTTTAAATTTTATCAAAACATGCTGCCACAAACTTTTGTCCTACACAAAAGTTTTAACGCAAATTTTATTATAAGTACCTACAGCAGCTTTAGTTGGCCCGGCTTCAGCGTTGTACATAAACAAAAGGAAGTCATTTTGTATATAAAGATGTAGGCAGTCGGTACTTTATAATTCTAAAATGCGCGTGAAACATTAGAATAGGCATGACGACAGTATCAAAAAATTGCAAATCTATTGAGTCCGTCAGTAAAAGTTTTTAAAAATAATGGACACATATTTTTTGTTTTTGTAAATCAATGAATATTCACAAAGATAAAACGCATCGAAACTCGGGAGTGGGAGCTCGTGACGTCAGAACTAGCTAAAAATTATACCTAGGCGTGACGTATTGAGAATGTTAAAAGCGTCGTATCTTCTAGAAAAATACGGGTCAAATATTTTTTTTAAACTACCTGACGCACAAATTTTTTTTTCGTCAAACCTACTGTTGATAAAAGTCACGTCATGTGCCCTCATGAATTTTACAAAGTAAAATAAAAGATTCCACTTACCCATAATTTCTTGAATTGCTGAAGATCACTTCACTGACGCAACAAGTCCAATTTTAAACGCCGCCCGTAAATCACTATCAAATCGGAATCCAAATTCCAAAGACAGGTTCAGTAAAATTAGAGACAAATTCTAAATTCAACACGAACTATCAATAGAGAAATATCGGATTCCATAGTTCAAGCCATACTCGTACCTACGATAGCAAACAAAACCACGCGCGGGCCAACACCAAGGATGTGTGCACCCACACACACGCGTTGCGTGCCTCTCGTCCTCCCCACTGACCGGGGAGCCAACTTGCAGCGAATTGCAATGCGATTTACAATTAAAACGGGCGCGCGAAATTTTCTATGCAGACCTTTGGTAATCATGAATAATCTATTGGATGTATCTGTTCAAACGAAAGTTATTTTGAAATTTTTAATAACGAATCTATCCCTGTATGGTATCCCTTTTTTCGTGTTCATACTATAAAGGGTGTAAAACACCTCTTAACGAATACGAAAGGCACTTGTTCTCCTCGTCATTCTGATCATTTTTTTGTTCTACACTATACCTGGGAACCTCCTAGTTACGGAGATATAGGGGGTCAAAGTTGCAAGATTTTTACAAGTAGGTATTTTTTTAAATACCACTTTTTATCGCATGATTCTTACTTTAAATATCTCTACGACCTCCGTACTATTCAATCCATCCACCCGCACAATGTTTTGAGTGCGTTACATTGAGTTATAAAACAAAACATGATTTATAACCTCAAAAAAAAAAGTTGTTTCCCAGCAATATTTTTTGCGGAAAGTTACTTAGTTGGATGTACAGAATGCTTGGTTAACGGCTTTGTGATGAGGTGAAATACACCCTGTATAGGTACCTACGTTACTTATTTGCGCCCAAAGATGATACGCTCATAACTTCCAAACCAATATTTCTTTCCAATTCTGCTTCCATACAGGGCTAGATATTGACAAGACCAGTTGATACAATTTTTAGATGGGAAATCAAAAGCCATCCATGTTCCTTCCTCGCCCTTTATGTTCCGGGGCCGCGGTATAATTTTCTGTTCGCAGAGTTTCAACTTTGGCCTTTTTATTTACATATATCTTACAGTCTCGAACGATATTTTCATCAACATACAAACTAGCACTGGCCTGCAAATATTGCAAAAAACGTAAGAAAATTTGAATTTCGCGGGCTACCCTTGAGCATCCACCTTAAGTAATGAAATACTCAAAAACACATGAAGCGTGAATATTGCGAACTCACTAACACAAAGGAATATGTTTCGCCGACATTTTTTGTTGTATTGTTATTATCTACTCGTCCTTGAACGCACGGCGATGGTAAGAATCTGTATAAAACAGCGCCATCTAGTAAATGGAATGCCACATAGTATTGAAACAACCCAGTATCGAGGTGAACTCCAAGATGGCGTTGTAAAACTCCAATCTGCGGCAATTATACGATACGCTGGAGCTGCCATCTGTTGATTTAATGAAGGAAAGAGTATAACCGGAGCGATAACCTGACTTAGGGAGGTGTCATTTCTTTGTATGGGATTGGGTATCTGTACGAAGTATTATAATATCTGTGCTTTAGGCTATATAACATCACGCTGCGACCATTAGGAGCGGAGCAGGAATGAAAAATGTTGCAAAAACGGGTTTTTTTTTCTCTTATGTGACGCAGACGAAGTTGCGTGGGTCAGCTAGTTTTACAATGTAATTTGTGAGTTAAACTGTAAACCAAATAGCTTGTTCGGCCGTACATACTTAAGAAGCCAAGATCGAGGTCAAGCCGGCACGAACTTTCTTTGTCCGTGCCACATTTTACCGAATCTAAACCAAACGGTATGAAATCTTCTTTCGCAATTTTTTTTTTTTTTGATTAGATTAGTAATAATAATTCCAGACACCACTAACTTACGGTGAAGTAAACATAGGTAGGGATTCATCATCAGCTGCCTAGCGTTTTTAGGATGCAGCTGAATATCAGTATTTTCCATTGAGCGACTACCTGTTTGACCTCCACAACTCAGTACTGGGTAATAAGAGAAACCCCTTTGTAAGACTGGCTTGCAGTAGGTATGCATCATCAATACTTATAAATCAAATCTACAATATTGAATAACATTCAAACGACACTAAGGGCCAGTTTCACCGGTTGCGGATAAAGTGTCGGTTAGCCTATTAGGAACTTATCTGCCAGATAAACTAACTTTTTTGGTTTCACAGGTGTCGGATAGCGATATCTGGTAGATAAAGTATTAGTTATAACCAGCCTTTATGTGGTAGATAGTATTAACTATCAGATAACTAACCGACACTTTATCCGGAACCGGTGAAACTGGCCCTAAGACTTTTTTTCTTCAAGTTCCGTAGACAAGAAACATCAAACTAATAGTCAGTGAACAAACCCCTAGACTCTAGACTCTCAAGAGAGTTCAGCAAATAATGCAAACAAACAAACAAACAAACTCTTCTGCTTTATAATATTATATAGTATAGATAAGTATGTATTTACAAACAAAAAGTATTATGTAGTATATCTGTTACTGTAAAAGCCCGAAGTGCAGTAAATCTTAAGATTTCCCAGTAAATCCTAAGTTTTACCAGCTTCAGTGGTAAATGTCCGAAATGTTCTATGATCATCGTTAATTTCGGACATGTACCAACATACACTCGGTAAATCTTAAGATTTACCCCAGAGAAGCGGTAAATGTTAAAAAAAATGACAAATCGAAACGTATCAGATAACTGTGGCGTACTCGCGAGCAGTTTGCAGCCCCCTTCAAAAGCGCGCTCGCCTCCGCGCGCTTCATTCGATCATTTTGCTCGTTTAAATACGAAATTGAATATAATAAAAGAAGAAAATGGTGAAATCAGGCATTACCTACATTTGTTACGAAGACTTGTTTAACGTTCTCGAAGAAATACACGTTACTGTTGGACACGGTGTTAGGACAAGGATCATAATGGAATCTTACCGCAAGTATAAAAATGTAACAAGACCTATTTGAGACTTTGCCAACGTTGCCTAAAGAAACAGAAGTCAAATTATAATGATGCGACTGATTATTAATAATAAATAAATGGTTAAGAAATACTCACTGTATGATAATAAAATTAAAAAAAAATAATAACATTAAAACTGTATCATCATAATTATAATTAAAACTATGTAAAGCTTTGACTGACCGATAATTAAAATAAACGATTAAGAAATAGTCATTATTTTATTCCCATAACCAACATTAACCAACCATCATTGGTAAATCTTGGCATTTCCCAAACTTTGCTGGTAAAAGCCCGAAATATTGTCTCTTTTTTATAAAATTCGGACATTTACCAACTCATGATGGTAAATCTTAGGATTTACTGGGAAATCTTAAGATTTACCGCACTTCGGGGTTTTACAGTAACATATCAACTGTCTGGTGACCACAACACAAATCTTGCTTAATGTGGCACTAGATGGCGCTGTGTGTAATGTCAAGTGATATTTATTTATTTATATTACGAGTTGATCACTGACTGTTCACACTGCAAAGTAGTTCTCTCTCACTCTACTAGTTGGCTATTCACCGACTATAAACTAGTTTCTAGTTGCTAGCCCAACTCGCTTTCCGCTAAACGTTGACAGTGGCGCAGATGTCTAAAGCAATACAATTTCGTTTCAACAAATAAAACGAAAAACAGAAACGAGACAGTCTTTCTTTATTTTTTTATTTTCGTGGTATGTTCTAATGATATTGTCTGTTTGTTTCAGTTTTTCCGAATGTTCCCGCCGCGCCTGGTATGCCGTGCGCCGGCGAAGATAGTGAGTACTTGCTTGAACTACTAGCTAATGGTACTTGCCGGGTCACTGGCTAGCTCATTACTTGCCTCTAGTTCAGTCTAGTGTGTTGTAGTGTTACGTAAGCGTGTGTTGGTTAAAAGAAGGCTCGAAGGTTGTAAATGTTACTGTAAAAGCTGAATATTGTTTAATTGGACTGGATTTACCAACACGAGTTGGTAAATGTAAGAATAAATATAAAAAAGGAACGATTTTTGCGGGCTTTTATCGTTAGAATTTAGTTAATACTAGGTGTTACTGCGAATAGTAGTGATTAGTAAATGTTGGTTTTGGGAATAAAACAATGAGTACTTGTTTTCTTAATCATTTATTCCAATTAACTATCAGTGAGAGAGCAGCGGTGGCCCAGTGGTGGCGGCCCCGACTTACGAACAGTAAGTCGTGGGTTCGAACCCAGACAGGCGCATTACTTTGTGTAATTTATTTCATCACCGCTGCTCTCAAAACGGTGAAGGAAAACATCGTGAGGAAACCGGCATGTCCTAGAACCAAAAATTCGAAGACATGTGACATCTACCAATCCGCACTGGGCCCGCGTGGTAGATTACCTATAGCCCATTCCCTCTCATTGAGAGGAGGCCGTGTTCCAGCAGTGGGAACATTATAGGCTGTTGATGAACTATCAGTGAAAACCTTACATGTATTTATGTGTCATGTGAGAGTAATTTTTGATCATTGATAGGTACTACTTACTAATCTGTAGCAGCGGTGGCCCAGTGGTGGCGCCCCGACTTACGAACAGCAAGTCGTAGGTTCGAACCCAAGCAGGCGCATTACTTTGTGTAATTTATTTCATCACCGCTGCTCTCAAAACGGTGAAGGAAAACATCGTGAGGAAACCGGCATGTCCTAGAACCAAAAAATCGAAGACATGTGACATCTACCAATCCGCACTGGGCCCGCGTGGTAGATTATAGCCCATTCCCTTTCATTGAGAGGAGGCCGTGTCCCAGCAGTGGGAACATTATAGGCTGATGATGATGATGATGACTTACTAATCTTAAAAATAAAATTATAAACAGCACTCAAGAACTATCAGCTCAAGAACGTGGCTTAAAAGGGGTTGATCGCGTTTTTGATTAGTGAAATTGGCTCCTTAGTTGTTGCGTTACATTTCATATTCCATTGCATAAGTTTGTACATCACATTCGTGTTACGCTTTACCAATCTGTACCCGGAATAAACACTTGTTAATTTGGAATGCCAAGCAGTCATCCGGCTTCATTGTATTATTGCACTTGAATAGGTATAGATTAATTAGTATCTGACCAGAATAATACGTTATAATTATGTGCAAGATATTCAACCTTGACTTGCAACTGATGCTTACTGAGTAGATTCGAGCTTCAAGTCTTATTTATCTGAAAACATTCTAACTACCCACATTCACAAACACTATAGTCACAACTCACAAATCGTACATAAAAGCTCGGAAGCCATATTTGTCAGCAGCCGCGGCTCCACAGCGAGTCGGCATTAGCATGTGAATACGCCGAAATGATGCGCATTACTGATGCCGACGAAGTGCCGACGGCTGGCGTACTATTCAGCCGTGCTTCCTACCTATCATCATAATATTTGTACGTGGAACACGTGCGCTTTTAGCGGCTTTCAGCGCTTTAGAAGATTGTAAGTCTAACATAGAATTTAACTTTTCGATACCGGAAAATGTAACAGTGATATTAAAGTTACTGAGGTACCCAAGAAATCAAACAGTAAACCGCATGAAATGTCATATTTTTGTGCAGTATTTATTCACACACGAAAACACTACAACCCTGCGTCTTTCTACGAAACGATACTGTAACTCGTCTATCTGTCTGTTTATTCCGGAGAATCTTCTAAACGGCAGGACCGATTTTGACGGGACTTTACTGACAGATAGCTGATGTTTTAAGGAGCAACTGAGGCTACTGTTATTTTAAAAAATAAGAAGGGTTCCGTGCAAAAAAAAAACCTATGACACACTTAACAAAATGCGTTTCAAATTGGGGTTTTATTCAATTAATATTTTTAAAATAATTTCACGGGGATGAAAGTCCCGAACATAGCTAGTAAATATACAACAGGGATGGCGAACCAATGGCACGCGTGCCATGAATGGCACGCCACACAATATTTTGGGCACGTCACCTATCACAAAAACTCATAATGCACTTATAACAGTTCAAGGAATTATCGGAAACACCCAAGTTCATTATGTACCCTGATGTGACGACATTTGATAAACTGTACTTGTCTCAATTCGATTGGTTGGAAATGGAAGAATTTGAAATGCAGCTAATTGATTACCAGTCTAGTTCAATATGGATTCAAAAATGTATTGAAATAAGGAAAGAGTTGGAAGTATGAAACCGAAAGACTGACAAGTAATATAAGTAAAAAAGCTAATCACAAAATTTTGGAAACATGGAATGCGTTACCAGACACATTTAACTGTTTGAAGAAGCTGGCTCGTACCAATATTTTCATCTACCCATGCCTGCGAGTCATTATTTTCAGAGATGAATAACATTAAAAACTTGTTTAAAAACCGTTTGACAGATGACTCTAATGCAGCATGCATTCTGCTAAAAGTAACATTTTACAACCCTGACATAAGTTACTTGTCATTTAATCTGCAACAACAGAAGTCATTCATTTTTTTTGTAGTACTTAAAGAGTTTTAGTTATAAACAGTTTTTATTATTATTATTATATTGTGAGCTGGCCCTAACTTGCGATGCTATGTGATGGCACGTCTATGACCTCATTTAAAATTACTTTAGAAAAATTGCACGTTGACACATAAAGGTTCGCCAACCCTGATATACAACAACACTGATGCATCCAGATTTACTCGCATCAGTACCATCTAATCCAATCGAATACATAAGCTCAGTACTCCATGCTTTTACAAATAAGTACCTAGTACCTACCCACTATTGACTAAAGACTCCATCGTTGATGAAGTATGTCAACAGCGCACATCAGGGGTTGCCTCTGACCCCAGCAAAATCCAGTTTACCCAGAGCAGATGTGTGCAATTTCGCCACTCTGTGTAATTTTCTGTAAACAAAGTTGCAGTTGTCATATTTGCTGGCTAATCATGTGACGCTTTGAGGGTTGAATATATGCGACCGATGTCTCTTGCAAATGATTTTGGAACTCCTTGTTTATTTTTGATGTTTTGTTTGTGTGGAATTAGGTCCTGTCTGTTTGCTTGATGGCCAAAATAGTCCTAGCGATTCTATCTTTATGGTCGTTAGGCTTATCAACCTGCCACTTGAACCTTATTAAATGATGAGCGTTTATTATCTATGGTTTATAGATTCTTATCAGGGACTAACTAACACACCAGCCTATGTAACCAGCCAAGTAACTTCTTTCTTACAAGACTGAAAACGTAGTCGAATCCTTTGCAGCTTATCTCTCTTCTTTATCATGTGATAGTGCCTAACCTACTGTCAGAGTTTTAATGTCGCCCGGAGGCCTCTGACTTAGCTTTACGTGCCTTCGAGAAATATCTCTCAGGCATGCTGGTTTCCTCATGACGTTTCTCATCACCGAAGCGAGTAATATTTTCAAAATTGCTGATTCAGCTCGTACAAATAGTTTTATGTGATGTGATGTTATCTTACCAAATGCGAACTTCAAATGCATCCATTTCAATAAATGTTCTGTCCATCTTTCTCACCGTCCAAAACTATTTACTCTATACGCCTAACTGTAAACACATTAAAATCTTCAGCCACCTAGTTGTATAACAGCAAATGTAATTGTCCATGCCCGTAGAGCCGTCGGCTAGGTACATACATACAGCAAGCGAGGTAATATTTGCTAAAATCTCGGCTCGGACACTGTCCGGTAGGTGTCCCGCAAGGCTTCGCACTGTTCCCGCATTTGCATAGCAATGTCCGACTTGCATTACGAATGGCACGATTAAATTGGACTGCATTTCTTTTTAAACGGATTTTGTGGGTGAAATAAGTGGATTTTGTTACGTTTTTTGTAGGGAAAAGCAGATTTCGTAGGTATAATAATAATATCTAATAGCTAAATTATTTCGAACTGCGTTTCTTTGAACTCGTGAAGTTATCTGTAATCTATTGTCTCGGAACTGTTTTTTAAGCTAGTGCATAGCTTCTATCGCGGGCCTTGAGCGTGGAGACCGTATCCAGAAATTCCATAACGAAAATAACCTAACTGCACCACAGAGCATCTATATATACGGCCTAACACCCCATGTCACCCATGTCAGATAATGACAATGACAAGCTAGTTTTATTTTAATATATTGCCGTATCTAGGAATTGTAGGTTGTATATGTCACCGTAAAATTGTCAAATACGTTATATTGTAATATCTCTAGCGATATTGTAAAGTCTTGAATTATTGTTATATGAACATACTGCTTACAACAAAACGCATTATTTTTCGTAAAATGCATGCGATGGTAGTCAACTTACGCGGTGTGGAGGGAAGGAGGGGTACCCTTTGCCCAGTGGCACAACTCTCATGAAGAGACCTTAAAACACTTTATATTCCCCCTAAAAAGCGTAGTCGACGGAGCCCCGCTTCGCGGGTGCAGGGTATTTCCGAGTGCAGGGTTTAAAGGAACCTAACTAACCTAACGGGGGGGTGCCCCAAGTCCCGATTATCGGGGCAAAGATACTTCAGCTGACAATAATTCGAGACAGTACAATATCGCGAGAAAAAACACGTTATATTGTAATATAACGTGTTTGACAATTTTACGGTGACATAAATACATTTGATGGTAGACCTTCTTTGTAACCATTTTTATTAACTTATGCAATTATAATTATTTATATATTTTATTTTTCCGCTTGTTGTCGGCTCGAGGACCAAACACAGACTGAATGTTCAGGCTCGGCTTCCCATCACGATGAAATTATGAATTGTATAATGATGGTTCCACTCACACATACACAGACACGTCAAACTTATAACACCCCGTCGTTTTTGCGTCGGCCGCGCGCGTTTATGTGTGTGTGGAACCATCATTATAAAATTCATAATTTAATTAAAAAATCTACTGCATAAGTTGATAAAAAATGCTATGCAATAGCTTTACCGCGCAGGTCCCCGAGTGCCACACGTCTTTTTTTCTAAATAATTCACTCAGATATTTAGACATGTTATATATATTTTTTTTATGTTTTATGTAGGTAGGTAGCAAATGTCGTAGGTGGTTTTGAACAACGTTTCTTTGAACTCGATAAGTTATCGGTATGTATTGTCTGGGAAATATTGTTTTTCTATGGAATCAATGATTCACTCAGATATTTAAAGATATAATCTACAATATCAGATGTTCTTATCACCCAGCAACTGTTGTGCGTTTACCTAGTCAAGTTATCTCACATTGCTAGTTAAATTTTCAGTATTGCTTTCATGTACATATAACATCAAGCCCATAATCCCTAAAGGGTTCGGCAGTGGTGTACTCTAATAGAACACCTACATTTCCGCAGTTATGTTATGATATTGCTTTCATATAAATAACTAGCACGTAGCCCGTGATTTCGTCCGCGAAAAAGGTGCTAGCTCTAATTTAAATGTCATTATCAACATAATTATTTTAGTCTTATGTTACTCAGTGAAGATGTAGCTTTCTAATTTTGAAAGAATTTTTAAAATCGGTTGTGGAGTTCTTGACTTAAATCGTAACAAACCAACTAAAAATCAAATCTTTCCGCTTTATAATATTAGTATAGATTATTATAGTAAAAAAGAAAGTCACCTTGGCCAAAGGCTTAGCATTGCCATACAGCGCGGTAACACCGCCAGTCTCCTGGGGACTTTACCAGTTGACAGCGTTGAGGAGGAGTTTTTTGACGCCATTTTTTAAGTTTAAAGTTTAAGTTAGTTTAGTTTATTTTAATTTATAATTGTTTGTAGCATTATTCGATTATTATTGTTAAATCTTCTCGTAGAGGCCTGGCCACTCAATTGGAGTTAATAGTTAATACCTACACATGTGACCGACGCGAAAGCGAAAACTAAACTGCCAGCGATAGCAGAAACTTATCTATAGTAATATTATAAAGCAGAAGAGTTTGTTTGGTTGAACGCGCTAATCTCAGGAACTATCGGTTCGAATGAAAAAAATCTTTTTCTAAAATTTGTATTGATAGTCCATTTATCGGGGAAGGCTTTAGGCTATATAACATCACGTCACGACCAGTAGGAGCGGAGCCGGCATAAAAAATGTTGCGAAAACGGTTTTTTTTTTCCTTTCGTTTTTCTCTCTTATGTGACGCAGACGAAGTTGCGTGGGTCAGCTAGTTAGGATAATAAATAAACTCTAGAAACTATTTTTAACATTCTAATAAGAGCAGACGCAGTTAATTTTATGATTTGTCATTTTGTAACCGATTTACAAACTATATCGTAACTAATTCATATTCTTAGATGTGATGAAAGAATTCACACTAAGAGCCTGTCTAGAATGTCTGAGTTCTGATTCGAACCCATGACCTACTCGTAAGTCAGGATCTTCATCACTGAGCCATTCCACTATTCAGTGCTGATAAAATCTATGAAAAATAAAGCATAAGATGATTATGTTTTTCTTTGAATTATTATATTAGAATCTCGTATATTTAAAAGGTTACTCGATGTTAGCAACCGGTTTCGCTTAAAAACCTTTCGTTTCCTCATAAAACTCCTAAAACAGACACAAATATTAAAACCTTGTTTAAAAACTTATGCGATAACACTAATCTAACCGCGATTAGCAAGTTGACATTTCGAAATATCAGAATTGCAGTTATTTGCTCACAAATTCATTGAAAATGGCTTACTAGTTGTGTGATTCAATAATTTCATGATACTGGATAAGATAGCCAGCGATAAGGTTCAGTATCGCACTGACCGCGACTCGGGACAGTATCAGAACTTGCTACATTTATTTAGTGTGTGACTTCGTATCGTACACACACTAAATAAATGTCCTGCTCTCTAGAAATTGCCAAGCACCTGTTAAAAGGTAAATTCGAATATATTTTTGGTAATGATCGATAATTGGGTCGTCAACCCTTTGGCTGTGTGGCCACGAAGTCAACGGTCGCGAATATGACAGTGGTTATTTAGAAATGGTAATAACAGCATTTTAAAATTGGATTTCTTCAATGAAAGTGTGATTGGAAGAGTGAGAGTGAATTGAAGTGAGATATGTGGAACGTGAATAATAGTGAATGTCTGCGTGTGAAGTGACTCCTATGTGTAATGTGACTTCAGTTCACTGACCTGCTAATGATTATGGTACAATAGTTAATTTTCGAATAAGTTGACTATACTACACACAAACGAAAAGGCTGTAGGCTTTACCTGTATACAAACATATAATTGCTACCTCGTTGGTGCAACTGCTGAGCTGGAGGTCCTGGCCCCGGAACAGGCAAAAGGTTTTGGGTTTTTCCAATAGGAACTTCTCAATATTAGCCCGGAGTCAGAAAAAAAAGCTCTGTTAGTGGCAATTCGATATGTAAAGTAAAATTAACATACGCTGATTCCAAAACCGTTTGGAGATTTTAGGGTCTTATGCCTTATTTTTCTATTTTTAGCTTTCTATATCACAAGATTGTGTTTATTTTCACAATAATACTTGTAATCATTTGACTTTCATTTGACCTCTAAATGACGTCATAACGTAGCCTGAATAGACTACTTCCTTCGTGCTTTTCAAGATAAATTAAAAAAACAATACCTACTTTTGTTTGTCATACCGTCAGTGTCAAATCACAACTGTCAATGCTAGTTAACTTACTGGTGTTAGGTTATTTGAATGCATCGCGCGCTGATAATTTCTCTTTCTCTACGTTAATTCTTTGTACACGACAGACCTTGCTTTCCCGTTGGCTTTGGATACTTACTGCAACATTGATCGACCATTGCGCACTTTACGGAACTGCCTGCCTATTGTTTGGATTAGTTAAATATGGATCAATTTGTACAAAAGTTTGGAAAGTTTCGTCTGTGCAATAATGGACGAAGTTATGATGACGAATAACTACCGCAAATACATTGTGAAGGAAGACACGGTTGACATGTCGGGCATGCCACCGTCCGGGAGAGTCGATCCGACACATTATTTCTGGGTGTTCTAGTCTGGCTAACGGAGAGTACTTGCATAGACACAACCTTGTTGCCAGGATTATTCACCAGGAACTTTACTTGAAGTACAACCTTGTGGAATCAGAAGTGCCATACTATAAGTATGCGCCCGACCCAGTTCTCGTTATTGCTAATATCACGTTGTATTGGGATCGACCTATCACCATGGACAGGACTGTTTTTGCCAATGGCTTAATAGCCAAGAGCCTCAACCATCATCTTAGGAGGCTCTGGCTTGGCAGCTGGATCAAGGGCTTCATTCAGAAAGCAGTACTTCTTGACACGGCACGTATTGTTAGGAGGTTCCTCTCTCAAGAGCCCTGACCACCGGCAGCTCGGACCCTGTTCCCAGCGCTAGTGGGCTACTGTTTTTTATATTTTAAATGTTTTTTCATTTAGTTTTATTAAGAAATATAAAAAAAAAATATATATGTACCTAAGAATAGAAAATGAATAAAGGAAGATAATATACTATATGGTGTAAAATAAAGGTATTGCACTTAATGCTTGATTCTTGTAAATTCAACAATACTTATTTACTGTTTAGTGCTTATTACAAATAAAACGATTATGTTACTTAATCACTTTTTATTATTTCACTTTGTAAATTAATTAAACCACATGCAATTAACACTGCATTGTCTAGGTATCCAACATGTTTGTGACTGACTACTGAATGAGGTTTTAGAAATCGAAACTCCCTAACTCTTCGAATAACTCTTTCTATGTGCACCCTTAAACTTGCCACAACTTTACTTTGAATAACTTCATCTTTCGTCGGTTTACTCGAGGCATAAACACTTGGAGGGCGCAGAAGCTTTATGCCTTTCGCCACTAAATGAGATTCGATTTCTTTGAAACCCCTATCAGCCATAATTACTGCACCGTCTGGTAAACATTCAATTAAGTCACTTTTTTCCACTAAAGCTTTATCTGATATTCTACCACCATAACCCTTTGAGACATAAGATACAAACCCATTAGGGGTACTACCAATCAAATATTTTACCGTGTTAGCACTCTTGTATTGGGACCAAGTCTGTGCTTGACGTATGGGGTTATGTGGTTTTTGAATTTCTATTTCAAATGCATCTAATATAATGCATACATTTGAGTATCTAATTTTAAATGCTAATGGAAGATTCTGTTTAATTTGTAACAAAGTAGGTATATAAATTAAATTTTGGAAAAAGTTTGCTAGAACTTGTAGTCCCCTATAAAGTGCTTGTGAAAATGTTACTCTTGAAATCTGGAATTGGTCACAAATTATATTTACAGGATCATTTATTTTAATTTTATATAACACTATAATGATAAAGAGTTCACTTATTTTTGTGACACTCTGAGTTGCAATGTGTTTAATCAACCAATAGTATTGTTTTGGTAAACCTAAGTATGCCTTTGGGTCTTTGGAAATAAATTTCAACATCTGGTTTCGAGAACTATGATCTATATTTAATGATGCAGTGGTTTCTGTATCAGATGTAAAGCCATAAAGTGAGGGCACTGGTGTAATTTCACAAGACACCGAGGATGCCGAAGATGCCAGTGAAGGCAAATCCATTGTTTTCTGCATTCTTCTAGTTGCCGTACTCCGATCCATCATTTCAACGTGACATTGAGTAGAAGCATCAATCTAAAATTTAAAAAAAACATCATAATTATTAGGTATAACAGGTCTAAAATAAGGAACATTCATTTATTTTAAAAAATCAGGACTAATAATAGTATAATTAAATGAATCTTACTTTTATTGAATGTGTTGAGGCATATGATGTAGCAGTAGGCTGAGTAGGCATCGTAGTAAAATAGTTCTCGGTATGCATCTGTGAGGTTGAAGTAGGTTTCAGTAGGAGAGATTTTAAGCTAGATGATTCCCCCGCAACAGTTTTTGTTTCCTAAAACAGTAATTAAATGTTGATGTCAGAATTAACATAACTCATAACATTGTACCTACTTAACCTTTTCATGTGGGGAACTTACATATTTACTACATGATGGCAAATCATGTGTTCTACGTAGCTTAGCAGTTGCTTTTAAAACAGGTCTTCCTTTCATTAATTTGTAATGTTGGTAGTTTTCTAGATCTTCTTCCAACTGCAAAAAGATTGAATGTTAAACAAGGCTTAAAGTAAATTGAACGCTGAAATTGTTCTAATGTAAAAGTAGTTCACGAGATTTCATTTTCATTTCGAGAGCCCTGACCACCCGACATGCTCTCTCAAATTTATTTTTGTAGGATTCTTTTACCTACTAGTAGGTACACAGTACAGTACAGCACGGTACAGTTCTTTGTAACACTTACGTTCAAATGATCTTCGCAACAAAAAAGACGACGCCCAGGCTTGTATTCCACATTTACTTCGTTGCACCACTTCTTTTTTAGCGTTTCTTTCACATTTACAAACAATTTGTGTCGGCTATTTGTTGTAGTGTTTTTACATGACGGAACGAAGCATTTAGCACTAGTTGTCGATGACAGATTCATTGCACGGATACGCAGCACGGATAATGGATAGAAATTAAAATTTGCTAAAGATCGTAAGAAAAGTAACTCGAACAAAAAGGAGTCACGATCACAGCATTCACATTTCACAACAAATTACAAAATAAAAACACGTATCTGTCAAGCGTCAAATGTCATCAATGTCAACTTTGAAGTTATCTATTAGTGTTTTTTGAATGTACTGAAAACGTGGCAAAGACTTAAAGCTATTCAGGCTATGAAATGACGTCATCACGAATAATACTTTAAAAAATAATTAAAAATAAACTGTTGCTTGGAAAAAAAAAAGCTTAAAATTAGTTGCTTAAAATTAAACGTTTTACGAAATAAAAATGTAAAAAAAATACCTGAAAAATACTTTACATACCGAATTGGCTATTAAATTGGACATGACATGAGTGTTGGTACATACTTACAGGAGGCCTTACTCAGCGATTATTACAAGCGTATATAATTATGTAAACTAAATGTAAACACGCAAAGTTCGATATAACCCACGGTCACCTCAGAGCGTAAATTCTTCAAAGAACTCTCCTGCGTCCGGACCCATCGTTATTTATCTCAATCTTCGACACCCTCAATAAACAGTCCATTACCTCTCATCCTCACTTTATCTCCCGTCCATACTGAAACAAGTACGAATGGTTATAAAAAACCGGATAAGTCGAGATGGACTCGCACAGGAAGGGTTCCGTACAACCGCTTATCCGAAAGCAAGCTTTTGAATCGTGTAAAAACATAAATTTAAAAGCGAAAGAGTCGCGTCCTTTTATTTTTAACTTTATTTTATTGTGATAACTTGTTGTTATAGCCAGGGGGGTGAAACTTCCATACATTGGCTCAAACAAAATTTTGTGCTCAAAAAGTGCTGCCATCTGCGTGTTTTTGGTACACCAACTTTTCAACTGTCGTATCGATAACAGCTATTTTAGACTACTTTCTAGTGAAGTAGCGGTGACAGCGGTTACCTTGTGACTAATAAGTTCACAATTTCGAATCCTCAGAATTTCTTTTTGTATTTATATCGTTGAACAAAAACTAACAGCCCCATCTAACAGTTTGGGTACACAGTTTTAAAAACGAAAGTACGAGTTGCGCATCTATCTTGTATTATATAGTCGTATCTATGGTTACAGCAGCCAGTAACTGCACACTGTAAAAATTTAAAGTGTTTACTTATTACGGTTTAAAAGATACAGCCCTACTAAGGATGGATAGACAGTGGAGTCTTAGTAGTATTGGGTATCGTTGGCACCTTTTGGGCACGGAACCCAAAAAACGCTCGTTTCGGTGCCATCCCCTAAATCGCAATTAGATCGCGTGCTCAAAGATTAATGGCTTCCTGAAGTGACATAGGTTTGGCTCATTTATGCTGAATGCCACTACAAATTTACTGCACTATCAATTTGAATAGACATTTGCAAAGGATTTTTAATAAAGCACCTTTTAGAAAAAATGGTGTCATTGTTAATGAATGGCAAGTTTTTACATTGCCTTTATTTCCATGCCATTTTAACAGACTTCAACAATAAAAAGGTTAATGTTAGCTATATTGTAGTAGTTGTTTTCTGAAATATGGCTATATTTCACAGATCTTCTGGCACAATTAATAAATAATAAATAAATATCGCTAGACATTACATACGGCGCCATCTAGTGCCGCACTAAGCAACTAGGCTTGTGTCGTGGACACCAGATAGTTTACATACTACATAGATACTTTTTTGTTTGTAAATACATACTTATTATAGACTAATGTGTTAGAAGTCTATCTGCAAAATATCAGCAATGTGTAAGAAATAATTTCGGTTTTTATATATTTTTTATGGTTTAAACAAAGGAATTAATCAACATGCCTTATTAAAATCATTCTTTAAGGTAGATACATGCTAGGGTTTAGGTACCTGACAGGTTTGTCCAGGTACACTGGTCAGGTAACATTGAGCTGCGTAGTGAGAATACCTGCACAGTTTTCTACACACACACACACACACACACACATAGGTACACACTACTTTTTTTTCGGATGGGAAATTATCAAATGTCTTCTCCCACTCTGGGCGGAGCGGGAGGGAGTGCCAGACTTTTATTGACTAAAAACCATCCATGTTCTTCCTCGCCCTTTATGTTCTGGGGCCGCGGTATCTCTTTCCAACAGTCCCACAACCCCGGACATAGGTACACCCTGGAGCAAGGCTGCTCAATTAATCCTGTAGGTTGGCCAAAATTTTAATGTCGTGTTGGCGCGGGCCATCTAGTAAATAAAACTTGTCTTTACTATAGACTTTTGTGAACCAATTTCTGATAACTAATGTGGCTGTAAAAATGCTTTCATAATTAAAATACTTAAGGCTGATGCTCCAGGAAACCCGCGAAATTCAAAATTTCCAACGTTTTTTGCAATTTGCAGGGCAGTTCCAAGTTGTACGCTGATGAAAACATCGTTAGCGGCTGCAAGACATATGCAGACACAGAATTATAATCATTAAAATCATCAGCACAACCCTCAAAGTTCATGAAAGTCGAGGAACGACTTTGACCGTGAAAAATTCTTTCCTCTGCTTTCATGAACTTGGAGGGCTGCACCGATGATTCTGAAGTCTACAATTCTACAACCACATACGCCCCAGAGCCGCGAACGGTACTTTCACCAACATACAACCCAGCACTGGCATATTGCTAAAACCCAAGAAAATTTTGAATTTCTCGTTCCACCCTGACGCTTTCACCTTAAATAATTTCTAGCTAGATAGGTATTGGCTTTCTGAGAACGAGTTCATAAGAAAGATGCATTGTTTTTCTGTTTTGAAATCCTGAAATCTGTTTTCAAAAGACAATTTATTGACTATGACAGGTGTATGGCTACCATTACCCCATAGCAACCGATAATATGGTACTAAATCTTAGTACACAAAAGGTTTTTGTTTTGTTTTAATTTGATGTGTTTTACCTGTTTTCTGTCCACTTCAATTAGACTCGGTTGCCTTTGTTCGCTTGCTTGTCAGATCCTCACGATATATTATTTTATCTTTCAGGAAGCATATACAGAAGAGGCGCACGACGGTGGCGGAAGCTATACCGCGTCAATGGACACATCTTCCAGGCTAAGAGATTTAATAGAGTGAGTACATCATTGTCATTATTGTAAAAACGTGTTTTCTTCTTCAACAAAGTTAAAAAAAACAAAAACAGATATTATTCCACAAAAACAAACACAAAACACAAATACAGATATTATTTCTACTACGATAGAATAGAATATCGTAGAATATTTATCATAATCAAATAGTATAGAAGATAGTACAAAAATAAAAAAAAGTAATATGATAAATAAAAATATACAATAATAATATATAATTGATAATGATGTAGTATTTGTAATAACTTGTGTTAGTGCTGTCCTATATATATACCTTGCCGTACTTTAACTTGTATAGTAAACTTGTATGGGCCATGTAAAATACCGGTATTCAGTTGCATCCGGTAAACTGGAAGCCGACCGATTGATTATTGTACCTAGGGCTTATAAAAGTTCTGTCCAGTTACTAATCTGTCCAACTGAGAATCTAATCCAGTTGCGAATCTGTCCAGTTGCTACGGAGGCCATTACACAATCTCAAACTCAAAGCGCAGTAAATTTGTTACCTTATATGCGTCTCTTACGAATCCAACTCTCTCTCTCTTCCAGCGCGCCTTCTGCGCCTTCTGCCAGGACCGAATCTGGGGCCTGGGCCGGCAAGGCTTCAAGTGCATCCAGTGCAAGTTGCTGGTCCACAAGAAGTGCCACAAGCTCGTACAGAAGCCTTGCTCCAACGAACATGTGGACCCCATCGAAGTTAAGGACGATGCCAACGGAGAAAGCACCTTGGGACGAGCGTCTTCTGTCAGGTGAGTTTATTACCAATACAGGCTGTAAGCCTTCAAGAAGCCGTCAACCAAGCATTGTGCATCACACTAAGTAACTCTATACGCAAAAATTTTTGCTTCCCACCTCGAAGTTCCCAGCATTATATTTTTTTGGGGTGGGAAACGTTTTACGTTTTAAAACCCAATGTAACGCACTCAGGACATTGTGCTGGTGGACGCATTTAATAGTCAACGGGTTATGAAGGAATATAAAGTAAAACTACTCGTAGTCGTAGTATTTGAAAAAGTACTTGTGAAAAAGTAGGAACTTTGACCTGCAATATCTCCGTAACTAGTAGGTTCCCAACTTCCCAGGCATGGTTTAGAACAAAAAAAAAATCGCAATGACACGGTGGGCTGAAAATCAGCTTTCATAGACTTAGGGATTTCAATTTGCAAGTGCTTGTTTTTATGTCCGATATCGCTTCTATTAGTCATTACTATGTACAAAAATGACACCCGAGTTAATTCTTTTTTCTTCCCGAATTAATTGCTGTTTTTGACACATTTATATTAATTTAAATAAAAAAAAGATTATCAAATTATTATTAAAGTACCATAGAAAATTATATTATATACAAAATAATTTAATTTAAGGAATTAATACTACGCATTTGTAAAATAAAGTAAAACAAATAAAAAAAAACATTAAATATTACAAAAAAAAACCCAAACACACTCAAATACAAATTTACAAATATGTACATATATATCTTTTTTACAAATTTTCCTTATCACTCTCGTTGTCAGACTCCAATTCTGAGTCAGCATCCAAATTGGATATATCCAAAAACACGAACTCAGTTTCCTGAAATTGAATTAAGTCGAGAGTTTCAGCAAAAAAGCTCTGCTTTTTCTTGGCATCTAACTTAGGCCTTTGTGCACTTAGCAAAGGATCCGAAGAAACAACAAGCATATTTAAAATGTCTTGATTAGAATCCTGCCTGCTTCTTTTCCGCGAATGATGTTCTCGAAACCTCCTAAAATCTCTGTTTCGAGACTCTGAGGCTTCTTCCGAGAGAGTCCCAATCGGCACAATATTATTTTTCTCGATTATGTCAGCCCCATGGATTAATAACTTTAGAACGGTTGACGACATGTAGTACCAGTCGTAAAATAATACGTACTTTTCTGCTGTTTTGCGAGCATAATCTCTAAATATTATATCGACCTGCTCTCCAGATGTAATTGCTTGTAAAATTACAGCAAATCTTTTGGGGAGGTCTTCATCCAAACCGGTTATAGCTGCGGTTTTATTAGGAAACTCAAAGAATTTTCTTGCAGTATTCCCGTCATTGGTGGTTCCCGAGCCTTGTTTTACTATATCAATCAACAGATTGAGCTCATCTTTGAATTTATTTTGAATTATTTTCTTCCTTGTCTAGCATTTCTTTGTGCTCATCACTTCTCGCTGCCCACCGTTTGAAGTCGAGCCTGTATGCAATGTGTAACAGACATTCCATACAATTTATACGGGCGTGTAGGGATGACAAGCCAAACTCATACAGGTCCGAACACACAATTTTTGATGTTACAGCATCTAAGTGGTTCATTTCTGTAGGCTTTGCTAAGCACAGGTAGCACGATGCATTTGATCTAGCTTCAGAAAGGTAAGTGCAGACTTTAGCGTCGATCATCGTCATCATTAGTTGATGAGTCACCTTATTATTATTATTGCACTCTGTGGGGATAAGGGCCTCAATTTCTTCATCAATTTGTTTTTTCAGCTCAAGGACAACTGCTTCACTCTCCTTTACAAAAGTAAACTGAACTGGACGACAATACAAAACTGAGCATGGTTTTGGGTTCGTCCATAAAATGTTGTCTCCATCTATGAGTTTTAGTGGCACCAAGGAGGTCATGAAAATGCTCGAATCATCTTCCTCACCCTCAATTTTCTGCTTGTATTGGCTTTGGTTAGAAGCACCATCAAATCCCCACTTGGATATCAGCTTCAACTGCTTGTTATGCTCTTCGTTAGAAAGGCTTTGAAGGATTCTTGTAACCGTGATATCAAGTAAAGCTTGAAGTGTAATCCTAGCCGATGAATCAGTAACTGTCACTGATTGCTTCGGAGGGTAGCAATCAAGCTTACTTTGTTGCACTTTATAGTAAGATGGATAAATATCCTTAGCACCTTCCCGAATGGCAGCCTCACGCAACGTAATATATTGCCACTTTGAGAGTTTTAGCGAAAGAAGCAATCCAAGTGCCTTTTCTGGCGTAAATATGATTGTTTTCGCTGGTTTCTTAAGCGTTTCATTTAATTTAGCGGCCACTTCAGGATTTTTCATCATGTATTCGATGACAGAGGCGATATCTCCATGCCCTTCTTCTTTTAAACGTGCTGCAGCTGCATATGCCAATTCACTGGAATCTTCCCCTGTGTGTTCATCAGATCTTCTCTTTTTTTGTTTACTTCCCAGATCTTCGAATGGTTTACGGGATCTTTCTGTCATTGTTCCAATGGACGTTGATGTCGACGGTTCTGGAGAGACTGAGGGCGCTCTTGGTGCCTTATCAACACTTGGTTCTTGATTAACTAAAGTTTGCACAAAACTCGGCCAATCAATATTTGCTCCCAACCAATTCTCGTACTTTCTCCTGAAATTATCAAGGAATCGGTTGGATTTCTGCCACCTTTGTAAAGCGGCTCGCGTAAATCTCCGATAAAATTCTTTGAGAACAACACGATCTTCGTCAGACAGGCAATCGCCTATGCGGGATACAACTGCACTGAACAATACTTCATGATCAAATGAAGTACTCTCACTTCGTAGAAGAACAAACAAGTCTAAATTGGTGATTAAACTTTCCATTCTAAGATTTTTTAGTCGCTGATTTAGTGTTAGCAGTTACACAGTTGTGAGCAAATTAAATTATAAAACAAAACTTTAGCCCTTTTATTGCAAAACGCCAATAATTATTTAACTAAACTTGATCACTTACAGGAGAAGCTAAGTTCAATGACTAGCAAATATAATACCTCTGAACATGTTATGAGGGAATATGTGTTGGCGATGAATGATTTGGTTAACTCACAAACAAACAACTGTGAGCACTGTCAATCAACTGCACATGTTAACACACCAGACCATTCATTAACAACATGTAATACCACCTTACCGCAGCCATGTGTTGTTTTGCACACTCCTATGAATAGTTCCCATAAGCAACATAGTAAAAGTGTCAATAATGACATAGTCATATTCTGTGATGAGATTGGAAAAGACCTAGGTAATTTGTTAACCGATGAATATCCAGGACACTCCGTAATAAATAATTGTATGCCAGGATGTTCTTTATATCATATTATGAAGGAAATTATTAAATGTAAGTATAACCAGGACACCATATTATTAATTTTTATAGGTAATAGAGGAAATGTTAACAAAGGAGAATTGCTCCAGTATTATAGAACTATGAAAAACTTAAATCTAAGAAAAATTGTATTGTTTACATTTCCCTATAGTAAAAGTTTGCCACAGGAAGAAAATTTCTTTAGATATAATCTTAACAAAACATTGCATAATCTGACATTTAATAGTAATGTATTTCATTTAATTGATATTAACAATTATATTGGTGACTATTTTTATTTGACAAAAGATAGATATCTTGTAGACAGGTGCTATCTTTCTAACTATTGTAAAAGACAAGTAGCTGTGTCGCTATCATACTTTTTTTCTATTACAGCCAAGAACTTGGCTAATCAAGTTGCCTCTGTTGAGCAATGCAATACTCAATTAGATTACTCTTCCAACAGTTTGTCTACAGTAAATGAATCAGTGAATAATTTAAATTAGAAATTGAGACAACAGAGGCAACCTCTTGCAATATTATAAGGAAGCCAGATAATAAATCGAGCAAACGTTTTGAGAGTTCAAACAGTATCAACCTGGTTCATCAAAATATTCAAGGGTTTTCGAACAAAGAATTAGAAGTAGAACTTTTCCTGAATTGTAACAACATAGACATTCTCTGCATAACGGAGCACTGGCTCAAATGTCATCAATTTATTTTCAATTTTAGTAATCACCAGGTTGGTAGTTCATTCAGCAGGGTAAATGCTATACATGGCGGCGCATTAATCCTAGTAAATAATCATCTTAAATGTAAAGACCGCAAGGATATTGTAAGCCTATCTGTTGAGCGAACAGTTGAAATAGCCTGTATAGAATTGGAGCAGTTTATCATATTAAGTGTGTATAGACCTCCTTCAGGATTGTATGATTGTTTTGAAAAGGTAATGGATGAAGTGTTGCATAAACTCTGTAATTCTAGGAAGTCTATAATAATTTGCGGTGATTTTAATATTAATTTGTTAGAAAATTCTGGGTTAAGTACTAAAATTTTGAGCCTGTTCCATTCATACAATCTTGAAAACATATTTTTGGAGCCCACTAGAATAACTCCAACTAGTGCCACTTGCCTAGATAATATTTACACAGATGTTTTACCTACCCACAAAGAAATTATAAACTTAATAGATTCAGATCATTGTGGGCAATTGATCAAAATTCCAAATGTAAGCATCAAAGCCACTAAAAAGGATATCATTGTTAATCCAAAAACTAAAACTCGCCTGGAAAATTTAAAACTAAACTTTTGTCTAAATTACCACTATTGTCAACCAATGATGATCCCAACCAACATTATAACGACTTTTTTAATATGTATTGCACACAATTTAATACGACTTTTATTCCTAAGACTATCTCGGTTAGTAGTAACGCTTCCTTCAACGACTGGGCCACTATTGGTATTCATAAGAGTCGAAAACGACTTTATGAGCTGTATGCAGAGCGGACTTATATAAACACTGTAGAATTTAAGTTATATGTTAAGAATTATTCTAAAATATTTAAAAAAGTTTGTTTTATAGCAAAGTCGCGTTATTTAAGTTCTAAAATTAAAAACAGCAATAACATAATTAAAATGACATGGAACATTATTAATAGCGAAACGGGAAGGTCTTGCAACCGAAATAGTGACTACAGCCTTGCTATTGGCAATACAATTTTAAATTCAGACACACAGGTTGCCACAGCCTTTGAAAATTTCTTTGCGGATATTCCCGTATCGACTACTAAATCGCTAAACTCGTCACCTGCTGCTGCCGAGTCTTTACTAAGGGAAAATGTTTCAGTCTGTGATTCAGAATTTAATTTTGAATATGTCACGTGTAAAGATATAATTAAAACTTTTCACACATTAAATGTTAAAAAGACCGCCGATCTATGGGGTCATTCTGTGGACGTTGCTAAATCCATTATAAACATTGTAGCTCCTTCTTTAGCTGTTATATTTAATGATTGTATTGACCGTGGTGAGTTTCCTGATCTAATGAAATATAGTAAAATAATACCACTGTTTAAATCGGGTAGCACATCGGACCCCACTAATTATAGACCCATTTCAGTACTACCCACATTTAGTAAAATTTTTGAAAAACTAATTTTAGAACAAATGCAAAGATTTTTTAATAAACACAAGTTATTGCATAACAAACAGTTCGGATTTACACGGGGTCGTTCAACTACTGATGCCGGTGTTGAACTTTTAGGAAATATTTATAATGCCTGGGAAGATAAATGCGATGCTTTGGGCATTTTTTGCGATTTGTCTAAGGCTTTCGATTGCGTTCTTCATGATACATTAATCAGGAAACTACACCACTACGGGATCCGTAATGCCTCTCTGGATCTTCTTACTTCATATTTGAGTGATAGGATTCAGAGAGTTGATGTTAACGGGAAAAGATCTCCCGGTTCCGTAGTTAGAATGGGGGTGCCCCAGGGTTCAATTCTCGGCCCGTTTTTGTTTTTGATTTATATAAATGACTTGCCTTACCTCATAAAGGATAACCATGACATAGTATTGTTTGCAGATGACACTTCTCTTTTATTTAAACTCAAACGCCAGCAATTAGTTACGGATGATGTTAATAGCGCCCTGGCAAAAGTCGTTAATTGGTTTAATGTTAATAATCTACTCCTTAATGAGAAAAAAACGAAATGTATTAAGTTTACGATACCCCACGTAAGACAAGTGGAAACTGGGGTACTAATCAAGGATGAAGAATTAAAAATGGAGGATAACACAGTGTTCTTAGGCATAACTTTGGATGATAAGCTTCAGTGGGGCCCACATATAGACAAATTGGCAAAAAAACTTAGCTCAGCAGCATACGCCGTTAGAAAAATTCGTGATCTAACTGACTTAGAGACATCTCGTTTAGTTTACTTTAGTTATTTCCACAGCGTGATGTCGTATGGTATTCTCTTGTGGGGCAATGCCGCCGATATTCAGACAATATTTGTTTTGCAAAAAAGGGCTATTCGTTCTGTTTATAAATTAAGTCCCAGATACTCCCTCAGAGAAAAATTTAAAGAGATTAATATTCTCACTGTGCCCTCTCAGTTTATATATGAAAACCTTTTGTACGCGCATAAAAATATTAAATTGTTTAAAAAATACAGTGATATCCACAACATAAATACGAGGAACAAACATAAATTTGTTGTTCCTGCAACGAGGCTCAAAAAAATAGGGGGTACGTTCAGATGCCAATGTATACGTTTCTACAATAAACTTCCGACCCATATTCAGGCACTAAGCCTAAATAAATTCAAATTGTTTATAAAACGAAAGCTCTGCCTGAAAGCCTTCTATCATGTTAATCACTATCTCGAAGATAAAAAGGCTTGGGATTAAGCTGCTCCAATTTGCTCTGTGAATGTTGAAATTTCGGACTTCGCTTGTTTATTATTGATTCCTTTAACTTTATACACTGTGACATTGAATGATTTGACATGAATACTTAGTTCAGTATTTTATTTTTATTTTATTTTTTTACTTTATTTATTTTTATTTTTTATGTGTGTGTTTATTTGACATGAATATTTACTTGTGACTGTCATGACATTTAATGATTTGACATGAATACTTAGTTCAGTATTTTATTATTTTTTTACTTTATTTTTTGTTTATTTTATGTGTTGTATTTGACATTTCGTATTTTTATTGACACTTGTTTTTGTAAATTATTATTTATTTTATTTAATAATTGTGAATGTGAGGACCTTGTGGGTCTCTTTTTGTTGTTTTTTTCCCACGACTGTCTGGCAGTTTGAGTACTATAAGCGACCTACCCAAATGTCCTTTCTTTCGTATTGTTCGTCGTTTCGTTGAGCTCCTTGAGTTAAAAGTCGAGCTACACGATAACTGACAAATGCTTGCACTGACTGGACAGGTCCACTCAAATCTGTATGGTTCTTTCTTCAAAAGACCATCTCAGACACTAATCTGCATAGTTCTCATGTAAGTTGAACAAGATTGTCTGGACTTTAAAAGAGACTATGACCTCTGAGTTTGTTTCGGCTGTTTCTTCTCAGAGTAGTCAGGTACGAAACACCGGCCCCATCTAGTTAAAAAAATAAGGACGTGTAAAAGTGTTTGTGAAAACCAATTTGCAAAATAAATATCATTTATCATTTACTACCCTCATTAGTTATCTCCTCATTAGCTAATGAAAATCTATAATTGTCACTAACTATTCTTAGAACTCATAGCACTGGTAATTAACAAATTAGCTTACTTATCAGGAAATGTTGAATGTAATCCATAGTTGGCATTGTCGTGAGATATTGAAAATCATTAAATCACCTATTAAGACTCATTAGAAGACCTAATCAGTGTAGTTACTTAATTACTTCTTTTTGGACTCATTAGAAGAGTAAACAATTGGTCATTTGGTTGTATGAAAAGTTTTAAAACTCATTTTGTGTTGATAATTATCTAGCTCAAACATAGTTGTCTACGTGTGGGTGTACTATAAACCTCTGCCAACTCCTTCGAAAATATAGGAGTGATGCTATTTTATGTTATGTGTAGTTAAAAGTCCGTGTTCTTCAACATAAACACCAAAAGGAATCGTTTCATACGTAAAAACAAATAAAAATATTTTGACGATTTTTAAAAAAAAAACGACATTAAATTTTTCGTCCGATCGCCAACCAAAAAATCATAAATAATTAGCACTATGACCACCTCCAAGGATAGTATGGTTAAACATGCCGTTTAGGAGATAATTCGATTTTTCATACTAGCTTCATACAAATTTTTCGTAAAAAAATTATATTTCCTTCGTTTTTGGGCAGAATTAACTCGGGTGTCATTTTTGTACATAGTAATGACTAATAGAAGCGATATCGGACATTCCCTAAGTCTATGAAAGCCGATTTTCAGCCCACCGTGTGACGGGGAGAATAAGTGCCTTTCGGCTTCGTTATTAACACCGTTTATAATTTTAGATGATTTTCTGAGCGAGTCGATGGTAATCTAAAGAGACTCAGCATAGCCGCTTTCATTTTATTATCCTGTTACGATTCTGCAGAAGCGGCCATTTCAAGCCCTCAGAACTTAGCTATTATTTATGTCGATAATACTTACTGTATAAACTTTATAAAGAGATAAATAACGATGATAGTGAAAACCGAAACACGAATAGATATAATCCTCTTTTTTAACCAAGTTTTATTTAAAGAAACTTAAAATTGTACTGAATTTGGACCCTGTATTTACGTTATGTTACAAGCGTGATTCAAAATTAATTACATAAGTGTTTTCAATATCATTGCCCCTACAAGATATTTTGATATTTATTTGAGATCAAGCACAAATGTTTATTCAATCGGGATTCCCGTATAACCGAGCAAATAAAATTTCGAGCTCATATTACCCATATTTCTGCAATAACCCGTATCAAGTCTATGAACTGATAACGCCATGCACCATGTTTACCTATAAATTGATAAGATATTATTACAGGAATAGCAACCTAATCTATTAAATATTATGTAATGCAAGTACTGTATCAGTATTTAGGTCAATACTAAGATTAAAATCGTTAGATTCACACAATCACGCTAAATGACTGCGACAGCAATTCTTTTACTTCTACATCTGTTTTGAGTTCCGTATCCGAAGGGTAACCAAGGGGATACAAATAATAAAAATATATTGAAAATTAAAGGGGCTTCCCTATTACGATCGTACTGTATCCTTTTTTTTTTTTTTTTTTTTTTTAAGGATGGGAAATCATCAAATGACCCCCCCCACTCTGGGCGGAGCGGGAGGGAGTGTCAGACTCTTACTGACTAAAAACCATCCATGTTCCTTCCTCGCCTTTTACGTTCCGGGGCCGCGGTATCTCTTTCGAACAGGCCCGCAACCCGATCGTACTGTATCCTTCATGCGGGATTCTGACTCGCTCTTGGCCGTTTTTAACTTTCAATCTCCTAGTATATTTTTCGGCTCCTCCCTCGTTTCTCCTTAACACATCTGACATTGACAGAATTGTCGACAACGGGATAATTTCCAGATTTTTTTTAGATCAATAGACTGAGGCTAAAAATATGAAACTAAAACTATTACAAAATAGAAAATCGTACCTATATTTGGAATGTTTGAGTCAGTCCTCTCAGTATCGGTACCTTTACGCGCGATTAAGTATAGAGCTTATCTAAAGATTTAAACATATATTTTAGTTAATATTGCATTTTATAAAGCGACTTTTAGCCATCTAAAATTAGGTATCAGTACGTAACATGTATAGAGAAACTAAACGTTTTATTATTTATTTATAATTATTATCTTTGAGATAAAAAGGATAACAGCAGATTAATTGGTTAGCTTTTTAAATACTTAACGATATTATTGGCGCCTACTGTACTATGTGAACAAGTCCATTGATGATAGGCGCCAATGCCAAATAAACAAATTGATTGTCTGAAAAACATTTCACAATGTTGTTGCCTAACCCTATAAACCACTCTAAAGTTCCCTGAGTTGTGGGACCTAGCCACTTAGGCTCTACGTTCCGTCTACACAGTTGCTTATCGCTTATAAAACAATATGTTGTAATACCGTACAACACTGTTTATTTCACTACATATTATAAAACAAAGTCTCCCACCGCGTCTGTCTGTCCCTATGTATGCTTAGATCTTTAAAACTACGCAACGGATTGATGCGGGTTTCTTTTAATAGATAGAGTGATTCAAGAGGAAGGTTTTTGTATACAGGGTGTAAACCACCTCATCGCAAAGCCGTTAACCAAGCATTCTGTACATCAAACTAAGTAACTTGACGCAAAAATTATTGCTGGGAAACAACTTTTAATTGAGGTTATAAATCATGTTTTGTGGTAGAACTCAATGTAACGCACTTAAAAAACTGCTGATGGATGGATTTAATAGTATGGATGTCGTGGAGGTGTTGAAAGTCTTACAAAAAAAACTTGTAACTTTGTTGTAAAAAGTTGTAACTTTGACCGCGTAATATATTCTCCGTACCTAACTAGAAGGCTCCCAGGTATGGTGTACAACAAAAAAAATATCGCAATGATGGGTAGAACAAGTGCTTTTCGGCTTCGTGAAGAGGTGTTTTACACCCTTTATAATTTTACGCGAGTGAACCCGCGGGCATCGACTAGTCTAAAACGTGATGAAGATGTAAATAGTATTTACATCTTTGTTATCTTACAAACCCATTAGTCCCATAGCTATCAAGTACTACTTTAAAACAGGGTGTTAACAACCTCATCATGAAGCCGTCAACGAAGCATTCTGTACCAACATCAAATATCTCCGTAACTACAAGGTTCCCAGGTATGGTGTAGAAAACAAAAAGATCGCAATGACAGGGAGAACAAGTGCCTTTCGGCTTCGTGAAGAGGTTTTTTACACCCTGCATTGTTATTGTTGCGTGGCACAGTGTTTTTTTGTCCAAAATAAGTGATATTCGCTTTTTATTGAAGATTTTTACTAAATATATCATTCCAAATGCAAGAGTAGAACACCTAGGTGTCAATTTCCCTTACTTTTTTTTAATATTTTTGTTTTTTGACCTTCACACTGAAAATTCTAAGGAATCTTTTCATGCTAGATACAGGTTCTACTTCGTGCTAGAAAAATTATAAAAAAATAATGAAATCAGTATTATAAAATAATACTGATTTCAACAAAAAAAAATCTTTTGAAGGTTATGTCAACATTTTTGAATACATATAAACTGGATAATGTGCACCAAAAAATGCTTTATAAAACTGAAATACAAAAAACAAAAAAATTGTATAGATTTTTTTTTACGAATTAGTTTTAATATTTTCAGTGTGAAGGTCAAGAAAACTAAAACGTTCTTTTAAAAATAAAGTATGGAAAATTGGCACCTGGGTGTTCTACTCTTGCATTTGGAATGATATATTTAGTATAAATCTTCAATAAAAAGCGAATGTCACTTTTTTGGGCAAAAAAAACACTGTGCGTGGGAACCGCAACAAACCACTTAATTTATATTCTTATAAACTTATACGCGCTCTAAAAGATACCTAGAACTCCCATTCTCGTGATCTTAAACGTTCACATTTCCCCACACTGATAATCCAATCGTAAAAGTAAACTATCTTTCAAAAATATAACATAACAACAAACATTATTATTCCTTAAACTTATTACATCGGGGTTTTTACTAAAAATATATTTACATCCTCTTATCGGTATTTTGTCAACACCGTAACCTTCCGGGCGATATGGGTTTGAGTAACTACGCCAACCGAATATATAATATTTGTCTATAAGCATTATTATATTTTGGCTACATTGTAGGCAAATATTCCAGTATCAAACCGAACTCTGTCGAGACTACAGCGTCCTCAAATTATAAACGAAATAGTGTGCTTAGATATTCATGCTAAAAGTGACGCGAGATTTTCGGGAGTCTTGCAATAGTGAATATAATGAATTGTGATGATTCTATAAATATTCTTAAATAATTTAGCTTTCGTGTCTATCTGTGTAACCTTGTATTTGTCTAAAATCTGTGACAATTTGGACGCGGTTTTCAATAACATTACATCGATAAAGACTACGCCTCTCTCAATCATCATTTTCTTAGTGTATACTGTAAAGTTTATGTGTATAAGCATAAATTTTAACTTGCTTGAAGTAAAGAAATCTGTCTTATAAATGGATTCGAGATGAATCACCTCCTAAAAACCCTTCACTCAGTAATGAAGGAACTAATCCGGTTCATCCGAGTGCTAAAACAAAAGCTCATCAAGAAACTTCGAGAACTGTTCACAAGCTGTGTGGTGCCATGTAGATCTCGCGCGGAGGTGGAGCCCCCGCTGCCGGAGACTCCGCCCGCACCCGCGCCGGCGCCCCCGCGGCCTGAAGACCTGGAGCCGGGCTCCCAGAGACAGTACTCCCTCGATGATTTTGAACTCATCAGGGTTATTGGACGAGGATCTTATGCAAAGGTACGTGCAAGCAATTTAATTATTGTGTTATTCTCATAAAACTCGTGTCTCAAGCTTGTCTTATTCTCGTGAACAAAAAAAAAGCTTTCTTATTCATATTTCCACGCAAGGAGGTTGGTGATTGTTATATGGTTCCAATGAATGAGACATGTTGTAATTAAAGTTTTAAGTATGAATGTGGCTTGCGAATGGATCTAAGATAGAGATGGATCGTATAGAAAGTTTTAAAGTACGTAATGGATAGCAGGTAGGTTACACAATAGGTAATAAATAGAAAATGAATAAGATGATGCGCCGATCAAAAATAAAGGATATAGGTAGAGTAATTAATAATTAGAAGTGTTTGTTAACAACTAGTTTACTCAATGGTTATACATAGACCTTTCGTAAAGAGCCATTACATCATTTACCAACAAGACATTCGGTCAAAGCTGGCTAGCAATTTCCGAATCCATCAACTTTTTGCTGCGTTCTTCATTGTTATTCATTCTGTCCTTTTCTAGGTCCTGATGGTAGAACTGAGGCGCACAAAACGCGTGTACGCAATGAAGGTGATCAAGAAGGCGCTGGTGACAGACGACGAAGACATCGACTGGGTGCAGACCGAGAAGCATGTGTTCGAGACCGCCTCCAATCATCCCTTCCTTGTCGGGTTGCACTCCTGCTTCCAAACGCCCAGCAGACTGTTCTTTGTCATTGAGTTCGTTAGGGGTGGGGATCTCATGTGAGTACACTTCTATGTTTAGTTTATCCTTTGGAGTCGTAAACGAAACATTGTTGTAAGAAATTCTTGGAACTCGCATGACTTAGACAGGGACTCGCTGTTTGTAAGGTATTTGTGAAGTTTAACTGTGCGTAAAATGTATTGACAATAGAACTGTTTGTGCCGAATTTAGCCACGCACTAAAAAAACCTCGTAACTCAAGAACAACTTTACAAAGTCTTAACGAGTTCCATTGTAGCTGTAAGGTTCAGTAATTTATATCCAATATCATATAACTTCAAAACCATTGACTATGTGAAAGTTGGACAAATGGCCAAATTGATTTAAGGTAAACCACAATTTAACCGCGGATTTTGTAGTGATGTGGCCCAAAATAAATCTCTTTATATATCTAAGCCAATATTTACTATTAAATCTCAACTTTTTCTCGTTCGCCCATTCCAGGTTCCACATGCAACGCCAGCGACGGTTGCCAGAGGAACACGCTCGGTTCTACGCGGCGGAGATATCGCTGGCGTTACACTTCCTGCACGAACGTGGCGTCATCTACCGTGACTTGAAACTAGATAATGTGCTTCTGGACCATGAGGGACACATCAAACTCACTGACTATGGCATGTGCAAGGTAATTAACAGTGGAGCATCCTGTTGAACACTAAACTTTCGGCGCTTGAGTCGAAGGTTGGAAATTCTACAGCAGCTCAATTATTATATTTTTATCGTTGAAATGGTTTAAAATCGAAAAATTCTACATCATTCTTCGTAGACCAAAACAAATTTCTTTGATAACATGAACTTGTAGATTGTTTTGTCTTCAGCGAGTCCTTCGGCGAAGTTAATAAATGACACTGATTGAAATGGTATTTTAAATATCTATTTATTATATAGCAGGCAATTGACTAAGGTGCATGAAGTCCTAGTCAAATCATCAACCCATTTTAGTTGTCTCCATTAGTTAAACTTAGACTTAAATGCAATCAAAATTTGGAGTTTCACAAGGAACTAGTGTTGGCCTTGTACTGTTTAATATATTTGTACCTGTTTCACTCTTACTTTGTCTTCTGAATACAGGAAGGCGTGCGACCCGGCGACACGACCTCTACGTTTTGCGGCACGCCCAACTACATCGCACCAGAGATCCTGCGCGGCGAGGAGTACGGGTTCAGTGTGGACTGGTGGGCGCTCGGCGTGTTGACGTACGAGATGTTAGCCGGACGCTCGCCCTTCGACATCGCGCAAGCCGCGGACAACCCGGATCAGAATACTGAGGATTACTTGTTCCAGGTGCGTTGGACTTAGTAATATTAAGCTGGGGTTTTGTTGATAATTAAAAGAACTTTGATTCCGAAAGGCTGGCTGGGAGGTTCAGAATGGCCGTTACACAGAGTTAGTATAAAAAAACATTTCTGGTAACGAATTAATAAGGTAATAAACAATGGGGTTACGAAGATCGGGCGGAACGGGGAATCTTCGTAAGTCTATTGCTAAATCATTTTTTTTATTCGTTAAGTTACGAATAAGTATTTGAATACAAGCCATAAGTAAGCACGAGATTTTTAAATACATGTTATATTTATTCATAAAAAATAAGGTTTGCAAATAAACTGGCTGAGTTCGGGCAGTTTATTATCCGCAACTTTATTATCTTTTAAATTTTTGCACGTATGTTTCCAGGTAATCTTAGAAAAGACGATCCGTATCCCGCGCTCGCTGTCGGTGAAGGCGGCGTCGGTGCTGAAGGGCTTCCTGAACAAGAACCCGGTGGAGCGCCTCGGCTGCGGCGAGAGCGGCTTCCTCGACATAGTCAGCCATCCCTTCTTCAAGAGCATCGAGTGGGAGATGGTGAGTTCATGCTTTCATAGCAGATTAATTATCTGTTTTTGAACAGAAGACGAAAACTACTAGTAGATTTGTTTCTTTACTATTTCACATTTTCTGGATAATAATTTCTGTTTCGTCATTTGATATAATATTACATATTATTACTTCAATACACTTATTTGTGAAGTAACTAATGAAACCTCACTAAACTTTACCATTCGTTAAAATTGAAAAATATGCAAAACAGTTTTAAATGAATTTATAAAATCATGTTTTTAATTTCTAGTTGGAGCAAAAGCAAGTGGTACCTCCGTTCAAGCCGCGACTGGAGGGCGAGAGAGACCTCGCCAACTTCCCTCCGGAGTTCACCGACGAACCTGTACACCTCACGCCTGATAACGAGTTCGTATTACTTAGTAGACATTTCATCATCATCATTACCATCACCATTTTAGCTGAAAGACGTCCACTGCTGGACATAGGCCTCCCCTAAGTATCGCCACATAGCCTGGTCCCTTACGTCATGCATCCAGCGAGGTCATCGGTCCACCTAGTGGGAAGTCTTCCAACTCAATGTCTTCCGGTTGGCACACTTGCGTCTTCGTGTCGCCCCTACTTGCCAGACAAAAAAACAACTGTACAAAAAGTCAAGGTGTCAAAGGTGTGGCCAGACACAAAAAAATAAAAAATGTTGCCAACCTTTTTTTTTGTAAATAATTTTGATAATAATTATTTTTCTTATGTTTTACAAATATTATGTTCGTGTTCGCAGCACGGTGATCGCCGACATCGACCAGTCGGAGTTCGAGGGCTTCGAGTACGTGAACCCGCTGCTGATGTCTCTGGAAGACTGCGTGTGACAGCACGCCTGTCTGCTGCACCCTTACCACGACCCCGCGCAGGTACGAGTTTATCACATGAAAAACAACTTTCGGCGTAGTGTGGTCCTCTAAAGATTTTGGTCCAAACAAGTTTTAGTACTTAAAACGACTTTTTTCGTGTCCATATTTTATACCCTTATATAAAACCTATTGGCATCATAAAAATAAAATGATGTCAATTTTCTGACTGCACCATTTTCTAAAATTGGTGAATACAGTTAGCATTCACTCAAAAAGTTAAGTAGGCTCCTAAGAATGATTTTCTATCGCCTTTCTGGCTATTTGATAAGCATTAACAGTGCTCTCTCAAAATTCCACTCTGTACAAATAGAATAGTCGCAGGTCCACTGTAAGTAATCTATGTGTCACAGCCAACTAGTTAAATTTGCATATACTAATAATATTATAAAGATGAAAGAATTTTTGTTTGTTTGTTTGTACCTAATAGGTTCAGTAACTACTGGACCGTTTTTAACCACTTTTTTTTGCGTGGAAAGCAAAAATATTAACAAAGGCTATAAATTATATTTATATGTAAATCATGCATATTAGTTTAGCTATCACAATATTTGGGAACGAAGTCTCGGATAAACTACTAGTTTCTTATAAAAAAATAAATAGCACCTTTTGTACTTTAGTTATTTATTTATTTCGATTTGAGGAAAACTTACAGCTAAACAGACAGTGAGTAATAGTTTCAATAAATAGGGCCAAATACAAGTTTCCACATTTAGTATATAACCAATATGACATACTTACAAATAAATAAGACTTATATATATAACACCAAACAGAAGATTTACTAAATATGAGTACGTGTGCTTTCCTATATTGATGTACGTATGTGAATGAATAAGTAAATTATACTAAATTCCTTTCCAGACATACGGCTACGGTGCAGAATCGTCGTCCTCGGACTACGACAGTGTATGCTCAGAGCTACCTCCTCGCAAGCCGACGCTGCTGCAGCACATGTTTTGCCTTCCTCTCAACTGACACAAGCGACGCCCCAAGCACGACTAGCGCTTCTGATCTAACGATACGTAAGCGGAACTAGTACTAAAGCCATTGACGATAAGGAAATATTTGCGTTTATTTTATTTGGAAATGTTCTTTGTGACTAGCCATTGAGAATTTAAGTTCTATTTTCATAATGTATGTTCTTTCGGAATGGGGGTCTTTCTGGCCGGGGGTTCTTCAGACCGGGGGTCTTTCAAACTAAGGGTCTTCAGGACTTAGGGTGCTTCGGACCCCCTGGCTTCGAAACCAAAACCAAAATCCTTTGGTCCCTGGGTCTTTTGAACCTACAATCTTTCGCACCAAAGGAATGTTGGACCGAGGGTCTTTCGGACCTGGGTCTGTCAGACCCAGTTTTATGGATCAAAGGTAATTCAGACCTTGGGACATACAGACTCTGGCACATACAGTGAGCCTGAACGGTTTTTAGCTTGGAAGGTCCAGAGTTCCAGCATTTTGTGGATAGAGCTTCAATTCTGTAGCTGGGTTCAAAGACACATCAAAACATTTTTGTAATGATAATTATCATCGCGCCTCCATTACAAGAGGCTAGGTAGAAATACTGTCTGTCGGTTAGAAAAATAATAAAATGCTGACTGTATTCTTCATTTGTAAAGATAAAACTTGTAAATAATATATAATGTAAAGAATATATGAGATGATCAAACCTTTGATCTTCAATTCGTCATAAGCTTGCTTAAACTCGTACTAGTTAAAAAAATGCCGTAAATTACATCCCAATTTTAATATAAATTACCCTTTTCGTGGCATTACTAAATTAGAATATAAATTTAGCATGTAAATTGGGTATGTTGTATATCTATTTGAAAAAAAATATATAACGCACATAAAGTGCCAATTTATTATAGCACAAGTATGTTAGGTATCAATGGCTTATGTACTAAAGATATTCGCTTATTTCACAAACAAATTGTGAAGAAATATGTATAGAATTGATCAGATTCGCTTTTGAAGGCACTATTCCTTAAAAAAAAACATTTTACGACATTGATAGCTAAGAATCGCGATAGAATCATTGGCATCAAGCTGAATCCACCGTTGAAATTAATAATATTATAATTATTTTAAACTAAATAAAGACGACACACAGAAAACATTACGATTATAAAAATTATAGAAAACAGTTTCGAAAAAACTTTCCTATTAGTTGATCCAGAATTAACGAAACACGATTTTGATTATTTGAAAGTATTATTTGTGTATAGTATTTATCAAAAAATCCTCTGATATATAATTATGGCAACCACCTATATATTTGATTTTTATCTTGTTTAAGTATTATTTACATTCCACCTTATTTATTGTCACCAAACACAGATCTGATTTTATTTATTGCTCAAAGGAATTGATTGATGCGATACCACCATACTATAGATGAATATTCTTCTACAGCATAAAAATATACATGATTTGATAAAAAGTTTTAAATAAACGAGGGTTAAGAAAGCATGTGTAATGTAGCCAATGTTTGGTGCTCATAATTTAACGCGCGCGTCAGTAAAACAACGCTTGAAAACTTAGGTAAGGAGCAGCAAGAAAACATTTCCTATTATAAAAAAAGAATTAGATCACTTAATAAAAATCCCGGCTAGCGACGGGGCATACGCTTCTGTACATAAATTAAAACAAATTATTCATCTATGTAAAATAACTATACGAGAAAATATTGTAAGACTTAATATTTTTGAAACTATTGTAGTAATCTATTCTATGAATCTTTCTGAGAGAAAGGGCACGGTCATACGACATAGCTGAGCTGTCTTCCATAGCCAGCTATCAAGTACGTGTTTTCTATCAAATCATTATGTTTTTTGAGCAATAAAATATATAGTAGTAATATTGTATTGTAATTATGCGAGTCAGGTGAACTGCTCAATGAAGGCACGTAAGGAATTAAACGTAGTTGAAGTTTTGATGGCCAACGAGCCTCAGGAACGTATTTATAGCCCTTATCAAACCTAAGTGTATTCCCTAGATACCTAGAAATAAGCTAGATTTGTAGCTATGATATATGCTTGGGATGGCGTGCATCATCTGAACTTCACATTAACTAAAACTTGGTTTTGTATAATCCCCAAAAATTATTGGTACAGCTGATGGTGCGAGAAATAGTAATTTTTCTGAATTGTTCATTAAAACAATGTTTTCTTGTAGTTGTAATATAGATTAAAACAGCGTGTATATAAAATTAAATAGGTACCAGTATATGGTGCGCGCCATTTCAATGCTGTAATAATACAATTAGTTGCACAAAAAGTTACCAAAACTCTTGTTTGTATTATTTAAACTAGTATTCGTCAACCGTTCTTCAAACTGATCACTTTTCGTGCCACTGAATGTAAAGTATATTCCATTCCCTATTGTAGATTCTGTTGTCCTACATAGCTATCACCGCTCGTTTAGGTAGCCAACGAATTTTAAAATAAAATAAAAAATATGTAATATGAGCACTGAAACAAATTTAAAATCGTGTACATTATAAACAAATTAACATTGAAAAAAAAACTCGTAATATAAAAAAGTACATCGGATATATTATAACAAATTATTGTTAATGTAGAAGAAAAGACTTATTATATAAAAATATTATCGTATATCGTAATGGATCGTGTTGGTGCGCGTCGCAGGGGAGCTCAAGTGTCCACAAACTATTCTAAATAGTGCGTAGTACCTATCTATTAGACATTTTGCACCGATATTATATTATAGTTGTAATGACACGCGTCGGTCTCCGCTCACACTTCGCGACGTGTTCCCATCCCTCCGGCGGCCGCGGCACGGGCTGCTTACTCCCGTACAAGACATCATCACAAGCGAGTAGGCCCCGACGGGTCATGCTTACCTTTATCTGTGTTGTCGTTGCCCAAAATATTGTATTTTATGAATGTGTTGCCGATATTAAATAATTATCAAGATTGTGCTGTTGTGTTAAGTCGCGGCGGTCTCGCTGTATAGGTTCTTTTGTATAATTTATATTGTTAAGTATTTAATTATTCGTAAGCGACAGTATTGTGGTACTATTAACGCTTTAGATGTAATTAGTTAACATTCCATGTATCTGAGGACGCGACCCATCCTCTGGACATCACAGCGAATAGGTGTTGTTACATTACGTTCTCATGTTTTTGTCATTTTAAATATTATCGATTATAACGGCACGTTGTATTGTCAAACGTTAAGTTTGAACTCTTTATGATAAATGTTTTATTACCAAAAATTTTGTAATATGTATAAACTCTTACTAACTGCATGACAAGTGAAATTTTTAACAATTATATTAGTTCATAAGAGGAATTGTTAAACGGTTACATTTCGCAACTTAGAACAAATGTATCTTAGTTTTAAGTATTTTTTAGTTACTCGCATGTAATATTCCCCGTTTACGGTAAGGAATGATAAAACATAGATTTTACATAAGCTATGTTGATTTATTGTATTTAATTTCGGCCGTATATACTTGTATTGTGAAACACCAATAAATGTACGTTACTTAAAGGTTTCATTGTGAATTACTTGGTGCGTGATTGAGACATACTGTCAAATTAGACTGGAGAAATTGGGATACTGTAACTATTCTATGCTTAACTGAAAATAAAGAAGATTAATCAGATTACGTGTTTTTCTCACTACCTTACTAAAGTTTAACAAGTTGTTGCATTTCGCGCGTGCGCGTCATTGCAATTTAAACTTTCAGCCATTGGCATAGAGGACATAAACGAAGTTAATGAAGTAACGATACAGTTCACCATAAAAAAGCAGTGAAATCATATAAAGGATGTAAAACACCTCTTAACGAAGCCGAAAGGTACTTGTTCTCCCCGTTATTGGTATCACTTTTTTATTCTACCTACATACTTGGGAACCTTCTAGTTATCCGTAAAAGTTGGAATTTTGACTCCCAATAGCTCCGGCTATTGGGAGTCAAAATTCCAACTTTTTGAGAAGTTTTTTTATACAAGTTTTTATAGTAAGATTTTAACTATAAACACCTTTACGACCCTGTAAGTGCGTTACATTGACTTCTACCACAAACTTGATTTTCCACCCGAAAAAAAAGTTGTTTCCTAGCAAAAATTGTTTGCGTAAAATTACTTTGTTTGATATACAGAATGCTTGGTTGACGGTTTGTTGATGAGGTTGTGAAATGAAATAGAAACATTTAAAAGCTTTTTGCAAATTTCCAGTATGACATTTAAAATTTCGAAAACATAGGTAACGTACGTCCCAATCGCAATGTGGGGCATTGCTGAAGGACATAAAAAATGAGAATCCCTCCTCATCAGAAGGTCTAACTAGCAAAATGTCTAACATCTCGAAATGTCTAATAAGCAGTACCTACCTAAGTCTAATTAGCAAAATGTCCATGTAGCAAAACGTTCAACTATCAGATGATCTGTATAGCAAAACATCTAGGTATTTAGCAAAAAGTTATTTTTAAAATGTGTACAGTCATGGTAGAAAGTAATAATACATACTAATAAAAGGGGCTAAAATGACCCATTGTATACGAGGTAAGTACATAGTTTTCCTACCGAGCTTTAGCGAGGTAGTTAATAGGAACAGAGTTATAATGGGATTTTAGCGCCGTGTGTTACATTGTACTTTTCACTTAGAGAGCGAGAAAAATAGTCAATTTAGTCAGATGGACAGACAGACGGACATACAGACAGATGGATAGACAGACGGACAGGGACCTCCACAGTGGCGCCCTCTTCAACTCGTCGCCGTGAAATTAAATTTAAAAAACCAATTCCTTTTACTCCCCCTAACGACTAAAGGGTCCCGCTTCGTAGGGCTATATTGGCGTACTTTTAGAGCATGAAAAGTGAAAAAGTCATTTTTATATTACACTAGCGGACGTCACGCGGTTTCACACGCGTAATTCCCGTTCCCGTGGGAGTACGGGGATAAAATATATCCTATGTTACTCGTGGATAATGTAGCTTTCGAATGGTGGAAGAATTTTTAAAAACGGTCCAGTAGTTTTTAAGCCTATTCATTACAACCAAACAAACAAAGTTTTCCTCTTTATAATATTAGTGTAGATTGAATTAATTTGGAAATCAAAAAAACGGTTAAATATCCAGCAGCCTCTAGGATATTAGGCAAAAATGGAAAACAATTATGTAATGCTAGTCAAATAGCATTCATGACATTACGGACGACCCGAAAGGCGTAGTGGTAGCGAAGCTGCCTTACGTTCTTAGGGTTGCGGGTTCGTATCCCGGTAGGAGCAAATGTTTGTTATTTTGATATTCTTATGCAAATGGTATAGGACGGTTAGTACTGAAGCTTTACGGGTGCTTGCGGGTGTACTTCCAGTCGATCTTGAGGTGCAGCCAGGCGCGATCGCAGCCTAAAATTTTGGAGGGGGTCACTCACCACACTAATAAAAAATAGGTATCTGGAACAAAATAAACATTATTGCCCAAGACACAATTTAATTTTGGACATACATTACCTATAAAACAAATGGAAGTCGTCTTTTTGTTTTTGCGAATCGGGTGATAATATTTGAGACGTTGGTACTATTTCGGGGTGAATGCTTAGAAGAACTAAACCTGATAATCGCTCTTCTAACATGTTCGCTCTTAACCATGTTTTTACACGCCTAAGCGTAGAAAAGAACCGCTCTGCTGTCGCATCACTTATGGGAAGAGTTACCAGAATATTGAGAAATGTCTTTATATTTGGGTATAAATCATGCTCTGCATCATCATGCATCTGCTGGGTTGAAGTGGGATTGGGCGGGCCATGTCTGTAGAATGCATCAGGACCGATTGGCCAAAGTCGCCACTCAGTGGGTGCCAGAAGACGGGCAGCGTCGCCGAGGGAGGCCTAGAAAACGCTGGCGTGACGACTTAGAAGCGTTTGCGATAGATTGGCCTGAGAGAACCGCACGTAGGGAGGAGTGGAAAACTATGGGGGAGGCCTTTGCCCAGCAGTGGGACAATACAGGCTAATAAAAAAAATAAATAATAATAAATCATCATCACAAACTTCGATGGTAGAACCTACACACTTAGGAAGTTTCGTATCAGCATTTTCTGTGACCTCTCGTTTCCACTTTGTAATCCAAAGCAGATACTCTGTAACGACAGTGGCAGGAACATTTAAAAAATGGGAATAGAATTCAGATACTTTCTTGACAATAAGATCTTCTTCTGTATATTCAGATTTCGGCATAAAAATGCCTATTCCGAAAAAGAAATTTCCTTTTATTATTTGGCAAGATTTTGAGATTTTTCAATTTGACCTTAGATTTTGGGGGGGGTCATGTCCCCTGTGATTAGGACCCGTTAATATTAATATTTATCCGTAGTGCTAGGCAACTGGGCCTATCCCAGTTGTAAACGTCCCTTTGTGCCAATTGGCCTTGTTTCGTTCTGTCTACTGCTGATATGGAGGGAAGTGGAAATTACGGTTTTTTTCCTACTCCTCCGCTATACTTCTGATTAATTTCGTTGCGGGATCCAAGACAGTTAAATTCATTATCTGGGACTTCTTCGAGCTTCAGTCTCTCGGCGCTTTTCTGGTAGTCGCCACTGTTGATTCTGGCTTTCAGGAGTTACAGTGGTTTGGGCGTGGGTACACACGCGCACACGGGCTTGTCCATAAAAAAAATCAACTATCTGGTGTCCACGACACAAGCCTCGTTGCTTAGTGTGGCACTATATGGCGCTGTGTGTAAAATGACCAGCGATATTAATTATTACATTCACCATAAAAAAGATGTGCTACGAGTTCCGACCATGTACGCAACACTACGCTCCAAAACACAAACCACTGACGTTGCTCAAAAAGCCGCAAAGCTAAAGTGTGACTGGGCTGTGTGCGTACGCGCAGCGGAATGTTGTTGAATTTAAAGATTTTAATTATGCAGATATTTAGTGTATGACGTCGTATAATTGTGTATGGTAAAAAAAAATTTGTGCACGCAACCATTGTGGAGAAATTCACCAAAAACTGATTCCGCTGGGCGAACGTTGTCCTGGCGGAACTTTTTTTAATCCATAGACTTTAGAAGAAAAGAGATGTGTCCAAAAATTAGTGTGTATTTGTGTGTAATTGTGTATGTATGAATAAAACTAGTGTATCCATAAACTTCGGAAAAATTCAAGTTTCCGCTACGCGAACGTTTGGCCATTAGCTAGTTTTCATATAAAGCGCTTACATAGAGAACTGTAGATTTTTACATACGTTGTTTTGAATTTGTTTATATTATATTCAAAAACAGATTTAGAAAAAATTGTAGGGCTTAAAAGATAAAAATATAAACGTAAAATACGCTTATTAGGTCTTAGTTCTTAAAGTATGCACTTTGGGGTCTAGATTTTCACGTTTATACAAACCGTGTAAGTGTCTGCAACATGTTGCCAAGTATCAATGATGTTCCGTTAGTAATTAAGGAGTTATAGGACAAATTTACCATGAATAGGTCACTGTTTACAAAGCAGTCAAATATCACGACGTTCTAAATGAATTGCATGGTAAAATGTATGCCAATAATTAGTGTATTCATTCAAGTATTCTTATGCAAAATTTCATGTCATTAAATTCAGTAATTAAAGAAAACCAATAATAATACTGACGAAGCATCGAAAACCTACATAACTCGACCAAGTTCGGATGGCTACAAAAAAGCGGCCGTGCCATATATCTAAGAAACGTTCTTAACCTTCCAATATAGTATTTATTAATATGGTACAGTTGCATACACAAGCGTTAGGAAAAAATAATACAATTGCTTTTCTTGAATGAAAAATATTTTTTTAATAATAACGCCACTATCTACATGATCCACTAAAGTTGCAAAGGGGAACGCTCGTGCATGCCTAGTCTATTGGTTAAATAGTGTAATAAGCTACAATATGATAAATATTTACCTAAACAGTAGTACATACATGTGGTAAATATTTAATTAATCCCCGATCTCCGATTTTTTTTTAATCCTGATCCGTGAAATTTTCAATAGAAATTAGCTGTATGAATTTTGTTTGTCTTAAATAATATATTTAGATTATATCTCAAGTCTCAAGCGCATACTTAAATACAGTACCTACGTAAATAGTACCTACTTTCTGTCATAGTCAAATACATTTAAAAAAGTAGGTGTACAAAAATAAATTACCTATAATCGAAACAACAATTGTGTTATCACCTATACCAATTCAATACCGGTATTATACTGTAAATTTTGGGATGTTACCTAAATATATTGCACGGCCGCTTTTTTGTAGCCATCCGAACTTGGTCGGGTTATCTAGGTTTTCGATGCTTCGTCAGTACTATAATTGTTTTTCTTTAATAACTGAATTTAATGACATGAAATTTTGCATAAGAATACTTGAATGAATACACTAATTATTGACATACATTTTAACATGCAATTCCTTCAGAACGTCGTGATATTTGACTGCTTTGTAAACAGTGATCTGTTCATGGTAAATTTGTCCTATAACTCTTTAGTTACTAACGGAACATCATTGATACTTGGCAACATGTTGCAGACACTTACACGGTTTGTATAAACGTGAAAATCTAGACCCCAAAGTGCATACTTTAAGAACTAAGACCTAATAAGCGTATTTTACGTTTATATTTTTATCTTTTAAGCCCTACGATTTTTTCTAAATCTGTTTTTGAATATAATATAAACAAATTCAAAACAACGTATGTAAAAATCTACAGTTCTCTATGTAAGCGCTTTATATGAAAACTAGCTAATGGCCAAACGTTCGCGTAGCGGAAACTTGAATTTTTCCGAAGTTTATGGATACACTAGTTTTATTCATACATACACAATTACACACAAATACACACTAATTTTTGGACACATCTCTTTTCTTCTAAAGTCTATGGATTAAAAAAAGTTCCGCCAGGACAACGTTCGCCCAGCGGAATCAGTTTTTGGTGAATTTCTCCACAATGGTTGCGTGCACAAATTTTTTTTTACCATACACAATTATACGACGTCATACACTAAATATCTGCATAATTAAAATCTTTAAATTCAACAACATTCCGCTGCGCGTACGCACACGACTGGGCTGGCTATGGCTGCTGTTTGTCCGACGAGTTGTGGGTTAAAATTAACCACGTTGTGGAGCCCTGACACAGCCAGAATACGATGCGGAAGACCTCGCAGGAGATGGCGGGATGAGCTGAACAAATCCAACAAAAAAAAACAACCAAAGAGTCTGTACGTAAAAATTATAATGTCCGTTTTCCTCTCGAAGCAGTGTGTGTTGAATTTTGTGCCTGGGTATACAGACATTTTGAGAATCTGACTTTTTGCTAAATAGATGTTTTGCTGTACCAGGTGTGTATCAGGTGGTCTGTATACATGGACATTTTACTAATCAGACTTACTACTCATCAGACGCGATGTTGGACACTGTGCTACTTAGACCTTCTGATCAGGGAGGAGGGGTGAAGATCGCGTTTTGGGATCGCGCAAGACCATTAAAAAACCAAAATCCATTACAAAATTATTTTATTTCAACATAATCGCACACTGGACACAATCTTCTTTGAAACAATTTCAAAGTCAGAAAGTAAAATATTGAACATTGAACTAGGAAATCTACTAATGAAACATTCCACTGCCTTACATAAATGTGTTAATGTATCTTACAATGTAAAATGTGTGCTTAGAATCTGTAATCACATAACTAATTAAATGCTTTCGTACATAACATTCGTAAACTTAGAAAAATACTGAGATTATATCAATGAAATTCATGAATAAATATTATGATACTGATACTCAATAAATTAATGAACTTTTTACGCATCTATAATACTGAAATGCGAGATTCTACGTCGAAATGGAATGTCATAGTTAGATGAAATAAATTATAACTTTGACACATTATTTTTGGTAAAACGTACATGACGAAGCTTTAATGATAATGATACTATAAATATATAAACTGTTAATAGATTTAAGTACTCCCAAAGGTATAAAATGGTATTAGAACTACCCAGGAAGATTTAGTTGAACTTGTAACTACACAACCTAAGGATGAATGTCTTTTGAGATTGATATCGATGGGAAAATTCATAAATACATTATCAAAAGCCTAGGCAATCAAGCTAGACAAGCCTAGCCTGTATGTTCTTGCTCTAGGTGTCAGTTAGATAGTTTCAACATCAACAAAGTGTTTATTTTGTGGGCATTGTTGTCAAAAGCCTGCAATTACAAGTTCGACTATACAAAAAATAAGACAATTCGCTGATATAGAACGTAGGAGAATAAACACTGGTTTAGCAATATAGATGTATCATATACATCTGTATATAAATAATCATTTGTCTAGTTTACCGTCGTACTTAATTAGTACGAACGTTGATCACACATTATCACAGAACTTAACCAAAATAATTGAAACTGTGCAGGTGCTAAGTACATATAACTAAATATAATACTATCCAGAGCAGAGAAATCGAATAAATAAACTGTTTCTAATACATTTTAGGAGCACTAAAAGCACTCATTAACTTCAATAAATAATATGATTTATGATCAATTTAGAACTATGTATAGTATGTTTTATTCCTACATATTTTATTTTGTAAACAAATACACACTTGAAGACATATTTATCATATGAATATATTAATTTTTGTTGTATATTTTCTAAGTACACTGTGCCATATTTGTTTACTCAATAAGACTAAGTAATAAAAATACTTTTTTTTTATAAATAGTTCTTTTCCTACATTATTATGATCACCGATGGCATATAGGACCTGAATTCAGAATCGAAGAAAATAATATATTACAAGACGTGCATACATCAATGAAAATGCCAAATAAAGGGGATGAATTTAAAAAAGACCTTCGATAGTGTTCACTTACAATATTGCATGTTTTATATTTTAAGATTGTTATCAAAGCGAAGATTCTGATTTCAAATCATAGAAGTGATGAAGACTGCTCGTGAATAGTTTTGTGCCGTGGTGTGAGTGTACATGATGATATATGATGGTGAATGGTGCAGGTAGCAGGTGTTGGCGCTCACTGGTTGCCATTCTCGTGAGCTATCTTCTGTTTCTTGGTCGGCGGCGAGTTGAAGAGGGCGCCACTGTGGAGGTCCTTCATTAGGAAGGGTACCTGGGGACATAAAATAAATATAAATATTGCTGGACATTAGGTACACACAGCACCACCTAGTGCCTAGTAAATACATACTTATTATACATATAAACATCCATGACTCGGAAACAAATGTCCATTGCTCATCACACAAACATTTGCTCCTACCGGGATTCGAACCCAGGACCCTAAGAACGTTAGGCAGCGTCACTACCACTACGCCATTCGAGTCGTCAAAAAGATAAAAGGCATCATAACTCGGGAGTGGGGGCTCGTGACTTCAGAACTAGCTTAACGTAATACCTAGGCGTGACGTACCGTACTGGGAATTTTAAAAGCGTCGTATCACCGTCAATTTTGGTTTATGTAAAAAAAGAAAAAATACAGGTCAAATATTTTTATTCACTTCTCATGCTCTAAAAGTATGGTATTATAGCCCTACGAAGCGGGATTAATTCCCTAGGGAGTAAAAAGTAATTTAAAAATGGAACGATCTTTTACTCTGTAACATGGTCACAAAAGAGTAACTTATCAAAGGTTTTATTTAAATTTCGAATTGACTTGCAAATAGAAAGCGGTTTATTGAAAAAAAAAAAAAAAAACAAATGAACTCTTCGACGCGAGAAAAATGTATGGTTGTTTGTTTGCATCGTTGATTTTGAAAACAATAATGTAGGTACAAATTATCTGTGGAGTGTGGATCCTCTTCATTGCGAAAATGTTGTGAGTTTGTGTTGTGTTTTAAATTGTTAATCTGTGACTGACCTGATAGAAGAAAAAACTGACTGCTCAGTTCAGAATTTTTGTCGAGTGTAAATTTGTTCGGTTTTAAATTACTATTTTTCTCGCAGTCGAAGTGAAAAGTACAGTTTGCACCTCGAGACTAAACGCCAATTTAATATACCCTCGCTTTCATTGCCTCGCAAGCTCGGGAGTCAAACCACCTCGGGTATATAATGGTTTCGTTTAGTCCCTCGTTATAAAATATACTATAATTATCAACCTGACGGACTCATTCGATTTTTTTTGTCGTCTTCCCTATTATATGGCAAGCAAGCAGGTGTCTGATGGGATGACGAATCACAGAGAGGTATGGAACAAGTCATGCTGCGCTGACCAAAAATGAATTGGAAATAATGATCATAATGGCTAAGTCTTTAAGGGAATATTTCTCTAAAAATGCCAGGTTATTTTAGAGTAGACATTTTAAAAAGCAGATTTATGTAAATCTATTTAATCCATTTTTTTTTTTATAAAATTCTGTTGTGAGTTTGTTAGTTAAAGTTCTGCTAAACGACTATATGTTTTTATGAATTTTCTTCGTAGTTTTGAGTAACTTTGATTGTCTTTAGCTATAGTTGGACAAGACAATCTACCGGGTAATCGAGGTAAAGGACAGGACAAAGTCTATCAGGTCTGCAAGTTCTATTTTTATAAATAATACTCATCAGCTTATTAATGTTCCCACTGCTAGGACACAAGCTACCTCTCTATGAGAGGGAATGGGCTATAATCCACCACGCGGTCCTAGTGCGGATTGGTAGATCCAACATGTCTCGAATTTTTTGGTTCTAGGACGTGCCGGTTTCCTAATGATGATTGATATGTTTAACTTAAGTGGCAATGGCATTAACCGAAAAGTTCTGGAGTGACGACCGCGAGCCAGAAGACGTTGGAGGGCCTCCCATTAGGAGGACAGATAATCTGGTGAGGGCTGGATGCGAGTCGCACGGGACCGGTCAATGTGACGACACCTTGGGGGAGGCCTATGTGGACGTATTTCGGCTGATGATGATGATTATGATGCATGGTATGTTTTAGTTAGTCCTGTGCAACATTACCTGATGCTCGAGCCCCAGATAGTTGTTGGGCGGCAGAGCTAGCGCAGCTCGCAGTATGTTCTCGATGTTGGCGCGTTGCTTGAACAGAGCGTTGTGTACAGGAGCGCCGGGCGGCACTAGCGGCGCCTTCAGGAGGTACGCCAGCACAGACATCACTGCGTGCATGCCCACGTATGCTGCAGAGATAATAAACTCTAGATAATGCCTGTAAAACACCCTTAGTGAAGCCTGAAGGGACTCGTTCTCTCAGTCATTGGGATATATTTTAGGAATCTTTTAATTACGTTCATTTGGAAGATCAAAGGTTATATCCTTTTGACGTTTAAAGAAAATTAAGTTTTTAGTGTTATTTAAACTTATCTTTAGTTACTTTCATGACCCCTGTAATACCTGCATCGGAACAATGTTTCAAATCTCATTTTTGCTCAATCCGTTAGTGAATGCTTTCTTAAACTGACATTTCTCACAAAAAATAAAATCGTTTACCAATATTTGTATTTGCGCAGTATGTTACTTAGTTTGATAAACTGTTGAAAAAAATGTTTTTAGAAGATCAATTACAGAATTTACTTGCAGAAGTGAAATAAATGTGTATTTCTTTTGGAGTTATTTTAAATTGAAAAAAAATACTAAACTTTACTACTTTCTGAATGTCGAACATTGAGAATAATCTTCAACATGGTTAATTACTTTTCTAAATTTTTCTTTTCTTTACGTGGGAAATCTTGTGTTGTGCGGTGCTGGAGTACTTGCGCAGTTCGTCACGCTGTTCGTCGGCTAGGGGACTGAGACCCTACTCTTTAACGCTTCGTCCACATTTCGGATCTATCCGTCTCTCTCACTCGCACTGTTCTGCAGACATGCGCAATTATCCGTCGTATGGCTGTCCAGCTGACAGACTACCCCATCTTCCCCCCGGGGCGGTATTATTATACCCAACAGTAAGGTAGTAATACTCACAGCGGTCAGCGTCGCGGAAGGCGAGCCTGGCGAAGAGTTCTGCCAGCAGCACCAGGTCCAGGATCAGGGGTACCGCCAGCAGAGAGTCCTCGCAAGTGTTGTGCACCACGATCGTGTTCGTGCCGTGCAGCAGGATCTCCGACGTGTACTCGTCCATGGCGCGCTTTGAGTCCCCTACAAACAAAATTCAGTTTATGAATAGGGAATAGGAGCTCGTGGGTAAATAATAACAGCAGGCCGATCTTTAAGTTAAGCCGTGCTTGCCTAGGTTGGTCTGTGGATGGGTGACCACCCTAACATACCGAGTTACCTCCCTGCCTCGCAAAGCACGTTAAGCTGTTGGTCCCGGCTGTCATTTGTCCATCTTTGACTGTCGTTACAGGTAGTCAGTGACCCAAAAAGTCTGACAACCAATTGATATCGTATTACCCAGTACTAACTGGGTTGTGGAGGTCAGATAGGCAGTCGCTCCATGTAAAATACTGGTATTCAGCTGCATCCGGTTAGACTGGAAGCCGACCCCAATATAGATGGGAAAAGACTAGGTGGCAAACGATGATGAATAGGGAATATTATGCACTTTTTTTTTTAATTTCGATACAGAATGTAAAAAAACTATAAAAATAATTACAAAAAGTGAAAACAAGACCAAAATCGGCCAAACAAAACAAAAGTTATCTACACTAATATTATAAAGAGGAAAAATTATATTTTTGTGTGTATGTTTGTATTGAATAAACTCAAAAACTACGGTGCCGATTTCAAAATTTCACCATTGGAAAGCTACATTCACCCTGAGTAACATAGGCTATATTTTATCCCCGTACTCCCACGGGAACAGGGACTACCCGGGTGAAACCGCGAGATGTCCGCTAGTAAACAATACCATTTTTGTTTCTTTGCCTTTCTAGATAAACGGAATTTAGTATGGATTTTGTAAGTACATCGATATGTCAAATGACGTCACGAAAGGTATCCTTTGTCTAATCGGCAGTTTCAAATGCTCAAACTTAGTATTTTTTATAAATATTCCAACCAAAATTGTGGCACTAGATGGCGCTGTAAGTAATAAAAAAAAACATACAAAAAAATTCCATAGGCAAGGCAAGGTTGTTAGTAACAAGAATTTCGCTGATATCTAATATTAGTTATTAAAGTAGGTAACAACAACAAAACTAGACATAGACACACCGCCTACCCCTGCACAGTAGGCTCACTGGTCCCGCAACACATGGAGTTCAGTGAACCTACTGAGCAGAATAGTATAGGTTCTCTCGCCAATCATCTTGAGGACGCTATTCGAAAAATAAATAAATAAAATAACGATATTTATTAATCTTGTCGGGTACTTACCGACATAGGGCACATATTTGATGACGACCACGTGGTCTGGCTTCTCACCCTGCTTGTACAGGATCTGGTTCGCCTCCACCATGTCGTCAACTACGTTGCTCTTTGAGATCTGCAAACATAATCATTCGTTGAGCTCCTTGACGCAGTACAAAGATAGCCAGTAGGTCAGCTTCACAGAAACGCCCGAAACGCTGAGGTAATGGGGATGTACACTGTGGAACTAATGGCGCTAGCATAGCTAGTCCCAAGCATCGTCATTGGTTATATTTATATATTAAAATACCTTGACCTCATTGGTCAGATTGAGATTGAGACCAGCTATGGTGGCGCCATCTACAATTAGCTTTTAACGGTCTTCCTCATTAACCAAGCACGCCTTCCCCGCCCGTAAGGATGATCAAGGTGCAAACAGAGACGTCTTAACAATAAACCACACCGTATATCTGTTAGAAGCAACCCTAGCTCTGTTCGACAGTAGGCATTGAATTCAAGGACACGTCCGAGTCACACTACTACTGCTTTTATCTTTTTACTGTGTCCTTGAGTTTCGAGTTGAAGTACCCGGTACTAACAAATGCGTGCACCATTTCTGTGTGGTTCTTTCCTCAAAAGATCATCTCAGACACCTATCCGCATGATCGTCATATGAATGGACCAAGACAATGTATGCCTGCCTATTCCCAACTATGTTAGGGTCAGCTTCCAGTCCAACTGGATATTTTACATGGAGCTACTGCCTATCTGCTGGGTTACCACAACCTCTAAATGCGATTCAATTCAGGTCCTAAACTGAGTCGCAAGCTGTCAGTTCCATAGAAAAACTGTCAGAAAATGACAGCTCAAACCTAAATTGAATCGCATTTGGACGTTGTGGTAACCCCGCTGACCTCCACAACCCAGTTAATACTGGTTTGTGTACCGATACCCCCATGGTAAGACTGGTTGTAAGAGTTTTAGGGCCACTGACTACCTGTAACGACTGTCAAAGATCTACAAATGACAGCCGGGACCAACAGCTTAACGTGCTGTCCGAGGCAGGGAGGAAACTCGGTATGTAAGGGTTTTCACCCATCCACAGACCAAGCTAGGCAAGCACGGCTTAACCTAAAGATCGACACGAGCGGCTGTTATTATTTAGCCAAGAATATAGCTTTTATGATATAATTTTCGAAGTGTTTGTCTACACTAATATTATAAAGAGGAAAACTTTGTTTGTTTGTTTGTTTGGTTGTAATGAATAGGCTTAAAAACTACTGGACCGTTTTTAAAAATTCTTCCACCATTCGAAAGCTACATTATCCACGAGTAACATAGGATATATTTTATCCCCGTACTCCCACGGGAACGGGAATTACGCGTGTGAAACCGCGTGACGTCCGCTAGTAAGAAATAATTTGCAGAATGTTAATCATGTTCGAATTAATTAATAGCAATTGAAATTTACAAATTTTGTACTAACAATTAAAGAGATATGTTACTTTTCGCTAATGTCAAAGGGTGTAAAAAGAGTCTTGACGGAGCCCAAAGGCACTTGTCATTGCCATTTTTTTTTAACGTGTTATATACCGTACCTGGGAACCTTCTATTTACGGAGATATTGGAGGTCCAACTTTTACAAAAGTTTTATTTGAATAAGCACTGTTTTAATGTAATTTACTTTAAACATCTGCACGACCCCACACTATTCAATCCATTCATCAGCACAATGTTTTGAGTGTTACATTGAGTTTTACAGTAGAACGTGATTTTTCACCAGTACCGTAAAAGTTAATTTTTGCGTAAGGTTACTTAGTTAAATGTATATGTCACCGTAAATTATCAAACACATTAGATTGTAATCTCTCTAGCGAGGTGTAAACTCTCGAAATATGGTCAACTGAACATACGGAAGTATCTCTGCCCCCATAATCGGGGCTCCGACTACGCTTTTTAGGGGAATATTAAGTGTTTTAAGGTTAGGTTATATTAATCGGTATTTCTCAAGAACGGTACATTATCTTTTCATGAGAGTGGAACCACTGGGCATGGGGGACCCCTCCTTCCTTCCACACCGCGTGAGTTGACTACCATCGCATGCATTTCACGAAAAATAATGCGTTTTATTGTCAGCAGTATGTTCATTTGGCAATATTTCGAGAGTTTACAATCTAGTTATTTTACAATCTAACGTGTTTGACAATTTTACGGTGACATATACAACGGTTAACAGAAAGGGTATAGTCATATGAAAGGGTGTACTATAGACCATCAAACTGAACAACTTTCTCCATGGCACCACCATCGTAATCGCGAAAAAATGTTCAACGGCGCCATACTTTTTGTTACACGTTGTAGAATGCTTGGTCAACAGTTTCGTGTACAGTCGGTTTACACTCAATATGTATTGGTTCTTTTTTTTCTCCCTGAGAAAAACTATCAAAGTAAGGTAAGAGAGAGATATAACAAACCTCCTTGGACCGGAACTGTTTAGGAGCGGACAGATTCTTGCCGTCATTGTTACCCAGGTGGTTGTAGCTCACGATGGATACTGGCTTCAAACCTGAAAGAATAAATTGTTTTATTGTAAAGCAAATTCAACTCAAATAATAGGCTTGTCAACAACAATAACAACACAATAACAACATAATATTGAATGAGAAATAAATAGTTTCTATTTTTTTTATTTTTTTTTAACTGATGAATAAAATCTTAATTAGTCCGTCAGATTATCAAAAAATATTTGACCTGTATTTTTTCTTTTGTTACTTAAACAAAAATTGACGAAGATACGACGCTTTTAAAATTCTCAACACGCCGTGGTATAACTTTTAGTGCGTTCGGACGTCACGAACTCACGAGCCCCCACTCCCGAGTTTCAATGCGTTTTATCTTTGTCAATATTAATTGATTTACAAAAACAAAAAAATACGTGTCCATTATTTGTGTCTGACAGAATGTTTCATAGAAATAGTAACAAACTTTCATCGTCTATTTAAAATCATTAGGAGATGAGTTTTCAAAATATTTCTTCTTGACAAAAACCAGACCGACTGGCTGTGGTAAACGGCAGCTGCTACCGAGAAATTCTTGATGGAAAAGCCAAATAACACTATCAAACAACTGGAGAAATGTGGTTCAACTGGACAAACCGCCAACCGGAAGATGTGCCGTTGGAAGGCCTCTCACCAGGTGGACCGATGACCTGGTGAAGGTTGCGGGAATCCGGTGGATGCGAGTCGCAAGGGACCGGTCAATGTGACGACACTTGGGGGAGGCCTATGTCCAGCAGAGGACGTCTTTCGGCTGAGATGATGATGGAGAATGTGACTGTACCGTATAGGGCACATCTCTGCCAAATACTTCTAAGCTCACAGTCGTGTTGTGATGGAGTACTGACCAGCGGACACGAGGAAGTCTACCAGCACAGACTTGAGCTTGGTCTGTCCTGACTTGAAGTCGTCCCCGGCCACGAACACGCCGCGCAGTGAGGCGCGCTCCACCACGCCGGCTACCAACGTGTTCTGTGGCGACCCGTTTATGTATATGCACTGGAATTAGAAGGAAACACGAATAATTTAATATTGATTCACAATCTTGTGATGAGACTGATTTAATATAGAAATACGTTTAATAGAAAACCACAAGGTCCATTTTGTAACCCCGTCCAATATTTTGAGGAAACACATTACCATCCGAATTATGATTTACCATCATCATCATTTACCATGATGGTAATAATCATGATAATAATGATAATCATAATGATGATGATGATAATGAGAATCATTTATCATTTACCATCCATTCACCTACTTTGAAATCAGTTCAAACTTCGTCTACTTTGAAGTTGGTTAAAAGCGTTTTAATAATTAATGAAAGTCTAAATAAGAGTTTCTGTTATATGAGCAACTTATAAGAGGGAACTTAAGATTTTTAAAACACGAAATAAAAGAAACAAATTGAACGTGATCAGTGCATCTAAACTGTGTTCAAGAACTAATCAGTCTCAATATTCCACAATAAAGGGGCACAGGTCTTGAACGCTCTAGTTGGGAGAAATTGGCCCCACGTCTAATGAGTACTCACGCTTTCATCAATGGCGGCGAGCGCGAAGATGGTGGACGGCGATATCTCGGAGTTGTTGTCGCGCAGCGCTCTCTCCAAGTTCTCTGAGGTATCATGTATACCAGGATGCAATTCGCAGAACCTAATACAGTAGAAAACAAACTATGGTCAAAAGAAGTCAAAAGAAAGAAAATACATTTCGTCACTTGCCTAGCTTTTTCTCAATTATATTGAGGTCGGCTTCCAGTCCAACCAGAAACAACTGAATACCAGTATTTTACATGGAGCGACAGAATATCTGACTTCCAGAACCCAGAGAGCGACTGCTTATCTGACCACAACCCAGTAGTTAGTACTGGGTAATACGATACCTCTTAGTAACACTGGTTTTCAGACTTTCTTTCTTTTCGGGCCACTGACTACTTGTAATTACTGTCAAAGATCTACAAATGACAGCCGGGACCAACAGCTTAACTTGCTTACGAGACACGGTGGCAACTCAGTAAGTAATAAGTGATCACCCATCCAGTGACCAGCCTAAGAAAGCGCGGCTTAACCGAAAGATCGATTCGAGCGGGTGTTATTAATTAGCCACGAGCTCCTCTTGATTGCTTATGCTCCTGAAGAAGCATATGCGGGAGCCACACAAGAAAAACTATTTGCACAATTACTAGTGTAACAGTGACTCATTGACTTTATAAAGGGTGTAAAACACCTCTTCACGAAGCCGAAAGGCACTTGTTCTTCCCATCATTGCGATCATTATTTTGTTCTATACCATACCTGGGAACCTTCTAGTTACGGAGATATGGGGGGTCAAAGTTACAAGTTTTTGACAAGTTTTTTTTTTTAAACAGGTATTTTTTGTATGATTTCAACACTTCCACGACCCCCGTACTATTCAACCCATCCATCAGCACAATGTTTTAAGTGCGTTACGTTGAGTTTTACCACAAAACATGATTTATAACCTCAAAAAAAAAGTTGTTTCCCAGCAATTTTTTTTGCGTAAAATTACTTAATTTGATGTACAGAATGCTTGGTTAACGGCTTTGTGATGAGGTGGTTTACACCCTGTATAAATTATTCAAGTTGAATACTAACTTTTATTTAAAACCATTGTATATTTGTATTTGAGATAGGAAAATAACTAAGTTTTTTTTACATTTTAATACTTCCAAAAAGCTATTCAGCATATCTTTGACATTCGAAGTAGTACATTGAACTTTTCTATTTTAAGAATTATAGTCACTCGCAAAAAAAATAACTCGCCGAACCATGCGTTTTTGTAACGCGGTAGGTCAATAACTTTACTAACAAGATACTATTGAGTTTCGATTCATGTATATGTCACCGTAAAATTGTCAAACACGTTATATTACAATATAACGTGTTTTTTCTCGCGATATTGTACTGTCTCGAATTATTGTCAGCTGAAGTATCTTTGCCCCGATAATCGGGACTTGGGGCACCCCCCCGTTAGGTTAGTTAGGTTCCTTTAAACCCTGCACTCGGAAATAGGGGCCCCGCGAAGCGGGGCTCCGTCGACTACGCTTTTTAGGGGGAATATAAAGTGTTTTAAGGTTATGTTATATTAATCGGTATTTCTCAGGAATGGTGCATTATCTTTTCATGAGAGTTGTGCCACTGGGCAAGGGGGACCCCTCCTTCCCTCCACACCGCGTAAGTTGACGACCATCGCATGCATTTCACGAAAAATAATGCGTTTTGTTGTAAGCAGTATGTTCATTTGGCAATAATTCGAGACTTTACAATATCGCTAGAGATATTACAATATAACGTATTTGACAATTTTACGGTGACATATACAATGCTGACATGAATGAGTAAATGCTGACAAATATCGAACCGTCTGCTGGATGTTTTAGGGCGATTTTCTTTTTTTTTTTTTTTTAATCTACCTATTGGTCTCTCACCTACGGGGATATACATTATGTATATGTCACCGTAAAATTGTCAAACACGCTATATTACAATATAACGTGTTTTTTCTCGCGATATTGTAATGTCTCGAATTATTGTCAACTGAACATTCGGAAGTATCTCTGCCCCCATAATCGGGACTTGGGGCATCCCCCCGTTAGGTTAGTTAGGTTCCTTTAAACCCTGCACTCGGAAATAGGGGCTCCGTCGACTACGCTTTTTAGGGGGAATATAAAGTGTTTTAAGGTTATGTTATATTAATCGGTATTTCTCAGGAATGGTGCATTATCTTTTCATGAGAGTTGTGCCACTGGGCAAGGGGGACCCCTCCTTCCCTCCACACCGCGTAAGTTGACGACCATCGCATGCATTTCACAAAAAATAATGCGTTTTGTTGTAAGCAGTATGTTCATTTGACAATAATTCGAGACTTTACAATATCGCTAGAGATATTACAATATAACGTTTTTGACAATTTTACGGTGACATATATGTATATGAGTGACAAGCAAAACTTAGCCACACTCTACAGGTCGAAATTATGAACCGATTGCTTTCAAACTTGGCCAAAAAATCGAAAAGGTCAAAACTTAGGCTAAGTTCGTGAATGGGCGGGATTTTTGTCCATGGGGTGCGGCGGGGGGGAGCGGTTTTCTAATATCAGTTTTCTGGCCATAACTTTTTCCTACGGAAAATTTTTGAACCGTTTTCCATGTTTATCATTTTGAATAAGAATACGGACAACTTTACATTAAAACTTTTTTGATGCAACCCCTAAATTGGGGAGGGGGTTGAAAACTCCAAAATTTTTGCGAAAAAAAATCATATCTCCGAAAAAGTAAACATTTTTAACGTTGCAAATATTTTGGTTTTTGAAAGCAAATTGTTTACTCTACAATTGTTACCTTTGCAGTTTAGTGATAAAACTTATAGTTTTCGAAATAAAAAATTATAACTAAAAAATTGAGTGCGTTTCCATGCTTAACTCATATGAGAGGATTTAAAAAGGGTAAACTTTCCATTACAGGACAACGATTGTGAAATCATATTTTTTTTTATACAAATTTTCAATAGTCGGACTCTCCAGCACCTTCTCCGAAATCGACCTCCTCCTGCGGCTTGCCGGAGGGATTTTTTAAAATCCTACGATACTGAATCTACATTGTGCTGAATCACTACATATTATAAAACCAAGTCCGCCGCCGCGTCTGTATGTTTTTTCGCGATAACCTCAAAAACTGCTGCACCAAATCATGCTGTTTTCACCAACGGACGGAGTAATTTTCAAGAAAATGTTTTAGTATATAATTTGTACGCGGGAGAAGCCGCAGAGATCAGCTAGTAAGGTATTATTGTTCCATATAAGCTTTTTGTCTACCGGTGAACCATTTCTCCTTTAATTTAGGTACCGGAAACGAACAAAACACATCAATTTCGAAAACAAGGTTTTCAATTTTTTGGGGACAAACTTTAAATAATTAATTATTCTCGACATTTTATCAATAATTATTAATATCAGTTTAACGCCTAGGATAAAAAACCACGTTGTGGAGCGCTGACACAGCCAGAAGACGACGCGGTAGACCTCGCAGGAGATGGCGGGATGAGCTGAACAGAACCAACAACCAGTGATCGACACTGGCCCTGAATCGAAGAATTTGGAATTTGGAATTTGGAACCCCGATGGCTACAACAGCGCCAAAACGGACCCTTGGGAAACTCTCTACCGAAAAGTCACTGTCGTATCTGTAGCTAGTATCTAATCTGTGGTTAAAGTGTACGTACACGTATTTATAGATGCTCTGTGTGTACGTAGCTAAAATAGTGCAGCATACTTATTTTGTTAGATAGACCTAGACTAAGGAAGTTAAGGAAGGTGCAGTTGGTCAACACGTAGCTCTTTTAAGGAATATGCGTGTCATTTTTTCTTCACATATATCAATCATTATATTTTACCTACTTTTTTTTTTTTTTGGGACAGGCCTTTGAACAGCAGTGGAACAAATGCAAACAGTACCAGTATAAATAACATTTCGTGACTACCTCGATGGTCTAGCATGAGGTGCGAGATTCAGTTTCCTCAGGCAGTGTTATTGGGTTTTTCCATTAGAACACTTTCAGTAGCAGCTACGAGTCTGGGTCTGTGCCCGGTTGATGACATAAGCCCGACCCCTATTACAGTGAAACTTGGTTTAGTGGGACCTGGTTTAAAAAGAAACCTTCATAGCTGGAACTCATGCTGAAGTCCCGATATTTATGTGTAGTTATCTGACACTGGGTGAAATACTTCTTTAGGTGAAACCAATTCGCAGGTCCCTTGAATGTCCAAGTTATCCAGGTTTCACTATACATGGGACTATAAACATTACTGGAGAAATGTGGGTACACTTTGCCCGACTGCGGAATGGAACCCAGGCGCTTATGGTCGGCAGTAACGCTCGCCACCACTAGACCAACGAGGCAGTAAATTATTGAAGTGTCTGTAGTAAAATAAATGCGCTTTCTAAAAAAAAAATTGAAAAAAAAACAAAAGTCGGTGACAAAAAAAATAAACCAATCAAACAAATGTCACTGACTTCTGAAGCTAAAATAATTTTTACTTTTTTGTTTTTTAGGAAGTCTGATTTATTTTTTGCAAAAAAGGTTTTTTTCCCTTTTTAGTGGTTCACATGCGTTTACCCCTTCACAGCGTACTGTGTTGTTATGAACTGGTGTAAACAATTGCTATGATTTATTGAGGAGTTCCGTTGCCTATCTCTGAAGTTCTTCATCAGATCTTTACCAAATTGAAGTGAAACCACTCCGAGAAAGTACTTTTCCGAAAACTACCCAAATCGCTTCATGTGTGCTTATAAAATTTGGAACCACCCTTTCAAACAATATAAAAACAATCCAAATCGTCCAGTCATCTTCGAGTAATAGTAACCTCCTCCTTTTAGAAGTCGGTTAAAAATAACCATAATACAGAGTGTAAACAGACTCTACACGAAGCCGTTAACCAAGCATTCTATACATCGAACTAAGTAACTTTACACAAAAAAAAATATTGCTGAGAAATGACTTTTTTAGTGGAGAAAAATCATGTTTTGTGGTAGAACTCTACTGCACTCCAAACATTATGCTGATAGATGGATTGCATATACTACTACTAGTACCGACCGGGGGGGCGTAGAACAAAACAAATGGTCGCAATGGGGCGAACAAGTGACTTTCGACCACGTTAAGAGTTATTTGTATACCCTTTAAAATATTATCTCGTTGGATGCGAGTCGCACGGAACCGGTTAATGTGGCGACACTGGTTGAGGCTTGTGACCAGCATTGGACGTCTTTCGGCTGAAATGAGGATGATATTATCTAGCATACCTCTCAGTATTAGCAGTCCAAAGTACGATAACTTTGTCCAATTTGTTCTTGTCGCGGAAGTCTTTGATGTCGGCGCGCACTTGTAGGTACTGCTCGTATCTCGTGCCCCGAATCAGGTTGGTAGCGCGGTCCGCCTGGAAAAATAGAAACGATCGTGTTTGAAATTACAAAAAAAAAAAAACAAGCGGTGGAATGGTGTGACAGTTCAAACCCAAGTCACGCACTGCGTATATATTGTATAATTTATCAGTAGCTTAGAACAAGGAAAACATCGTGAGGAAACCAGCATGCCTGAGAGATATTACTCGACGGCATGTAAAGCTAAGTCAGAGGCCCATAGGCGAAAAAAAACTATGACACTAGGTTAGGTTCTAATCACACGAAAAATAAATAAACTATTAAAAATCAAAATCAAAATATTTTATTTCACATAGGCCTGGATGGGCACTTATAAAACGTCGAAATGGTGCACGGTTCGCGTTGGTCGATTCCATGGAGAAGAACCGGCAAGAAACTCCATGGTTACTCTTTTCAAATCATTTGGTTTTACAATATTATTATGTTTCATTACAGCATTAGTACTAAAGTATGGGGGGACAGCGTAGGCCCGACAATAGGTCGTTGCTTGCTATACAAAAAATGTAAAACAAAAGGAATATTTAACAAAAGTTAAACAGCATCCGGGAATCTAAAAGGCCTTCAATGTTCACTCATTCACAAATAATAGGTAAAAAAGCATCTATACAAAGGTAAGTAAATTAAAAAAAAAGAATATTTAATTAAAGAACTAAATTAAACAAGTGACACAAATATTGTCATCAGTGCTATAACGATTCTGAGCAAAATATGAGAAAAAATGATTTGAAAACTACTGTAACAATCTGAATCAAAATCTATCTCTCAAGTAATGGGTTTTGACCGAATGGTGGCTAAGGTAGAGCCTAAGAAACCAGTGCTGTCCAAAAGGCGGGTTGGGTTGCGGGGAAACAGATGGAGAAGGGACGCACGGAACAGTGAAGAATGGTCCTGGTGGAATAGATTTTGAAAATCCTTTTCTTTCTAAATGTCAGAAATAGATTTTGCCTTAATCTGGCCAGTTGCCTTTCCGACTATACGCATGACGACTGTATCAAAAAAATACAAATCTATTTAGTCCGTCAGTTAGACTATTGGACAATAATGGACACGTATTTTTTATTTTTTTACATCAATGAATATCGACAACTATAAATCACATCAAAACTCGAGAGTGATGTCAGAACGCACTAAAAATTATACCAAGGTCTGACGTATTGAGAATTTTAAAAGCTTCGTATGTACGTCAACTTTGGTTTACGTAACAAAAGAAAAAATAATAAGGGTCAAATATTTTTTGATAATCTAACTGACTTATTATTTTTATTTGTCGTCTACCCTATTCTAAGAAATATCGAAACAAACTCGCACATCCTCTAAAAATCTGAAGTTTACAGTCAAGGACAAAGCATGGTCGCCATACACAATTCATATTCCAACAATTTCCTGTCGCGATAACTTGACTACGTGTAATATTGTGAATCGCCAATCATTTTCCTCATACGTAGGTAATATGTATTGATAAGGATTCTTTTGAACTTTTCGCGGTACAGTTCTCGTGAAAAGTGATATTTGTATGATGACGTGACAAATGGAACATGACCGGATTTTGCATGTATACGCAAAATTGCAAACCGACGAAAAATGTAACCGCTTGCGTTTCTAGAACGAATGTACAAAAAACTAGGGCCAGTCTTTGAGGACCGCTGATTGACTCGAGTGCTATCGAAAAGCATCCGTGACGGTCATGCATATACAAGTTTTTATATATTATATAGAGGATTTTACTACGCAAATGAAAGTTTTTAGGAAAATAAATAGGAAAGGGTTTTGCATTGCAGGACGGACGGACGACATTATTGCCATCGCGGGAATGTCCCGAGTGAAGCTGGCACAAGAACTTGGAGCTTGGCACAACCAAAGAGAGGTCTGTACCCAGCAGTGGATGAGGTCAGGCTGCGGGTGAGGGATGATTGCATTGCAGAGGTAACAAAGTGCGTAAATTGCCAAATCATTTAAGGTTAGACCGGGTAGACCGCGAAATTGAAAATTTTCTTACGTTTTTTTTTTTGCAAATTGTAAGCCAGTGCTAGGTTGTATGTTGATTAAAATTGCAGGATTTGCAAGATTGACCCGAGCAGCGAGCTCCTCTTATAAGAACCAACACACTTTGAAAAAATCTGCCATAAAAATATCACATACATTGTACGAACGAAATATATTGCACGCGCCGCCAATCTAATAATCCACATATTATATACTATCCCTTCAAGGCTAATGATCGATCCGATATTATTTTTGGCACTTTCTATCACAATAATCTGTGGTTCTATAGTAACATGGGGTTTTTGGCAATCCCTTACTGGGGCGGTGCCAATTACGGGGCTATTAGTGGAGAGATTTATACATATTGTGGCAAATTATAATCATGGCGTATTATTTATTGAAAAGTAGATTTTTATACAACGTTTTTATACACCCCAAATGATTTTTGAGTCAATTGACCTAATTCTGAGAAAAAAAAAACATTAAAAAAAATTATAGGCTTTTAATTAGACTACAACTATTTGTGTTTGTTTGTTCACCTAGTTTGGCGGGTTTGCGCACGTGATGGCTTGACCTATTAATAAATAGACAGGGCAAAGTTTTTAAAGAAGATTTTTTTTTGAAAAATGTGACCTATATTTTAAATTATATCACTTTTTTAGTAAGCAGAAAATATTTTCTGAAATCTCATTTCTTTTCGTGAACTTCGAGATCTGTCTTCAATTAGTCGGTTTAGGAAAATGTCAAGATCCAAGATCTTGTTTTTATGTCTGAAGGGGTGTACCTAATAGTACACCCACATTTCAGGAGCGCGCCTATTGCCATCAATCGGGCTCAAGTCTAGACTCTAAGACCGCTACTGAAAAAAAAAAAAAACCAGGGTGTAAACCACCTCATCACGAAGCCGTGAACCACGCATTCTGTACATCCAACTAAGTAACTTTACGCAAAAATTATTGCTGGGAAAAAACTTGGGGTGAAAAAGTTTTGTGGTATAACTTTTTAAGGTTGCCAGGTATGATGTAGAACAAAAAAGTTTGGGAGGAAAACTACTCAGTGATCATTTTCTAGCACCTATATTTTGAAACTAGAACATGATGAATTGATTATTTTTCAAATATCGAAGAATCAGAAACCGCGAACTGACACTGTTTATAAAACACAACGTCGAAGGCAATGGAACATTTTATTATTCCTCTGTGGGTCATTCATAGACAATCGATCTTTGTAAACATACTGGCCGCTTATGATCAACAGGCGCCACGGGCTGACACGTGTTTTGAAAAAAAAAGTTTCTACACAATAGCGGTCATTACTGTCCTTTCATTGTTATTGTAACCTGTAATTTTGCAGCACAAGGACCTTTATTTAAATTGTCATAAGGTTTATATCAAATGTAATATAACTATGAAAGGACTGTACACGTGTCACAAGCTTGACACATGCTTTGATACATAATTAGTAATATATAATCTATGAACGGTCTATATTGTTTATAAATAATGATTAGGCTTGTGTAAGCTCCCGCGAATAATGGAAATTCTGTTATTCGTAAACAAGCCCGTTTCAATTTGCTTTTGTAAGCTCTGGTTTATACAAATGGTGAATAAATTTGTCGTTTTATTTATTTATTTATTTATTTATTTATTTATTTATTTATTTATTGGTTCACCAACAATTGTTTACACTGGCATTATTCTAAAGGTAACTAGCAATAGAGAAGAAGTGAAGTGCAAGTCCATAGACAATTTTGTTTTATCATGCATTGTTTTGTTATTGCATGTTTTTTTTGTTTCACCTAAGCTGAAAGCATCAGGGTGGCCCGTAATTTGCAGGCCAGTGCTAAGTTGTATGTTGATGAAAATATCGGTCACGGCTGTAAGAGGTATTACAGAATTATAATCATCAAAATCATCAATACAACCCTCCAAGTTCAGAAGAGTGGATGAACGAATTTTTCACGGTCAAAGTCGCTCATCGACTCTTATGAACTTAGGATTTGTCTAAAACTGGAGAAAATAAAATAATTCAATCAGACAACGCAGTAGTATTATATTAGTCTGTAGGTATTAAAGATGCCTAAAAGAAGAATGTTAATAAGACTGATATTTTCTCAGAAAGTGAATTTTGGCATTCAGCCAGAAACATAGTCTATTCTATAGTACCTAGTATAAGAAATCGTCAAATGACAAAATAATATTATTTTCAACACACTTGCTCATAAAGTGGCTCTAATTTCACCGCAATTAGGCACATAATGACACCTGTAATCAAACTGTGACTTTTACATTGCTATTATTCACGAGTAAGTTATAGGTTTTTTTATTTTATTTTATTGGTTGAATTGCTTTGTTCTTAAAAAAGTTTCCATACAAAAAAGATCGTGTTCAATAGTACAAATAAATGAATGTACCTATTGTTTGCTCATTTCATGCAACTTCGTATCTACATAGATAATTTCAACTTATACTGTTTTTAATAAATAAAACTTTCACTCAAATGTAACTTTTGTTTTCTCTGTATTAAATAAAACTTTGAATTCCCCATTTCGTACGTGGCTAAAACGCTATCCGCGAAAAGCCAAAAAAAAGAAACCTAATTCTTTTAGTCTATGGCCGATCGCCATTGTTAGATGCGCGCGCATAGGAAAACTTATTAATTATTCCCGCCATTGCGAAAAAAAAATAACAACTCTTTTTCACTGTTGAAATTATAGTTATTTATTAATTCAAATGTCTACAAGTACTAGTTATGAAGAAAATTATTTATTTTGTACACCGCCCGATATAAGATGTGCAGCCCTTAACGTTATGGAAAGTTTACTACCTGAAAACTCCAAGGACAAATATCTATTTTAGTATTATTTTATTCTCAAGTGTGTTGAAAAACGTCGTATGATACACGTGTGTGTTGATGATTACCGTCCTCGACTCTCTTAAGACCCTCGCCTAACGGCTCGGATCTCAATGGCGCCTCAGCGGTAATTACCAACATTACACACTTGTACCATAATGTACTATTATCAGCGTTTTATACATTTCAAAGATTTTACCACTCATCAGCGGGCTTTTAAATGTTGCCACTACTAAATTATACAGTGATTATTTTTCACTGGCAATAAACGTTAGATGAAAATAATTTAATTATCATTTCTCATTCATTGGATAATAGAGATAGTTCTATTAGAAAGCGTGTAGCAAATACTTACAATTTACAGCGTGTAAAAAACCTCTAAACGAAGCCGAAAGGCTTATTTGTTCTCCTCATCATTGCGATAATTTTTTCATTGGAGATATTGGGGGTCAAAGTTCCAACTTTTTGTCAAGTTTTTTTTTTCATGTTTTTAATGAAGATTTTTACTAATTTACTTTAAAACACCTCCACGACCCCCGTATTATTCAATCCATCCATTAGCACAATGTTTTAAGTGCAGTGCATTGAGTTCGACCACAAAACATGATGTTTCACCCCAAAAAAAAAATCGTTTCCTAGCTATAATTTTTGCGTGAAGTTACTTAGTTTGATGTTCAGAATGCTTGGTTGACGGCATAGTGATGAGGTTGTTTACACCCTGTATATCTATCTACAGTGAAGTTGGAAAAAATGTTTTAGTTTTCCATGAATAAGGACTGATTTTACCATAATCTGATAATTTTACCTTAAAAGATTTTTTTACTACATGTTTATTTTATTGATACTTACTGCGTAACTACGTTAATACTTACCTACATGAAAATGTATATGAAAGTTATTTTATCGTATTGTAATAATAGTTCTAACATAAGTACGGCATTTATAAATATTATCAGTGAGTCACCAATATGAATAGGTAGCCAACCATTAGGTAGGTACTTATTTATTTATTTATTTAAGGTTCACCTACAGCACATATATGCACATATATATACTAACTCATACGTTAGTGTTCTAATATATATGCCAATTACAGGTAAACACAACATTGATAACAAAGACGCCAGATTACCGCTTAGTTGCTAACTTAAGTCTAGGTGTACAATTTTAAGGAAAATGTAAATGAACAGAGTGATTCAAAGTAATTAAAAGTTCACTACGTTTCGTTAGCGTGTAGGGAGGCCAAGATTCTTGATTTAAACTTCATCTTACGGTCATTAAATATACTTTAAACCATACATATGTAACTGCACACTATGTGCAGTATAGTTATGTATTTCAGTGGTTAAATACCTCTATGAAACTTTTTAAAGCGAACACTGGGAAACACCCTGTCTTTGATATATACTATAATAATACTAGCTGACCCGACAAACATTGTTTTGCCATATACATAAATTATTTCTTGTTGAAAAAATGTTATGGGTGGATAACCCTTATCACTTAGGGGTATGAAAAATAGATAGTAGCCGATTCTCAGACCTACTGAATATGCGTATAAAATGTCATAAAAATCGGTCAAGCCGTTTCAGAGGAGTATGGTAACTAACACTGTCTGACTAACACTGTATAAAATTCTCGTGACACGAGAATACGAGAATTTTATATACTCGTATTTGAAGAAGAAGAAGAAGAAGATTACAAAGAGGAAAGATTTGTATTCTTGTATATGTCACCGTAAAATTGTCAAATACGTTATATTGTAATATCTCTAGCGATATTGTAAAGTCTCGAATTATTGTCAAATGAACATACTGCTTACAACAAAACGCATTATTTTTCGTGATATGCATGCGACGGTAGTCAACTTACGCGGTGTGGAGGGAAGGAGGGGACCCCCTTGCCCAGTGGCACAACTCTCATGAAAAGATAATGCACCATTCCTGAGAAATACCGATTAATATAACATAACCTTAAAATACTTTATATTCCCCCTAAAAAGCGTAGTCGACGGAGCCCCGCTTCGCGGGGCCCCTATTTCCGAGTGCAGGGTTTAAAGGAACCTAACTAACCTAACGGGGGGGTGCCCCAAGTCCCGATTATGGGGGCAGAGATACTTCCGTATGTTCAGTAGACAATAATTCGAGACATTACAATATCGCGAGAAAAAACACGTTATCTACACTAATATTATAAAGAGGAAACCTTTGTTTGTTTGGTTGTAATGAATAGGCTTAAAAACTACTGGACCGTTTTTAAAAATTCTTTCACCATTCGAAAGCTACATTATCCACGAGTAACATAGGATATATTTTATCCCCGTACTCCCACGGGAACGGGAATTACGCGGGTGAAACCGCGTGACGTCCGCTAGTATTGTAATATAACGTGTTTGACAATTTTACGGTGACATATATAACGAATAAACTTAAAAACTACTGGACCGATTTGAAAAATTCTTTCAGCAATGGATATCTACATTATCAGCGAGTAACATAGGCTATATTTTATCCCCGTACTCTCTCGGGAACGGGAACAACCCGGGTGAAACCGCGTGACGACCACTAGTATATAATAAACTTGTTTAGCATGAATGCAAAACTAGAGGAAACAAGTCACTATGGTAACGATGACTAAGCGGCGTAAACTGTTAATAAGTTAATTAGCCGTTAGGAAAACTAGCAATAGTAATAGACAATTTATAAATAAAACGACGTTGAATGTGGTATAATTGCTCTATAGCAGTTGCATGACTCCTTACGCAAATGTATACGGAAAACAACATGTAGGTATAACGTCAGTAGTACAGTCGCAAAATAATGCGTTAAATTGTAAGCAGATAGATTACAATCTAACGGGTTTTACAATTTTACGGTGACATATTTGTATAGATGTCACCGTAAAATTGTCAATCACGTTATATTACAATATAACGTGTTTCTCTCTAACGATATTGTAAAGTCTCGAATTATTGTCAACTGAACATACGGAAGTATCTCCGTCGACTACGCTTTTTAGGGGAATATAAAGTGTTTTAAGGTTAGGTTATAATAATCGGTATTTCTCAGGAATGGTACAATATCTTTTCATGATAGTTGTACCACAGGGCAAGGGGGACCCCTCCTTCCCTCCACACCGCGTAAGTTGACTACCATAAAGATAAAAGATAAAGATAAAGATAACTTTATTTTGCAAATATGGGTAAGCTCAAACGTTGACAAAAACATATAATAGTACAGCCATATTTTACCACGTAGGCATGCAAAAGATTTAAACATAACTTATAACTAAATACAATTTTAAAATTATTAAACACTAAATAAAATAACAAAGTACCTACATATATTGTTATTAATTATACAAAATGATGCACTATCCTAAGAACTTTTTCTCATTTAGGAATTCCTTAATGTTATAATATGCTTTCGCCACTAAAAAGCTTCGAAATCTTTTTTTAAATAATGAAAGCGGAAGCTCTTTCCATGTCTTTGGCAATTTGTTAAAAATGACTGGTGCCATGCAGTAGACACTTTTGCGCATAAGTGCAGTCTTGGCTGGCTCTAGACATAGGACACTATTATCGCGTCTATTGCGTGGTACTACATCTGATAGTCGTCTAAATCGACTTGGATTTGTCTTTACAAACACAGCTACTTCAAATAGGTACAGACACGGCAATGTTAATATTTTGTTATTTCTAAAGTATGGTTCACAACTATCAGTGGGTTTAAGTTTAAACATCGCTCTAACACATCTTTTTTGAGCCTTGAATCGCATTCATATCACGAAAAATAATGCGTTTTGTTGTTAGCAGTATGTTCATTTGACAATATTTCGAGATTTTACAATATCGCTAGCGATATTACAATATAACGTATTTGACAATTTTACGGTGACATACATATATTTTGTAACAAAAAGTGTACAGTATACATATTGGTGCTCGTGACTTTACATAATATTATTAAGTATAATAAGTACCAGTACAATGTAGTTTAGATTACCAAATAGACAATATCGACTACCGTATGTATTATTACTTAAGAGCGATACGCGCCGGCCCCCGGGATGCGTTCAAATCGATACCTGCAGTTCTAAAGGTCATGGAGCAACGGAATCAACATGTATTTGTATATAGAATACATGTATTTCCAATTCACGGTAGCGCTACGCAAAATCGATAGGACTACACTGACCCTATGACGTATCTACAGAGTGTTTAAACAACCTCATCACGAAGCCGTCAACCAAGCCTTCTATACATTAAACTAAGCAACTTTGTGGTGTGGTAGAACTCAATGTAACGCACTCAAAACATAGTGAAAAAAATTCGCTATTTAGCTCTACGAAGACAAGGCCGTAGGGATTTTACACCCATTTTTAAATTGGTATAATACATACTCGTACATATTATAATTATGTACAAGTGGTGCTTAATTAAATTAAATAACTATGAACGAACTAAATACATTTTGGGGTGGCTAGAAGGATCGAACACCGTACATTATCTGCCTAACCTTTTCCCAGCTATATTGGGGTCGGCTTCCAGTCTAACCGGATGCAGCTGAATACCAGTATTTTACATGGAGGGACTGTCTATCTGACCTCCACAACTCAGTTAGTACTGGGTAATACGATATCCCTTGGTAAGACTGGCTGTCAGACTTTTTAGCCCACTGACTACCTGTAACGATGGTCAAAGATGGACAAAGATAGGGACCAACAGCTAACGTGCTTTCCGAGGCACGGAGGAAATTCGGTAAGTAAGGGTGGTCACTCGTCCACAGACCAACCTAGGCAAGCACGACTTAACCTAAAGATAGACCCGAGCGGCTGTAAATATTTAGCCACGGGCCCCTCCGAAGACTGCACATTTAATGCAATAATTGAGAACATTTCCCACCTGCCTCTTTTCTCAGCGCATCAATAAAATCAAGGCGAGTGGTGTCAAGGCCAACTCCCCCTTTCCCCTTACATTCTCCCGCTCCCCCCTTGTCACTCGCGCGACAAATCCTTCAGCCGCGCGACAGATCCTTTCAGCTAAAATGCTTTTCATTAGAATCTGTCTATTTCCGTGTGATAAATGTACCTTGCTCAACCCTTGTCAGATGTTTTCCTGTGACTGTGATATTGATATTTTATCATTGTGTGACAATGTATCGTTTTGTTGCGCAATTCGAAATTGAAATAGTTTACATGCATTTACACTATAAGGCATTACTGTGGCATTACTAAAATATTTATCTACAGATAAACCAAATTGAAGTGTCTGGGTGTAATTCCAAAATAACAGCTTTTTACTGACTGCTTGAAAGTAATAATTATACATAACAAAAACATTTGTTTTTGTCTGTTTGTGTGTTCTGGCTTATCTACGAAACGGCTGGGCCGATTTTGATAGGACTTTTACTAGGAGATAGTTGATTGGCGGTGAAAGTCTCGTCAATATCAGTTCAGCCGTACACACATAAAGACCTGCACTGAAATCATTAAAGACTGCTGAAAAATCCAACCATATCTTCGTTTTATCCGCTAATTTAGGTCCTTTTGGTTAACTTTAGTCGACACCCTACCGAATTAGCGCCTACACATGTTTAAAATAGACACTTCCATTGATTCTATTCGTCAGCGAGTTATTTTAGAAATACGGCCGACCCAACGCCCTACTTCTATGTAGTGGCCATGACAGTGGCTAACGTTAGAGCATTTATACCTATTAGCTTCGATAATTTGCAGTGTATGCAGTGTAATTATTTACAAGGTCGTCCAGCAAAATTATATGGCAGTTGCAAGAATTCAGTTGAATGTAGTGTAGTGAGACGCTGTAGGGATTAAACATAAGAGGTGTCTTCAATATCCTGCCGGGGTTGCGGGCCTGTTCGAAAGAGATACCGCGGCCCCGGAACGTAAAGGGCGAGGAAGGAACATGGATGGGTTTTAGTCAGTAAGAGTCTGACACTCCCTCCCGCTCCGCCCAGAGTGGGAGAAGTCATTTGATGATTTCCCACCCAAAAAAAAAGGTGTGTTCAATACGGTAGATGAAACACCAATCAAAAGACAAAACGCGGTTCTCTCATAGATTTTGTGTCGCAGTAGCACGCTTTGACTAGTGGCGTTACTTTCATATAGGGTTGCCAACTATACTGTTTTAAACAGTATTATACTGTTTTTAACTAAATTATACTTTTTACTGTTGAACAAAAACAGAGTAAGTAGGTATACAAAATACTGTTTTCAGCATCAAAATGCAAACACATTATTATGTGTTATACTTAGAAGCTCACACAAATTTCGCCACCTCAGCATTTACTGAAAGAGTTATTTCAGTATTGAACGCTAAGTGGCGGGGGGATAGAAATAGATCATCTGTAAATTTAATAAAAAATGAGCTCCTCATTTATTTTAATTTTTTCTGTTATAATTGTGGTGAGGCTTATGAAGTTATTAAAAAAGATTGTAAATTAATAAGTTGTGCGAGAAGCCTTAAAAGTATGAATTTAAGACAATAAATAAATAAAATACTGTTCATTTTTCTAAAATACTGTTTAATATTCTTCATAGACCTGAATATACTTTATTTCTCGTAAAAAAAAATAGACAACCCCACTTTCATACAACCCCAAAAGCTGGCTTGCCCTTATAACCTACTACTCTTCATGGGGTTAGGGTTTTTGAGCTTGCCGTATTTTTGGCCCTAGGCACGCCACTGGATCGGCGGCGGCGACCTCTCGCGTCCGGCCCTGGTTCAATCCATGGTCCGGAGCGAGACGGAATGGGAAGCCGTCACCTCCTTCTGCGAAGCAGTCATGCTAGCGAAGGAGGTGGCGGAACGAGAGAGGGAGAGATCCCGGCCGCCGCGGGAGACGCACCGGGCGTCGGGGGCTACCGGCCACCGTAGATGCGGGCCTGTGGACGGTTGGCTATGGGCTAGCTAGCTGTCCGTCCGTCTAACGACGACGACAGGCCGTGTCGACGGCGCGTTCGTGTTCCACGCGCGCCTCAAAGAGATGTCACGTGATAAGGGGAGGGGCCCGCAAGGGCCGAAGCCTGCCGGGATTGCGGGCCTGTTCGAAAGAGATACCGCAGCCCCGGAACATAAAGGGCGAGGAAGGAACATGGATGGGTTTTAGTCAGTAAGAGTCTGACACTCCCTCCCGCTCCGCCCAGAGTGGGAGAAGTCATTTGATGATTTCCAATCTCAAAAAAAAAAAAAAAGCCACGCCACTGGGCCTGTGACGTCACTGTTTAGTCAACTCAATGACTCAACTATTTATTGATTTCAAGCAACTAAAAAACTGAAAAAAAAAATGAAAATAAATCGGGGTTTCAGGACCAGAACAAGGTTATTTTTAAGAGAATGGTGTTTTGGAATTATTGTTTTATGGTTTCATCTACCCACTTCTATTCTTCTGGATTGGTTAATTGGAATAACAAACATATACCTTTTCCCTTTTTTCCCTCACCATCATCTGTCTAGCCTTTTCGCAACTACGTTAGGGTCAGCTTCCAGTCTGACGGCGCTTCCCGAGTTTATCTCAGCTAATTCTGTTAAAATTGTTACTTGTTATTGTTATTTGTTTTATATTTAGTTCATAATATATATAACTTTGTTTGTCATTGGTTTTTTTATTGTTTTGAACAGCTATATTACCGAAGTATGCATGCATACTATGAAGCTCACACACACATACCTACGTAAAGGTATGAATACAGAGTACACACATATACCTTAGGTAAGTGTGTGTAAATTAGAACTTTAGTTCACCCACCAAACTCAAGGCAGCAGCACTTTCCATACATGCAAATTTTACCACAGAGTTGTCACTCTTTCTCTCTATAGTTACTGTACTCTGCACATAACCAAACCGTCTCCCCGGACGGTGTAAAAAAGAATTTGTAGATGTTAAAATTTTTATCTATAATTCTTATTCTTTATTGCACACAAAAAAAACAACAAATATACATAATACTTGCAATAATTATAGCTTATGTACAAAGGCGAGCTTAACCCAGAGCGTAATTTTGTATGGTGTACATAATAAAGAGTATTCTATTCTATTCCATTCTATAACCGTTTAAAAAAAAGGTAACGCTGAAACCGGCAGCGCTTCAGCACTCCTCTGCCGCTGTGTGAAACCCCTTAACCTTGACCGATCTATTTTTAGAATGCCAGTCAATATCAAGGATACCTTACTAACAGTTTAGGAAGCGCCCACGCTTTTCCACGACAGTTGGCTCTTTATGACCGTACCTTATTTATCGCCTTGCGTAAACTTTAATCGATTTTTTAATTAAAAATAAAACCGACTTCAAAAAAAACAAAAAAGTGAAAAATAACTTTAGCTTCTGAAGTCGGTGACCTTTGTTTGATTGCTTTAGTTATTTTGTCACCGACTTCAGAAGCTAAAGTTATTTTTCACTTTTTTGTTTTTTTTGAAGTCGGTTTTATTTTTTGCAAAAAAGTTCACTTTTTAGTGGTTCACAGGTGCTTGATACATGGAAAGTGCATACCGTTACAATTACAACAAGCCCAAACACGACTGGTACATTGTCTCATTATGGAGTTCCGTGACTCTTGGCTTCATCATCAGATCTGATGGTAGAATGGTTCTTATCAAACGCAAATGCTTCACTTGTTGTAGAAAATACCAAAATCGCAACACGTTTTCAGGTAAAATTTGAAGAGTTCCCTCGATTTCGCCAAGATTCCATCATCAGATCCCAATTTGGTGGCTATGGGACCAACTTGGAAGTATACCCTTTCAAACAAAAAAAGAATTTTTCAAATCGGTTCAGGCGTCTTCGAGTAATCGGTGAACATACATAAAAAAAAAATACATACAGTCGAATAGAGAACCTCCTCCTTTTTGGAAGTCGTTTAAAAAATTATTTATTTAATAAAACATTAAGCACAAGTAAAAAACAGTATCTTCTTGTTTGCTTTAAAGTGTGGTTAGTGCTTTTAACCTTTTAACCTGGCTTTACATGCCGTCCAGAAATATATCTCATGCTGGTTTAGTTTCCTCACGATTTCCTTCATTGGAGCAAGCGATAATCATACAATACAGCCGAAACAGCGTGTTTTGAAATTGTGACCTATAACTTAAAAATTCCGACTGCCACGCCACTAGGCTATCATTAAAATAGCTAACTATAAAATTACGAAAACATTATCCTACGTGAAACGAGTAATTTTAATTTATCAGAAGCAACTGAGTTTATTCCTTTAAGGCGGAGATTTCTTGAAAACGGTCGAAAAGGCAGTTTTAAAATCAGTGTATCTCTAAAACTGTAAATAATTTCGACAAGTAAAAAAAACTTTATATTTTGAAGTCCTTTTTGCATACACTGATGGAACTCAAAACATAATTTGACAAACTTTAATGCACCAAAAAAATCTTCAAACATACCTCTTAATTTTCTTTCAAAGCAGTTTAGCCATTTATTGACAATGATATTTATAATTAAAAATATAACATAAAATTTCAAATGCTAAACTACATCTAGTGATGGATTAATTATTATTAAATAGTTAATTAAGTTCTAGTTTTAAATCGATCGAAAATACTCATTTCGCATTATTCGGCCTGCAGTGACTGAAGTAACAACCACTTTGTAGTGCAAGCTAATTAGAACTTTATTCTAACAGTATTTCAAACGAAGTTTGAACCACCACACATAGAGCTGCTTATTTAGCTGATGTCGTCGCCTTAAAGTGTTTATGACAGTAACATTCATACAATAAACATCACACCATAATCATGTCATGCACAACGTACTGACGTCACTGCGCGTCACGCACACATATGACGCATACCACGTCACGTTACGTAAGAGTGTTCTATTTCCAAGAATTACCGGTGGCCGGCGATTCCTTAGGGCTGTCCGTATGTCTTCAAGTCTTCATATCTTTCTTTGTTAAAACTTACATTAACCTTATTAACAATCAATCAACATTTATGTCCATCAGTCTTTTGGAGACATGCGTTTTATGGGATCATCATTGCATGTCCATACCAAGACAAACGCCTTCACAAGCGCCAATTTCAAACTTACTCTAATATACTCATATACTGAATAATATGTCATAAAACGTTTGAAATTTTAGCGCAAACTGAACTTTGTGAGAGGGTTTTAATTTTCCGAAAACATAATTATCATCATCATAATCTGCCTAGCCTTTTCCCATGTTGGGATCGGCATCCAGTCTAACCAGATGCAGCTGAATACCAGTATTTTACATGAGCGACTGCCTACTTTACTTCCACAAACCAGTTAGCACTGGGTAATACGATACCCCTTGGTAAGACTGGGTTGTCAAACTTTTTGGGCCACTGACTACCTGTAACGACTGTCAAAGATCTACAAATGACAGCCAGGACCAACGGCTTAACGTGCTTTCCGAGGCAAGCAGGGAACCCGGTATGTAAGGGTGGTCACCCACCCACAGACCAACCTAGGCGAGCACGGCTTAACTTAAAGATCGACCTGAGAGGCTGCTATTATTTAGCCACGAGCCGAATTTTCCGAAAACACAAACCTAGTTATTTTCATGTTCGGAAACGAAATCGCGAAACTGTCTAAGTAATTACGTTGAGTTGTTATTGTTAGTTTGTACTACGATTTTTTTATGTCACCGTAAAATTGTCAAACACGTTAGATTGTAATCTCTCGAAATATTGTCAAACGAACACACTGCTTACAATAAAGCGCTTTTTCGTGAAATGCATGCAATGGTAGTCAACTCACGCGGTGTGGAGGGAAGGAAGGGTACCCCTTGCGCAATGGTACCATTCTCATGAAAAGAATAATGTACCATTCCTGAGAAACACCGATTAACATAACCTAACCTTAAAACACTTTATATTCCCCTAAAAAGCGTAGTCGATCGACCCCCTATTTCCGAGTGCAGGGTTTAAACGAACCTAACTAACCTAACGGGGGAGTGCCCCAAGTCCCGACTATGGGGGCAGAGATACTAAACTGAACATATTTCCGTATGCTCAGTTGACAATATTTCGAGAGTTAACAATATCGCTAGAGAGATTACAATCTAACGTGTTTGACAATTTACGGTGACATATTATATTAAATGGTCCTACTCGTGTTTTCAATCATGTTCTGAGGACAGAGATGAGATGAGGTCGACAATGGATCGAGCTGACCTAAGTGAAGCCTATTAACTCGCGACTTTAGATTGGGCAAAACGTGTTTCCTATTAGTATTGTTTACTTTAGGAAAATTTTAGGGTTGCGTAAGCGCAGATGTTGGATATAAATAGTTTCTTGGAATCCTGAGTGTGCCAATGTCAAGAAGAAGGAAGTTTAGAATTTCTGGTAATAAATGGGTATTCTGAAAAGCTGATTGCAATATGTAGAATTCCCCGCAGGTTCAAATATTGCTACTAAACTCATCGTTTATCAATCAATCAATCAATCAAAGCATTTTTTTTTTTTTTTAATATAATAAAGAGGTAAAGTTTGAAAGTTTGTTTGTTTGATCGGATTCCGAAAATTATATCCGTGTCACAAAAGCAATACTGGATGTTTCATCGGTAATTAAAAAAAAAACAGTTGCTTCATACACACACACACACTCAATTCATATACAATTTGACCGTGTTGGAAATTTTGCAGGAAGGAGCAGATTTGTTTTAAATTATCGATAAAAAAATTCCATAACCGTTTGCGCGTGAATCTTGGTAACCGCTTGTTTCTTCCTTCCTCTACATTTTATGGTTGAGACACGGGGTCCGCCAACGAGCTATAAACCGAAGTAAACTGGGTGTCAAACTTACTGACCGCGTCAGAAACTCCATAATTCGCTCTAAAACCCAAATATGAAGGCCTTACAGCTGCTAGGCTGAAGTGGAACTGGGCTGGTCACATCTGCCGTATTTCGGAGGAGCAATGGGCAACAATTAACACTCAGTGGATACCAAGTAGCAGGAAACGAGAACGCGACAGGCCAAGAAGGAGATAACGGGACGAGATGTTCTCTTTCGCAAAGGATTCAACAGCATTAGATCGCGAAAAATGGAAAGAGGGAAGAGTGGCTTACAATACTCGTAATAATACCATTTTTTTAGTTTTTACCCGTCACTCAATATGCCTCAGATATGAATGCAAGTGTGTTGTTGGGTATAACGCAGTGTGTCGTAATTTATGTAATTAAGTATACACTTATTTAAATGAGCGTGCGTGTAAAATAGTAAATAGTCTAGCTCTTGAGGAAAAATACGTTCAAGTCGCTATAAGTGTCTTAAGTTCAAGGTATGCAAACTATGCATTATTTATTACTAAACATTATGCCTATTTTCTACGAAGAGTCAGGTAGCAGAGTAGTAGTCTTGGTTCTATAGTAGGGATGGGCAAGTAAAAAAATATATCGATATTTACCGTATCGATATTTTTAAACAGTATCGATAATTATCGAGTGATAAATATCGATATATAGTCAGTTTTCATATGATTACTCATACATATTCACAAAGCATTCATGCTTCGTAAAAAAGAATAGAAGAAAATAGTTGTTTTATTAATGCTTGAGCCTAAACAATTACATACAATTTAATCAAACCAGTAGTCATCAGATATGGACTCGAAACCAAAGTTGCGTTTAAAATAAATCGAAATTGATACGAATTCGATACTGTAAAGTAAATATCGAATATCGATATATCGCGATTAATAATATCGACGAAATATCCATATTTATATGGAAAAATATCGATATTTTGAAACATCGTTATTTTTTGGCTCGTGCCTATTCTATAGTCTGTTATCATGCGTCCTTACCATTTGCAAACTTTTTTATTTATTTTCCACTTATAGCGATTATTATGTAGTTTATTTATTGTAAAGTATGAAACTGTTCACCATTATCTTAGATCCAGATGAAAACCAGCGTCACGTCGCGCGTCGTCGGATGGACTCGCTTCCCCTATTCCTGAACTGGGCCTATTTGGCGCAGCTATCAGACACACAACCATTATCTTTTTTTTTCGTGATAAGATTTGCACAAATAAGTCTATTTTCTTTGTTATTTGTCCAAGTATGTTCAAGTCTTAAGTAATAGGGGTGCACCTACTGGGGGGCGTCCATTAATTACGTGAGGCGTTTAGGGGGGAAGTTGGTCGAGACGAATCTCACCCAATCTCACGTCGGAAAGAGGGGTGGTCTCGGCAAATGCCACGTAACTTTTTTCCCGCAAGAAACAGTGAAAACTAGGTAACTAATCAAGTAGGTAAGCATGTTTCTCCACTGAAATGTGGTTCATTCCTACACAACAATCGTCATCTGCCTAGTCGTTTCTCTACTATGTTGGGGTCGGCTTCCAGTCTAACTGGATGCAGCTGAATACCAGTATTTTACTTGGAGCTACCATGGGTTGTGGAGGTCAGACTGACCTCCACAACCCACTTAATACTCAATATTCAACTTTATTTGCTAATACTGTTAATACTGGGTAATACGATACCCGTTGGTAATACTAGTTGTCTGATTTTTTGGACCACTGACTACCTGTAACGACTGTCAAAGATCTAAAAATGACAGCCGGGACCAATAGCTTAACGTGCTTCTGAGGCACGGAGGGGTTAGATAAATCTCACGTGATATTCAGAGGGGAGGGGTGGGGAGGGGGATTCAGGGGGGTGAGGGGGTCAAGTCTAACCGGGGGGAGGGTCGTAAAATCAGCAAACTTGTCTCACGTAATTAATGGACGCCCCCTTGCCAGTGCTACCAACCGGGTGCAAATCTAGTACTTACTGAAAAATCATCAAATAAAACGAATAACACTATATCGGTTACGGCTACTAAATCAACGGAGCATGTATTATAATATTATAAATCATGAAGAAATGGAAGAAAAATAAACTAAATAGTGTATTAATATTAAGTACTAGATTTTATTTAGGTGCTAACCCTAGTTTATCGCCATTATGTAATATTTAAATTACCTACCACGAAAAAAGTCATTTTGCATAAAACGGTTTATATCGGCTAGTCAATGAACTATGACTCTATGAGTCTTTGACAGTTCACATGGCAACAGAAGATTATGTCGTCTACATTCGTAATACTACGGATTACGACATTTCTCGTCTGACATTTTCGTCTGTATTTCGTAAATACTAGGTAGGTATCACTATTTAAATAAAAATAAAATAAAATAAATGTTGCTGGACATTACACACAGCACCATCTAGTGCCACACTAAGCAAGGCTTGTGTCGTGGTCACCATACAGTTGATATACAACTTGTTTACTTTTTGTTTGTAAATACATACTTATTATACATATAAACATCCATGACTCGGAAACAAATGTCCATGCTCATCACACAAACATTTGCTCCAACCGAGATTCGACCCCGGGACCCTAAGAACGTAAGGCAGCCTCAGTACCGTTGCGCCATTTGGGTCGTCAAAATTTGCGCCATTTGGGTCGTCAAAATTTGCGCCTTTTTGAATTAAGTTCTATCTATGTACTGGGGAATAACCTGGATGACGCTGGCCCGGGACCGTGGAGATTGGCACAAGAAAAGTGAGATTTATTTCCAAGCAGTGGGTGAGTTCGGGCTGTAGATAATGAAGATGATGATGATGATGATGTACTTGGTTATGTGTGTATACGAGAAAAGAGACACCGACGCGAAAATGTTTAAAAAGTATTATTAAAAAAAACAGTCATAAAAGTGCAAAACCAACATGGTAAAAATGTAGGTAACTGCTGATTTTCGTAAAGGCGACTACAGGAGCTAAACGCGAATTTTATAATGTCTGAAAGTATATGATTTACTACAATAAACAAAGCCAAAAGATATATGATATTCTTCAGAATATATGCTAGTATGATAGTGTTTTGTAAACATAATACAATTATTTCGAAGTGCGAAATTTACCTTCCAGAAACCACTGACACACAGGCTACCATTTCTAAATTTAACTCATCATCTTCCAGCCCTTTTCCCATTTTATTTGTGGTCGGCGCAACACGTTTTCTTCTCCCATTCTCCCCTGTTAGATGTCACGGCATCATTTACTCCTTTCTCTTTCATTTCAGTCTTCACACACTGGAGGAGTTGTTTAGAATCACAAATAAAAAATAATCACGAAAAAAATGCACTGCGCACAAAATTATTGAATATGCTCACTTGACTGTACTGTGACTGCACCGTGCAGGGCGACGCGCGCGTGGTCGTGCACCCCTGCGACAGCGTAAACGTAGACAGCTGATTCTAACATTCCCATCACATTTTGCAGACTTTGGACTGGCAATGTTTTTATTTTTATGTAAAAACTAAAAATGCTTATGTAATGAATTTATTTATTTTTTATACCGAGTACGTACACGAAATTTTTGCGGTTAATTTTATAACACCTTATATAGGTACTAGACCCTCCCGCGAGAACCCCTCTATCCATTGGTCAAAACACCATGAAAATGGGTGCAGTCGTTTTTGAGTTTGTCGCGAACAGACAGAGACGCGGCGGAGGACTTGTGTGACTTTGTTTTTATAATATGTAGTGATATGATTGTAAGATTGTGGCTTTGTCTGTGTTCACTATAATTAATCAAAATGTTTGTTCCAAAAACACCCTGTAAAGTTTAACGATAATTCTATCACCAAACAATAATCTTTATCAAAACCGCGCACTGATTCATGCGATCGTATCAGAAGACCGTGGTGAATCGCCGACGCAGAACATTACCGTAACAGCTGAATTGTATGAAAGTGGCGTCGAATTACTGTTTCGTATTTTACTCATTCATTTGATTTTTTTAAGTAATATTACAGTTTTGTTATAGTAGCCTAACTTAAAAAAAAATGTCTACATTGCGTCCTTTCATTCCGCGCACCCAGGATGTTTGGTTAAACTGATGACAACCTCCTAATTTAGTCTGTGCTATCATCATCATCAGCCTATTAATGTTCCCACTGCTGGGACAATCTTGAGATTCTCTCAATGAAAGGGGATGGGCTATAATAGGCATGACGACAGTATCAAAAAAATTCCGTCAGTTACAGAGAGTATTAGAAAATAATGGACACGTATTTTTTGTTTTTGTAAATCAATGAATATTGACAAAGATAAAACGGAATCAGAACTTCTGACAACACGAGCAGGGGCTCGAGTTTTGATGCGTTCTGACTCAGAACAAGCTAAAAATTACGTGGCGTGACGTATTGAGAATTTTAAAAGCCTCCTATCTTCGTCAATTTTGGTTTACGTAACAAAAGAAAAAATACAGATGAAACATTTTTTGATAATCTAACTGACGACAAACCAAATCTACTTAATTAGATTTTTTCTAGCCTTTACCCACGCGGGCCCAATGCGGATTGGTGGATGTCACATGTCTTCGAATTTTTTGGTTCTAGGACATGCCAGTTTCCTCACGATGTTTTCTTTCACCGTCTGTGAAATGCCATATATCAAATAACCACATACCTGATTAGCAGCAATGAAGTCAGGATCGTATATGGCTGGTCGCGGTTTCATCGTCGACATCTCTTTCTTGAGCTTCTGTTGCAGATCGAAGTCAATCACCTTAGCGCGGACCATGGACTCTGCTAGGTTGAGAGGACTTATGTCCCAGCCGTCGATCACTAGAGAAAAGGATTTTTGGTTAGAGTAGTCGGTCGATCAGTCATTTAAGACGGTTATTGCAGAGCACGAGAAAATTATGCGTTCAAAAGTGTTCCTATGTTGTTGCGGTCCTATATTGCCTGCATCTACCGGATTTACGCGCTCTCCACTTGGTATTTCGTTCACTTCAATGTTTACGTGCTTTTAAGGACTAATGGCTGTTGCTTTCATGTACTGATGGAAACCACTTGGGTGTTTTGAATGAGGTAAAAATCTCACACTCACTGGTGTGGAACTTTTACCCGCGAAAGCAAAAATAAACTGGCCCTTTCTCCACCTAACTAAAGTACTATTCGTCCATTGTGACCCTTTTTTTTTTTTTTTTTTAGGATGGGAAATCATCAAATGACTTCTCCCACTCTGGGCGGAGCGGGAGGGAGTGTCAGACTCTTACTGACTAAAACCCATCCATGTCCCTTCCTCGCCCTTTATGTTCCGGGGCCGCGGTATCTCTTTCGAACAGGCCCGCAACCCCGGCAGGCTTCGGCCCTTGCGGGCCCCTCCCCTTATGCTGACATCTCTTTGAGGCGCGCGTGGAACACGAACGCGCCGTCGACACGGCCTGTCGTCGTCGTTAGACGGACGGACGGCTAGCTAGCCCATAGCCAACCGTCCACAGGCCCGCATCTACGGTGGCCGGTAGCCACCACGTGGCCCCCGACGCCCGTTGCGTCTCCCGCGGCGGCCGGGAAGAGAGGATCTCTCCCTCTCTCGTTCCGCCACCTCCTTCGCTAACATGACTGCTTCGCAGAAGGAGGCGACGGCTTCCCATTCCGTCTCGCTCCGGACCATGGATTAAACCAGGGCCGGACGCGAGAGGTCGCCGCCGCCGATCGCCGCCACGAGGACACGGCGGAGCTCCGCCCACGCAGGGCAGACTTCCACCGTGTGCTCCACCGTGTCCTCCGGTCGATCCTCGCAGTGGAGACACCCGGGCGATTCCTCCCGCCCCATTCGGTGCAGGTACCTCCCGAAACATCCGTGTCCGGTGAGGACCCGCGTCAGGCGGAAGGTGAGGACGCCGTGGCGCCTCTCCAGCCACTCCTCAAAGAGGGGACTTACCGCCACTATCGTGGCGTGCCCTAAGTCCATTGTGACCCTGCAGGTGCTTTTGGAGGGTGACATATCTCATTCATCTCCACATTTCACTTCGAGAAAATGAATCCTATTTACATACTTCTAGAATTCTTTAAAACCACCAGATGCGCCTTAGTTAATTCAATATCTAGACAACGATAGACCAAAGAAACCAAGGCCATCCAGAACCGATTTTGGATGGCACGATGGCACGGAACCGGGAAATATCTATGGCAGAAGGGGGGGTGATGATTCAATATATATTTATATAGAGCCGAAAACATCGAAGCTGTAGCAGAAACTTACCCAAATCATCAGGGTGTACCATTGGCAGTAGATGACACATCGGCACGTGTACATCGTTGCCTTGCTCGTCGATCCCGAGGCGGACAGTCGATGCTTGAGTGATTGAGCCCCACCTGTTACAATGGACAATATCCCTTCTATATTTGGAATGAGTAATAAGTATCGCAAATTGTAGTTTGTTGGAGAGATCGTCAACTGTAGAAAGAGAATTCAAACTTCATTTGATAGGTTGGTTGGTAATGTTGGTATCGAAAGGAAGGAAGTCTACGGTGACTGCAAAATTGTGTGGTAATGTGTGATTCAAAGGAAAGAAGAAAACATCGTGAGGATTGCTTTTTTCCGGGTTTAGATGGCCATAAAAGGATAGAAAGACCGGAAAACCGACTGAGCTGGTGAAAGGTGATTTTGTTACAACGGAGATGACGATTAATAGAAAATTATGGGAGCAGACGACATGCTGCACCGACAACAAATAAATTGGAATAAGGACATGGGAATGATGAGGTTGGCTGGTATCATGCCTTTTTCGTTAAATGTTGTAACCGCCACTTAGACTGCAGTACTGTATTTCGACCTTAAAGAAGATCTACTTCTTGGAGTGTCGCTGGCAATTTCATTTGTATCAGCTCAGAATTTGGCTAGGAGGTAGGTACTTTCAGTAGCGTCCATGACTCCCTGCACACGTATCGACAACAGGAAAAGCAGGACACGATATTGAGTATCCCATTGTTTGTGAAACAAGACCACATTTACACACCAGGGCCGATTCATACCCATATACAACCTTATTTTTTGTTTATACTAAACCCGAAAAGGGGTCATTGTACTCATCATTTTGAACAACTTTTTCTATGGGACGAACCCTGAAATCGCGAAAAAAAAATCAGCTGTTCCCTACATTTATGTTCGCATAACTCGTCAAAATGTAGGGAACAGCTGATTTTTTTTTCGCGATTTCAAGGTTCGTCCCATAGAAAAAGTTGTTCAAAATGATGAGTACAATGACCCCTTTTCGGGTTTAGTATAAACAAAAAATAACCCTGTATAGGGTGTAAAACACCTCTTAACGAATACGAAAGGCACTTATTCTCCTCGTCATTCTGATCATTTTTTTGTTCTACACTATACCTGGGAACCTTCTAGTTACGGAGATATTGGGGGTCAAAGTTGCAAGATTTTGACAAGTTTTTTTTTTAAATACCACTTTTTATCACATGATTTTTACTTTAAATATCTCTACGACCCCCGTACTATTCAATCCATCCACCCGCACAATGTTTTGAGTGTGTTACATTGAGTTATACCACAAAAGATGATTTATAACCTCAAAAAAAAAAGTTGTTTCCCAGCAATATTTTTTGCGTAAAGTTACTCAGTTTGATATACAGAATGCTTGGTTAACAGCTTTGTGATGAGGTGAAATACACCCTGTATGTCACCGTAAATTGTCAAATACGTTATATTGTAATATCTCTAGCGATATTGTAAAAACTCGAAATATTGTCAAATGAACATACGGAAGTATCTCTGCCCCCATAATCGGGACTTGGGGCACCCCCCCGTTAGGTTAGTTAGGTTCCTTGAAAACCTGCACTTGGAAATAGGGGCCGCGAAGCGTGTTTCTCACACGTTATATTGTGTTTGACAATTTTACGGTGACATATAGATCCCCACCTTGGACTACGCAAAAATAGGGTGGAGGAACACCTACGCTAAAACCCCCCCAAAGGTTCAGAATGATGTACTGAATTATATGGCGTGGAGGCAAATGTAGGTACAGATACGCTGTTTACAGAAGAAAATTGTTTACGAACTACAAAATCAAGTAATTTAACTCCACATTTACAAAGCAAACAGTCACAAATTAAATTAATGTTTTCGCCCATTCTAAAGACAAGATGAGAATAATATTATGATATAATTTGCCTTGCTATAGCTAATTTCATTGCGCCCAAAAATTTTGGTACATCATTTGGGTGGAAAAATAGAGGAAGTTTTACTTTTAAAATCATCGGAAATGCTACAATTTGCGTCCAGCAACCTCAAGATCAGAGATTCGTAGAAGCTAACAAACATAACCCTGGTGGTGACCCAAATGAAGTGGCCGTCCAGGCAGGTAATGGCCGTAGGAAAATAAGCAGGCCACGAGGAAAATGGATCGACGACCATTGTTCAGAATACTCAGAGTAGCAGGCAAGAGTAGAATGAGATGATGATGATGTTGAGTTAATGGGAACCCCAATGCTGGGTAAAGTTGCGTACAGTGGAGGGGATGTACACTCATCATTGGGCAGACACGACAACAAAGTCTTTGACAATATCCATGGACAAGGGAACGATTAGGATATAAAACGGTTGTATTTAAACAACCGTTTACAGCAAGAGAACCTTGTATGAAAGTTGTTAATCATATTACATTAGAAGTTATGCGGCTTCATCCTTTTTTAATTACGTAGTGGTGAATGTTCGACCACCTAGTAACAGGGAAAAACTTAAGAAACTTGTATTGTTTTAGAATTTTAGATCTTGACAAATCATTGTTAAAACAGAGTTTTGAGTATGAATGTGGAATGGTATATGAGTAGATGAAGACCAAAGAAACGATGGATGGACTGTGTTAAAAATGATAAGGCAAGAAAAGAAGTGTCTGATGAGATGACGAAAAATAGAGAAGTATGGAGGAAGAGATGCTGAGCTGACTACAAATGAATTGGGATAAGGGCAAGAGAATGATGATGATTGTTAAAACTTCCTGGAATTTGAAACCTTTTCTTTGTTTTTAATGTCATTTTGTATTTCATGAACTTTATGGTAACAAGCATAAAGTCCATTTTTATTTTTTTTACAACGTGATTCATATTATGTTCTGTTAAAGCGGCCATTTCAGGCCCCCAGAACTTCACTAGAATAAGGTTTGTGCATCTTGCCACTCTTCTTGATGATTGTAATTTTTATTTTACAAAAAGTGAAAGCAGTTTGCAGTTAATCAAAGGCAGAAGGTATCTTAAAACGTGTTCCTATATTGTCCAATCTAGTAAACTCCTCTCAATTTAAGTGTCCTACGGAGTTTCACAGAAAAAATCTCAAATGGCTTGACTTGAAGCGATGTAAATCTCAAGCCGCATGTTTACCTTAATACTAGAAGGAAGGAAAACTTACCAGTTAGAATCCATCTTCCCATTCTTAGTGTTCCATGAGAGCTGGTGTTTGTTGGCCAGCACGGCGGCCGTAAAAGTGGAACCATTGTTGCCGCCCCAGCCGACCAGCATCACACCAACTTTGCCGACACGGCGGTCAGTACGGATGCCCAGTGATTTGCGGATGGGTCTCGCCTGGGGACATGTGGGCATTTAGCATTGCCTTAAGGCGACGACATGAGCTAAATTAGCAACTATTTGTGGTACTTCAAATTTCGTTTGAAATACTGTTAGAATAAAGTTCAAATCAACTTACACTACAAGTTGGTTAACATCAGTCACTGGGGGGCCAAATAGGGTGAAATGAGTGGTTTTGATTGATTTACAAATAATCTATGGATTGGACTAAAAAAATAAAACACTGCTCCATGCACATGATCGCATGTATTTTGAGTATGAGTTTTCTTGGTTAAAGATATTTTTAGTGAAAAGTTCGTGTTTTTTTGAGTTAAGGGACATCTCGCCCACGCAAAAACTGGCCTGCGGGCCAGATGTCAACTTTTTAAAATGTGCATGGGTAGATTCGCCCGGACCAGTTCAGTAGAACGGGCCAGATGTCCCCTATTAAAAAGTAAAGGGATATTTCGGCAAAATCGTGTATTTTCAATTAAATACTGATAATACCATCCTAACAAATTTAATAAGTCGATCCGACATTCATATGCGGTTGGAGTAGTATCTCGAAACCTTGATAGACCTTCCAAAGGCAATATTCAACAGGTGAAGAGGATATTTAGATATTTGAAAGGCACTATCGATACTGGATTTGAGTACAAGAAAGGTGAAAATCGTCTCATCTGTTACATTGATGCAGATCACGGCGGAGACGAAGCGAGCGGATGCTCAATGAGCCGGATTGTATGCCTGTATGCTGGCTCAGCAATATCCTGTTGAAGTTCAAAGCAATCCATGGTTTCCCCTATCATTCACAGAAGCGACCATCACGACCAGCCTCAGTGGCTGCAACTCGGAGAGAGTTGCAGCCAGTGAGGCTGGTCGTGAAATGGTTTGGTTGAGGAGATTGTTCTAAGATCTAAAAACTAACTTAGTTACGCCTACTTTGCGAATCGATAATGATTTTGCAATTAAGCTCGCATATAACCCTCCGTACAAGCTCCACCGCAAGACTAAACATATAATACTGAATCACTTCTATGTGCGACAGTGGGTATCCGAGAAGGATATAACCATAGAGCAAGTACCGATTGCAGAACAACTTGCTGACATTTTTACGAAGCCTGTTAACAAACCAAGACTTTTAAGACTCTGTGAAGAGTTCGGCTTGAAGAAGAGGGAATGTTAAGGAATTACTTCTAGTATCCTTCTAGTATCCTTCTAGTATCCTTCTAGTATCCTTCTAGTATCCTTCTAGTATTCCTTGTGTAATAAACGTATATTTGTAAAGTCATACTAGAGTATGACTTTACAAATATACGTTTATTACACCACACACCACGTTTTTTTCACCTTCCTTGTACTCAAATCCAGTATCGATAGTGCCTTTCAAATATCTAAATATCCTCTTCACCTGTTGAATATTGCCTTTGGAAGGTCTATCAAGGTTTCGAGATACTACTCCAACCGCATATGAATGTCGGATCGACTTATTAAATTTGTTAGGATGGTATTATCAGTATTTAATTGAAAATACACGATTTTGCCGAAATATCCCTTTACTTTTTAATAGGGGACATCTGGCCCGTTCTACTGAACTGGTCCGGGCGAATCTACCCATGCACATTTTAAAAAGTTGACATCTGGCCCGCAGGCCAGTTTTTGCGTGGGCGAGATGTCCCTTAACTCGTTTTTTTTTGTATAAAATTAATTTGTATTATGTTTTCAAAACACTATCATATTAGCAATAAAATACAAGGTATATTTACTCATGAGTCGCTTCAATACTAGATTTCTAGTTGACAAAGTGAATACAACTGATGTGGGATCTGTCGTTTTCACTTACTTAATTTAGCAACAGAAGCGAAGATGCCTAAAATAAGACTATGAGGAACACAAAATAATGAATACAACCATTTATTCTAACTTCGAACAAAATATCAATTGCTGAAGCTAAGAAGATTTTAGCGTCACCATAATAAGTAAGACTGTGATTATTGAGAACACCATTTACATATTTACTCATTATTAGCTTTATTTTGTAGTCTTATGGATTAACAAATCATGATAACATCAGCCGTTTTAAATTGCCCCCACTGAGATGTCATGAAAGTGGTGATAACAATTGTAGAAAATTAACTAATGGAATTTTAAGGTATTTTCTCGACTACACAATTATGAATAAGATTCTTAATGGATCAGTACAATATTATATTTGTAGTGTTTCTAGTTCGCTAGATGTGTGGCTATAAAAATTTCAACCTGTTCCTTCTGGAACATGCACCACAAATCAATACCTACCGATCGGAACGTAAATGCCGCGAAACGCATTTACTTGCATAGCTACAAAAACATGCTTACCGTCACTTCATCGCCGTTTCTCGTCACCAGAGTCTCTTCATATTCATAGTCCGAATAAATAAAATCATCCGTATATTTAATATTAGGGCTTGAAATAACCAAAGACGGTGTTTTTTCCATTTTCAGCTTTTCTGTTTAGTAACAGGTCACGAGCAACCACGATTTCAGCAAGTCCTTGTACTGTTTAGAAGGATCTAGTTAATACGTGGCTACAGTTTTAAGTTTCAAATGTTTAATTAATTGCAAAGACGCCGACACCAACAAATATCGAGAAAGATATGAGCGAGCGAGCGATTTGTATTCCGGCAACACAATTAGCGATGTTACGAGTCGAGTTGTCTGATTCGAATGATTCGAATCAGACTCTAAACGAGTTGATTCGAATCAAGTTCATTCGCAACTCGAATCAACTCGCATAGCGACACGGTCGGACGAGCGAGCGGCTTACGAATGCGAGTGATGCGAGTTATGCGAGTTCGAGTGCACGCGAGTCAGCTGCGATTCGCCAACTCGTATCTGAAACTTGACTCGACGAATATTCATTTTGTTTTGATTCGTATTCCGTCGCCGGTCGTCAGGTCGGTTCGGGCCGCCGCGCGCCGTCGGCACTTGAGCATGGTGTGAGGGAGAAAGCAAATATATTTAATGCGTAAAAGTGATTAAGAGAATAAAGCTGCTAAAATAACTAAAATTAAAGTTTAAAAAGCTGCCAAAATGACTAGGTAAACTAGTGATGTAGCGATTTAACTACACAGGCGCACGTTAGGATTTGAAAATTTGGTTTTAATAACAGTTGGGTTTATTTTCGCAATTAAGTTCCTAACTTAATTAAATATTTTTTTCAATTGTTTCGCAACTAGCATTGTTTTACTCTTAAAATTTCCTATTAAATTTAAGGTGCAGTGAAGACAATAGACTTCAATACTTTAATATTCGCCATAACCTCTTTTCTCTATGTAGTATCGCCAGGTATTTTAGGTGACTTAATTCAATGCAACGCACATTACCTACATACAAACGCCAAAACGGGTGACTGACCATTCATGACCCTTATTACAACGCTCATAAAGTGCACGAATAATCAGTTAACTGTGTTGGCGATGATAATAAAACAAATAACACACACGCACAGTGGTGAGCGGTGAGTGGAGACTGTATAAACTCGAATCAAGAATACGAATACGGTGAACTCGACTCGAATCGCGCATCCGTTTGGCTGCTGCCGCGAAGCGAATCCCATCCGGTTGATGCGAGTCGAGTCAACTCGTATTGCGATTCGAGTTAGGCGGCCGAGTCAACTCGAATGATCCGAGTTGGAAAAAAGTCAACTCGTAACATCGCTAAACACAATGTGAAAAACGACGTGAGATGACAACTCAACTCGCTGTCAGCTCTACGCTGTCAAACTTGACGTTGACGCAAGAATGTGACAGTCTAGTGATGCCTCAATAACACGTAGGAATCGCCATTATGGAATCATTATGTACTTACTTTCCATGGCGTGTGATTTTTCGAAATAACTACTTTTATGCGTTAATGAATGATCGATATTATTATACACTTACTGAGGACCCACACCAAACTTAAAAACCATTTCCACAATCTTAAAAGTTACAATTAAGATACGGTGTTATAAGTCTGTTACCTCATTGATTGTTCATCGACGATATTCTCGTAAAACCTAAAATACAAAGTTCAAAGAATAAATTTTGAAATTCAAACTAAAGTGAGAAAAGATTTGTTGAATGACACTTTCGTTTTAGGTACAAGTGAAATTATGTGACGTTGTGTTCCTTGCAGTAATGTACCGATATTAGTGCCATCTATCCAGCCACTAGGGCAGAGTTAAAAAAGAAAATCCCTTATTGCCCTGGATTACTTGTAATGCGTTTCATTTGGGATGAAATTATTTGGAAAAAAAATGTGCCTATGATTCCGTAAAATATTTAACAAACTGGAACTGCCTCAGAAAACAGCACACATTCACGACTTCCTATATGCATAATGTACTACCTATACTACTTTACCTTACCGCTCTCTCAGCTCTCACAAGCTTGAAACTTGAAGCTACAAAACACGGACTCGTACACCTATAATGTACATTATTAATTTATGAAACCTCGCCCACACTTACGTCTACCTAGATCTATACTTACCTACATAGAAAGTACCAAAGGTACAACAACCGTACCTACCTATGTGATATAGGTAGAAAATATATGTATTTTAGTTATATGTTTGTTCAAATTCAAATGTTTAATAATTGTACATGCAAGTCACCGACCTACAGTCTATAAATTTGCTTTTCTTCTCATTTTATTACAAGTTCATCATAATGTCATACAAAATCACAAATTCATTACTCATTCCAACATGTAGACCAGAGGTTCTCAAAGTTTTTTTCCTGGTAGACCACTTTGAATTTGTTTTGGTGTCGGTGGACCCCCTGTAGCATTTTCTTTCAAGCCCGTGAACTAAAAAAGAAAAGCAAGACATTTGCAATATATTTTTTTCGCACTATCTGTTAGGATTGCATGAGGATCGTTGTTCCCAAGATATTTTTTGGCAAAAATCCGAAAATTGTAATCGTTTCGCTTCGATTTTTTTTGTTTTTATGACTTAACGCGACCATTTTCACCGAAATACAACCTGTCATCACCAAAACATTTGATCTTTAGTACTCTTTCTAGTACCTAGCTTAATATCTGGCTACATTGATCAAACTAAGCCAACATTTTTGTTCTTTGGCATCGAACCCAGGTAAAATTTCGTGGACCCCCCCACTTACAGCTTGTGAACCCCCACATTTTCTTCAAGCCAATGTAGACCCCCGATGGGTCTCCCGTAGACCCTTGGGGGTCCACCTGGACCACTTTGGGAATCACTGATGTAGACGGAAGGATGGAATCTAATAAAAACAAAACTATCGAATCCATCAGCCTCTATTCTCCCGTATGCGCATGTAGTGGTTGTGTATGTGTACACCTTTACAGTGTACCGCTGTGTACCTGTGTACACAACACACTACTGCATGTCGATGTGAAAGAGATTGAAATACTCACGCACACATTCTCACCTCTACTAACTAACAATGTACAACCTACCTACTCTATCTAATTTATTTAAAGGAAGGGGCACAAAATTGGGTTGAAAACTCAAAAAAAACTTGAAACGCTGTCATTTTAAAGTTGCATTTGTTTAATTAGAGCTAAAAACCAACAAAAAGTCCATCAAACTCATTTTTGCTTCAATGTTTATGTCAATAAAACACCACGGTACGTGCTAGTGTATTTCCGATTTATTCATGTATTGTTATTTTAGCGTATAAACTGTGTATGTGCGCACCTATGAAATTGAAATTAAAGGAGTATCTATAAAATTATACACATTCCTACCTAGAAGATATGCCGCTTGCCTGTAATACAATTTATAAAGTTGTATATTAATTACGGTATAATAAAGCATGCGGGGGGCGAGGGGGCGCGCCGCGCTCTCATATTCCGTATATTGATTGTGTGCGAGGGGGCCGGGGCAAGGAGGGGGCCACGGCGTGCCCCACTCTGTTTTTTACGACACGGCTTTCTGTGTAACATAATTATTGTATTAATTTTGTGAAATGTTTCGGTGTTATTTGTGAAAAATCGAGAAGTCGGTAAAGAGATTTGCGAGGTAAGAAATTCTCACCGGCATGATTTTTGACAAAATTCCGTTTAGCCGAATAAAAATATAAATAAAATTTTATAGCTCGAAATTCCGTCGGCGGCGCGTACCTACGGTATATTACACTGTCATACCGCGTACGTATAGTGTTTTTTACGGGCATCGTTCTAAAAATAAGTTGTAATAATTATAATTTTATGTAGCGGTCGCAGCAGAGTCGGTTTTCTGTCGATGAACCATCAGTCGCGAAGAAGTGTGATTTGTGATTGAAAAGTGTATGTGGTGGTGCAGATGCAGGGGCTGGTGAGCGATAAGACGTTCCACTTGAAGTGGAACAACCACCTGCAGAACCTGAGCCAGCTGTTCACGACCATCTATTCGTCGTCGGCGCTCGCGGACGTGACGCTCTCCTGCCGCGACGGCACCCTCAAGGCGCACAAGCTCGTGCTCTCGGCATGCAGCCCGTATTTCGAACAGATATTCAAGTAAGTGCTTGCATTATGCATTGTACGACGCATTCCTACCAGGTTTCCATTTACTAAATTGTGTATTTAATACACATCAGTTTTAAATCTGTTCCATTTGGTCATTATGACATCATTATTTTTTCTAGTGAAGTTATTTATAATACCATGTAATGTATACAGACATGAGCAAAGTATAGTTTGCATGTAGCCTGGGTTTTAATGAGAAATTTAAATTAAATAATTCTATGTAAATAATGTAAGTACCTACGAAATGTTACATAAATGTCATAGGAGTCGAATATACACAATAATTACTTTTATTATCTTGTGATAACAAAAGAAAATATGTCTGGTTAATAATTTTTGAGATAGTGTAATATATTTAAATGTCAAAACATGTAGGTATGATAAAATGTTTGTTTTTTACTAGGGACAACCCATGTCAACATCCAATAGTGATTCTGAAGGGGATCCCCTTTTCGGAGATCAACCTCCTTGTAGAGTTCATGTACAAGGGTTCGGTGGATGTCCAAGAACTGGACCTACAGTCTCTGATGCATACTGCGTCAGAGCTAGAGATCCGGGGGCTTGCGTATGAGGCTAGAGACAACGCTGCACAGATGTTGAATGTGAACTTGGAGTATCCCTCGTACCCTGCAACTTCAGTGTCTGCGCAGCCCACATACTCTCAAGCCAGAACTGATGTGGAAAGGCTGAAACAGGTGAGTTTCCTTTGCCTATAATAACATTATTATTCATCAAAGCTGGGCTAATATGGTTCCTGTATGGTGTTTGGTTGGTTTCATTCATTACAGCATTACATTTGGCAATAAACATTGAATCTATTCGGCAATACTCATACTTCTCAAGAGATGTCTAAAAAAATATGTAAGAAATGAATTAAATCATTACAGTTTATAATGAAATTCTTCATTTATGCTATTCTTATTCAAATGAAGGCAATTAAAGTTGAAAGAAAACTTAATACTGTGAATTTAATGGCGTGTTATCATATTAACAATTAGATAACAGGTGGTCTAGCTAGATATGCATATAAAAGCTAGCTATAAAAGTATACATCATAATGAACTTAGGTTTGGCCGCTAGACATTGTCCATACATACTAAATATCTTCACATAAGAAACATTATTCATTTGCACATCTTTACCAGTATCTAGCTTTAATCGAAAATGTTAACAAAGTATTAAAAAAAACAACTCACTAGATCTCGTTCAAACCAATTTTCAGTGGGAGTTTATATGGTAATATACATCATATATTTTTTTAATTTTATCATTCTCGTATTTTAGAAGTTACAGGGGGGGGACACACATTTTTCCACTTTGGAGGGGTCTCTTGCTCAAACTATTCAGTTTAGAAAAATGATATTAGAAACTTCAATATCATTTTTGAAGACCTATCCATAGATAGCCACACATATGGGTTTGTTAAAAAAAAATTATGAGTTTCAGTTCTAAGTATGGGGGACCCCCAAAATTTATTGTTTTTTTCTATTCTTGTGTGAAAATTTTAATGCGGTTTACAGAATACATCTACTTACCAAGTTTCAACAGCCTAGTTCTCATAGTTTCGGAAAAAAGTAGCTGTGACATACGGACAGACAGACATGACGAATCTATAAGGGTTCCGTTTTTTGCCATTTGGCAACGGAACCCTAAAAAATAATGTTGTATAATAGACTCAATATACATAATGAGAATAAATATAGGCACCAACAAGAATAAGAAGAAGACCTCCCAAATAAAAGTGTTTCAAGTTTTTAAATGACACAATTTGTCATGATCTTGATAATTCTTTTAGGTGCTAATTGGTCAAAATAAAAATATTTTCCATAATTTTTTACAGTTCTGATACTGGTTAACGGTTTTAAGATAAAATTTGTTAATATTTCATAACAATTATAATTTATAATAGGATACATTAAATTAATATTTGATATTCACACATATAAGTAATTTATTGTAGTCTGCATTTAGCTCATGGCTTTGTTTTTGTAAAAAATTAAGAGGTGCTTTAAGATTTAAGACTTAAACGGTGAAAATGTATCCCTATTACAAACTAGCTACCACCCTTTTCCCAAATATGTTGGAGTCGTTTGAAATAACTCATTATCTGAACAAAATAAACATGTTGCAAAATTAAGCTGAACAGAATATATATTCAAAATCTATTTTTGTGTACCCATGGTAATTGGTGATACATTTTTATTTTTAAAAAGCTCCACAAACCAGTTAAGATCAATTAAGAATAATTGCCTTAATTGGGCTACCCATGATTATTATTTTTAAGTAAAATTATGGAAGCCGGTTTGGTTATTCCTTCGTTGTTAAAGTTTATTTTTTATGTTCTTTAGTGGTATGGAATTTAAAAAAAAAATCTAGCCCAGCAGTGGATACAAAATGCTAATTAAAAAAACATAATGTAGGTGTGTACATGTTACAAGTGGATACTTGTTAATCAGATAATTTATCATTAAATAAATATTATGACGTCATTTCGAGTTAACTCGTTGAGTCATGGTAATTCAACCTTTTTTACTTGTTAAGTGCTGACTATTCGGGTATTTCCTTTGCCTATTTTAGTTTGAAGATTTTTATTTTTCGTAAAAAAGGTAGCCTTGAACATTATTTGATAATAGTCAATAGTTATTTAAATTTCGAATCAAAAGAATAAATATTGTTTGTGCAAAGGTACCTTTGTATTTTGTTTGCGTAATACTTTTTATAGATTTGTTTGACGTAGTTATGACAAAAAATAAGTAAAATCCGTGTATTAATAATTTATAACGAATTTAACAGAATGGAAAATGTTATTTCATCATTATGATGAAATATTGAGATAGGGAAATAAGTTTGAATCGAGTAGGTATAAAAACTGAGATTTTGAATACTAGTATCCATAGCATAGAAAATAAAAATGCCAAATAAGTGTGTTAATATTTCTATTTTTATGCTAGAAAAATTAAAATAGACCAAAGAAAAAAATTTAGGCCCTTTTATGAAAATTTTATACTAGGTATTTAAAAAATAACTAAAAAGCAAGACAGGTGGAGGTGTACCCTACATCCTTGTAGTGAATCATTTGTGTTTTTTCTGACAGAACAATAGACTTTCTACCAGTTTAAAACCGGACTAGTTCTTGTCAACATTACTGCAAACATAAATACTTACATGGCCATTTGTTATTTTCTAGTGTAATATACCAATTAAAGACCTCAGTTCTTACACGTGTATAAAACACAATTTAAATGATTAAATTAACATGCAATTGTAATAACGAGAAATCTTAGTCATTTATTATTTGGCCGCGCCGCCATTGTCGGTGACTGTACATAAATGAGAGGTACATTCATGAACAGTTATTAGTCTATTTTATGCTATTTCACACTGTTTTAACATTTACATTTGCAAAAGTATATCTGTTTTTTTAACATAATTTGGAAAAACCGGACAGTATTTCGTTTTTTTTTTTGGAATTTATTTTAATTGTAATTGACGCAGCCAGTGATGTTACATTTTAATTAATAAATTTGCCGGTCAGCTATTTCCATAATGTATTACCAAGGCTAAAACAAATTGGCTAGTTACAGAAAATCTGATAGTCAAGTAAAACATAGTAGATAGGTTTTTCACGTGATTGGCCGAAATTTTTATTAACGTCATTTAAATTTGCTGTGCAAAATACGTGATTGTAGGCTATATATATATTAATCATTTTATTATCACCATTTAATAATATTAAACAATATTAAAATTCAAGATAAATATATTGTTTTCAGATAACTTTGGGTTATGGAAGTAAAAATTTATAATAATTTCGCGATAAAAAGTCTAATTTGAACGTCATATCTTTATATCTAGAATGCGGTGGTATTTTCGTAGAAATATTGCGTAGGAAAATATTCATTCTTATAAATTTGGCTATTAATACTAAATATTTAATGTTAATATAAAAATCGCGTTGATATTGCCTGATCAATACAACTGTTAATGTGAAACTCCATGATATTCTCTATTAATTCCTTCTCTTCCGCTCACGATCATTAAAGCCCTCAGGCTTCTTGACCATGCTCCGACGTGACATGAACACTGATCCCACGTCGAAGCCAGGAAAGGCCTAACCTGGCGGTCTTCTCTCCAAGCACGAAATCCGTAGTTTCGGCCGAAGTTACCCCTAATTTCGGCCGAAACTACGGATTTCCTTCTCCATAGATAAAAAATAAGATTAAGATTAGGTACGGGTCATCATCATCTTCCTAGCCTTATCCCATGTTACTTGTGGTCTGCGCAACACGTTTTCTTCTTCCATTCTCCTCTATTAACCGTCATGCTATCATTGACTCCTTTATCTTTCGTATCATTCCTCTCAAAATCCATCCATCGAAAATAAAAGATAACGCGATTGGTCATCTGTCCCTACCCTCGATGTGTTTTCAAACCTCATGAATCCGAAAATACTATGGAGTAGGGGTCCATTTCAAAGTTTAAACCTTCACCTGTTAGCAAAGTAGACGAAATAGTTGACCAGTGGCCTCAGACCGATACGGTTGGCCTTCACAGACGGGACGGATCAGACGATCTTCGTTGACGAACTTAGAGAGTAGACCCTCTGGAACTTGTACACACCCTTGTGCCACTAGCAATGAGCAAATTTTGGGGAAGAAATATTCTTCCTACCCAACCAAGTTTTTTTTGGGTTACTCTCTTTACATTTAAATTCAGATTTTTTACACCTAACGTAATCTACCAATATGTGGGCTAAAATTACCACTCACAGGATACCAAATAGCAGGAAACCACAACGCGACAGGCCCAGAAGGAGATAGCGGTATGAGATGTACTCTTTCGCAAAGGATTGGCCTACAATCGCACTAGACCGTGAAATGTGGATGGAGGGAAGGAAGGCGTTTTTCCTGCGTAGGACAATATAGGCTTCATTATCCGCCAGCCTTTTCCCAACTATGTTGGGGTCGGCTTCCAGTCTAACCGGATGCAGCTGAATACCAGTATTTTACATGGCGACTGTCTATCTGAGCTCCACAACCCAGTTAGTACTGGGTAATACGATACCCCATGCTAAGACTGGTTGTCAAACTTTTAGGGCCACTGACTATAAAAATTGTCAAAGATCTACAAATGACAGCCGTGACCAACAGCTTAACGTACTTTCCGAGGGACGGAGGAAACTCGGTATGTAAGGGTGGTCACCTGTTTTTAATATTTCTGTGTAAGCAAGCATGGCTAATAGCCTGGGCGGGTGTCGCGATCTCTTCAATGGCTTATAATAACATAATCTGGAGCAACACTACAAATAAAAGAAAACTTTAGATTGTGTTGAGCTTGAAAAGTCATTACCCTGTGAAATGTAAACGCACTGTGAGTATTATAGACGAGACGATCGACGTTTTGTTACCACCTTAGTTCTTCCTACCTTCAGTCTGGCGTTAACCTAAGGGGCACAGGGCACTCACCTTTCTCCCGTCTAGTTTGAACTGCATGCGGGCATGATAAGGTGTGTTTTTAGTATTATTAGAACAATGTAGAAGTCACATAGTAATTGCGTACGTAGAAAAAGTAATAAAATCATTTCCTGTTTCAGTTTCTTACTTATAATGGTGTTAATTCATTCTTATACTTATCTCGAATTCTCGATCTATTTTATAATAATCATGTTATAAAATTAGACATTATTTATAATCAATGTGACTCGAATGATTTTAAGGTTTTTTTTAAAGAAAATATCTATTTAGGTGTCCAATGCGATTGATGAGATAATTAGTGAAATATAGTTTGATTGGAATCACAACTAGTTTTGGTATAATTTATGAGTTGAATTTCGACTATTACGAGCAAATTCTGCATAATATTTCAAATCGATACCTATGTTACTAACACGAATAAAAAACATACATTTTATATGTCAACTAGCGACCTGTGTCTACTTCGAATGGCAACATGGCACATCGGGCCCAAAACTGAATTTAAATAGAGTAGACAACAAAAAAAAACTAATTAGTGTGTCAGATAGATTATGAAAAAATATTTGACCCGTATTTTTTATTTTATTACGTAAATCAAAATTGACTAAGATTCGACGCTTTTAAAATTCCCAATACGTGACGCCTAGGTATAATTTTTAGCGAGTTCTGACGTCACGAGCCCCTACTCCCAAGTTTAGAAGCGTTTTATCATTGTCAATATTCATTGATTTACAAAAACAAAAAACACGTGTCCATTATTTTTCTATAATCTAACTGGCGGACTAAATAGATTTCCCAGTTTTTGATGGCGTCGTCATGCTTATTGGTTAAGCGGTATCGGAGATTAGTGTGTACAAACACACGTGATTTTATATATATCTAGCTTATGCCCTCGGCTTCGCCCGCGCGAAGTTCAGTGATCATAGAACTCGTATTCTGGTTTTCGTATTTAAAACTGTACCTCAACTTTTAGATGGCACTGTTAGTTTCTGTTCAACCAAATAAATACAAAAAGTAATTCTTGACTACGGATGCGAACTTGGGAAGTATTATTCACAAGGAAACCGCTGTCACCGCTAGGCTATCTACTTCACTGACAAGTTGTCCAAAATAGCTGTTCTCATTATGACAGTTGTAAAACAGTCAAACAGTTGAAAAGTTTGTGTCCTCACACAAACAGATGGCAGCACTATTTATGAAAATTTTATTTGACGCCAACGTGTGGAAGTTTCACCCCCTGTCAGTAATAGTCTTACAGAATCGTAGTACCGGGAAAAAAAGTATCCCATGTATTAATCCAGGTTAAAAACTACCTGTGTGCCAATTCTGGTTGGTAGTTTTTGCGTAAAAGAGTAAGGGTCAATTCACACCCAGACGCGACGCGACGTGAAGCAGCGCGCACATTTTAATAGAGCTACTCAAAATATAACTCGGTGTGAACTGCCGGCGCTAACAAACATCTTGACATCTGTACATCTTAACAAACTCTAGCATTTATAATAATAGAAATCTTCCTAGATCGGCAACCATGACTTTATTGCCAAATTCAATGTTTACCACCAAAATGTACGTGTAAAAAAACCCCACAACTCACAAACAAACCATCATGGGCGAAAACTGGGATCACACTCCAAAAAAAGAACCCTCCACTGCTACCACAACCTAACGCTTGATCAACCCTACCAACGCTTAACTAACCATCATCCAAACATTACCTGACATCACCAATAATTCCTAGATACACATGTATCAGCAATCCATGATGCGAGCTGAAGAGATCCGTCGCCGTCGTCGCGAGGACCCGCCCACCACGCACACTGCTGTCAACAATATCTTGGCGGCTGCTGCCCGGGAGATGGAGGAAGCTATGCACGCTTCTCGTGGGGTTATTGGAGAGAGGGTCCTTGGAGAAAGGGTCGTTGCCAGTATACAGACGGAACATGATCAGGGTGAGTTACTGGAAAGATTTTTTAAACCTTACCTATTAGCTTTTGTATGGTGCTGACTGGCTGATATGGTGAGTAATGAAATTGAGAATCCTGGGAAAAAAACCTGCTGCGTCGGCCCCAAAACCAGGGTGTAAACAATCTCATCACGAAGTCATCAACAAGAATTCTGTCCATCAAACAAAGAAGCTTTATGCAAAAATTATTGCTAGGAAATGACTTTTTTTCGTCTGAAATCATGTTTTGTAGTAGAATTCAATGTAACGCACTCAAATAGTATGGGGTTCTTGGAGATGTAAAAAAAAATTGACTGAAAGTTGGAATTTTGACCCCCAATATCTCCGTAACTAGAAGGTTTCCTGGCATGGTGTAGAACAAAAAAATGATCGCAATGACAGGGAGAGCAAGTGATGCCTTTCGGCTTTGTTAAGAGGTTTTTTACACCTTTCAGATCCCATAAAAACAATATAATTTCGAAAAATAAAAATATAAAAATATACAGACATCTAGTTTCCGAAACTGTAAAATTTTTCCCAATAAACATTGAACCTAACGCTTTCAGGATAAAGTTGAAAATCAATTTTGACAGATTGCAGTATCTTGATGTGCTTGGCGTCTTTACTACTGGGATGAATGTATTCATCCAGGTCATGGTCTTCTCGTGTGCCAAACATTCAAAGGCGTGAAATGAAAAATCATCAAAGTTTACAGACATACAGACTTTCCATCATAGCTTTCTGTAATGAAGTATAAAGTGAAGTTAGGGCACCATCATCATATTCCTGCTTCTGCGCAACACGTTTTCTTCGTCCTTTCTCCTCTGTCAACTGTCATGCTATCTGCACCTTTCTCTTTCATATCAGTCTTTACACAATCCATCCATCTTTTCTTTGGCCTTCCTCTCCCCTTCCATCCATCAACATTTATGTCCATCACTCTTTTACTCACATACCACGACAGTCGATTCCCTTTCAACATCTCTGTAGCTGGTGCAACTTTTAAGCTTCCTCCTCCACACCACACATCCAAGTTAAGGGCACCAACCTGATCTTTATTACAATAGGGAATAGCGTTTAAAGCTAAGTGTAGATGGCGCGACCATAGGTCTCAATCTGACCAATGAGGTCAAGCTTTTTTGAAATATAAAATGCTATTACCAGTTTTTCAACCAATGGCGATGTTCGAAACCAGCTATGCTAGCGCCATTAGTTTTACAGTTATAAAGCATTGTTTTTAGGAAACTGCCCGGTTCGTTTGTTGCTCTTGTTTTGTGCGTTTAGCAATGTCTGTAGTTTGAAACCCTATGGTCAACAAATATTCGATCCCTGTGAGAATGCTACCTGAGAATAATTACTGCGGATGCCAATACCCATTTCAACTACGACGGCGAAACAAGTGGGTCGAAAATGACCACGTGATCTTTCATTTCTCTAGGTATTCTTTCGTTTTCTTTGTCTATAAACGAAATTATGGCATTACACTCAAAATTAATTTTGTCACTTACCGAACAGTGGATGTCCTGATGAATTTATTGACTACAAGGTTTAGGTTATTCTATAAATGCCATTCGTCATCATCATTCTGCTACCCTTATCCCAATTTATTTCTTCTTTACTTCTCTATTAGTCGTCATCACATCAGACATCTCTTTTTTTGGGTTCCGTAGTCAACTAGGAACCCTTATAGTTTCGCCATGTCTATCTCTCCGTCCGTCTGTCCGTCCTCGCTTAATCTCTGTGACCGTTAGCACTAGAAAGCTGAAATTTGGTGCCAATATGTGTATCAATCACGCCGACAAAGTGGTAAAATAAAAATGACAGAAATATTATTAGGGTAGCAGCCCATGTAAAGTGGGAAGTGATTTTTTTTTTATTTCAACCATGTGTGATATATTGTTGGAAAGGTATTTAAAAATGAAAATCATTTTTTATTATTTTTTATTTTTCATTTATTTTGGAAATAATCGCTCCAAAAGTAAAAAACAATGTGTGTCCCCCCCTCTAACTTTTGAACCATAAGTTTAGAAAATATGAAAAAAAACTGAAAAGTAGATCTTTATAAGGACTTTCTAGGAAAATCATTTTGAACTTGGATGGAACCAACAGTTTTTGTACAAAAAGGACAAAAAGTTGTACAAAATAATTTCTGGACTAACTTTTTAGTGTAATCGTATATGCAAGCATTTTTTTATTGTGACGGACGGGAAACTACGGAACCCTACACTGAGCGTGGCCCGACACGCTCTTGGCCGGTTTTTTGCCATATCATCCCTCACCCAATCCATCCATTGCTTCTTTTGTCTTCCTCTACTCATACCCATCCATTATAGACATAATTAAAACTATTTCTCTGCCCAAACTCAAACAGACCTTCATGATCATCTGATCTACATCTACAGTCCGAATTCACCTACTGCTGCCTCTCTTTGTTAGTTCCAATTTCGAATCAGCCGGGTTTTAGGGCTCTTACAGACGAGAGATACGTTGTCAACGGCAGATAAACTGGAACCGTCGCCGACGCATCGTCACTTGCAGTTGTAGCGTCGGCAGCAGCCATTTTTATTTGCTTTGAAATCAATAAATTGTTGAGTCATTGAGTTGACGTTTAGTCAACTCAATGACAGTGACGTCACAGCGTGCTATTGCCATACAAAATCTATGAGAGAACCGCGTTTTGACAGCTCTTAAAAAGAATGTCAATTGATTTGTGTGTCATGTTACCTTTTTCAGAATTTTCTCCTGTGTTTATAAATAAATATATCGCTGGACATTACACACAGCGCCATCTAGTGCCACACTAAGCAAGGCTTGTGTCGTGGTCACCAGACAGTTGATATACTACATATATACTTTTTGTTTGTAAATACATACTTATTATACATATAAACATCCATGACTCGGAAACAAATGTCCATGCTCATCACACAAACATTTGCTCCTACCGGGATTCGAACCCGGGACCCTAAGAACGTAAGGCAGCCTCACTACCGCTGCGCCAATCGGGTCGTCCGTTTATCTTGCAGTCTGTTGTAAACATGTTCTTTTTTCTTTCTTTCTAATACCTCATTTATCCCAATAGTGGCCGCATCATCAACAACGGATGTGAAGATGATCATCCCATCGGAAGAGGAACGTCCAAAGAAGCGGACTTCCATTTTGTCTCCTGATGATGACAGGCTCCGAGCCAAGAAGAAGCCGATGACTGTACGCTTCCAAGATGATAATAAGACTGATGAGCGCCATAAGGTCACTTCGCCTGGTAAGTTTTTGTTTTTAATAAAAAAAATAAAAACATTTAATTCGAGTATCACAGACTCATATACAAATCACACAAATTCATACAGTCACATTACATAATTACACAATATTTAATGCTTTAGTTTTTTTTTTCAAGTTTTAGGTAGTGTAGTTCCTGTGGGACAATGATTTATACTAAAACTAGCGTACAAATTATATTCTAAAACCTTTCTCGAGAACCACTCTATCCATTGGAGTAATTAGCATGAAAATCGGTGCTGTAGTTTAGATTTTTTCGCGAACAGACAGACAGACAGACGCGGCCGAGAACTTGGTTTTCTAATAATATATAATATGTAGTTATACAATATATTTGTGGTCCATGTTTAAATAATAAATAATGCTGATAATTTTTCCATACTTTTTCGGTAAACGAAGTAGTTCCCTGCAGTAACGTTATGACTTGATTTTTTTTTTCTTTTGTATCTTTTGCAAAAACATCTGCCATGCACGTTTTTGGGATAGTAACAGCCTTAAAAAAATTTAGGGGATGTTGGCTCAAGACCTCAAAATGTATTCAAACGGTCGCAAACGGTTTATTATAATAACTAGCTGTTGCCGGCGACCTAAATTATAATAACAATGTTTCTCCCAATTTAATCATTTCGTGTCTCCCAATTTAATCATTTTACGAACTTTTTTTCCACGGAAATCCAATATTTTTTTATAAAATAAAAGTAAACAACCTAAGTTACTCCTTATAACATCAGCTATTTGCCAGGTTAAAGTCTCATCAAAATTGGTCCAGCAGTTTCGGAGAGTAGCCGGAACAAAACGTTTTTTGCTCATATAGCTTTCAGTAAAATGCTGTTATTTTGAAATAATAAACGGACACTCCATTTTTTTGTAAATATGATAGATCTATCGGATCTTATTCAATTGGTTTACGTCTGAGAAAAGGAGAAAGCTGCCGTGATTTAATTGAAACGGGTTTAATATTATATGTTTTGAAATGGATTCCTGCCTTAATTTAGATCTTTAATATTTGTGCATTAAAGCACTTAATGGAATGATAAGCATATATCATCAATATTCAATGTTGCATTGGCTTGCATTTAATCCAATTTAAAATTATAATTGAAATAGCGGACGTCACGTGGTTTCACCCGCGTAGTTCCCGTGCCCGTAGGAGTACGGGGATAAAATATAGCCTATGTTACTCGCTGAAAATATAGCTATCCATTGCTGAAAGAATTTTCCAAATCGGTCCAGTAGTTTTTAAGTGTATTCATTACATACAAACATACAAATCTTTCCTCTTTATAACATTATTATTACTAGCGGACGTCACGCGGTTTCACACGCGTAATTCCCGTTCCCGTGGGAGTACGGGGATAAAATATATCCTATGTTACTCGTGGATAATGTAGCTTTCGAATGGTGGAAGAATTTTTAAAAACGGTCCAGTAGTTTTTAAGCCTATTCATTACAACCAAACAAACAAACAAACAAAGTTTTCCTCTTTATAATATTAGTGTAGACTAGCGGGCGTCATGCGGTTTCACCCGCGTAGTTCCCGTTCCCGTGGGACTACGGGGATATATTATAACCTATGTTACTCAGGGTGAATATAGCTTTCCAATGGTGAAAGAATTTTTGAAATCGGCACAGTAGTTTTTGAGTTTATTCATAACAACCAAACAAAGTTTTCCTCTTTATAATATTAGTGTAGATATATTATTATAACATAAAGTATAGATTAGCATGTGACAAAGAAATATTTATTCTCAGTGACAACTACAGACTAGTTCAGACTGATGAAAGGCCTGCATGACAAGGATAGCTCTGACCTTATAGGGGTCGTTAAAAACTAATTAGGAACAATAAAAGTACAATAATTTACCTCAGCTTTTGACGCCAAGCCCTTTATTTATGTTTTCTGAGGCGATGATTTCACTTCTAAAAACATCTGCCCCTGGGGCTTAGGATTTTGAAATACTGTTAATAAGTGCGTTACATTGAGTTCTACCACAAAACGTGATTTATCACCCAAAAATAAAAATCGTTTCCCAGTAATATTTTTTGCGTAAAGTTACTTAGTTTGATGTACAGAATGCTTGGTTGACGGCTTAGTGATAAGGTAGTTTACACCCTGTACCTATATCAAATTCTTAAATCGCATGGGACTAGAGCCTTATCACGCTAGCGAGTTGCGAGCGAGTACAAAACGGGGCGAGTGCGCAGCGAGCTTGCCGCGAGTTCGCAGCGTGTGCGCGGCGAACACGCAGCGAAGAAAAACAAAAGGAACTATAGGACAAAACCCGGATCGCACACCGCGAACTCGCTACCCACCCGCGCCGTGTTCGCTGCGCACATGTTGCGAACTTGCGACGAGCTCGCTGGGCACTCGCTCGCAACTCGCTAGTGTGATAAGGCCCTGATGATTACAAATGATGAAGAAGAGGGAGAGGTAGATCAAGGAAATATTGGATGGATTGTGTGAGAAATAATATAAAAGAAACGGTGACAGGGGAAAATGGAAGAAAAACTCATGTTTTTATTCTGGGTTTAGCCCTGTAACTAAGTTTCACTGTATTATGATACAATGTAAATGACGAATAGGGCAATGCAATATACAATGTAAATACCCTAGGACCGTGTGTGTATTTTATTTTGTTTTTCATGTTTATATTATGACTGTTTAAGTACCTAAGTTCTGTCCGACCTTCGTCTTTCCCATTAAAGTCGCATTAAGTTGGTTAAATATAAAAAATACCACATTTATTTCTTTTTATACGACTGGAACTAACAACGCGTAGCGTGGTATCACTGAAGATATTTTCAATTATTTTATTGTAAAAAAAAAACTAATTTTGTTTTAACTCTAATGAGGTTGGTATTTTTTATAATTTAAATTAATTTTGAATGTCATGACCAAATGTCTGAAGTCAGTCCGACAACGTAATAAAAAATCGTGATTTATATTTCCCTTCACTTAAAAAATAATAAAAAGCTTAAACAAGATTCTCCGAATATGGGTTCATTATTTTTTTTGCGCTTAATAACGAGACGCAGGTTTTGTAAAAAGTTTTTTTTTGTCTCAAATTAAACTTAAAATTCAAGCCTTGGAATCAAGTTTCTTTAAATTATAATCGAGAAGTTCGTTCTGGCTTAGATAAAAAAAAAAAAAATTAGAACCCTTGATGCGTGACGATCTAATTAGTTAAGTACCATATTTTACGGTATATAAATAATATAGGCATAATATGCCATTTGCGGGCTCTGTTTAAACACGGATATCCGTATTGCTCTTATATCTATAGAAATAATGATTTACTAAACCTGTAAGTTTAATGAAAACCTGATGAAAGGTGAAAGTTTGCAAAAAGCAAAAATCCATAGACACTTGGGATTGCCTTAATAATGTTACATCGGACCTACTAGAACATTCGAGAAAGCCAGTGATTACAGTGTGTGTACGTTAGAAGTTCGAGAGAATTCTATTATTATTAGTTTTAAAGTTAGGTAGGTACAAACTCGCGACCTATTTATACAAAGACATTAGAATTTCGACCGTACGCCTAGGGCATAAGGTTCATATTTGTTTGTTTTGTACAAGTAGGTAATGCCAACCTTGTAAGTAGGTACCTGCTATTTTTTGTTAGTGTTTTTTTATGACTCTCTCGAATGTTCGTGGTTATTCTGGTGTATCTGTTGGCGAGTATAAATAGAGCGCTCAGGGCCGCGACCGGCAGTCTTGTTTTAGCGACACAACGAAGCGAATCCAAGTGAACTACAAGTGCGATATCTAAGTGAATAGTAAACAGTAGTGTATTTGTGATTGAGTTTTGATTGTTTTGTGATTAATAAAGTTATTGTGTTGTTTAATCGGTAGTAATTAATTTATCTCATACCCAGCTCGTAACAAATTGGTGTCAGAAGTGAGAGATAAATTATGCCAATCCTACCAAAGGACGACACGGACGGTATCCGTACCAGAAGTCAGCGACAGCAGGATATGGACCAAAGGCGGTTTGGGGATTCTCCGACACAGACACCGGGTGGTGTCCAGCCTACGTCACAGCCAGTCGCTGGCCCATCCGGAGTTTCTCCAGCATCAGGGGCGCCAGACTTGTCAGCTTTAATGGCGCTGCTGCAGGATCAAGCTCGCCGTCAAGAGGAGCAAGCTCGCCGTCAAGAGGAGCAGGCTCGCCGATTGGAAGAGCAACTGCAGCGAGACAAGGAGGAGCAGGCTCGCCGTCAAGAGGAGCAGGCTCGCCGATTGGAAGAGCAACTGCAGCGAGACAAGGAGGAGCAGGCTCGCCGTCAAGAGGAGCAGGCTCGCCGTCAAGAGGAGCAGGCTCGCCGTCAAGAGGAGCAGGCTCGCCGGTTGGAAGAGCAGTTGCAGCAGGACAAAGAGGAGCAGGTCCGCCGCCAGGACGAGCAGATGCTCCTCATAAAGGATCTGCATGCAAGTTTTGGCAAGGACATCAAGTTGATGAAAGAACAGGTCCACCAGCATGAGAATCGCATCTCGGAGGCCGAAGTTCAGATTGCTGGGGTAAAGAAGGCTTTGGGTGAACTGAAGACTGAAGGCGGGACTGTAGCTTCGGTGATTGCTGCACCATCTTCGCGTGGTTTTAAAGTGCCTCCATTCGACGGCACATCTTCGTGGTCGGCTTACAAAATACAGTTTGAGGCCGTCATGAAGGCGAATGGATGGACAAAACCACAAGCCATGACCGCGCTCACCTTGGGCCTCCGAGACCAGGCTTTAACTATTCTCGAGGCACTCGGCAAGGATGTAACCTACGAGCAGCTGCTGGAGGCGTTGGAGTCCAGATACGGCGACGCGCACCTGGAGCACGTATTCCGTGCCAAGTTGAAGGACCGTGTTCAACGTAGTGCCGAGAACCTACAGCAGTGGGCCCTGGAAGTTGAAAAACTCGTTCGGAAAGCCTACCAGTCTGCCCCTGCGCTGATTGACGGAAATCTGGTACAGGCGTTCGTTGATGGAATACGTGACTTAGAAGTTAGAGCCGCCGTGAGACTTGGGCATCACGAGACATTGAAGGACGCCTTGGCCCATGCCTTAGAAGTAGAGGCAGTGAGGCAAGACCACCGAACACACTACGTCAGGGAGGTAGTGGCATCACCTGTACACGACCGTGCGCAAGGTTACAGACCTAGCTGCTACACAGCTAGAGAAAGGGATCATCTTCGGCCAAGTTGTCCAAAGCAAGTTGTAGCATCACCTGAACGCCAGCGTCCGCGACGATACAGCCCTAGGTGTTACACTTGTGGAGAAAGGGGTCACCTTCGGTCGAATTGTAAAAAGCGAAGCGCACTTAGAGAAGATCAATCTCAGCAGGGAAAAGCGGCTAAGAAGACTGGTCAGCAACAGTGGAGAAACCACAAGAACACAGACGAACTGTCAAGAAGACCATTGCCTGAAGATTGTCAGCGTAGTTCCAGACAGGAGCCTAAGGAAGTGGTGCCTGTGAGGATGCTAAGAACGGATCTTAGCGATGAATGGAAGGTAACTATACAGGAGGCTCAGCACAATGACTCGGACATCAAACCGATCTTCGAGTGGATCAAAGCTGGTGTTCCTAAACCCAAGTGGAGTGATGTGGCTGCGATGAGTTCCATCACGAAGAGTTATTGGGCGCAATGGAACAGCTTGGTGATCCAGGATGGAGTCTTGTGCCGTAAATGGGAAAATGCTAGAGGGGACAGCTCAAGGGCTTTCAAATACCGGATATTTTCAATACCGGTATCAATACCGGTATTGGAAAAGTCAATACCGTTATCCCGGTATCAATACCGGTAGTCCGGGATTGAACGCAAGTTCAATTAGGACATTAATAAAACCTATAAAATAAGCCTTTTTATATTTTCAAAAAAGTCTTTATTACACTTAAAGTACTTACGGGGTTATATTCGAGCACTATATTCGGGGTTTTTCGGGGGGGAGCACCACGCGAGTGGGTGCTCGAAAAACCACAAGAAAATCACGGATATAATCCCGTAAGTACTTTAAGTGTAGTGAAAAACTGCGAAAGTCTAAAACAATGCAAAGTCTTTATTGTTCTTATTTATGGAAAATAATAAAAAATACGTTTTATAGATAGCTTTCTTATAATAATTTGGTATTGGTTGATTATTTGGGTAGGACTAAGAATTAGGAACACACTGAATTGAAAACTTAATCTACTCTTTTTGCAGGAAGGCATTTCACATAGACTTAGTTTGTACAATATCAAAAAAATATAAATTTCTTAATATTATCTAAAAATCAACATAGGTATTATTATTTGTAAAAATGTAATCAAGTAAAGTATACCTTAACTAGCCAGCAATAATTTGGTAATCATTTTAGTAACATCTAAAATGAAACCCGTTTTCCGTTGTCACGACATAGCATGAAAACGGCTTGACCGATTTGGCTGATCCTTTTTTTGTTGTGTTTGTTATTGTCAGGAGAAGGAAAAATAAATGTAGTAGTAAGTAGGTAGGTAGGTTTTAGTAGTAGGTAGGCAGTAGTAGGTAGGTAGGTAGGTAGTAGAAGGTAGGTAGTAGTAGGTAGGTAGTAGTAGATAGGTAGTAGTAGGTAGGTAGGTAGTAGAAGGTAGGTAGTAGTAGGTGGGGAGTAGTAGGCAGGGAGTAGTAGGTAGGTAGTAGTAGGTAGGTAGTAGTAGGTAGCTTTTTCCCTCTTATGTGACGCAGACGAAGTTGCGGGGGTCAGCTAGTTCTTAATAATTAAGTAATAAAAAAACATAAAACAATCTAAAACTAAACAAGTAATAAAATAAATCAAGAATCAACATAGGTATCATTATTTGTAGAAATGTAAGTAAGTTAAGTATAGCTTAACTAGCCAAGTAGCTAGCAATCATTTTAGTAACATTATTAATAACTATGTAATAAAAAAAAACAATCAAGAAATTTAAAATAATAATAACAATTACTGAAATACAGTAAAAAATTGAAAAAGTATATAAATAACACAATAGTACAAAAAGTTTTAATACGAATTTCTGAATTTTAAACGTTTCATTTTATTTTATTTTGAAAGTGAGATCGCAAAAACGAAAGCGCATTCAATGTTGAATCAGACAGAGAACTTCTCAGCCTGTTACATAAAAGAAAGCACGTTCTGCTGCAATTTTCAGATCTAATGTTTGTAATACCGTAATCACGGTATTGGGGCGTCCAATACCGGTATTGTAAAAGGCCAAAATAAAATCCGTGATCACGGTATCACGGGATCCCGGAATACCGGTATTGAAAGCCCTAGACAGCTGTCATCTACAAATGGTTGTTCCTAAAGCTAAGGTACCGGATGTTCTACGGCTCTACCATGATGGTTGTTCTGGAGGACATATGGGAGTAAAAAGGACTCTACTTAAAATTCGAGAACGCTTTTACTGGATCCATTGTCGTGATGATGTGGAGGACTGGTGCCGCAAATGTACCAGTTGTGCGGCCGTGAAAGGACCCCAGACACGCAGCAGAGGTGCATTAAAAGTGTACAACGTTGGAGCCCCTTGGGAACGGATAGCACTAGACGTTGCGGGACCATTTCCAGTAAGCGAGAGCGGAAACAGGTACTTCCTGGTGGTCATGGATTACTTTACAAAGTGGCCGGAAGTCTTCGCCATTCCTAACCAAGAAGCTACAACTGTCGCAGATAAATTAGTTCAGGAAGTCTTCTGTCGTTTTGGAGTACCCTTAGAAATACACAGCGATCAAGGAAGAAATTTTGAATCGCAAGTATTCCAAGAGACTTGTCGATTGATGGGTACCCATAAAACCAGAACCACCTCTTACCACCCACAATCCGATGGAATGGTAGAACGATTCAACCAAACGTTGGAGAGATATCTGGCGAAAGTTGTGGAAAGCCGGCAAAGGGATTGGGACAAGCACATACAGCCGTTTCTTCTGTCTTACCGAAGTGCTGTCCACGAAAGTACGACTGTGACACCAGCCTTCGCGAACTTTGGAAGGGAATTACGGTTACCTGCTGATTTAATCACTGGAACTCCCCCTGATGCTCCATGTAGCGTAACAGATTACGCGAATGACTTGCGTAATAAGTTGAACGATGTTTATGAGCATATCCGACAGTCCGGCCAACAGATGTCGGAGAAGATGAAGACCCGTTATGACCGGAAAGCCAACGGTAGGGGTTTCGACGAAGGTTCACTGGTGTGGTTGCATAACCCAGTGCGGAGCAAGGGGAAGTCTCCGAAGTTACAAGCAAAATGGGATGGACCATACCGAGTCGTGACTAGGATCAACGATGTCACCTACCGAATACAGAAGGGTCCACGAGGTGCGCCTAAGATTGTGCATGTAGACCGGTTGGCGCGATACTACGGGACTAATGATGCTCGGGACGAGCATGTCTAAGGAGGGGGCAGTGTTACATCGGACCTACTAGAACATTCGAGAAAGCCAGTGATTACAGTGTGTGTACGTTAGAAGTTCGAGAGAATTCTATTATTATTAGTTTTAAAGTTAGGTAGGTACAAACTCGCGACCTATTTATACAAAGACATTAGAATTTCGACCGTACGCCTAGGGCATAAGGTTCATATTTGTTTGTTTTGTACAAGTAGGTAATGCCAACCTTGTAAGTAGGTACCTGCTATTTTTTGTTAGTGTTTTTTTATGACTCTCTCGAATGTTCGTGGTTATTCTGGTGTATCTGTTGGCGAGTATAAATAGAGCGCTCAGGGCCGCGACCGGCAGTCTTGTTTTAGCGACACAACGAAGCGAATCCAAGTGAACTACAAGTGCGATATCTAAGTGAATAGTAAACAGTAGTGTATTTGTGATTGAGTTTTGATTGTTTTGTGATTAATAAAGTTATTGTGTTGTTTAATCGGTAGTAATTAATTTATCTCATACCCAGCTCGTAACAATAAGAACAGTTGGAACGGCAAGTCAGAGCTAACTTTGAAATTTAAAAAATAATGGAGGTTCGTAGGTCATTCTTTCTTTCATTCATTGTATTCTGTTATAAATCCAATAAAAATTGTTTATTGCAGACTTAAGTAATACTAGTAAACATAATACATTCGTCTGAGAGTGGAACCCTAAATTATAACAAATAATAAAATATAATATAAAATCGTTACTGCAGCTTAACGTCATAAATATTCATGAATGCTTTTAAAAGTTATTAAAAATTCCAAACTTGGTATTATTTCCAAACATAATTTGATTTGTTTTTATTGTAATTTTACCTTTTTTGGCTTGGTTGCAAAGGAAAAATTCTCATTTAAAAATATAACCTTTAATTTTTTTTATACCTGCTTTATGTTTGGCTTTGTATACAATAATGTATGCGATGATGTCATTTAAAAAATGAATGCTTGTAAATTATGACTACTTTGTTTATGATATAATACATAGGTTTGTTAGTTTCCAAAAAAAAATGTTAGGATTCAGTCCCAAATTATCAAATATTCCATTTCCGTCCATAGTGAGTAAATTCGTTTATTTTTCTCTTACAAAGAATGTAGGTTTTTCTTCAAAATAATTTGCAAAAATGATTATAATCCATTGGAGTTATTGAATGTAGTTTCAACTAGGAATATGCCCTTGCAACATCGGTTCTAACACAACGATGTTTTAGATTGGATTGTTAATAATGATTTCCGTCGAATAACAATACGATTTATAAAGTTAAACCATTTATATTACAATGTTTGTTATTCATTCCGCGGGCACATAATGAAAACATTAACTATGTGGACGATTGCAGCTGTGTATTTAAAGCAAAATGCTACTTTTATAATAAGTATAGGACCTACTTCTTTATTTTTATTCGCCGCCATTTTCGAATACCGAATACCTACACGTCGAACGAATTCTTGTTTTTGTTTTAGAATAGGGCGTTGCTCGAAAATCCGAAATATGCAAACTTAATATTATTTTGAGCAGAAACACGTTTGAAAAATTATATAAAATAAAACGAATTCTCTTGCCCTTAGTCATCCGATTTCTTTTTTTAAGTTGACATTTAAGTTGTAAAAGCGCGGATTCTTTATTTAAAAAAATGCGGAATGACAACTTGCGAAATTAAAACCTTGTCATTTTAAGAAATATTGGAGAAAAAATTATAGAATGTAATGCAAATATTTCTTGTTTTTAATTGTCTGCCATTTGATTGATCTCGTTTGCTTATCAATACATATTTTTATACATTTAATTAATAAAACCGGTTAACTTTGGTAGCTACCTAATTATACGTTCCACATTTTACGATAATTTTATTTTTTTCTAAGTAAATGACAGTTTTTTGTTCGACAAAAGCCTTAATTATGACGTCGTAGCCATTTCCGTCAAGTTTTTTCTTTTATATTATCAACAAAAAAAAACTAGAACGTTGATTCTTTAATTTATGCGATGTAATTAATTACAAATTGGCATCGGAAAATTATTAAGGAAAAAAAACATATAATGGTATCATTATTATCTTCTCATGCTGTGATTGGACGATAAAAAAGCTACTCAGAATACATTATCTTACTGAGTAAAAGAAATAAAAAGTTAAAAGAACAATAAATTCTTTGTAAATGTTATGGTTCCTGTTTGCATTACTCTACTGTGTAGTGTGACCATGTAATCTGTCCATTGATGGATGATTATCGGTTATTTTCATGGACAAGTTGCATACACATGAACTTGTGAATGCAATGTTCTTCTACCTACTGTATTGATTGTAATTTCATGCATCCAGGATTGAATACGGAATAAAACTCATTGTCTAAATTTTATCGAATTAAACACAAATAAGAGTAAATTAATCAAGATCACAAATAAGCAGTTGCCATCAATGAATTTCAAACGTTAAAATATGTTGTGTTCTTTAAAAACTTCTTAGTTTAAGATATGCGACACAATCATAATCATAATAATTTTGTGAAGACAAAGACTATTTTTTTATCGTCTGGATTTTTTGTTCAAGTACCGTTTCTTGCAAGTTTTGAACTCGCCGCAATTTTGTTTAGTTTTTCAACCATTAAACATTTTATGCCAGTGTTTTTTTAAGATAATTTAAAAAGTTAAATAAAACTTATGAATTAATGGAACGTTTTATCCTCCCGCGCAATTTGTACAAGTCAGATCTAAGAAGGATACAGATTATTATGACGCGCATTGTTAATGGCATAACTACCTGTTCCGTGTACTATAATCATTTGAATTTAGAACTCGAGACAGCCGCGCGACTGTAGGTCGTCGCCAAAAGGACAAAAACCAGTTGATTTATACATTTCGACATTTTATATCATGTTACGACTAAATATAGCCCTAACATACTTTTCCACCGTGCCAAGTAGACCGTACAAGTAATTTTCATAGGAAATTAATCAAACTGAACATTATTAAAGTCATCATAATTTCGAAAAGATAAAAAACCTTCTTTGTTTGCCTCTCGGTACGTTCACACGAAGCGAACATTTTTTATTGTCTATTTTATACATGTACTAAATATTATAATAATAACTTGCAATGTCGGGTTTTACATAGTGAGTCATAGATATAAAATAATAGACTAGTAGATTTTAGTAAAGGTAACGAAAACGTTTATAATATTGCTGTAAGCAACATTTTAATGGTTCTTCTGTCGAAAAAAACAAAAAGGTTCACACAACTTATTCTGATTACAATCTGAATTAGTAAAAATACATCAAAGTACAGGTAAAGTCGTATGATAAACTAGTGTATAAAATAATGAATGTATGTAAATGCGAACAATGGCTGAGTTAAAACAAATAAACATATACCACAATGGTTTATAAAGTATAAGTGTGGCCCCGTGATTGTGCAAAATGTTGTGAAAGAAAATTATACTAAATTATTGCCTTGCGATCTATTGTCGGGTTTCTTGCAATACAATATAGACCGATGGCTCCGTTTGATATCGAACTTTTTTTATTGCTTTACTAGCTATCTATTGTATTGTATTGTATTGTAAAATATGTATATTTAAATCTAGATTAGGATGAAGGCAATTCCTGTTTTGCAAGTATCACGATTTATTTGATCGATGAGGCTAGGTAGCGCTTTCGATGTATATAGTCCGAGCACTAATAATTATTTTAAAACTGTTCGTAGATAAAAACTTTTAAGTAGATAGATATTTCATAGCCGATGACCTGGTGAAGGTTTCTGGAATCCGTTGGATGCGAGTCGCATGGGACCGGTCAATGTGGCGACACTTGGGGAAGGCCTATGTCCAGCAGTGGACGTCTTTCGGCTGAAATGATGATTGTACAGGTTCCAAAAATAAAAAAATAAAAATATTTTATTTCACATAAGCCTAGATGGGCACTTATAAAACGTCGAGAAAGGTGCACGGTTCTCGTTGGTCGATTCCATGGAGAAGAACCGGCAAGAAACTCCATGTTTACTCTTTTCAAATCATTTGTGATTATGTTACATTACAGCATTAGTACCAAAGTATGGGGGGACAGCGTAGGCCCCACAATAGGTAGTTGCTTGCTATACAAAAAATGTAAAACAAAAGTAATATTTAAAAAAAGTTAAACAGCATCCGGGAATCAAAAAACCTACAAATGTTCACTCATTCACAAATAATTTATAATAGGTAAAAAAGCATCAAAGTAAATAAATAAAAGTAATTAAAGAACTAAACTAAACAAGCAACACAAATATTGACCAAATTACTTACTATGTTTTTCTTAAAACCTGATTTTGGTCTAAGACTGCGGAACATTCTGGAAAATGGACTTTTTGAAACCGTGGATTTGGACATTCTGAACCTAGACGTTCTTTTCAGCAGCGTAGTCAGGTCAGGTAGGTAATGCCGTCCATCTCCTTGTTTAGAATTTTGCCATTTGAACTAAGCGTAGTACGTATCTACAGTAATAAGTACCATCTGTTCCAATTATTTAGCTGATGAAAAGCAATTAAGCCTTGTAATGATGACACATGTCTTGTGTTATTAACTTATGATTTTTTGCTGTGAAGAAACTTTATTTCCTTGTTTATTCAAGTAAGAAAGGAAAGTCATATTACAATTCTTACCTTTATTAATTTCAACATCTTACTATTATACATTTTAAATATTTCTTCAAAAAACGACATTTAAAAATATAAACTATTGTAGTACGCCGGTTTCGGGAGCAGGGTCCAAGCTACCAGTGGTTAGGGCTACAGAGACATCAACCTCCTCACAATGCGAGCCGTATCGAGGAGTACTGCCTTCTGAATCAGGCCTTTGACGCAACAGCCGAAAGAGAGCCTTGACAGATGTGCATCGAGGCTCTTGGCCATCAGACCATTGGCCGTTATGACAATCGGCACAATGATAGCTGAGTTCATATTCCACATGTCGCGAACCTCGTGTGCCAAGTTCAAATGTTTCTCTTCCTCAGCTTTCACGACGTTCTCGTCATGCGGGATGGTAACATCGATTATCATTACGTGACGCACTAATCGATCTATCACCACTATGTCAGCCTTATTGGCGGCAATGGTCCTATCAGTAATGATAGACTGATCCCAGTACAGCGTGACATGTCTTTCTCGAGAAATGCGGTCGGGCACATACTTTACAACTACAATTCTTTATTATTACCTTATTTTAATAAACCACCGGCACCGGTCTGTAATCAATTCTGTGTAGAGCAAAAGCTGCTTTTTAAGCTTTTATCAAGTATCAATACTGTATTATCAAATACTTCTATATTTGTCTGGTTTGTCGGTTCTGTCTGTTACCTTTTCACGCCTTAATGGGTAAACCGGTTTTGATGAGCACAAGGGCAGACCTGGGTTAGGACAGGATACTTTTTATCCAGGTAGTACGCGGTTGAAAATTATCCCACGCAAGGAATTCCGTGGGATAATTTTCAACCTTCACGATGGCAGGTAAATCCACGGGTATTGCTAGTTTTGCCGTCGTGATTAATATCTGTTCTAAGTGATAACAGTACCTAAAAGGAAAATGATGTTTAAGAACCCTCGAGTAAAGTTCACCACCTTTAATCATTATCAACGATTTTCCTCAAAAAATGACATGTAACTCAGAAACCGGTTTGCCAAAATGCTCCACATACAAACTCGTTACTAAGCGAGACAATTCACTACTCCCTGATTCATTCATATCAAGAATTACATCATAATTAATTCTCTTGTAGTTGTAGATTTTAGATTAAAGATCATCAGCATAATCGTTGTAAAACTGGTTATATTTATTTGTCTAGAAGTGCTTGGCTGCACGTGGTGGGGTTAAAAAACGTAATTTATGATAGGTATAGTGTTTTTGAAGTAGATCATTGTATGATTAATTATTTTTCGCCAAATTATTTTGCATGAAACGTGGGTGGACCGTCACTGTGTGATTAATAATTTTAAGATGTCTTTTTTTGCAAATCGTAGGACCCCGGGGTATATAGACTAATATTATAAAGTAGAAAAGTTTGTTTGTTTGGTTGAACGCGCTAATCTCAGGAACTACTGGTCTGAATTGAAAAAATATTTTTGTGTTGGATAGTCCATTTATTGAGGAAGGCTTTAGGCTGTATAACATCACGCTACGATTATTAGGAGCGGAGCAGTAATGAAAAATGTTGCAAAAAAACGGGCTGTGTTTTTTCTTTCGTTTTTCTCTCTTATGTGACGCAGACGAAGTTGCGCGGGTCAGCCAGTGCCCAGTAGTCTGATAAAAATACTGGTATTTAGCTGCATTCGGTTAGGTTATCCTTTCCCCAGCTATGTTGGGGTCGGCTTGACCCCAACATAGCTGGGGAAAGGATAGGATACCGAGCCAAAAACTTACCCTTTAACATTTGTTCCTGGTGCTACTTTCAAACCTTCTATGCACTACCTTATTCTTACTTTATTTTTCTTCATTACTACACTTGCACTTTCAACAGCCCTAAATGCTACGACATAGAGGTGCTGTCTATGTCAAATTGTACATAATGTTCTATCGCCACAAACTGTGTTGTTTTTTTTTTCAAATGATTTTCAGCCATAAAATGTTGATGGTAAGTTCAAAATCTAAAATTTATCAGTTAAAATCGGAATAGCGATCATTACCCTTTCTCTAATATCTCTTAGTACGAACTAAAACAAATGAACCATGATTGTATCGTTTTCATTAGAAAATATGTTGTAGATCACGATAGATTCATAGATGACAATTCAAGACTTGAAAAGGCTTATTTTTGGATTTCAAAGTTAAAGCGTTTACATAAGCTAAACGCGAGTTTTATAACTACTAAAAGTATATGATTCACTGCTATAAACAAGACCAGAAAAATATATGATATTCTTCAGGATGTATGCTAGCATGATAGTGTTTTGAAAATATAATACAATTAATTTGACTCGATAATAAAAAATCATGAACTTATCTCTAAAAATATCTTTCAAACAATAAAAGACATACTAATATGCATGCGATCATTCAGATTTTTTGGCAAATAATTGTACAAGCAATATATTAGTATGATAGTGTTTTAGATTTTCAATCCAATCAATAGTTTTTTTGTAAATCGATCGAAACCACTCATTTCGGGCTATTTGACCCGCAGTGACTGCCGTAACAAGTAGTTTGTAGTGCAAGCTTATTAGAACTTTATTCTTACAGCATTTCAAACGAAGTTTGAACCACCACAAATAGAGTTGCTAATTTAGCTCGTCTAATCGCCTTAAGAACTATAGTAAATGTAGAAAGGTCAATGACCGCTATTGTATTTTTAATCAACTGTAGCTTGATGCGCTAGCTATCTGACCTTTTTCTCATGGGGGTAGACAAATAATATAAGAAATTAACTCCTACGATCTTTACCCCTTTGTCTTGCTTTTGTTAATTAACTTGACTTTTATTATACACCTCTTTTCAAACATCTGTTCGAGGAATACAAAGAACTATGCTATAGTTACTATGCAATTCGTGGAAAACCGATGTCGTAACAGGGGTCGGGGCAAAACTTTTTCCCAGTAAATACTGATGAAATTTCCTGGAACTCGAAACTAACTGTCCTTTGAAGGTTTGAGGGTTTTGAGATTCTACGTAGTTAGTGTTAGTTCTTGGTTGCTTCTATTTAGGTCATGCTCAGGTCTAGGTATTCATTGTAGTTGTGGATAACGAAAACTGACAAGATTTTTGGGATAATTTATTATTATTTTGAGTTAGGTTCCGTTTCAATGCATTTTAGATGCAGCGGCGTAGCTAGAACTTTTTTTGGGGGCCCGACGAAGCCCGATAAGAGGAGAAAAACATTAATGTCAAAAAAAATACTTTTTGCAGCTTTCTGGATCGTGATAAGTTATATTTTAGATTTTATCTTTTTTCATGACGGTGTGAGAAGATTTTGTGTTTTATTTTCTCATCAGGGGCCCTCGTTTCTCGGGGGCTCCGTATCATTGATACGGCTGATACAGCGGTAGCTACGTCCCTCTTTAGGGGCCATCCTTTAATTACTTGAAGTTTTTTAGGCCCCTTTTCTAGCCCTAGCTGCTTTGATGGCCAAGAGGGTTTAGGCTAGACCTCCTCTCCCCTCCCAGTATTAAGTCTATTTTTATAATTGAAAATATCAGATAGTTTTAGAATCTGTTTTAATGAACCAAAATTATTTAAAAATTGTGCAATAAAAAAATTAAAAACATTTTTTAAAGCAAGATTTTCACTTTAAACACCTTCAAGACCCCCGTACTATTCAATCCATCAGCACAATGTTTTAAGTGCGTTACGTTGAGTTCTGCCACAAAACATGATTTTTCACCCCACAAAAAAGTCGTTTCCCAGCAATAATTTTTGCTTAAAGTCATTAAGTTTAATGTACAGAATGCTTGTTGACGGCTTCGTGATGAGGTGGTTTACAGACAGTATAATGCAGGTGAGCAATAAGGAAGATTGGAAATTCGCCCTCCTTTTTATGAATAGGAATTCCCATTGAACACACTGTTTGTATATTATCTCAAGGTTTCCTTACTTATATCTTTGTCTGCAGGCGCTACCAGCAACGAGCTAAGCAAACATGAGGACACCAAACACGGCGGTATCAAAGTGGTTCAGTTGGCAGTACTGCAGAAACCGACCAATAACGACCAGGACGATTCTGACGGTGAGCTTTTTATAGGTATCGTTGCTTTTATTTATTTATACGTCTTCATCATCATCATCATCGCATTATCAGCATCATGTCGTTTAGTGTTTGCAATTACGTTCTGGGTCATCCTAAATAGCACCCAAAACCCAAATAGCTCCGTTTTACGGTATGCAAAATTTCAGCTCATTCGGAAACCAGGAAGTTGGTCAAATTTAACTTCTACGATGTTTTACTTAGTTAATAGTTAGTTACAGGTGAAGCTAACACGCGTGATACTAAGAAACGAATTATTGTTTAGTTTTGCTCAAATCCCTCGCTACACATCCTCATACATCTCTGGTAAAATGCAGCCTAACCTAATCAAAGCTATCGTAGCGCGAACATTCGAACGATTGCGCTATTATAAAAAAGCGACAATCGCATATTCGCTCGTTCTATCGCTTTGATAAGGACACGGGAGAAGAAAAATCCAGTAAAAGTGCAATACCTACACGATCAAAATGTAAAAAAATCTAAATTTTCGTTACGTAAACCTGAATTGACGAAGATAAAAAATAGAGACGCTTTTGAAATTCTCAACACGTCACGTCTCCGTATTCACAACGCTTCGATTCGGGTAGTCGGTATGTCTATCTCGCTCGTTTTCGTTATGCCAAAAAAGGATAGACATACGACTTGTCGAATTGAAATTATGCCGAGCGTTTGTGAATACGGAGGCTGATGTCACGAGCCTCCTCTCCCGAGTTTTGATGCGTTTTATCTATGACAATATTCATTGGTTTACAAAAACAAAAAATACGTGTCCATTATTTTCGATTATTGTCGAGACGACCCGAATGGCGTAGTGGTAGTGGGGCTGAGTTACGATCTTAGGGTCCTGGGTTCGAATCCCTGTAGGAGCAAATGTTTGCGTGATGAGCTTGGACAATTGTTTCCGAGTCATGGATGTTTATATATACATATTATAATAAGTATTTGCAAACAAAAAGTATCTATGTAGTATATCAACTATCTGGTGTCCACGACACGCTTAGTTTGGCACTAGATGGCGCTGTGTGGTTATGTCCAGCGGTATTTATTTATTTTCCAATACTCTAACTGACGAATTAAATAGATTTGCAAGTTTTTGATACTGTTGTCGTGCCTATTATAAACTAAATGCCAACCAATATACATATTTCACCATCATCCCATATCATCAATGTCTGCCACTAGAGCTAAAACTAACATCCACGATAATTTCAGCAGAGAAAGGTGGCAAGAACCTGGATGATGACGAGGAGACTGACTCCAGTGGCTCCGTGTCGGACTCTGCGACCAACGACGCGCAGGAGGGGCGGCCCCACGTCTGTGATGTTTGTGATCTCAGGTAACTCACATTTCTAATAGCGTCCCAATAATATTGGGCCATTAAGGCTGTTACTAAGACATTAAGGTCCATGTTCACCAAGAAGATGACAGTCTGATTATCTAAAACAGCTGTTTAAAACGCATTTTTGTATGGGAACATGTCACAGTGACAGCTGGTTTTAGATAATCAGACTGTTATCTTTTCGGTGAACATGGACCTAAGACACATACAGAGACATTAAGGCTGTCACTGTCCGTCTATCTGTCACCAAGCTGTATCTCATGAACTGTGATAGCTATACAGTTGAATTTTTCACAGAATTTTCAACGGTTTCTGTTGCCGCTAAAAACAGAATAACATAAATAATTAAGGGGGCCACCAATACAACAAACGTGATTTTTTTGACGTTTTGTGTCTTATGTATAATAGTAAGGAACCCTTCGTGCGTGTGTTTGACTTCCAATGAGAGGAAATGTGCACTGAGCTTCACTTAACAATAATAAACCGAAAAATGGCGTCAAATAACTCCTCAACGATGTCAACTGATAACGTCCTCAAGAGACTGGCGGCGTTGTCCTGTTGTACGGCAACGCTAAGCAGGGCCAAGGTAAAAGCCAGCCTTTGGGTCACAGGAATTGTCAACTAAGCATTTTGAAATTTCCTTGAAAAGGCTTGAGCCATATTTCATAAGATTGTCCCCCTAAACGCCCGCCTGTCGTGTCAACGACCAACGTGACAAGACAAATAATATCGTGTACTACGTGCTCTTTATGCCTGCACACTACATGAATTGTTGGACGATGTTGAACGTGGGGTCCTGGGTTCAAATCCTAGGTCGGGCAAAGTGTTGATTGGGTTTGTCCTTAACGAATCCGGGACTTTGACGGTATGATAGGCACGTGGTTCGAAAGGCACGTCAAACTATTGATCCAGTGCCTGATCTCTCTCAGAGAGTGTCGGATTGCTGTCCCATCCCATTTGTCCATATTTGGGGAGTGAAGAAAGAAGCCTGTCCATAAGCTTAGACAGAGTTCTGATACGTCTCCCCTACATCAAACTATCTGCTATGAACAACCTTGTCCAGTCAAGTCTATGGACAAAGCTACACGTTGCAGAACATTTTCATCTTACGACAATGCTCGCTGTTGTCAGAAACACTGTGATGGATGGACTGTATGAAAGATAAAGAATGTATTAAGAGTCTTTTTATACCCTTTATGAATGAGGGATGAGAAGGAGAGAGAAAGAGTGTGAACATGTTATTGTACACACACTTGTGTAATACAAATGGGGAAAACCGTTATAAGCTAATTGTAGATGGCGCCACCATACCTGGTCTCAATCTGACCAATGAGGTCAAGGTATTTTAAAATATGAAATGACATTCCTTGATTTTCAACCAATGACGATGCTTGGAACCAGCTATGCTAACGCCATTAGTTCCACAGTGTGCATGGCAGTTTCATGGAGAAAGTTGTTCAGTTTGTTAGGTTTGGTAAGGTTATTCGGTCAGGAGTAGTATATGGTCGCTATCCCCAGGTTCCAGCGCTCGTCGCACCTGTCGCGGCACAAGCTGACGCACACGGGCGAGCGTCCCTTCACGTGCGGCGGCTGCGGACGTTCCTTCGCGCGCTCCGACAAGCTGCGCGTGCACACCAAGATCTGCGAGAAGGTAACCATTCATCTCATTATCATCGGCTTACCGGTGTACCTAGGAAGAAGAAGGCAGGCCTTCTGGTAACAATGCATTTATTGCCCCTTGCAACGACGAGGGGAGCAAAGTAAAAAAGTTTTTTTGTTCAGCTTTTCTATTTAAAGTTCATAGTTGTTTTTGCGCAGTCGGGTTTTTTTTCCTTAAAACATTCCTAACCAATCATCTCTCAAATTACAGGAAGACCCAACAGTAGACATGGCAAACGATACCCCCTCAACGAAACGCGAGAACAACTCTGAAGTGATGTCCGGCATGGTGCGCACTACACACCGCGAGTCCGGACACCTGGTGTTCACTCCCTCTGGAGATGTGATGCTGCCTCCCCGCAGTGCGTCCGCTAACCCCGTCGTACTCAACTCCACGCTGGAGCCCGTGCGCAACGAGATCAACCCCGACAACCTGCTGGACCCCCCGCGCCGGGGTCGCGGTAGACCCCGCAAGACCCCCCTGCCGCTGACCCCTAAGATCAAGAAGAAGCGTGGACGCCCGCCTAAGACTTCGATGGGTGAGTGTTATTGATGCATTTTTTGTTCTTCGTCGTGTCGAAGATTTCCTCTGCCACACTTTGCTATACTTAAGCGGCAGTGGGTCGCAGAACGGATGGCCGATGAGGCCGAAAAGTTCTGCAGTAGCGACCGCGAATCGAAGATGTTTTAGTGGAAGACCTCCCACTAGGTGAACCGATGACCTGGTAATGGCGAAGGCTACGGGATCCACTGGATGCGAGTTTAACGGGACCAGTCAATCTTTTTTTTGAATATAAGTTTTTTTTGTAAGATTTTAACTGTTAACACCTCCACGACCCCCGTACTATTCAATTCATCCATCAGCACAATGTTTTAAGTGCGTTACATTGAGTTCTAGCACAAAACATGATTTATAACCTCAAAAATAAAGTTGTGTCCCAGCAATATTTTTTGCGTAAAGTTAGTTAGTTTGATGTACAGAATGCTCGGTTAACGGTTTTGTGATGAGGTGGTTTACACCCTGTATACAGAATATGTGAGATTTCCCATTGATAAAACTACAGCAACTTTCATCCCCAATTTAAATTTAATGGATAAATTTTCAAAAACTTTTCAAAATTTTGCGGCTCTAGATGCCTCTCGATGAAGAGGCTGCAATGCTTGTCAGTGTAGTGAGATCTTTGTTAGTAGGTTTAAAATGAATAAGAAGAGGTTAATGATCTGGTTGACATTACAGACATGGAAGGCTGCGTGCTGACGGGCGGCACAGTGGTGGGCGGAGGCGCCAGCGTGGCGGCGCTGTCGCCGTCCGGGCACCAGCTGCTGCTCAAGCGCAAGCGTGGCCGTCCGCCCAAGAACTACCTGCTGCCCAGGCAAGGTATGTTAACAAACAAACTAACAAAAAGTATTTTTCATATCTCAAAGTGTTTGTTTGATCCCAATAGCGGGTGGAAAATGCTACTTCCCACCCTTGGGCGGGAAAGACTCATAGTAATTGCTTCCCTCCCTAGGGCGGGGATAAATTTTAAAAATAAACCTAACATTTGTTAGGCAATCGGCTGCAGAAAATCTAAGTGAGTGTAATAAACAGCCAGTGTGAATTAAAAAAAACTCGTCGCAGTGTGTTCCGACGAGGCAATATTCGAAAATCTTTTGCCAGAAATTAAAAAAATACATACAATGACTTTATTAAGGGGCGAGCAGATAAGAAAATAAAACTGCTATTTTTTACCTTCCTTATATTCGAAATGAAAAGTAGTATGCTTACCTCGGGTGACAGACATCAATTCCTACTCGGACTATAGCCGCCCTCGCTGCACTCGGGCGGCTAAATACCTCTTATGGGAATTGATTCCTTTCGACCCTCGTGTAACAATCTACTATATTTGCCCTACAGGACACTCAAAATAAAAAATGGTTAAATTGTAATGGTTGTTGTGTGTTGTTGGTTGTATTGTTTGTGTACTGCACGAGTCACGACTGATGTCTCTGACACTGTCAACCGTCACGCTGTCATTTACTCTTTCATAAGAACAATCTTCACAAACCAGTCATCTTTTCTTTGAAAACAATAGAGATGATTATTTCTGTTTCGTCCTCCAGTAAGATTATCGAAAATATTGGATTGGATACGTGTTTTTAATTGACGAAGATAAAACGCGTCAAAGATCATGAGTGAGGGCTTGTGACGTCATTTTCCGTCAAAAAATGTACTCAAATGTGACGTCATACGAGTTTTCGACGCACTGTGTCGTTTTCATTTTATTTTGAAAAAAGAAAAATTATGTTTCTAATATTTTTTGGTAATCTATCTGACTGACTAATTAGATTGTTTTTAGTCATCTACCATTATATAAAAGGTTATTTTTAGTCGTTTTTATCACTTTATGGGCGGATAGTACTCGTGAAAATGAACAAAACAATATCAGTTGCTGTGGCGACCGCGAAGATGCGTTGGAAGACCTCCCACTAGGTGAACCGATGACCTGGTGAAGGTTGTGGGAATCCATTGGTTACGAGTCACACGGGACCGGTCAATGTGGCGACACTTGGGTGAGGCCTATGTCCAGCTGTGGACGTCTTTCGGCTGAAATGATGATGATGATGAATATCAGCTGCTACCTACATTTTTCGAGTTACGCGACCAATTATGTATGATGCAGCTGATTTTTTTTAAGATTTCACTGTCGGTCCCATAGTAAAAGTTGTTCATAGTTGTCATTTTCATGACAACTATCCGCCCTTAAAGTGATTAAAACGTCAAAAAAAACACGGTATAGTCATAAAGTGTATTAAATTTCTTCAAAATATTTAATTTTGTATTCTAGGGGGCTAAAAAAGTTCTTATGTTGCCTTAACAACGTGTATTTTAAAATCGCAGTTTATTATAAAGTCCCCAGCTCTTTTTGATTACACAATTAAACTATTCAAGTCCACACAATTTGTCCTGAGTCACGAACGGAATGCTTTTGTAATGAATAATATCCTACCGTTATTGTGTTACTCACTTACACGTGTTTTTGTTTTAATTTTCGTCTATGTGTGTGTTTTATTGCAATTTTTGTGTATGTGTGTGTTGTGTAGACATATCTAGTTAGCGACGAAAATTACATCATTGGTCGTCTTGAATTTTCGATATTTTTATCATGAACTTTGAAATGAATTTATTTAGTTGGAAATAATAAATTAAACGAATAACAATGTACAAGATGTTGTTTTGCATCCTATTCAAAGTCAAGGGTGTGGTACGGACATCGAGTATATAACCTATAGAGTGGTAATGTCAGGCCAGCCGCCTCCGCAATTATTATGATTTGTCATTTATAAATATTGACACTCGCTGTCCGTAAAACAGTATAAAACCAGAATTGGATATGCGTGTCTTCATATTCCGAAATTAAATTTCGACCAAATAGTTTCACAATGGCGTGCTGTTCTATTCGGTGGTGTGAAAAAAACAGTAGAAGATCAAATTATAAAACAATCGGTAAAATACAGGTAAAAAAGAGTATTATATTTGACATTCGGTCAGCCAATCAGAGCAGAGGGAACACAGATGTGAGTAGCTGTCAGTTGGCGGAATTGGTTTCAAACAAAATAAGTAACATTTCTACTCCATAGGTTATATGCTCGTTCGCTACGGATCATCAAACTGAATAACTTTCTCCATGGGAACACTATCGTAATCGCAAAGACATAATAAACGGGGGTTACAAAGTTCCAATACCTTCTCGACCAAATGTTGAGACAGCTGATTATTTTTTATGATTACGATGTTAGCCCCATGGAGAAAGTTATTCAGTTTGATTGTCTGTAACCCACCCTTGAATTAGACCTTTTTCGGATGGGAAATCATTAAATGACTTTCCCACTCTGAGCGGAGCGGTAGGGAGTGTCACTTTTACTGACTAAAACCCATCCCATGTTCCTTCCTCGCCCTTTATGTACCGGGGCCACGGTATCTCTTTCGAACAGTCCCGCAACCCCGGCAGTCTTCGGCCCTTGCCGAAGATCGAAGAACCCTTCACTTTACTGATATCTCTTTGAGGCGCGCGTGGAACACTCTGGTCTGCTCGACACGGCCTGTCGTCATGTCGTCGGACGGACAGCTAGCTAGCCCATAGCCAACCGTCCACAGGCCCGCATCTACGGTGGCCGGTAGCCACCACGTGGCCCCCGACGCCCGTTGCGTCTCCCGCGGCGGCCGGGAAGAGAGGATCTCTCCCTGTCTCGTTCCGCCACCTCCTTCGCTAGCATGACTGCTTCGCAGAAGGAGGTCACCTCTACCGGCTTCCCATTCCTCTCGCTCCGGACCGTGAATTGAACGCCCTTGAATTAGACCTGGATGCAAAACGACACCTTGTCTATCAGACCCTGATCATTTTCATTAACTTAAAAACTACTGGACCGATTTGAAAAGTTAACTAAGCAATGTATAGCTACATTATCAGCGAGTAACATAGGCTATATTTAATCCCGGTACTCCCACAGATACGGGAACTACACGGGTGAAACCGCCTGACGTTCGCTACACTAGATATGAACACACAACATTGCCTTTATGCATTAAGCTTTTTATTGCGTTGGACCTATTCTCTTGCTTGGATCATTAGTGTTTCTAATTATCTTTTGCTTTATACAACGTGTAACAGAAAGGGTATAGTCATATGAAAGGGTGTGCTGCAGACCATCAAAAAATACTGGTGACTTTGTATGACTTCAATAACTAATGTAATGAAACTATTGGAAAATTTAATTTCTTTGACATCAACGAGTAATTTAATTGTAATGAAATTAATGAATATTTTTAATTTAAATGAAATCAGTGAATAATTTAATTTGCAGTACATCAACAAGTAATTTTAATTCTAATGAAATCTATTTATAATCTAATTATAGTGAAATCCATGTCCTATTTACTTATTAATTGACTTATGAATGAACAACTTTATTGATGCATGACTAATGATGGACGTTGACTTTGGACGAATTATGATGTTAAATAAATATTAAATCAAACTAAATATTGTACACCATACAGGTATGTTACAGCGATCCTATATAATAATCATAAGAACTGATACTTTACCTGTGACAAACAATAAATGAATTTGAATCAAACTAAACAACTTTCTCCATGAGACCACCTTTGTAATCGTTAAAAAAAATAATCAGCTGTCTCATACATTTGGTAGAGTAGGTATTGGAATTTAGTATGGGGCCGTTGATTATTTTTTTGCGATTACCATGGTGTTTCCATGGAGAAAGCTGTTCAGTTTGATGTTCTGTGGAACACCCTTTCATATGACTATACCCTTTCTGTTACACGTTGTATATTGTTATATTTGTGTTGTTAAAGAAAGAGTTAAAACTGGAAATAAAATAGTAAAATTTACAAAATAAAGAAAAAGGTTGGAGATGGAAATAACCGTGCAAGCTTAAAGCAGTGTTTGTAAATATATGTCGTTAAAACATTCGCTCCCTTTTAAAATGTGGGTGTACCTCTACCGGACCCCATCATGGATTACGGGCGAGCTGTTATACATATATAACCATTTACAAGAGAACCGGTCCAACTCTACTACCGCCTGCTAACGCATATGTTTCTTTAGGTATGGATATGGATATACCGATGCAGTACGGTCTCGCGATCAACAAATTTTGTTAGTACCCCACCACTTTTGAGGCATGATAGATATAACTTGACAAAATTGGGAACACATGTCGGTACTAATCGGTATTAGATGGAAATTGGCTTGGGTTTTACGTGATGTGGTGAAAGATTAAATTTATTGTAGGTTGGTATTGCGCGTTTTTATCAACAGTGGTTGAAATGATGAGCAATTTGCCCAGGGTAGTCTGCGAAATTCAATTTTCTTACGTTTTTTGCAATGCGCAGGCCAGTGCTAGGTTGTATGTTGATGAAAATATCGTTCGCGACTGTAAGAACTATGTAGTTACAGAATTATAATCATCAAAATCATCAATACAACTCTCCAAGTTCACAAAGGTCGAGGAACAACTCCTTAAAAAACGTTAAAAAAATGAATTTCGCGGGCTACCAGATTCTCCAGATCAGCCTTAGTACTCATTCACGTTGACTCGCGGTGGCGGGTGCGGGCGCGAAATATCAAACATATGGCGTAATATCTACGTGTTCACGTACACAACGCACGTGCGGTCTAAGTAGCGGGCAAGCTAGCGATTGGCGTGCGCGGCGGGCTCGCGGCAATATCAAACGCGTGAGATGATTGTGTGTGTTCACGTCGAACTAGCGGCGGAGTACGTCAGGTAAGTTCAACCAGTATGAACTTGTCGCTAGAAACGGACTCGCGCAAACGCCTGGCGGCCAATGTGAACACGAACTCGGCACGTCTTCGCGCCCGCACCCGCGCGTTCCTACGTGAACATGTACTTAATTAAGGCATGTTAAATTCGCAGGGGCTATCATTCTGCTTAACCAGGAATTAAATCACATCGGAAATAAATACGACTGTAAAATCATATTTTTTAACCAAATGTTCAGGATTTCAGTAGTGTCTACTCTTAGGCATAATCATGATTTCATTTTGGAATCAAATACGAAATATTCCGTGTATGCTATTATTGTTAGATAGTCAAATCGTGGTCCGATTTAACATAGATTGCCACCGACGCGCAGGGAAGAAAACTATAAACAAGTTGTTTTTGTGTAGTAGTTGAATCAAAATTGTGAATATGAAATCAACAATTTTTCTTGTCACGTTTACCTGTCACATGATGTTTATAGACTTTCAAACGAAGTATTTTCCTTGTCAGTTAAATCTTAATAATCTTAGGATTTGTAAAACCCTCGCCACAAGATAATAATAACATAATAATACGCTACAAAGCTCGGACTGCATTAATACTATATACTGTAATTGACTAATAAAACTAATCGTTACTAACTTGCTTATTTGTAAAGTATTATCAGAACTACGTATATCAATACATATTTTTTGCCTTCGCATGTACATATTTTAATCTAAACAAATGCACAAAACACTGACTGTCAAAATATCCGAGCTTTATAAATATCGATGCACCCAAAACTAATATAAAATAATAGTAATTACTTCATAAATACTGACATGAAACCGTAAATCTTTCAGACGGACGACCCAACGAAAACTACAACGCGACCAACCTACCCTTCGGCGACTTTTCATATCTGACCGAGATGATATACAACCCGCTGGCTTACGGACAGTACGGGGGAGTCACCAGCGTCGACCCGGACCGCAACGTGGACACCGACCAGAGCCTCAACACCGACCAGTCGCACGACAGAACCATCGACGTCTCCGACTCTTCGTCAGACGACGACGACTCTCGCGTCGGACAAGACGACAATGTACCGTCCGTCGCCATGGAAACGCAGATCATGACCGTAGGGGACTGCCAGATCGTCAAACTACCCCCGAATAACGATGAAAAGGATGAAAAGATGGAACAGATCGTAGAGACCAGCACCGTGTCTTCGTCTACGCCGTCCTCGGTCACCATCACGCCTATTACCACGGTCGGCGACTGTACCATCAGGCCTGTCGAGAACACATAAGATTTCACACCAATTTTCGTCTACCCCGTATACTTCGGTGTTGTACGGGATTGAAGATATGAGCCTACTGCTGCAGACTGTTATTTAGCGAGGATTGTGAGTGAGTAATGATGGTTCTATGATTTTTTTTATATTTTGCGAGATCTCAGATTGAGAGTCAATGCAAGTTTATAGTTATATGTTGCGATTTTTGATGAAAAATCATATTATACGTGCGGTTTATATTATTTTACGTAACACACTATTGTGTTAAAATGTTATTTTCATTGCAATTAATGTGTATCTGCGTTTGGGAAATTCTAAATTGCAGCTTTTTCGAGGTGTCGTAGGAAAGGTACTAAACAATATGGGGTAGACATTATAATAATTTTATTATTGTGGTAGCATTCACTTCGGAATGTAGTGGGCACGATGCTAAATACACGGTGGTTTTTGAAGTGGTTATATAATATAATTGAACAACTACATAAATAAACGAGTAGCTTAAATGGAAGTTTGTCCACAATGAACGAGACAATTAAATCTTAATTCTCCATCAAAATCACAGGTACAAAGCCAGCTTTATACCAAATGTTGGTGCTATATCAGATAAATCCTTATAATAAAAGATCCTTAAAAGCTCTTGAGGAAACTTACTTCCGATGCAAGGCGAAAGACATTTGTTATTGACAAATTCACATACAAATCATTAAAAGAGAAAGATAAACTTTTGCATGCAAATAAGTAAAAAGGAATTTAAAAGAATATCTACCTTCCTACCTTCAAAGTTTTACAAAAATAAGTCTTCCTAACACAGTAATGCTACTACAATGATACCCATTATATCTTAAATTCAAGTGACTGTCAAAAATGCATTTAGAATTGGTGGTGATGAAATATTTATTTTATTGGTCAACTAATGTACCATAATGCCATAAGCTTTACATAATTTTAATCGTGATACTCAATTAGACGACTTGTATACTTATCAGAACAAAATATTAATTGTCACAATGTTGTTTTATTGTGTACTGCGAGAGGGAATAACATATTCAATACAACAATAGCAAGGTCAAAAGTAATTGTATCACATGCATGTTACAAGAAGTCCATAAATAATAGGGGATGCTACTGAAAACAACTAAACTAAAAAACTATGACTATTTAGTCCGTTAGTTAGATCGTCGATAAATATTGGATACGTATTTTTCGTTTTATCTTATGAATAAAAATTGACGAAGATAAAACGCATCAAAGATCATGAGTGGGAGCTTGTGACGTAACATGTGGGTACAAACTAGTACTAAGTGTACCTACAAGCGACGTCACACGTTTTTTCGACTGTGTTGTCTTAATTTTTTGTTTACGAGTAAAAAGAAAAATTACGAGTCCATTTTTTTTTGGAAACCTATCTGTTGGACTTTTTCAGGATCCCCTATTGCCATAAAAAGGTGCTTATTCCATATGATTTCCTGAAGATAGTGTTTTAACACTTCTCATAATATGTAACTCAAAAGTCTACACATTACGAAGTAGTATTAATAAAGGAAATAATTACTTCAGTGTTCGTAAATAAACCGACTCACTCGCAGTACATAACGAAACAAAAAGTTTTACGTATAGATGTGTATTTTGCGAATATCTACATAGAGGCAGCATATTTACTGAGTAATAATTGTAACAGTGACACTATTTAGATATGCGATGTTTATTATAATGTGCACTTAACGTTGCCTTCACTGTTTTAATCGTTTAGGACGGTATACACACCACCGCGATCGATACGGCTTGACCTAACTCTCACAGCGGTGTGTAAATCAACTTTTATTTGCCACTCCTCAAAAGTATTTCTATTTTTTTTACACGCGAAATCTCTCGATTGATCTGATTTTTTTTTAATATAACGAGAGACTGACTTCCATTACGTGTTTAGGAAATATTTTTGAGCAGTGCTCGTGCGGACGTTAGCATCTGGTTGGCTGTCTATTTTATGTTTATTTTCTATTTTAATTTTATAGTTAGTCGTTGTGTAGCAGGGCACACGCTGTTTCGCCTTTTCCATATTCTTAACTGTATCAATCTCTGTGAATATTAGAATGTAGTACGTAGTGTCTTAGATGAATATAAAACTTAATATTCTAAATATTAACTCGACAACACCACACGAACAAGTGATACGAATAAGCTACATATTTTTAGCAGAAACATATTGTATTGACATATTAACAATATATTTCTTTAATAGTTTTGCCTGTAAAAGCAATGGATATCGTAGTTGTATGTATAATGATGATAGTACGCAATATATAACCACATATTTTAAAGACAGCTGTCGGCGGCGCGGGCCGTGTGACGGGGTCGACGCCGACTCACATAATAATATGATATTTTTCGAACAAACACATTTTAGTTCCTCGTTATGTTCAATAGAGACTTATGTAGAAGTCTGCATACATACTAAATGTCGGTGTAATAATAAAAGTATTAAACTCACTATTATGAAAAATCATAATCAATATTTTCATTATAATCTGTACAGAAGTAGATATAGTTCCTAACTTGTAATCGATACAAAACTATAACCCTTGAATTAATGAAGTAGTTGAGACGTAATATTTCTTTAATCATTTAGAATTTAGTTTATATTATGATCAAACTTTGATTATATCTTTTTTAGTATTCACTATTAGTGATAGTCGTTCGATTTGTTTAAGTTATCATTGCGATATATTTTTACGTATTTAATGGAAGACTGCTCGGATTCGTTTTCTGTTGATGTGTATCGTTTTATGGTTCAGATTCGTTGGTGCGACAAAAGGTGGAAGGACACAGTTGCGCGTACTTATGCTTAACTTCTGCGACATATTTATGTAGAAGTTAGCCCCAATCGCATTGTGCGAAAAGTCGCACCAACGGCTGTGACCTGACTTATTTTATTGTGAACATTTTGACATAAATGAAGCCCCGAAGAGGCATGTAATCATGAGTCTCAGACGGCAAGCTAAGCTTATTGAGAATTATTTTAATATAGGAATCTGTATTTTTATAACGAAACTAAGATAAATTGTCAGTAATCAGTTACTCCCGTCACATGTAATAGTATGGTAAGCTGTGTTTAAGTTGTGTTTACAAGCGCCTATTGGCTCCGTTGTCGTTAAGTTTTTGTGTTCCCTTCAAGGTTTGACGGTCACTATCTACATATATCTGCATTTCGTACTGTTTGAACAGAAAAGCAATATTTAGAAGATTGATATGTGTGTGGTAATTAAGTCGTGTTGGTAATCAAGATATTTGGCTTCGCTTTAAATCTAAAATTAAAGGCATCTATTATAAAATGCCTAGTATAAATAAATAAAGGCAAGTTTGCTTTAAATTTTAAATCAATTATAAAATCACAGAGTTAAAATTGCTCTGGTATATTATTAAAATCACTTAGTTTTTCTTAAAGACTCTTAGTCTCAAAATTGGGATATTTCAAGTGTTGGAGTTCAGTCTAAGAGAAAATAAGGTTTTACGTAATATATGTAGATACTGATTGGTTCATAAGTTTTGGCAATATGATGGTTATAATCTGACGTTTGAATCGAGAGCAAGAATTGCATTTATATTTATTTTGTATTGGTGCGATATGTTGCAAAATTATTGATATTTGGAAGAAATTGTATTGTTTTACAAGTATACGCTGTCTAAAATATTAGTTATTGTACACGAAAATTCAAATCTTTTATAAATTTAGGTTGCTTAACATGAGTTCTTGTGGTGAGCAAGTTTATAACGTATTTCATACACGGACAGTTCAACCGTTTGCTAAGCGGCTGAATTCCTGATTTTATCTTACTACCCACTGTTAATAATACTTGTAAAAAGACGTAACATTTGTCTTATTTACCTGGTCGGCTAACAACCCAAAGTGGCCTCATTGAGTTCTCATGTTAAGCTTCCAATCCTATTTGTCTATGACGATAAAAAAAATGTATGCTGATTGATCCCAAATGTTATATTTTGAGGGCATTAGCATGTGAGATTATTTTTACATCTAAACACTACTACTCCAAAATGTAATAATTTACTTTCGCATAAACAGAACTCAAGTTTTCTAGACTGCACATAGCACAAATCAACAATGATATTTCGTAATTTCTCTACTAAACCACAGTAACGCATTTCATGAATATCTCTGCATTTTGTCAAGACAGTACTGCCACCAATCTCTTTAATGTGTTCAATGAGAAGTGCAATTATTAAGCAGCTATTTGGTAGTAATTTTAAGTCTTAGTTGTACTTAACAGCCTTTAAAACCGATTTATCATAATGTTGATTAGCTTTAATTTCGATATCCACTTCTTTCATTCATATAAAAATATTAACATCAGCGATAATGCTAAATAACTTAGTTCTGTCATAATGAGTTAACCCTCAATCTCGCACATACTGTTATTTATGCCAGCCCCAAACATACAAAGTAACGTATACTTAGAATAGATTTAAAATTAATCACAATTACTTCGGAAATGGGAGAAATTTTGATGTGGGTTTATACATTTTGGCAAAACTACAGTTTAATAATACGAAAAACAATGTCCTATTAAAATCAGAGCGAAATTGACTCAAGTTTGTCGAAATTATATCATGTTATTAGTGCTATGTGTAATTCTTAACCCTCAAATTGGCAATCAAGCATGTATCCATAGATGATTTTGTCGTAAATCATATATCTTACGACCGGACAGTTTTTAGACAAATAGTATATTATGTTTAGTTTTAATGAACGTTTTATATTCCTGTATTTTGTGAAATGTTCATCATTTTACGTTGTGATCATTTGAGTGCAAAATTATTATATGTTTAACCAGTTTACTTTGACGATTCGTCAGTTAGGGCAGCAGATGTATACCTTTATGTTTGCATAGTCCGAGAGCAGTATTTTTTAGATGTAATCTTTATTATTAAAAACTTTTTTATTTTAACATTATGAAATTCGATCGTTAGTTAATTTCTAACATGAAATATTTAATAAAGAAATCACAAAATTATATTTGGGTTTGATTTTTATATTTAAGGATACTTTATTTGTTACAACGTATATGCGTAGGGGGCGACACATCGATCTTTCTAGTGAACTTCCAGAAGCAAATCAATCACAAAATACTGTAATAATCATTGTTTATTCCATATAAATATAAATTTATTTTTGGATAACCACACTTTAGTATCGTTAGACATGTTACTGCACTAACTATCGACTAATTATTATGAGATAGATCTTATGAATAGAAAGTATCGCGCATTAGGTTCCCGGCGGGGGAGGGGGGCCGTTGTTGATCCACTGTGGGTGAGGGGCCGCGCAGTAGTTCGCGCCGAACACGTGCGTCGGCATCGGGGCCGGAGGTACCATCCCGCCCGGCGGGACCATGCCACCCGGCGGGACCATGCCACCCGGCGGGACCATGCCACCCGGCGGGACCATGCCACCCGGCGGGACCATACCGCCCGGCGGAACCATACCGCCCGGCGGGACCATACCGCCAGGCGGGACCATACCACCCGGGGCCGGCCGGAAGGGCGGCAGCAGTACCGGGCTGGCCGGCATGCGGGCCGCGCCGAACTGGAACATGTTGCCCATGAAGGGAGGCGGCGGCGTGGTCGGGTTGAAGGGAGGCGGGAACATGGGGGGCCCGGGGAAGTTGGGCGGCGCGCTGAAGGGGCCGTGCGCTTGTGGGACCGCGTCGCCCGGGGGGTGCGGGGGCGGCGTGCGGAGCGTTACGTTGCTGGGCCAGGGCCTGCCCACGCGTGGGAACGCGTTGGGGTTATTATTTCTCCTAGATCCTGCTGAGAATGGGTTGCGTCCCCGGCTGGGTCCGCTGCCGAAGCGGCTGCTGGACTCTGAGGGTCTTTGGTTGCGTACGGCGAATTTCCGCGTCTTAGAGGTCTCTCCGTCCGACTCCTCTAACATTTGTACGTTCTTCCAATGCTCTTTTCTGGCTTTCTGGGCCTTTCGCTCTTGTTCGTCGTCGGAGTAATCGATCTGATGCGGGGGAGGCTCCACGTCGTGCAGCCACGATGCGTCGGAGCCTTTTATTCTGAAATTAGTAAAAAAGGTTTAGTATTTTTTTCTTTAACTATCAGCAGTATTCTACTGTTTTGAAGTTTATTTTAACAATAAATAATTATAAAACTGGACTAGCATTAATACAGCTTTTAATTTTATAATGTCATTTCATGTCAAGTTCTCTATTAGTCGTCGTCTCACTGGTCACCTCCTTTCCAGCCATCTTTCATAGAGTCCATTCATCAGCAGCGAGCATTGTCGTAAGATGAAAATGTTCTGCAACGTGTACCTTTGTCCATAGACTTGACTAGACAAGGTTGTTCATAGCAGATAGTTTGATGTAGGGGAGGCGTATCAGAACTCTGTCTAAGCTTATGGACAGGCTTCTTTCTTCACTCCCCAAATATGGACAAATGGGATGGGACAGCAAGCCTATAGTACCTGAGAGAGATCACGCGCGGGATCATCGGCTTAACGTGCTTTTCTAAGGCACGGCGGTACCGCCAACTCTAAACTCCGAGTTACTATTGAGAAATTCTTAATGGAAACCCCAATAACATTTCACCCAACCCGGTATTCAAACCCTGGACCACACGCTCAGCCGCATTTGCAACCACAAGACCAATGTGATATCTATCGGTATGTATGTAAATAACATTCACAAAACAATGTGATGGAGTTATACAAGGAGCTGCAGGCCAGGAGGTGGGTCGTGGCTCAGTGGTCACATTTTCATCGTAGTACTCCGAATAAACCAAAATTGACGACGCTTTTAAAATTTTCAATACATTTCGCCTTGGTATCATTTTTAGTGCGTTCTGACGTCACGAGCCTCCACTACCGAGTTCCGATGAGTTTTATCTATGTCGATAGATAAAACGCATTGGATCAGTCAGGCTTTAGACTCGCTACAGTAGACTCATCTTTCATGGGGTACTGTTTGAGATGCTATAATAAAATTCCACAAAGTATTCTTGAACTGCATGAGACGAAATTTAAAACATGCATTAAACGCACACTATGTAAGCAAGCATATTACAAGTTGAGCGATTATATCGCTGATAAAAATGCTTGGCTCAATGCTGGTCCTGCTCCACAAGGACAGGGGCGCAAAAATTGATAGCATTAAATGGTATTGTTGGAGCTGCTGAAGATTGTACAACTATCTTTGCATTGTATAGATTCAATCTATTTAGTTTTATATAAACGCATAGCCCATATTGTGTGACTACTATGTACTAGAAAGCTATCATTCACTGGAAACCTACTTTCGTTTTTGACTTGGAATGTGCCCTGGCAGTTGAGAGTATGTCATGCTCACTCAAATGTCTCGCTGATGATAGCGCGTGTGTCGGACCATTTAGTTCCCTTCAAAAAGGTTGAGCTGAATGGTGCTGACCCATGCGTCATGTTCGTGAACGGGCGCTGTCAGTTGTGACTGGTCATCTCTTAGTTGCCATGGCTTATTTGAATGAATTATTTTGTTTTTACTATGGACACTTTTAACGTGCACATCTTGCTACATTGTTCTCACATAATTTACCATCTCAACATGAATGATGTAACCAAGATTTTGTAACAATAATTTGATTTAAAATAGTGTCCATGGAGTTTCTTACCCGTTCTTCTCCATAGAGATCTACGTTAGGGAATGGGCAACTACAGTACTTTCACAGTTTTGATGTCTTGTGACTGGGACTGTAGCTTCATTTAATTTTCATCTTTGTTTCGACAATATTCAAAAGTGCCTGTTATTGGCCTACTTGAAATAAATGCTATGATTTTGATATTCATTGATTTACAAAAACAAAATATACGTGTTCATTATTTTCCAATACTCTAACTGACGGACTAAATAGATTTGTAATCTTTTGATACTGCAGTGGCCTATCTGGATTGGTAGTCAGTTTACAGATTTTAAGGTGAGCTACGGCAGTGCTGGCCCGTTGGGACTCTTCTGCAGGCTCAACATAGCTAGAGGAGGAGCTCGTGGCTAAATAATAACAGCCGCTTGGGTCGATGTTTGGGTTAAGGCGAGTTTGTCTAGGTTGATTTTTGGATGGATGACCGCCCAGCGTGATTCCGTGCCACGGAAAGCACGTTAAGCAGTTGGTTCCGACTGTCTTTAGACTTAGATCTTTGACAATCGTTACAGTTAGTCACTGCTAAAAAAAACGTCTGACAACCAGCCAGGCTTACCAAAAGGTATCGTATTACCCAGTAGTCCCAGTACTAACTGGGTTGTGAAGGTCAGATAGACAGTCGCTCCATGTAAAATACTAGATTCAGATGCGTCCAGTTGGGTTGGAAGCCGGCACCAACATAGTTGTAATAGCAACATAGTTGTGTGTGTTGTAATTGTAATGTGTGTGTGTGTGTGTGTGTTGTAGTTGTTGTTGGTGATAATGACAAACATAGCTGGTGGGGGATGCTTGAGATTAAGTGTCAGTTTGATCCTGTATGTTATGTTGTTGACTCACTTCATAAGTTCGCTGAGGAAGACGTAGTTGGTGTGGTGTGTCTGTGGCGCGATGTACACGTCGGCGCCGGGCGCCGCGCCGCGCGATCGCACGTGCTCCACCGAGTTGAAGCGCACGCAGTAGTGCGGCTCTGTGATCTGCGCATACACGGCTCATTGTTATCAACTCGAGCTTATCTAGGACGCTGGGAACTATACAGGGTATGTGGAAGTCGGAATAGCACAATATGGTAGACGACAAAAAATCTAACCAGTCCGTCAGTTAGATATCAAAAAAGATTTGACACATACTTTTATTTTTGTTACGTAAACCTACATTGACGTCGATACGACGCTTTGTTTTTATTTATTTTTTTCGGATGGGTAATAATCCAATGACTCCTCCCACTCTGGGCGGAGCGGAAGGGAGTGTCAGACTATTACTGACTAAAACCCATCCATGCTCTTTCCTCGCCCTTTAATGTTCCGGGGCCACGGTATTTCTTTTGAACAGTCTCGCAGCCCCGGCAGCGTTTGCGGGTTCCTTTTTTTTTCATTACACTTGAGCAGATCCTAAACTTTAAATTTCGTAAGGCCAAAAGTCACGTCTGTTAAATATGTAAGTAGTATTAAGTGATACTTAAATATTGAGTGACGTTTCAGTATTCGGCCGTAAGAGCGGATTATACCCCGGTGGCTATGGAATATCGTCAGAAATCGCCCTAAGTTGATATTTTCTTGTTGATCAACTTAAAAGTTGCTGCAGATTTAAATTAAACAAAAGACCAGGAAAATATACAAATATTTTGCGGCAAAGTGTACCCCATGCGTCAGGACGAAACCAACTGTGTATTCATGCGCAAAATAAGCGAGGTCTAATTTACTTTTGCTGTATCACTATTCGTACATTATTTAAAACAGAAACATTAAAGCCCATATTTATGATAATAACTGCCATTATAGACCATTTTTAGTAATAGATAGCCATAAAAACAAATCTCATTCATACATTCTCATAAATAAACATTAGTTTACTCATGAATCTTCAAGGGCGAAGATGTAGTCTCAAAGTTATCTTCTACGTTACTAACTTTTTATGTCAAGGCTGCTAAAAATATGTGCAGGCCGGCGCAGTCGGCAATAAAATAGGTATTTGTAAAATGTATGCGCAATGCCCAAAAACAGCAGAAACTATCCAATTAAAAGAACACAGAAACAATGTTTCGATTATTTCTCCAAATGTTGACCGATTTAACTACTTCTTTTATTAAAATTTAAATAAAGGTTCTGGCCGTGTTCTCATGTTGTCCTTTTTTATATACATTCAAATTTATTTTCTGGATGTTTTGAACATAGCAGAAAATCTGGCCATTTTTTTTAGGTTTTCAAAGATCTTTTTTAATAAATCATTTAAATATAAAAAAGTAAATATAGAGACATGCCAACAGCGGTAATTGATTTTTTGGAAATGAAGATATTGCTCTACTGGCATTCTCCGTGGTGGAAACAGGGGACTACACGGCCGTTTCGTTCCGTCTTAACCGCTCGACTTCGATCGAATTTTGAGTCGGTCTGAACATGTTTTAGCCAGATAAGTTTTCGATACGGTACAAGCCAAATGCCAAATAACGGGTAAAAGAACCATTCCTGGAAACCTAGTTACCAAGATATTGGAGGTCAAAGTTTCAACTATTTTTTTTGGTAGCCTGTTCTGTTCCACTCCTGAGCAAAGGCCTCCCTCCACTCTTTCCACCTCTCGCGAACCCGCGCGTCCTCCCTCCAGTTTGGACGGAACCTGTCCAGTTCGTCCCGCCATCTCCTTCATGGGCTGCCGCGACCCCGCCTCACTGTGTCAGGGCACCAGTTTCCTGCTATTTTGGCCCCCAGTTGGTCCGGCATGCGGCAGACGTGTCCTGCCCAGTCCCATTTGAGTTGGGCAGCCTTATGAGCCACGTCAGCTATGTTTGTTTTGGAGCGCAGTATTGTGTTTCGAACACGATCCCCTAGGTGTAACTATTTTTTAACACAAGTTTTTAATAACTTTAAATACTTACCTCTATGAGCCCTTTACTATTCAATGGATTTACCAGCAAGGTTTTGAGTGCGTTACATTAATTCCTAACGTAAACCGCGATTTTTTACCCCAAAATATTAAAAAAAACTTTTCCCAGCATTTTTTGTCGTCGTAGAGTTAGTTAAACCTTGTTTGTGTAGTATTAGTTGCATCATCGGGTCGGTATAGGATCATTCGTTAAAAATAATCAGCGATATTTTAACCATACACTTTTCGATGTTTTACTATCTCTGTTTCTGAATGTGCAACCCCGAATCAGTGCGTACCTCATACCTGCCTCTACACTAATATTTTAAAAGAAAAGATTTATTGTGTTTGTATGTAACGAATAAACTTAAAAAGTACTGGACCGATTTGAAAAATTCTTTCAGCATTGGATAGCTACATTATCAGCGAGTAACATAGGCTATATTTTATCCCAGTACTCCTACAGGAATAGAAACCGCGTGACGTTCTAGTCATTCATATTTTTATGGGAAATTTCCCGTATACCCATTTAATCTTATTACTGTCATCATCATATTATGTGTAGACATAAAAATGCCATATAAATTAGGGAGAAATTGAAGACAATATTATGCCCTCTGGATTTTTGCCAAGCATATTTTATACTACCGCAGTTTAAGTGCTACCATTTTTAAAAGGCTAACAAATTGGCTGAAGTCCTAATCAGTTTTTTGAACCCGTTATGTGAAAAGTATTGGCAATATATGTGTCAAGTTAGGTTTGAAATTAAGCCAACGCACTAAAGCGAGGCCGACTTAAAATGTCGGACAGTGTACTTATCTTAGTTACAAGGACAAAAAAAAAATGCAGATTGGGCCAGGATTTTCAGGCAGAGTTATTTGCTTTCATTATTATTTCAGCAAAATGCATTATTTTATTTCCAAAGTCAAGTGGACGAACTTTCTAATCAGAAACGGTGTAAACAACTTCTTAATGAAGCCGAAAGCCACTTGTTCTTCCCGTCGCGTCCAGTTATGGAGATATTGGGGGTTAAAGTTTCAACTTCTTACCAAGTTTTTTTTTTTAATATAAGTTTTTAATGCAAGATCTTACTTATAACACCTCCATGACCCCATACTTTTTAAATCCATCCACAGTGTTTTGAGTGCGTTACATTGTTCTACCACAAAACATGATTTTTCATCCCAAAAAAACAAAGTTGTTTCCCAGCAAACATGTTTGCGTCAAGTTACTTGGTTTGATGTAAAGAATACTTGGTTGACGGCTTCGTGATTAGGTTGTTTACACCCTGTGTAAAACAATAAAATCGCTAATTCCTGCAAAACTATTTAAACGGTTATTGAAAGTGTCATACTGCGCAATTGGCGTGCTGGGTAATTTGCAAGATATAATCTCATAAGTTGATACTTACGGGTCCAAAGACATCGAAGACTCTTCCTAATGCTTTGGAGCCATTATCCAAAAACAGCACGCTGTCTAAATCCACGGCTGGTGTTTCGGGGAGTGCACGAACTATCACTGGAAAATATAATTATTAATATTAATTTTACAGACATACAGAAACTCATGTCTGTTTCCCAATCGGATGCTATTAGCATGATTTTTATGGTGTAGGTAGATACTATAAGCTTTTAAAGGACAGACGTTTTGGACTAATTCATATAATTCTGGCGTTCAAACTTGGTCTAAAACTTTCTTCTCTTCTTTTAAAATTGGAGTTCATATGTTCAATTGCCCCATAAAGTGCTTACATCAATACATCTGTTTAATTTCATGACAAAGACAACTGCATCTATCTGAAATTCCAATTTGTTCAGTTTACAGCAGTCACTGCGCCAACAACCTGCAGCGCTTTCTAACTTTTAACTACATCTAAGAATCGTAAACGGCTAAATGAAATAACACAAAAACGTGCGTCGTTTACGCTTCTTATACGGGCATTAGACAAAAAAGGAATTAATCGGAAACAACAGTTTATACGTACTCAAGCAGAGAAAGGTCGTGTAGCTATCGATTGAGACCGATGCGGAAATCGATGGAGGTCATGGAATGAAAGCTTGCGGCCGTGACTTGTACGCGATGGCTGCCATCAAATCGATGTTGCTCTAAACTTATCCACGGTTTTACGAGGCCGATAAAGTTCTGCAAATCGGCAGACGTAACGTAGGTCGCTAAGGTTAGGTAGAGCGATGATCTTTGCAAGGTCGCCGGTCGGCTCGGTGAGTTTTGCCGTAAATCGAGGTGAATGGCGTGCGATTCTAGAGGCCTATGTCCAGTAGACTGAAGATGGCAGATGATATGATCATAGCTTTGTGAAGTTGTGATCTTTATTTTTAACGACTTCTATAATGGAACTCTCAATTCGGCTGTATTTTATTTTTTATGTTCGTTACCTTATAGTTTAGTGATTACTGTGTTTTTTTTTTTGCGAAAATGTTTTTTTTAACCCTGTAAAAGTTGACCTTATTTTATTCATAAATCATACTACTATGTAAGCCAACTCAAGGAGTCAAGGTTAACGTTTTACTGAATACTAAACATGCAGTCTACTACACTTTATATCAGTAAGATTTACACTTTTACACTATTGTTGATGGTTCTTACTTCCGCCTTAGAATTATGGTAATGAAGACCATTAGGTACTTATATTTAAAAAATCAACAAGAATGTCAAAATATACCTACAACATAAAATCGAATCTCCAATCAGTACAAGCCCTAATGATTGGCAAAACTTTTATGGCTTTATTTATCGGGAAATCCCCGCATTAGTTGCTATAGATAACAACTTTACAGCATAATAATAATGATGCATAACCGACCAAACTGAGGTAGTCTTAGGGCCTATTTCACTACGATTAAATTCCCGGTACCTAACTTATTTAGCAGATATTTTATTTTCATACAAATTCTGTTCAGTGGCGTAGCAACCCAGGGGCTAGGCGGGGCAGTCCCCGGGGCCCTCAAGCTCAGGGGGGCCTCGAACCCTGACCAAAAAATCTCGATCACATTATAAAATCATCATCAATCATTATCTCGATCAAACTGAACTTTTGAAACTTCCTCCCATTTTCAAAATAAATATGCAACCAGACTTTAAATTCGAAAATTATGCCTACGGAATTCCCCTAAATTCTTTCTGTGGGTTGGCAGTGTTGTCTATTTGACGGATAGCGATATGTGCATTTTATATTATTATCGATGAGCTGATGATAAAGTACCTTAGCATTTTTAAAGTATTTGTATGTTTAATATTTTTTCTTGATAAAACCTAACCAGTTTAGATAACAGTGGGGCCCCATTTTTTTATTTGCCCCAGGGCCCTTGGTTACCTAGCTACGCCACTGAGTCTGTTCCATTTTTTAACTTATTCGGTAAGAAGTGGCCATTCGGAAATCGTGAAATAGGCCATAAGGAGCCGCCTCCATGACCGAGTGAATCGCGGCGACTCTAAGTTTTTCTATAGGTACGAAAATATCGAGACATCTCAAAAGAGAGTATAGAAAAACGTGGTAAGGATGATAAGATTCACTCGATTCACTCGCTCGGTGGCAGCCAACCCTTAGTGCTATAAAAAATGTATAAGTTACCTAATCTATCAACTATGCTGGCAATGGTTCCAATCTTGGTGGTTTCCTGTGCTGGCAGACTGATGGCAAGGTCTTCTATAGGAGGCAAGTCGTCTAGGCTAATTTCACCAGTCACTTTCGGGGCTTCTTTCGTAGTTTTATTATTAGGACGACTGTCGTTTTCATCTCTGAAAATAAATGAAGCTTAAATTATGTTTCGTTTATTCATTTTTATACATGTTTTGTAAGTAGATTTTTAATAACAAAACAAAAACCGCCCAAGTGCGAGTCGGACGAAGGTTTCCGTACCATTGTTATCAAAGAATCACGGTCGTTATAAGGAAGCCCCACTGAAATATATTTCAACTGTCTAGCTATCACGATTCATGAGAAACAGTCTGGAGATAGGCAGGCAGTTGCCTTAGTCCATCCACAATCCTTACATACTCCTATCCTTTGTTGTTTTATTTGATAGGAAACTCCCAAAGTGTTGTTTTTTTACCAAAACTTCTTTTTATTAATATTTTATGACTGTTATTGTTGTGTGTTACGGTTAATGCTGATAAGGTTTACAAAGTCCTCTTTAGAACCAGGAAATGACATAATTGACTTTGTATTGTATAACAGGCTGGTGTCCTCTGAGAATGTGCTTACAGTGTATAAAATTATATTATTTTTTTCTGCTTCTACACAAATGACAATTAATAGGGCATCTAGCATGTGTGATGCCCACAGAGCACAGACTGATTCTAGATGTGGCATTGTCAACACTTTCCATACTTGCAAATCAGTTACATCACCATTTATTTGCTCTACAACATTAATGATAGTAGTCTAGAACCTTAATGCACTTTCAACAATTTTTATTAATGGACTGGCTGACCCACGCAACTTTGTCTGCGTCACATAAGAGAGAGAAAACAAAGGAAAAAAAAACCCCGTTTATGCAACATTTTTCATTCCTGCTCCGCTCCTAATGGTCGTAGCGAGATGTTATATAGCCTAAAGCCTTCCTCGATAAATGGACTATCCAACACAAAAATATTTTTTCAATTTGAACCCGTAGTTCCTGAGATTAGCGCGTTCAACCAAACAAACAAACTCTTCTGCTTTATAATATTAGTGTAGATTGTAAGAAAATTGAGTGAATAATAGTGTGACCATTGACATGGAAGAATGAAAGCAGAAAACATCAACTCCTAATATGGGACTAGGGCAGGAAGATGACAAAGGTGCTTCTAGACAGTGATTCTGTACTCTGTGGTGATACCTCGCTGATTCGGTACTCTGTGGTGATACTTCGCTGATTTGGTACTCTGTGGTGATACCTCTTTAATCTAGCCAATAACAATGATATTCACCACACTAAGTGATAAACAGACATAACATAAACATGCAATTTGCTCTTATCTATATCTATGAGCATATTTGCATTTCAAACAATGACATGCACTATAATGACAGATTATAAATTAATCAAATCAATTGGTAAACAGAACACTAATAGGTACTTAAGAATATTGTGATTATTTTTATCACAATATGATGTAAGCTTTATTCATTTTAATTGTTTTTGCATATAAAGAAGAGAAAGGCATTTTCATTCATTTTTATTTTTTACTGTTTTTGGCTTACAATTTATTCAGACTAAATAAATTAAACGAGGATAACTTGGGTATGAAAAGTAGTCAACTTTTTCACCTTAACATTCTAATTCACTAGTTAGCCATATTTCTTATTTCCATACAGTAATATTGGTACATTAAATAAAGTAGATAAATAATAAAAAACAAGTAAATAATTGTCAGCTATTTGCGACATTGCCAACTTTTTGGATACGACACGCTCTTACTTTAATTCTCATCACATTCATTTAGAAACTGGTTGTCTCTCAGTAATAAATAAACTCCTTAATTGATGTGGCTTACTGCATAATCTCAAAGGTTCCGTCTTTGCTTTTACCTTTTGAATTAGTTTATAAGGTCATCATCGCCAGCCTATTGTTATTGTTCCCACTGCTGGGACACAGGCCTCCGCTCTGTGAGAGGGAATGGGCTATATAATCCACCACGCCTTACACACACAATGGTCCACCTCAAGGACTAAGTGCGGAAACCAAAACCCCTTGATAGATAATCCACCACACGGGCCTAGTGTGGACTGGTAGGTGTCACATGTCCTCAAATTTTAAGTTCTAGGACATGCCGGTTTCCTCACGATGTTTTCCTTCACCGTTATGAGAGTTTTTAAAAGGTATTATATTAAAAATGCCTTTAATTTCTATGAACCATGCATTAAATAAATCAGAAGTGAATATGCGTAATATGTTTATTTATTTATTTTATTTACTAAAACTTTATGCACAAGTAAGAACTGTACAAAAGCGGACTTAATGCCTTGGGCATTTTCTACCAGTCTACCTTAGAGTGGTGCAGAGACAATACACAGTAGGTGCAATAACAGAAAACAATATAATAATAATATGAATAATAGAATATGTTCATTATGGGATATCTTTAATTTTGACAGTTCATAAAATTCATTGCATTATTCATGTTGTTTAGTAAATTAATTTCTCAAACCTAAGAAGCTATGGATTACGAAGTTCTTTCAAAAAGATTTTTGTTAAAAGCGTGTTTCACAATAATTGGGGTGCAGTTTAGGACATCTTAGTAGTCTTCCATGAATGTGTGTTCTCTTTTGTATTTACTTGGCTTCCCCAATAAATAAAGAACATGGTCCTAATTATGACCGTTTTAAAATCTAAGACAGATTACATAAGATGATGAAACATGAAGGCTTTTCTAATATGGTGTAAGACCACACTAGGTAATTCCAACTTTTCAGATCAGATGGTTTCAACTACAAAAAGAGAGAGTGAGAAAAAGACACAGTTTTCTGAGCATTTTTGTCAGTGAGAATGTATAAATGTCCAAATTATGTTTTCAGAATTTAGTAATGAGTGGTGTCAGAAATCGGTAGGTAATTAATTGTAATTACAATTTAACAATTTTATTTTTGTGTTGTCCTGGTGGGCTAATAAATGCAACTAGAGGAGTTTATTGTGCTCCTTTTCTTACTAGCCAAAATGCTATGAAGTAGACACATGTAGCCATTTTGGGGAATGTCTTTTTATTATAAGGTCCAAACAGTTCTAATTTCATCCTAATTAGATCTGTAATATTTTAATGAAGAGTATATGCAATCTAATAACTTTCTTGACTACTACACAAGCACTTTGCCTTATCAATAAATATCATAAGTTTCAAGTCATAATATACCTATTTATGTTTATTAGAATGTTTAATACACATTTGTTTATGACTTGAAACATGCCCAAGGAATTTGCTAAAACAATGACTTCTTATCTTATAATTCCAAAAGCAATGAAAAAAATAACAAAATGCTAATAAAAAGATTTCGTAATACCCCACTTTCAAAAATGTAAACTACAATTTTCATCTACCTACCTTAACTTTTGCAAAACAAACAAGACAGCTGTGTAATTAAAAGCTAAGTTTATTTTGCATTCTAAATACTGTAAACATTAAAAATGTGTTGTAAAAGTAAGAGGTAGTCGTAAGTACTTACCCACTGGAGATTTCTTCGATGTCCTTCACAGATTCCACATCGCTGTCGCTCGAGGCGCTGGTAGAATCACTGTCGGAGTCACTATCAGCATCACGGTACTCCGTTACCTCGTACTCCACTACGCCACTCTCCGCACTGTCAATGATCATGTGTCTGCCCACATCCGCTTCGTCACGGGCGCTCGGCCTCGACAACGGCCCGTGAGCACATGCATTTATTATATTATTCTTCAACACCATCTCAGTTAAATCCGCGGCATCAGAATCTGTCGTATTGTCATTCGAACGAGTCTCCGTATCATCCGAATCAGAATCTGAGCCGCCGTATTCCGCTATCAAACTAAGAGACACGTTTTTGTTATTGCTGAGATCAAGGTTCTCCATTGTTGTGACCGTACACACATGTACCACAACCGAATTGTTAACTTATTATATGTTATCGTGTATATGGATCCCGTAACTTGATTTTTACGTAGATAATAAGGAACACGTGAACTTATTCGGGATTATTTTGAGACAAGAAAACAAAAGTCGTGAAACGATTATCGCAGCAAAATGACAAATGACAATTTTGTACACAGATTATGCGAAAAGTAGAAACTCAGTAGTTTTAAACACGTGTCTTTTAAGTTTACCATTTTATCGGCTTCGCATGCTTGCCCAAACTCTCGGGATCTTGGAAGTTAGTCAAAACTTGCTGCAGATCTTTGTCGGTTTTTTGTGTATCTAAATCAAAGGAACTTTTATTCGCCACGGATCTTTGGAAAGTTTTCTGCAGTTGTGCTTTCGAAGCGTTTTTTAAACAAAGGGTTCATAAATACGAGATAACGAGACTCACGTTGCCAACAGCAGATAAACTTTAGCCGTCGGTAAATATCGACGGCTGCCGTCAATGTGGCGGCGCTTCGTGTACTGATGACGACGGCTGCAGTTTATCTGCCGTTGGCAACGTGCTGCTTGTCTGTTAAAACGCTAACTGGACACTCAATGTTCTCTCTTGAGATTTCTAGTATTTATCCTTAATTTTCAAAGCAATTATCACAAACTGCCAAGAAGACTACCCCTAGCAGAGTACCCCTAAGACGACCCACTGACCTACCTTTCTTTCGTAGTTATTTCCCTCTTCGATTTGTATTTTTTTAAGTTTAGTTTAATTTAGTTTACGCATGCAGCTGTCTCAATGAAAACTTGCAGCCTCTGTAAATATCGATCGATCATGCGGAAATCTAACACGAATAAGTACTAGTTCTCCTTCCTGGAATCGAGCCGTCTACTACATAGTGTTCATGGTTCTTTTGCGCGTGGCCTTAAAATTTGAAATAACACCGCTGACTTATTTTATTTTTCAATAAAATTTCACTATTTTTATCAAAAATGATTTACTTCAATCGCCAAAATAATGATCCATGAAGCACTGTCAATAAAAACGACAAAAAAAAAACTTTTTTTGTTTACAAATAACAATCATTCGCTTCTTCACGTTCACGGATTGGCTTCGTTTCTTCGTTTTGGGGTAACTGGGTAAGGTAGCGAATGTTTGAACTTTTTGCCGCAAATCATGCACTCGAACGTAGCGATGGCCAATTGAACCTGTAAAAATACATTCATAAACTGCTAAAAATCATAAAGGTAATTAATTTAGGATTATAATTTAGTTTTTGCTCTTATTCACCATTTTTTTATTCATTAAAATTCTCTTCCTTTTTACTTTGTCGTAGTCGGGTAAAAGAAGGTACAATGGCTGGGGATTTCCCAAACCTGAGCAACATCTACAGATGCGACTGTAAGACGTGTTAAGTAACAGAACTAGAATCATCAAATTCATCAATACAACCCTTCAAGTTCGTAAGAGTCGATGAACGAATTTTTCATGCTCAAAGACCTGCTTCGACTTTTGATAATCATAATTCTGTAACTTAATACTTACGTCTTACAGTCGCGACCGATATGTTTATTATCAACATAAAACTTAGCACTGCCCTGCAAATTGTAAAAAACGTAATAAAATTTGAATTTCGCGGGCCACCCTGACGCTTTACGTTTTGACCGTGCTGGTAATGTTTCATGTGTAAAAGCTTTATTATGAATAAAATCTTTTTTATCGTTACAGGTTTTCTAACTTCTGAGTAATGTACTGAATACGTAGTAAACGTTGTTGTGTCGGTGTCGTTGGGGAAATCCCCTGCCATGGTAACTTATTCGATGTCGTTACGATCTGTCACTGCGGTGTGGTACATACGCGCTAAGGGGGTGATCTTTTACCGTACCTATCACGGAACAGAGAAAAAAAGTGGAAGTGCAAAGTAGGCGTGGCACGCGTGGCACAATTAAGCGTGGTCAGGGCCGGATTTAGGGGTCCAGAGGCCTCGGGGCAACAAAGGAATGGAGGCCCCCTTGCCCCAAATTATTTTTCAAATAAAATGAACAATTTTTTTCAGTCGAGTTTTTCAATAAATAATTTATTGTGAAACCAAGTAGATTCGTCTTAGTATTTAACGAACACATATAAATATAATCGGAAACAAGAATTATTTGAAATTAAATTTTAGTGTTAACGAACGGAACCTTTCGAGCTTTTTTTGCCGAAAAATCGTTGATGATTTCGCTGAAATCCAGTTCTCGGAGTAAATCGCTTTCAATGCTCAGGAGAGAAAGCTTTGATAGACGGTTTTGTCCCATCGTGGTACGAAGCCTATTTTTTATAATTTTCATTTTTGAAAATGAGCGCTCTCCAGTGCAATTTGATACCATCAAAACCAAATACATTCTCAATGCAATTTCGAGGTTTGGGAATGTAGCTCTGAAATTTTGATCTTCGAGAATTTGGTAGTAAAATAGTTCCGGCGATTGATCTTTTCCATAGTCCTTTTTGTATGAATCAATCAAAGTCACAAATTGAACCAACTCATTACCAAGACTAGGCTCTAAATCATCCGTATACACTTTCACCAATGCCTCTGCTGCAGCGTGCAAATTTTCAGCATCCATCTTCTCGATGTGATTCAGAAATCCAAATCTCGAATTTTTTGCAATTTCTTGCATATGCAGTAAAGTTCGTGAATAATAATTGATGGCATTTAATTGTGTCACAATAATAATTATTTGCCTATCAAACTGCATACCTTGCTGCATAAAAAAATATGAAAAAAAAAATTACCAATTAGTCAATAATAATTGATTTGTTTTCATTTAAGAATTGAAGAACACCAATTGTTCACATACTGCAATTAATTTATATGTATATATATATATGTATAATTATGTATATTTTTTTTTTTAATGGTCGAGACACGGAGTGAACAAATATAGATCAATGATTTCTGTTTCTGTTAATATTTAAGATTGATATAATCAAATAATCATGTATGTATAAAGTACTTTAGGCTGTAGGTAAAGGTAAAAGCGAAAAAAAAATATCAAAGGAAAAGATGTTTACTAGGTTTACTAGTTGAAATTTGAAAATTTTTTTTTTTCCGAAGTCTCTATTGTGGAGGCCCCCTGCTTGTGGAGGCCCCGGGGCTTTCGCCCCGGTTGCCCCCCCCCTAAATCCGGCCCTGAGCGTGGTTACGCTTAACTGATCCCAGTCGCGTTCTAACATCGCACCGAGTTGCTAGTCTCGCGAAAAATTCATATTTCTCCAGCTATGCTGTATTGTTCCATTTTAGAGTGTAAAAATGATAGTAGGAGGAAAAATCTTAAAAATGGAGGTATTTCGTATCATCGGTAAGTACAATTTTCATTGTTTTCTAATAAAAATCTTATTTTGTTAATATTTATTCATATTTAATAGAACGGTTGGGCAAAATCAACCTTATACCATAAAGATAAAGTTTATTTTGGATTGATTCTATTCCATAGAACACTCTCGAAAGCACTTCGCTACTCAAGTAGTGATGTGGTCAAGTCGAATTTTGAATTTATAGATTGATATCGATACAAGGAATAAACAATTTTTAAATTCATTATTTATTTTGTTTTACATTATAATACAAGTATAAGGTCGCCTTTATTCTTAATAGATTGCATAAACGCTTTAAAGCAAAAATATGTATAATCAATGTTTTAAATAGTAACATAATTATTATAATTTATTAATGATTGAGAAAATTTAAAAAAACAGTGCTTGCAGTGCAATGCAAGGGCATTGATCACTAAATAGACATCAGCAGGTCCTCTAACCTTCATTTAAAATACTTTTAGGTTTCCCAAAGACGCAAGCATCAAAGAAAAATGGATAGATGCAACGGGCAGAGTTAATTGGATGCCAACAAAATCAAGCACAATATGCTCTGAACATTTTTTAGAAGTCGATTTTATAGTATCAAATAAAGGATATAGATATACCAAACCTACTGCGCTTCCATTAATGAAAATCGTTAAGTTTTTTTATCAAGTGAGTTACCATGTTTTATTTTATCACTTTCAAAAATTGTTAATGATATGATATGATACTTAACAACACATATGTTATACACTTGTATGAAGATTGACTGACTTAATATCAAATTTAATTCATAAACACACAAATTCATTTTCCTCCCATTCATTATTTTATAGGTATTTATTTCCAAAATTTAATTTTGGTTTCAGCCACAAAATGATAATGTGGGCACTGCAGGTTCTTCAAAAAGACAAAGTAATGCGGAGAACTCTGACTTGAAGTCACAGCTTAAAAAGAGTCGACTGCATGAATGTTCCGAAGTTGAACAAAATTTTATACAGAAAGGAGATGACGTGCTTCCTGTGAAATTTAGTTCCCCAGACGACGAAGACACGGTTAAAAATATAGATTCTACGGTTAGTTTAGATTGTTCAACACCGAGGGAAAAGAAATTGAAAGGCCAACTAAGATTTTGCAAAGAAAAAATTGTAAACCAAGGTCTAAAAATTAAACGATTACAATCGAAAAACCGAAGGCTTAAAAAGAAAATAAAAAATATTGATGAAGTATTATTGAGATTGGAAGAAAAATTTGCCATGGCCAAAGAAAATTTGGATTGCCTCAAAAATACCAATTTAGAGGTTTGTTTTTGTTATTTTACATAATTTTTTGAATTTGAACATCCTACCACCAAACACCCAATAGTTGCAGTTTTAGATCCTTGTCATAATGATTAAATTATTAAGAAACACATTAGAAATGTACAACATTCTTGTAGACAAAGATGGAAAAAAAATTCAATGGCAACATCTCGTTGAACTAAATAAAATACAACACAACGAAACCTTTCATTTGTCAAATAAATTAAGAGATCGCCATATCAACTACCATAACGAAAGAATGAAAGTAAAGTTAGCTACCCAACTTTTCAGCACAAGTGTAGCGGAAGCTGTTAAATTTTGTAGACAATCGGGAATAAGTTCGTTTCATGACAGCGAACCTACCGAAAAGTTTTTGATTATTTGCAATAATCTCTTTGATATTTTTAATTCAAGAAATTTACACCTATTTGTGTTTAAAAAATCTTTAAATGAAAAGAACGCGAACAAAATTTTTGATTTCTTAGTTCAAGCATCGGACTATATCACCAATTTGAAAATGGAGAATGGTACTTTTTTAATACATAGTAGGAGAAAAACCGGATTCTTGGGCTTTTTGGGGTGTATCAAAGCCTTAGAACATTTATATTCGAGTTTAATCAAAACCAAAATTTTGGTATATTTACCATTTTATAAATTAAGTCAGGATCATTTAGAGCTTTTTTTCTGTAATATTAGGGCACAGGGTGGGGCTAACAATAACCCAACAGCCAGACAATTTATATCGGCTTATAAAAAAATATTAATCCATGTCCAATTAAAAGACACTAACAAAGGCAACTGTGTTGCATTACAAGAAATATCAATTCTTAACTGTTCGTCAGCTGTTGAAAGGATAAACAGAAGTAGCATGGCTCAAGATCGTCCACAATACGAACAAATTGAGGACGATTCTGAAATTGAAGAACTAGGAGGGCACTTTTCAGATTTTAGTAATCAAGCAATAGGCCATATTGCTGGTTACATTGCCCGAATATTAATTAAAAAATTAAACTGTGATGTCTGTGTTAACGCATTAGTGACACATCATTTTCAACCCTTCCACAAATTCATTATTGCAAAAGATCAAGGCGGCTTGTTGTATCCTTCGCCAGATGTCTTAAAAATATGTCAAACAGCGGAAACATTTTTAAAAAACGTTGACATAGGAGTGTTTCGAAAAGAAGTGGCGATAACACAAATAATGCGAAAGTTCATAGGAACTCTTTTATTTAACGATATTGCCTCCCATCAAATTGGCGAATTTCCTGCGTCCAATCACGTTACCGATTTGATGAAGGCAATAGTTGAAAAATATATAAATGTTCGCATACATCATTTATTAAAATTAAAAATAAGGCTTTCCAAACGCCAGTTTCTTAATAAATATGTTTTATTTCAAGGGCAATAAAGAAAATTTACTATTTTCAGTACGTTGCAGTCTTTATGTAAAAGGATTTTTTTTTGTTCGGAGATTAGGCCACCCACATAAATTGTTGTAAAATTTTCGAGTTATTAGCAACATATTTATTAAAAGATTCTGTGTTGATGTAAGGTGTTATTACATATCTGTTATATATACCTATAACAGATATGTATTATTTCATTTACATACGTTTGTAAAATGGTTACTTTTTTTTGGTGTAGTGTGAATAATAAATGCCAGGTGGGCCCATAAAAAATTGTCTCCTTTGAACACTTGTAAAAGGCATGCATGCATACATACCAGCACTTTTATTAATTTTAAATTTACCTGTCTGTCTGTCTATTTATTAATAACTAGCTGACCCACGCAACTTCGTCTGCGTCCCATAAGAGGGAAAAAGCTACCTACTACTACCTACCTACTACTCCCTACCTACTACTACCTACCTTCTACTACCTACTACTACCTACCTACTACTACATACCTACCTACTTCTACCTACCTACCTACTACTACTACCTACCTACCAACTACTACATTTTTTTATATATACAGGGTGATTGGAAGATGGGTGCAAAGCTTTAAGGTGAAGATAGTATAGACAATTTAGGACCATTTAAGCCATGGTTGTCTTAGACGAAGTCTTACCAAATTTTTAAGTTTTTTTTCGGAAATTCTCAAAATTTAATGTAAACTGCATAATTATGGCCAAATTGAATGATAAATGAATTCATTTTTTATTTATTTAATTAAAGTAATGTGTAAGCAACCAAGCAAAACATGTTTTAGGCTTCTGTGTCATTAGACATTTTTTTTACAGATATTTAAAGCTCAGAAAAAATAAAAAAATTGTACAATACGTCTTTTAAACCTTATTTAAAAAAAAAACCGAGGGTGCTTTTTTTGTTCAAACCTTCTTGAAGACATGCTTGATAATCGCTCTTTCTTTTGAGGTATCATTTATGCGGATATCTTACAAATTATTGAAATTAGGACCTATAAACCAAATCGAGGGAGAAATTTTAAATTTTAGGCAGTCTAACAAAACACAAAATTTTTGCTTAAAAGAATACTTTATGTGCTCGAAATGATAACATTGTTCAATTCTAAGAATTTTTGGCACATGCAGGAACCAATTGAGGGGAACCCATTGAGGGGATTCTCTAAACAATGGCCACCGAGCGCGGTGCGACGGCATTTCCAGGTAGAACGCCCAATGAATAGCAAAAAGCGATAAAGAGTTGGTTTTTACAGCAAAATGGTCTTAGTTACTGAGGCAACAAAGTCGTTTTTCTTTAGTCAGGGTCAGTCGGTCTGTGATGAAGCCGTTACAGTGTTGTGTTGTGCTTTTACTTATTAGTCAAACTACTGCCCTTGTGAGTGGACGTTGTCGTGTTGATTCACAATTTACCGTGTTCAGTTGTAGCCCTTTGCGTTCCTGCACGTGTTGTTTGCGTTAGTTTTGAACTTTTTTGTTTCACCGTGTCCAGTCGTAGCCTCGCGCTCCTGCACGTGTTGATTTTTGACTTAATTGTGTTGAGTTGACGTTTAGTGCGCTCCTACGCCGTTTTTCTTAATTGTTAAGTGACTATGGCTACTTTTTCCAATCAAGAATATGCGGATATCGTATTTATGTACGGTAGAGCAGACGGCAATGGATCTTTGGCGCGACGGATGTATCAAGAGCGCTATCCGAATCGCAGGATACCGAATGTCCGAGTGTTTTACAACACGTTTCGTCGTCTTGCCCAAGATGGGTTTCACCGCGTGGAACCTGGAGTCAACCCGGGCAGACACGAAACTGCCGTCGACGAAGACATTTTAGCAGCATTTCAAGCGGATCCTACTACCAGTACTAGAGCAGTAGCTCGAAATTTAAACATTTCTCAATGGAAGGTGTGGCATACAATGCACCAAAATGATAAGTATCCGTTCCATGGCAGGAGTGTGCAAGGTCTAGTAGAGCAAGATCCTCAAAGAAGAATTCAGTTCTGCCGTTTCCTCCTCAACAGAGACATCGAAGATGCGTGGTTTCTGAAATCAATCTTGTGGACGGATGAAAGTAAATTTTCAAGGGAAGGTATTACAAACTTTCACAACATCCATGAATGGGCCGACGTAGACAACAATCCACATTTTAAGAAGCAGGTGTCATTTCAGATGAAATTCTCTGTGAATGTATGGGCTGGAATAATTGGCAGAACATTGATTGGGCCCCACTTTTTGCCTGATCCATTGAATGGCGAAAATTATTTGCAATTTCTGCAAATTGATTTACCACTGCTGGTAGAGGAATCAGGTGTCCCGATCTTCGAAAGAGACCGAACAGTCATCTTTCAGCAAGACGGCTGTCCAGCGCATTGGACTTTAAATGTAAGGGAACACCTCAACAATTGCTTTCCTGATAGCTGGATCGGCAGGGATGGACCCATCCCTTGGCCCGCTCGCTCCCCAGATCTGACCCCGTTGGACTTTTTCGTGTGGGGCCGGGCCAAGGAACTGGTGTATAACAACAAAGAAATTAACACTAGAGAAGAATTGATACAAAGAATAAATTCAGCGTTTGAGACAATGAAGCAGGAGATGATGTTGAAAATAACGACTACAGAAGTTAGAAGACGGGGCCGTGCTTGTATTAGGAATCACGGCCGTCATTTTGAACATGAAAAATAAATAATTTTAATTCAAATGTTGTTTTAATTAGTCTGCCTAAAATAAAAAAAAATCTCCCTCAAATTGGTTTGTAGGCCCTAATTTCAATAATTTGTAAGATATCCGCATAAATGATACCTCAAAAGAAAGAGCGATTATCAAGCATGTCTTCAAAAAGGTTTGAACAAAAAAAGCACCCTCCGTTTTTTTTTTTAATAAGGTTTAAAAGACGTATTGTACAATTTTTTTATTTTTTCTGATCTTTAAATGTCTGTAAAAAAAATGTCTAATGACACAGAAGCCTAAAACATGTTTTGCTTGATTGCTTACACATTACTTTAATTAAATAAATAAAAAATGAATTCATTTATCATTCAATTTGGCCATAATTATGCAGTTTACATTAAATTTTGAGAATTTCCGAAAAAAAACTTAAAAATTTGGTTAAAAATATTTGGTAAGACTTCGTCTAAGACAACCATGGCTTAAATGGTTCTAAATTGTCTGTACTATCTTCGCCTTAAAGCTTTGCACCCATCTTCCAATCACCCTGTATAAGAACCTTCTCCTGACAATAACAAACACAACAAAAAAAGAATCAGCCAAATCGGTCAAGCCGTTTTCATGCTATGTCGTGACAACGGAAAACGGGTTTCATTTTTATATATGTAGATTTAAATGAACAGCTGGTTGTGTACCAAATAAATAAATATACTCCCAACAACTCTTATTTTTGCGAATTGAAGAAAGTATGGGGTATCCATCGATATCGATAAATAAATTTAATATGCTACGTGGTCCGGCCTTGACCGAGTAGCAGCAGAAACCGACCAATCACGCAAATGTCAACCATATGTCTTACGTATTTAAGTTCATAATTGCGACTCACTGAGAATACCGCCATCTATGGTTAAGTAGCGGAATTTACTCGTCAATCGAATCTAGTGTGACTATAGATTCTAAATACGTTTTGCCGCTAAAGCAAAATCAATTTTATTTGTAGAACATCAGGGTTTATTTCCAAATCTTTGATGTAGGCTAATTTTGACTAAACTTTGAACAACGAATCAAACGAATTGTTTTTTTGTAGTGCAATATATGATTATCGGTTTATATGTGTGAGTTTGGCGACAGCGGTTCCTACAGTAATTTTGGTGCATTGCAACTTCCACTTCCACTTTTTTTCTCTGTTCCGTGGTACCTATACATAGATGCTTGGGGTGAACCATGACTGACGAATGACGCAGGCAGTGTGCGCAGGCCGCAGTGTACTGTGGGTGGGCGGACGATGGCGGAATGGGGAGGAATACTCAAAGGTCAACATAGATGTCGCTAGCATCGACTCTGCTTTGCCAGCTACAAATAAATTTATAAATGTTGACGATAAATAGTGAATTTGTTAATGCTGTTTTTGAATTATTTTATATTTATAATGTATTGTTTTTGGACTATTTCACGTTAAAAAGTGGAGTTGCGTAAAAGAAATGCGTCAACAGTAGGTATAAAAGCAGTTTTTTAATTGACAAGCAATCAATAAATCATTTAAGGTTATATTGACAAATAATCGATATTCCCTAGACCTGCGTCAGGCGGAAAGTGAGGACGCCGTGGCGCCTCTCAAGCCACTCCTCAAAGAGGTGACTTACCACCACTATTGCGGCGTGCCCTGCACGAGGTTGCGACAGTCGCTCTCTCCATGTCGCCATGAGATCGCGCCAGAGGTCTGTCCGCTGAGCGGCGATTTGCCGCGGCAGCGTAGTTTCCCGACGTGGATCCCGACGGTGGCGCATTCCAAGGCCCATGAAAGCACATGGCCTCGGATTTGATCTTATTTTGATCTTTAGCGCCAAAAATCCGCCATTTTGTTTATTTTCTTTAACACCTGTTTGTTTTCTTTCCAAGGATACTTGGGTTTTTGAGACTTTAGACCTTAATCGTCGAACCGACGTCTGTGTGTCGCAACCGACATGTTTATCAACATAAAACTTAGCACTGCCCTGCAAATTGCAAAAAACGTAAGAAAATTTGAATTTCGCGGGCTACCTTGGAGCATCCTCCTTAAAGAATTTTACAAAAAAACAAACACAAAATACGCGCGAAAAACAAGTCTTCTTTGGCAGTCGTGTCATAAAAAGTATTACATTTACAATTCGACATTATTTTGTAACAATGCTTGGATCTTTTCATTCTCTCTGTTGCGCGATATTTTGTCCAACTAAGTACAAGCAAGTGAAATAGATATGCTTGAATATAATATTTAATTATGTGAGCAAGAGCAAACATTGCTGCACTGTTTGTTTGCCGTAAGTGCGACAGACTACTTAGGTACGCAGTAGGTAGTCTGTGTACCTAGCTGTTCTTTTTGGTTTTAGCACTTAAGTCTTACGAGATTTTAGCTTATGTCTTTAGGACTCTTTATTTGATTATTCGGTCGTAAAAATAATCTCCTACAGCTACTGAAACAAGAACGGAAAGTTAACTAATAGCAAAGACTACGATATAAAACTCGCAATGAACTACCGACAACAATTGCATTACCACGATCGAATAGGTACTTTTATGTTATATGTATTTGCCAGACATATTACAAAGCTTTTTAAGGAAAGAGCCATGATAGGTTTAGCACATGGAAAATTAATCGATGAAAACAAGACAGATAATAAAGTACCTTACTTAGTACGTACTTGGGAGCGTATCTGTAACAGGTATTCGCAACGGTCTCTAATATAACGTGTTGTAGGTCGTGTAGGATACCTATTATTAGATTAACAAATGGCTCCCCTACTTCGCTGCGCGCGCATATTTTATAGACACACCCTTTAGTATTGGTACTGCACCTGCAAGGGGTTATAATATATTCTATCAATTTGGAAGGAAAAGCAATCAATTGAGATTTATGCGAAAACTTTTATTACCTACTGTTCTGATTTTTGTACAATTAAAAACAAAAGCTCGACATTACATTTTTTTCTAAGAAAGTAGCTCTTTATTAACTTAGAAAATCACAGAAATTCTCTTCTACCATTTTAGCGTAACGAACAAAGGAAGTAAGTAGTCTCACATCTGGTTTCAAGAAAAGGTTCAAAGAATTTGAAATATTGAAGGTAATAAATACATTGTGTAGGTACTCACTTGAAGTCTTTGCAAATGTTGTCATGTGGGGCTGAAGCCGAGGCCGTGTTTACCAGACGGTCAGTCATTTTTAGACCAGAGAATAGTGAACGACGCGGTGACTTAGGGAATAATTACCTAGCTAGAAGCCAGTCGGCGTATTAGCCTGTGGTATTAGCTAGAAGCCAGTCGGCGTTTTTTTAACTGAAGTTTATAGTGCAGTGAATTTTAGTGTTTTTTTGTGTGCTTTGTTTTTATACGGTGAGTTTTTACACATGCTTATTTATCAATATATTTATTGTTGTGAACAAAATATCATATCATTTATTTCTGAAATCCGAAATAAATTAAATTTTCTTATTTTCGTATAGGTACTTAAGGGGCCGGCGGAGCATGCGTATTTCATACAAAAGTAATAATAGTACCAAAATAATTTTTAAATCAATCATATTCTTAAAGTATTGTGTACTAGCCGATGCCCGCGGCTTCGCCCGCGTAAAAATATATACTAAAACCTTCCTCTTGAATTACTCTATCTATTATAAAAACCCGCATCAAAATCCGTTGCATAGTTTTAAAGATCTAAGCATACATAGGGACAGACAGACGCGACGGGAGACTTTGTTCTTTGTTATGAAAGTGATAGTGATTTATTTCGATTAGGTTACAGAATATCTTTGATCCCAAATATAAATTTTGAATGGAAAATGATATAAAGACGAGATATGAGGAATTTAATATTTCTTTATAAAACTTTTTTTCTCATTACTCTTGTTTAAATCAGTGCCCATTTAAAATATTTAGGAACCTAGATATTCTGTAATCCAATCGAAATAAATCCACTCTACCTTAAAAATACGTTTGATTTACAAATTATGTTGGTATTACTTTTGTACTACGCATGCTCCGCAGGCCTCTTATGGCTGTTTAGCGGTTTCATAATTACTTTGCTTCTCCTTCAACCTGGCAAAAGCAAAGAGCGAAAAAAAGCAAATTAAATCGTAGGTTTCTTATCAATTCATGACAAAAATATACCTAGATTCGTGAGTTTGTATACTATTATTTAATATTGTTTCGAAAGTCTACACGAAGCAAAATTAAATAATAGTACACAAACTCAAAATCGTCGTTAAATCATCGTTTGTCACACGTGGACATTTTTTACTGCAGTACTCGGATCCATAATATCCTCGCCTGCGGTTCGGCTGTGAATTCCGCCCCGGCTACAGTACCATAACCAAGTTTCGTCGATACGGCAGGTAAGCGGGGAAACTTGGTTATGGCAGGTTTCTGCCTGAGGAGTGGGTTGAAAGTAATACTTTTCAGCCCTAGGGAGAATCGCTTTCAACTGGCAGCTGTCAAATTATATTAAAAAAAATAGTCTTATTTTCAACCTTTTTTTATTTTATTTTAATGGCTTCGCACGGTTTGTGCATTAGCCAATGTTACGTTTAATAAGTTTTAGAATTTATTTTTACAAAAAGGAAGGGAAACTTTATAGAAACAAAAATAATAATTTATCGGGATTTAGAATAGGGCTTTCACGTTTCTGTTGAACCATGTTCCGACTATATACGGCCTCTAAATTACAGCGCGATGTAAAATTGAAATAACATAAAATGCTGTATTTAAAGAACATATTCTTTGTTATAATTTGGTCACAAATATTTCTTTAAAATAACATAGATTTAGGCAGAATATTTACTATTTTGTCAATGACGAAAAAGAAAAAACCCCGGCCACAGAAAAAAGAAACATAATAGGCGGGAAAGCGGCAAAACGATCTTATTTTTTTTTCGACTTGTCTAGTGTTTTTTTTTATTTTCCTTGTATTCGTAATGAAAAGCACAGTGTTTATGTCGGGTTAAAGACTTATTTAGTCCCTCGAACTATTAGCGCCCGCGCTAAGCTTGGGCGCCAAACCCCGTCTCGGGATTAAATAATTTACTTTCACCCCAAGGGTAACAATGTACTATTACACGTCACTTATTGAATTCAAACTCAATTAGGTATTACCTTTTGCTTTTAGATTCTGAATGAATAAAATACAAGATGGCACAGAAAGGCAGGCAAACAACACTTCCACGCGTAAGTACCATAATTATTAGTATTCGTGATGCCCCCTCCCCCCTTATCCAATCTATTTGGATTTGCTGCATCTTGTAAGTATGCTAATTCCATATTTCTCTATTACTCGGCATCTCGATAGTTTCGATTTCTAGCCACATCATTTAGTCAGTTAGAGTAGGTACTTATTGGAAAATAATGGACACGTATTTTTTGTATTTGTAAATCAATAAATATTGACAAAGATAAAATGCATCAAAACTCGGGACCGGGGGCTCATGACGTCACAACGCTCTAATTTAGTCTTACTCTATTTTTTTTGTGTCAAAATAATATTTTATTCTTTTTTAAATTTAATCTAACCTAACCTCTGAATACAAATTACTATTTCTAGGGAGACATAAACTTGAGAGCTTCGGAAGTGGAAGCTTGCAGGATATGTTTGGAGACAAATACGAAGCTGCACAGACTACAGGACACGAACCTGGAAATTTATATGAAGGCTATTGGCGGCTTCGCTGTAAGTACCTTATAGTTGAGGATCGTATGAGGCTCAAACTACCCATCGGGCGGGAGGAAATGCCTAGGTGTTTCCACTGCGAGGATCGACCGGAGGACACGGCGGAGCCCACGGTTGAGGTCTGCCTACCCGCGTGGGCGGGCGGAGTAACGCCGCCGTGTCCTCGTAGCGGCGATCTCTCGCGTCCTGGCCCTGGTTCAATCAATGGTCCGGAGCGAGACGGAATGGGAAGCCGTCACCTCCTTTTGCGAAGCAGTCATGCTAGCGAAGGAGGTGGCGCGGGCGGGACGCGAGAGGGAGAGAACCTCTCGCCCGATGACCTCTGTTCCGGAACCACGGAATCTCTTTTGAACAGTCCCGCAGCCCCGGCACTCTTCGACCCTTGCGGGCCCCTCCCCTTATGCTGACATCTCTTTAAGGCGCGCGTGGAACACGAACGCGCCGTCGACACGGCCTGTCGTCATTAGACGGACGGACGGCTAGCTAGCCCATAGCTAACCGTCCACAGGCCCGCGTCTACGGTGGCCGGTAGCCACCACGTGGCCCCCGACGCCCAGTGCGCCCGCGGCGGCTGGGAAGAGAGGCTCTCTCCCTCTCACGTTCCGCCACCTCCTTCGCTGACATGACTGCTTCGCAGAAGGAGGTGACGGCTTCCCATTCCGTCTCGCTCCGGACCATGGGTTGAACCAGGGCTTGACGCGAGAGGTCGCCGCCGCCGATCGCCGCCACGAGGACACGGCGGAGCTCCGCCCACGCAGGGCAGACTTCCACCGTGTGCTCCACCGTGTCCTCTGGACGACCCTCGCAGTGGAAACACCCGGGCGTTTCCTCCCACCCGATTCGGTGCACATACCTCCCGAAACATCAGTGTCCGGTGAGGACCTGCGTCAGGCGGAAGGTGAGGACGTCGTGGCGCCTCTCAAGCCACGCCTCAAAGAGGGGACTTACCGCCACTATCGTGGCGTGCCCTGCACGGGGTTGCGTGCCCTGCACGGGGTTAGTCATTTGCACCCTACGTTGACGATTTAATTTTTCTTTCAGAATCACTGTGGTGGTCTCCCTAACTATATCTGCTATGAATGCGCACCAATCATAATGAAGTGTCATAAAATTATATATAAAAGCAAAACGGCACAGGCTACACTCCTCGATATATTTAAAAAGAATGGACAGGTATGTATTTATTAGCAGTTTGGTTTGTATACCTTCTTTCAGGTGAAAGCGTCAGGGTAGCCAACGAAATGATACCTAGATACGTGAAAATGATCTTCCTGCAAGAGTAAACGCCGAAGCTCATTTACACTTCTCTAGGTCTCACAGAAAATATTGAAAGATATTAAGGGGCCGGCGGAGCATGCGTCTTTCATACAAACGTAATACCAAAATAATTTGTAAATCAAACATATTCATACGGTACTTAGTGTGTATTTATTTCGATTGGATTACCGAATATCTAGGTTCCCAAATATAAATAAAAAATAAAATAAAATAAAAAAGCCTTTAATTCTACCATAAATACGTAAAACAAATATACACTTAATTTATCGTAAATATAACAAATTCGTAATTAGCATTGCATTTTTAACATTATCAACATTACATTACATAATTAGCGTTACATTCATTCGTATTATTACATTCATTTAAATACATTAATTTAGTAACATAACAAAACATTCATTTAATTATTAAAAAATCAATCAATTTAAAATTTACATTACATTAATTTAATCACATTACATTGTTGAATTTAAATGAAATTACTTTAATTACAATAATTTAATTTACATGCGTTCATTTATGGAAGTCGCCTCTGTGGCGTAGGCCTCCCCCAGTTTCCTCCATTTTTCCCTATCTCTAGCTTGTCTCCTCCAGTCAGGTCCACATCTTTCTTTAAATGCATCTTCCCAGCGCTTTCGCGGTCTTCCTTGCTTCCTTTTTCCATCTCTAGGGACCCACTCTACGATTTTCTTTGTCCATCTATCGTTCTCCATTCTACAGATATGTCCTGCCCATTTCCATTTCAGACTTCTTATTCTTTCTATTATGTCCGTTATTTTAGTTTTTTTCCGTATGTCTTCATTAGTCATTCTGTCAGACAATCTTATGCCCAACATGCTTCTCTCCATTTTTCTTTGCATGACAGCGAGTTTGTACTCGTCTGCTTTCCGCAGTGACCATGTCTGGCATCCGTATGTGAGGCATGGAAGTATCGCTATCTCGTACAGCTTACTTTTCAACTTCACGTTTATCTGGGTGTTCTTCATGATTTCTTTGAAACTCCAGTACTTTTTCCATGATATTGCTATTCTCCTATTTATTTCTTTTTCTGTTTGGTCTTCAAATGAAGTGGATTGTCCTAAATAGACGTATTCTTTAACATATTCTATTCCTTGCCCATCAACAATTATTTGTGCTTCCGGACCGTTTGTTAGGATTTTGGTTTTGGTAGCATTCATTGTCAGACCTACTTTCCCGCTCTCCTTCGCAAGTTCTTGCAACATGTTCTCTAGTTGTACAGGTTCTTCCGTGAACACAACGATATCGTCTGCGAAACGTAGGTGGCTTAAATATTTACCGTAAATTTTTACTCCTTTCTTTTCCCAGTCCAAGTTTCTAAATATTGCCTCTAAAACCGACGAAAATATTTTTGGTGAGAGCGGGTCACCCTGCCTGACGCCGGTTCCCAAATATACATACATGGAAACTGATTTAAACGTTAACGAAAAGAGTTATGAGAAAAATAAGTTTTCTATAGAAATTTTAAATTCCTGAATAAAATGAAATACGCATGCTCCGCCGGCCCCTTAATAGCGTTTCATTGAAAATACCCTAGATCAAGTGATTCAAAAAAACAAGATGGCTGCCATTCAAGGAGTGTCAAACGTGTATTTGTCAATAGGATATTAATATAATATGCTCTCGGGTATTGGTAACCGGTAAAACACTCTGTAGGTATAATATATTCGTACGAAGAGTAACTTTACATAAATCAGTCGGAAGAAAAAGAACAACAGCAACAACGCGCTTACTTAATGTTATTTACCTACTTAACAAGTTTTTCGTAATTTTTCAGATTACCGAAACTCTCATAGAAGGCCAAAATAGATCGAGACTGAACTTGAAATCATCATTAGAATGCCGCTTGTTACAGAACTATTACCATATCCAATGTGATAAAGACGAGAACACATGCGATGTTACTAATTTTATTACAACAGAATCTAAAAAAACGTCTGCAACCCAAACTGAAGATGAAGAAATGACAGTTGATAAAAATACAGTGGTGGAAGAGCCGGATGATGATGACAGTGAAAGTTTAGAAGAAACACAAGAAACAGAAGAACAAGATATTCCTTTGATAGAACTTTCAGGTGATGAGACAAGCGAGGACTTAATTAGCTTGGGTGATGATGAGAAAATCGAGGACTTTATAAGCTTGGCTCCTTACAGAGTGGAAGTGGAGCCGAAGAAAAAGGGGGTAAGTACCAAGAATAAGTATTCTAAGGTAAATGCTGCATGAGCGATGGGACTTATTACGTTAAAAATGAAAAACAAATCTGTCCTGTCGATAGAATCACCCCCCGCCTGTACCTCGCTACGGCACCCATGTCTATAACATGAAGATATTATAAGTACTCATCAATACTCTTTGAAATAGGGTCGAGGACCCTCTTACCGGACGGGAGTTCAAGTACTACCCGACAGTTGTCGGGATCTTGTAGGCGTTTAAGTTCTTCATTTGCACCGTAGACGTCGCGCATTCTTTTGCACTTGTGTCTGTCCGTTACAAAACAGCCTGTGATGATGATGATGTCATCTAGCAAAATTCGGCCACAGCGACTACGTTCCACGGCTTTCTTAGGTGTTTCTGGAGCTTTGGTGTGCTCTTCAGTGCTTTACATACTTAGCAGACTATTTAACATTGTCGCTGCGAGAGAGAGCGGAGGTGCGGGACAAACACGAGTGGCGTATGGCGAATGGCGGTGGCGCGGGTGCACGGGGGGCGAGGAAGTGGCGAGGAAGCGGCGCCATTTCCTCGCCCCCCGCGCACCCGCATCCGCGCCACCGCCATACGCCACTTGTATATGACCCGCGCCTAAAGGCTACATTGATCGACCTTCGATAGTTTTTTTTTAACCTACAAATGGGTTAACATTGCCCTTAAAAATAACCTGTTTAAAAACCCAATATGGGTAACCTTTTCGGTCAATGTATCGTAACCCTACTCGCAATGTGACGTCATCGCGTCAATGCGTGATGGTGCATGCCACGACGTGTTATTGGTTTATTGCCGATGTTTTCAGTCACCTTCACTGACTCGGGGCAAAAGTGTTTTTGATAACATATTGCGTGTACGTACAGGGCCGGCCTTAGTCATCTAAAGTCGCCCCCCTCCCCTCCCCTAAAACCGGTACTGAGTATGAACCCTATAATTCGCCCAAATTCCGACAGTTGGTTTTGTCTCAAGTAATAGGTTAGAATTTTCAGATTCATCATCATCATCTCAGCCGAAAGACGTCCACTGCTGGACATAGGCCTCCCCCAAGTGTCGCCACATTGACCGGTCCCTTGCGACTCGCATCCACCGGATTCCCGGAACCTTCACCAGGTCATCGGTCCACCTAGTGGGAAGTCTTCCAACGCATCGTCTTCCGGTTCGCGGTCGCCACTCCAGAAACTTTCGACCCCATCGGCCATCTGTTTGCGAGCAATGTTCCCTGCCCACTGCCACTTAAGTTTAGCAATTCTTCGGGCTACGTCGGCGACCTTGGTTCTTTTGCGGATGTCGTCATTTTTTATTTTCAGATTATATTACAATTAATGAGAGTACTAGACTAATGAGGCAGTCTGTAACATTGGTCTAGTACCTATCGAAGGCACCACAACTGACCATAATTTCCTGGGATCGGTTCCCAGGTCGTGAAACTATAGTAGATAGCTATGTCTGTGTCATTCCATTGTTTCAGAAGTACTAGTATAGTTCGGTTCAAACTTGATGGCGGCTCGGAAGTTAGCTGCGAGTGACATTCGGAGCACGTACCTATAACGGTTCAAACTTTACGGCGCCTAGGAACATCTAACGTAAAAGTGCTCAAAACACAATGTTACGTATCAGCGGGACACAGAGGACGCATCGTCTTGACTGTAGAATGCGCAGACCGTCACGTCACCACTCACCACCCGTCACTCGCAGCTACCTTCCGAGCCGCCGGAAAGTTTGAACCGAACTATAGCTATAGCAATCAACTCACCCTTATTACCTACATGGAACTACTTAATGGCTAGGTACCAATCTCTAATACAGTGATGTTTGATTGAATTTATTTTCTCCCGATTGATATTTATTTACTTAAGTACCTATGTTTTTTTTTTCTCAGGATATTCGAGGAATATCTCAAAGATTTCAACCTAAACCACTATCCAGTGGGCAGAAAAAGAAAGCTGAAAAAAGAAAATGGAGGCAAAATAAGGCTTCGATCGTGAAACCTGAAGATAGCACAAATTCGGATGAATTACTGCCTGAACTGAAAGATATTAAAAAAAACATCAATATTGTGTTGAAAAGGGTCCCTCTGTCCCGACCGGCCGTATCCCCACTGGTGGGAAGAGAAGGAATTGATTAAAACAATTAAACATTGTAAAAAAAAATTTGTTTAATGACTTGTCTGGACTTTAAAAGAGACTGTGACCTCTGAGTTGGTTTCGGCTATTTCTTCTTAGAGTAGTCTGGAACGAACCACCGACCCCATCTACTTTTAAAACATAACATGATATGACATGTAAAAATATTTTGTAAAATCAATTTACAGAAATAAATAATTTTGATCTATGAACCTTGAAGGCAGTTGAAGGTAACGTGTATTTTTACTATTTATTTTTGTTTTTTTTTTTTGTCAAACACGTTAGATTTTAATCGCTCTAGCGATATTGTAAACTCGAAATATTGTCAACTGAACATACTGCTTACAATCAAACGCATTATTTTTCGTGAAATGCATGCGATGGTAGTCAACTCACGAAGGCGGGGTCCCCTTTGCCCAATGGTACCACTCTCATGACAAGATAATGTACCATTCCTGAGAATCGAACGGCGCGTTCGTGTTCCACGCGCGCCTCAAAGAGATTTCAGGACAGTGACGGGGCCCGCAAGGGCCGAAGCCTCCCGGGGATGCAGGCCTGTTCGAAAAAGATACCACGGCCTCGGAACATAAAGGGCGAGGAAGGAACATGCATGGGTTTTAGTCAGTAAAAATCTGACACTCCCTCCCGCTCCGCCCAGAGTGGGAGAAGTTATTTGATGATTTCCCATCCGAAAAAAAAGAGCGAAGATTTGATTTCAGCGCGCCCTAGGCTGCAGCCTAATTAGCCTAAGGGTTAATCAGGCCCTGCTTGTCCGTACTTACCTACATAATTTTATTTCATTCATATTGACTGACATTGTTGGCGTGATTGAAATCAAGACCAGTTCCATTTAGTAATTTAAAAAAAAGGGACTTGCTGTGAGGCAAAGAGGATAGTGAAATGAAACATTAGCGATAATTTAAAAAGTAACTTTTATTTATAATAATCATACAGAAACAGAACAAAGATGTAAATATTCGATCGTGTTAACTTTTTGGCCGCCATATTTGTCACATATTCGTGACAAGCAAACGCGTGCCCTATACGCCAACGACACAAATATGTGACGAAGAAATATAATATTTTAATAGACTATACTTATAACTAGGAACTTATAACCATTAACTAAAACCCTGAAGGCTTAATCACAGCCATTATCTTTTTGACTTTGCTAAATAAAGCAAGTTTCATACAAAGTGAACTTTAAACTTATGCGTAGGTAGGTATAATGTTCATATTCGTTAAAGATAACGTGAGGGCGTTTCTTAAAAAGATAACCATTAGAGTGTATTCAAACCTGGGTCTGCTACTTTAGAGCATCCGCCTTAAAAGTTGACGTTTAACCTTTTGACCGCCATTGTCACATATACGTGACAAGCAAGCGCGTGCCCCGTACGCCAAACGACACAAATATGTGACAAAATAGTAGATGAAATTGTGGCTTGGCGTGGAGGGCACGCGCGTCCGTTTATAATGTGGCGGTCAAAAGGTTAAGCTATATGGTCAGTTTTAGCCATAAAGTAACTGGCTTATCATGACATACCACCATTTCATGAAATGATAAAACACATCTAAGATCATACAGTGCCTTAGTTTTATATTCTATAAGCCACACTGTCAAAAAGGCATATTTACTTAATTATTAGAATAAAAACCTGACTGCAAATTGCATAATGAATGTAAATTTACAAAAAATTACATCTTCTACAATATTCTTCTTTTTGCCTCATTCGATAGCTTTGGTTAATAAAATATATTAACAACTTATAATTTAGCACCGAAAATCCGCCATTTTTTTAAACACCTATCTAAGGACACTTGGCATTTTGAAACAAATCTAATGACACCTTAATCACATAAATCTATTCAGCCATTTGGAAGTTACGAGGTTACAAAGAAACATACAAGAAACGCGCGAAAACCATATTTAACACTTTATTGATCGCGTTAACATGGCTATAATCACTTCATATTATTTAAAAAAGTCCTCGGCCTCTGTCTGTCTGTTCGTGATAAACTCAAAAACGATTTCCCGAGGAAGGTTTTAATATATAATTTATACGCGGGCGAAGGTTGCTGGCAAAATTTAGTATAAATATATAACTACTACTATTACTATATTAAAACTTATACTTTAGGGCCTGCGCAGACGACGGACTTATAGTGCGTGACGGACAAAAAGTCTGCGACAAATTTTGCATGATTAATGTATTTGACTACTTATTTGATTTTTTTGGTCGACTAAAAGGCCATAAGTAGGAGCCTTTCCATCAGTAGATCCTTATAGTGGACAAAACGTAGAGAAACACAATTAAACACGCAAAATTTGTCGCAGACTTTTTGTCCGTCACGCACAATAAGTCCGTCGTCTGCGCAGGCCCTTAAGTTAAAGTTTTTACTTATTCTTATTTACTTCCACCCGGCCATTCTGTCCAATGGTTTGGTTGATTCGGCCTGGCAGTATTGGATTCTAAAGGAGGTATAGCAGGAGAAGCAGCCGAATGTGTAGTACTTCTTTGGCAGCCGATTATAATGTGGTCCCTTGCCTCTTCCCTGGAATTAGAATGCTATTATTATGATTTCTTCTAATAGTAAGTATTTTTTTGAAAACATCAGATATAGTAAATAATCCGGTCAATTTAGACATTCGAAGGTAAAATTGTTCAAAACATAATTATAAATAAGTAATATTTAAAAGTCCCCCACCATTCCCGTGTACACATTTTTTTTTATCTTTGGGAAACTCTAAGTAGGTACTTTTCAAATAAAAGTGTTTGACGTCAACGGAATTTTTCAATGCCACCTGGAGGGAAAGTACTCGAAATACTGGAGAAAACTAATTTTACTCAAAGGAAACATTCTTTTATTTAAAAAAAGAAACAAATCAGCATTCACAGATTTTCGAAAATTCGCATGCCACTGATACATATGATTGACCCTATCGATTGATGTCAAAAAGGTACAGTATGTTATTTTTTCGAACTTTAGTCGATCCATTTTGGGTTCGATGCCCGAATGTGGCAATGCAGATTTCTTTTTTTTTTAAATAAACGAATGTTTTCTTCGAGTAAAATTTGCTATCTGCAGTATTTCAAGTACTTTCCTCCAGGTGGCATTGAAAAATTCCACCCTGTATATAAGTCTGACTGGTTGACCAAACCACACCAAAAATAGAGTTTTAGGTGTATGGTACACCCCATTCTGATTTCATTCCGAAGTATTGGGTAAGTATTCATTTTACTATTATACGAATTAGTTTCAAGCGAAGCACACACTTACATATACTGAAAAGTGACAGGACAAGATTTGCAGAAGAATTTCTTATTTGTTCTTGTTGGCTGAAATAAAATGGATTGCAGTTAGATCTCTTTTATTTGTAAACACAACTGAGGGTGTGGTTACTTTTAAACCATTTCTGATGGAAGAACCCAATGACCCTTTGGTCGAACTGAGCACAAACCCAGGATTACAAGGTCAGCAGTCCCACCTGCGATCACTAGACCAAAGAGGTAGCAATGTAACAAACACCAACAAAATAATACTATTGTTCTAAATAAATAAATAAAATAAATATCGCTGGAAATTAACACACAGCGCCACCTAGTGCCACACTAAGCAAAGCTTGTGTCGTGGACACTAGATAGTTGATATACTACATATATACTTTTTTGTTTGTAAATACATCTTAATATATATAAATCTCGTGTCACAATGTTTGTCCTCAATGGACACCTAAACCACTTAACCGATTTCAATAAAAATTTTACACCGTGTGCAGTTTGATCCAACTTGAAAGATAGGATAGCTTACATTTCAATTTATGAGACGCAGACGAAGTTGCGCCGGTCAGCTAGTACTTATTATAGATATAAACATCCATGACTCGGAAACAAGTGTCCATGCTCATCGCACAAATATTTGCTCCTACCGGGATTCGAACCCAGGACCCTAAGCACGTAAAGCAGCGTCACTACCACTACGCCATTCGGGTCGTCAAGTCGTTCTGGTTCTCTGTTTGTTTTATTTAAACTTACCATATGTTTAATATTGAAGTATCTCCTCACAAAACTGTCTTCTTGATTAGGTTTGTCTACGACACCAAACCTCTTAATTTTTGTCCTCTTTCCTCTCTTCGGTGCAACTATTCCTTTTCTCGATTTTAGTTTATGGTAACGAGGAACTCTATCATCGTATGCTAATAATCCTGCGACGGACTGAAACAGATTTTATGGCACCCAGTAATATTACTTTTCTATATTTTCTCTCCACTTTCTATCTCTCTTACAAACAAACAAATCACTTTCAAACAAAACTAGTTTCAGTTTAAAACATGTATTCTTTTAAATTATGATTTTTGCATGATAATACATGGTTTGTGTGGTCTAAAATTAAATTCATGCTTCTATGGAAGACTAAACTAAGATTAAGATAAAAAATCTTAATGGAGTATTAATGCACAGCTCAAACTGCTGTACACATCACTAATAGTGACTGGCATCACCGGTTATCACAGACCAGTCATCACTTTGGCCCCTATCAGAATATCAGAGCTGTGAGGTTTTTTTTAATGTTACAGCTCCATGCTGAGATAGAAGTACAGGGCAAATTCTGTTTGAATTTTGTTTTTGTATTTTTTTTTTTTCACTATGTTTAGGTACTAGTGTTATACTTAATCATAATTTAAACATTTTTTTTTTAAATGTTTTGCTCTGACGGGCTAATAAAGGCTTTTTTTTCTTAGCTATTAAAACAAAGCTGCTAAGAAAGGGTTTTACAAATTTTAACCCCTGAGCGGGTGAAATAATTGTTGAATAGTTTGTCTGGAAATCCATAGGTCAATAACTCAATATGCTCTCAAAAATTGTAACAAACAACAATACATCACCTCAACTGAAAACTTACATTTGGATTAAATCTTACTTCATAAGATTTCAAACTAATGAAGTCATCACCCATCTTTTCATCATCAGAGCTAATTTCAACCACCGGACGTGGTATTTCTATCGTCTCAACTTCACTTTCACTGTCATTTTCTTCTTTTGTGCTGGACAGCCCAGCATCACCAAGTTCCTCTTTAATTTCTTTTTTTAATTCCAGTTTTATTTTTGAGTAAGGATCTGATTCTGTATTCATGAAGTTTGAAGTGCTGCTATCATCATCGTATTGGATGTGCAAATATGATGTCAGTAAATAGCAGTCTAGTGATGAATGCAACTTTGGGTTGCATTTTGTCTGTTCTTGAATGAGATGTTTGTTGATCTGAAAAATACAGAACATTGAAACAACCACATCGCATCTGTTTTAGTTAGGAAGAAATGTACATATTGTAGTAGTTTCTATTAAGTAATAGGAGCAAGCCTTTTGACATTATCAAGGACCAGGGAATCAAACCCAGGACTTCTTGTTCCGTAGTAGCACAACAAAATCAAAGAGGCCAACAATTTCTTTTATAATCTTTAAGAATTTTCGCAGCAGACCTAAACCTTCCTAGACATTATTCTTATTTAAAGTTTACCTGTCCGGTATTTTTGAATATATCGTGAAGAACACTCAGAGCATTTTTGCTTTTTTCTATAAGTTTGTCACACTTTATTAAAATTGGTGCACATTCATAGCAGACATAATTTGGTAGATTGACACAGAATTCCTGAAAGAAACAAAAATATTGTTGTCAAAACCTATTATTTTACAAATACTTATTTAAATAAATCTTATAATGATTTCATCCCTTATAAGAAAACACCCAGTGCTTTCTTTCTTCTATAATTCCTAGTTCAATTCAATCCCATTGCAGTTTCTTTGGTCCCTCACTATTCTTAAAGCCATTCAAATTCATACTCAACATTTTCTGCAGAATATTTCCCTAATTCCATATTACAAGCCCATAAGTTGACAAATAATTACCACACAACTTTTCAATTACTGGTGCAACTTAGTATAGATGTACGTTTGCGGGCCTGTTCAAAAGAGATACCGTGGCCCCGGAATGTAAAGGGCGAGAAAGGAACATGGATGGGTTTTAGTCAGTAAGAGTCTGACACTCCCTCCCGCTCCGCCCAGAGTGGGAGAAGTCATTTGATGATTTCCCATCCAAAAAAAAAAAAGTATAGATGTAGGTACTCATTCTGTATCAAAAGCATTTGTAATAAACCAGTCATCCACTTAGCATTCTCATCACAGCCATACCCAATTGCTTTAACTTGTACGGTGTACCCTTTTGAAGTCCAGCACTTAACAAAAACTTATGTAAAAATGTGTTATAAAGTAGGTACTTACATTAAAGCCGCCAATCGATTTCACACAAAACCCCAGGTGTGTGTCTTGTAGACTGTACAGCATGATATCTGTGGCCAGACACATTCTGCATGCTTTCACTTCAGAAGCTTTTAAGTCAAGTGTCTCATCTGCTGTCCTGTCCATTTCGAAGCTCTAAAAATCATATTTATGAAGTAATATTTTGAAGTACCAACACATGGCGTTTATTTCTAAGGAAATGTAAAGTTGTGGGGCATATAAACGTTAAAAATGTATTATAAAACAGACCCTACTAAATTTAAACTTTAAGAACATTCCCCTTAGTTTCATAGCTGAAACGAAGTTTATTAAAAACGAGCTTTAAATATTAAAATAGGTAAACACTGAATTAAATAACAAAAAAGTAAGATGAGAGTACGATGTAGGTAGGTTTGTATTTACATGATTCCAATAATCCTTCAATTGTTTTTACACTGCAAAATAAATAAATAGCACTGTGCCTATTACCCTAATTTATTAGACTAAAAAACGACAATTAGGTAACTTATGTATTTATATTTTCACTTTTCCTTGACCGGAAAAAAAGAAAAACATGAATCTGACATGTGTTTTTGACAGATCACAGTTTTATTTTCGTCACAGAAATCAATCGTTCTGAAATAGGGAAGGACTTTACTTTAACCACAGGACTTAAAACTTAGAACTAAATAATTGGAAAATACCTACAAACCAATATATAAATACATTAAAAATACTTTTCAAACAATTTAAAAATGAAGTGAAAGTGTAATGGTTTAAAATAAAATAAGATTTGACCTAAAGGTCCAGTTACCAGGTCATAAAATTCCAAAAAAAAAAAAAAAATGGAATGTAGAAAAAAAAAAACCTGGTAAAACTATTTTTGACGTGATAACGTCTTTTTTTTTTTTAATAATCTTTATTCATGACTGTTTCATATTATAGTCTATGATCTTAGTTTTTAAAGAAGAAAATGAAATATTGTCTGTGGTTAGACTTCATGTCATGTCTGCTTTATGTACAATACACAAGTCCTCGTCTCCCTGAATTTTATTTGTAAGAACCCATTGCATCACGCCCGAAATATAGAACATGGTGTCAGAAGTGGGATATTAACAGGGAAATAGAAGAATGGAGACCAATATTTTTCTGGGTAACAGTGTCAAACCCCTAACAAGACAAAATGGTAACATGGCTGAACATTGGAAAAATTGGAAACAAAGATTCGAGATTTACTGCGATGCTAATGACATAAAGAAACAGTCAGAAACGAAGCAAATAGCAATATTTTTGAATCTCATTGGTGAGTATGGATTAGAAGTCTTCAATTCCCTAAATATCGATAGAAAATCTACAACTATAGAAAATGTGCTGAATCACTTTGACAAAAAATTCAATCCGCAAAGCAACATTACAGTGGAAAGGTATAGTTTCTTTACAAGATTACAGCAACAAGAAGAATCTTTGGATAACTACGTCACGATATTGAATAATTTAGCCAAGTCATGTGAATTCAACGACTTAAAAGATTCCTTAGTCAAAGATATGTTTGTTATCGGAATAAACAACTCAAAAATAAGAGAAAAATTATTACAGCAAGAAAAACTAATACTTGAGGATGCTTTAAAAATTGCAAAAAGTATGGAATTATCTCAAGAAAGGTCTACAAAAATAACAAAGTCACAAAGTCATCAATCTTCAGAAAATATGTCATCAGTTCAGCAAGTGTCAAAAATAAACCACAGAGGCAGGTCAAAGTCAAGAAACAATTTCAACAATTTCAATAATTATAGACAGAGAAGTAAGTCAAATAATAGAGATTATAATCAAAACTCTGTGAAAAGACGTGACAATTCAGTATCGAAAAAGCCTTGTAACAGATGCGGACAGGTTCACATTTATAAATGCCCAGCGGAAGGAAGAACGTGCAAAATATGTAAGAAGCAGAACCATTTTGCTAAATATTGTTTTTTCAACAAGGACAGACAGGACAAGGGTCAACAACAAAAATCTAGTGTAAGTTGTATTAATTATGATGACTCTTCTTATAATGACAATTATTTTATAATTAATAAATTGACTGACAATAATAAATGTAATAATAGAGAGGATGAGTGGAAAATTAATGTAAATTTAAATAATATTTTGACAAAATGCCAAATTGACACAGGTGCCGATACTAATGTTATTTCTAAAGACACACTTAATTCTATAATGACTCAGACTAATAGGAAAATACATATTCAAAGAACAAATAATAAGATTTTTTCATTTTCAGGAGAAATAGTTCCAAATCTAGGTAGCTGTGTGATACAATGTGAATTTGAGAATGGACTGAAGACTAAAATATATTTTATTGTAGTTGACTGTAAATGCCAAACAATTCTAGGCTGGAAAACGTGTGAAAAACTTGGTATTGTCAAAAGAATTTATAAAATTCAAAATAACCTACAACTTGATTGTGACAGGTCAGTACAAAGTGTCGTATCCAAATATTCTCATACATTCGAAGGTATAGGATGTCTTCCAAATGAAGTTCACTTGGATATCGACGAAAATGTGAAACCAAAAGTATGTCCTATTCGTAGAATACCATTTTCTCTTCAAAATCGTTTAAAGTCTGAATTAGGAAATATGGAAAAGATGAAAATAATTGAAAAGGTCACCAAACCTACAAAATGGGTTAATTCTATTGTTTTAGTAGAAAAAACAAACGGTTCATTGCGTGTATGTCTTGATCCGAGAAACCTAAATGTTGCTATTCAAAGACCTCATTATCCTTATCCTACATTTAATGATCTCAGGTCACAAGTTACTAGTAGTAAAATATTTTCAAAATTAGACGCAAGCTCTGGCTACTGGACTATCAAATTGGATAAAGAGAGCAGTGACTTATGTACATTCAACACACCTTTTGGTAGGTATAAATTCCTTAGACTCCCGTATGGTATAGCTTCTAGCGGTGAAATATTTCATAGAGTAATGAATGATCTCTTTGGTGATTTGCCTGGTATTGTAATATTTGTCGATGATATTTTAGTTCATGGACGAAATGAGACCGAACATAATGAACGGCTTGAGTCAGTTTTCAAACGTGCTTCTGAAGTCAATTTAAAATTTAATAAACAAAAATGCGAATTTGGTCTTTCAGAAATTTGTTATGTGGGACACATTTTTAACCAACATGGAGTGTCACCAGATAAGTCAAAAATAGAAGCAATTACTAAAATGCCTTCTCCTCAAAATGTCAAAGAACTTCAAAGATTTTTAGGTATGATTAATTATTTAGGTCAATACATTCCAAATTTAGCTGAAGAAACTAGTATTTTAAGAGATTTACTTAAAAAACAAAACTTATGGTCTTGGACACAAAATCATGAAAATCAGTTTAATAAATTAAAATCAATTATTTGCAAGTCCCCAGTTCTTATTCATTATGATGTCAATAAACCTGTTAGAATGTCAGTAGATGCCTCTAAAAGTGCAGTTGGTGCAGTCATATTTCATGGTAACAATCCTATTGCTTATTCATCTAAATCTTTAAGCAAATGTCAAGAAAACTATGCACAAATTGAAAAAGAACTATATGCAATTGTTTTTGGATGTAAAAAATTCCACCAATATGTTTATGGAAAACCAATTCAGGTAGAGACAGACCACCAACCTCTAGTCACACTTTTTAAAAAACCATTATCTGAAGTACCTTCACGACTTCAAAGAATGATGATTACTTTGCAAGCTTATGATTTGATAGTATCTTATACTAAAGGCTCAAAAATGTACATTTCAGACACTCTTTCTCGAGCACCAGTCGATAATGATAACAATCTTGATGATAATTTAAAAGAATTTGAACAAAACTTGGATATTCATATTAATTTACTAACCTCAAACTTAGCAATTTCTCAAGAAAAATTAGATAAAATTTTAGAATGTTCAAACAATGATATAAAGTTACAAATATTGAAACAATATTTTTTCCAAGGATGGCCTCAGTCAAAAAACCTATGCGATAGTTTAGTACTCCCATATTGGAATGTCAAAGAAGAAATTCATGTCATAAATAATATACTTTTTAAGAATAATTCTGTCATTATTCCTACTTCAATGAGAACTGAAATCTTGAATACTTTACATGAAGGACATTTAGGAATAGAAAAAACCAAAAATTTAGCTCGTGGTATTGTATTTTGGCCTAACATAAATCAGGATATAGAAAACAAAATAAAACTGTGTGAAACTTGTGCTATGTATAGTTTAAATAAATCAAAAGAATCACTCAGGTCACATGAAAAATCAATTTTCCCCTGGCAAAAACTAGCTACTGATCTATTTGAATATAAAAATCAAAAATATTTACTTGTGGTAGACTATTATTCTAACTACATTGAGATAGCTAATTTAAAAAATGATACTAGATCTTCATCTGTAATAAATAATTTAAAATCTATTTTTGCAAGACATGGCATTCCATTACAATTAGTCAGTGATGGTGGACCACCTTATAACTCAAAAGAATTCAAACAATTTCTTCATGAATGGGATGTTGAACACATTGTCAGCAGTCCATACATGGCAAGATCAAACGGATTAGCCGAAGTCTCAGTCAAAACAGTCAAAAATATCTTAAGAAAATGTGAGGAATCAGGTACAGATCCCCACATCGGTCTATTACAACATAGAACTTCTCAAGGTTCAAACATGTACTCCCCTTCGCAATTACTCATGTCAAGACAATTAAGAACAAAATTACCAAGTCAAATTAGTCAATTAAAACCTAAAATTGTTAAATTTGCTGAATATTCCAACATTAAAGACAAAAACTTACAAAAAACTAAAAATTATTATAATAAAAGTTGTAAAAACTATCAAGAATTTCATGTCAAGGATAACATTTATTTTAAAAAAAATCCGAAAGACATTATTTGGACAAAAGGTCAAACTATCTCTAAAACTAAACTCCCTAGATCTTTTATAATACAAGACAACTTTGGTAAAACATATAGGCGAAATTCTCAACATATTCGACCTGATTATTGTCAACAAAAACAACATAAAGAATCTATTAAGTTTGATGATCTTAATGGTCAAAAAACACAGTCACACTTTCAGTCACAATCGAGTCAGTCTTTTGAAAATGAAAAGGATGATGATGGTTGTCAGGATTACACATACATAATAACTCGTAGAAAAACAAACTCAGTCTCAAGTCCTAGTCAAGTTCATAATAATTCTTATTGTAGCAATACAGAATCTAATGTTGAATCAGAAAATTATCAATCTATAGAATCCAATCAGTCTGAATCAAATGTAACAAATCAGTCAGTCATAAAGTCACCTGAATTTGTCAATGTAAATGATGATGTGTCTTGTAGTCAAAGTCTTTGTGATCACTATGAATATCAAGATGAATTAATTTTAACTAGTCCTCCTCAGTCATGCTCAAATGTAATGCCTAATATTATAATATCTCCTGACGAAAGAAACTATGTTTCAGAGAATGTAAATAAGTATAGTTCTAGAGGAAGATTACTCAAAAAGACACAAAAATTTGATTTATAGGATAATTTATTCACAATGTAATACATTAAATTCAATATCACTCAAATAAATTTAAACATTGTATTGAAATAATTTCACATCACGACAACGCTAGTGTATTGCTTATAAATGTATTGATGTAATCAATTTATTATTGTATAATTTACTTATCACTTCATCTTAAACGATAAACATAAGTTAATAATAAATGTAATTTGTATTTCAGCATTAATCTTGTAAATTGTAAACAACAGGTTATGCCCAGTTGTCAATGTCACTTGTCAATTTAAAAAAAAAAAAAAAAAAAGGGCATGTTTCATATTATAGTCTATGATCTTAGTTTTTAAAGAAGAAAATGAAATATTGTCTGTGGTTAGACTTCATGTCATGTCTGCTTTATGTACAATACACAAGTCCTCGTCTCCCTGAATTTTATTTGTAAGAACCCATTGCATCACGCCCGAAATATAGAACAATGACCATAGATACAAGTCTTTCAGTCGAATACATAAATAAATAACTAGACACAACATCAAATCTAAAGCTATAAAACTATTATGTTTAACATATTTTAAATTTTTTCTACAGTGTTACAAATATATTTATACAAAGCATTATAATAACTCTTATTTACTAATAGGTCCTGAACGTGGCGGGGAGTACTTTGTTGACGTGTGATAACGTCTTATAAATTGATAATACCAGCAACACTCATGAAAAATAGTAACGTTCCATAGTAACGTTCCACCTCCTTTTTTGTATTACATAAAATAATGATTATGACGTTATCACGTAAATCTATCGTCCTTAAACCACAGAACATATGCTTTACAGACAACCAATTTTTTTTTATAATAAAAGAACGAACGAATAGTTAGTTCCCAGAACTTCAGTTATGATAGTCCCACTTGTTCACAATTATTATCATAGTACCTATATGTAACAAAAGGTCACCCAGTTGCTCAACAAGTTCAAACTACAGCCACACACACAAACAGTCACTTTTACCTGGGATATTGCCTCTTAGTGTTACAAACGAATTTCGCAAACGCTATGCTAACGCTCGCGACGATAGTCTAACTCCTACAACAGTGTAAAACCGACTGCTTATACTTTACTTACCTCGTTTCGTAATAAATATACATGCTGAAACTCAACAGGCTCATTTACATTGTATATATTGTAAAAAAACCGCCAAGTGCGTGTTGGGCCACACGCAGTGTGGGGTTCCATAATGTAGCCCGTTAGTAGGTACATAATAATTTTTTATGGTTTTTTTTATTTTACATACCTACAAACAATAAAGTTATTTTCGCAGCTGTAATTTTCCAATATAGATCAAGAAATGTAGGAAGAAATCTAGGTACTATCATCATGATTTTTTCCAGAATATTCAAGGCAGCTGTATAGAGGGGTGGGGGGGGGAACAAATATTTGCACTTTGAAGTTTAATATTTCATAAATAAAGCATTAAATCGAAAAATAGTATTAGCAACCTAAGTCATTTTAAAATACCACGGTGGAATACACAACGAAAAACAAATCATCCGCACTTCAGATGTAGGGAAGCTACCCATTAAAAAAATATTTATTTAAATTTTATTTAACCATTTTGATCGGCGTAATTAAAATAAAATAAAATAAATATCGCTGGACATTAACACACAGCACCACCTAGTGCCACACTAAGCAAAGCTTGTGTCGTGGACACTAGACCGTTGATATACTACATATATACTTTTTTGTTTGTAAATACATACTTATTATACATATGAACATCCATGACTCGGAAACAAATGTCTATGCTCATCACACGACCATTTGCTCCTACTGGGATTCGAACCCAGGACCCTAAGAACGTAAGGCAGCCTCGCTACCACTACGCCATTCGGGTCGTCAAAAAAACGTCGGGTCGTCAAATTGATATACAGTATATACCCCTCTACAAACTTACAGGCTTCTATTACTAACAGTCTGTGAGCAACACCTCGGACGGACATGACGAAACTATAACAAAGGTTCTTTGTCAGGACTACGGAACCCTAAAAGATTGTTTAAATTGTTGTAAGGGTTTTTTTGGTACTTCGTTTATTGCAACCAGATGATGATACTTTGTTGAGTTGCGCTTGAAGATGAAATGTTTCTTTCAATTCATAGAATTAGGACCAAAAGATAGTTTCGTTCTCAGTTTAACAGATGTTTAGATTTTATTACCTTTTGTTAGCAGGAACCCTGAAACGATTTAAAAATAAGTATTAGTATTTTTTAACCGTTTTCCGTACATTTTGATCGTGGGGTGCAGTATCATGTAGGTGTACTTACTGAATACGTGGCGGTGACGCTTTCACCTTAATCTTTCCCAATTTATAAAGAAAGAAAGAAAACGCATTTATTAGCCCACCGGGACAAAACACACAAACAACAAACAAAAACGAAATGGGAAGAAAATTTAAAAAAAGTAACGAAATAGATGATCAAACGAACTTCTTATGTGAAGTTCGATCACTATTATATGAGTCACTTCATTCGAAGATATAGTTTAATTAACAGGTAGTAGTCTTTTGAACCTACAAGGCAGTCGCACGTTTTAAAGGGTAGGCAATCGATTTATCCATCGATTACCTCCTTTTTTTTTTTTTTTGTCGGTAGCTCTGTTTCTTGTTGCCTGACTGAGCGCTTCGCTTCATTTCTTTAAAGAGGAAATTATAGTACATTATGGTACAAGTGTGTAATGTTGGTGATTACCGCTGAGGCGCTAAGGTCTTAAGAGAGCCGAGGACGGTAATCATCAACACACACGTGTATCATACGACGTTTTTCAACACACTTGAGAATAAAATAATTCTAAAATAGATATTTGACTTTGGAGTTTTCAGGTAGTAAACTTTCGATAACGTTAAGGGCTGCACATCTTATATCGGGCGGTGTACAAAATAAATAATTTTCTTCATAACTAGTACTTGTAGACATTTGAATTAATAAATAACTATAATTTCAACAGTGAAAACGAGTTGTGATTTTTTTTTCGCAATGGCGGGAATAATTAATCCGTTTTTCTATGCGCGCGCATCTAACAATGGCGATCGGCCATAGACTAAAAGAATGAGGTTTCTTTTTTTTGGCTTTTCGCGGATAGCGATTTATCCACGTACGAAATGGGGAATTCAAAGTTTTATTTAATACTTACAGAGAAAACAAAAGTTACTTTTGAGTGAAAGTTTTATTTTTTAGAAACTTATAAGTTGAAATTATCTATGTAGATACGAAGTTGCATGAAATGAGCAAGCAATAGGTACATTAATTTATTTGTACTATTGAACGCGATCTTTTTTGTATCGAAACTTTTTTAAGAACAAAGCAATTCAACCAATAAAATAAAAAAAAAACCCTATAACTCACTTGTGAATAATAGCAATGAAAAAGTCACAGTTTGATTACAGGTGTCATTATGTGCCTAATTGCGGTGAAATTAGAGGCACTTTATGAGCAAGTGTGTTGAAAAATAATTTATAGGGATGGGAACGTTCTTGGGAGGGTGATTTTATATCTTCGAATGAAGTGACTCATATAATAGTGATCGAACTTCACATAAGAAGTTCGTTTGATCATCTATTAATATTACGTCACTTCATTCTTCAGATATAGTTTAATTAACAGGTAGATGTTCAGAGCATAATTTTTATAACATAAAAGCTGTTTTGTAATATAACCAAAATAAATGTTTAATTTCCATATTCCTAAATAACATAAAAAATCTTATACATTAAGTATTTATATAATTAGTTTTGTACTATATAATCACGTTTATTAACTAAATAAATCTGATTTATAATACATAATATCAGGTAATTAACTGTAGGACGACTTTACCACAATTAATTACTAATTAGTGTGTTGCGAGCAAACAGATCTTGCAAAGATACCTTCATCTAGTATGGGCCGATTATAAAATCTAGCAAAAGTTTGAGATGAGTTGGACCAGCCAGCTGTTTTCCTGATTGTATCAATAGAAACTCCAGCGGAGGCCGCCGCAGATGTGGAGGCATGTCTAGTGCTGTGAGCACTAAAAACTCTCACATCTACGCCGCTCTCCGCTAAAGTTTGCTTTATCCACCTACTAATGGACTGAGATGAAGCTTTCTTGTAAGGCTTTTTGTAGGTGATAAAGAGGTTTTCAATATTATCTGGTCTGAGATTAGATGTCATTATCAGATAATCATCTACGGCTGTGGCTGGGCATATTGAGAGGTTTTGTCTAAAATATGGCAAGACTAAAACTGGTTGTTCCCTACCTACCGCAGAAGTTTTGATGATGTCAGAAATAGGAATCTGTAACGAGTCTGCACCTCTATTTATATTGCAAACTTTTATAAAAGACAAAGTTTGCACTCTGTGAGCAGTACAAATTGCCAGTAATACGCAAACTTTTTTGGTAATTTTATCTAAAGATAAACTATTATTGGGAAACCAATTACCGACATAGTTCAGTACTTTTTGGGGGTCCCAAGTACCAATGTACTTGGGTATTGAAGGCTTTTGCTTATACATGCCTTTGAGAAGGCGTATGATACTATCATCAGATCCTATATTGCCACCTAAAAGTAAGGATAGTGCTGATCGGTGCGAGTTAATTGTTCCATAAGATCCTCCTCTGTTAAATTGTTCGGCCAGGAAAGTTAAAATGTTAGCTAGGAGGGGGTCAAAGACGTTAATGCTGTTTGTATTGCAAAACTGCCACCACAGTTTGTACGATGTATTGTACTGCTTGAGAGTGCTATTTGTAACGGAGGATAACATTATGTCTAATGCTACTGGTGGAATGTTTCGTCGAGTGAAAGCGACCCGGAGAGCTTCGCGGCTCCCAGGGTAAGGTTCTTGTACAGTGGGTGTTGCGATCTGTAATTAGAACGCAAAAGGTCTCTGTTAGGCTTAAAATATATAATTTCGGAAATTAACATTTTCTTTAGTAGAGGGAACCAAGGTTGGCCGGTCCAGTATGGAAAAACCAATATGCCAGTAGCTTTGTCATTTATAATTTTTCTAAGGCATTTAAGCACAAGCGAAAATGGAGGAAAGGCGTAAAATCGACTAGAACGCCAGTTTATTGTAAACGCGTCTACCGTTAAGGCATCAGGATCTTGTTTCCAAGAAACGTAGGAGTTGCATTTTGTGTTGGTGCGAGAAGCGAAGAGATCAATATCTGGTTGACCTAGCTTGTTAACTATCATTTGGAAAGCCCAGTCTGATAGTTCCCATTATATATCAACGTTTATCTTACGGGATTCCTCATCTGCTTCAACATTATCCTTTGTATTTATGTATGATGCAAAAAGCCATATGTTTCGTTTCTCGCACCACTGCCAGATGGTTTTGGCTAGATCGTGGAGATGTGGGAACTGGATCCCACCCATCCGGTTAATATAGCTTATTGCTGTTGTATTATCAACACGCAGTAAGATGGCACAGTTAGAGGTCTCATGGACGAAACATTTTAATCCCATAAAAACGGCGAGTAGCTCTAAATAATTTATGTGGAACGAAAGTTCTACATCTTTCCAGCCGCCGTTTATGCGGTTACCGTTACAGTATGCACCCCAACCAGTTCTAGAAGCATCTGTAAATACTTCAAGGGAAAATTTCGCATCAGGCCTCATGTGGTTTGATGAAGAACGGATATTATGATTCCACCAAAGCAAATCAGGTAATACGACGGCAGGTAATTTAATTTTAGCTTCAAAATTGTTATGTGTCTGAAGGGCCAAAAATTTTTGACGTTCGAGTGTCTTAGTGTAAAGCCAGCCATACTTAATTGCTGGACATGCTGAGACTAGTATTCCAATGAGTTGTGAGAGTTCTCTTATTGTACAATTGGGTAATGAGGCAAACTTCTTAACCAATTTAGATATATTGTTTATCTTGTCAGAAGGCAGAGACAGGGACAGATCAGCAGAATTAAGAGCGGGCCTAAAGCAAAATCTTCAATCTTAGATTAGATTTTTAGAGTAGTAAATCATGTTCAAATTAGAAAAAAAAAATATGTCAGGAAACTTCATTACAAATGTGAGGGTTGGGTCTGAGCAAAAACATAATAGGAAAAAAAATTCTCGATAGAAAATCGTCACAAAGTTACCTCTAATTTTCAAGAATTTTGGTTTGTATTCTATTTTGGTGCATATTACTGAACCAGAAACTACATAAATATTATACACTCATGTGTAACCTAGGGCTGAATCTGAGAAAAATTTCAAAATATTTTCTATTTTAAGAGATAATAGACCCGAAAGAATTTGGCGCTTACTACATTTTTAATCCGCGAAATGCGCCGTCTTCCGTCTCGCGGGACGCGAGCTTGAGACATCAGTTTGTTTAACCGATCAGTAGCCCTCGCTCTGTTGAGACGGGCAGTCTATGTCACTTTGCTCCGCGCCCAGCCGCCCTTATTATTTTCATAATATTACTAATATTTTGTTGAGTAACATGGCTAACAAGAAAAATACAGTAACAAAACGGAAGAAGCGAGAAGTAAAGCAGTTGAACACTCAATTTATGGCTGATTGCCGTAGTCGAAAGTACTTAGTGTATTTTTTATGTGCCTAAGCGCATAGTATACTCAAAATAAACGGATGATTGATTTGATCGTGCATTATTTTTGTGTGAAATTATGATAATTACATACAACGTTGGATGCGACTCGCCGTTGACCGGTCAATGTGACGACACTTGGGGGAGGCCTATGTCCAGCAGTGGACGTCTTTCGGCTGATACAACCCGTACGAATTAACCGTTATGTAGGTATATTATTTATTATAAATTAATAAAATATGGTAGTTATTATTTAAAGGGATTTTTGATGGTGAAAATGGACCTGAGATCCAGAGCAGACTGGAGAGATGGCAACAGAAACTGGAGAATGTTGGCTTGAAAATCAGCAGAAGCAAAACTGAGTACATGTTCTGCGATTTTGGCGGTCTCTCCAGCTCTGGAGCCATAGCGCTAGATGGCGCGTCTCTTCCTGTCTGCTCCGACTTTCGGTATCTTGGTTCACTCATGCAAAGCGATGGCGAAATAGATCGTAGTGTAAAGCACAGAATTAACACGGGATGGATGAAATGGCGGCAGGTCACGGGAACGATCTGCGACTCCCGCATTCCCCTAAAACTTAAGGGGAAGATTTATAAAACAATGATTAGACCTGCTGTGTTGTATGGATCAGAATGTTGGGCCACAAAAGGGATGAATGAAAGGCATCTGCATGTCGCGGAGATGAGAATGCTAAGGGGGATGTGTGGTGTTACGCGAATGGATAAAGTAAGGAATGAGTATATTAGAGGAAGTCTGAAAGTGGCGCCGGTGACTGAAAAGTTGTGTAGTAATCGGTTGTCGTGGTATGGACATGTGATGCGGAGGAATGAGGAAAATGTCGTGAAAAAAGTTTTGAGTATGAATGTGGATGGGTATTTGAGTAGAGGAAGACCAAAGAAACGATGGATGGACTGTGTTAAGAAGGATATGGTAAGAAAAGAAGTGTCTGATGAGATGACGAAAAATAGAGGAGTATGGAAGAAGAAGACATGCTGCGCCGACCCCAAATAAATTGGGATAAGGGCAAGAGAATGATGATTATTTAAAGGGATTTGTTTTATTACTTGTAGATACGTTACGCACGCGGTACGTTATGTGTTATTATTACGTGAAAGTAGTGGGTGGGAGTAGGTAGTAGGTAGGTAGAAGGTAGATAGTAGATAGGTAGAAGGTAGGTAGTAGATAGGTAGTAGGTAGGTCGGGTCGACTAGTAAAGATTTAAAATAGACTAGCGCCCTAAAATGGCCGCTTTAGCAGAATCATAATATGAATCACGTAAAAAAAAAATAAAAAGTAATGTGATTCCGAACACTCGCTTGTTTCAGGTATTAGTTCCCAGAAAATAATGCAAATCGAGTGATCGAGTTTGTTGATGGGTCTGTCGGGAGTACCATCGAGGTCGAAAAGAATTTGAATAATGACCAAAATGTTTCACTGGAGAAGTACGTTTATCTTTTCCTACTACCGAAATCTCACATACCTTATGTGTGCACCTAGGATTTCATAAAGAATTATGAATATCTATTTACAACTAGCTGACCCACGCAACTTCGTCTGCGTCACATAAGAGGGAAAAAGCTACCTACTACTCCCTACCTACTACTACCTACCTACTACTACCTACCTACTACTACCTACCTACTACTAACTACTACTACCTACTACTACCTACTACTACCTACCTACTACTACCTACCTACCTACTACTACCTACCTACTTACCTACTACTACCTACCTACCTACTACTACCTACTACTACATTTTTTTTTCATAAGAACCTTCTCCTGACAATAACAAACACAACAAAAAAGAGAATCAGCCAAATCGGTCAAGCCGTTTTCATGCTATGCCGTGACAACGGAAAACGGGTTTCATTTTTATATATATAGATACTCTGGCCACATTCCGGCTAAGTATTTTTTAACATTTCCAGTATAACGTGGCCTCACCATGTATATACTTTATGTACAATGAGAGATCTGCATAAACTGGTTTTGTATAGCTTGACCACCTGTCGTGCTTACCAAAGTCATAGTATAAACAGGAGCAGTAGTGCATCTAAAGCTCAATCCGCGTTATAATTACCTACCGTACTTACCTGTCTCAGGGTTGTCACTTTTAGCTATATTTAAATTCAGTGCCTATAAATGTGTTGTCTGGTTTCATTGAAATCTACAGCATATTCTTTTTACTCTCTTATTTAAAAATTTAGAGGGGCGGGGGGGACATTTTGGATGGGTCTATCTTTCAAACGATTGTAACGCATTCAAAGCATTGTTCTAATGAACTATGTCTCCTAAACTACATATTATCAAAAAAATATTATACAACAAAGACTGTGAAATTTACGATGAACACAGTGTTTACTATTTGTTTTATCTTATATTTCCTAAACTACTGGACCGATTTACATGATTTATGCATGGATATCGGTTTTAAGCCAAGTCCAACGTTTTTACACAAATTTCAACGTCATATCTTAATTAACAAAAACTCACCTTTTCAAATTACGTAAATATGTGACATAACACTCTAAATTACATTTTTCTTGGTCTTATTGGACTTTAAAATTGTGATGGTGCTAATTCATCATAATACTATATGAAGATTCCAATAAGATACCATAAAAGAAATACTTATTTACGACATACAATTATTATCACAAGTTTTCAAAACACAAAATTTTGATTCAAAACTAAAACGACTCACGATGCCTTTTACGTATGGCCATTACTTGCACCATTGCTTGCACCCTGGTGTGGAGAAAGAGTCTCGTCGCCGACACCGTCAGTAAGTATTGGAAAATAATGGACACATACATTTTTGGTTTTGTAAATCAATGGTCAATACCTACTAAGAGTTAAAAGCAGCAAAACTCGGGAGTGGGGGCTCGTGACGTCAGAACTCATTCAAAATTATACTAAGGCGTCACATTCGTAAATTTTGGTTTGTGTAACAAAAGAAAAAATACGGGTTAAATATTTGTTAGTAATCTAACTGACGGACTACCTAATTAGATGTCTTTTGTCGTCTACCCTATTCGTCAATCATTTTAAATCACGTATTTTTTAACTTTAAGTAGGGATTGAGTTACTATACCTACCTAAAATACTGAGAAATCGGCATAACTCAACGTAAACAAAATCAAAGAATCTATTGTCAGATCAAGCACCTAACATTCTAGTGGGAAAGTAGACCTGCCTACTTCGTCTGTCTAATAGAAGACTTATACAACATAAAAATAACTAGGTATCTCAGCATCAATAATAAATTATATGCTAGAATAAGCGACTTGCTAACCTTTCCTGTTATTTTTAGACACCCATACACACAGCAATAGGTTCTCCTGCGATAATCACCCATTTTTAATTTATTTAAGCCGGCCGGCCTTTAAGCCGTGACGCGCAAACTTTGTGCGGTGTGCAAGCCTCGACTGTCGGCAGTAAGACACGGGTCGAGATTTTGTTAGAGTGTGCGTGCGGCGATGTAAAGATAGTATGACGCACACATACCAACCAATTTAGGGTTCTGATTATAGAATCGAATGTATAGGTACCTGCAACGTTTGTTTTTATTCCTTATTCCGGAATTGATCATTTTTTTAACTTTCTGACTACAGAATCAAATGCTAACTAATGTCGAAGAGTAGATTACCAAAATGGCGTAACAAACGTCAACGTTTGCCGAAAAAAAAATTACCACCTATTTAAGAAGTCGCTTCCAACCATTGTATCCTATTAATCATGCATTCCGATGTCTACAATTCCGATATCTTATATTAATAAAACTAAGACGAAATAGAATACTTACCTACTCAAAACTTTTATTTCACGACATACAAACAATATGGGTATGCATTGAAGGTGTTAAATTTACTAAAAAAAAAATAAGAATAGAAAGTGTTTTCATCTATCTATGTTGCATATACTCAGCACAATGACTTCAAGTACGCGAGTTCGGTCCCGCGTGTCGCGCATCGTGGTGCCGCGCCGCCCGTGTTTGATAAACGCACTAATGCGGGTGTGGCGAGACGCGCGGGGGAAATCAGAATTTTTCCTGGCGTTAGGCCCGCTCTTAAGTATAAATCCTAAGAATTTGCAAGTTCTGCGTGGGGTTAATACACTCTTTTCGAAATTAACTACAAATCCCAGACGCTGCAACAGCTCTAAGGTATTAGTTACATTTGAATGACATTCGCTGAAGGTATCACCTATGCATAATATGTCATCGAGATATACAACTGATCTATAACCTCTCTGCCTTAGGTAACTAATGACTTCCTTCATGATTTTTGTAAAAATTCTTGGGGCGACACGTAAACCGTAGGGAACGGCATTAAATTCGTAGACCGTGCTATTGAACACAAATCTTAAGTACTTTCTATGTGCCTTGCAAATGGGTACCGAAAAATATGCCTCTTTAAGGTCTATAGTGGCTTGTTGTCGCAACCCTATGATCCTCCATTTTGAAGTGGGACTTTTGAACAAATTTGTTAAGTGGTTTTAAATTCAAGATAAAACGCTTGCCACCGTTAGGTTTAGAGGTGAGAAATATGCTAGATATAAAGTCTCCTTCAGAGCGTTCGCAAACCGATACTGCTGCCAAATTAATAAGCTTTGATATTGCTACTGTCATATCAGTTTCTTCTTGATACGTCAAAGTATTAGAAGGAATAAATTTTTGTACAACCTTATTACAAAATGGGATGGAGTATCCTTCTAGAATCCAGTTAAGAACTACCGTATTATCTGTTATTTTAAGCCAACGGTTGTAATATAACTGAATTCGACCAGCATGTACCTCTAACGCTGCTGAGGCGGAGCACGGGATTTGGTCTGGTTCTGCTGAGGCTGCGAGGATTGCTTCATCGCGGACGCTTGAAAGCCTTTGCGAACCACTTGTCCGGTCTTCTTGTATCCGCCCCGCCCCCCCCTGTTCGACGCATAGCGGGAGGGGCCCGACCAGTTTACCTGGGAGCGAGGTCGGCTTGATGTCGGTTGGGCAGAAGATGTTGTTGTCTTCACTGGAGCAGGTTTCTTTATTTGCAAACCCTGCTTTTCTATAGCTTTGGATGCTTTAATCTTGTCAGAAAGAGTTTGGCCGAATAGGGTTTCGTCCCTGTCTACGTCTTGGATCAAGTTTAAAAACGCCTTGTCCAGACCTGGTGTCATGAACTTTTTGCGAACATCGGTCTCAACATGGTGAAGATCGCATAGGAGCCGGCTACTGTCGCTCAAAAACTTAATCGCCTTAACCCTCTCTGCCCCATTTTCGAGGAGCAACGACAGCCCTTTATTAAGGGCAGTAATGCCTAGGCCTAGCTGCTGTTGAGCGCTTTCGACACGTTTATCTTTGGTTCTGGTGGTGTCGGAAATCGTGGCGGCTATTTCGGGGTTAAGTTTGGGGGCTTGCAAAAGGGTGCAGTTTTCTGGAATCTGATACTGCTTCATCAGTTTCTCTTTAGCCTCTTTTTCGATCCCCTTACGAAGTATGGGGAGCCAAAGCCGAGCTAAGTTGTCGTGAATTTTTTCACCGAACTTAGGTACATCCTCGGAAACTTCTCCAAGAGCTGACAATATATCTGGGTCCAGATCAGGAAGCGGTGTTGCTTCTTTGTCTTCTGAAGGCTTTTCTGGTATTGTTCCATCATGGATATTTTCTTGGGAACATTCCATGGGCGTTATTTCCTCAAAAACCGCTAGCGACTCGTTTTCTATAACAGAAAGAGAACGCTTTTCTTACTAACCAATTAAATACAAAACGATCATTTAATAAATTCGAAAAAATTATATTGAGGGTAGTTGTAAAAATTGTAAAATATCGCCTTGAAAAATATCGCGGACTACATAGGTATGGACAGGATTGTTTGCATACGATATCACCAAAGTTAGGTATTTTACTTGATACTGCTTTAGAATAACCCTCGGTTATTCTTTAAGCGTAGGCATAGTTCAGTATGTAAGTACCATCGTGTTAATCCGTGATCAACCTCCAGGTTATTTTAATGAATTTTTTCATTAGGTAGTTTCTTTTTGTAATAACCCACGGTTTTTATCCAAGCATAAATTTAACTTGTGTTGATCCACGATCAACCACTAGTTAATAATGATCTTCGTAGTTATTTTAGTTTCTACGTTTGCTTTGCGATAACCCACGGCCACCGTCTAAGCGTAGAATAATCGGATACCATCGTGTTGACCCACGGTCAACCTCCAGGTTAATATGAACTACTTTCAAGGCATTATAATTTTTCACAACACATGACACTTATGAAAATAAACACTTTACTAACCTGAATTTTCTTCCAGTGAATCAGACGATTCGATGATTCGTTGGCGACGTTTATTTTCTTTGTCTTCCAGTCTTCTTATTTTACAATAATATCGGTCCATTTTTTCCGTATAACTTCTTTTGGGCATAATTAATATCTTATAACTTTGATTAAAGTCTGAGAAATAAAGTAGATATTTCTATGGAGCGAGCGATAGACGACCGCGCGCTGCCTCGCACGACAAAAGAATGAAGCGAAGCGCTCAGTCAGGCAACAAGAAACAGAGCTACCGACAAAAAAAAAAAAAAAAAGGAGGTAATCGATGGATAAATCGATTGCCTACCCTTTAAAACGTGCGACTGCCTTGTAGGTTCAAAAGACTACTACCTGTTAATTAAACTATATCTGAAGAATGAAGTGACGTAATATTAATTGGTCATGGTGCTGTATCATTTAAAAAATTCTGATACGGCCCTATGTATTCCTATCCCGTCATAAAGGGATTCCCAGCCTCTCAATAGGAGCACGAAGTTCGAGTGTGTCCAGCTGAATGGCTGATGACAATGAACTTAGCTCCTTATACATATAAAGGGAGCGGCGTTTCTTTGTAGTACAAGAAGAACTAAATTGCAAATGCATCAAACAATATTATTACTTAGAAGTTTTCCGTCCGTTCCATTCCATCTAGTTACATTGTAGTTACATCGATGTAACTAACTGGACATTTTTATTCCAAGTAGTTACATTATTTAAAAATTTAACTTTAACGTAACTAATGAGACTGTGTCTTGGTATTTGTGTAATCGGCCTTTTTAGATTTCTTGTCGCAAGCGCTGTTGAGCATGAGTTCCTGGGTTGGAACCACGGAAAACGACACCAAAAACCACGGAAAACGACACCAAAAATTTGAAGTAAATCCATGCCGTACTTTTTTGAGTTTAGCCCGGACATACATACAGACAAACAGACATACAGACATACAGACAAACAGACATACAGTTATACAGACATACAGACAAACAGACAAAGTACCAAATACGATATCGACAATTACTTATTCTAGCTCGTTCTACGAGTACTATACGTACTTTCTATTTCTGCCGTAACTCCCTGCTTACCTAGGTCCATACAAAACGGTCCTGCCAGCCGCGTAGTCACTTGTGCGCGTCCATACGATTTTAGTTCTGAATTCTGACATCCGTGCACCGGCTTAATTATTTGACGCTATCTGTTGCTTTCATTGTTGACATGCTTTTGTTTTGAAGAAGACCGGGAAGACCTGGAAGAAGACCGGGAAGACCTGGAAGAAGCCCGGGAAGACCTGGAAGAAGACCGGGAAGACCAGGAAGAAGACCGGGAAGACCGGGAAGAAGACCTGGAAGAAGACCGGAAAGACCGGGAAGCAGACCGGGAAGACCGGGAAGATGACCTGGAAGAAGACCGGGAAGATCTGGAAGAACGGGAAGAAGACCTGGAAGAAGACCGGGAAGATCTGGAAGAACGGGAAGAAGACCTGGAAGACAACCGAGAAGACCGGGAAGAAGACCGGGAAGAAGACCTGGAAGAAGACCGGGAATACCGGGAAGCAGACCGGGAAGACCTGGAAGGAGACCGGGAAGACCAGGGAGCAGACCGGGAAGACAGGGAAGCAGACCGGGAAGACCGGGAAGCAGACCGGGAATACCGGGAATCAGACCGGGAACCGGGAAGCAGACCGGGAAGACCTGGAAGAAGACTGGGAAGACCGGGAAGCAGACCTGGAAGGCCGGGAAGAAGACCGGGACGACCTGGACGAAGACCGGGAAGACCGGGAAGACCGGGAATCAGACCGGGAAGACCGGGAAGCAGACCGGGAAGACCTGGAAGAACGGAACTAAACGATACCTCTTTTTTTATGAATAAAATGCACATTACCATCTAAAGTCACCGTGAAATTGTCAAATACGTTCGATTGTAATGTCTCACTATCATTCATTAAAGTTAAACTATGTTTCTCTGCCCAAGTTACTTTAATGGCATAGTTTTTATTGTGTAACGCTAGATAATAGCATGGCTTACTCAAAGACAACATTTAAATATGCGTCGTTAGATTACACGCTGTCACAGAATGCGTGAGAAAAATAAAGATTCACAGCTCCTCCCCCGTAGGTGAAAAGTTTTTTCTAAGTGTTGATCAAACCGTAACGCTTTTTGGTCATTATATATGGCCCATTTTCCGTCGTTAGTTCTGATGGGCGGTATTTGTGTAATCGGCCTTTTTAGATTTCTTGTCGCAAGCGCTATTGAGCATGAGTTCCTGGGTTGGAACCACGGAAAACGACACCAAAAACCACGGAAAACGACACCAAAAATTTGAAGTAAATCCATGCCGTACTTTTTGAGTTTAGCCCGGACATACATACAGACAAACAGACATACAGACAAACAGACATACAGACATACGGTTATACAGACATACAGTTATACAGACATACAGACAAACAGACAAAGTACCAAATACGATATCGACAATTACTTATTCTAGCTCGTTCTACGAGTACTATACGTACTTTCTATTTCTGCCGTAACTCCCTGCTTACCTAGGTCCATACAAAACGGTCCTGCCAGCCGCGTAGTCACTTGTGCGCGTCCATACGATTTTAGTTCTGAATTCTGACATCCGTGCACCGGCTTAATTATTTGACGCTATCTGTTGCTTTCTTTGTTGACATGCTTTTGTTTTGAAGAAGACCGGGAAGACCTGGAAGAAGACCGGGAAGACCTGGAAGAAGCCCGGGAAGACCTGGAAGAAGACCGGGAAGACCAGGAAGAAGACCGGGAAGACCGGGAAGAAGACCTGGAAGAAGACCGGAAAGACCGGGAAGCAGACCGGGAAGACCGGGAAGATGACCTGGAAGAAGACCGGGAAGATCTGGAAGAACGGGAAGAAGACCTGGAAGAAGACCGGGAAGATCTGGAAGAACGGGAAGAAGACCTGGAAGAAGACCGAGAAGACCGGGAAGCAGACCGGGAAGACCGGGAAGAAGACCGGGAAGCAGACCGGGAAGACCGGGAAGCAGACCGGGAAGACCTGGAAGAAGAACGGGAAGAAGACCTGGAAGAAGACCTAGAAGAAGACCTGGAAGAAGACCTAGAAGAAGACCGGGAAGACCGGGAAGAAGACCTGGAAGAAGACCGGGAAGACCTGGAAGAAGAACGGGAAGAAGACCTGGAAGAAGACCGAGAAGACTGGGAAGACCGGGAAGCAGACCGGAAAGACCGGGAAGTAGACCTGGAAGAAGACCGGGAAGAAGACCTGGAAGAAGACCGGGAAGACCGGGAAGCAGACCAGGAAGACCGGGAATCAGACCGGGAACCGGGAAGCAGAACGGGAATACCTGGAAGAAGACCGGGTAGACTTGGAAGAACGGAACTAACCTCCCTCCTCCTACCTCTTTTTTATGAATAAAATGCACATTACCATCTAATGTCACCGTGAAATTGTCAAATACGTTCGATTGTAATGTCTCACTAACATTCATTAAAGTTTGAACTATGTTTCTCTGCCCAAGTTACTTTAATGGCATAGTTTTTATTGTGTAACGCTAGATAATAGCATGGCTTACTCAAAGACAACATTTAAATATGCGTCGTTAGATTACACGCTGTCACAGAATGCGTGAGAAAAATAAAGATTCACAGCTCCTCCCCCGTAGGTGAAAAGTTTTTTCTAAGTGTTGATCAAACCGTAACGCTTTTTGGTCATTATATATGGCCCATTTCCGTTTTCCCGATTCCGTCGCTAGTTCTGATGGGCGGTATTTGTGTAATCGGCCTTTTTAGATTTCTTGTCGCAACCGCTATTGAGCATGAGGTCAGGACCTCATGCTCAATGTTTGGAACCACGGAAAACGACACCAAAAATTTTAAGTAAATCCATGCCGTACTTTTCGAGTTTAGCCCGGACATACATACAGACAAACAGACATACAGACATACAGACAAACAGACAAAGTACCAAATACGATATCGACAATTACTCATTCTATCTCGTTCTACTAGACGTTCTTTCTATTTCTGCCGTAACTCCCTGCTTACCTAGGTTTTTACAAAACGGTATTGCCAGCCGCGTAGTCACTTGTCCATACGATTTTAGTTCTGAATTCTGACACCCGTGCACCGGCTTATTTGGCGCTATCTGTTAAAGCGCTAGCGTTGTTGGCGCTAGCTGTAAAAGAAAATCACGAAACCGTTAGTGTGTGTCAAATTAGGCTTGCAAGATTTGCACATACTTAAACAAACATGTGAAGTTTAATAAAAGATTTTAAAAATAGCTGGTATATCGCTTTTTGACAAATAAGAGCGAGGCCAGACGATGCGTTGGCGGTGCGGTGCGACGACGGAGCGTCGCAAACGTCATCCTACATACAAATCACTACCCCACTAGTGCGTTGCGCCATACAATCACTGTTGTGCATTGCCATTTTGACAGTGATTGTACGACGCTGCGACGACGCAACGCAGCGCAACGCTTCGTGTGGCCTCGCTCTTTTCGATAGCTATATGACTGCGTTGCGTTCGAATGAAATCGTCATAAGATGTAACTTAGACATAAATTCCAAACTCGATAGTCATATTTTATCGGAAAAAATCGATTAGGTGTGTAGGACAAATATTACTTTCAGTAGACAATGTAATTCAGCCAACACACTTTTCATTGACGTCGATGACTTCGTTATTATTTATAAGTGGCAACACAGTACAGTGCAGTGCTTTTCCTCACCAAAGAGGTTTCATTAAGTAAGTTCATTAAGACGTTGGGTGCCATGAGCATGAAAGTACTAGGAGTACATGACTCACGAGAGCTAACTAATATATCTTTTGAACCGACGATGGTACCTATCTACGATGTAACTAGGTGGAACAAAAGTCTCATTAGTTACGTTAAAGTTAAATTTTTAAATAACGTAACTACTTGGAATAAAAATGTCCAGCTAGTTAGATCAATGTAACTACAATGTAACTAGGTGGAACGGACGAAGTTTTCGGGTCACGTTATTAAGACGCTTATACGAGCTAAATTAGCAACTCTATTTGTGGTGGTTCAAACTTCGTTTGAAATGCTGTTATAATAAAGTTCTAATCAGCTTGCACTACAAAGTGGTTGTTACGTCAGCCACTGCGGGCCAAATAGCGCGAAATGAGTGGTTTCGATTGATTTACAAAAAAACTATTGATTGGATTAAAAATCTAAAACACTATCATGCTAATATATTGCTTGTAGAATTATTTGCCAAAAAATCAGAATGATCGCATGCATATTAGTATGTTTTTTATTGTTTGAAAGATATTTTTAGAGATGAAGTTCGTGATTTCTTTTTATCGAGCCAAATTAATTGTATTAAGTTTTCAAAACAGTATCATGCTAGCATATATCCTGAAGAATATCATATATTTTTCTGGTCTTGTTTATAGCAGTGAATCATATACTTTTAGTAATTATAAATCTCGCGTTTAGCTCATGTAATCGCCTTAAGAGTAAAAGCGACCTGCGGGTGGCCTTCTCCATACAAACGCTCTCGCCTGTTTTCTTTCTGGTATACGACTTCAACAGGTTTTGGAAGGCAAAACCGCCAGTTGATGGGCGAGTGAGCGAGTTGTGTCCTGCGGTTAAAAGGCGGGATAAATTACTAAGGATAAAAAAAATACAAATTGTTATCATCCATTTATTTTTCAACAATAAAACACAGTTAATATAAAGGCACATCGTAGTTTTTATTTTTAAATCACTCTTCAAAAGGTTTGGCTGGCAGCAATTTCCCTTCGCACTTTCCGAAGCCGATTCTAGTGCCGTTATCATCGACACAGAACCCGCGCAGTGTGATTGTGTCGCCATCTTGGATGAACTTCCTTTCTTCGCCTGATAATAGACGGAGCGGCTTGGTTCCCTTCCAAGACAGCTCTAGCATGCTTCCGAAGGAGTCTGCTACCTGTAGGGTGGAAAATGACATAGGTGTTTATTTATGGAGTTAAATATAATGACTAACAAATAATACTTCGAGATCCTAAGCTACCTTTACAAAAAAAAAAAAAACGACACATGTCGCAAAAATGAAAGTCTAAAATTACAGTGGTTGTAGCTACCCAAATTGTAGCGAGCAAATACAACAGACCGATGGGGTGAATTCAGTATTTCATACTAAGATGACCAGGGGTCTAAAATGGCCGCTTTAGCAGAATCATAAAATTCTTAAAATGGTCTTTATATTCGTAACCATAGTCTATTTTAAGAATTTTACATTTTTAACGTTAATCATAATTAGAATTTAATAAAGCGGCCATTTTAGGCCTGCAGTACAAGAAATTATTTCTTGTACTGGTATTTCTCTATGGGAATCAAATATTGATTCGTTTTATTTCCTTATATGCAATGTTCACACATATGTTTAATGCATGTTTTACATTTCGTCTCATTCAGTTCAAGAATACTTTGTGGAATTTTATTATAGCATCTCAAACAGTACCCCATGAAAGATGAGTCTACTTTAGCGAGTCTAAAGCCTGGCTGAACTAATTGGTCCCTATTTCTAGTACTGTAGTTATGTCTGTCACCTCTTTTACCAAAAAGATGCAATTTTTTTCTGACGTACATTATGTTTTCGTAGATGTAGGTATTGACAATGTACCGTCATAATACCAATATCCTTAAACAGCTCTCTTAGAGAATCGCACCTACGAAGATTATAAATGGCTCTAATGGCTCTTTTCTGCAGAATAAATATAGAATCAATATCTGCAGCTCGTCCCCATAGCAAAATACCGTAAGACATTATACTATGGAAGTAACTAAAATAGACCAGTCTAGCGGTATCTACATCAGTAAATTGACGGATTTTTCTAATGGCATATGCTGCTGAACTTAAGCGCCCCGCAAGAGATGTTAAATGAGAACCCCATTGTAGCCTTGAATCAAGCGTCATGTAAAATACCGTTATTCAGCTGCATCCGTTTAGACTGGAAGCTTGGAAGGTGTGCAACTGTGAATATTGTCATGTTGTATTAATTTCGGTGTTTTTATTTTTACTGGGTAATTTTACTTATTTCATATTGTGTTTTTCTATTAGATGTGTTCAAAAATGTATGTCTTATAGCATCGTATTGCAATAGTCTGTAAGGATGTTATAATTGGTGATAAATAAATAATAATAATATTGGAGATAAGGCAGGCAGTAGATGAGATAAGACAGACCTCTCCACTAATAGTGCCGGAGCCCAGCAGGTCGCCAGGTCGCAGGTTGCAGCCGGTCACGGTCTGCTGCGCCAGCTGTTGCTTCACCGTCCAGTACAGGAACCGGTAGTTCGAGCGACAGATCGTTGTCCATACTGGAGACTTCTCCGCTGACAAAATAAAACAATGCAACGTTGCTCACACAAGATTGGTACCGTGATATAGCTCTATGGGCCCGCGGAGGAGATGGCGGGACCACCTGAATGACTTCGTTGAAAATTGAGATGTAACGCGAAATCATTACGCAAAATACGGGCGTTAAAATCACTTATTCGAATTGAAGTATCACATTCTATAAATAAATGATCTGACAGGTCATGACTGGATTCCCAGAACCGATATAATTGTTGTAATAATATCCGATATTAAAGTCGGTCGATATTGTTGTTCATCATTCATCAACATTTAAGCCGAAAGACGTCCACAGCTGGACATAGGCCTCCCCCAAGTGTCGACACATTGACCGGTCCCGTGCGACTCGCATCCACCGGATTCCCGCAACCTTCAACAGGTCATCGGTCCACCTAGTGGAAGGGCTTCCAACGCAATGACTTTGGTTCGCAGTCGCCACTCCAACACTTTTCAGAGCGAGCAATGTGCCCTGCCCACTGCCACTTAAGTTTGGCAATATTGTTGTTCTTTGGTGATAAAACCATTTGCAGATAGACCAAATAGCAAAACAAATACACGTACATTTCAAATCCACTTCCAACTTAATATCAAAGTTGAATTTATCATCATGTCTCAGGTACGCGAAGGGCGTGGGGTCTTGAGGAAAGTTGTCTATCAGGTAGGGTCTGAGTGCTTCGATGGTGACGATCCAGGGCGATATGCTGGTACCCAGGTTCTTGGCTGTGAAGGGGCCCAAGGGTATGTACTCCCATTTCTGGATGTCGCGAGCTGTAAACGGGTAAAAATAGTTTTTGTTTAGAAGAGTGTCTGAAGTGTATTTTTTATAATAGACATGACGACAATAATAAAAGATTACAAATCTATTTAGTCAGTCAGTTTATTGAAAAATAATGGACACGGATTTTTTGTTTTTGTAAATCAATGAATATTCTCGTGGCTCGTGACGTCAGAACGCACTAAAAATTATACCAAAGCGTGACGTATTGAGAATTTTTAAAGCGTCGTATCTTCGTCAATTTAGTTTACGTAACAAAAGAAAAACATACGGGTCAAATATTTTTTGCTAATCTTACTGACGGACTAATTCGGTTTATTTGTCGTCTGCCTTATTATTAAATATCGCTGGACATTAACACAGCGCCACCTAGTGCCACACTAAGCAAAGCTTGTGTCATGGACACTAGATAGTTGATATACTACATTTATACTTTTTTGTTTGTAAATACATACTTATTATGCATATAAACATCCATGACTCGGAAACAAATGTCCGTGCTCATCACACAAACATTTGCTCCTACCGGGATTCGAACCCAGGACCCTAAGAACGTAAGGCAGCGTCACTACCACTACGCCAACAAACTAACAACTAACTAATAATAATAATAATAATAATAATAAAAGCCTTTATTCACTGACCAAAATACAGTACATATTAAGCTAATGTAAATGTAACATCTATCTAATAAAAAATAAAAAATAATAAAAACCTCAAGTTGATAAAGAAGTAAAATAATAAAAGAAATGACTTAATTCTATTAACTTAGTTCTACGCTAATCTTCAGCAACCAGTTTGTTGGTCAGGTTGTCCTTCGACATAGGCCTCCCCTAGTTTTTTCCACTCATCTCTGTCACGAGCCAATCTTCTCCATCCTGTTGGTAAGTCGTCTTCCCATCTCTTAATTTGGCGTCCTTTTCGTCTCTTTCCATCTCTAGGATACCATTCCATTACGTCTCTCGTCCATTTATCTCTGTCCGTTCTCATGATGTGACCTGTCCAGCTCCATTTGAGTTTTTTTACTTTTAGTAGGACATCGCTTACTTTTGTTCTTTTTCTGATCTTTGACGTCGTCCACCTATCACGTTGCCTTATATTTAGCATGCTTCGCTCCATATTGCGTTGGCAAACTATAAGTTTTTGGCTGGTTTTGCTCGTAGCTGGCCACGTTTGACACCCATACGTGAGGCATGGGAGGATGCACGTGTTATAAAGTTTGCTTTTCACTGACATTGGTATTGTTTCGTTTTTAACAATTTCTTTTAGCGACCAGTACCGTTTCCACGTGTTGCTTATTCTTCTATCGATTTCTTTAGAATGCTGATCTTTGATTGATATTACCTGTCCCAAATATATGTACTCATCTACATATTCGATAGCCTCCTGCCCTGCACCTATCTCTATTTTTTCCTTAATTGAATTCGTCATCAATTTAGTCTTCGCTGGATTCATAGATAAACCTGCTTTCTTGCTTTCTTGGTCTAATTGCTGCAACATGATCTGTAGTATGTCCGGTCAACAACTAACTACTTTATTATTAACTTAGGCGAGTAGTGAAACGATACATACCGCTCCAATCATTCATGAGCACAAGACCAAAGATGCGCTCCTCAGCCTCCTTAGCCGTGATTCTCTGTCCGAGGGCAGTCGGAGGTCCACCGACGAAGGCTGCCATTTCTAATTCGAAGTCCATCAGGCGGGAGGGACCGAAGTGAGGGGCAGCTCCTGTCAACACATAAGATAGTTCGGTCAGATCATGCTCCGTATTCACAACGCTTCGATTCGGGAAGTCGTATGTCTATCTCGCTCGTTTTCGTTAAGACAAAAAAGGATAGACATACGACTTGTCGAATCGAAATTTATTCGAAGCTTTGTGAATTCAGGGGCTCGATCAAGAAAAAAAAAAAGAAGATTTTTTTCTGGGTTCGTCCGGGATATGCGGTGAATTCAATGAAGTTAATATTTTACCTTATATTCAGTTTTTAGCGTTACCATTGGTGGGACACAGGCGGTGAGTTGGTAACTAGGTAATGTCATGGGATATTTGGTTTTAGGACGTGATATTCTACTAACCTTTACTTAGGTAAATGGTTTTTATTCTATGAGTGTCATCCTCGACTTCGACTGTTAATTATTTTGACACGGTCTCAATCTATCTATATAAATAAAAATGAATTGTTGTTCGTTAGTCTGATTAAAACTCGAGAACGGCTGGGCCGATAGAGCTGATTTTGGTTTTAAAATGTTTGTCGTAGTCTAGGGAAGGTTTAATCGGTGAGAAGTAGACAGGTAGGTAGGTAGGTAGTAGGTAGGTAGGAAAAAATGCATTGCAACGCATGCCGGGTACAGCTAGTGTCGAATAAAAATAGTTCGACTACTCATTGCTGCGAAAGAATGCATACTTCGACAACACACACCTTCGAAAACCACTACTTCGACAGATTCCTTCTCCGCTATGCGCTTGTTCGCGGATTGCTATATCGACAGAACATACCTTCGACATAAGAGTATTGAATTCTTTTACCTTCTACGGGTAAAGTCTGTCCATAAGGTCTTGTGATTGGTGTTCCGGATATCACGACAGAGCTGCTGCGACCGTGGTAACCTACTGGAAGCTGCTTCCTGTAGACATAATAGCAGAAGAACGTAATTAAAATGTAGACCGATTAGATCTTTAAAAAAAAATGCGGGGCAATCTTTGGGGACTGGCCGATAGAAGTGAAAATTCGTAGCGATCCGCTACGGCTACAGCACGCGTTAATAAAATACGTCGGCTACGTCGTAGCGGTTGGCTACGAGTGCTACAAAAAGCGTAAAGTGAGTAGTGAGTCACGCGAGTAGTTCCATGATTTTTGTTCACTCAAAAGTGCTCAACGCACCTAAAGAAGTGTTCTCTTCTAAAAATCTTCAAGAAAACATTGTGTAGCGGTGCAGTGTCTCTTGCAATCAGTTAATAGCAACCAAGAATTTAGAAGCATTATACTGAGTGAAAAGTTAAATTAAATGTTTTTCTAAACCGATTTTGTAAATGCAACCTCTGATATAGGTCAAAATCCTACGGCAAGCGGCAGGGTTTTTATTAAATACTACATTTTGTTATCTATACTAATATTATAAAGCAGAAGAGTTTGTTTGTTTGGTTGAACGCGCTAATCTCAGGAACTACCTGCTCGAATTGAAAAAATATTTTTGTGTTGGATAGTCCATTTATCGAAGAAGGCTTTAGGCTATATAGCATCACGCTACGATTATTAGGAGCGGAGCAGGAATGAAAAATGTCGCAAAAACTGGGTTTTTTTTCCTTTCGTTTTTCTCTCTTATGTGACCCATACTGAGGCCCGTATTACAGAACATCGCTCAATACTCAAGCGTTGCTTAAAACTAATTTCAACCAATCAAATGGCTTGAATCTAGTTTTAAGTAATGCTTGAGTATTGAGCGATGTTCTGTAATACGGGCCTAAGTGGCGTGGGTCAGCTAGTGTTAAATAAAGTTTTACTAACCAGTTATCAAACAGTGCGTTGTCTTTGCCTCTGAACATGATGCCGACGTTGGTCGCGTGGTGTAGTGACGAGTAGAAGTCTGTGTAGTCGCCAATGTCAGCAGGTACGTGCATTTGTGCATCGCTTTGTTTCACGAAAGCCCTAAAGAAATTAAGGCACCATTATGACTTTGAATGTTGTAAGAGAAATATTAAAGAATCATTCAAGAAAAGCTGAATAAATTGGCTAAATTATGAGCATATCCTATGAAGGGATAACATCGGAAGAAACCTGAATTAGTTGGACTAGGTATAGGCCTCTCCAAAGTGTCACCACAATGATCGGTCCCGTGCGTCTCGCATCGTCATCGATCCACCTAGTGGGAAGCCTTACAACGCAACATCGTCGGGTTCGCGGTCGCCACTCCAGAAATTTTCAGCCCCACAATCCATCCGTTCTGCAAGCAATATGCCCGGCTCTGTCCACTACCAATTAAGTTTATACATTCTTCGGTCTGCAATGGTAACCTTGGTTCGCTTGCGCATGTCTTCATTTCTGATTCGATCACGCAAGGAAACTTCGAGCATAGCTCATTGCTCTTTGGGTGATTTTAAGAAGCCTTAGCGAGAAGACCATTGCTTGATTGTTTATGGCTTCTCTTTAAGCGAAAACGCCTATGCCCTTTCTTAAGGATGGGGAGCGGGAGAGTGTGTCAGACGTTAACTGACTAAAACCCATCCGTGTTCCTTCCTCGCCATTTATGTTACGGGGCCACGGTGTCTCTTTCAAAAAGTCCCGCAGCCCCGGAAAGCTTCAGCCCTTGCTGACCACTTCCTTTCTGCTGACATCTCTTGCTCGGCGCGCGTGGAACACTCTGGCACCGTAGACACGGCCTGTCGTCATAAGACGGACGGACGGCGAGGTAGCCCATTGCTCAACGTCCGTGCCTACGGTGCACGCCAGATGCGTCTCCCGCGGGGGCAGGAAAGACAGGTTAACGCCTTTGCCCTACGGTGGTACAATAAGACAGGAATGAATATGAAAATATCTTCGAAAAAATACTCATTCATCTGCACCTTTGTCTAAGTTCACTGTCATTCTGTAGTGTAGGATTGCCAGCGTCTAGGAGTTTCTGTAGCGTAGCTCTAGCTTCCAACCAATGGGGACGCGTGAGCGCCATGAAGGCGTTGAGTGTTTGTTCCTGAAAAACAAATGTCAGCTTTAGATCCAAAGCTAGATATTTTCAGTTTACGTCAAAAGATGATTTTGTTACCGAAAGAGGTAAAATTTGTTCGTAAGTTTGTATGTAGGGGTTATTAATCTCCGGAACTATTGATTCAATTCTAAAAGTGGGTGCTAGAAGCTACACATTTTAATTATATCATGTATATTAGGCGAGCTATCATAATTTTTACGAACGAAGTCACAGGCGAAGTATTAGTAGATGATATGCCTAGAAAGGTAGTAACTCTGACTATTAAAGTTCTGCGCCGAATGCAAAAAATGTGATAAGAGGAGATAAATGATGGATGACGAACTTCTCTATTCAAATAGAACCGAAATATAAAACATCACGCCTGTTATCTCCAGAAGGTTGCGCAGAGGTGTATCTTAAAGTACTCTCTTTTTTACCAATTATGTTTAAGTGCCATATAATAGGGGGCGCGCCTATTGCAATAATCAGTGTCTGCTACTGACAAATTCTTCTTGGAATACTAATAATGCTTTGCCTGACCTAGTAATCGAACTTGGGATCTCACGCTTAGCAGACGCTCTTAGACCAACGAGGCAGATTGAAATATATTCAAAATCTTTTACTGTCCTTATTAAATAATGAAATGTAAGTTGATGGCTTGAAACACACGTTTAAATAAACCCAGATCCGGCAGCTAACCTAACATTCGAATTCGACATTTTCATTACATAAACAATTGTTTAAGAAATATCACTTAGGTCCATGTTCACCAAGAAGATGACAGTCTGATTATGTATCTAAAACAGCTGTTTAAAACGCTTTTTGTATGGGAACATAATCAGGTTGTTATCTTTTACATCTTTTCGGTGAACATGGACCTTAAGGTCCATGTTCACCGAAAAGATAACAACCTAATCAACTAAAAACAGCTGTCACTGTGACATGTTCCCATACAAAACTGTGTTTTAAAAAAGCTGATTTCAGATAATCAGACCGTCATCTTTTTGGTGAACATGGACCTAAGTACTGCACTTTTTAAATAAATTATTCATCATTATTATTTATAGGCTACTAGCTGACCCGCGCCACTTCGTCTGCGAGTGAGGGTTAGTTTTTTTTAAATAAAAAGTATCCTATGTTATTTCTAATACCTCCAAGAATATGTGTACAAAGTTTCATGATGATCGGTTGAGTAGTTTTCGCGTAAAAGCGTAACAAACAAACTTAAATTCACATTTATAATATTAGTAGGGATAGTAGAAGTTTCAAGTTAGAATAACTTCAAAGCTTTACGATCTTAAGTTTCAAGACAAAAGCTTATAAAGGGTATAAAAATAGACCTGACCCATAACATAGATATAATATTTCTATGGCCCGTTTACTATTAATTTATGCATTAAATAGCACAATATTTTCAGTGTTACATTAGTTTTTGAAAAATCACGTTTACGGTACTCCAAAAAAGTCCCAGAATTTTACGTAAAGTTACTCAGTTTGATGTACAGAATGCTTGGTTGACGGCTTCATGAAGAGTCTAATTACGCCCTAAATAAGACATTATATTATTGCTCATAAGTTGCAAAATATCTTGTAATATCGAACCTGTATAAAAGAAACTAGAATTCTATTTAAATCGTAAACAACTTGACGACGCTGTTTCAATATAATTTATATTCACGTCTCGCGGAAGTTTTTAAACTTGTTTTACGAGTATTGTAATCTATGTAATATTGGAGGTGTGTGTCTGTGATAGAAAATCATAAATAATAATTAAAAAAAAGAAGGAAAATAATAATAAAATTAAAAAAAAAAACGTTCTCGCTGTAAGTATCTTAAAAAACGCAATATCACGACATATTATAAAACAAAAGTCCACCGTTGCGTCTTGTCTGTCTATCTGATCGCGATAAACTCAAAAACTAGTGCACCGATTTTCATGACATTTTCACTAATGGATAGAGTGTTTCTCGAGGAAGTAAGGCTCGTGCGACTTAAACAATTTCTAAGTCGCACGGGCCTATTGTTTAATAAACATAACTGGTGAAATGTGAGTGTACTTTAGGGGTGTAAAAACCTCTTAAGGAAGCCGAAAGGCACTTGTTCTCCCCGTCATTGCGATCATTTTTTTGTTCTACACCATACCTGGGAACCTTCCAGTTACGGAGATATTGGAGTTCAAAATTCAAACTTTTTTTTTTAAATACATGTTTTTTATGTACTTATAAATTTTACGACCCCCATACTATTAAATCCACCCATCAGCAAGTTTGGAGTGCGTAACATTGAATTCTACCACAAAACATGATTTTTCAGACCCAAAAAAACAGTAATTTCTCAGCAATAATTTTTGCGTAAAGTTACTTAATAGTTTGATGTACAGAATGCTTGGTTGACGGCTTCGTGATGAGGTGGTTTGCACCCTGCAGACTATAAGTAAGTAATCTATACTAATATTATAAAGCAGAAGAGTTTGTTTGTTTGTTTGGACGAACGCGCTAATATCAGGAACTACCGGCTCGAATTGAAAAAATATTTTTGCGTTGGATAGTCCATTTATCGAGGAAGGCTATAGGCTATATAACATCACGCTATGACCAATAGGAGCGGATCAGTAATGAAAAATAATGCAAAAAAAACGGGGATTTTTTTTCTTTCGTTTCTCTCTTATGTGACGCAGACGAAGTTGCGTGGGTCAGCTAGTTATCTATGTAGATGAGCCTAACCACTCCTGCATGTTGAGCTTATAACTTGTTTACACTTTATGCAAATGTGATCTATTAATTAAGCTGTGATAACAAATACAACAAAATACAAGTTATTAGAATAACATGGCTTTATTTTATGACAAACAAAATTATTTACTTCTTGTTTTAAGCGAGGTTGGTTAATGCAACAGGTCTGCTTACGCCACTCATAAAAATAATAAGTATGATAATTTAATTCTTATTTCATCATCATAGAAGCCTAGCCTTTTCCCAATTATGTTAGGGTTGGCTTTCAGTCAATTACATGGAGCGACTGCCTATCTGACCTCCACAACCCAGTTAGTGCTGCTTAATACGATACCCTTTGGTAAGACTGGTTGTCAGACTTTTTGGGCAACTGCCTACCTGTAACGACTGTCAAAGATCTACAAATGACAGCCAGGATCAACTACCTAACGCGCATTCCGAGGCATGGAGAAAACTTGGTAAGTAATGGGTGGGCCAGCCATTCACAGACCAACCTAGGCCAGCACGGCTTAACCTAATGATTGACCCGAGCGGCTGTTATTAATTAGCCTGCACAAGCTACTAATAGTATGATAAAGTGATTCTTATTATTTTGTTGTTCTAAAACAACAACACCTGATTCCTGATTATAGGTGCATAACTATAACTTAAGTATGCGTAGTTAACTATTAATAATGTAACATTTTTACTTCTTGTTTACCTTAAAAACATTCTGCTTTGACTTCAGAAGTGGTCCATCAAATAAGTGTGAGATTACGTTCAAATCCAAAATCAGCTCGCCGATTGCCACACCAATGTGTTTCTCGCCCTAAAAACATAATAAATATCATAAAATATGCACAAAACAAACTTAACTCGAGAATAAGATAAAATGTGTCAAGACAAACCTCCCAAACTAAATTGTATGTATGTACATTCTTCAGTTTTTACTATCACGCGTCAGTGCTTCTGAAATTGGTAGTGTTATACCAGTTTGCAATGTCAAAAAGAAGACATTGATTACGGTCAATAATCCGAACGAAATTTGAACATAAATGAACCTTATTCCTTACACAATAAAAACCAATTTGGATTATCCAAACATAGTCAAAGTTATTGCAAAAAAAATCGTATGACAAAGTCGTACTTACATTGTTTGGTGAAGTAAAGACACCATACGGAAGATTTTCGATAGGAAAATCAGAACTGGGAGAATATTCGACGAACGACTTCATTTTGATACGTGTTTGTACGACGAGAGGCGCTCGGAATGTGTGTTCTAGCTGTAGCAAAGTTGTTATGGAAATGTAACCACTAAACCACTGTACTAGCCGGTTTGCTTGCCGGCCGGCGCGCGGCGGGACAGTGGACTGTAGTACCTGTACCAGTATATGTAGTTGTCAAGGTCAAAGATCCTGAGGTCTTCGTAGCGATGAACTGGGGAAAGTATTTAAGTGTTTTTATGTGGAATGGATGGATGAAAATGAAAGGGAAGTATTGAATGGAACTGATATAGGTTATGTAAGTATGTTATCAAATGTAAAACATCTTTGTTTAAGAATGGTGATAAATGATAATAATGTTTATTTTAGGAGTATGAGAGGTGTATCATTAAATTAGGTACCTACTTAAATAAGATATTTGACGAATGTGAACGACTTGAATGTTTTCCTTAAGAATTGGCGCAAGGACTGGGGGAAATAATGGAGGCAAGCCTTTGCCCAGCTGTGGGACTGTACCTACAGGCTGGGTACATCATTAAGAAATTGTCAAAATTATTATAGAAAGCGCAAAACGAAATCTGCTGTAAATATTTAGTCAATGTTATAATAAAGTGCTACCTACTCATTGTAGTTGTAACTACGCGTTCCCTTTGACGAAGCACTAAAAAAATAAAAAACAAAATAAATGTAACAAAAAAAAAAGAAAGTTATTAACATAAGGGTCGCTTATTTTTATAACTTTTTTTTTACTTTTTGCCACCCTTTTTTATCTTATGCTGCTGCGGTTCAGTTTTGGAGAACTGTTTTTCGACTTCGTAGACCGATTTGTCTTTATCTTTTAACAAATATAAAGAGATTTACCTTCATCTTTTAACAAATAAAGAGAGAGAAGCCGACCGCCGAACAATAGAGATATTAGCATATTTTAAATGAACTTTTCGCCAGTAAGGACGCAAAGTAAGAGAAGTTTCTAAACTACCCTACCCAATAAAAGAAATACATTATGAACAACTTCGTTTATTTATTACAATGGTAGCATTTATTTACATGTTGAAATTGACCTTAGAAAGTACGGAGACAGGGTTACGTAGTACACCGCGAGTGCTCTCCTTGCGTTTTGATAGACTGCTGCGAGAGTCCGCGACTGCCTGGAAACAACACGTCTGCAGTACTGTTTGGTGAAACTAGACGCTATATTCAAGGTAGGTAGTAGGTTACCACCAGGGTGGTAGATGGGAATAACCGGTAGACCCGTAAAGGGCACTAGTTATTCCCATCCGCCATCCCGGTGGTAGCCTCGAGGGTGATAGATGGGAATAAAGGGCTTTGGTGTATAGGCTCCATGACCGATTCTCAAAATACATACCACCTTGAACTCATGCAAAATTATTTTTTGTTGGGGTACATTGACCGTTTCTTTAAATAAATACCACCTGGCTTATTAGTCAACTTGCGACTGTGAAACTCGCGAGTTTTCACCTTACAACTACCTGTAACGACCACACTTTTTTGTTGTTGTCAACTTAGCGCCCTTGTAAATCTGATGTAAAATACGTCAGATGTACAGTCAACTTCTTATAAAATATATTATCTAAAAATATCTTTAAACGAGCAGAGGTTATTTTTTTTTTTAGATATTGGTTTCAATCCGTTTTCATTTGACTGTACTTTACAACGTGCGTGCGAGTTGACGACAAAACAATAAACAGTTGCCATTTGACGAATAAGCCTTGAACTCATGCCAGCCTAGTACTTTTTGGGGTACAGATAGATTTTCAGTTTTACTATAATGCGAATCCTAAAGCACTACAGTCAACAACAACAACTATGTGTGCGACTGTCCCTTTAAACTTATTATTGTTTAAGAATCGACCACGTTTACCATTGGGGTGGTAGATGGAAATGAACGGTAGACCCGTAAACGCTACTAGTTATTCCCGTCCACCACCCCGGAGGTAACCTCGGGGGTGGCAGATAGGAATAAAGGCACAAATCCACTAGGCATGTCTTGCTTGGCTGATTAATTTGGGATCTGTAGGAGAGAAATGCTGCACCCGAGGAGAAATGCTGCATCTGAGGACTTAGATATATTCTATTGTGCTTTGGGTGAATTTACAAGAACCTTTAGAATTTGCTATACTTAAATTTATACGGATCACGGATGAACTATTTAAATTTGAAGTGTGCTACAATATCGTATTGGGTCAAGCCTGTTATATGTTTAGTGTAAATAAATATTTTTTTTATTTTTGATTTCGATTGACCTGTAACCTAGTAATTTTTTTCTCTTAGCGAACGATATTTTAGGCCTCTGTCCATGTTGGGAAATTATGTCTAGCGATATCTGACACAAACGGTAACGGACAAGCGGGAATAAAAATATTCTATAGGAGGGACGGGTTCGGAATTGCGTTTAAAAATTCAAATATTTATTTTAACTTGTTTTATTGTTTAACATTTAACATTGATCTCCGACGACATTACTTGACGTGTAAGGTTTTAAATAATTAAATGTACAATAAAAACTACAGACGTTCAGAAACTCATTGGAATGAGTGAAGTTTTAAAGATCACTCTGACAGATGGATTGAAATTTATTTGTTTCTGATAGATACTTCATTCCATTTGAGATATTTTTTTTTAAGTATAAATTACGCAGAGTGTTATCATTGCAATTGGAACTGTATTTCCAATGTTTTTTTTTTAAACCACGTCATCTTTAATTTCTCATACACTGTGTTGCAAAAATATATAATTTAAAGGGTGTAAAAAAGCTCTTAACGAAGCCGAAAGGCACTTGTTCTCCCCGTCATTGCGATCATTGTTTTTTCAATACACTTCCTCGAAAACTGGTTCTTTTCGCACTATAATTAGGTTCAATAATCCAGTGTATTACAAACGCGTGCATTTTTCATGTTTTTTCTACACATGTGCAGAAAAAACATGAAAAATGCACTATACTTAGACCAAATTGAATAATTGCATAATTAAAAAACGTCTACGTCTTTCTTTATAACATTTTTTGAATATTCAAATAGTGTTTATACATTAATATCGTTGATAAACATGAATATTTATAACTAATATTTACTTTTATAAACAAATCAACATATATTTGTGTTCTAAATTCAAAACGGCTTCATACCTTTGCCTCTCCTTCAACCTGGCGAAAGCAAAGCACGGAAAAAAAAATCATACTCTCATGACACAAATATTTTACATTATTTTGTTGTATTTCTTCGAAAGTGTATTGAAAAACGTCGTTTGATACACGTGGACATTTGTTATTGCAGTTCTCGGCTCAAAAACACCCTCGCCTTATACGGCTCGTGTGTTAATACCGCTTTGAACTACAATAACAAGCTTTCTCCACTTGTATCAAAATGTACTATTCTATATCATACATGGGAAACTTCTAGTTACGGAGATATTGGAGGTTAAAGTGTCAACTTATCAGCACATTTTGAGTGCGTTGAGTTCTACTTCAAAACATGATTTTTCACCCCAAAAAAACATGGTTTCCCAGCAAAAAAAATTGCGTTAAGTTACTTAGTTTGATGTTCAGAATCCTTGGTTGACGGCTTCGTGATGAGTCTGTTTACACCCTATATTTTATACTAGGTTTCGCTTTGCATCCTGGTCAAATGCAAGGAAGTCGCGTCGAGAATCGTTAGCAAAGAAAGATCTTTGCTAACGATTCTCGACGCGAATCGATGGCAAAATAGGTTATTTTTTATTTTATTTTCTTATTTACGGAGATCGGTAAGTGTAAACCACTCGTATTAAAGCGCAGCCCGTCTGTAACGGGCCCTATAACAGCGCCTTCACACACACAGAGACATGTCGCGCGATGGGTGATTCTTCTATTACTTTCGTGTTTTTTTTTCTGAAATACTGCCAAATTTAAACAATTTAAAATAGCAGCTTTATTAATTATTTGACCAGGTATCATCATTTAAATTCATTTATTTTGTGACAAGCTCCTGAATTTTGACTAGGACGCAAAACTACACCTTGTATAAGTCGCAGCGCAGCCAAATCGTAGAACACGCCGTATACGCACATAATGACGCGCCGGATTGTACGAACGTATCGCCACTCCAATCCGGCTGAACGTCACGACGCCGCATTACATAGCGGCGACGTTTTATAATCCGGCGCGCCGTTATGTAATATGGCGTTTTATACGAATTGGCTACGATATAATTACATACATACATGACATCTACCACAACAACGAAATAAATTACAATGCGTCGTGGTTCTATTTGCGCTTGGAAGACATTGTCAGGAGTGTGCTTGTAAATATTGCTGTTTAACTTTTGTTAAATATTCCTTTTGTTTTACATTTTTTGTATAGCAAGCAACGACCTATTGTCGGGCCTACGCTGTCCCCCCATACTTTAGTACTAATGCTGTAATGAAACATAATAATATTGTAATACCAAATGATTTGAAAAGAGTAACCATGGAGTTTCTTGCCGGTTCTTCTCCATGGAATCGACCAACGCGAACCGTGCACCTTTTTCAACGTTTTATAAGTGCCCATCCAGGCCTATGTGAAATAAAATATTTTGATTTTGATTTTGATTATTTCTGTGAAATTAAAATAACATAATCACGCGTCTGTAATCAGCCAGTTATGTTCAATTCCCATATAATATGGGGCGTGCTTATTGCCATCAACCCAGCACAATTCCAGACTACTTAACTGCTAATGAGAAACCTGATGTAAAAACCCAATAACATTTTGCGGGACCAGGGAATCCTATCCTACCCATGAGACAGTCTTTGTGAAATTGTCTGTGGACATCATATTGAAAAACTAAAATGGCGGCGAGAGTTTCTGTCTATGGTCATGCGCAAAAAGAACCATAACGCACTCTACATAGGTATACACTACAACAGTATAAAATCTATATTTAAATTCTTTTTTAATTGGTACGGTTTGATATAGTGTAAATGCTTAGTGTATAAATTGATAAATATACATAAAAAAAGTTTTTTTTTTAAATTAGTTCTTTGTAAGTTGTCAGATGAACAGTAAGCGATAGATACTCAAATAAATGTACATAATTATATATATACTTATTTAGGCATTTATAAAGAGTGGAATAAAACAGGAATAATATTGAGAAACTAGAATCAATTCTATTATCCTGTTATACCTTAAAAGTGCCTCATAATGGCCTAATTGAAATAGATTACTTAATACTGTCATTCGTTGACAGATGTTTGAATCCGCCATACACGGTGATTGATTTTGTAAAACTTTTCTTGGTTTTAAACCAGTTAAAACTATCTAATTTGCATTATTCTTTCACCCCGTCATTAGCTACCTGAAGCTAAATGTAGACATTTAGATCACATTTTATGATTTGACTTTGAGGTTATATTTGTTTGGACGAAAACGCGAAATGAAAAATGACGATGATTCCAATTTCAAATTACGAGTAAGTACTTATCTTCTATAAAATTTTTGAAATGTTAACAATGATATAAAGGACATGACACATTAATACGTCACATTCAAACATATTCTATTACAATTTGGACATTTGGAAATAGACACATTATTCATTTGGCTTTTTTTTTTTTGTTTTAATGTTCATATACCAAATATCATGGATCTACAGGAAAAAATAGTACTGACTGCGAGATTTAAACGTAAATAAACATCAAGTTTTTTTTATTCAAAAATAATTTCATTTTTTACAGACATCTAATTTTAAATTTAATAATTATCATATTTTTATACAAAATATAGAGCACACATTTATTTTTTTGTTAAGTAATGGCTCTATTAATATTTTAATATGACATTGCCTTTAATAAAATAGCACTATAAAAGTATGCTATTTTTTTGTAACTTTGTTTTATTATTGATAATTTTAATTGATAATTATCGAGGTTCCTAAAATACTTTTTTCTAACACCTTTATTTGTGACCCACCTAAAACAACAATAAATTTTATTTATCTGCATGTTTAGTTTTGTTTTATTTACCCAAAATTGTTTACAACATATAACTTCAAACCATAATTAAATTAAAATATTTGCTATGCAATGTTTACTTATGAAACAATATAAATAATTAAATAACTAAGAAATTATTCAATACTTAATACACAGTGATAACTTATCGCAATACTACATCTATATTTAAAACTAATTACATAAATCATACAAATACATTCTACGGCCAGTCCTAACTAAAGCGATTGGAGCGCGAACATGCATACGTCGCGTTCAGACCACAGCGTGGGCGCACTTACAAAGAACGAATCTAGTTGCCAAAACAAATGAGTGACTTAAAAACGCGGCGGAAACGTAGACGCACGACCAATCGCTTTGGTTAGTTAGGACACAGGGCGCACACAAAAATTTTAGTGCAGATCGTTTGCGTTAACGCAATTATCTCTGCTACATACCAAATGTACTACTTGGGGTGATGTTAGGTATATTTTAAACGTCGACTTGAAATGAGTGAGTATTTATCACTAAAACATCCAAAAATGGCTTGAGACAGTAATGAGGCCAGCTGATAGCTCGCTTTAAGAGAGTATGAAAAAAATTCCGTATTTTATAACTTTCATTTGAAAACCTCTCACTTAGAGCAATGAGCTTATCTTTAGCGATTTTTAATACATTAACCCGAAACTAACTTTTAAACCGTCCATAGTACATAAGAAAAAAAATAATCGAAATTGCAATAGATGGCGCTGTGGGCCACAACACCGTTCACAATTATATTTCTTTTTATTACAAAATGAGCCTGCTCCTGTTTGTTTTTCCTATTTGATAAAAATAATATATTTACGTTTACCTTCCTCCATTTAAACACCACCCCGCAAAACTACAAAAAGAATGAAACAAAAAAATTCTTATCTACACAAAGTGGCGTCGATCTGCTGCAGCGACGGCAGGGTTAACTTCAGTTTCCTCCTGTACGCGGGGTCGCTGGCGAGAGGGTTACGCTCTAGGTATATCGTGGCTATCTTCTTATTCTCGTTCAGATAGTCTATTGAAGACCAGTCTGTGATTTGGTTGTCGTTTAGCTAAAAATTAAATATAAAAATTCAAAATTAAAATATTTTTCTTCAGATACGCCTACATCATCACCATCTGACTAGTCTTTCCCAAGTATTTCGGGATCGACTTCCAGTTTAACCGGATGCAGCTGATTATCAGTATTCTACATGGAGCGACTGCCTATCTGACCTCCACAGCCCAGTTAGTACTGGGTAGTACGATACCCCATGGTAAACCTGTTTTTTTTTTTGGGTTTACCCCGCCACACTATTCCCTAACCACTGTAACTCCTGAAAGCCAGAACCAATAGTGGCGACCACCAGAAAAGCGCCGAGACAATGAATCTCGACGAAGTCCCAGAGAATGAATTTAACTGTCTTTGATCCCGCAACGGAATTAATCAGAAAGTATAGCGGAGAAGCAGAAAAAAAAACCATATTTTCCACTATACCAGCAGGAGACAGAACGAAACAAGGCCAATAGGCACACCAGTTACAACTGGGATAGGCCCAGTTGCCTAGCGCCATGGAACACAGACATAAATGGGTCCTAAGTAGAAGACTGATTGTCAGACTTTTCGGGCCACTGACTACCAAAGATCTACAAATGACAGCCGGGACCAACTGCTTAACGTGCTTCCCGAGGCACGGAGGAAACTTGCCATGTTATGGGTGGTAACCCATCCACAGAACAACCTAGGCAAGCACGGCTTAACCTAAAAATTGACCCGAGTGGCTGTTAATATTTAGCCACGAGCTCCTCACGACCTGATAAATCCAACCATCGATACGAAAGAAGAATTGAAGAAGAAGAATACCTAGTAATAACATAAAGGAACTCACCCATAGTTCTTCCAAATTGACCATATGTCTTACATTGTCGATGGCTGTAATTCTGTTGGAAGCCAAGTCCAAAGTTTGCAGGTTGAGCTGGTTTTCCAAGTTCTCTATGACGGTGATCCCATTCTCGGATATATACAGCTGCTCCAAGTTCTTTAGTTCGTCTAAATTCTCGATTTTTGTAATACGATTGCTTTGTAGAACTAATATTTCAAGTGCTGATAGTTCTTCGAGGTTTTGTATTTTCGATATCTTGTTTTTGCCTAGGTATAACTGCTTGAGGGTTGTCAGACCTCCCAGGTTTTTGATTTCCTATAACATGAAAGAAGAGACTAAATAAGTCATTCCCCGCTCATCATGATAATATTACGTAAAGAGAAAACTGTACCCTTTTTACGAAAATTGCGCGGACGGAGGAGTATGACATTTCGCACACTTATGGTTTATACATAAAGGGTGTAAAAACACCTCTTCACGAAGCCGAAAGGCACTTGTTCTCCCCATCATTACGATCATTTTTTTGTTCTACACCATACCTGGGAACCTTCTAGTTACGGAGATATGGGGGGTCAAAGTTACAACTTTTTGACAAGTTTTTTTGTCTAAATACTATTATTTTTGAAAGATTTTAACTTTTAATACCTCCACGACCCCTGTACTATTCAATCCATTAATCAGCACAATGTTTTAAGTGCGTTACATTGAGTTCTACCACAAAACATGATTTATAACCTCAAAAAAAAAAGTTGTTTCCCAGCTATATTTTTTGTATAAAGTTACTTAATTTCATGTGCAGAATGCTTGGTTAACGGCTTTATGATGAGGTGGTTTACACCCTGTATAGTCTATACAGGGTGTAAACCACCTAGCATTCTGCACTCCTCTATACAGTATAGAGGAGTGCAGAATGCTAATATAATAAAAAAATATACATCAAATCAATAATTGAAACATGACACACACGCATACATGCGGACGTTTCGTATATTAAAAGACTTGGTCGCAATAGCAACGACTTTGTTGTCGTTTGAAAATCTATACTAATATAATAAAGCAGAAGAGTTTGTTTGTTTGGTTGAACGCGCTAATCTCAGGAACTGCTGGTTCAAATTGAAAAATTCTTTTTGTGTTGGATAGTCCATTTATCGAGGAAGGCTTTAGGCTATATAATATCACGCTACGGCCATTAGGAGCGGAGCAGGAATTAAAAATGTTGCAAAAACGGGGATTTTTTTTCCTTTCGTTTTTCTCTCTTATGTGACGCAGACGAAGTTGCTTGATACTTACTGTCATTTTTAGCCCCCGACGCAAAATCGACGGGGTGTTATAAGTTTGACGTGTCTATGTGTGTGTGGCTGTCTGTGGCATCGTAGCTTCCGAACGGATGAACCGATTTTGATTTCCTTTTTTTTTTTTTTTAAGTAAATTAGTCAGGAGTGTTCTTAGCTATGTTTGACAAAAATCAGTCCAAGATGGCCGCCGCCACAAAATGGCGGATTACATATTTATTCAACCACTCCCTCAATATGGGTATCAAATGAAAGGGCTTGACTAGTAGAATAATGTACACTATTGGGTAAAGAGACTATGTGTCGGGGATTTTTTTTTTTTAAATTTAATGTAACTTCTTTAAAGGTAGTCCGGTAGGAATCGAGTTGTATAGAACCTTCGCCAGTGATGTACACTACTGCCTTACTCTTCGGTGATTATAGTCGCCAGTCGTGATTTTACGTTATGTGTGTGTTAATATTATTATCTTTGTTCTTTCTAAAGGTTTGAAACTTACACGTAATCGGTTGTCTCCCAATTCAAGCAGCTCTAACTTGGGCAAATGATTGACGTTCTTGATCTCCGAGATCTTGTTGGAGCTAATGAACAACTTCTTCAAGTTCTCCAGCTTCGTTAGGCCATTTATCTCTTTGATCCTGTTGAAGGATAAGTCCAGCATCCTAGAAAAAAAGAAAGATGACCTTTATCTGCAAAATTAAATTTTCGGAGGATACGAGATCCTCCTAAATAGAACTGGCTAAATCCAAACAGCCGCTCGGAGTCGACCTCTAGGTTAAGCCGTGCTTGGCTAGGTTGGTCTGTGGATGGGTAACCACCCTTACATACCGAGTTTCCTCCGTGCCTCGGAAAGCACGTTAAGCTGTTGCCCCGGCTGTCATTTGCAGATCTTTGACAGTTGTTACAGGTTGTGCCCAAAAAGTCTGACAACCAGTCTTACCAAGTGGTATCGAATTACCCAGAGTACTAACTGGGTTGTGGAGGTCAGATAGGAAGTCGCTCCATGTAAAATACTGATATTCAGCTGCATCCGGTTAGACTGGAAGCCGACCTAATATAGTTGGGAAAAGGCTAGGCAGATGATGATCTGCAAGTTTAAAATTTTGACTGCACGTTTGGCGCAGTGGCTTAGCGATTGACTGCTGCGATCGATTGCTGGCTGTTTGTGTATGTGAGTTAAAATTTTTGTAAACGCACCCACGATACATAAGAAATTCCGAGAAGGGCGCAACTTTTATATTAAAAAAAAAACTCAGTGAATGCCTTTTCATCTGCAATCAGTATTGCATATTCAATCAAAACAACTTTTACTATGGGACTGTTCCATAGATTTTGACAAGTTATACGAACATAATAATAATTGTAGGGAACAGCAGATTTATTTTTTCTCGCGATTCAGGATTTGGTCCCATAGAAAAAGTTGTTGTAATTAGTTAGTTTTCATAATTACTTTTTTGGTATAATTATCTAAAACACTGTATTTTTGGCCAGATTTGTATTCTTACCTTCACAATTTAAAGTCAGGAAAACAACAAATAGTGGGCGGGGATACTTGGTAAATTCTAGAAAAAATAGTGAAACCACACTGAACTCACTCTAAATTCACAAGACCATCCAACCCCTCGATGACCGTAATCTGGTTGTCATAGAGCTCAAGTTCCACCAGCGTGCTCAAAGTGGTCAGACCCTCGATCTTCTTGATCAGGTTCCATCTCAGGTATAGTCTGGAAATAAGAGACGAATTTATGAAGAGATTTTTTATGAGAATTTTTTTATCTATTCAACTAAGTACATAAAATAGAAATGATTGACTAAAATAAATATGATTCTATTTAGTCCGTCCCCAGATTATCGAAAATTATTAGATACGTGTATTTTGTTTTTTTTTTTTTTTAAATACTTTTTTTTTCTTTATTAAGGGGGAAGATGTTGTATGTAATTATCATACATTGAGGGTAGCCTCATAATAATGTTTAGTTCGCATACTGTCAGTTAAATAAATCAGTCTTTGTCTAGCAAGATCGTGTTTCACTTCGGAAGATAAAACGTGTCAAAGATACTTGAGGAAAAAATGTACTCAAATGTGACGTCACATGAGTTTTCGACGCACTGTATGAACTGTATCGTCTTCCATTCAAAAATACGTGAAAAAAAAAATATGTGTCCAATATTTTTTGGAAATCTATCTGACGGACTAGGTCGTTTTTTTTTGTCTTCTACCCTTTCGAAGTGTCTTTTTGTAATTTTAAAATACTTATCAGCTTTTTACTGTACTTATGCTTTATATGAAAGTATAAAGGGTGAAAAACACCTCTTAACGAAGCCGAACGGCACTTGTTCTCCCCGTCATTGCATATTTTTTTTGTTCTACACCATACCTGCGACCCTTCTAGTTACGGAGATATTGGGGGTCAAAGTTCCAACTTTTCGAGTTTTTTTTTTAATACATGTTTTTATTGGAAGATTTCTACTTTAAACACCTCTACGCCCCCGTACTATTTATTCCATCCATCAGCACAATTTTTTAAGTGCGTTTCATTGAGATATACTAAAAAAACATGAATTTCACGCCAAAAAAAAGTCTCTGACAAGCAATAATTTTTGCGTCAAGTAAGTTGTGTGTACAGAATGCTTCGTTCACGGCATTGTGACATTGCATACAGCTAAACCATACAGCAATACAGTTAAACGGCTGGATGGATTTTCACTATTAAGGTTTCCCAGTTTGAAAAAATAAAATGGCGGATTTTTGGCGCGAAATAATTATACATAAATAAAAAAACAATAACCAAACCCATAGAATAAGGTATCAAAATAAAGGAAAATAAAAGGGGAATACAAAAATATATCTGTCACCGTAAAATTGTCAAATACGTTATATTGTAATATCTCTAGCGATATTGTAAAGTCTCGAATTATTGTCAAATAAACATACTGCTTACAACAAAACGCATTATTTTTCGTGAAATGCATGCGATGGTAGTCAACTTACGCGGTGTGGAGGGAAGGAGGGGTCCCCCTTGCCCAGTGGCACAACTCTCATGAAAAGATAATGCACCATTCCTGAGAAATACCGATTAATATAACATAACCTTAAAACACTTTATATTCCCCCTAAAAAGCATAGACGACGGAGCCCCGCTTCGCGGGGCCCCTATTTCCGAGTGCAGGGTTTAAAGGAACCTAACTAACCTAACGGGGGGGTGCCCCAAGTCCCGATTATGAGGGCAGAGATACTTCCGCATGTTCAGTTGACAATAATTCGAGACATTACAATATCGCGAGAAAAAAACACGTTATATTGTAATATAACGTATTTGACAATTTTACGGTGACATATCCAACTAAAGGATACCGCACGCTTTAAACCGTGCCGGGTCCGAGCCGAGTGTCGTCCGTAGCACAATCCATTGTCAAAAATGCACGGTCCACACTCGGCAGCGTGAGTCAAGCTTAATATGTTCAAAGTAATGATTGAAACCAAATCTATCTCAATATATCAGTCTATATGGTATAAAAAATCGTGCAAAATATACTAAACAAAATCTAAATAAAAACTTTTTTCCAAAAAATAAAACAGACTTCAAAAAAAAAATGAAAAATAAATTTAGCTTCTGAAGTCGGTGACAAAAAAAAATAAATCAATCAAACAAAGGTCACCGACTTCAGAAGTTTTTTTTTGCAAAAAAGTTTTTATTTTTCACTTTTTAGTGGTTCACATGTGCTTGATATACACGGAAAGTGCATACCGTTACAATTACAACAAGCCCAAACACGACTAGGATACATTGTCTCATTATGGAGTTCCGTGACTCTTGGCTTCATCATCAGATCTGATGGTAGAATGGTTCGAACGCAAATGCTTCATTTGTTGTAGAAAATACCAAAATCGCAACACATTATGCTTTAAAATTTGAAGAGTTCCCTCGATTTCGCCAAGATTCCATCATCAGATCCCGACTTGGTGGCTATGGGACCATTTGGAAAGAATACCCTTTCCTACAAAAAAATAATTTTCCAATTCGGGTGGCAAGCGACGGAGTTATGCCCGAACAAACATAAAAAAAAAAAAAAAAAAATAGAAACATCCGAATTGAGAACCGCCTCCTTTTTTAGAAGTCGATTAAAAAACCGTCATTTGCGTTATGTGTCATGCATGTCATGTCACTGTCGTTCGTTTCCGTTTATTCCGTTTCTCCTGGCCCCGAATTCACAAACGTTCGGAATAATTTCGATTCGACAAGTCGCATGTCTATCCTTTTTTGGCATAACGAAAACGAGCGAGACAGACATATGACTTTCTGAATCGAAGCGTTGTGAATAGGGGGTCTGGCCCCTTATTCACAACCATTCGAATCGCTTCCGATTCGGAAAGTCGTATATCTGTCTTCTTCTGGCATTACGAAAACGACCGAGATAGACATACGACTTTCCGAATCGGAAGCGAGTCGAATGGTTGTGAATAAGGGGCCTGGTGTAAGTATTCTACTCTTTGGTTTGTCCTCGAGTTGCGTGAATGTTATCTCTGTGTTTCGTTGTGTTTTTATTGTGGCGTTCTTCGACGACTTTGGCTTATCTCCTGGATTGTAATTGTTTGCCTTCGTGATTGACTAATACGCTTGTACTTCTTCACGATTTACTGCCTAATCGGCTGACTTTTGCGCGTAATATCCCGGATTTTGATTAACTGTCTACACTGTTGCTCTCATTGAGAGAAGGCCGTGTCCCAGCAGTGGGAACATTATAAGGCTGATGATGATGATGACTGTTACTAGGAGTGCATACGATGCAAGAGCGAGATCAGGGCTTGGGGCCAAGTTAACAGTGGGCTAGCGTGGTCTAGTCAGCGACCGAACTCAGACCCCGCGCTCCCCTTCGTGGTATTTTATTTTTAAAGCACTGATCCCGGCGAACGTCTTTTAAGCGACTTTTAAAGTGTTTTGAGTTTAGGTTACATACATTTGTTTTTCTTAAGAACGGTGCGGTACCTTTTCATGGCAGGGGTGGCAGTGCAGAGGAGACACTCACACTCCTCCGTCACTCTTCCCCCTTCCACCCCACTCTTCCTGCCAAACGATACTACATTTTTACCAAAACCTTAACCGTATACAGATCAAGAGCCCCGGTTAATGCTCGTAAAGAATTCCTTTCGGACTTACTTTCATTCTTTTCAGTCTAAAAACTGAGGAGATGCCGACGGTAGGACCCTCACATGTTTTTAAAATCAAAATGGGTCTATAAAAAAATAATCCTGTCAAGGACAAGGTCCGATGCGATGTACGTAGACTATTTGATATTTGTTGTTAAGAAATGTTTCTATCCCCAAGTGTCAAAGGCAGAGAAAAAGTTGTCGTTATGCTAGATGTTGTAGACTTTTGTCGACTGAAGAATAGAAACGTTTCTATATATATATCTTTTTACAGTAATTTTTCTCGATTCTACCGTCGACAAAACCCGGTGATCATTGCTACACGTGCAGCCCGCCTTTGCCTAACGCTTCGTGGACAACAGACGTGATGTTACTCCTATGACTTCTATACTAATATTACAAGCGGAAAGATTTGTTTTTCTGCTTGTAACTGTGCGTGACAATGAGAATAGTGCAAGTGCTAAATAGAATCTGATAGGACAGAACATAATGTAAAGTGTTACATAGATTCTAATAAGACAGTACATAGTGGGATAGTGATACATAGACACTTATTTACAGTGAAAAGTTGTATATTAACTTAGTTTTGATAGTTTGTTTTCACGTACTTGGTAGACTTAGTGTTAGGATATATAAGTTTTATTATGTTACGTTTTTGATGATTTTATATTTTTATATGATAGTTCGTGATACATAGATCTCATAAATACATAGTTTTATATACGTTTGCATAGAAAAAGTTAGCTAAAAACGTAAATATTGTTACGCGGTCCTCGTTACGGTAAAGTGTCGCGATACTTAAGGTGATGTGCACAATGTTTTCGCGGTTTTTTGCCTTGTTCTGATTGGATATTAGTTTCCCGCATTTTTTGTAAATTCTAACTAGATTCTGATTGGTTAATCGCTTAACATTTTTTGTATAAAAGACGAGGCTTTTTTGTGGTTCGACACAGTCGTCGGCAAGCCAGTATTAGGAACACTCTCCTAATAAAGAAGAAGAAGAAAGAAGCAACCAGTGGTTTTATTCTCCACCAACCCAGTACTCAAGTGTGCCCAGTCTGCACATTTAATGGTCCTTCGATCGCCGGATATCGTGGGGAACAGACCTGAAGACTTCACCAGCTAGAAGATTTCTCCAATTGAAGACGTCGTGCTACAGTGAGGACGCCGCCAGTGCTACAGTTACTAGGGAAGAAACTTCTACGGGAAGACTTCGTGCTACAAGTTTCATTGGGAAGATTAGGGAAGAGTGTTCCGAAGACATTCATCAGCTGCCAACATGCCCGTCACACGCTCCGAGGGAAGGGGCCGTAAGCCGCCGGTGGAACAGAAGCCTTCATCGTCCGAGAACACAAACTCGGCGACTGGTACCAGTGCAGAAGCCAGTACGGAAGAATCTACAGCAACAGGGACGACTGCCACGGAGACATCGGAACAAACAGACACCTCCGCGGCGACTGATCCATCCAACGGGACCTCCGTCACCGAAGCTACTGCTACAACCGCCGCCTCAGCCGCAAGCGCCCCCCCCCCGTCGCACCCCTCTGGCACCGTCGCCCCGTCCGTAACCCCCTCCGCTACGACGACGCTAACTGCGGGAACAAAGGCCAAGCAGCTGATGAAGCCGCCGACTGTCAACATTCGTCAAACAGAAACCGCTACAGTGAAGCAAGTTTCGAGAAGCAACATCGGTCCTCCGAAGACGACCGATCATCAGGACCTCCCCCCCCTAGCAAGAAAGGGGTAGGGGGCGGATCAACACACAGTAAAACGAAGCAACTCAAGCTTGCGAAGGCGAAAGAAGATTTACTTCGCCTTCAAGTGGAATTAGCCGCAGCGCGTCTAGCTGCCCTAGAGAAAGAAGACTCCGAGGATGAAGAAGATGACGTCACTCTCTACTCGACGTCAGAAGTTAATGCAAGAGTGGACAATTGGTTGGAGCATCAAGTGACTCGCCCGGTGTTAGCGATCGCCGACGAACCTCACAACCCTCCAGAAGAACCGACCGTCGTCCATATTGAAGAAACAAGGCCAGCGAGGCATGAAGAAACACGTCAGCTACCGGCGGGAGGTCAAACCGACCTAGCCCTACTAGCCGAAGCCATCACCCGGGCTATCGGCGCCACCCAGCGACCCAAGTTCGTCGAGTTACCGTTCTTCAGTGGGTCTCATCAAGAGTGGCTACCCTTTCGCGCCGCCTACTACGAGACAGAAGCAATATTCACCCCAGTTGAAAATACGAATCGACTTAGAAGAAACTTGAAGGGAAAGGCCAGAGAAGCGGTCGAAGGTCTACTTATAACCAACACACATCCAGCGGAAGTAATGAAGACTTTGGAGTCAAGATTTGGAAGACCAGAGTCAATAGCCATGCTGGAGATGGAAACACTTCGAAACTTACCCCGCCTCACCGAGTCGCCGAGGGAAATCTGCATATTCGCCACGAAAGTATCCAACGTCGTGGCCACACTGAAAACTTTGGGTTGTTTCAACTACATGTACAACCCGGAACTCGCGAAGACACTGGTGGACAAGCTGACGCCGACTCTACGCTACAGATACTACGACTTCTCAGCCACGCAGCCGCACGAAGATCCTTGCCTCATCAAAATAGAGAAGTTTTTCAAGAGGGAAGCAGAGTTATGCGGACCTTACGCGCTGCCTGAACAGATGGCAGCACCTACTTCGACCGCACAACAAAAGAAGACGCAACGGGTCAACAACGTGACTGAGAAGACACAGACATCGAAGTGCGCCGTATGTGACAACACGGGGCACAGCAACGCAACAGAATGTGAACAATTTGAAAAATTGGACGCCAACGCAAGATGGGACATGGCAAAGTCCAAACGCCTCTGCTTCAGATGTCTTCGCTACAGAAGCAAGACACACCACACGGCTTGGGTTTGCAGTGGTGTGTCTTGCTTCTGTGAGAGTACTTGCAGCTGTTGACACCACACGGCTTGGGTTTGCAGTGGTGTGTCAACAGCTGCAAGTACTCTCATAACAAGATGCTGCACTACGAAAAGAAGACTGAAAAAACAGAAGCATCAGAAGATAAAGAAAAAACAGAAGTCATCAATTCAACATGGACAGTCAAGAAGCAGTCCTACTTGAAGATCCTACCGGTCCAGGTGAAGGGACCAAAGGGGGCCATCGACACCTTCGCGTTGATGGACGACGGGTCAACAGTCACGCTCGTCGACGACAGCGTAGTGGCGAGCATCGGAGCAACAGGACCCATAGATCCATTGAAGATAGAAACCATCAACGACATGAAGGCATCGGAATCAACATCAAGAAGAGTCACCATCAACCTGAAGGGGCTCAACGATCACGAAGAGCAAATACAAGCACGCACAGTGAAGAACCTACAAGTCTCATCTCAACGGGTTCCACAAGAACTGGTGGAAGGGTGTCAACACTTGTGCGACCTCCGAAGGCACCTCACATATGCGAATGCGAAACCACGAGTACTCATCGGGCAAGACAACTGGCACCTTCTGCTGACCTCAGAAACAAGAAGAGGGGATAAAAACCACCCAGTGGCATCTCTCACGCCACTAGGTTGGGTACTCCACGGCAGTCAGACACGAACCTTCGGCCAGAAGATCGACTTCGTGTCACACGTCACAGAAGATCCAGAAGACAACATAGAAGATCTCGTGAAGCAATACTTCGAGATGGACGCACTCTGCATCAACCCCAAGAGACCAAAGACTGACCCAGAAGAACAAGCGCTTCGTATTCTGGAGAAGACCACAACTAAAATAGAAGAAGCAAGATTCCAGACCGGTCTTCTCTGGCGCAAAGAAAACGTCAAGTTCCCAGACAACTATGAAAACTCACTGAAGAGGCTCTTCAGCATTGAGAAGAAGATCGATCGTGACCCTACATTGAAGAAAAAATACGTCGAACAGATGGACGCTCTCATCGCAAAGGGGTATGCTGAACCTGCCCCGAAACAGAAGACAGCTGACAAGACCTGGTACCTGCCTCACTTCGCCGTAATCAACCCAATGAAGCCGGACAAACTTCGGGTAGTACACGACGCTGCAGCCAAAACAAAGGGCGTGGCACTCAATGACATGCTGCTCAAAGGCCCTGATCTACTACAGTCGCTGCCAGGCGTCGTCATGCGGTTCCGACAACACATGGTCGCAGTCACAGCGGACATCAAGGAGATGTTCATGCAGGTCAAGCTAAAAACAGAAGATAGAGATGCGCTGCGATACCTATGGCGTGGTGACCGACGAGATGGCCAACCCCCTGAAGAATTCCGAATGACGTCATTAATCTTCGGGGCATCTAGTTCTCCATCAACAGCAATCTACGTTAAGAACTTGAACGCAAAGCAGCATGAAGAATCTCATCCCGAAGCCGCCGCCGCCATCATACAGAAACATTACGTCGACGACTACTTAGACAGCTTCAGAAGCTTTGAAGACGCCGTGCGCATCACAAAGAGTGTACGAGAAGTACACATGAAAGCCAGCTTCGAGTTAAAACCATGGAAGTCAAACTCAGCGTCGCTCCTAGAAACACTCGGAGAAGACAGTCAGGCAGAAGACATAGAACTCTACAGAACAGAAGAGAAAACTGAACGAGTCCTGGGCGTCATATGGAAGATCAACTCCGACGAGCTCACCTTCAACCTCAACTTAGCAAGAATACCGTCGACACTCATAGAGGGTAAACAGCCAACGAAGAGAGAAGCTCTACGAATAGTTATGTCGCTCTTCGACCCGCTTGGATTCGCCTCACCTGTCACAATCAGGGCGAAGCAACTCCTTCAAGAAGTCTGGCGCCGAGGGACAGCATGGGACGACAAGATAGATGAAGATCTTGCGGAACAGTGGGAAACCTGGATAGCACACCTAAAAGGCCTCCATGATGTAGCAATCCCACGGCAATACTTACACTACAGTGACACCGCCTCATTAGAACTTCACGTCTTCAGCGACGCCAGCGAGTCTGCCTACTCTACGGTCCTCTTCTGGAGAACAGTGACAACGGACGGCGAGGTGGCCCTATCTCTTATCATGGCCAAAGCGAAGGTGGCACCGTTGAAGCTGACATCGATACCCAGGTTGGAGCTACAGGCAGCAGTCATGGGCACCAGACTCGCCGAGACAGTGGTCGAAGAGCATGAGAGAAAGCCCGACCGTAAAGTGTTTTGGACAGACAGCAAGACTGTCCTAACCTGGATAAGGACAGGGTCACGTTCCTACAAACCATACGTGGCTCATCGTCTAGCAGCGATAGAAGAGAGTTCCAAGGTCAACGACTGGCGCTGGGTTCCGACGAAGCTGAACGTGGCAGACGACGCCACACGAGACGTACCCGCAACATTCAACAGAGATCATCGGTGGTTCAAAGGGCCTGACTTGTTATACCTGACAGAAGAGTCATGGCCGAGAGAAACCACAAGAACAACAACAGAAGAATCTTACGAAGAGGAGAAGACTCATCACATGAGCGACAAAGGAAGACCGAAGCTTGCAGAGGGTCTGCCTGACCCATCCAAGTTCTCCAGCTGGGACCGACTCCGGTACTCGACAGCACGTGTTCTACAGTTCATTCAACTCTGTAGAATTACCAAACAGAGTGTCAACTTCAGAAGAACAAGGAAAAATAAAGAAGCCGATCCAGCTTGGAAAAAGAACAAGACTACAGTAAAAAGGCAGGCGCCCGCGACGGCGAAGAAGTCGTCACAAGAAAAAAGGAAGCTACTACCGGTCACAGCAGAGCTGCTCAACACAGCTGAAGAACTCCTGATGCGATCCTCTCAAGAGGAGTCATTTACAGAGGAGATAAAAAGCCTAAACAACGGGAAGCCCACCGACAAAGAAAGCCGCCTTCACCTACTCAGCATTGTGTCCGTAAACGGCGCCATCAGATTAAGAAGTCGTATTCAAGCGGTCAAAGATATGAAGGAAGAGTTCAAGAACCCGCTGGTAATCGACGGTGATCATCCTACAGTCAAGCTCTGGATACTGGGTATTCATCGACAACTACATCACTCAGGCGTAGAAGCCACGGTGAACGAGTGCAGACAACAGTATTGGGTATTAAGATTACGCCCTATCACACGCGCGCTACTACGGCGATGCCTGTTCTGCAGAATGAAGACGCAAGTACCACCGCATCCGAGAACTGGGGACCTACCAGCATGTCGCTTAGCTCATCACAAGCGACCATTCATCTTCACCGGAGTTGACTACTTCGGACCCCTCTCCGTGACCGTCGGACGAACTCGACAGAAGAGATATGTAGCCATCTTCACATGTCTCACGACGCGAGCTATACACCTAGAAGTCGCCGGCTCGCTCAGCGCCGACTCTGCGGTAATGGCGGTCAGAAGGCTGATCGCACGACGAGGCTGCCCGACTGAAATCTGGTCGGACAACGGCACCAACCTAAAGGCTGCCGACAAGGAACTACGACAAGCAATCGACACAGCGACTGCAGAGGAAGCGGCGAAGAGAACCATCTCCTGGCGCTACATTCCGCCTGGAGCTCCATTCATGGGCGGAGCTTGGGAGCGAATGGTTCGCTCAGTCAAGACAGCGCTCACCGCGACGTTACATGAACGTCATCCAGTTGAAGAAGTTCTCACGACTCTACTCGCAGAAGTAGAGTACACCGTAAATAGTCGTCCGTTGACTCACGTCTCAGTCAGCCCAGAAGATCCGGAAGCCCTCACCCCTAACCACTTCCTGTTGGGGGGACCAGGGCGAGTGCCGCAGCTAGGCACCTTCACCGAGGAAGACACCATCTCACGATCCAGCTGGCGAGCAGCACAAAGGCTCGCTGATGTCTTCTGGCTACGCTGGGTCAAGGAGTATCTCCCTGAACTCCAACACCGGCGGGAGCCCCACGGACGAGGTCAAGCAGTACAGGTCAATGACCTCGTACAGATCGTCGACCCCAACCTGCCTCGCAACACGTGGATCCGAGGAAGAGTCGTCGCTACGTATCCAGGCCCCGACGACATCGTGCGAACAGTGGACGTGCTGACCAGAGGAGGTATCCTGCGCCGGCCTGTGAGGAAGCTGGTGATCCTGCCCCTGTCTACGGACGTCGAGCCCGCACCGGCAGCTGATGCGACGCGGTCGCACGGCGGGAGTGATGTGCGTGACAATGAGAATAGTGCAAGTGCTAAATAGAATCTGATAGGACAGTACATAATGTAAAGTGTTACATAGATTCTAATAAGACAGTACATAGTGGGATAGTGATACATAGACACTTATTTACAGTGAAAAGTTGTATATTAACTTAGTTTTGATAGTTTGTTTTCACGTACTTGGTAGACTTAGTGTTAGGATATATAAGTTTTATTATGTTACGTTTTTGATGATTTTATATTTTTATATGATAGTTCGTGATACATAGATCTCATAAATACATAGTTTTATATACGTTTACATAGAAAAAGTTAGCTAAAAACGTAAATATTGTTACGCGGTCCTCGTTACGGTAAAGTGTCGCGATACTTAAGGTGATGTGCACAATGTTTTCGCGGTTTTTTGCCTTGTTCTGATTGGATATTAGTTTTTCCCGCATTTTTTGTAAATTCTAACTAGATTCTGATTGGTTAATCGCTTAACATTTTTTGTATAAAAGACGAGGCTTTTTTGTGGTTCGACACAGTCGTCGGCAAGCCAGTATTAGGAACACTCTCCTAATAAAGAAGAAGAAGAAAGAAGCAACCAGTGGTTTTATTCTCCACCAACCCACTCAAGTGTGCCCAGTCTGCACAGTAACGAATAAACTTGAAAACTACTGGAGCGATTTAAAAAAATCCTTCAGCAATTGATAGCTACATTATTAGCGAGTAACATAAGCTATTTTTTATCCCCGTATACTTCCACGGGAGCGGGTACTACTCGGGTGAAATCAAAATCAAAAATCAAAATCAAAGCATTTATTTCAAGTAGGCCAGTTACAGGCGCTTTTGAATTGTCGAAACAAAGATGAAAATTAAATGTAGCTACAGTCCCAGTCACAAGGCATAAAAACTGTGAAAGTACTGTAGTTGCCCATTCCCTAGCGTAGATCTCTATGGAGAAGAACGGGCAAGAAACTCCATGGACACTCTTTTAAATCATATAGTTGTTACAAAATTTTCGCGAAACCGCGTGACGTCCGCTAATCTATACTAATATTATAAAGCAGAAGAGTTTATTTGTTTCTTTGGTTGAACGCGCTAATCTCAGGAACAACCGGCTCGAAAAATTATTTTAGCGTTGGATAGTCCATTTATCGAGGAAGGCTATAGGCTATATAACATCACGCTACGACTATAAGGAGCGGAGCAGGAATGAAAAATGTTGCAAAAACGAGGATTTTATTCCTTTCGTTTTTCTCTCTTATGTGACGCAGACGAAGATGCGTGGGTCAGCCAGTTCGTTATAAAATAAGTTGACTCGACCGTGATACAGTTTACCGACTGACACTGAGATAGTTTGAACTAAACTAAAGTTTTAATTTAGTGGGATTGGTTTCGTATGCTTATGCATCGTCTGGGCGATTCACAGGGCCCGCGTGGTGGATTTTAGCCCATTTCCTCTCACAGGGAGGAGGCCTGTGTCTCAACAGAGGCAACATTAATAGGCTGATGATGATGATGATGATGATGATTCGCCTTAAGTTAAAGACCCAGGAGTTAAGGGTTGAGCTGCAGCTACTGCAGATCTGCGAAGACTTGTATTGAACTCATTCATTTACACCATGTAACACACATTCAATCACAAAGCACCCTGCCGGTTTAAAATTACTGCTTTTTGCACGCAGTAACGATCTCTAAGCTCTGACAACACACGAGAAATCCTAGCATACCGGACTATAAAAAAGTACTGTCCAATTAGCTAATTGAAAACAAACCAATGCCGAATACACTGCTATTTTCAAATAAATTACAGCCTCGAGACAAGTAACTACCTAGGTGGTCCATCATTGTTAATTAATGGTATTGCTACTCTCCATTAGTACTGGGAGTACATTCCCGTATATTAAAGTAGATTGGGGCCAAGATCTTCATTAGATTTATCAACTTTAATTTCAAATGTTCTTTTTCAACTGGGGTTTGGTAACGAGACTTTAGTTAGACCGTTGACTATTTGGTATTGTATTAGATTAAGTTGAACTTTAAAACAACTGCTTTAAGGCGACGACATCAGCTAAATAAGCAACTCTATTTGTGGTGGTTCAAACTTCGTTTGAAATACTGTTAGAATAAAGTTCTAATTAACTTGCACTACAAAGTGGTTGTTACTTCAGTCACTGCGGGCCGAATAGTGCGAAATGAGTATTTTCGATCGATTCAAAACTACAACTTAACTATTTAATAATAATTAATCCATCAGTCGATGTAGTTTAGCATTTGTAATTTTATGTTATATTTTAAATTATAATTATCATTGTCAATAAATGGCTAAACTGCTTTGAAAGAAAATTAAGAGGTATGTTTGAAGATTTTTTTGGTGCATTAAAGTTTGTCAAATTATGTTTTGAGTTCCATCACTGCATGCAAAAAGGACTTCAAAATATAAAGTTTTTTTTATTTGTCGAAATTATTTACAGTTTCAGAGATACACTGCTTTTAAAAACCGCCTTTTGGACCATTTTCAAGAAACCTCCGCCTTAAGTCAGTAACATTATTAAAACGAGTCAGATATGTGACTAGCGCGCATTGTAAGAACTCGAAAACGACCCAGTTGGCACATCTTGTCTTTAGTTCAGCGTCAAGAAAATCTATGCCTCGACAAAACATTAGAAGCGCAATCGTCCAATTGATATCTGTTTGCGATTTCATCCAAATCCTTTCAGTAGTTTCTGCGTGAAAGTATAACATTTTTTTTTATAGAGTTTTAAATTTATAATAGTCGTAAGAAGATTGCTAGCCTGCATACCTAACTGTTTTGCTGACTGTACATCGTTCTTTCAGTTTTTTTTAGTCACCTCGCTTCCCCGCACCGTACAGCCAACACTTACAGGCAGTAATTTATACAATTTGCGTTCGATTTCAATGAACGATTAATTTTCCAAATTCTTATCTCATTACTGCCCGCTAAAAAGTCTAGTTGAGAAAAGAGCTACATCGCTTCCGCTTATGTAGAAGAACAAAACGACACTTTTTGAATAGCAGAGATGAAAACTATGTTCCACCTCGGCAACTCCTCTCCTGCTGCCCCTTAGCCCAAAAACATGCAGCCGAAGTGACTGTTAGGCTGCCTGTCCACTGAAGCGGAGCTAGGCTCCGGAGCGGAGAAAAGGATAAATATTAACCAATAGGATTGCATACTGGAGCTAAGCTGGTATTTCACGCAATTTTATTGGTTAATATTTGTCCTTTTCTCCGCTCCGGAGCCTAGATCCGCTTCAGTGGACAGGCAGCCTTACGGTGCCACCCACGCCGCGGTGGCGGAGTTGTGAACTACAAAATATAAAATTGTCGTACCAGCGACACGAAGAATAACAATATTATCATTGGTAGTGTATTTATTAGGTTGGTTACATTTCAAGGATGTTCAGAATAGAAACTTCAAAAGATGCGAAATTGACCTTAGTGTGGGAAAAGCAGGCACAAAATCGGCCCGAGTGGAGATGAAGACGTCGTGTGCATCGGCAGGTCAACGCCTTTGAAGAGAGAAGGTCGCAACTGGACTTAAAGCGTGATGACCTTTAAGCTAGACTACCTATAGCTATTCCCTACAACTTTGGCAATGGTGTTCTGACATGCCCACTTTATGCTCGGAGTTTTTCGGCCAAAGTTTGATATGCTAGCCACTTGAGAGCAGCACACCAAAGCTCTCTGCAATCACACTAGAAAGCCATAGAAGTTGTTGTAAATCGCCTAGATCATCATCATCATTTTTTGGTGACCCAACCTGGGTTTTAGTTGTTATTAGTCAAGGTGGAGGTTATGTCAGCATGCTTATCACAGCCCTGGTTATAAAAAGACAGAAAAAATAATGGGATTAGAAAGAGAGTCGCAACCATTTGAGTTTAGAATCATCTCATGCATCTATCAATCGCCAGTCAATTATCAGCCTTCGACAAAACAGTAATTGTTGCACAATCACCTTTTTATTGATTATCTTGTGACACTGATGACATTAATTTGACAGTCACATGACAATGTATGTGGTACACAACATATCTATTTATTTACCACTTAGGTTGACAATGTGTGTGTACACCTAATTTACATATTCAGTAACAACAAGACTTACAAAGAGCCTCTAATTTGAAAATCAAACATCAAAAGATGGTCAGATTCATGTTAAGTTGACAATGAAAGGGCTTGGAACATTTTCTATGAAGAGTGGCCGGATTTTTTTTCCGCCATATTTTTTTTTTTAAAGTACCCATGCATGTGTGTGTCATGGACACATGAACTATCAAAGTTCAAGTCTATTCACTGATGGAATCTTCAGCACAATTTTGATTTGATCAGACACGTGTAAAATGTTTACACGTGTAAGGGAACAAAACTTGTTTGTATTGATGCCAGCTATCGATTAATACATGTTTTATGCGTGATCGATCAAATCAAAGTTGTGCTGATGATTCCATCAATGAATCGACTTTAAATTTGATAGCTCATATCTCGGAATCTTGACACTTTAGAACATTATGTCCAATACAAAACTTGTTTGTGTTGATACCAGCTATTTGATTAATAAAGGTCTTATATGTGGCCGCTACTTTGAAAAAAAAACAAAATGGCGGAAAAAAATCCGGCCAAACTCAAAATCGTATTTTTATCAATTAATTGTTAGCATAGTATTATATGTACACATATACACTTTTAAGTGCGACTTGTATGGTGAGGATCCATTAGCAATATGCAATAGGGGAATAACATAATTATATCGTTGTTGAAATTCTAACACCACCTAAGTTATTTTTAAGGGTTTTGACATTATGATTTTTGATGCCGTTTGCTAGAATCAGAAGCCACATTGCTTCGACCAATCACTGAAGTAAGCAACGTCTCTGTCTAATTTGAAGTGAACGCAAATTATGAAATGGTAATGTACCATTACATTGTACAACAATGCAGTTTTTTAAATCTTCAAAGTTGCTATTTTTGACTGTGGTGCTAGAACTTCTCCGACGAATAGAACATCACATCTGTTATCCTGGAAAGGTTAGGCTGAAAGCATTGTACCTATAGTACACCTGCATTAGTTCACTGTAAATGTAGGTTAGAACACATTCATACGCTTTACTGTATAGATCTATTTCGCATGGCATCTTTTCATTTCTCTTTCTGAAACTGGCAATTACTTGTTAATAAAAGCGAACATGCTGGTTTAGTCCGAAATAGCATAAAAAAAATGGCTAAAATGATATGATTACATGCAAGAAATCAGTGCGCATGCAATGAGTCAGTGTCCTTTTACACAAGGATGTAGTGTAACTGGGCTATGATTGGTGTCAGTATGTGGTTTATTGTCCATTATTCAGATTATTATGGTACTTAAGTTTGTAGTTACTATTAAGGAATAGCTCGCACTGCAATAGTCAATCATGTGAAATTTTTATTGCCACATACTGTACTGGCTAGGCCTAAAACCAAAATCGTACAAACATCATGGCATTGTCCATGCAGGCAGTTAATTTTAGTTTTATTTTATGTATATTCGAAAAGTATAGTTGCTTTTTAATTGAGTAGAATCTAAATAAATTGAACTACAATTGCCATAGCAATCATCAATTAATTTCAAAATAATTGATTATCACAACTACAGCTATGACCTACCCAAGTTCTGTGATAATCTATCCACTCAATGGAATTTTGATAAGACCAAGAAAGAACAATAGCTAATACTACTTGAGAACACATTCATCTTACATTATCAAACAGATAAGGTTTGGCACTTACACATTTTGAAAGTAAACTTTTTACCGACTCCTAGTTAATAGGAGACTGAAATCGTCAACCCATTTTGAATGAGTGTGGTGATATAGGGTGGATTATGATTGAGTGAATTTCCACGCAAAATATTATACAGTACCAGTGTGCTGATCAATGCTCATGCTTTCTCTATATGAGAATAGGTCTTGAACCTGCAGTGGGCAGTCTTCTTCTTTATGATGTGATTAGAGCCTAACCTGGTGTCATTTTTATGCCATCCATGGGTCTCTAACTTTGCTTTACATGTCCTCAAGAAATATCTCTCAGGGATACTGGTTGCGATGTTTTTTCATTCACAGAAGCAAGTGTTAATTATACAATTCGCACATAAAACCGAAATCAAAGGCAAGTGCTTTGGGTTCGAACTCAAGCCCCACGACTTGTCAGTCCAACAGTCAGTACTGCGCTATAACTGCTATGAGTGAACCGTAATAAGCTGGTAGTATTAAACTCTTTTCCATCTGTATTGTTTTTGTAATTAAAGATTTGATCACGAGATGTGGATGGAAATGATGAGAAAAATAAAATGAATGAATTTGGTGTAGAATAATATGAAAGAAGGAATAAATCATAGTGATGGTTGACTTGGGACAATGAACAAAAGAAAATATGTTGCTTGAACCCTTAGTTATATGAAAAAGGGGCATGAAGATGATGATGTTTGAAAAGAGAACATTGCTATATCATAACATTGGTCAATAACTGTATGACTAAGACAAAGTGAAAGGTAATTCCATACATATTTAAAAAAACAGGTTATAAACATGACTCACCTCTCTAAGTTCTTCAAAGGTTCTAGATTCTCGATTTTCCCGATCCTGCCGTGATTCAGGTCTAGTTCCTCAGTATGCTCGTTCACTATAATGATCTCTTGACAATCTTCTTCAGCAGGTGGTGGTGTAGCCTCGGGTTGGGGTGATTCTGCTGCTACTACTTCCGCAATAGGTTCTGTAGCAATTGCAGCACCTTCCTTTGGAATTGCAGCACCCTCCTTTGGGGTCTCTGGTTTCGTATTTTCTTGATTGCTAGCTGCCGGTGCATCTGGATTGTCTAAACATTGAAATTATGTAAATATTGATCATAGGTGAAGAATAACTGCGACAACACCCGGTGAAGCACGAAATACATACCTGCCATTGTGATTTATAACACTGCGATGTTTTTGGGATTATAGATAGATAGATTAGACGTACAAATATATAATAAAATTTGATTTTTCCTTTTAATTTCGGTACGGCTCATGAAATTCCAGAAATCGTTAAATATGACAGCCAGTTATTATGGTCTGACAACATAATTACAAAACCACAGATAATAATTTGAGTTACTGAAAGCATGGAAACAATAGGTAGCAACACTTGTTTTAACTAAAAGTTACTTGAACTTTCAGTTGAACTGTGGCTCGTGCGGTGCGGCTAGGTCTGCATTCACCTTGATAATCGAGAAAAAGCTTGTTTCAGTCGACAGTAGTGCTTCCTAAATTCATTGGAACCATTTCTGAACAAAGCGCTATCTCGTGTAAAAGTTATCTGTGCAGCTGTGCTTAGCTAGCTACTAATATCTAATCTGTGGCTGTGCTGTGAAGTGTCACTGTCAAATACGGAATAAATCGGTTCCGACTTCCGCGCCAATTTTGCAAAGTATTGTTTTATCTAGTCAATTCAGTGATTTGTGCTTACAATAACACATTTTATGCTTTGAAGCAATGGACGAGAACGATGAACTAGCACAATTAGAAGAACTCTTGTGTGCAGACTTAAACGAGGCTGAAAAAGATGAAACGAAGGAAACTTCTATCCGGGAAGTTGATATCTTTCAACCAAGTAGCAGTAACGGAGAAGTTGAAGAGAATATTGATGAAAGTAAGCCAGTTAAGAGTTCTGCTATCCACAATGGTGATACAGATTCATCAGATGACGAAGAACAAAGAAATTACACTGAACGCAAGTACAGTAACTATGGTTCTGAGGTTAAGAAGATATTGGACAACCAGGAACATGAACAAACGGATAAAAGGCTTAACTTCGAGATGAGGTTACGACAGACCAATATGGATGCAAAAATTGCTAGAAATAGTTTCAAAACCAAAAAGCCGGCTGATCAGGTAAACAAAAATATATTTTGTGCACCAGAAATCAAGAAGAACAAAGAAACTGTTGATATTTATACCGATCCAGTTTTCGGTATTAGAATTACGAAGCCTTTGATATCAAGTACAGCCCTTTTGGAACGCATGCAAGGTAGAGAGGCTATAAACATGCTACGGGTGAAGCGACATGTCGAAAATGAAGACCTTTCCAAAGACTGGGTTATAGGTGGGGTTATTGTAAGAAAAAGCGCACCCAAAAAGTCTGCAAAAGGTAACCAATTCATGATTTGGACTCTTTGTGACCTCAAAGATGATTTCAAGACAGTTTCTATGTTCTTATTTCGAAAAGCTTACAATGATTTATGGAAAACTCCAGAAGGTACTGTAGTGGCAGTTCTAAATCCAAATGTTTTGGATAGGTCTCAAAATAGTACTGAACAGGCCAGTCTCAGTGTTGAAAATCCTGACAGAGTGATGATCTTGGGACAGTCCAAGGATCTTGGTGTCTGCAAGAGTAAAAAGAAGAATGGTGAGAAATGTACAGCCTTTGTTAATTTAAGCCAATGTGATGTGTGCATTTATCATGTGAAGCAAGAGTATCAACAATACTCCAGGAGACAAGAACTGCAGTCTTCCACTATGGGCAAAGGTCTTGTAAGCTTACAAAACAAAGTTCTTGGCAAGAGCACAGTTATTTATGGAGGTAAAGCATACTCTGCTTTACCTTCTGGCAACACAGCCAAAGTCAAAGAAAGGGACAATAACAGATTGATGTCTTTAAGCGAGTACCATAAATCTGAAGGAGATAAGTTTATGATGAACAGGGCACCACAGGGGGCAGGTCCGATGAAGAACAACACAATATTGCATAGTCCTGCAGCTCAAAGGACTAGCGACTCTGAAAGACTTAACAAACTCACTTCCAGTCCACAAAACACAAATTCGCAAACTTTAAGCTTGGCTGAAAGAGTTGGAGCCTCCCCCAAACTTAGCAGAGGTGGTACCTTTGGCCTAAAAGGCAGTGGCACCATAGATTTAAGCATGACATATGGACAAAAGTCTGCAGAGCGAGCCAAGGCAAATGCATTTAGATTGATACAACAAAATGGTGGTCTTGAAAAGGTAGACCCAAATAATATTAAAGGGACACAATCTGGTAAGAAGAGGGCATTAGAAAAGTTGCATGGCTCCAGCAGTGAAGAGAATGAAAGCAATAATAATGATGACACACCGAGATCTCAACTGAAGAAACCTAAAACTGTGATGTCAGAGAGGTTCAAGAAAATTCTAGAAGCCACATCAGCTCACCAGAATTTAATCAAGGAGCATGATGATGATGAAGAAGAGAAGTACTTCCACAAACTTGAGAAGAAAGAACAAATGGAAGAGAAAATGCTGAATACTTTTAAGCTGGCTTGCAAGGCTGTGAGATGTGTGAAATGCAAGTACACTGCATTCTCAGCAGCACAGATTTGCAAGGATGAGAGGCATCCCCTGAAAGTCTTGGATTCATTCAAGAGGTTCTTCAAATGTGCTGATTGTAACAACAGAACTGTGTCTTTAGAACTTATACCGCTTCATCCTTGCAGTAACTGCCGCAGCTCTCATTGGGTGAAAGCTGCAATGATGAGAGAAAAGAAAGTAGCACTCTCTGAGGGTCTGTCCATCAGAGGTGAAGAGGAAGCCTTCATAGGAGGACAAGTTTCTTCTGGCAAGAACATTAATTTATTAGTGCCTGATAGTTGAGGCTTTTTATTGCATGAAATATAATTTTTAATACTGACTGACTTTGTATTGATCATTCTTTGTGTTATTTTTCAAAATAGTTATATGAAATTGTGATCAAAGGTTTTGAAATAAAATCCAATATGAAAATAAAGCATAATATAATTTTTATTATGAAACTTCCAGTCAATAACACTGAACCATTCCATAAAACACAATGTGTCTTCGATTTCATACAAGATTCATTTATAACAATCTTGTCGCGCGGAATATTTGTGGGCTTTTTTATAAATTTTTACACAGCCTTTGACAATAAATTACTACATGTTACAAAACTGATCAGTGGAGCTATTATTATAACATGTGACACCAATGTATTTACAAAAACTTCTTTATACCGGGCAGTGGCGCGACCATTGAAACTTACAAATGATAAATTAAAACTCGATACAGCTAAAACACTAATAACAAAATAAAATCAACGTTGTTTAACCGAAAAATCGTATAAAATATTCATTTATGAGGCGAATGTCCGATAGTAACGACAGTTTAAAAAGATAAAAATTAACTACAGTTGTGCAATGCGTCGATCTCGTGAATTCACATTTCGTGAGGAGGGAAGTACTTGCGGGTAATTAGGAAACAGAAATGGTAATTGTCGAGATCGATGTTGCACTAATTAGGCACTTGAATAACGATAGTATAAGTCAAGAATGTTCCCAGAAGTCATGTACTATAACGATAGTGCCTTGTATATAGCCGAGTTCTTTGCCTTCACTACATCGCGTTAGGGATGCCTTCCATCTAAATAAAACAACATGGCGGCGACCACTGCCCGTGGGTGCGTTCGTTCAGTAAAAAAATATATAAAAGGGTGAGAACCGCGACGATCATTCCCACTCGGTGGTGGCGGGCGGCTTGGGCGTCAGGTCGTACAGTACGCGCGAGATACCCGGTACAGCTAGCAGCTCCTTGCGCATTCTGTCTACAACCTGCCGGGAAACAACGTTCGGTTAGATTCGAAAGAAAACAATTACATAACCATTTCCGCATCACGATGGCTGTGAAAATGAGTTGTAAGGGGACAAACCTGTTATCCTTTTCGGGGATTGTTGAATTCATGAATAAATTGAAGTGGTGGTAAAACCCAGTAACACTTAAAAAGACAGACCAATGTGGCAATTTGAAAATACTGATATTTTTCAACAGTGGCATGGTGCAGGCTGACTGTAATCAACATAAATCTAGCTAAGTGGGTAAGCAGGTGAGAGTACTCACATCCTGCGGCATAGCGTCGGAGCCGGGCAGCGCGGCGATGCCGGTCATGAAGTCCGATGTGATGAAGGGCCGCAGCACGAGCGAGCGCTGGCAGGAGGCGGCGCGCACGGCGGCGTCACGGTCGAAGTGTATCGGGATCATCACCACCGGCATCTGTGCGATGCGGCCTGCGCAGCCGCTTGATACTAACACCTGGGGAAATAATTACGTTCATCATTATCCACTCATAGCTTGACCTGCACCCGCGGCAGTAATCTCTAAACGTGGTAGTGGCCCGAAAGTCAGCCCAAGATACCGCACTTGATATGCATGTTGAGATCCTGATCGTATAATAAACATGATTGTTTATGTTCTCAAGTTGCGGATTAGGTTTACGTCATCAACTGAGTGATGGACTGATTAATAAACGAAACTCAACCATCAAGTATACATTGAGCGCGGGTCCCTGAGATGCTATATCGTGATTGCAGATAGTCCGTGACTTGAGGAGTGATTAGCGTGGCGCGAAACATGGAAATTGAAAATATTTTGAGTGATATCAATTATTACGATGAAATAGGTTACACGACAGGTTTACCGTCTATTTCCGAATAGTAATAAAGAAAACCGTGGAGTATCATTCAAAACTTCGGTCAATGTCACGTCATCGTTCACGAGATCAAGCGAGCGGCGTATCAAACGATAACGTACTTGAGTGCGGTGTTGAGGGACGTTTATTAATACGGGCCTTAGTTTGTTATTTTATACAGGGTGTAATTTTTCAATGCCACCTGGAGGGAAAGTACTCTAAATACTGGAGATAGCAAATTTGACTTATAGGAAACATACCTTTATTTTTTTAAAGAAACAAATCGGCATTCACAGATTTTTTTAAAAATTGCATTTTTTTGACATCAATCGATAGAGTCAATCATATATATTAATCGCTTACGACGAAAATCCGCTTGCCACTTATGGCAAACGAATTTTCGAAAATCTGTGAATGCAGATTTGTTTCTTTTCAAAAATAAAGGAATGTTTCCTTTGAGTAAAATTTGCTATCACCAGTTGTAATTATAAACGTGAGCTTTTTGTTATGCATCTGGGTCATACGCAAAAGATAAACAAAAAAACGTTACAAGAAATATTCAAATCCTTCATTGCTACTTTGCCGACTATTCTTGCAGTCCATCATAATATAGCAGTAAGCTCATATCTCAGAAACGTGATACTTTCAAACGTTTTGTTTCATACAAAACTTGTTTGTATAGATGCTAGCTGTCGATATACGTTTGATGCCGACCGATGTCTGATCAAATCAAAGTTGTTATGAAGCTGGCATCAGTGAATGGACTTTAACTTTGAAAGCTCATATCAAAATCAAAATCAAAATCAAAATCAAGCATTTATTTCAAGTAGGCCAGTTACAGGCACTTTTGAATTGTCGAAACAAAATTGAACATTTAAAGTAGCTACAGTCCCAGTCACAAGACATAAAAACTGTGAAAGTACTGTATATCTCGGAAACGTGACACATTAGAACATTTTGTCCGATGCAAAACTTGTTTGTATTGATTCCAGCTATCGATTAATATAAGACTTATGCGTGTGTCGGCGCCTCACTATGCGTGGACGACCGCGGGGAGGGCGCGGGGCTCGGGGTACCGAACCCGGCAACGCGAGCGGCGCTGCGCGCCCTACCACTCACTGAGCTCACAGACGCCACCCCGGGCATTTCTTTGTACGGTCTTCATAACGTGTTACATATGTTAATTGTGGTATTACACCTATTTTAATACAGTCCACTACTTTTATTACAAAGTCCCATCGAGTCTATTCAGCGTTCCGTTACTTAAAAAAAAAAAAAATGGCGGAAGAAAATCCGGCCAAAAAGTTCAAACCCCTTTCGAAACATCAAGATTCTGCCAGATACGAGAAAAAACCTTATTTTGGAATGTCTAAAGCCCCGTTTTTACTAACACTAAGAGACACCTATCTAAATGCCCAAAGCCCATTTTCACCATCACTAAAGGATAACTAAGTGTCTGGCTAGGCCTAAGAAAAGATAAGTTTACCTGAGTAGCAAGATCGTCCGCCTGGCGTAGAGTTGAGACAACTTGTTGAGTGAGGAAGGTCGGTGTTATATCTGTCACTTGCTCCTTGATTATGCCTCCGAAAGCGTAGCAAACCCTGGGGAAGAGAGGTATACGTTAGCTAAACAAATAACACAACAGAAAAACTTATGACAGGTAACAGGTTGAGTAATGATTTTTCTCTTTTTTGACTTCACGTATTTATTTACATCTATATATATAAAAATCAATTGCTGTTCGTTAGTCTCCCTAAAATTCGAGAACGGCTGGACCGATTTGGGTCATTTTGGTTTTGAATTATTCGTGGAAGTCCAGGGAAGGTTTAAAAGATTTTTTATTTTTATTTTAGGTAGGTAGTACGTAGCTTTTTCTCTCTTATGTGACGCAAACGAAGTTGCGTGTGAACTAGTGTTTGATATTTTTTATGCATAACTTTATGTATGTACAATCAACAAAGCAAATAAGTAACCGGGATCGAAAACCATAATCACACATAAACTTTTGCAGTCCAGATGTGTGATTATTGTTTAGAATGGTTACAAATTTAAAAAAAATATTGTCAGATATAGTTTGATTATTTCTCATTTTTTCATAAATTTGAGAGTTTGGACTCTGAAAACACTCAAATACAAGAAAAAATGTGATAGCTCTAATAATATAACTAAATTTCATCTGAAGACGTGACATAGTTTCTAAAAAAACTGCAGCTATATTTGACACCATGATCACTATATATTTGTTGACCATTCATAGAATTTCACAAATTCTTTTATAACATTTTTTTTTGCTAATGATACCTAAATGTAAATAAAATCATGATTTTAATATTAGAAAACTACGATTACGCAAGAAAAAAGTACGCCTATTCTGAAAACCCCCGTTTTATTCAAAATTACAACTATTGTATATAGCATTTATTTCTGGGTTAGGGCTTAGGAGTTCCTTAACCCTTAACTGTAAGCGAAGTAGAGACAACAGCTAAACAATGGCGTCCCATCCGAATCGGCCGGGTCCACAGACGAAGGTGATTTAACGTATACTGCTTTAGAAATAACTAGACGATGCCCGCGGCTTCGCCCGCGTAAAATTATATACTAAAACCTTCCTCTTGAATCACTATCTACTAAAAAAACCCGCATCAAAATCCGTTGCGTAGTTTTAAAGATCTAAGCATACATAAGGACAGACAGACGCGGCGGGAGACTTTATTTTATAATTTGTATGGATAAGCGTGTTACCTGTTAACATTGTGACAGACGCGCGGGATGAGTTTGGCGAGGTAGTGCATGTCCTTCCAGTCCGGCGGGTAGCGCTCCGTCGACAGAGCCACCGCGTAGCTGTACGTTCTGCCGTCACCTACGAACAATATACTGTTACATAATATACTAGCGGATGTCACGTGGTTTCACCTGCGTACTTCCCGTGTATGTTACTCAGTTAAGAGGTGGCTTTGTAATGGTATAAGAATTTTTAAATCGGTCGAGTTTATTTAGAGTTCAATCGTAACAAATACGCTATCAAAATTCTCTTTATCATATTAGTTTAGATTTACTAAGTACCGTTTTAGGAATCAGAATTGAATAATTGGGATATTATATCAAATCTCATTGTAGATGGCGTGTCCATAGCTAGGTCCTAATCGACCAATGACATCAAGGTATTTTATAATTTAAATTACAAGTAGATTTTTGAACAATGACGATGCTTGCAACTAGCTATGCCAGCGTCCATGAATCGTCTGGCTGTCAACTCTGTAGCGACACTCTCAAAGCTGTTAGATTAAAAATTTAATCCATGGCTGAATGCTGACCCCTAAAATACAGGTTGAGGCCTTGTTAGGGGGTTAGGATCAGATTTGAGGACAATGTGTTTTCTGATTGTGATTGGTTTGTAAAATGTGTTTTTAATTTTAAGTGTCAAATAAATATTTTTTAATTCTTTATTTCTTGGTTTCACAGTTACCTTGTAGACTGTGATTAAAAGCAGTCTTTTAAATCAAAATCGTTTCATCAGTTCAGGAGCTATGTTGCCAGAGACATACACACTTCAAACTTGTAACGCCACTCTTTTTGTTCGTTTGTAAAAAAATAGGGGTATTGGCAATTTAGTTGTTCATACCTTGAACTCCAACAGTTCTGACGGGCAGCAGCGTGGCGGCGACGGGCGTCTTGGACGAGATGCGCTTGAGCTCCGCCTGCTCGGCCGGAGTGCTGGCGTTGGCCACGCGGCCCAGCAGCGCGTGCGACTTCACGCACATCGACGCGTACTCCACCATTATCTTTACTATCACCTGTGGGACACATGTGCGAGTTAATATCAACTGTAGTAAGTAGCCATAGCTTTCTGAGTAAGCAAATTGGGAGGGTGGGGAATTATCGTTGTGTATACCTGCCCCGAAGGCACCTGATAAACCCATTCCTACCGGCTTCCCTTCGGGAACAAGGCACTCTTCACGTGGTGTCAAAAACATCACAAAAGACATTAAAAACATGTCAATAAACAAAGCACGTATAGTGCCAAATAAGCCGGTGCTCGGGTGTCTGTGACTTCGCGGCAGTACGATTTTGTAGGGTGGCCAGGTAAGCCGAAGATTATTGAGTTGCGGCAGGGGCAGAAAAAAATTAGAACTCAAGATGGCGCCGACGAAAATTTTCGGTTTTTTTGGGTGTCACTTTAGTAGTTATTGGGGTTGCTTATAACGAAAATGAGGTGAAAATGAAAATCGACCATGGGCCGACGGAAAATTATCGGTGTTTTAATCACGGGTGCCATTTTCATGGGTTTCGGAGTCACTGATGATGAAAATGATGACCCAATGAAAATTTAAAGATTGTGCTGACGAACATTTTCGGTTTTGTCATTATGGGTGTCATTTTCTTATTCTTTATTGCACACAAAAATAAAAAATATACACAAAATAGTAGTAGTAGTAGTGGTAATCGTAGCTTTCGTGGTCGACGGGGTAACGAAAATGAGGTTAAAACTAACATAAGAAAGAAACAATTAAATATTTTTTTCTTCAGCTTTCCCTGACACATGTTTTACTCTTTGCCAATGCCGCATACCTATGCACTTCGATGATTGGTCCGCTGCTCCTACATACACAAGTAATAAACACGTACCTGTGTCTCGGCGAAGTCCCGCTCAGCGTAGGGCTCGTCCTGGCACAGTACGCGCACGGCGAGGCCGGGGCCCGGGAACGGTTGTCGCTCCACCAGCGCTGTCGGCAGACCTAGTTCCATGCCCATGGCTCGGACCTATGGGATAAGCATACCGTCAAAATCTATTCTGCCTAGCCTTTTCCCAACTATGTTGGTGACGGCTTCCAGTCTAACCGGATGCAGCTGAATGCTAGTATTTTACATGGAGCGACTGCCTATCTGACCTCAACAACTCAGTTAGTGCTAAGTAATACGATATCCCTTGGTAAGACTGGTTGCATAGCATCAAAATCACGGGTGTAAAAATACCTTTAACGAAGACAAAGTTCCATGTTCGTTTTTTTTTTGTGCAGGATCAAAACTAGGAACCAACAATTCTTCAAGATTAACAATCGTAAAGAATTGTTGTAATATTGAAAATTAAAAGAAGAAGCATAAAGCAGAAATTAAAAATTGAAATACCTTTATGACCCCTGCACATTAGGGTGTCCCGAAATTATTATTTTTCGATTTTTGCTTCTCAAGACCCTTCAAAAGTTGCGTTATTAGTTGTACATTGCCGTAAAAATAATAAAAAATATATAAAAAAATATCTTGAGGGCTCTACCTGCATTTGCATTTTTTTTTAATCACTTAAATGACTCTCCAGTCAATGTCGTTTATTCTATTTTATGTACATTATTCCCAGTTTATTTTTATATTTCATTGATTGTGGAATCCTAAGTTATGATTTATAGACAACGACCGGACGTTTCCAGATAGGAATTGGTTTGGATCGAACTCGCAAAATTCACATTTTGACTCATTTTTCTTTAATTCTCTACTTCTCATGTGAGGCAGTACGCCTCATTTCCATTGCGGTTTGGTTGCTGTTAGGTGTCGCTCTGCACTTATATGTGATAAAAAACGTGTTTTTTTTAAATACAATGGTTTCAAGACGAAGTGAGACTACTTGTGCTTATTTAAAGGACGGACCAAAGCCAGCAAAGATTTTGATGAAGTTGTCGAAAGTTCCTACTTTGAAAGTATCTACTTTGATGGACGAACGGACAAAACACTCATAAACGATAAGATAGGCAGTCGATACTACCGCAGAGAAGTCTTGCAAGAGCACATTTCAGTTCTCACAGAGCCGGAATTTCTTTATTTGGGACATACGACGCCAAGTCGTGCCACTGCCAAAGGGATCGTCACTTCTATCTTTTCTTTGTTAGAAAATCAGGGGTCGAACTTGGAAGAGGTGACCTGTATGGGGTGCGGATGGTAATCCTACGAATACAGGTTGAAAGGGGGTTGTCATTCAATGCCCGGAAAACTGTTTGAAGAGACCGTTGCAATAGTGTGTTTGTATGCTTCACGCGAATGAATTAACGCCTGGCCATTTGTCCATGTCTCTGAATGGTAGCACACATCTGGGCCAGAATGTTCAGGACCTACTGGAAACCAGCTAGCTGTTTCTAAAAGTAAACCTCTAATATCTTTTTGTGCAGTGACTGAAAATTTGCTAATTATTATGAAGGAACTAAGCACGAATCAAAACTTTCTCTACGAAATGTATCATGCTATAATGACCTGTTCTTGTTCTCCTGTGCTAGCGAGTCACCAACCTGAAAAATTGCGCATACGACATGGATCGAGATCTATTGTAAATTCAGTGATCGAAAGAAACGCTTTTTTGCGCACTCGGAAAACTTGCCTACGTGCCATGTTATTCGACAATACATAGAGACCATATTCGAGAGCTTGCATCTCGCATAATATTAAAGGGCAGAGAAGCAGAAAAGTGCAACTCTCGCAGGGTATTTAGAGCACCAAAGCTTATAACTTCTGTGTACTGGTATAATATTTTGCCAACTTTGCGACACTCCCACCATGAACTTAGAATTAAGGCTAAGCAACACAGCCTTGACATTGTTGACTTTTCCTGTCACACAGAGTCAGACGAAAGATGTATGAAACTAGTGACGGAGGTTTCTCTAAGCGTAATGGACGCTACAGCTCGGGATGGTTTCATTAGGAATAAATTAAAATCTCGCGCGGAGATGCCAAATTTGGGCATAAAAACCAGTTCTGTTTTTAAAGAAACCAATAATTTATTCGGTTTTCAACTATTTTAAACCTTGCTTTGACTCATTGGTGTACCCTTAATTTTAATAAAAACCATTTAAATGTTATTTTCATATGATTTATAGTTCATGTTAAGAACCCCTAAAAATAGCAATTTTGAAAAACTTCAAGGACCGGTAGAGGCCTCAAGATGACAGATATCTAACTCAATTTTATAATATTCATAACTCATGTGTCAAAACGCAACTTTTGATACCTCTTGCGTAACCGTAGCTCTAAAATAAGAAAGTCCCATACATGGACGGGACACCCTACTGCACATGCACCCATTACCACAATGTGTGTATTACAAGGCACACTACAGTGCGATTCTTATAAAACTAATAATAAAAATCTTTTCCCAACAACCTTTCCTTCTTGTGACACTAGTCGTCAATTTTTTCATAGAAATTTGATTTAATTGGACTTTTTTCAAATCGGTCCAGTAATTTTTAAGTTAATGGGGATGCACATTGTGGAACTAATGGCGCTAGCACAGCTGGTTCCAAGCATCAAGGAATGTCATTTCATATTTTAAAATACCTTGACCTCATTGGTCAGATTGAGACCAGCTATGGTGGCGCCATCTACAATTAGCTTTTAACGGTCTTCCTCATTCATTACATACATAAATACAAATCTTTCCTCTTCACAATAGTAGTATAAATCGACACTCTGAAGAAATGACTTACCTCATCCTTATGAAAGTCGCGCAGCGGCTCGACGACCCTGCCGCGCTGTCTGAGTGCCCGCACCAGCTCCGTATCGTTGTGGTGAGTCTTGATGGTGGCCGCGTTGTTGGAGCATAGTGACGACGCAGACTCGATGAGGTCCGGCCTTAGCGTGCCCTGGCCTAGGATAACCTGGTCTTCCCTGTGGACGAAGTGACGATTTTAGAGAGCATAACAATGAATTCAATGCTGAGAATATAAATTATACAAGGTGTTGCTTTGCATCCTGATCAAATTCAAGGGTGTGGTACAGACCATCAAACTGAACAACTTTCTCCATGGGGCTAACATCGTCGGCACAACTGTACCTTCAGATCAGCAGTCGTATACATTTAAGAAGGTATTGAAATTTTGGATGGGACACGACATTTTTTTCGTGTGAGGGCTGTCAGTTATGTAAAATTTACATAATACGTACAGGGTAAGTATTTTGTAAATTTTATTCAAAAAGGATACGTATAAATCGCTGACCTGCATTGAGCAAACTGGCAGCTGGTGGCTGTATTAAAATTGGTCTTTACCCGGCAGTGAAACAGCAAAACGCAATTTATTTTGATTTTAATTGTTCATGATACTCACTGCAAGTTCAGATCGTGCACGGCCTGCTCGGCGATGCGTATGAACACGTCGCCGATGATCTTGCGCTTGTCCTCGGGCGCGGCCGTGTGACACAGTACTATATACTGGTGTTGATACTCACTGCAAGTTCAGATCGTGCACGGCCTGCTCGGCGATGCGTATGAACACGTCGCCGATGATCTTGCGCTTGTCCTCGGGCGCGGCCGTGTGGCACAGTACTATATACTGGTGTTGATACTCACTGCAAGTTCAGATCGTGCACGGCCTGCTCGGCGATGCGTATGAACACGTCGCCGATGATCTTGCGCTTGTCCTCGGGCGCGGCCGTGTGGCACAGTACTATATACTGGTGTTGATACTCACTGCAAGTTCAGATCGTGCACGGCCTGCTCGGCGATGCGTATGAACACGTCGCCGATGATCTTGCGCTTGTCCTCGGGCGCGGCCGTGTGGCACAGTACTATATACTGGTGTTGATACTCACTGCAAGTTCAGATCGTGCACGGCCTGCTCGGCGATGCGTATGAACACGTCGCCGATGATCTTGCGCTTGTCCTCGGGCGCGGCCGTGTGGCACAGTACTATATACTGGTGTTGATACTCACTGCAAGTTCAGATCGTGCACGGCCTGCTCGGCGATGCGTATGAACACGTCGCCGATGATCTTGCGCTTGTCCTCGGGCGCGGCCGTGTGGCACAGTACTATATACTGGTGTTGATACTCACTGCAAGTTCAGATCGTGCACGGCCTGCTCGGCGATGCGTATGAACACGTCGCCGATGATCTTGCGCTTGTCCTCGGGCGCGGCCGTGTGGCACAGTACTATATACTGGTGTTGATACTCACTGCAAGTTCAGATCGTGCACGGCCTGCTCGGCGATGCGTATGAACACGTCGCCGATGATCTTGCGCTTGTCCTCGGGCGCGGCCGTGTGACACAGTACTATATACTGGTGTTGATACTCACTGCAAGTTCAGATCGTGCACGGCCTGCTCGGCGATGCGTATGAACACGTCGCCGATGATCTTGCGCTTGTCCTCGGGCGCGGCCGTGTGGCACAGTACTATATACTGGTGTTGATACTCACTGCAAGTTCAGATCGTGCACGGCCTGCTCGGCGATGCGTATGAACACGTCGCCGATGATCTTGCACTTGTCCTCGGGCGCGGCCGTGTGACACAGTACTATATACTGGTGTTGATACTCACTGCAAGTTCAGATCGTGCACGGCCTGCTCGGCGATGCGTATGAACACGTCGCCGATGATCTTGCGCTTGTCCTCGGGCGCGTCCGTGTGGCACAGTACTATATACTGGTGTTGATACTCACTGCAAGTTCAGATCGTGCACGGCCTGCTCGGCGATGCGTATGAACACGTCGCCGATGATCTTGCGCTTGTCCTCGGGCGCGGCCGTGTGGCACAGTACTATATACTGGTGTTGATACTCACTGCAAGTTCAGATCGTGCACGGCCTGCTCGGCGATGCGTATGAACACGTCGCCGATGATCTTGCGCTTGTCCTCGGGCGCGGCCGTGTGACACAGTACTATATACTGGTGTTGATACTCACTGCAAGTTCAGATCGTGCACGGCCTGCTCGGCGATGCGTATGAACACGTCGCCGATGATCTTGCGCTTGTCCTCGGGCGCGGCCGTGTGGCACAGTACTATATACTGGTGTTGATACTCACTGCAAGTTCAGATCGTGCACGGCCTGCTCGGCGATGCGTATGAACACGTCGCCGATGATCTTGCGCTTGTCCTCGGGCGCGGCCGTGTGGCACAGTACTATATACTGGTGTTGATACTCACTGCAAGTTCAGATCGTGCACGGCCTGCTCGGCGATGCGTATGAACACGTCGCCGATGATCTTGCGCTTGTCCTCGGGCGCGGCCGTGTGACACAGTACTATATACTGGTGTTGATACTCACTGCAAGTTCAGATCGTGCACGGCCTGCTCGGCGATGCGTATGAACACGTCGCCGATGATCTTGCGCTTGTCCTCGGGCGCGGCCGTGTGGCACAGTACTATATACTGGTGTTGATACTCACTGCAAGTTCAGATCGTGCACGGCCTGCTCGGCGATGCGTATGAACACGTCGCCGATGATCTTGCGCTTGTCCTCGGGCGCGGCCGTGTGACACAGTACTATATACTGGTGTTGATACTCACTGCAAGTTCAGATCGTGCACGGCCTGCTCGGCGATGCGTATGAACACGTCGCCGATGATCTTGCGCTTGTCCTCGGGCGCGGCCGTGTGGCACAGTACTATATACTGGTGTTGATACTCACTGCAAGTTCAGATCGTGCACGGCCTGCTCGGCGATGCGTATGAACACGTCGCCGATGATCTTGCGCTTGTCCTCGGGCGCGGCCGTGTGGCACAGTACTATACAGGGTGAAATTGAATAGATGCGACAAATTTAAATATACAATAATACGTGTTGTCAAGAAAATGTATAAAATATAAAATTAAAAAATAATTGATCAGTGTTACGAAAACCGTTAAAATAATAAAAGTATCAAAAATCTTGCCGACTCATCGCAGTGCTCAAAATAGCGGTCATTTACCTAATTTTGCCTTAATTTTTCTTATTTATTTTGCATATTACTGGAATACCGATAATTCGTACTTAAATAAAGATAATAACATCAATGGACCTTTTGAAAACGATAATCGCGTAATTTTTTTAACGATTTAGATTGTAGAAAAAACAGTTTATAATTACTATGTTACTGTAACTGAAGCTCCAATTTCATTTTGTCGCATTAATTAAAATTCACCCTGTATACTGGTGTTGATACTCACTGCAAGTTCAGATCGTGCACGGCCTGCTCGGCGATGCGTATGAACACGTCGCCGATGATCTTGCGCTTGTCCTCGGGCGCGGCCGTGTGGCACAGTACTATATACTGGTGTTGATACTCACTGCAAGTTCAGATCGTGCACGGCCTGCTCGGCGATGCGTATGAACACGTCGCCGATGATCTTGCGCTTGTCCTCGGGCGCGGCCGTGTGGCACAGTACTATATACTGGTGTTGATACTCACTGCAAGTTCAGATCGTGCACGGCCTGCTCGGCGATGCGTATGAACACGTCGCCGATGATCTTGCGCTTGTCCTCGGGCGCGGCCGTGTGACACAGTACTATATACTGGTGTTGATACTCACTGCAAGTTCAGATCGTGCACGGCCTGCTCGGCGATGCGTATGAACACGTCGCCGATGATCTTGCGCTTGTCCTCGGGCGCGGCCGTGTGACACAGTACTATATACTGGTGTTGATACTCACTGCAAGTTCAGATCGTGCACGGCCTGCTCGGCGATGCGTATGAACACGTCGCCGATGATCTTGCGCTTGTCCTCGGGCGCGGCCGTGTGGCACAGTACTATATACTGGTGTTGATACTCACTGCAAGTTCAGATCGTGCACGGCCTGCTCGGCGATGCGTATGAACACGTCGCCGATGATCTTGCGCTTGTCCTCGGGCGCGGCCGTGTGGCACAGTACTATATACTGGTGTTGATACTCACTGCAAGTTCAGATCGTGCACGGCCTGCTCGGCGATGCGTATGAACACGTCGCCGATGATCTTGCGCTTGTCCTCGGGCGCGGCCGTGTGACACAGCAGCGGCGTGTGGCGCGACCGGCCGCCCGGCTCGCGCACCACTGTGGTGCCTTGTCGGAACTAACAGGACAAAAATTAATAGTAGATTGTATGACAAGGGAGCAAAACCATATTTTTACGGCGAGGGCGCTATTTTGAATCCAGAACGAAGCAAAGGATTCTAGAATAGATTATCGAGCATAGCGAGGAAGTCTAAAATAGAACCTGAGCGTAGCGAGGAATTCAAGGTACATCGCCTGAGAGAAAAATATTTTTGCTTTAGTCATAATAATATTATTATAGTTTATTATGCTCTACTTTTCATATGTAGGTATGTGAAAATATTTCTCCTGGGATTTCGTAGATATTAAGTTTTGTATGACGTTATTATCGACGTAGAACTCATGACAAAAACAGGTAAGTAAATCGCGCACTTATTTTTTTGTTTAGTTACCGCGCCTTCTCGCACCGTACAGTTAACACTAACAGCCAGTAATTTATACAATTTGCGTACGATTTCAATTGACGATTCATGTTCCAAATTCAAATCTCATTACTGCCTGCTAACTTACCGATACTTTTCGAATAAATGCAAAAATATTTATTTGGCACAAATAATAATAATATTCCCCCGACCTAATATTGGCCACGGCGGGTTTTTTCAACAGAGATTGATACGCAGTAGCATGCGATTAGTACACAGGAGATGTATTAGTGCACATTTAGTGTACGCTAACCCAGGTGAACTCTTTGTTCCTTTACTCTCCTTTAGTCCGATGGGACAGGATCTGAGAAATCAGAAGCAAGACCAACATTCAATATCCTAACTTTAATTAATTTCTCACCATGACCACGATAAACAAGATGTTGCTTTGCATCCTAGTCAAATTCAAGGGTGTGCTATAGACCATCAAACTGAACTAATTTCTCAATGGGACCACGATCGTAATTGCGAAAAAATTATCAACAGCCCCATACAAAATTCTAATACCTACTCGACCAAATGTATGAGACAGCTGATTATTTAAAAAAAAACGATGGTCCCATGGAGAAAGTTGATCAGTTTGATGGTCTGTAGCCAGTGAGTGTAGGGCCGGGCGTAGTTAACTACAATTTTGTAGTCTGATTACTAACTACCATTAAAAGTAACTACATGTAGTTATAATTATATGTAACTTAACTTACATTAAGTAGTAAAATTTTGCAATTAAATAAACATGTAATGTGTAGTAATATATGTTTTGGAATATGGCTGCATAAAAAAACTGTTTATTGCACATACCTATGTTTATTTTCATGAATAATCAAATGCAAGAATTAAAGTCGTAGATAATAAGTAGTTTAGTTTGGTTTATTTATTAATAATTATCAGGAATTACTGGTCAATTTTATAAAAAGTAAAAACACAAATCATAATCATATTAAGAAATTCGACACATAAGTAAACTTATTAAAAATAAATAAAAACACACCTATAATACCTATCAGATCTTAATCATTCTTGATCTTAAAACATGTATTTAATATAAAAAAAACTCAGCACCTAAACATTCAACATAATTGAAATTATTTGCGAATCAATAGTAGTTTATGCGACTGTGCATAATGAAGGGCATTACAACACAAGTGTGGGTTTAAGAAACTAGCCGAAGGCGAGTTTCTTAATAGCATCACACGAGTGTTGTAATGCCTAATTATGTATAGTTGCATACACTACTTTATCTACCCAAATATCATAAGGGCTCTATGATGGGTTCAGGAACCATAGGGAAATGACCAGTAGCTTTTTCCATTTTCCAATCTAAAAAATCCTTGTACGCCTTGTCGTACTTGGCCCTTGATTTTTATGGCAACAGGTTATAAGTTGCATTCGTCGCTGCATTTACGATATATCTGGCGGAGTGTTCATGTCAATTTCTGAGTCACTATCACTCATTTTCGACAGAAATAAAGAACTTATCAGAAAATTTGTCTACTCGTAACTGGAAATAAAAAGCTAACGAACAAATGACAGCTCGAAATGGCGGCGTTTCGGATATCTGTCATTTTTTTTAAAATCATAGACACATTGTAACTGGACTTCAGGTCCACTTAATTTATATGATTAAGGGCATTATTTTGTATTGTCTTGATCTGTTGTCTGTATCTGTACCTATTGAATAAAATAAATAAATAAAATAAACGAACAAAGTCACTATTCTTGTGTCATACGAGATCAAAATGTCGTGCGATTTATAATTAAAATCATACTGAATTGGGGTTTCATATCGATATCTGATTTAATGTAGATACTAGAATAGCACACTCACTTGAATTTGACACCTGTCTCAAATTTAAACTCATAACCTACTGTTTTCAGTAGGTTATGAGTTCATAACAGTTCCGTTTATTTCTGCAGGTTGGTAATGCTGGTCATTGCCTATGGTTTTTGAACGCATTAGAGAGGGTTTATGATATTTGGGTAGATAAATAAATAAACAAAATAGGTTGATTGAAGCGAGCGAAAGTAAGAGCGTGCTATAGTGCGTTCTTGCTCTAACACACGTGACTGCAACACGGTGCTCTAACTACCTACCAAACGACATATCGAAACGCGCGATCGCGCTATAGTCGTACGTACCTACATGAACGACGAAATGTAGTTATAAAAAGTAATCGTGATTGTAACTACAATTTGTACTTAGTAGTTAAAAATTGTAACTACATTTTTCGATTCTTTTATGTAGTTAGTAGTTATGATTACTAATTACTTAATGTAGTCGTAGTTAGTAGTTAGCACAGAAATATTAAAAACAGGAGAAGTGGCAAGGGGGCGTGTCGGTGACCACGTGGAGCTGGCCGCGTCGCTCAGCTATTGACTTGTACTACTTGATTTATGTTTTCTTGTATTACTCCGACTGTATTATGTTTGCATTAAATACATTGCTCTTTTACAACCACCTTAGTCTGTCACTGAGTGACTGAACGAGCAATGTACACCTGACATAACGAAACATCATTAAGCCATCATTTCGCATGGTGCGTCCGCTGCTCCGGTCCGTCGTATTTGAGCGCGAGCTAGTGATGTGCTCGTGGAGGTTTGACAAAGTCTGTCGACAAGAAAGTGGACTGCGAATTGTAATATTACTATTTCACTTTTTTTTCCATTTGTTAACTCTTGTAATCCGGTTGGAAGGCCGATGTGGTTCTATGCTTAATTTTCTTTTTCTCTTTGACAATTCAAAAGAGCCTGTAACTGGCCTAATTGAAATAAATGCTTTGATTTTGATTTTGAACTACGTGTAACTGTGTCATTTGAATTTTAATTGATTTTAAAAGTATTTTTATTCATTGAATAATGTTTGTAGGTTTCATATTATTTTTATTTACTTTATTTCCAAATCCTTTATAAAAATAATCGATATATTTATCGATAACTCTTCGATTTAGTCAAGCACTGTGTCGTATCCGCCCCCGTGTCCCGACACACAATGATAATTGTTTTAGTGTGAGTAAATTATACGGAAAAAGTACGCTGCGGTTTAACAAATAAGGTTTGTATTTAAATGACAGAGTTATCGATGGCGCGTGTGTGCACTTGTTCGTAGTATTGTTTTGACAGAGCTCTGTGTGCAATATTAGCTTTATGGAGGGGCAACTGTGGCTTCATCGGTTTTCTATACATTTTGAACTCCACGCCATATCTCCTTCTTTATTATATCTATGGTAGTTAGATTACATTTTGCCCAATACTGTCTGTACCACATCCTTGAATTTGACCAGGATGCGTTGCGAAGCAACACCTTGTATATGTCACCGTAAAATTGTCAAATACGTTATATTGTAATATCTCTAGCGATATTGTAAAGTCTCGAATTATTGTCAAATGAACATACTGCTTACAACAAAACGCATTATTTTTCGTGAAATGCATGCGATGGTAGTCAACTTACGTGGTGTGGAGGGAAGGAGGGGTCCCCCTTGCCCAGTGGCACAACTCTCATGAAAAGATAATGCACCATTCCTGAGAAATACCGATTAATATAACATAACCTTAAAACACTTTATATTCCCCCTAAAAAGCGTAGTCGACGGAGCCCCTATTTCCGAGTGCAGGGTTTAAAGGAACCTAACGGGGGGGTGCCCCAAGTCCCGATTATGGGGGCAGAGATACTTCCGTATGTTCAGTTGACAATAATTCGAGAAATTACAATATCGCGAGAAAAAACACGTTATATTGTAATATAACGTGAAAAAATAACAAAAAAAAAAAAACTAAATAAAATAACGTGTTTGACAATTTTACGGTGACATATATGTACATTTTTGGGTCTTGTGAACGAACAATACATGGTTTTATTATTCTGTGTGAGACTGGTTCCTAAGGTAGACGAAATACTATTTTAGTCATAGTGTCGACGCTTAAAAGTGTTTCAAAAACTATTTCCAGATTAAAATAAAATTTATCGTTTTTTGGCCAGTCGTGTTTCAGGAGTTTCTTTTTTTAAATTTATTTATTTAAGTAATCCAAACTTAATAGTTTTACTTAAATAACACATCTGCCAAACTGCAAAGCAATTTGTCGGCAGTAGGTTTTCGCGAAATCTTATTAATTCATCTAAGTACATGTCTAAATCTAAGTTAAACACATATACGCCACAAAAGTAGTGTAGTACTTTAGAATATTACGAACAGCTAACATACCTGATGACCCGCATTGACTACATGTAGACGCACGCCGAGCTCTCTGAGACACCTCTCCACTTTAGCGCTCTCATTCTTACGCATGAAACCTGAAACAATACAATATCATCATGCTTGTATTCCCTGAGCAGCGGCGTCCCCGAATTACGAACAGTAAATCGTGGGTTCGAACCCAGGCGGGGGCGCATTACTTTGTGTAATTTGTTAAGGGAAACTAGCATGTCCTAGAACCAACAAATTCAATCTTGAGCAAATAATAAAGAAAAATCAAAATTTGTATCAAAATTGTGACCTTAATTTATCTCAAAACTGGCATTTTTCAAGTCCTACATGTCCAATAGTGGGTGGTACTATACTGCCGTGGGTGTACTAAACCCACTATTCAGCAGTTGTGTTTGTTTAAACATAACAGTTTCATTCAATATAATCAAAAGTGACGGGGGATTGATTAGCAGCACAATTTTGGATAAATGCCAAGTGAACTTTAGAAACAGCGTGTATTTTGTTCGAAAAAGTAAGCATGACATTGACACACAAAGGGAATTCCTGAAATTCTTTTTTTTCGTTCTCATGACTAGCGAACGTCACGCGGTTTCACCCGCGTAGTTAACATTCCCTTACGGGGATAAAATATAGCCTATGTTACTCCCTGATAATGTAGCTATCCAATGCTGAAAGAATTTATCAAATCGGTCCAAAAATACAAATCTGTGCTCTTTATAAATATTAGTATAGATCTATTAGCACTATGTTATGAATAACTAACTGACCGTGCCTGCTTCGCACGGATGCTATGAGCATAATACATAAAACCTTCTTCTTGAATCACTCTGTCTATTGCTAAAAATTGCATTAAAATCCATTGCGTAGTTTATAAGATCTAAGCATACAGACAGCGGGAGCGACTTTGTTTTATACTACGTAAAGATGAGTCAGTATGTTGATCTTTGTTATAAGAAACATACTCAATTGCGTTTTGACGACATGAAATTTAACGCAACAATGGGGTTGGCAACTGTGGAACTAATGGCGCTAGCACCGCTTGAACCAAAACGTCGTCATTGGTTGAAAATCTGTCAATGTCATTTTATATTTCAAAATAGTTGGACTTCATTGGTCAGATTGGGTCCATGCGGTGGACGCGCCATCTACAATCAGCTTTAACTTGCCGACCCCATCGGGCGAGAGTAGAATGAAACACACATCTAAAACTTACCATTATGTGTGATGCGAAGGAATGAGGAAAATGTCGTGAGAAAAGTTTTGAGTATGAATGTGGATGGGAATAAATAAATATCGCAGCTAGGCTTGTGTCGTGGACACCAGATAGTTGATATACTACATATATACTTTTTTGTTTGTAAATACATACCTATTATACATACAAACATCCATGACTCGGAAACAAATGTCCATGCTCATCACACAAACATTTGCTCCTACCGGGATTCGAACCCAGGACCCTATGAACGCAAGGCAGCTTCACTACCACTACGCCATTCGAGTCGTCAAGAGTATAAGAGTAGAGAAAGACCAAATAAACGACGGATGGACTGTGTTAAGAACGATGTGGCAAGAAAAGAGGTGTCTGAAAAATTGAGAAGTGTGGAAGTTGAAGACATGCGGTGCCGACCCAAAATAAATAGGGATGAGGGCAAGAGAATGATGATGTAAATTAAACTTACCATTATCAATGTGTAAGGCAATGACTTGATCTTCGCGGAGAGCGGTTCTAAGTAACGCTGCGCACACGGTGGAGTCTACACCACCGCTTACTAACACCTGCCGAACAATTACGTCGATTTACAATGGGGATGCACACACTGTGGAACTAATGGCGCTAGCATAGCTGGTTTCAAGCATCGTCATTGGTTGAAAATCAAGGAATGTCATTTCACATTTTAAAATACTTTGACCTCATTGGTCAAATTGAGACCGATTATGGTGGCGCCATCTACAATTAGCATTTGACGGTGTCCCCATTACATAATGATTACAACTACTTGATATTATGTCAGATATTATCACGCTTGGTAGCCGGGAGGGCTGAAGTGTGTGCTGAAAGTAGCCGATTAGAGTGTCCTATAATAATAAATAAGCAAAAATTGTATTTACTCATGTTGTACTGCCAGTGTACCGTTTTCGGTACACCTCGTACCAGTTAACATAAACCTTATTTTTCGCAAAATATGGCTTTAAATCAGTGGTTCCCAGGAGTCTCGAATATGATCTGCTTAGGGATAAAATAAGCTAAGTATAGTTGAGCTCCACGATAACTGACAAATGCTTGCACTGACTGGACAGGTCCACACAAACTTGTGTCGTTCTTTCTTCAAAAGACCATCTTAGACACTAATCTGCATGGTTCTCATGTCAGATGAACAAGATTGTCTGGACTTTAAAAGAGACTATGACCTCTGAGTTTGTTTCGGCTGTTTCTTCCCAGAGTAGTCAGGTACGAAACACCGGCCCCATCTAGTTAAAAAAAAAAACGACATATAAAAGTGTTTGTAAAAACCTATTTACAAAATAATCATACTCACAAGAACTTTGTTATCTCCGACGGTCTCTCGTATATAGTGTATGCAGGCTTCGCGACGCGAGCGCAGCGTGAACGAGCGCGACAGGCCCGCGATGTCGAACAGGAAGTTCGACAGCATCTGCTTGCCTTTGGGTGTTAGATCCACCTGGGAACAAAATATCGTACATTATCATCTGCTTTTATTACGCAACAACACACTGCGCTCCAAAACACACGACATTGCTCAAAAAGCCGCAAAACTAAAGTGGGAGTGGGCAGGCCGACGAGCTGTGGGCCAAAATAACCACGATGTGGAGCCCTAACACAGCCAGAAGGCGACGCGGTGGACCTCGCAAGAGATGGCGGGATAAGCTAGACAAAACCAACAAACAGTGGTCCACATTGGAGTGGGGGAATCAAGGTCACATTAAACGCTACTTTTCGGTTAAAAAATCGTGCGTTTGACGAAAATACGAGGGCGGGTCAATAAGTCCGTGACTTTTTGAATTTCTGACCTCTTTACTGAAAAAGCAAAACTACTCCTGTCAACAGGCATCTGTCAGTTGACTCCTGTCAAAATTTGAACTTGCTGCGTCAGTTATTTTGTGTTTGACAGCTATCTTTATCAGACTACCCAGTAATTTGAGGAAAAAATGGAAAAAAGTGAAAAAAAAAACATTACCGAGACCAAGGCTTAGCTTGATAAATACTATGGGGACTCTGCACCATCGATTTCAATGGTAAAAAAGTGGTTTACTGAATTTCGTTGTGGCGGTACAAGCACTGAAGATGCCGAACGTCCTGGACGCCCAGTTGAGGTCTCTTCACCCGAAACAATCGAAAAATTCACGATATGGTGTTGGCCGACCGAAGATTGACAGTGCAAGAGATTGTGGAAGCCGTAGGGATCTCGCATGGCTCAGTGGTTTCAATTTTGAATGATCACTTGGGCATGAGAAAGCTTTCCGCAAGATGGGTGCCGCGTTTGCTCACAGTCGACCACAAACGCAATCGTGTAACAACTTCACAGGAAGGTTTGGCGTTATTTAATCGCAATATGGAGGAGTTTTTGCGCCGTTTTGTAACCGTGGACGGAACACGGATCCATCACAACACACCAGAGACCAAACAACAGTCAAAACAGTGGGTTTGTAAGGGTGAATCGGCGCCAAAGAAGGCCAAGGTGGGTTTGTCAGCCAATAAAGTTATGGGGACTGTTTTTTGGGATGCACGCGGGATAATCCACATTGACTACCTTCAAAAGGGAAGAACAATCAATGGGGAATATTATGCCAACTTATTGGACCGACTCAATGACGATTTGAAAAAAAAACCGACCTCATTTGGCCAAGAAAAAAGTTCTTTTCCACCAAGACAATGCAAGGGTGCACATGTGCAGTTGCCATGGCAAAAATCCATGAATTGGGCTATGAATTGCTCCCTCATCCGCCCTATTTTCCAGATATGGCTCCGATTGACTACTTCTTGTTCCCAAACCTGAAGAAATGGCTTGGTGGAAAAAGATTTGACTACAATGATGAAGTCATCTCGCAAACAAAGGCCTATTTTGAGGACCTCGACAAATCATATTTTTGGAAGGGATAAAAAAATTGGAGAAGCGTTGGACAAAGTGTATAGAGCTCAAGGGAGACTACGTTGAAAAATAAAATGATTTATTTAACAAAAAATCTGTGTTTTATTCCAAAAGTCACGGACTTATTGAACCGCTCTCGTATACACATGATATACACGTGATATCTCACTACACCTGCTCCCCCGTTGTGAGATTTCATGATTTTTGCCAAACACCCTCCGAACCTTTAAAACCGTCTTAGCCATATTTACCTCAGGATGAAACTGCACGCCATACAGACGCATTTGCTCGTTATAAATGGCAGCGATGAGATGATTGGAAGACTGAGCGCCGACGCGGAACCTCTCGCCGACCTTCTGCACGCTGTCACCGTGTGTCAGTAGAACCGGCTGCAGCTTCTCTAGACGACTGATGGACAAAGTAGAGTTATTACTGGTATTTGAGAATCACCTGTGAACATCGATTTGGTAGTCAAAGTTTTCTTCTGGATTTCATAAATAGGGAAGACGACAAAAAAAAATAGTCTGTTAGTTAGATTATCAAAAAATATTTGACCCGTTTTTTTCTTTTCTTACGTAAATCAAAATTGACGAAGATACTACGCTTTTAAAATTCACAATACGTCACGCGTTGGTATAATTTTAGTGAGTTCTAACGTCGCGAGCCCCCACTCCCGAGTTTTGATGCGTTTTATCTTTGTCAATATTCATTGATTTACAAAAACAAAAAATACGTGTCCATTAGTTTCCAATACTCTAAATAGATTTGTATTTTTTTATTGTAGTCATGCCCATTACATTCTATTGGCGCAAATATTTTGATAATACTTCTTCACCATTATCGCAGTCTTTTCGTTAAAAACGAGTGTGAATGAATGTGAGTTTCTCCCAGCCTTACCTGACCCCCCACATTTCCGATTCTTCTTAGTGAGAGGAGTCAAGTAGTGCTGAGATAGGGGCCTTCGCATCTAGTACTTAAGTTTCATTATAATATAATTTCGAGCGAGTTCCAATAATACTTTTTCTTTCTGAGTAATGCATACTGACTTACTGAACAGCCTATGTTATGTGGTGCGTTTTATTTTAAAATAGCGAACGTAACGGCATCCCGTTCCCGTGGAAGTACGGGGATAAAATAAAGCCAATGTTACTCGCTGATAATGTAGTTATCCATTGCTGAAAGAATTTTTCAAATCGGTCCAGTTGTTTTGAAGTTTATTTTTTACATATAAAATACAATTCCTTCTTCTTTATAATATTCATCATTCTCTTGCCCTTATCCCAATTTATTTGGGGTCGGCGCAGCATGTCTTCATCTTCCATACTCCTCTATTTTTCGTCATCTCATCAAACACTTCTTTTCTTACCATATCCTTCTTAACACAGTCCATCCATCGTTTCTTTGGTCTTCCTCTACTCAAATACCCATCCACATTCATACTCTAAACTTTTCTCATTCCTCCGCATCACATGCCAATACCACGACAACCGATTACCACACAACTTTTCAGTCACCGGCGCCACTTTCAGGCTTCCTCTAATATACTCATTCCTTACTTTATCCATTCGCGTAACACCAGACATCCCCCTTAGCATTCTCATCTCCTTCCTCTTTATAATACTAGTTCTAAATATATGAATAATTCTTAGATTGATAAGCTCACTTGAACAACGGGCATGTGGTTTCAACTTCAACTTCGTACTGTCCATCCTCGCGAGCTTCCTTCCGTAGCACCGACCCGCCGAACTCCTTGTTCAGCATCTGCATGCCGTAGCATATCCCTGCACAAACAATTGCTAGTTTTAGAACATTTGGAACCTACAACACTACAAGAAAACTTTATTTTGGACACATTTGAGGGTGTGGTACAGATCATCGAACTGAATAACTTATGTCCATGTTCACCAAAGGATAACTGTCTGATTATCTAAAAACGGCTGTTTAAAACACATTTATGTATGGGTACATGTCACAGTGACAGCTGTTTTTATATAATCAGACCGTTATCTCTTCGGTGAACATGGACCTTAGTCCATGGGACTAACGGACCAATAAACCGTCGTCGCGAAAACTAAAGCTGTTGTACGTAAAATATCGTTCTGTTTCTGTCTATCGTTTGAAAATTACAGAGACAGAATTATTTTTAAATAATGTTACATCTCTATCATCAATACAACCCACCAAGGTCATACAAGTCTAGGAACGACTGTTTCAAGGTCAAAATCGTTCCTCTATCTTTGTGAACTTGGAGGGTCGTATTGATGATTTTGATGATTATAATTCTGTTACTAAATACGTCGTACAGTCATGAACAATAGTTTAATCAACATACAACCTAGAACTGGCCTGAAAATGGCAAAAAAAACATAAAAAAAATAAATGAATTCACGGGCTACCCTGACACTTTTACCTTAAAAAACATTATTTAGTGACTAGCTGACCCACGCAACTTCGTCTGCTACATAAAAGAGAAAAATCTCGCAAAGGGAATAAATTTTTACCCGTTTTTGCAACATTTTTCATTCCTGCTCCGCTCCTAATGGTCGTAGCGTGATGTTATGTAGCCTAAAGCCTTTCTCGATAAATGGACTAGCCAACACAAAAAGATTTTTTCAATTAGAACCAGTAGTTCTTGAGATTAGTGCGTTCAAACAAACAAACTCTTCAGCTTTATAATATTAGTATAGATATATAGTATAGATTTGTTTTGCAAGCGGGCTCAAGAGTATTTAAAGAGATACTGGCTTTAAGTTTCTATTGTTATGTCAATTAACAGTGTTAGTTGCAAAGACCGAAAGCGAAATAATTGCATGAAATAAAATAAACAAAACAACGGTCATTACAACACGCGACTCTGGTCACACGAAGCGACTAATATTTAATTGGTACCGGATTCCTGTTAACACGCAAATGCAAATTGTCGCTGGCACGAAACAAATTACGTCAAATTATTTGAATGGGAACTTATTTGTGCTTAGTTAATTTTGTGTTAATAATATTTTTTTCGTCATGGCGGCGGGCCAGCCCCTCCACAGACGCGGGAAATATTATAGTCCACAAATAAGCGCTTAAGCGGGTCATCATAAGCATATTAATGTTCCCACGGCTGGGACACAGGTCTCCTATCAATGAGAGGGAATGGGATATAATCCACCACGCGAGCCCAGTGCGGATTTGTAGATTTCACATGTTTTGGAATTTTTTGGCTCTAGCTAGGGCGTTACCTCACAATGTTTTGGAGGAGAGTTTGTTCCGAACTTAGTCTTCTCAGCAAAACCACTACGATGTGACAAAGGGCGGGCATTTTAAAGTATGGACTTCGGTCCCTTCAGTATGCTGACATCTCTTGAGGCGCGCGTGGAACGAACGCGCCGTCGTCGACACGGCCTGTCGTCATAAGACAGCCTTTCACGTGGCCCCCGACGCCCGGTGCGTCTCCCACGGCGGCTGGGACGAGAGGTTTTCTCCCTCTCGCGTTCCGCCACCTCCTTCGCTAGCATGACTGCCGCAGAAGGAGGTGACGGCTTCCCATTCCGAGCCGTTATACCGAGACCTTCAAGCTTTAGCGGTTCAAAAAGTGCTGATATCAGCCTAACTTGTATGAATTTTGATTTGATTGACTACTAACTTCCAAGTCCTGCTGTTACTGAGGAATACTTATTATTGTTGGTGCCATTATAGATGACAATAGCAGTCACTGCCCTTTCTCTAATATCTCTTCGTGCGAACCAAAACAAATGAACCATGTATAGATTTTCATTTTAAAAAATGTTGCAGATCACGACAGATGACGATTCAAAACTTGGAACAGGCTTATTTTTAGTTTTCAAAGTTAAAAACTTGAATGGATGTAGGTGGACAACAATAGTTAGAGTATGACACGAACTGACCTAACACGGGCAGACCGATCTTGAATATATCGGAGTCATATCTCGGCGCGTCCTCAGCGTACACGGAGTTAGGTCCGCCCGAGATGACGATGGCGCGGTACCCAGCCTCCTTCAGATGGTATGCTGGCGTGTCCAGCGGCAGGATATCAGACTCCACGAGTAGCTCGCGGATCCGACGGTCTATTACCTGTGGAAATTATTTGTGGTTAATTAAGGTTTTTGAAAATGGAGCATATTGCCAAGATTGCGATAGTTTCATGTTTAGTGGTTCTTTTAGTGCTTTAATAGAGCTGTTGGTAAACATTTTTAATGATGTCTATGAAAATAGTAATGAAAAAGTAAGAGTCTGACACTCCCTCCCGCTCCGCCCAGACTGGGAGAAGTCATTTGATGATTTCCCATCCCAAAAAAAAAGAAAAAGGTCCGTTAAATGCGTTTAAATGGTGGGTGCAATACAAGCTCATAAAGATCGAAGAACGACTTTTTTTAAGGCCAAAGCATTTTCTCGCCTTCATGAAGTAGGAGGGTTGTATTGATGATTATAATTCTATAACTACATACGCATTACAGTCGCGAACGATATTTTCATCAACATACAACCTAGCACTGGCCTGCAAAATTGCAAAAAACGTAAGAATATTTGACGCTTTCGCCTTAACGCTAAAAATATTTACGTAAATCATCATTTTATATCTGCAATGTATAACATTTCGTATTTAGTCATTTTCGGTGCAAATGGGCCGTTAGACTGGAAGCCGACCTCAACATAGTTAGGAAAAGGCTTGGCAGTTTCTGAATAAAGCAATCGAAGTTGGGGTTTCACTTTCATCAAATAATGATATTGAAAGAATCATCAAATAGAGTTCGACTAGTTCTTTATTCAAACACAAATCAGAAACAGGCAGTTAGTATGTTTCATGAACGAAACTTAATAAGGAGAAACCGTTGAAATGCCGACGTCAAATACTTTACGATTACCGCGATTAGCCATGAGTTTGAGTTTCCTGAAACTTATTTACGTTTTTACGTCTCTTTTTTCTTGAAGCGCATGAGTAAATAGCGAAGTTCTGAAAACTTCCAGCAGAAAGATTACTATCTACTATCTGGTATGGTGGTACTATCTGGACTATCTGGTGTCCACGACACAAGCCTTGCTTAGTGTGGCACTAGATGGCGCAGTGTGTTAATGTACAGCGAAATTAATTAATTAATTTTATAATCATCATGCCTATATTTTTTCAAACGGTAAGGCAGAAGTGTACCAATAATGCTGCCACTTTAATCCAGCTGTTTAAAGTTCCAAGTAAAAGGAGGCGCGCCGATTGCATTCAATATCTGGACTGTTACTGAGAAATTATTGATGGAAAAAAACCCAATAAGTAACACTGACCGACCCGGGATTCAAACCCAGGACATCAAGATCAGTAGTGCTTGCAACCAACAAGGCAGTCACAGTTACTTACACAGTCATTAATTACAAAACACACAATTTTAATAAGACCAATAATATTTAAAAAAGCTCATTGACTTGCTAACTTACTAATTCTATTTCTTCTAAACTTCTTCTAATTAATTACTCTGAAATTTCTACTAATTATTACGAAATTCATCGAAATAATTATGCGGACGGAAGTTTTATATCTGGGACAACTTATCGCATAAGCGGTTATGAAATGTTGACTTTAGATAATTGATTAGCTGACATTGACCTTTTAGGACGCGATAATAATGTCTTTGGGGTGGTATTCTGGGATGCGGGATTGTTCGAAAGAGAAACCGTGGCCCCGGAACATAAAGGGGGCGAGGAAGGAACATGAATGGGTTTTAGTCAGTCAAGTCTGACACTCCCCGCCCCGCTCCACCAAGAGTGGGAGAAGTTATTTGATGATTTGCCATCCGAAAAAAAAATGCTTAATATTCTGTTACTTATTACACATAAGTTAGTTTAACAAGGGTGGAAATGTTTTGCGTTATATAATTAGTATAATCTATGGAAATCAGAAAAATATCTGTTACAACTGCTGAATAAGTCTTTTTCATTTTGCGTTGCTTGCAGTCCTTGCAGACTAGATTATTGTAATTTGTATGCAATGTAGATCTTCCTCAGAAAAGGCTAGTTTCGCGTTAGTTGAATATGAAAGTATCCAATCAGTGAACTTTACTTTTCCTCAAGATGCGTACGCGACGCCCGAATAGTCCGCTCCTTCAAATACTCAAGTAACTTACACCTAGGTAGACCATTTCCGAATTTGAACATCCTAACAAAATGCTGGACTGGATAAAATCCCTTTAAAGTCCGGTCAAAAGATACGAAAGGCCGGACAGAGGTAACCCTACTTGTACCTTGACTCTTGAGCAATGTTAACCATACTAGTCCTCCATCATCAATTTGTAACTGATAATTAATTACCTTCCCATATTGAGATCCAGCGTCCAATATGGCGACCTTGTCACGTCCGTGTGTGGCACCGTTGGTACTCCGGAACTGCCCATCTGCAGTGGCTGTGTGCATCTCGCCAACTCGCCAGCAGCACTGGGTAAACAAAAAAATATTATTTTAGATTTTCTTCTTTGTAAGGTGACGAATGAACAGCAATGATTCCATGGAGCTTTTGGTAATCCAGGGTGGAGTCGAAGGCACGAGAACACCAACCCGATGGACAGAATCCATCAAATCTGTCACCAAGATCCCTTCGGCAGAATGCTCGAGATACGGCCAATAGAGACCGGTGGAAAAGGATCGCGAAGGCAGCGACCACAGCTGTGGGCGACCCCTCATGACCAAGACCACTCTGTCAAAAGTGAACGACTAATAAGATGAGGCCGAATCGAGGGAGATCCTTTGCCTAGCCGTGAGAGCGAACAGGCTAGCCATAGGTAATATGCTTATGACATAAATATTAGATTATAACAGCTTATCCATGCAGATGTGTCGATGATCACCCGCTTCTGCCGTACCTAGTCCCGTAAAGACATGTTGCGCCTACCCCAAATAAATTAGGTTAAGGATGGGAAGATGATTTCTGATGGAAGGAATAAGTGATTTATTTATCTTTATTCAAGGAGACATGAAGAAGAAAATTCGAGATAAGAGACCTCCATCGCTACAGTAAGATTCCTCAGCCGCCAATTGCCGTCCAAATGAATAAATAATTACTGGCGGAATTTCATTAGGGTTGGTCATCCATAAACACACAACTGCGCGTAAATATCTGCGGAAAATTTTACGACGAAGCCTCCCCATACGGCGCCGGCGTAACCCAGTCATAAAATTCGCGCCGATCGCGCCGAAATTAAAAGGAAAGTGTGAAGAGTAAGTGTCCCGCATTTACATATGAAATAACAACATATTGTCATGAAGGTCTTGATAACTCAACATCGGAAATCTCGGTAATTTTGCCTGTGAAAATGAACAATTCTTATTGTAGGAACAAGTACTAAAGAAGTATGAAAGTAGATATGCTGCACCAACTTCAAATAAATTGACCAGAGAGAGAAAAATGATGAATGATGTCTAAGGTTTACCTAAGTGACAAATGGCAGTAGTAGAAGTATGGAATATGATTAAAGGACTTCTTATACCACATTAACCACTCTACTCCCACCCGGCAAAACTAATATAATTCAAATATGAGTTTTATGTGGTGTCTCTTTAGATATACTTTACAGTGGCAACATAAATTAGCAGAAACTCGCTATCGGCGGCCTTGCCGCCATCACTGCCAATGTAAAGTATATCTAAAAAGAAACATAGCTCATATTTTAATTATATTATTTTTGTCGGATGGGAGCAGTTGTGTAACTGGGATAAGACCTTTATAATCACTGCCTTAATTTTGTTTAATTTTATGATCTTTATTTCTTCAATAAATAATAATAGTAACTAAAGAATATAGTAACATCAGCCTACTAAATGCCTATTACTAGAAAATGAAAGTAGTTTCAGGTCAGTGAGTAATTGCTGATAATAGCACTTAGTTGATAAACCTATTTGCTCAATTACCCATAGCCAATAATTGTGATAAATAGCAAGGTCAATGTAAGTTTATTTTTGGTTTAAGTGAAATAAGACAAAAGTACCTAAGCCCTTCTCAGTAACAAAAAACATATGTGACCATTGTTTGTTGATTATCCAGTTTAGTGTAAGTTTATTTTTGGTAGTGAAATAGGACAAAGTAAGTCCTTTACTTTGTTTTTGTTGATCATAATAATTGTGTTTTCTCAACTCAATGACAAAAGTAAATTGTGTATCAAGAGACAAGTATCTTTTAATTTATTAGTTTTATTACTGTAAAATAGTGCACACAGTTGTTACCTATAGTTACCTTGAAGAAAAAGTACCTAAAACCAAACATTACAATGCAAAAAACACAAGTCCACAGTACATTCCAAAATATTTATGAACATCATTGTAACACTACACTATAGCATTAAAATTTAAACTAACACTGCACCAATGTCTTTTTAAAACCAAAATAACACTTAAAAAGAAATACTTTAATTCAGTATAAAACCTCTATACACAAAAACTGTGTTGTGCTTTCATTGGTCTACGTTGTCAATGGTTATTTATAGAAAGCATCCCACGTGAAGTGTAATTGCACATACAAACATTTGTGACGTTTGTAGCTATAGTAAATTTTGGGCAACAACTTGATATTTATATATGTATAGTTTTTCACATAAATATATCAGTGAACAAATGTTTAGCTATGTTGGCTGTGGTTTAAAGTAATCTTGGCCTATGTTCTATGTTCTTCTGACATCAATAGTGACATTTGAATCAACATGACTGTGTAACTATTTGATTGAAAAAATCAATAGAGTTAAAAAAATGTTCATGAATATTATTGAATTGTGGAATTAGCAGAGGTTGAATTGAATGTTTGAGTTACAGAACTCCAAAATAACTTGGAATGCCTGAAATAACATAAAGATCAATCAATCAAACAATCTGTGTTTTTATATCTTGTTGGAAAATGATAAGCACTATAAACATACAACATGATTAGTACTTTTCATACAGAAACATGTTCCAATAGAAATAATTTGAAAATACATACCAGGGAATCAGAGGTGTATGGACCAGAGGCCACAATGAAACTAATAAATATTCTTAATGTAAGGTTAAATAAATAAGGTTATCAATACACATTTCTGATAAGAATTGACCATACAACATCAAACCTTAACTGATGTAATAAACAATGTGTATTGTTTTTCAAAAGGCAGAACAAGAACACAAAGGCATGTGGCGCAAATTAATACTTAAATAATTTTAAACAAAGAACATTACAATACTCACTTTTCTAAAAATGCAAAACATGGCAATGGTGTGGCATTGAATTCACACATTATTTTCGAAAGAAGATGATCCACGATTGATCGATAACATATAAGATAAGGTTAAGATAAAAACCAAGATTTTTGTGTTGAAAAACTAGAATTGAGTACCAATCGCATACCGGGGACATCGCGTACTCACTCATACTTACTTACCGCCTATATTACAAACGCTCGTTCAACTCAGCTGGGCAATTATCAAATGCATAATAACCGCATCTGATTAAATGTAAAACAGTGCGTAATACAATGAAAATGTTAAATCAAACCGGGCTTTGACATTAGGTTGTGGGTCATAACCGGAGGGACAGACTGAAGCAGCCATTTCTTTTCATATAAATTACAGTCAAATCAAACAAAGTTCTGTTTCATAGTTTTTCACACTTACCTAAAAGAAAATATTCGCTAATTCAGAAGAATATGTTCATGGAAAACACGAAAAAATGTGATACTCCATTCAGCACTACGAATACAAAATTTTAGTACTGGAATGAACTGTCAGGTGGCGCACCGTACATAACATTGTCAATGCATTCATGCGTTTGATTTTATTAGAATTTTAAAATTGATAATTAAATTCGTTAGTATGAAAAATTATTGCGTCAAACAAAGGTTTTAATTGTTAATTAAATAGAACAGCAGAGAGTAATACAAAGAAATAAAAACAAAGTTTTGAAAATTTTCCTATTTTGAACGCACTACTTATTTTGCTTGTCATCGCTAAATGCGGTTCATTCCATGTAGTATTTTTATCTAAATTCGAACAATTACTAAGCGAGGACAACAAAATATTTAAGCTTTTGCTTGCACTAAGTGTGCGAATAAAAAACGAAAACATATTCTAACGGTACCGTTTTTTTTTTTAAAAAGGCAGATCAAATCATTTTACATAATGAAACACGAATAAACCGCGTGTCCCTGCGTGAAATGTAAACTTTTGGTCACCCGTTTCGTTGTACGTATAATTTAATCATCCTAAAAATATGGTTACACCTAAGTTGAAAACATAATTTATTGCTGAAAGCTAGGACATCACGTAAAACAGAGTGTCGCAAAAAATTATTGATTTGATGACGGACGAGTGTTCGTCTTTGTGAATTTGTGCTAATTTGACAATATATCAGTTTATTTGTTAGAAAAACTTCAAAATGCCGGACCATTTAGGAGATGATATGCGCAAACTTAAAGATACTACAGAGGAGCCAGAAAAAGAAATCAAATGTAAGTAATAATAGCTGCATCATGCACTTGCATTCTTCTACTCCATATCCCATGAATATGTTACCGCTGTAGTTTCAGATAAATTAATCATTAATTATGTATTTCAGCTCTTGATGAAGGAGATATAGCACTGCTAAAGTCTTATGTAAGTAAATTATCAAGTGTTCTAATGGAGCGAAAGGATACTGATGACTGGCATTTTTTCAATTTTTTACTTTTTTATATTTATGGGATTTATAGGGCCAAGGACAATACACGAAGATCATCAAGGAGGTTGAGGATGGTATACAGACTGTGATGAAGAGGGTTAATGAGTTAACGGGGATCAAGGAGTCTGATACTGGGCTGGCTCCACCTGCCCTATGGGATCTTGCAGCAGATAAGCAGACCCTTCAGAATGAGCAACCATTGCAGGTATTTCCTTTGTTTCAGTAAACAAATCAGCTAATGTTACAATATAATAATATAACAATAACAGAGATTGTGTTTGTGATTCTTCCTGAATCTAAAGCTTATAAAATTAAGCTAAGCTGTATAGGCTGATCCTATACAGCTGAGATGAGATTTGATAGCAGATTTACAGACACAATACTTGATCAGGCTTTTGCTTTCGTTGGTTTTGTCTGCATGATTTTATTCAATGGAGACCTGTACCATACTGGTTGTTTTAAGTCTTAACAATCGGTTTGACAGGCTCCTAGAACATAGTAGTAAGGTACACTGCAAGAGACTAACAAACTAAAGCTTTGTGTTAGTTCACGACTGTGGGCCACACTTATTTTGTAGATATAAATTTGTATTTTACCGCAGTGTATTTTTCCTTACATGTCTTAGTTTTAAACTTACTCCGGTTCTTGGTCTGGTCTCACTCTGGTTAGGACACATTGCTCGACGGCGTCCAACAATTTGTCCTTACCGAAAAAGCACAATGAATGGGATGCTGTGCACCGTACTCATCCTTTTGCATCGACTGTGATTTGTGAATGAGTGAACATTGAAGGCCTTTTAGATTCTCGGATGCTGTTTAACTTTTGTTAAATATTCCTTTTGTTTTACATTTTTTGTATAGCAAGCAACGACCTATTGTCGGGCCTACGCTGTCCCCCCATACTTTAGTACTAATGCTGTAATGAAACAATAATATTGTAATACCAAATGATTTGAAAAGAGTAACCATGGAGTTTCTTGCCGGTTCTTCTCCATGGAATCGACCAACGCGAACCGTGCACCTTTTTCGACGATTTATAAGTGCCCATCCAGGCCTATGTGAAATAAAATATTTTGATTTTGATTTTGTGCCGAGCACGTGCCAACACTGGTGTGACAACGTTTATGGTGGCTCGGAACGCTTATGGGTTTGTCCTGAAAAAAACTTAATTAGTCCGTCTGTTGGATTATCAATAAATATTCAAACTGTATTTTTTCTTTTCTTATGTAAACCAAAATTGATGGAGATACTACGCTTTTAAAATTCTCATTACGTCTTGCCGCCGTGGTATAATTTTTAGTGCCACACCCGAGTTCTGATGCATTTTATCTTTGTCAATATTCATTGATTTGCAAAACAAAAAATACGTATCCAATATTTTCCAAAACTAACTAACAGACTAAATCGATTTGCAATTTATTGAATTTATTATTATTATTTTTTGGAAACTAGCCTAACTAGTATCAGCGGGGCGCAGAGTACGCATGCTCTTGACTATATTTTTCTCACAGCTCACTTCCTAGCCGCCATAAACGTTGAACAGAAGTATACGAGCATTTTGGCCGAGGACGGATTAGGGCGTGAGCCACACTCATCGGCACGGGCTGGCAGGCTCGACATAAATGACGACAAATTGAGACTCTTGCCCAGGCTTGAATCGGTCCGAAAACGTCATTCACCTGAGTGCGATTCGGACGACACAACTCTATACCGCGCCGAACTAAGTAAGGCTAATGTTGTGATCGGCTAAAGCAGACCCCTTAGTGTACGCAAGCCGTGGCAAGTAAAGAAAAATACACTGTACGAGCAGCGGTGGCCCTGTGGTTTCGAACCCAGACAGGCGCATTACTTTGTGTAATTTATTTCACCACCACTGCTCTCAAAACAATGGAGACCTGCACCATAGTGGTTGTTTTAAGTCTTAACAATCGGTTTGACAGGCTCCAAAACATAGTAGTAAGGTACACTGCATGAGACTAACAAACTAAAGCTATGTGTTAGTTAACGACTGTGGGCCACACTTATTTTTATAGATACAAATTTGTATTTTACCGCAGTGTATTTTTCCTTACATGTCTTAATTTTACTCTTACTCTGGTTCTTGGTCTGGTTTTACCAAAAAAAGCAGTAGCGGCCCCGACATACGAACAGTAAGTTGTGGTTTCGAACCCAGACAGGCGCATTACTTTGTGTAATTTATTTCACCACCACTGCTCTCAAAACAAACCCCCATGTCCTAGAACCAAAAATTCGACGCACTGGGCCCGCGTGGTGGATTATAGCCCATACGCAAAATACGCGCTTTGACGTGGAGTTGCGGACACTAGCCGTTATACAATACAATACACTGTATCTAACTCCTACAGAGTGCAGAATCTTCTGTACATTACAAATTTACAATGTTTGTCACAGGTAGCGAGATGCACAAAGATCATCAATGCAGACTCAAACGACCCGAAGTACATAATCAACGTGAAGCAGTTCGCCAAGTTTGTCGTGGACCTCGCGGATTCTGTCGCCCCCACGGATATTGAAGAAGGGATGAGGGTCGGGTATGTTATTCTTTTTAGATTAATAGGGTAGACGACAAAAAATACTAATTTATCAAAAAAAGTGAGGGCAAAATTTCAAAAACATGTGACATCTGGCAACCCACATTGGGCCCGCGTGGTGGATTATTATCTCATGAGACCGTGTCCCAGCAGTGGGAACATTATAGGTTAATGATAATGATGATGAATCTATAATGTTGTGTGTTAACGGTGATGTATGATGGTCATAGTCTTAAGATATTTTTAAAGCTGTTTTTATTTCTTGCTCTTTAATGTATGACTTGTAGTGATGTTTTTATTTTTTCGCTGATATTATTATTAAGTTGCTAGTGCTTAACAAGGAAACCTGCCAGTGCTTATTTCGATTATTTTGAAATTTTAAAAACGATTTTGCTGCTTTTTGTAAATCTTAAATTGTTTGTAGAACATGACGAAAATATTTGTGGACTTGTCACCCTGTAAGCCGTTATGTGGGATTTAACAAACCAAAAGCTACGTTTTCACTTACAGCTTGGCAAAAATGAGTAGCAATATGGCAACCCGCTGTGACCGTATAGTGTACCAACTTATCGTCTTGATACTTATGTTACTATTTTTTTAAACATATAAAATTGATTCATTAAAATCAGTAAGTATCATTTAATTGAACGAGAATTTATTCTTAAGTAACTGCCTAAAAATAAATACATATGTGCTAGCAATACTGTAGTCTGAGTCGAACGTTTGTGAATACGGGGTCAGGTAGTATGATGCCCCGGGACATTACTGAACTCCACGCGTATGAAGGTAGAAGCTAGTTTCGACATATATCTTGAAGACAAGACCATAGATATTTTCGTCATCCTACTTAGTCATTATTAAAGGAGAAGTAAAATTATAATAGTGGTTGTTTTTAAGCATTAGCAACTTCTGCGCAACTCTCCGAGATCATACCTAGGTTCACTGATAGGAGTCTTATATGCTCGAGCTTCATATCAGATTATACCTTGAACCACAAATAAGGATATAACTATACAGAGTGTAAACAACCTCATCACAAAGCTGTCAACCAAGCATTCTGTACATCAAACTCTACGCAAAAAATATTGCTGGGTAACGACATTTTTTGGAGTGAAAAATCAATCGCACATATGAGTACCTACCTAGTGTGGTGCCAACATATTCGACCCAAATGTATAACAACTTATTATTTTATTCAGTTGTTCACTTTGATCATCAAACCATCACCACACCGTTCTAATACACACCGAAAAGCGTTACTATCTCTCAAAAAGTTGTTGACGAAAATTACCTTTTGTAACATAAAAACTTTTTTACAAAAGAATTAAACCGACTTCAGAAAACACAAAAAGTGAAAAAAAAACTTTAGCTTCAGAAGTCGGTGTCAAAAAAACTAAATCAATCAAACAAAGGTCACCAACTTCTGAAGCAAAAGTTTTTCTTTTCACTTTTTTGTGGTTCACATGTACTTAGGTACTCCTTCACACCGGTGTGATTTTCTGTCATGAACTGGTGTAAATAATAGACAGACATGAGATTTCAGCAATCCCAGTACATTTGCTATCATTTATTGAGGAGTTCCGTGGCCTATCTCCGAAGTACTTCAGATCTTCACCAAATTGGAATGGGATCACTTCGAGAAAGTACCTACGCTTCCTAAAACTAACCAAATCACTTCTGGTGTGCCGAGTAAATTTGAGGAGTTTCTTCAGGATCCCATCATTAGATCCTGAGTTGATGATTATGGGACAACATCGGAAGTATACCCTTTCAAACAATAAAAAAGAAAACAATATCGGTCCAGCCATCGTCGAGTAATCGGGAACCTTGGATTGAGAACCTTCTCCTTTTTGAAGTCGATTAAGAGCCCTCTTACAGTCCACTAGCGCCGCCAATCGAAAAAATGTCATAACTCATAAATAGAATCAAAAATACTAAATGTGGTCTATTATTACTGAAGAAAAGGCAATAACGTAATTTTATAACACCTTATCAACACTTGAAATATAGCTGTTTAGCTAAATCGTGCATTCAAAACATAAACGGCCGTTTTTGTTACAAATGCACGATTTAGCTAAACAGCTATATTTCAAGTGTTGACAATGTGTTATAAAATTACGTTATTGCCTTTTCTACAGTAATAATAGACCACATTTTGTATTTTTGATTCTATTTACGAGTTATGACATTTTTTCGATTGGCGGCGCTAGTGGACTGTAAAACGCCCCTTAATAACGACGTTATGGTAGGTGACTCAAATATCCGGATAGCCTATAAGAGATTCGGCCGAGTATCGTTAATTTGTTCTTAAGAATTGAAGAGTTCCGTTACGTTGTCGTGGATCCCATCATCAGAACCTAACCTAACTCTCATCAAACTACCCTTGAAGCACATCCTTTCCATAAAAAAACAATACACGTCATATTACCGTGACATGTATTGGCTTATTCTCAATAAATGGAACTTAACACACCTAACTGTCGAAATCTGGGTGTATTGTACACTTCTGAGTACCCACTCGGACATCAGCTCGGAATCATGACGTAACATCACGCCTATACAGGCAAAGCAGGCCTATATAAACAATAAACAACCGAGCAATTGCAGCGATCACTGCAGATTTGCCGTCTAATTTTGAGTTCCATTTATATCTCTGAAGATCAGTGTCAGATCTTAACCAAACCAAATGGGACCACACGGGAAGCACCAGCTTTCAAATAAAAAAAACCAAAATCGGTTCACCCAGTCGAAAGTTATGAGGTAAGAAACACAAAAAAAAAAACAGGCGAATTGAGAACCTCCTCTTTTTGGAAGTCGGTTGACAGGCGACTTAAAACTTTTTTTTAAATGTACTGGGCCTAGCTCTTGACACAATTCCATCATTCAAATTAATTTGAACATTAAAATCACAAAAAAGGGTGTTTAAACACCTCTTAACGAAGCCGAAAGGCTCTCCCAGGTTCTCCCCGTCATTGGAACCATCTAGTTACGGAGATATTGGGGGTCAAAGTTCCAAGTTTTTGACAAGTGTTTTTAAATAAAAGTTTTTATTGTAAGATATTTACTTTAAACACCTCTACGACCACCGTACTATTCAATCCGTTCATCAGTTTCACCCCAAAAGTCGGTTTCCAGCAATATTTTTTGCGTGAAGTTAGTTAGTTTGATGTACCTACAGAATGCTTGCTTGACGGCTTCGTGATGAGGTGGTTTACACCCTGTATTTAACAGATACTCAAAAGTGACGTTTGGCTATACAAAATTTTAAGTTTACGAGCTGCTCAAATGTTAAGAGCCCTCTTACAGTCCACTAGCGCCGCCAATCGAAAAAATGTCATAACTCGTCAATAGAATCAAAAATACAAAATGTGGTCTATTATTACTGTAGAAAAGGCAATAACGTAATTTTATAACACATTGTCAACACTTGAAATATAGCTGTTTAGCTAAATCGTGCATTTGTAACAAAAACGGCCGTTTATGTTTTGAATGCACGATTTAGCTAAACAGCTATATTTCAAGTGTTGATAAGGTGTTATAAAATTACGTTATTGCCTTTTCTTCAGTAATAATAGACCACATTTAGTATTTTTGATTCTATTTACGAGTTATGACATTTTTTCGATTGGCGGCGCTAGTGGACTGTAAAAGGCCTCTTAAGCAGTCTTTTTTGAGTGACGTTTCAGTATTCCGGGGTTAGACGAATAAAACTTTAGTCTGCCCACATAGCAATATTATGTAAACAACCAACTAAAGCCTGCCTAATCTCCATCAGTGTGGATCGCAACAAGTACCAGATCCATATTCCCCTGCCGCCGAAAATCGACCCCACGGTGACCATGATGCAGGTTGAAGAGAAACCAGATGTCACCTACTCCGACGTCGGAGGATGCAAGGAGCAGATTGAGAAGCTCAGGGAAGTCGTTGAGACTCCACTTTTACATGTGAGTTCATTTTAAAACTTGACAAAATTTAAACACTGTTTTAAACTATCACCGTTCACAACTAAACTCAAAATGTCACTTATCCCGTAAGTAGGGTTGCCAACTATAGGTACTGGTTTAATTAAATTATACTTTTTACTGTTGAACAAAATTAAAGTATACAAAAACGGTTATCAGCCTGAAAATGCAAACACATTATTATGTGTTATACTTAGAAGCTCACACAAATTTCACCACCGCAGCATTTACTGAAAGAGTTTTTTCAGTAATGAGTGCTAAGTGGTGGGAGGATAGAAATAGAGCATCTATAAATTTAATAAAAAATTAGCTCCTCATTTATTTTAAATGTGGTGATTCAAAAATATTCTAAATTAACAAGTTGTGCGAGAAGCTCTAAAAAATATGTATTTAAAACAGTAAATAAATAAAATACTGTTAATTTTTCTACAATACTGTTTAATTTTCTTCATAGACCTGAATATACTTTATTTCTTGTAAAAAAAGTTGGCAGCCCTACCCGTAAGTGACGTTGTAAGTTGTCCCGATATTTCGACAAGCTGTTGCAAGCGCCATAATCGTGGATAGTCTGAAGTATGAGGGTGGATGGAAAAATTGTTAGGAGCAGACAAATCTGTCTTAATATTTTGCTACGCGCTTGCGAAACATCGAAATATCGGGAGCTCAATATCAATAAAAATCACGGAAGATATTCCGTAAGTTACATTTTAAGTTTAGTTGATTGAATTTTGCGGAAAATATTGTCATGCCCTTGTCTCAATTCATTAGAAGTACTTATGGAAGAAAAAAGTTCGGCATTGCATCGCCGTACTTTTTTCTTCCATTCCATACTTCTCTATTGATGCATCCACACCGCAGATAACTTTTGAGGAGCAACACGGTAGCATGAGATAACTCTCTGTAACTTTCGTGGTTGCTTGTTACTATTTGTTCAATGTTACTCTTCGCAACCCTACCGCCAATAATATAAATGAACAAAATATAGCAAAGAGTAACTTTGAGCGACAAGCGAGTTGCACTGCATTTGTGCTACGGTATAATTATGTAACATTCTCTGACAATGTTTTAAATTGTTACCACATGTTGACCGTTGTCGAAAGTTAAGCAAAAAATAATACGTAACATGTATAAACACTGTGAACTATACTAACAATAAATAACTTTTTGTTATCAGATGTTGCTCAGTAACACTTGGAAACGTTGTTCAACAAAAAGTAACTTCGGTGTGTACTCACCATCCCGGTCCTTTCTAGCCATATCATACTTCACAGTCCATTTATCGTTTCTTTGGTCTTTCCCTATTTTTATAGCTCAAAACTTTCTTGTCGACATTTTCCTCATTTCTCCGCTTCACATAACTGAAAACCTGTCAAAATATCTACTTTTACGCGGCCACTTTAACTCGAAGATATTCCATAATAATACTAATACAATTTATACATTTCTCAACAGCCTGAGAAATTCGTGAAGCTTGGTATCGAGCCCCCCAAAGGAGTGTTGTTATTCGGACCCCCCGGTACCGGAAAGACTTTGTGCGCTAGAGCAGTCGCCAACAGAACTGATGCCTGCTTTATCCGAGTAATTGGTGAGTAGCTACATGAATTTAATCGATACTAGACCAATATAGGTCTGAAAATTACATTAAATATATATCTCAGCGTCACATTGTAAAAACCGTTAGATTGTAATATAATTAGCGAGATTGTAAACTGTCGGAATATTGTCAACTGAACGAATGCTGTGGTCTCCTATAAGTGAAGGAGTACACCTACCAAATACTTTGTGATTTTATTAACTAAAAATGCTTTGTGTATTCTTTTGTTGGAGATCCTTAAATAAATAAATAAATAAAATACTGCTTACAATGTCACGCATTATTTTTCGGTGGATTATAATCTATCGGAGTGAAACCGTAATATTGTGAAATGCATGCTACGTATGTTGGTTAGGTTAAAAAGAATAAGATTAACACATTCACTGTCCACGAAAAGAGACAATAGTTAAACAATCGCTCTGAACCATATGTGGCTCATGGGACAGGAAAAGGGTTAAGTTATAGTACGCCGGCTGAAACTTGTTCCATAAATAGTTTACATCATAATGATGACCTTAAAAAAGAACGGCAGCTGCATGGTGCGGGGGGGGATTATGCGTCAGCCGCTCGCTTGAACTTGTAAATAATACAGGTCTGATAATAAAAAAACTAAAAGCAATCTACAACCAAGTAGAGAGTGTGTGATCGATTCCTTTTAGTTTAAAAAAAAGTTTCAGCCGGGGTATTATGAATTTTTTTTGGTTTACAACTTTCGTAATCACCCAATCCTACACCCACCGTTACTTGAGCAGCTGACGGTTGATTTATTTATTGGTAATATAAGATCAACCTTCGATGACAATATCAGCCGGTTTACTGTGACTTTTTATTTGCAACGGTACTTTCCGGAGTTCCGGACTATAGTCCCAAAGCAATTTCATGAAATACAGCAAAAAAATAAAGTGTTCTAATAAAGTCCTTCTATGGGGAGTAAAGAAAGAAACCTGTCCATAAGTTTAGACAGATTTCTGATACGCCTTCCCTAAAGTAAACAAATTATAATTATTTGCAATCGAGCTCCGTTTGTCAAATTAAGTCTATTGACAACACGCACGTTTGCAGAACAAACTTCTATTTATTTAAAGTGAAGTCGTGTTTCTATTATCCACATTAATAATTAGGACCTGTTTAACCTCCATTAAAAGCAATTAAAAAGTTTTAAATGTGAAATTATCCGTAATTAAACCGGGACTTATCTACATTATTGTTATATTATTATTGTTTTATACAGGCAGAAATACCATATACACTACAATACTATAGACACTATTCCAAAATCATGTTGATATAACAAACTGCCGGGTTACATTTCTTGTTTGTCATAATTCCAAAAACACTAGACTTATTTTTCCATCATCTGCCTAGCCTTTTCTCAACTATATTTTATATGGAGCGACTGCATAACTGGGGATCTAAAATAGCCACTTTTGCAGAACATATTATGAATCACGTTAAAAATTTCAAATTCTTAAAATGGACTATGATTATGACCATAAAGCGCCAAAGCGACCATTCGCATTTTGCGTCTGCTAAAGCGGCCATTTTAGGCCCGCTGACCACCACAACCCAGTTAGTAACTACTGGGTATAATAATCCCTTTTGGGGACCGTCCATTAATCACGTGATGTTTTTTTAACTCTCGGTAATATGTGGTAGGGTTTAAGCCACCCCCACCCCCAAAACACGTGCATTTATTAGTACCTACAAAGAATCTTAAAAAAATTAAAATAGCGCGTGGGGTTTTTGTTCGGCGAGTAAAGTTCTACACGCCGCTGGTCGTTTTAGAAAAAAAAAGCAAACAAATATCGAAAAAATAAATACACGTGACATCTTACGTGACGTCACGGATGTCGGTAACAGCTGACTAGCTTACCAAAGTTACGAGTTTAAAAATAAAAAACAGTGATAATCTTAAATACTTTATTGCTAAAAGTCATTGACGGGATACAGTACTTAACATATATTGTGGAACAGTGTCAGTATTGAGTCAAACAATAATAAAAGCCTAAAATACAAATCCAAATAAACAGTGAAAATCATCTACCCTATACTATTTACAAATAAATGAAACCAAAGTGATTTACATAAACAGACTAGTAAACAGTGCAACTGAGTATAGTGACAATTTGTGTGGCGGGACATTGCAATAATTCGCGCCTACAGAAAATTACAGCCGGTTTGTTTCACATCGCATACAATCAGCGCCATCTGTGACTCCTTAGTGGTAGCTCGGAACTATACCCAAAGATTACGTATCTAGAAATTGTGTGGAACCCAAACAGTCGGATCAGTCATGGCGAAGTGTGGTGGCTGCGGTAAGTTTATGGCTATGTCTGAGGGAGTTCGCTGCACAAAGTGTCCTGGGTCATATCACCCGGTTTGCGTTGGCGTTACGTCAACAAAGGTATCACCTAACTGGCTGTGCCCAACCTGTAAGGCAAAGATACCGAGATCGGACAATTCGGCTACACCTGTTAAAGGCCCGTCTGATGGTAGCTCAGTCAGTACCCATCCAGATATCACCCAGCATAATAGCGATAGCCAGCCAGGAACTACCCCGCCTACACCTACCATCCAGCCAACAACTATCCAGCCAGCTACTACCGTCCAGCCAAGAGCCATTCAGCCTCCCCCAACAGTACCAACCCCTGCCCCTCACACCACCCCCAAAGAGCAAATAGCACAGCCGCAGTCTCAGGAGCTCAACGTAGCCTATGAGATACGATGTTTCCGTGAGGAACTCAGTGCTATGAGAGTGGAGTTACGACAGTTCCGAGATGAAATGGCGAGTTTGAAGTCGGATGTCGGGTTATGTAGGGAGCGTATGGAAGTCGTTGAGGGCAAGGTTTCCCTCCTTGAGAAACGTTTTGAGGAAAAAGAATCATCTTCCTGCGACCACCTTGAGGAGACCATTGCTGAACTTAAGTTGCAGCTGAATGAACGCGACCAAGAACTCCTAATCAATGACGTCATCATAACGGGTATACCCGAAACAAAAGATGAGAGCCCGCTGCACATCCTGAAAGTGGTATCCCTGAAATTGGGAGTTAACATCGACGAGCGCGAAATAGTGAACGCGGAGCGTGTTGGTATGGTGCGCCGTAACTTTACTGCTGCTGGCAGTGTTGACATCGCGGAGCCGCCGCGACCGCGCGCGCTCGCTGTGCGACTGTCGCGCCGCGCTGTCCGCGACCAACTGTTGAAAGCAGCGCGCGTGCGACGCGGGCTTACCACTGCTGATCTTGATCTGCATGGGCCCTCGCAGAGGTTTTATTTAAATGAGCGATTGACGCCGATTAACGGGAAGCTGTTTTATAACGCGCGTGAGGCTGGGCAGAGATACAAATTTAAGTATGTGTGGACAAAAGAGGGCCGCATCTACGTGAAGAAAGAGGATGGTGTCCCTGCCCAACGTATTCGCTCCGATCTAGACTTAGGCCGAATTTTTGGAAATGCTTCATTTTAAATAACTTGTTCCTAACTCGTAATGTACTAAAATTACTGAGTATTATTTGTTTTATTATTGTTTCTCTTTTAATCTTTTTTGTTATTTTTTTGTTCGCTTTTCATGTACTATTTTGGCCGCAGCATGCCCTGGCTAAAGGGGGCACTATTTTGTTTTGTATTTTTCGCAGTGACACAGATTTGATGATACCTATTTCCCTTCAAAATAAGTTTATGTTCTTTTACCTTCTGAAGATTATTTATTTACTACAAACTACTTCCATATATAATTTTTATTTATCAACATATGTATTATTAATTAACACGATATTAGTATTCTGCACACGTTTTTTGACACGAACAAATATGTCAGTATTATTATTATACTATATCATATATTATTTTTACGAAACAAAAACATATTACGAAGACCCGATAATTATCTGCAATGTTTTTTATATTTGCCCTTGTACGACATATTACATTGTGATGTTTGGTGCCACTAACACATAGTAATGAGTGCGAAGCTCCTCAAGTTTGGATTACTCAACGCTGGATCGCTAGGCACTAACCACGATGAGTTTATCGCCGCATTGGAGCGTCATGATGTTGGTATAATGGCAGTAAATGAGACCTGGCTTAGGACGGGTGAGGAGGGGCGCGCGCCCGCCGTGCCTGGGTACCGGCTACGTCACGTTCCGCGCCCGGTGAGCGTGCGCGGTGGACGCGGCGGCGGTGTTGCGTTTTATATCAAGCGCGGCATGAATGTGCGCAGCCATGCGCACCCTGTTGACCCGTTTCATGAGTCAGTGGAACAAATGTGGCTTGTTTTGAGCGCCAATGGTATAAAAATCGCCATTGGCACAGCGTATAGACCGCCGTGGATGGATGTTGACATATTTTTGGACGCGTTAACATGTTCAATAAATTCCGTAGCGTCATGTAAATATACCGTTTTGTTGGGAGATTTTAACATTAATTGTCTAAATCAAACTGACTCTAAAACTGCAAAATTAAATGCGTTTCTAAATAGCCTTGACTTAAGTCAACGGGTCACTTCTGCTACTCACTTTACGGCCACTAGTGAGACTCTTATTGACTTAGTGTGTACAGATGCGAGGGTGAGCAGCGTAGAAGTTGACTGGATAGTCGAGCTAGGCGCACATGCTTTTGTTTCTGCCGTTTTTAATTTAAAAAAAGAAAAAATACTACCCAGGGTTGTAACACGTAGAAACCTTAAAAACATACAGATGGAGAAGTTTACGGAAGACCTGAACTCTATAGATTGGCTTGCGCGACCTTTATCAGGTGACGTCAACGCTATGGTGGCTCATCTCAATTTTGGTATTACTACCCTTTTTGACAGACACGCTCCCCGTAAGACCCAAATTATAAGAGAAAAATCATATCCATGGATAACAGATAACATCAAGTTTATGATGCACTTGCGCAATCAAGCACATGTACGTTGTAGGAATTCAAATTCTGAGAGTAAAATTGAATATTACAAGGAATTAAAAAGTCTAGTGAACAAGTCCCTATATTACGAAAAGGTTGCTTATTTCAAATTCAATATTAATAGTAAAATGAAACAACCCAAAGCCTTGTGGAAGAATCTAAAGACCACCTTGCTACCTTTTAAAAGTGAAACTGATTTACCCTCTCATATTTTCAAAGACCCAGATAAAATTAATACTCACTTCTTGAATGTCCCAGGTGATATAATGGCACCATCTACATGTCTAACTTACTATGAGTCTCATAGATTTAATGACGGCGTATTTGCTATTGAAACTGTTGGCCAATTAGACATAATGAAGATTTTATCTAAACTCAAATCTAATGCAGAGGGTTTCGACCACATTACACTGGACATGTTTCTTCTGACTCTTCCACAGACTTTGGAAATCCTTACTTCAATTATTAATGACTAGCTTCTGCCAGCGGCTTCGCCCGCGTGAAGTTTCAAAATTGTCCCATGGGATCTTACTACCAGGATAAAAAGTATCCTATGTGTTAATCCAGGTTATAAACCATCTGTGTGCAAAATTTCATCCAAATCCGTTCAGTAGTTTTTGCGTGAAAGAGTAACAAACATCCATACATCCATACTTACAAACTTTCGCATTTATAATATTAGTAGGATTCCATCTCAACCTCGACCTTTCCTGATCTATGGAAAATAGCAGTTGTGCGTCCGATTCCTAAAATCGCGAACCCAACTTCTGAAAAAGACTTAAGGCCTATAAGTAATTTACCCTTTTTATCCAAAGTACTGGAAAAAGTAGTTAATGCCCAACTAACTGCATATCTTGAGCAAAATAACATTCTCCCTGAGGCTCAATCCGGTTTTAGGAGGGGGCGTAGTACTGCAACGGCTCTGTTAGATGTTACAGACAACATATTATCAGCTCAAGATGAAGGGTGCTGTACTCTGTTGGTTCTGCTGGACTTTTCTAGAGCATTTGATGCTATTAATTTGAGTCTATTGCTCTCGAAGATGACCTACTATGGTTTCGACGCCGCTACCGTTAAATGGTTCGGAAGCTATCTGAGTAATCGTCAACAACTTGTGGAAATTCGGGATGCGAATGGGGCTAGTGTTTTTTCTAATATGAGCCCAGTGGTAAAGGGGGTTCCACAGGGATCGATACTGGGTCCTCCTTTGTTTATTCTATATAGTGCCGATATTATTAATATTATAAAAAACTGTAAATTTCATATCTATGCAGACGATATTCAATTATACCTGGCCTTTAAACCTGAAGATTATGAGAGCGCAGTACAACTAGTTAACGAAGATCTAGCAGGGATTGTGGACTGGTCAAGACAGAACTCTCTTCTACTTAACCCAGCCAAAACTAAATTTATGCTCTTCGGATCTAAAGGGCAACTAGGTAAAATAAACAGTAACCTTGCAAACGTGACTGTGATGGGCCAACACATTGATCGTGTTTATGAAGCGAGAAATCTGGGTTTGATTATGGACCAAGGCCTTAATTTCGAAGCTCACATCGCCAGCTCCGTGAGAAACTGTTTTTACCGTCTAAAAGTCTTGTATAGAATGCGCCCATACGTAAACGAGGACCTGCGTAAACAGCTCGTTGAAGGCTTAGTTTTATCCGAACTGAATTATGTTGATACCGTCGTAGGTCCACGACTACTAGCACGCACCGAAAGACTTATTCAGCGGGTTCAAAATGCCTGCGCACGGTTTTGCTTTGACCACCAAGAAGCCATTTAACACCATTTTTAAACAAACACAACATTTTAAAAATGAAATCCCGTCGTAAGCTGCATTTAGCATGTCTTCTTTTTGGAGTTATCAAATATAAATGTCCGTCATACCTGTACTCAAAGCTTACGTGGATAAATAACCACCGGCAGCACAAGGCCAGGCGTTGTGCTCAGCAGCTGGCTACACCACATCACAGAACCGCAGCCTTTCGAGGAAGCTTCCGGTATGCAGCCTCCAAATGTTGGAATAATATTCCTCCACCAATTAGGGACCTAAACAACATAAATACATTTAAGTTAAGGCTTAAGATGTTCATAATTCGTTCACAAATTGAATTTAATGATATAAATATTGACAAATCGTTTATCTAATCCATGAATCTAATTATTATCTTATTATCTAATTATTATTTTTGTTTTGAATTATTTATCATCAAATTTTAAATGAGTATAGGTATGTGAATTCTTTTAATTTGTATTTCAAATATATTTTATAGAAACTCACCGACGAATAATGTGGGTAGATTCGCGGCGGTTGGAAATCCGTTGTCTGCGATCGCCGAATCCATGTATGTGTACAATCACACATACTGTTATGTATTTGTACACTCAGGCTTTTGCTCCGACGTCCATTGTAATTCCAAATTCCATTGTAATAACTAATTTTGTTTTTGAACTCAATGCTCAGCAATATTCGTCTACGGGCACTGTACACTTTCTAGGAAGCAATTGTTTTGTTTTATTTAGCGCAATAGGTAATATTAACTAGGCTGTAGTCTCACTCTCAATGAAATATCATTGCGGTTTTGCAATTTAAAAATGCGTAGGTCGTTGCGGCATCGGCCGGCACGAAGTGCGAAATGTCATAAACTGTGTTTCGTTTTCGGATAAGTACTTATTATTTAGCAGGTATCTTCGTGTTTTATTATTACCAATATAAAGTTAGGTTTTCTCTGTGACAAAAACATTTATTGTATACTATTTATTTATTAGTTTTATTACGTACACTTATAAATGCCCATTTAATATAATAACATTATTTATTTACCACCTACTACCCTCATCCGTGTGTCACTGCGGGGGCCTACTGAAAACCAGCGCTGAGTGTTTTACACCCAGCATATGCTGAGTTGGCTACCCTTTCGTTATGGGCATGTTCAGCGCAGTTGAGCTGTTCTAATTTAATTGTTAAGCTGTTTGTTGTTATAATCTATATGTATGTGCTGCTCTTTGTGTTGTGCTGTCCATTAGCGAATAAATGATTATTCTATTCTATTCTATTCTATTCTTACTACATCCCTCGTGATATTTCGTAATTTTTCCCAAACCTCTCGCCCTCGTCACGTGATTAATGGTTGGCCTTGGTAAGACTGCATTTCTTTCTTTATGTTTCTTTTTACTAAAATATGCCTTCGATCTTAGGTTCGGAGCTGGTGCAGAAGTATGTAGGTGAGGGAGCCCGTATGGTGCGGGAACTGTTCGAGATGGCACGCAGCAAAAAGGCCTGCCTTATCTTCTTTGATGAAATTGACGCTATTGGTGGTGCCAGGTGAGATCTTCTTTATAAATCGATGCCAGAATCCTCCCCAATGCTGTCAACTGGTAATGTCCCCAAGAGACTCGCGGCGTTACCACGCTATAAAGGGTGTAAAACACCCCTTCACGAAGCCGAAAAGCACTTGTTCTCTCCATCATTGCGATATTTCGTTTTGTTCTACACCATACCTGGGAACCTTCTAGTTACGGAGATATATGGGGGGTCAAAGTTACAACTTTTTGACAATTTTTCTTTTAAATACAAGTTATTTTTGTAAGATTTTGACTTTTAACACCTCCAGGACCCCCATACTATTCAATCGATCCACCAGCACAATGTTTTAAGTGCGTTACATTGAGTTCTAACACAAAACATGATTTATAACCTCAAAAAAAAAGTTGTTTCCCAGCAATAATTTTTGCGTAAAGTTACTTAGTTTGATGTACAGAATGCTTGGTTAACGGCTTTGTGATGAGGTGGTTTACATCCTGTATAGCAACGCTAAGCCTTTGTTTATTTAATATCTGGATGACCTATGAAACCTACCTAAATCGGTATATCGCCCCCTTCATTATATTAAATATTGAATGTCTTTCCTTTAGATTCGACGACGGTGCAGGTGGTGATAACGAAGTCCAGAGAACTATGTTGGAGCTGATCAACCAGCTCGACGGTTTCGACCCCCGGGGTAACATTAAGGTATGTACACTTGGACAGTACTTCAGGGTAATCGGTAATCGTTATCTATGTTCAAAAGTTCGATTGATGATGATGATAGAGCCTAACCATGAAAATGCTAGCCTTGTACTACCATTATTACATAATGAGGGATTTTCTTTTTCAACTCTTCCCTAGTCGCTGGATAGATGGCGTTGGTCTGACTACGTTACTACAAGGAACAGAACATCACATAATTTCACTTGGACCTAATGGTTATATTTGGAAGCTTATGCAAACGAAAGTGTCAGTCAACGAGCGCATGTGAGGTGTGTTTTTTCAAGCGTTTGGGCTTTGGCACCTAGTAACGTAATCGGATCAACGCCATCTATCGAGTTCATGGAAACTATTTTTTTTTAATTCTCAAAAAGAAAACCTCTGATTATCCAAGGTGGCACGGCAGTACGTCATGCTGACCCCCTCCCCCACATAGAATTCCTCATTATGTAATTAAAAAAAAAACCGCTGTTCCATACTTTTTGACCATGAAGGTATTGTAGTTTTGTAGGAAACAGCTGTTTTTTTTTAAATAACCGACGAAACACTTTTATTTAGCGTTCTTAATGATGCACTGTATCGTGGCATGTGATCGTGGTAAACGTTTTAGCGACAGTAGCAATTCTACTACATACTCCTGTACATTAGCAACTCTAAAAAACTCCTATTAAACTTTTTTCAGACAGATTACAATCTGTGACATGAGTATATTATATGACAGAGAGAAAGCTTCAAACAAACCGCGCAAAGTGCCTTACTACAAAACTCAACAAGAACAAAAGTTATAGGCTTAATACAACGATACAATAAGGGTCAATTCACACCGAAATGGCGGTCGGCTGAGCAGTTTCACTGGCAATCATTTTTAGCTTTATCTCCTGTAAAAACTACTTTGAACCTCGACAGGATAGTTTCAACTTGAGTGAAGGTGCAATTTACTAGGACCTCTACTCCAAAGTTGCAAAGCTAAGTACTAGATCGACAATAAAGTTGTTCAAAAAAATTTTGTAAATTAAGGTACATTTTGGTACTTACAAGTTTACGCGAAAATATAAATTTGCCCATAAGTATCTTTTTATCGTTTTGACTCAGGACCTTGATTTTTATACACCTAATAGGAACTATAGACCTCAGCATTTGGTATAAATCCTGAGAAAATCGGTGGTGACAGACGGACAAGAAAGTGATCTAATAGGGGTTCCTTTTTTAACCTTTTGAGGTACGGAATACTAAAAATAACAGTTTTTAGGGTTCCGTACCTCAAAAAGTAAAAACGGAACCCTTATAGGATCACTTTGTTGTCCGTCTGTCTGTCTGTCTGTCTGTCTGTCTGTCTGTCTGTCTGTCAAGACCTTTTTTCTCAGGAACGCGTGGAGGTATCAAGCTGAAATTCATATCAAATACTCAAGTCTATGGTCTCTTGGAGCTGTGAAAAAATCAAACTTCTAAGTCAACGCGATCAAAAGATACTCCCGTTTATGCCGCAAATTTTCGACACTCGCAAGGGAATCAAAACCTACAGGGTACTTCCCGTGAACTCAGAATCTTGAAATTTGGTACGAAGCAACGTCTTATAACACAGATAAAGGAAAAATTGCGAAAAGCATAAATTTTTAGTTACATCATATAATAAAAATATTTTTAATAATTTTAAACTTATTACCCCTTTACTCATGAACGCGTAGTGGTATTATATTGAAATTCTTAACAAATACTCAAGTCTATAATATCTTTAAGCTGTAACAAAATCAAACTTCTACGTCAACGTAATCAAAAGATACAGCAATTAAAGCCGCATATTTTGAAACTCGCAACTACTCGCAAGGGAATCAAAACCTAAAGGATACTTCCAGACGACCTGGAATCTTGAAATTTGGCATGAAGCAACGTTATAAAGTACACATATAGGAAAAATTCCGAAAATCTTAAATTTTTAGTTACATCACATAGTATATTTTTTTTAATAATCATAAACTTACAGCTGACCCAGCAAACGTTGTTCAGCGATTAAAAAAAAAAACCGGCCAAGTGCGAGTCAGACTCGCGCACCGAGGGTTCCGTACAAACCTGTAGGTATATAAGTAAAAGTTATGGTATTTTTATTGCTAAATGAAATCCATAACATAACAATGTGGAAAGCTGACGGTACCTTGTCAATACATATATGAAAACATTATGTATGTTCGGAAAAATCTTCATCTCTTTAAGAAGAGAAGTGATAGACATAATTTTAATACTAGAAATAGCCACAATTTGGATCAATCTCGGTTTAGATTGGCTAAGGTACGAAATTCTTATATATATAAAAATATATTATTATTTTTACACAATTCCCCATAAAAGAATTTCGTACCTTAGCCAATCTAAACCGAGATTGATCCAAATTGTGGCTATTTCTAGTATTAAAATTATGTCTATCACTTCTCTTCTTAAAGAGATGAAGATTTTTCCGAACATACATAATGTTTTCATATATGTATTGACAAGGTACCGTCAGCTTTCCACATTGTTATGTTATGGATTTCATTTAGCAATAAAAATACCATAACTTTTACTTATATACCTACAGGTTTGTACGGAACCCTCGGTGCGCGAGTCTGACTCGCACTTGGCCGGTTTTTTTTATCTAGTATTTAGTTATACCCTTATATGGGGAGTAAAGGAAGAAGCCTGTCCATAAGTTTAGACAGATTTCTGATACGCCTTCCCTAAAGTAAACACATTATATGTGCAAAATCGATTTCGTTTGTCAAATTAAGCTTATTGACAATTCAAACGCGTTGCAGAACATTTTTGTTTTTTATCCATCCAAAAACGAAAATCCTATGTAACTTTTGAGAGACAGATGACAGATTTGCGACCGGAGTAGATAGTACGACAGAGAGTAAACATCATACAAACCGCGCAATGACAAGGCAACGTTCAAGTATTACGTAAGCACTAAAAAGGGAGGGGGGGCTCTGCGTTGCTTATTTTTGATGACATGGGGGGGGGAGCTAAATGGTGATGACGTCAGCAGTAATTATTTACTTTTTAACACATAAATGGCAACCCACACATTATCTGTTTCTTGAAAATAAAATTAAAAAACAGAAAAATTACATCAAAAGAAAATCATATACCAATGTTTAAATGTTTATGTTTGCATGGTAGAGGGGTAAGAGCTTTGCTTACTTTTGCTGACAAGGGAGAGGGGCGAAAATAATTGTAATAAATCTGCTTACATAATACTTGAACGGCCTCTAGTGCATTACTACAAAACGCAGCAACAAAAAAAATTTGACGTATTGCCTCTGGTGAGATGAGCTCGTGGCTAAATAATAATAGCCGCTCCAGTCGATCCTCAGGTTTAGCCACGGTTGCCTAGGTTGGACCATGAATGGGTCACCATCTTTACATATCGAGTTTCCTCCGTGCCTCGGAAAACACATTAAGCTGTTGGTCTCTGCTGTCATTTACAGATCTTTGACAGTCGTTGCAGGCAGTCTAATGCCCCGTAAGTGTGATAAAGTCAAAGTCATGTAACGCATTACCCAGTACTAACTGGGTTGTGGAAGTTAGATAGGCAGTTGTTCTAAGTTGGCCCCAATAAATTTGGGAAAAGGCTAGGCTGATGTTGAAGCCTCTTTAGGTGTTACTCTGTGGATAAAAACCAACATCAACGTATTCTTTTCCAGGTCCTGATGGCCACAAACAGACCCGATACCCTGGACCCTGCGCTCATGCGTCCCGGTCGTCTCGACCGTAAGGTGGAGTTCGGTCTCCCTGACCTCGAGGGTCGGGCGCACATCTTCAGGATCCACGCGAGGTCCATGAGTGTGGAGAGAGACATCAGATTCGATCTGCTGGCTAGATTGTGTCCTAATTCTACTGGTGCTGAAATTAGGTATGTATTATCTTAGAGCAGTTTTGTGGGTACACCGCCGCGAGAAGCTATAATTTTTGTTAACACACATCGGGTTCGCAACCTTTGGATCAAATAAAAAATGAAGTCAATGTGAACTTACTTCAAAACGGCCCAAATGTTTACGTTCCATGAAGTCAAATGCGTTCCAATACCACAAAACATTAGACGACAGGGCTTTATATTGCAAAAATATATATAACCTGACCAAGTGAAATTGTTGGTTAGTTTCGTATTACTTGTATGATAATTTTAGTTGATTTTTGGGATTATTTGTTGTTGATTGATTTGTCGCGATTCAGCTGTATCCGGTTAGACTGGAAGCCGACTCCAACTTTATTTACTTTGTTTACAAAAGATATAGTTTCTCGTGTCGGGGACAACTAGGTTACTAGGTTAGCAGAATCATAATAGGATAATATTATGAACGACTTTACAATTCGTAAAATGGACACAAATAATAAATCATTATATCAACTGCTTCTATTGTAAGATATCGTAAGGAAACCGGTCTGTCCTAGAACCTAAAATTCGAATAAATGTGACTAAATGTGACTGTGTGTTAACCTTTACAAAGAACCCGCGAGGTCGCCAGCAGTGGAAACATGAAAGGGTGATTATGTTATGCGGGTGATTTTTGGGTGTTACTACATAAAAACCCCAATAAACGATATAAAATACCTCTTAACGAAGCCGAAAGGTACTTGGTATCCCCGTCATCGTCATTTTTGTTGTTCTACATCTTACTTGGGAAGTGACAAGTTTTTATTGTAAGATTAAAAAAAAAAAATCAAAGCATTTCAAGTAGGCCAATAACAGGCAGTTTTGAATTGTCGAAACAAAGATGACATTTAAATGTAGCCGCAGTCCCAGTCAAAGACATAAAAATTGTGAAAGTACTGTAGTTGCCCATTCCCTAGCTTACTTTAAAGACCTCTACGATTACTATTCAATCCATCCATCAGCACAATGTTTTAAGTGCGTTACATTGAGCAAAATTAAACAAACAAAAAAAAAAAACACAGATATTTAGGTCTAACATTTTTAGGTCCATGTTCACCGAAATGATAACGATGTGATTATCAAAAACAGCTGTCACTGTGACATGTTCCCATACAAAAATGTGTTTTAAACAGCTGTTTTTAGATAATCGTTCGTCATCTTTTTGGTGAACATGGACCTAAGGTTTACTAAAAAGATGACCGTCTGATTATCTAAAAACAGCTGTCAATGTGACATGTTCCCAAATAAGTATGTGTTTTAAACAGCTGTTTTTAGATAATCGTCCGTCATCTTTTATTATCAGCCTGTTATCTTCTCGGTGAACATGGACCTTAGTGTATTTTCGTTAGCTGCTTTATTTTTCTTGTAAGTGTCTAATGCGTTTTTTCTTATTTATTTTTACCATTGTCCTTATTTTGGTGGTCTGAATGATTCCTAAAACTGTGTCCGTCTATTTTAATGGGACCTTAAATATAACTTGCGAAAAGTGAGTGAACTGTTAGGTAGTCCTCAGATCTATAACACTCGTTTTTTCTCAGGTCCGTATGCACGGAAGCGGGTATGTTCGCGATCCGCGCTCGCCGTAAGGTAGCAACTGAAAAAGACTTCTTAGAGGCAGTCAACAAAGTCATCAAATCCTACGCTAAGTTCTCGGCAACACCACGCTACATGACTTACAACTAAGTGCCTTATTTGTATGTTACCTGGGTGCATTTGTCATTGTACAGATTATTCGTTTTATACTGTTTTCAAATGGAGTTTTGTTTTGTTAACATTGTTTCGTCTTTGCAATGATTAAGGTACTTGGATTTTGGTGGGATATACCTATTCATTATTTACTCGAATCTGTCGAGGTATGTAATGAATGTTGTCCCTTAAAATAACTTAGATATTGTATTTGAATAATTTCTAATAAAGTTTATTGTAAAATAATACTCCTTTTTTAATTTATTTTTGAACCTTATGAGCCCTCTTACAGTCCACTAGCGCCGCCGCCGTATTTTTGATTCTATTTACGAGTTATGATATTTTTTCGATTAGCGGCGCTAGTGGACTGTAAGAGGGCTCTTAACACAGTGCTACTTGTCCATGAAATAGCTATTGAAAGGTAATATTTCTTTGTCACTCAAACGAAAAACCATGGATATGTGCATTCTTCACATTTTGACATAATAATATACAACATTATTTTTTGTTTATACTAAACCCGAAAAGGGGTTATTGTACTCATCATTTTGAACAACTTTTTCTATGGGACGAACCTTGAAATCGAGAAAAAAAAATCAGCTGTTCCCTACATTTTGACGAGTTATGCGAACATAAATGTTTTTCGGTTTAGTTGAACTTTTCGGGTTTAGTGTAAACAAAAAAATAACCCTGTGTAGATCCCAGACTTGGTCTTTGACAAACATTCAAAAGTCCAAGCTCAAGGTTTGCCAACCTGCAATAGAGCTCAGAATCCTAGGCGTCAAACTGACCGACCGTGTACGCAACAGCACACTGCGCTCCAAAACACAAATCACTGGCGTTGCTCAAAAAGCCGCAAAGCTAAAGTGTGACTGGGCTGGCTATATCTGCCGTATGTCCGACGAGCTGTGGGCCAAAATAACCACAATGTGGAGCCCTAACACAGCCAGACCTCGCAGGAGATGGCGGGGCGAGCTGGGCAGAACCAACGACCAGTAGTTCTCATTGGCCCTTTTATTTTCGGATGGGAAATCATCAAATGATTCCTCCTACTCTAGGCGGAGCGGCTGGGAGTGTCAGACTTTCACTGATTAAAACCTATGCATGTTCCTTCTTCGCCCTTTATGTTCCGGGGCCACGGTATCTCTTTCGAACAGTCTCGCAGCCCCGGCAGGAATCTGTTAACCAGTCTTACCAAGTGGTATCGTACATACCCAGTATAAGCTGGGTTGTGGAGGTCAGATAGGCAGTCGCTCCACGTAAAATACTGTGGTATTCAACTGCATTCGGTTAGACTGTAAGCCGACCACAACATAGTTGAGAAAAGGCTAGGCAGATGATGGAGAGTGCCTACATCTTTGCATTAAGTTCGCATATCGTCGACCTTATTCTATACAATGACATGAAACATATTGTTACGAGCTGGGTATGAGATAAATTAATTACTACCGATTAAACAACACAATAACTTTATTAATCACACAACAACTTAAACTTAATCATAAATACACTACTGATCACTATTCGCTTAGATATCGCTCCTCAAGTTCACTTTGATTCGCTTCGTTGTGTCGCTAAAACAAGACTGCCGGTCGCGGCCCTGAGCGCTCTATTTATACTCGCCAACAGACACACCAGAATAACCACGAACATTCGAGAGGGTCATAAAAAAACACTAACAAAAAATAGCAGGTAGATACAAAAAATAGAGGTACCTACTAAAAAGTAGGTATAACATACTTGTACAAAACAAGCAAATATGAACCTTATGCCCTAGGCGTACGGTCGAAATTCTAATGTCTTTTTATAAATAGGTCGCGAGTGTGTACCTACCTAACTTTAAAACTAATAATAATAGAATTCTCTCGAACTTCTAACGTACACACACTGTAATCACTGGCTTTCTCGAATGTTCTAGTAGGTCCGATGTAACACTGCCCCCTCCTTAGACATGCTCGTCCCGAGCATCATTAGTCCCGTAGTATCGCGCCAACCGGTCTACATGCACAATCTTAGGCGCACCTCGTGGACCCTTCTGTATTCGGTAGGTGACATCGTTGATCCTAGTCACGACTCGGTATGGTCCATCCCATTTTGCTTGTAACTTCGGAGACTTCCCTTTGCTCCGCACTGGGTTATGCAACCACACCAGTGAACCCTCGTCGAAACCCCTACCGTTGGCTTTCCGGTCATAACGGGTCTTCATCTTCGCAGACATCTGTTGGCCGGACTGTCGGATATGCTCATAAACATCGTTCAACTTATTACGCAAGTCATTCGCGTAATCTGTTACGCTACATGGAGCATCAGGGGGAGTTCCAGTGATTAAATCAGCAGGTAACCGTAGTTCCCTTCCAAAGTTCGCGAAGGCTGGTGTCACAGTCGTACTTTCGTGGACTGCACTTCGGTAAGACAGAAGAAACGGCTGTATGTGCTTGTCCCAATCCCTTTGCCGGCTTTCCACAACTTTCGCCAGATATCTCTCCAACGTTTGGTTGAATCGTTCCACTATTCCATCGGATTGTGGGTGGTAGGATGTGGTTCTGGTTTTATAGGTACCCATTAACCGACAAGTCTCTTGAAATACTTGCGATTCAAAATTTCTTCCTTGATCGCTGTGTATTTCTAAGAGTACCCCAAAACGACAGAAGACTTCCTGAACCAATTTATCTGCGACAGTTGTTGCTTCTTGGTTAGGAATGGCGAAGACTTCCGGCCACTTTGTAAAGTAATCCATGACCACCAGGAAGTACCTGTTTCCGCTCTCACTTACTGGAAATGGTCCCGCAACGTCTAGTGCTATCCGTTCCCAAGGGGCTCCAACGTTGTACACTTTTAATGCACCTCTGCTGCGTGTCTGGGGTCCTTTCACGGCCGCACAACTGGTACATTTGCGGCACCAGTCCTCCACATCATCACAACAATGGATCCAGTAAAAGCGTTCTCGAATTTTTAGTAGAGTCCTTTTTACCCCCATATGTCCTCCAGAACATCCTTCATGGTAGAGCCGTAGAACATCCGGTACCTTAGCTTTCGGAACAACCATTTGTAGATGACAGCTGTCCCCTCTAGCGTTTTCCCATTTACGGCACAAGACTCCATCCTGGATCACCAAGCTGTTCCATTGCGCCCAATAACTCTTCGTGATGGAACTCATCGCAGCCACATCACTCCACTTGGGTTTAGGAACACCAGCTTTGATCCACTCGAAGATTGGTTTGATGTCCGAGTCATTGTGCTGAGCCTCCTGTATGGTTACCTTCCATTCATCGCTAAGATCCGTTCTTAGCATCCTTACAGGCACCACTTCCTTAGACTCCTGTCTGGAACTACGCTTACAATCTTCAGGCAATGGTCTTCTTGACAGTTCGTCTGTGTTGTTGTGGTTTCTCCACTGTTGCTGACCAGTCTTCTTAGCCGCTTTTCCCTGCTGAGATTGATCTTCTCTAGGTGCGCTTCGCTTTTTACAATTCGACCGAAGGTGACCCCTTTCTCCACAAGTGTAACACCTAGGGCTGTATCGTCGCGGACGCTGGCGTTCAGGTGATGCCACAACTTGCTTTGGACAACTTGGCCGAAGATGATCCCTTTCTCTAGCTGTGTAGCAGCTAGATCTGTAACCTTGAGCACGGTCGTGTACAGGTGATGCCACTACCTCCCTGACGTAGTGTGTTCGGTGGTCTTGCCTCACTGCCTCTACTTCCAAGGCATGGGCTAAGGCGTCCTTCAAGGTCTCATGATGCCCAAGTCTCACGGCGGCTCTAACTTCTAAGTCACGTATTCCATCAACGAATGCCTGTACCAGATTTCCATCGATCAGTGCAGGGGCAGACCGGTATGCTTTTCGAACCAGCTTCTCAACTTCCAGAGCCCACTGCTGTAGGTTCTCGGTACTACGTTGTACACGGTCCTTCAACTTGGCACGGCATACGTGCTCCAGGTGTGCGTCACCGTATCTGGACTCCAACGCCTCCAGTAGCTGCTCGTAGGTAACGTCCTTGCCGAGCGCCTCCAGAATAGTTAGGGCCTGGTCTCGGAGGCCCAAGGTGAGCGCGGTCATGGCTTGTGGTTTGGTCCATCCATTCGCCTTCATGACGGCCTCAAACTGTATTTTGTAAGCCGACCACGAAGATGTGCCGTCGAATGGAGGCACTTTAAAACCACGCGAAGATGGTGCAGCAATCACCGAAGCTACAGTCCCGCCTTCAGTCTTCAGTTCGCCTAAAGCCTTCTTTACCCCAGCAATCTGAACTTCGGCCTCCGAGATGCGATTCTCATGCTGGTGGACCTGTTCTTTCATCAACTTGATGTCCTTGCCAAAACTTGCATGCAGATCCTTTATGAGGACCATCTGCTCGTCCTGGCGGCGGACCTGCTCCTCTTTGTCCTGCTGCAACTGCTCTTCCAATCGGCGAGCCTGCTCCTCTTGACGGCGAGCCTGCTCCTCCTTGTCTCGCTGCAGTTGCTCTTCCAATCGGCGAGCCTGCTCCTCTTGACGGCGAGCTTGCTCCTCTTGACGGCGAGCTTGCTCCTCTTGACGGCGAGCTTGATCCTGCAGCAGCGCCATTAAAGCTGACAAGTCTGGCGCCCCTGATGCTGGAGAAACTCCGGATGGGCCAGCGACTGGCTGTGACGTAGGCTGGACACCACCCGGTGTCTGTGTCGGAGAATCCCCAAACCGCCTTTGGTCCATATCCTGCTGTCGCTGACTTCTGGTACGGATACCGTCCGTGTCGTCCTTTGGTAGGATTGGCATAATTTATATCCCACTTCTGACACCAATTTGTTACGAGCTGGGTATGAGATCAATTAATTACTACCGATTAAACAACACAATAACTTTATTAATCACACAACAACTTAAACTTAATCACAAATACACTACTGATCACTATTCGCTTAGATATCGCTCCTCAAGTTCACTTTGATTCGCTTCGTTGTGTCGCTAAAACAAGACTGCCGGTCGCGGCCCTGAGCGCTCTATTTATACTCGCCAACAGACACACCAGAATAACCACGAACATTCGAGAGGGCCATAAAAAAACACTAACAAAAAATAGCAGGTAGATACAAAAAATAGAGGTACCTACTAAAAAAAAGTAGGTATAACCTACTTGTACAAAACAAGCAAATATGAACCTTATGCCCTAGGCGTACGGTCGAAATTCTAATGTCTTTTTATAAATAGGTCGCGAGTTTGTACCTACCTAACTTTAAAACTAATAATAATAGAATTCTCTCGAACTTCTAACGTACACACACTGTAATCACTGGCTTTCTCGAATGTTCTAGTAGGTCCGATGTAACAATATTATTTCTTCTAACTGCATGTTCTTGAACTAATGCCTCACATTTTCAGCTGGAATCCTTTTTCAGGAAATTTTCGAAGCGTCGATCATGTGGTGCTGGTTGTAGACCTCTTGCTAAATCTCTCTAATAACCCATCTATCGGTCCCACAGGTGAAAATAAAGAAAGAAAAAGCATTTAGGGTAAGTGCTCCAATGAATGAACACTTAAGCGATCTTCCAACTTCAAAACAATATTCCAGTGTGTTGCGTGTCCAGTCCAGATCAGGGGCGTAGCTACCGCCGTGTCTGCCGTATCAATTATACGGGGCCCCTGGGCCACGGGGGCCCCCGAAATTACAAAATAAAAAAAAGCAAATTCTTTGGTTCGTTTCGTTTGCCGAAAAAAAGGCAAAGAAAGTGTATGCTTTTTGTAAAACAAAAAAAAAGGAAAAAGTGATGATAAATAAACATTTCTTTAAATTTAATGCAAATATTTATTTGTCCGTAGTGAGGAATCGTTACCACTCATAAGGGCCCCCAAACAAATTTCTATACGGGGCCCCGCCAAGGCACGCTACGCCACTGGTCCAGATACGGTATATTTTGGTATTAGGATTGTTTTCAAAAGTACTCGTAATCTTTGAGATGATTTTACGAAATAATAATAATACTTTTTTAGATATTTAGCAATAAAATGAAAAATACCCTTAGTTAAATGAATGAAAATTTCCAGTAAATGAACTAAAAAAAAAACAGTAAATGGACACAATTTTTGTTTAATTAATCATATAGAAAAAATCTTATTATTACAATAAATGCAGTCCAATAATCAACAAAATAAAAAGAAAACAATTGTCTGCCTCTGTTACAAACATATTTTTTTACAAAGTAAAAGCGTTAAAATTGGCCTCACCCAAGTGTCGTCACATTTGAACTCACTCGCTTCCAGCGGATTCTCACAACCTTCAAACATTGCGATGGAAGACTTCCCACTAGAATCTAGTGGGAAGTCTTTCATCACAATGTTTCTATCTAGTGACTAGATAGACCGATGCCAACTAGTGGGAAGTCTTCCAACGCAACGTTTTCCAGTTCGCGGTCGCCACTCCACTAACTTTTCGCCCCATCGGCCCTCCGTTCTGCGAGCAATGTGCCCTGCCCGTTGCTACATAAGTTTGGCAATTCTTCCTGCCATGTCGGTAACCCTGGTTCTCTTACTGATGGATGTCTTAATTTCTGATTTGATCACGCAAGGAAATTTCGGGCATAGCTCTCTCCATTGTCCTTTGTAAGCGACCATGTCTCGTTCCCGTATGTTATCCCTGGCAACACTCACTGGTCAGAAACTTTCGTCTTGAGCTACTACGGTAAGTTGGACAAGAAGATACCACGCAACCTCAGTAATGCTTCCGAAAGTGTGTGTCTTAAAATTAACGTGGACGAAAGACCAAGGTCATTTCAAGCAAGATCGGAGACACAAACAGTCAGTCAGTCATTAATTTTAAGACTCACACTTTCGGAAGCATTACTGAGGTCATCGAGCATTGTACTGACGTCCTCCATGATCCATGTCAGGTGAGTGATGCCATGAGTCGCCAACGACGTTGATGCCAAGTCCTCTCCATTCCAGAACCTTGAAGACATTCTCGAGTGCAACGGTGAACAGTTTCGGAGATGAGATGAAGGTAGGTACAATGTCAAAAGACCCTTATCTCAACATGTTGCTGTAACATTAAAAACCGTCACATCGCTGGTAAGTCCGGACCATACTGGTCACGGTAAAAGTTGAATGTGAGAGTCTTTTAGCCCAGACTGGGTCACTTGTACTCTGTGTACAACTGTACACGGGTAATTGTCCGACATTAAGACACACAGGAACCATTTGCTGTGCAAATAGGATCATATGAGGCCTGGTGTCCCTGATGATTTCTTCAATGTAACAGTAGCCAATTTTAAAATATCGAGATCATTTTCCCGGTGTAAGCTAATCCCACCCCAAATCATTACGTTGTGAACTTGGGACCACCGAAACGGTCAACTCTATGTTCGCAGATTTCCAAAAATCACTCGCTGCTGCGTCGTCTCTATCCACATCCAAATGCGTCGTTCTCGTTCGTCATTAAAAATGTCTTTCTTTACACTCGTCGGTGAATAGCATTATGCCCCATGCCTCAGTTCAAGAATTGATGGGAGAAGCAACAGCCGTTTAGTCTGAAGAGTCTTTCTTTTTAATAAGTAGGTACGTAATTACGTATACCGGCCTCAGACTAAATTATTAGGTCTGAGATAAAAAAAAAAAAAACTAAGTAACCGAGTCGTTTTAGAAATGTTTAGGTACAGGTACGCCAAGGTCGAAAAAAGAAGATAATGTTGATCAACCGAATATATTTAATTGTTTCATATACAATAAAGCAATGTGATGTAAAACACTCCATAAAATTTTTAATTTACCTAAGAAAAAAGCTTTATCATAGAAGTAAAATAACAATCTTGCATAATTCAAGACCCACGAGCTAGATTGTGCATAGCTTAAACTTTAAAATAGTAGGTACCTAGTATTTTAAAGTTTAAACAATTCAAAGCTCTAAAAATAAAATGTTTACCTAATTAAACATCAATAAAATCTTCAATTTACAAAGTACATAATCGTAATGATTTAATTTACTTTTATCCTTTTTTCACGCTTCAATATAATTTCAATCATGAAAACTAAACAGGAAATCACGCATCCAATAATCCAAGCGTAGAAGACTCCGGCGAACTGTTTCAAGGTTATAGTACAACCAGCTTGACAACTGTAACTACTGGTAATCATATTAGTGTTAGCACTGGTTGCTTTAGCCACCCATGATATACCAATACCTTCGGTGAACAATCTTCTTGTTATACCGGCTTCAAATAACCGCTGCATCACACTCTGGAACCTATCCACGAGGGAGCTATTCTTTCTGAGTATCATTTCGTTAAACACAGTCAGCATGTTCTCTGTCGCTCTCAGAACTCTAGCTTCATCATTCACAGCTGAAACGGCTTGGAAAATATCAAAGTTGCCTTGTAAAATAACTGTCAGTCCATTGTATTTTAAAGTTTTCTCGGCGCAGTCATTAAATGACACACAATCCTCGGAACTTTCCGCGAACTTGGTATACTTGTCTTCCTTTACAAAATATTTCGACGAATTCTTCAAGTATGGAGTTCTTCCAGATGTCATGACATCATCGTTTGTTTTAAGCAATTGTGGTGGTGCCCGAATGGTGAGGAATGAATATAATTGCATGCTTATATAGGCAGAAGAATATATGCACATGATTAAATACATCAAATTCAAACATTTCTGTTTGTTAGACCTTGCATCTTGCAAAGAAGTAGCACCGACGATTGCTCCCCAGCCATACAACAAAGTAGTTATCAATGACACGGAGTCTCCATCGAAGAGAGAAATTAAACACCATACGATTGAATATGTTACATAAAATATAAAAAAGAAATACACGTCGTTTAGTTTACTTACTAAATTTTCCCAGGATCTATCTGCTCTTTGAGCATGATAGACCCAGAAAACACTTTGACGAACGTATATGCCTGAGTATGCGACTACGTCTCCATATATTCTATACCTACAGACCACCAGCACATGCGTCTAAGCTTCCATTAAGAACATACTCTATAAAACCTCTGTTATCATAAGGATTTTCTTCTTTTCTGAAAATGTAATGTATTTCTAAAGTAGCATTGAAATATTCATTTATGATTTTCATTATTTCAAAATCAGATCCTTTGATTTCTTCGACATGATCGTATTCTTTGAGAGATTCCTTGTTCGGTATCGTTGAAAAAGGAAACAGTGTTGCCATACCAACTCTAAACGGGCATTTATTAAGATTTCCAGGATTCTTTATTGGAAAAATGTCTTCATCTTGTATGGTTCCATTAACACAGGTATTTATATGCGTTGGTTTGTCAACGACCTCTTCGCACGTATCTCCGTCTATTTTCGGGAATAAAGTAAAGATTTCATTTTTATCTGTTTGATAATCTTGAATGATGAATGTTACAGCATACCTGCTTACACGTTCACCTAATTGCTCAAGTTTGTCTACACATCCGTCGTCTGCAGGATCCGATATTATGATAAGAAATCTCATATCCTTATCAACTTCTGTAAAATTAAAGTTGCTTACATCCCCACACGTATTAAAAAAGGTAACGATCAAAGAATTAATGTGCAAATCATGATTGTTCTCATTTAGAATGTCTCTCACAATTAGTTGAGGTATGTTATATTCTGTTAATTTATCAATTAATTCAGTAATGAATGCATTTTCTTCGATTCCTCCGCTTGTTTGCTCCAATATTGCCACCGTAGGTCTAAAGTATAATTCCTGGTCACTTATAGCTATTACACAATTGGTTATTGAGTTGTACTTAATAGTTTCTATTGTGTTATTCTCTGGTAATGCAAAATTCATGTCTCTGGATCCGTATACGCCAACTAGATTAATTAAAATACCGTAAACCAGGTTCTTCCACATTCTTTTTGTACGAAAAGCTGTCCTTTTAGTATAGCCCTCGCTGCCACTTGATCGGCCAATTAAAATCTTCTAACTTAACAGCTAGATGTGTGGCTCGGGAGTTTCTTCCTTCACTTCTTATCCCTGGCTAAATCACATCGAACTTGAAAGTGGTGAAACGCGGGAGTTTTAGATAACTGTTTTATGAAATTTTTAAGTTCAAAAACTGTTATATCGCCACCTAATTAGAATAGTTTGTATGTCTTGTTCTTCACTTGTACCCATCTTGTACCTATTGAAAATCTGGCTAATCTCCGTAACTCCACATCATTTTCAGTTTTTATTTTTATGTATTTCTAAAGTCTTGTACACTATTGAACTAGTAGCGATTTTGACTGTCGACATTATTTGAACAGCTACTTTTATACTATGTATGATGAACACTGTTTAGCCATTAGTGATTTTTAATAACTTATAAATGTGATATGTAGGTAAGTGAAAGTTCATGTAACGCAAGTTTAATAATAAGTAGGTGTTTCTGAAAATTACGGCACTAAGTCTCTACAACCATTCATTCAACTGATTTTTTTGTGTTGAAAAACCTGGTTTTCCATACGACAGAAATCTTTTCGTCTGCTGGCGAATAAGTGACATGAGCTCGTTGGGATGATGAGCTTTGGTTTTTTTTTTGGGATGGGAAATCATCAAATGACTTCTCCCACTCGGGGCGGAGCGGGAGGGAGTGTCAGACTCTTACTGACTAAAACCCATCCATGTTCCTTCCTCGCCCTTTATGTTCCGGGCCGCGGTATCTCTTTCGAACAGGCCCGCAACTCCGGCAGGAGGGATGATGACCTTGAACAATAATTTTAGCTGCTCTTTGATAAAGCTACGAACTAAGGATTCAAACCTGAGACTTGCGCCTATCTTTAAAAGAAGCGATGCGACTATTTCGCGAACGTTGAGAAAAGTTCGCGAATGCCTCTTACAGGACTTTGTCCCATTACATCTGGGCGATATAATGGGACCTCCCGAATAGCCTCCCGAACAAGCCGGATTCAGAAAAAGCTTTAGCACCGTAGACCACATAGGTAGGTACATGCAGTATCAGCTTCCTCATGCTTGGAACACAATACATTTTTATGCCTCGCTAAAGCTCGGTAGTAAGACTACCTCGTATATAATGGGTCATTTTAGCCCCTTGTTTTACAATGTACTATTTACTCCCTTGCCCCCTAGGAAGTAAAGCGGTCACTTTAGTCCCGCTTCGTAGGGCGATATTGGCGTGTTTTTAGAGCATGAGAAGTGAAAACAACGGTTTAAAATTAAACTTAATAATTATACATATTGTCACTAACGGGATATCAACCCGCGATCAAGGCGCTTAGATAGACCTAGACTGTACGCCGACCACAACATAGTTGAGAAAAGGCTAGGCAGATGATGGAGAGTGCCTACATCTTTGCAGTAAGTTCGCATATCGTCGACGATATTCTATACAATGACATGAAACATATTAGCTCTTCTAACTGCATGTTCTTGAACTAATGCCTCACATTTACAGCTGGAATCCTTTTCCAGGAAAATTTCGAAGCGTCGATCGTGTGGTGCTGGTTGAAGACCTCTTGCTAAATCTCTAAACCATCTATTCAATCGGTCCCACAGGTGAAAATAAAGAAAGAAAAAGCATTTAGGGTAAGTGCTCCAATTAATGACCACTAATTAAGCGATCTTCCAACTAAAAATAAATATACCAGTGTGTTGCGTTTCCAGATACGGTATATTTTGGTACTTACGAGTATTAGGATAATATTCAAAAATATCTTACTTTCTTAGATATTTAGCAATAAAATGAAAAAGACCCTAAAACCCCAGTGAATGAACGAAAATTTCCAGTAAATGAACTAAAAAAATAAACAGTAAATTAACACAATTTTTGTTTAATTAATCATATAGAAAATATCTAATTATTACCATAAATGCAGTCCAATAATCAACAAAATAAAAAGAAAACAATTGTCTGCCTCTAAATCTGTTACAAACATATTTTTTACAAAGTAAAACCTTTAAAATTGGCCTCACCCAAGTGTCGTCACATTGAACGGGTCCTATGCGACTCGCATCCAGAGGAGTCTCACAACCTTCAAACATTACGATGGAAGACTTCCCACTAGATGGACCGATGCCATCTAGTGGGAAGTCTTCCAACACAACGTCTTCCAGATTGCGGTCGCCACTCCATAACTTTTCGCCCTATCATCGGCATTCGTTCTGCGAGCAATGTGCCCTGCCCGTTGCTACATAAGTTTGGCAATTCTTCGTGCCACGTCGGTAACCCTGGTTCTCTTGCTGATGGATGTCTTAATTTCTGCATTGATCACGCAAGAAAATTTCGAGCATAGCCCTCTCCATTGTCCTTTGTAAGCGACCATGTTTCGTTCCCGTATGTTATCCCTGGCGACACTCATTGGTCAGAAACTTTCGTCTTGAGCTACTACGGTAAGTTGAACGAGAAGATACCACGCAACCCCAGTGAACCTCCCGAACGCTGCCCAGTCAAGTCGGATTCGACGATTGACCTCTTTCTCGAAGTTTAAAAAAAAAAAAAAAAAAAAAATGTGTTTATTATCTTAAATCTATACAGTTAAGTTGCCGGGGCTTCCCAGAAAGTAATCCGAAGATACTTGTGATGGGATAAACCTCGCTCTTCCTCGAGTTAATTAACAATTGTTTATCTGTGCTAATTAGGTATAAGTTACACATTTTAAAAAAGAAAAACTAATAAAAAGAAAAACGAATAAACGGAAAAAAGAAAAATTATAAAAATAAATGAACATGAGAATCGTGTTTATGGCAGTGTGTTTGGTATAAATGTGTGTTTATAAGTGTGTTCATGTGTGTGAGGATGTATATTTTGTGTGTATTTGTGTGTGTAAGAGAGGGTGTGTGTGTGAGTAGGCGTGTGTATGTGTGAGTGAGTGTACAGTGTGTTGGAATGTGTGTGTGTTGGTATGTGTGTGTGTGTTGGAGTGTAAGTATGTGTGTGTGAGTGTGTGTGTCAGTATGAATGACACTCAGCCCAGAGTCGCCAAGATGTCTTCAACGGCATCATAATTAAGTGTGAAGAGCCATTCAGTTAATGTCTTTTTGCACTCGTATAGCTGCATGGGGTAAATGTTAAGAATGCGATTTACTCTATTATAGACGCGTGGGGCTTGAGCTACATTTTGACGACTAGCAAAGATTGAACGTGCTGGGTATGTAGGGGCTACAATATCACACCGTCTTTTTTTAAGTTTGTCATGGCTAAAGGGTAGAATTTTGTGATATCTTAGTATCATGTGCAGTATATGGAGTTTTCTGACGGAGAGCAGCTTAGAGATTGCGTAAAGAGTTTCAGTAGGGAACCTGTACCGTCTTATTACAAAACGTGGTCTTAAAAATAGTACCGGGTTTAGTACTAGGTTTAAACCATGAACTTGAAAAAACGTTATTCCAAAACAAAGATTATCTCTAGTCCTAGAACTATCTATAGTACCAAAGTTAGACCATCGTGACCCCTAGCACAGATGACAGATAACTCACTCCATACAAAATATTCAATACCTACCGCTATAATAGCCTACACTTTTAAGTCAATAGTCGCTGCGAACGAAAATGTACCTCACCTTACAAACGTAAAGTGGGTTTTGCTTTGTAGATCGCGCAGTCGCGTGGATATTGCGGATTGCTAGGGCTGCCTCTGTCGACAAAGATGTTAGTAGGCATTTTTAGTAAAGGTACCTACGTAATAAAATAAAACATATTTAAAATGTATCAGAATTTATAATTATTTTAACGGAATATATAAAAAAGAATAAATAAATAAATAATATATAAAAAAGAATTGTTAAAAAAAATTGCATAGAGGTGTTTTATTTTGATGTAATGATTAATATTTTTTCCCTCCTTTAAATTATTCCCGATTGTTAACGTAGAGAATATTCGAAATCGGTCAAATAGTTTTAATAAGTTATCTTTGGGGAATATGCGTAGGTACACTAGGTACGTGCGCGCCGCGCAGCTGTTGACAACCCACTGCGCTATGGGCTACCGGTTGCCCGGCGCTCGGTAGGTGATTAGCGCGCGCAAGTACATGGAGTGTAGTATCTGTAATCTGTGCCCCTAGTTTAACTATGGTACTAAATTGTCAAACGTCAACGTATGAAATATTTTTTCTTTAATTTACTTTACAACATTTTGTAAAAAGGAACGGCGCATAGAACTCTGAACGAATGAATGAATAGTTTAAATATTTTGTTGCTTATAATCTGTGGAAAATGTTAAGACCAGAGACTTTCTTTGGTACTAGTACCAAAGAAAGTCCTTTGTTGGTCTTCGATTTGTAATACGAATGAACGAACTAACGTTAGTACCGTACTAAACCTAGACCTTTTAGTTCTGGTTTAAACCTGGTACTTATGGAAGTTTTTATAATAAGGCGGGTAGGGTTTACAGTACATGACCTTAATCAAGGATCTCTGTGCCCTCTCTAGATCTATAAAATACGACTTAGCTGCTCCACCCCATACCGAGATACAATATATAATTACAGATTGGGCCAGTGCGATATATATTTTATTCTGTAGCTCAGCAGTCATTATATTTCTCAAGGATTTGAAAACCCATATGAGTTTTCTCACCCTCGCTATAGTTAGTTCGAGGTGAGGGTACCAGCTTAACCTTTGATCTACTACAACACCTAGGTACTTGACGGAATTTACCTTATGTATTACAGGGCAACTACAGGTAGGTAAGGTTGGGTTGCGACAAGAATGTATTCTAATGACAAAGTCTGGCGCAGGCTGAGAGTTTGCGTATTTGGCAAAGCAGACGTAATTGGTTTTTTGGGTATTTAGCGTAAGTAGATTCTCACGTAGCCAATCACCAACCCTAGTCAGTCCACTCTCAGCCTGCAGCCTAACCTTGTCCCAGGTCTTAGCAGAGAAGATAATAGCGGTGTCATCCGCGTAGGACAGTATCCTCGCGCCGTTGATATTAAGGTTACAGAGCTCATTAATATAGATCAAAAAGAGCGGCGGCCCGAGGACACTGCCCTGCGGGACGCCATACGTCACGTTCTCTTCGTCACTAACACAGTTTCCAATTTTTACACCCTGTTTTCTGTTTTGAAGGTAACTGCTGAGAAGAGAGAGAGCAGAACCTCGAAATCCTATGTTCTCCAGCCTATGTATAAGTTTAGAGATAAAGACGGTATCAAAGGCCTTCTTGAGGTCAAGAAAGGCCACTAGGCATTTGTTCCCCTTATCTACTTCCTTGGTTATCTCAGTAGCAAGTGTCTCCGTAGCATCCTGGGCCGATATTCCCCTTCTAAAACCAAATTGAGAGGGAGATAAGATGTTATACTTGGTCAGGTAGTTGGCTATTCTAGAGTTTAAGAGCTTCTCAATGATTTTAGAAATGGCGGTCAGCACAGAAATTGGCCGATAGTTGTTAACGTCGTCTTTATCTCCACTCTTATACACAGGGGTAACAACAGAGCGCTTAAGGAGGTAGGGGAAGATACCTGTGTTAAAGCATAGGTTGGCCAGGTCGCAGATCAGTGGGACTAAGATCTCCTTAGCCTGCTTTAGGAAGAGGGTAGGAATTTCGTCCCACCCTGGTGCACTCCCAGAGTCTAGGGACATAAGTATATTTTCAACTTCCTCCTGAGAAGTGTCTTGGAGAACAAAGGAGGAAAGATTAGAGCTGTCTGTGTTACAAGAAGTAGGGGGTGCATTACTATTTAGGATTTTCTCAGCTAGATCTTGTCCAATGTTAATAAAATAACTATTAACATGGTTGACTGAGTCTTGGGGACACGATTTTAACTCAAGTAGGACGCTATTTGAGCTCCTGGGAGGCTTATAATTTGTGATGTCATTAATGGTTGACCACAGAGCCCGAGGGTTTTTAGCTGATGTTTTGATTTTGTCCTTGTTAAATTTATTTTTTAGTTTTTTTATAAGGTTCCCACAGAAAGTCCGATATCGTCTATATGTAATCAGTAGAATTTGATTATGCGGGTTTAATTTGAGTTTAAGGTAGATTGAATTTCTTAGTCTAATACACCGAAGGGCACCTGCTGTTATCCAGGGTTTTATAATTCTTCTGCTATTAGTAATGATTACATTTTTAGAGTTCGACAGTAAAGCTGTCTTGACTAATTCTATAAGCGCAAAGGCGTAAGTGTCAGGGTCTTTGAAGATGTTAAAAAAGGAGGTATCAGTGTTTTTTAGACTAATAAGGGCATTTTCGTAGTTGACTATTGTTTTGTGCTTTTTAGGTATACGAGTATTATAGCAATATTTATTCTCAAGAGATATCAGAATCATACAGTGGTCTGTTACGGTTGTATTTAAAACCGCAGTCAAAGCTACATTTTTTGGTTTTTCAAGGCTTAGGAAGACGTGATCAAGGCATCCATCACCCCTCGTGGGTAGGTTATGAGACGGTAAAAGTCCATGCGTAGATAGCATATTTAAGTAGGTTAGTCTGTTGTTTCTTTCATAACTTGTTTCAGTGGGGGAGATAATTAAGTCAATATTAATGTCCCCTAGGATTAGAATGTTTTTGCATGGAGTAATATTTTCAAGATGGTTGTTAAGGGATGTAATGAAGTTACCTGCATGTAGAAATGATGGGGAGCGGTAGATACCCAGTATAGTGTAATTGGATATATTTAACTCGAGACCGGTGGCATTTATAAGGTTTAGCTCTTTAAATTTTGCTGACAATTTATTTGAGATGTATACAGCTACCCCGTCACTTTGGTTAATTTGGTGTTGTGTTTGGAAAGTTGTGTAATTCACTAATTCTGTGAGAATCAAGATATCTACATCATATTTTAGTTGTGATAGGGTGAGTTGCAAGTCATCAAAGTTTTTGTATATACTTCTAATGTTTTGTGTTAGAATAATTAAATTGTGTGGAGAATTACCCGTGTTTAATTTTAGTTCCTGTATGTTACACTTTATCGAATCTGATGGTTTAATCTGATCAATTTCCTTTAGTGTATCGAAATTATCCATTTAAACATGTCAAGTTAGTACTCTCGGGGTTGCAACTGGGGTAGAAAGCTGGTATGAATATTAGCGGAACTGTTAAGTTAGTTAGAGCTACCTAACTGGACAGTTTGTTTCAGGTACCTACACATAATCGTCTAGAATTTCGAGTGTTTGTGTCTCCGATCTTGCTAGGAGTGGGTGTTACACGGGCATTCAAAATGACCTTGGCCTTTTGTCCACGTTAATTTTAAGACTCACACTTTCGGAAGCATTACTGAGGTCATCGAGCATTGTACTGACGTCCTCCATGATCCATGTCAGGTGAGTGATGCCATGAGTCGCCAATGACGTTGATGCCAAGTCCTTTCCATTCCAGAACCTTGAAGACATTCTCGAGTGCAGCGGTGAACAGTTTCGGAGATGCGACGTCTCCCGGTCTCACACCTCGCTGCAGGTAGGTACAATGTCAAAAGGCCCTTATCTCAACATGTTGGTGTAACATTAAAAAACCGTCACATCGCTGGTAAGTCCGGACCATACTGGTCACGGTAAAAGTTGAATGTGAGAGTCTTTTAGCCCAGACTGGGTCACTTAATGTACTCAGTGTACACGGGTAATTGTCCGATATTAAGACACGCAGGAACCACTCGCTGCGCAAATAGGATCATATGAGGCCTGGTGTCCCTGATGATTTCTTCAATGTAACAGTAACCAATTTTAAAATATCGAGCTTATTATCCCCGTGTAAGCTAATCCCACCCCAAATCATTACGTTGTGAACTTGGAACTACCGAAACGGTCAACCCTACTATGTACGCAGATTTCCAAAAATCACTCGCTGCTCCGTCGTCTCTCTCCACATCCAAATGCGTCGTTCTCGTTCGTCATTAAAAATGTCTTTCCTTACACTCGTCGGTGAATAGCATCATGCCCCACTGATTTATATGCCTTAGTTCAAGAATTGATGGGAGAAGCAACAGCCGTTTAGTCTGAAGAGTCTTTCTTTTTCATAAGTAGGTACGTAAGTATACAAGCCCAGTATATACTTTGATACAAGCCTCAGACTAAATTACTTGGTATGAGATAAAAAAAAAAACTAAGTAACCGAGTCGTTTTAAAAATGTTTAGGTACAGGTACGCCAAGGTCGAAAAAAGTAGATTATGTTGATCAAACGAATAGATTTAATTGTTTCATATACAATAAAGCAATGTGATGTAAAACACTACATTACATTTTTAATTTACCTAAGAAAAAAGCTTTATCATAGAAGTAAAATAACAATCTTGCATATTCAAGACGTACAAGCTAGGTTGTGCATAGCTTATAAGTAGGTACCTAGTATTTTAAAGTTTAAACAATTCAAAGCTCTAAAAATAAAAAGTTTTATTAATTAAAAAAGAACATCAATAAAAGCTTAAATGTAACCATTAATTTACAAAGTACATAATCGTAATGATTTAATTTACTTTTATCCTTTTTTCACGCTTCAATATAATTTCAATCATGAAAACTAAACAGGAAATCACGCATCCAATAATCCAAGCGTAGAAGACTCCGGCGAACTGTTTCAAGGTTATAGTACAACCAGCTTGACAACTGTAACTACTGGTAATCATATTAGTGTTAGCACTGGTTGCTTTAGCCACCCATGATATACCTATACCTTCGGTGAACAATCTTCTTGTTATACCGGCTTCAAATAACCGCTGCATCACACTCTGGAACCTATCCACGAGGGAGCTATTCTTTCTGAGTATCATTTCGTTAAACACAGTCAGCATGTTCTCTGTCGCTCTCAGAACTCTAGCCTCATCATTGACAGCTGAAACGGCTTGGAAAATATCAAAGTTGCCTTGTAAAATAACTGTCAGTCCATTGTATTTTAAAGTTTTCTCGGCGCAGTCATTAAATGACACACAATCCTCGGAACTTTCCGCGAACTTGGTATACTTGTCTTCCTGTATAAAATATTTCGTCGAATTCTTCAAGTATGGAGTTCTTCCAGATGTCATGACATCATCGTTTGTTTTAAGCAATTGTGGTGGTGCCCGAATGGTGAGGAATGAATATAATTGCATGCTTATATAGGCAGAAGAATATATGCACATGATTAAATACATCAAATTCAAACATTTCTGTTTGTTAGACCTTGCATCTTGCAAAGAAGTAGCCCCGACGATTGCTCCCCAGCCATACAGCAAAGTAGTTATCAATGACACGGAGTCTCCATCGAAGAGAGAAATTAAACACCATACGATTGAATATGTTACATAAAATATAAAAAAGAAATACACGTCGTTTAGTTTACTTACTAAATTTTCCCAGGATCTATCTGCTCTTTGAGCATGATAGACCCAGAAAACACTTTGACGAACGTATATGCCTGAGTATGCGACTACGTCTCCATATATTCTATACAGACCACCAGCACATGCGTCTAAGCTTCCATTAAGAACATACTCTATAAAACCTCTGTTATCATAAGGATTTTCTTCTTTTCTGAAAATGTAATGTATTTCTAAAGTAGCATTGAAATATTCATTTATGATTTTCATTATTTCAAAATCAGATCCTTTGATTTCTTCGACATGATCGTATTCTTTGAGAGATTCCTTGTTCGGTATCGTTGAAAAAGGAAACAGTGTTGCCATACCAACTCTAAACGGGCATTTATTAAGATTTCCAGGATTCTTTATTGGAAAAATGTCTTCATCTTGTATGGTTCCATTAACACAGGTATTTATATGCGTTGGTTTGTCAACGACCTCTTCGCACGTATCTCCGTCTATTTTCGGGAATAAAGTAAAGATTTCATTTTTATCTGTTTGATAATCTTGAATGATGAATGTTACAGCATACCTGCTTACACGTTCACCTAATTGCTCAAGTTTGTCTACACATCCGTCGTCTGCAGGATCCGATATTATGATAAGAAATCTCATATCCTTATCAACTTCTGTAAAATTAAAGTTGCTTACATCCCCACACGTATTAAAAAAGGTAACGATCAAAGAATTAATGTGCAAATCATGATTGTTCTCATTTAGAATGTCTCTCACAATTAGTTGAGGTATGTTATATTCTGTTAATTTATCAATTAATTCAGTAATGAATGCATTTTCTTCGATTCCTCCGCTTGTTTGCTCCAATATTGCCACCGTAGGTCTAAAGTATAATTCCTGGTCACTTATAGCTATTACACAATTGGTTATTGAGTTGTACTTAATAGTTTCTATTGTGTTATTCTCTGGTAATGCAAAATTCATGTCTCTGGATCCGTATACGCCAACTAGATTAATTAAAATACCGTAAACCAGGTTCTTCCACATTCTTCTTGTACGAAAAGCTGTCCTTTCAGTATATAGCGCTCGCTGCCACTTCATCGGTCAATAAAAGTCTTCTAACTTAACAGCTAAATGTGTGGCTCGGGAGTTTCTTCCTTCACTTCTTATCCCTGGCTAAATCACTTGGAACTTGGAAGTGGTGAAACGCGGGAGTTTTAGATAACTGTTTTATGAAGAATTTTGAAGTTTAAAAACTGTTATATCGCCACCTAATTTGAATAGTTTGTATGTCTTGTTCTTCACTTGTACCCATCTTGTACCTATTGAAAATCTGGCTAATGTCCGTAACCTCATTTCATCATTTTCAGTTTTTGTTTTTATGTATTTCTATAGGCTTGTACACTATTGAACTAGTAGCGGTTTTGACTGTCGAAATTATTTGAACAGCTACTTTTATACTATGTATGATGAACACTGTTTAGCCATTAGTGATTTTTAATAACTCATAAATGTGATATGTAGCTAAGTGAAAGTTCATGCAACGCCAGTTTATTAATAAGTACCTGAATTCGGTCTTTCTGTTCTTGGGAAATAGTGTTTATAAAAATATGAGTTATATGTATATGGTAAGGAATCATGCGTTATTTTGCAGAAGCTTTAATGCGTGTTTGCGTAAGACGTAGACGAGGCGCAGACATAATGGTGTCGATTCTGTTGTGCACAAACTAAACTTAATTTAGGCTATTACTATCTTTTTCTCACTAATAAAACGAGAAAGAGACGGACGACATTTAGAGCTGTCAAATTTAATTCGAACTAATATTTCCATACAAATGCACGTAAAAACATGTCGACTAAAAACACGGTGAAGCGCAAGGCATAATTTAGTTTGACATCTCTAACTTAAAGCATAGCAATAGCCGTCCTTTTCTCGCACTGCCTTTTAGTAAAAGATAACAATTGTCTAAATTAAGTTTAGTTTGTGCACAACAGAATCGACACCAATGTGTCTTTCATACAAAATGGATAGATGCGTCGTGTCCGTGCCTTGTCTCTCTGTTTCTACTTATAATGTTTTGAGTTGCGAGTGTCGCGAACTGGCGACGCTTTTCTACAAGTACATTTTGAATGAAAGTGACGCGGAAAAGACATTACATTATACATGTCCGCGCCCCGTCTGAGTCTTGCGTCTTTTCTGTGTCCAGCGTCTTACATTTCGCAAAAAATTAGGTTCATGCTTGAACGAGCAGCAGATGAGCGTGATTTAGAAAGCAGCATCACCTTCCGACCGAAGTATACAACTTTCAGTTTTAAAACCTAAAAATTATCCAATTGCAACGCGAAATGTTTTTGAAAATGACTTATTTAAACACTGTTTTAAGCTTCCACGGTTTAAAATTAAAATTATATTGTCACTTACGGAATAACAACGTGCAATCATGGCGCTTGCAACAGCGTCGAAATATCGGGAGCTCAAAATAATGAATAGTCACGGAAGATAGGTACCTATGCCTTAAGCAAGTGACTATGTAAGTTTTGACTTTTTATCAATTATTTCAAGCATACACGGGTGTATCTCTAGTACAAATACGTGATGTCGGGGGGGGGGGGGGTTATTCCGCCGAGGGGCTAATACGTCGCCTCTATTACTTTACAGCAAACCAACACGTAGGTAGGTACTCATTCATTAGCCCCTTCGGGCCCCTCCAGTGAAATATCCCCGCCCGACCATAACGTATGAAATCGTGTAAGGCTTTTATATCGACATGTTTTATGTTCTGAACGAACATTGATTCTACATTTAGATCGCAGTAATACGTTTTCTGAAAACATGTTTAGGCGGCTTCTTGCGCCGTTCTTCAAATCACCTCATTTGAAGAACGGCGCAAGAAGCCGCCTAAACATGTTTTAGTCGTATTACATAATATATCATCTCATCACAATATTAGGTACTTCGATCATATTTGCGTCTAGATATCCAAAACAATTAAACATACAATCATTTAAGTTGCTGTTAACTCTAGATTAGCCATTATTAGTCATTTAGTCCAGCAAATCTTTTAATGTTTCGTTCTAACTGACCATACAGTAAAGACCTCTTATGTCGTCGTGGGAACCATAGATAATAATACAGATAACTCTATGATTCGCCACACTTGTTTTCTGTTTACTGAGGCCTCGTTGGTCTAGAGGTCGCAAGCACGTGAGGTCCTGGGTTCCATTCTCAGGTCAGGCAAAATATTTTTATCATAAGGAATTTCTCAGTAGTAGACACGGAGTATGTACTTATTCGTGCCCAGTTGATGGCAATGGGCTCGCCCCTATTATATGGGATTTAAACATAACTGGGCAAATTTGGGTGTAAATTAGGTACACTACCACTGCCCAAGTCTTCGGGTATTAAAGCGTGTGAGTGAAGTTATGTTTTGTTATTATAAAAATATTTCTTCTTATCCAGCGCTAAGCTGCAGCTTTAAAGACCAAGTCCATAGAAAATACGAGATTGTGATTGTGCTCATGATAACAAAGAACTTTTACTATGGGCCCAATCCCGAAATCGCGAAATATAATCAGCTGTTCGGTACATTAGGCGAACATAAATGTGCTGAACAACTAATTTTTTTTGCGATTTCAGCTTTCGTCTCATATTAGAAGTTGTTTGTTATCGTGCGCACAATCACGTGTTTAAGTATCGTACACTAATTACCAGTCACCCTATTTAATACAAGATAGATGAGTAACTCTGGTTTTCGTTAAAAAAAAAAAAAAATTATGCGGGTAGTTGAATAAAATAAAGTTACTTGTCAAATTGATGGCAAATACTTAATTGCTTAAGCGGGTAGTGAACCAGTTTTATTGTAACCGGTTAATAAGTAAAGACAAAGTGATCCGAAATTGTGGAAAATAAGCATAATTTACTAGTAATTAGTGATTTTTCAGTGGTTCGTTGTTATTATAAACAAAATGTCGCAGCCTGTTATAGAAAATGTTAGTAATTTCAATATTATTTCATCACCATTGATAAGTATTTTGTCGAGGTTCAAGTTATTCAATTATTCAAATACCTAAATACTTTATTAAATTAAAACTATGTAGATCGGGTCGGTGTTCCCTCTATCAACGAAACAAACAGTCTCTTTGAATGTCCAGACGTAAAATTTATGACTTGACCCATTTTACGTCTGGATCAAATGTAAGTACATCATCTAATCTACATGATCCTCTAAGGTCCATGTTCACCGAGAAGATAACAGTCTGATTATCTTAAAACAGCTGTCAATGTGACATGTTCCCATAAAATAATGTGTTTAGAAACAGCTGTTTTTAGATAATCATCCGTCATCTTTTTGGTGAACATGGACCTAAATGATGATTATGTAGATTAGTGCAGGTCTGATAGTCGTAGGTTTGATGAATGGTGATAGATACACTTCGGTCTAACCCATCAAAGAAAACGGGTGTGATGTTATATACCTATATAATCAAGGGGATAGGCAAGGGCGGCAGTACCCCCCCCCCCCCGCCTCGAATATTCAGAAATGCTCACAAACCGTAATAATAAACAAAAACAGTTGATTCTATCGAAAGACGTATTTTATAAGATTGTACTATGAATGCTTGAATCTAGATTTGTTTTTCATTTTTAACGTAATCTGTCCCATTTTTTTTTGTTTTTATAATTAGTTTTCAACCGCAGACGTGGAGATCCGCGCTCTTATTTAAATTGTATTTATTGTTTGATTGATTTAGAAAAAAGTAAAACTACGATCGTGCTCCATCATTGGACACGTTACATTAAACTAAGCTTATTATTAGTAACTTAAGATCTACATCTACGTCTAATCTGTCCCATTGTCATGTAGCATTTACCATAGAGTATTCTTGATTTGTCTATGCATCACCTCCCCCCCTTGTTTATTATGTTAGAGTAATGAAGTCACGTCCGATACGATCAAGAGGTGCTACGACTATTTTCAGGAAGCGTACACGGATGTGGTAGAACTGTGTGCCCTGTTACAATGCCTGGGGTTCAGCGTCAAGTCTCTGGACACCAGCGACGGCAATACCACCCAGGACGGCGGGACGAGGAGTGTTGTTATCAATTGTCAGGTACCTCATCTTCACCAGCGTATAATGTTCCCACTGCTGGGACGCTGGGACACGGCCTCCTCTTATGAGAGGGCTATAATCCGTTGGCCCAGTGCGTAACACGTCTTCGAATTTTTGGTTCTAAGACATGCCAGTTTCCTCACGATGTTTTCCTACACCGTTTTGAGAGCAGTGGTGATGTAATAAATTACACAAAGTTATGCGCCTGTCTGGGTTCGAACCCACAAGTTACTGTTCGTAAGTCGGGACCGCTACCACTGGGCCACTGCTGCTCTCAGGTACCTACCTAAATAAAAACAATCATATACAAGTAAATGCAATTGAAGAGTCAGTATGTAATTTTAATATACTGTAGCTTTTTACTGAGTATTTCTAAAACATACGGTATTATAAATCAAAAAGCTTTTATTAATTTTTCGTTTGTTTCGGCTAATCTCTGAAATTTCACAACCGTCACACATGCTACTTTTATTGTAGAAAAAAAGATTAGGGTTTCGTGCAAAAAAATTAAAACCCTTGTTGACAAAATCCGAGTAGATTACTTGACATTTATATCTACTTACACTAAGTAATAATATTAAAAAAGGAAAGATTTATATTTTTGTATGTAACAAATAAAATTTGATACTCAGGACCGATTTGAAAAATTATTTCAGCTTTGGATAGCTACATTATCAGCGAGTAACATAGGCTATATTTTATCCCCGTACTCGGCCACGGGAACTACGTGAGGGAAACCGCGTGATTTTTTTATTTATTTATTTATTCATTTGCTTACATGTAAAACACTGGTTATTAGGCATGCATTAAAATTTCATGACACAGTATTAAGACATGCACCCTGTAAGGGCACTGCAAAAGTGTTATATTATATAAGAAATTGTATTATAATATTGATTCTAAATATTTACATTATATTTCATTAAAATTGCTTACATTTCAAAATATTGCATTAATTACACTAAAAAACATTAATCGATCATTTATTACATATTATTTTAAAATTAATCATTATTATCAGTTCATTAAATCATTTTTGTCATAGGTAGGTATATAGTCGTATCTATTATTCATTTACATTTATGTCAAGTTAATATAATATTATTACAGGATCGATCGATTCATAATTTATCAGCTTTAAATTCCTCAACGGTATAGTAGCCTTTCCTTATCAACAAAGATTTTAATTGTTTGCAGAAAATTGAGTCATTTGGTAGGGATTTTAATTTTTCAGGTAGCTTATTAAATATATTAGCTAGTCTTGAGTATGGGCTTTTCCCGATAACTTTTAAGTTTGTGATGGGTAGTATTAATCTATTCCTGTTCCGCCGGTTATAGTTTTCATTTAGCTCGATATTAGATTTGAATAGGTGCCTATTTTTTCTAACGAATATACAACTTTGCAATATGTATATTGCTGGTAGTGTTAAAATTTGTTGCTTAATAAAGTGTGGCCTACAACTCTCTCGTTGATCTATGTTCATTAATATTCTGATACATTTCTTTTGCTGAATGAAGAGGTCCAGAAAGTCTGTACTATCTCCCCACAGAATGATACCATAATTTAGCCAGGAGTAGGCGTACGCGTAATAGGCAGATAGGGCGGTGTTGTAGTCTGTGTTACGTTTCAATATACTTAGCGCATAGATAAATTGCGACAATTTTGCTCTTGTAGTCTCGATATGTTTCTTCCAATTTAGGTTTGAATCTAATGTTAGGCCTAAAAGTTTAAATTCATTTACTTCTTCTAATTTGATTTTATGTGCTAATGTTTTTAGATTTATTGGGATTCTTTGGTAAGTTCTGAATTGGCATATTTTAGTTTTAGATAGGTTTATTTCTAAATTATGATCATTTAAATATTGCTCAGTGTCTGTGAAAGTTTTTAAAATAGCTCGATGGTCAACATTCGCTGGCGTTTTAAATAATAAGGAAACATCATCTGCGAACAAAATACACGTCGAACTTATCTTTTTTGGCAAGTCATTGACGTATACCATAAATAGGGTACATCCTAAGACGCTTCCTTGGGGAATTGAATTATTAATGGTAACCATGTCTGATCGTATGCTGTACATTTCTTGGTTAATGCTATCGAAGTATTCTACTTCTACAAATTGGACTCTATCCTGTAAATATGATTTAAACCAATTAAAAGCTTGCCCCCTAATACCCGATTCGTAAAGTTTTTGTAATAAAATGTTATGTGACACCCTGTCATACGCCTTCGTCATATCTAGGAATACTCCAACAGCGTACTTTCGTTCGTTAATGCAGCTGTAGATTTCCTGTACGTAGTTGTATACCGCTAAAGTAGTCGAGCATTTTTTCCTAAAACCAAATTGGTTTTTATCCAAAATATTAAATTTCTCTAAAAACGTGTTAACACGGTTCGCCATTGCTTTTTCGAAAACTTTTGAGAAAGTAGGTAATACAGCAATAGGTCTATAGTTGCTAGGATTTTCTGAATCTCCACCTTTTTTCGCAATAGGACGTACCTTCGCAATTTTAAGTTTTCCTGGGAATCGTCCCTCGTCGAAAGAAATATTTATTAGCTTAGTGAGAGGCGATGTTAGCTCCTTTGCGCATTTTTTTACTAATATCGGCGGGATATCATCCACTCCAAAGCTACGTTTGTTTTGCATTCCTCGTATTATATTAAAGACTTCTCGCTCGGTTACCGGTTCGATGTATATGGAGTTTATTGCGGGCGTCCGCTAGTACCTAATAATTTCGCAATTTTTTATAAGTTCACGGGCTACAGTTATTTATGTACCTACCTATATACCAAAAACTCTTTTTCTTTTTTAAATTGACCTGTCACTATGGTCTGTCCGATCGGACTGCTTTGTCCGAAAATAAGTAACTAGTCTAAGAAAGGCTTGACAAAAATGGATGTTTTAAATTAATAAGTTGATCCTGCATGACTCATTTCTTATGTAGATTAGTGATGCAACGAATACGAATACGAATATTCGTATTCGCCGAATAGTAGACATTTACCGAATATTCGTATTCGGCGAATACTAATACGAATATTTAATTTATCGCCAACTGCTGATCCACTGGCCTTTTGGCGAGAAGATGTCCATTTTCCAAGTCTGAAAAAACTCGCCCAGTAATATTTTTCACTGAAGCCATGTACAGTCGCCTCGGAAAGACTTTTTTCAACGGCTGGGACCATCCAGACTGAAAAAAGAATTCGCCTAAAACCAGAAAATCTACAAATTTTATGTTTTTTAAATAAAAGTTTGCCTGTTGTAAATTTTAATTATTAGAAGAGTAACATTCATCAAATATACAGCGTGAAATTTTAATGGTTGTTTTCCCGCGGCAGGACGATTACCCATCAGTAGCACTATCGAAAAACAAAGTTAAACTTAAAAAAAAGTTTTTTTTTTATTCAAATTTTTATTATAACTTATTGGGTTTTATGTTGTATTAAGTCAGGAGTAGTGATCAGCTGATTTATACGCGAAGTGCAACGACCGCGCGGCTGTTCTTGACACCCCCCGCGCCCGGCCGCGTTCCGCGTTAGATATCTGTTGGTTTAAGTCGCTTTCGAGTTTTGTTCATCACATTGTAAATCTGTCATTTATTGAGTCAATTTTTTTTTAAATATATTAATCGATTGTATTACCGATACAAATTCATTTCGCTTCGGGAAAACAACCACTTAAATTTCAGCGTGTATAAGTCAGTATATTACCATAGCGAGATATTCGTGTTCGTATTCGCCGAATAGTAGGTTTGATATTCGTATTCGTAAAAGTAGTATTTGTTGCATCACTAATGTAGATCCTCATAACATAACTTTATACTGGTGTGTGTAGTGTTTCGCTTATATATTTTTTTCACATTTTTCTATCGTCTTTGAGTGGGGAATTCCGATATTGAAAGACATGGATATGATCATATGAATTGGTTACAAACTTACAAGTGCTACAATGTACGTATGTACAGTGCCGACCAAAAGTCGATAAGCAATCTCACAAAGCAATAGCTTGACGTTTAGTTTGACTTACGACCTTCTACTTTCAACAAAATAGGTATTGTCAGCAACTAGTTGTAGTTCATAATTTCAATGCCAATATCTAAGACATGATGGCCTAGCGGTTGGGCCCGTCCAGAATTAAGAGCGAATCAGTAAGCCGTGAGTTCAAATCCCGCACAGTTACTTTTAGACTTTTTGTAAGTTTTTACTCTACAGAAATATTATATTCTTTAACTTGTTTGCTTTGTTCACACATTTCGTAAAGTTAGGGAGGTAGATAGAAAAATAAGTCAAGAATTTAGTTAGATTTCTGTGAGGTAGACATGAGTTTTATGAATATTTTAACTTGATCGGAATGAACTTTGTCGTTTGGTTGTAGTCATACATAATACACTATATAATGTGGTAGTTGATGGTCAGTGACGTGTGGTTTAATAGATAGCGGTATTGTTGTTGGTGTGATTCTTAAAATGCGGGCAAATATTAATATTAAGGCGAGGGCGACTATTATCGCGAATTATCCGCGCTTCATAAAAGTGGCCTTAATAGAACTGAATGTGAGTATTATAATTATTTATGAATTGTAACTTAAACATTAAAAATTAAAAACGAATGGGTATTATAAATTGTTCATTTATTTGGTGACCTGTGGTTTACTTAATTCGTTGTTTTTTTTTCAATCTATCATGCAAGATAAATAATTAGTGTTTATTATTGGATTTATAAATGCATAGTGAATGAAGTCACTTTAGTATTTATTACAGCTGCCTAATATCATTTTTTTTTGTTTAGAGAAATGCAGTAAGTCTCTGGATCAAAAGGTATGAGGAAGAAGGGAGCCTTGCAAGTAGACAGCGAAGTGGAAGGTCGTCGTTATTAGCGAAGCGCAGCGACAACATATCGTGGGCGAATATGAAACCAATGGTTTCACACCTACGACACACTCGGAGTCACCGCAAACTGTTCGCCGTGCCCTCCACGCTGAAGGCTTGCATCACAGAAGATCAGCTAAAATGCCCTTCTTGACAGAAAGACATAAAGAAGAACGATTACGTTTCGCACGGGAATATTTAGACTTTCACTGGATTACTTCCATTTTGTTCCGGTTCGCGGTCGCCACTCCAGAACTTTTCGACCCCATCGGCCATCCGTTCTGCGAGCAATGTGCCCTGCCTACTACTGCCACTTAAGTTTAGCAATTCTTCGGGCTACGTCGGTGACCTTGGTTCTCTTGCGGATGTCTTCATTTCTGATGCGATCACGCAAGTAAACTCCGAGCATAGCCCTCTCCATTGCCCTTTGGGTGACTTTAAGCCGCATACGTCTACTTGACTACATTGAAAATGATGGGGGTTATACAAAATATTAATCCCTAATGTTCTAGTTTTAATTAGACGTGTTACAAAATATTTAGCGATATTAATAATTCCTAAATTGAGGTTTAGTTTCAATCTTCTTTTCTTCAGGAAAATGAACACTTAAACTATAACCTCAATATGAGTTACATTTATTGTGACGTCACATAAAAAACATATTCACGAAGTATAAATTATGTATTAGTTTTCAGTAAGCTCTGTTGAATACCGATAGATAGAAGTGGGTATCAACAATTATATTTGTGTTATTAGAATATCCTTGTTATGTTAATAAAAAATAACTTCAAAGTGGGTATACAGATACACAAAAAAATCTTATGAACGGTTACAAGAGAACTTCTTATATCTAGGTAGGAATGTGACGTTACAAATCTCATTAAAGTTGTTAATTATATGAATAAATACAACGAATAAAACAATTGTTGTTATCTGTCAGCACGACTTTTTTTTCCAACTTCCAACACCGAAAAAATATTACACAATCACATAAATAGTTATGATGGGTTATTAACTTATATTTAAATCCTTATAAAAATAAATAATGAGCATGAACCCATTTCAAAATAAATACCAAAGTAAATAGTTTTTGCATAAAATACAAATATTAATTAAAGTGGTTACAAAAAAAAATAAAAAACCCTTATTATGTAAACGGGATTTGAACTCAAGACACGTTGATCGTGAACCCACTGCTTAACCTAAACAGCTATCAACGCCTGGTAAATACGGTCGAAATTTAGCTATCCAATGCAAATACGATCATGCGTTTGCTGCGTGCATAACAAAAGAGACGGTAATATATTTCTTTATGTTTCGTGGAGAGCGACGCGACAACTTGCGACAGTAGGCGACTCTGTGGCTGTGGTGTGCGTAGGTACTGTATTGAGACAGCTTACACATACAGCCGCACGGACGCTCGACCGTGCGTTCACAGCAATATGATCCTTCGCGTGCCTGTGCGCTTATGAACGCTTACTGTACTTGGACAAGCCCGCCACACATGCCCAAACCACTGTAACTCCTGAAAGCCAGAATCAACAGTGGCGACCACCAGAAAAGCGCCGAGACAATGAAGCTCGACGAAGTCCCAGAGAATGAATTTAACTGTCTTGGATCCCGCAACGAAATTAATCAGAAAGTATAGCGGAGGAGTAGGAAAGAACTGTAATTTCCACTTCCCTCCATATCAGCAGGAGACAGAACGAAACAAGGCCAATAGGCACAAAGGGACGTTTACAACTGGGATAGGCCCAGTTGCCTAACACCACGGAGAAATATTAACGTTAATGGGTCCTAAGTAGAGAGCTGTTATATTTGATTCCAATAATAGGTATGGCAAAAACGCTTGAACGCACGGAAATTTGCTCTAGTTTCTACAAGGTCCGTATAGTAAATAACTCCGGATGTAACCTGTACATTATCCAACATAATATTGCGTTCATTTTGCCAAAGACTACACTCCCACAAAATGTGATGAGCAGATTGTTCATATTCGCAGTCAGATGTTGAACATTGACAAAAAGGCGAGTCAACAAGCTTGAAGGAAAATAATTTACTCTTAAAGTTGCCATGGCCCGTGAGAAATTGGGCAACACAGTGATCAACCTCCAGCCATGTCCTGTCCAGCCGCTCACGAACGGATGGAAAGAACTGGTGGAGGTGTCTGCCCTTGATGGAATTGTCCCACCTACATTGCCATTCAGATAAAAGTTCCTCCCAGACGTCGGTCTGTGGTTTGAATAATCTAGAAATCTTAGCACGATCACGTATGGTTAAAAAGTCTGCGTCCGTGGTCTCACGCGCGTTATAGTACATTGCAGCCCGCCGCTGCACCTCAAGATCTACTGGAAGTACACCCGCAAGCACCGGAAGAGCTTCGGTACTAACCGTCCTATACGCTTTGCATAAGAATATCAACGCCAAACGCTGGCTTTGAAGCAATTTACGTCGCACCGCTCCTATGGTGGCCCTATCGGCCCAAACAGGTGCCCCGTAGCACATACAACCCAAGTAAGTAGCCACGTAGATGGTCTTTAAAGTTAAAAATGACAATCCCCACGTAGATTTGGATATCCTCGTTAAGGAATAAAAGTTCTTTTTAGCTTTTTCACCTTACTGTACTTATAGATTGGTGGGTAGGTAGGTAGGTACCTACTTAATATAATTAGATTTTTATACCAATAGATAAGACCGTAATGTGAACACGCACAAGCCAGATTGGTCAAGTTTCCTGCCTTACATTCTTAGGGTTCTGGGTTCAAATCCCAGTAGGAGCAAATGTTTGTGTGATGAGCATGGACATTTTGTTTCCGAGTCATGGATGTTTATATTATTATGTATCTATAATAAGTATGTGTTTACAAACAAAAAAGTATATATGTAGTATATCAACTATCTGTTGTCCACGACACAAGCCTTGATTAGTGTGGCACTAGGTGGCGCTGTGTGTTAATGTCCAGCGATATTTATTTATTTCCTACTAGGGACCTGCAGAAATCCCATTTTCTGCTAAGTAGTACAATTTACTTCTTACTTGTACCATACTTGTACTTTGTTTTATTACGTACCTACTGATAGATAAATAGGTATTCAACCTGCACAATTTTAAAATCTTGTGACTACTGTGAAAGCACCGTACTTAGTTTGTTTTGGTAAGTATAAAAAAATGGATGGTATTTAAAAGTACTTCAATTTATTCCCATTTCATTTACCTAATTTTGCCTGTGTTCCACCAAATATACTGAATGTGCACCAAAATATGTTCATTAAAATATGTCATAACGAGCATCTATTTAACAACTGTTGCAAATTTCTAAAAATAGTAATACACCTAATTTTAAAAACAAGCATTTATTTTTTTAGTTTTACTTCAGATAATGCACTGCAAAATGTATTTGAATCAAGCACCAATTAATGTCCAATGTAGCTTTATTAATAAAAAATGAACACAATATAAAATGTAATGCTTACTAAAAATGTTTTTTTAATACTAATCAGTACGAACCATAATAATTCAAAATGTTAAACAAAGTGTCAAACACCCTTGCCCAGTGGCACAACCCGCACAACTCTCATGAAAAGATAATGCACCATTCCTGAGAAATACCGATTAATATAACATAACCTTAAAACACTTTATATTCCCCCTAAAAAGCGTACTCGACGGAGCCCTGCTTCGCGGGGCCCCTATTTCCGAGTGCAGGGTTTAAAGGAACCTAACTAACCTAACGGGGGGGTGCCCCAAGTCCCGATTATGGGGGCAGAGATACTTCCGTATGTTCAGTTGACAATACTTCGAGACATTACAATATCGCGAGAAAAAACACGTTATATTGTAATATAACGTGTTTGACAATTTTACGGTGACATGCGCGTCGCAAGCGCGCCAAAACCATTTTCAGTAAAATAAATATAAGTCTTAGAAGTAATGTTTTACGAAATGCATTATTTGTTCTTCAATTATAATTATTTTAGTAACATCAAAGTTGTACAAAACCGTTTTAAATGGGTATACGGTACTAGGATGCATACTAAATATTTTGTGTAACATTCAGGAATATCTGGTGCACGATCAGTATTTTTCGGGGAAGAATAAAATGGTTATTGTTACAATAGAATATTTGCAGCGCATTACAATAAAAAAGTGTTATATCTTGGTGTTAATTTGGAATTTGTTTGATGTTACATATTTTGTTGGCTGAGTAGTTTAATTATAGTAAAACAATTAAACGGGTTTAAGATCAATATTTTAGAAATGCATACATAGATGTACCTTTAGATTTTTGGTGAACACAAAAATATTATCATAAAAAAATAAACTAAAAAATAAATTGTGTTTTATTTCAGGCAAAATACACGTAAGTAACTACATTTAAGCAAAATAAGTAAATAATACTTAAAAGGAATCTATAAAAAAAAACAGTAAAAAAATAAATATGATCACTGTTTGTACCATTATCATCGTCTTTCTCCAGCCCTTATCCCAATTTAATCTTTGGATATTCGCCCACACTTTTCTCTTGAATCTCATAAGCAACGAGGTTCTACCCATTGTTCGTCCGTGTGCAGTTCGATAATTGTCCCATGTGATGTTACTTTATATACTAAATTCTTCCTCGAGAACCTCTCTAGCCATTGGTGAAAACACCATGAAAATCAATGCAGTCGTTTTAGAGTTTATCGCGAACAGACAGCCGCGGCAGAGGATTTTGTTTAATAATATGTAGTGATAACAAGAATATCTTTTCAGTCGTCTGGACTCCACGTGGTGCTGGAGAGCCCGAGTTTGTCATGTTCATGTCCGACCAGCACTACTCAGCAGAACAGTGGGGTTTGGCAGGTGTCCGGCATCACCGGGGGAAAACAATTGGACAAGGTAAGACATGTTCATCATCTGCCTAGCCTTTTCCCAACTATGGAGTCGGCTTCCAGTCTAACCGGATGCAGAGCTAAATACCAGTATTTTACATCAAGCGACTGCCTATCTGACCTCCACAACTCAGAAAGAAACTACAGAAAGTTCAAAATCCAACAACAACGCGCTTTTACATAAGGGGCCGTCCATTAATCACGTGATGTTTTTTTTTACAATTTTTAAACCCCCTCCCTCTTTGTGATACGTGGTTAGGTTTAAAACTAACCCCTACACCCAAAAATACGTCACCTATAAAAGTATCAGAGTATAATTATTAGTCTCCAATTACTTTTTTTTATTCGCCCTTGTAATAATTTCCATGACGCATAATTATCAGAAATACGTCTAATGGCATAGTAAAACGTGCCTCAATGGGTGTCATATCTTTACGATTACCTACGCTATGTCCGTCGGGTCCGTCATGTTGAAATTAAATGAACGTTTCAATAACACCACGGGAACTCCCGAAAAGACAGCATCCGCACCGGCCGGCGCAGGGAAAGTACCTACTTCAAATTAAATAAATTGTCTGTGGTATTTCATGGCTTTTCTACAATAATTGTCTATGGTTAGGTACACATATTCGTTTATTATCCGTTTAGTTGTTCTAAGTTGTATTCAATTGGTATATATAAATTTGCTTAAAAGTTGGCTCAAAGGTATTCCAGATATTTAGTTAAGTACATTAATAATAATATATTAACTTATCTACATAAGTGAGGAATCTATTTGATCTAGACTGAAATCATTAATTTCAAGTAAAGGGACTTATAGATGTTACTATAATAATAAATAAAGTCTTTAAATAGTATTAGTGAAATGCTAAAAAAAAAAATACAAACCTACTTCTTTCAACACCTACGTACGTACACATACATATTTCAATGTCTATGATAAGTATATTACGAGTATGTCTCACTTTTTCCTTGCCTCATTAGTTTAGTGCGCGCTGGGTTCGATTCCCAGGTCTTGCAAATTGTTATTATTAGGTTTTTCTACTCGGAAAACTGTAGCAGACACGGAGTGTTTTTATGCTCAGTTCATGCCAATAGGCACGCTTGGCCCCATCTTATAAAGACTTAGGTGTACCTCTACTTCTGTTTAAACCTGTTAGGAATCCAGGCGTGATGTTATACAGGTTGTTAACAACCTCATCACGACACCATCAACCAAGAATTCTGTATTTAAGTACGGTCGAACAAGCTATTTGGTTTACACTTTACAATGTAATTTGTGGGTCAAACTGTAAACCGAATAGCTTGTTCGACCGTACATTACAATTCTGTACAAACTAAGTAAGTATTTACATAACTTGACGCAAAAATTATAGCAAGGAAACGACTTTTTTTTTGGGGTGAAATATCGTGTTTTGTGGTATAGCTCAATGTAACACATTTAAAACATTGTGCTTATAAATTATATGACTAGTACGGGGTCGTGGAGATGTTTAAAATAAAAATCTATACTAATATTATAAAGCAGAAGAGTTGGTTTGTTTGGTTGAACTCGCTAATCTCAGGAACTGCTGGTTCGAATTGAAATATTCTTTTAGGAGCGGAGTAGGAATGAGAAATGTTGCAAAAACGGGGATTTTTTACTTTCGTTTTTCTCTCTTATGTGATGCAGACGAAATTGCGCGGGTCAGCTAGTCTTACAATAAAACTTGTATTAAAATTATGAAAAAGTTACTTTGACCCTCAATATCTCCGTAATTAGAAGGTTCCCAGGTATGGTGTAAAATAAAAAAGTGATCGCAATGACGGGGAGAACAAGCGCCTTTCGGATTCGTATTTTACACCCTATAATATCCCTTCATTATGTGTAACAATTTCCTATTCCAGGAATTTGGATGCTCCTTACTTGGTTCACTTCCAAAGAGTCACCGTGAACGTCTTTCGAAAGAGCTCCACGAGATGATTAGATGCATCAAGCAACACAATGATTCGGATGCTGAGCTACCTATGGACGCTATAGAAAATAAGTCTGCCAGCATGCTTGAACTAAAAACTCCGGAGAAAATGTAAGATTTGATATTGTATTCTCTAAGAGAAAAAATACTGTAAATAGTCGGGGTAATGAAATCATTCCGAATCGTCAGTAATTATTTTTGGTAAAATCAAAATCAAAACATTAATTTCAAGTAGGCCCGTTACAGCCACTTTTGAACCGTCGAAACAAAGAAGAAAATTAAATGTAGGTCTGCTTGGAACCGGTACTTTTCCCAGTCACAACACAACCCATAAAAAGTGTGAAAGTAAGTACCTACCTACTGTAGTTGCCCATTCCCTAGCGTGGATCTCTATGGAGAAAACGGGCAAGAAACTCCATGGGCTCGATTTTAAATCAAAATATTGTTTTATGTGGCATTCCTATAAGTGCTTCATCTATTTATAGCCTTTAATGTCCCAAATTGGGACCTTAAAAGGTGTACTTGGTCCAACAACTTCTTTTCCTTCCTTGGGAAATCCAAGGAAATCCAGCACCTTTTTTTTCCACATACGTTCATAAGTACTATGCAACAAAGAAAATAATCTTGTTTTGAAATATAACTAAGTCAGCATGGTAATTATGCAAGAAAGTTTACAAACATTGACCGGAGTCGAATTCCCTTTTTATTTTCCAGGGAATTCCCGATCAAAAACGAGACGCCTACGCGCTACCGCTCTCTGGATACCCTCACGGCACCAAAGAGGGGGGAATGCGAACAACCTCTGCCTGATCCTGGGCCTTTGCAGAAAGCAGATCTTGCTGATACGTCTGCTGATGAGAGTAAAGATAAGAAGGTATTGATGTATACTAATTAGTAAATAGAGCCAAGAATCTATGATGTCTCTGTACTGTAAACTGTAAGCGCTACTACTGAGCATGTGGTCTGGGTTCGATTCCCAGAACGGGAAAATTAATTAGCAGTTGTTGTTAGGTAGCAGCCACTGAGCCTGGTTGGATAATTTGTGCCTGGTTGATTGCAATGACGTTCGCTCATTACAACTCACATTTCATACGCACCTATATAAGTCATTAGATAAAAATTATCAAATAGTATTCCTAAATCCGATTATTATTAAATCCGTCTGGGAATCGAACCCGCGACTCGAATGCACGAGCGGATTTAAGTAATAATCAATAGCTCAGCTATTAGATATAGGTATGACCAAATAACATTATGTGCCTTAATTTTTGGCGAGTTGGAAATTTCATCTCAGTATTATTTTGCCTTTAGATTAGATCTATCAAGTATGTTTATCTGTATTCAGTATTTTTTATTTATTTACAGCAAATTATGTGTCGCAGACAGAGCACGTATACGCTATCTTCCACTCCTGGCAGTGTTAGGATTCGAAATAAAACATCAAGGTACTTAATATAAAACTAAAAGTAGACTGACCCTGTTTCACCTAACTTGCCTGTACCTAATTTATCTCCTATAATACAGGCTGAATTTTTCAAGTGGACGTGGATGGCCAATTCCCAAACTAGCTGTGTTATTATTTCCCAGTGTTAAACCCCTATTAGCGACAGTATCAAAATGCTTTCGATTCCTGGCTAAGAATATTTATTTTTCAAAAATGAGTTTTAATTTCATCAAAATCGAACTCGACTCGAGATTCTTTTGAATATTTTTCGCTATTCCTTGTAGTATCGGATTTGATCATCCTCGCCTATATAAAATGTTTCACCATATAGTCAGCTACTCTCTACTGTTATAGCAATCCACATTCATAGTCACATACACTTGATTGAAAAATGAAAAAAGGTATTGAACGCTTATTCATTTTCAGTCCCATACAAGCTACTCAAAACACACTTCTGGAAAGTCTGATAGCAGCGGAGAAAGCCGCAGAAGAGCTGCATACCAAGCTGGCATACGTCATCAGAGAGTTTATGGAGGACGGCAAACATGACTCTTCGATGTCTTCGCTGACGCTCGACGTCTCCAAGATTTCGTTGCTGAAGGTATACAATCTAATAAAAGCTTAGTTTTAGTAAACCCTAAACTTCGAAAGGAGTTGTTGTGCGCATAGTGATGACCAACTTTTAAGTACTACAGGACCAATTCTGAAATCGGGATAGAAACACCTGTCACATATTAAATTTAAGTAATAGCTGATAAATTTACTCTAAAAATCTGATGTCAGAAAATACAAAAATTAATATTGCGAAGTTGTAACAACCTGTGCAATTGTTTTTTTGTGGGGTTATTTCCAGTTTCGAAGTGCCCCTTTGGCAGTAGACTCGTCCAGTGGCAGTCCTAGGGTTAATAATGTGGCAAAACATATATTGCGAGCAGACTTTTCAGAAGAGTACCAGTTTATACCGGCAAGCGTTTAGGCTTGTAAAAGAGTACAGCCACTAGGCTAGACATATAATAGTACCTACACGTTTAGTGCTATAAGTACCTATATGTTGGAGTTTAGAAATCTCATGTTACCAAAGATTCAGCTTCTATCATTATTATTCATTCGGTTTTATTTTCTGGTATTGAATCAGAACTGCAATGTAAATTTCATGTTGTGCTCATTACAGTGTCCAGAAGCTTCCAAAGCTCAATTTGCATCAAGCCCAAATCTATCCCGTATAGGCATTGTCAAGGAAGACTTAACAAAAAGCCATTTGAAACGATTTGAAAGCGCTTCAACGTCCAATTTAGCACCGAAATCAGGAACTGCCAAAGACAAGACGATGTCGTCCCGACTGCGTCGGATATCCCCAAATATTTTTAGAGGGAAGAAAGAATCTCCGAGTATGAACATAGAAAAGAGTAAAGCCCAAGATGCGAGAAGTAAACTTAACAGTAAGTTTATTTTAAGTAAATATATATAGTAGGTATCTGCGCTGTTGTCCTAAGTACATTAAATGGGAGTTCACAATCTACCTTTTATTTGTGTGAGCAGTTTCTGTGACATACAATACATACTGTTATGGGTTCGAAAGACACTAGAAGTCACTCCATTTGTGTAATTTACTTCATCACCAGTATTCCTCTCAAATCGGTTTAGGACAGGAGCAAATACATCCAGGTTAGAGAAAAACTTATTGAAACTGCCTGTGAGACGAGGTAGAGGACGACAATCCTGCATTCGTGCGACAAGGAATGACGGCGAAAACAGGTTGCGGGCGCACCTCCCGCCCCTGAATCGTTCTAGGTCCTTCTAATAGGAAGATCACCGGTGTCTCACCAGTGGGAGTACTATAAGAGTGCTAAATTAATTGCCAGTGTTGGTTACTGACTAACTACTTCAAAAACGACAGGTTGTTAAACTCGTATGTTTGACGTGTCTGTGTGACTGTCTGTGGCATGATGGCATCCTAGCTCCCGAACAGATGAACCGATTTTGCCGCCACAAATTGGTAGATAACATATTTATTCAGCAACTCCCTCAATATGGGTATTAAATGAAAGGGCATGATTAGTAGTACATAAACTAAATGCTATATACAGGGTTATTTTTTGTTTACACTAAACCCGAAAAGGGGTCATTGTACTCATCATTTTGAACAACTTTTTCTATGGGACGAACCGTGAAATCGCGAAAAAAAAATCAGCTGTTCCCTACATTTATGTTCGCATAACTCGTCAAAATGTAGGGAACAGCTGATTTTTTTTTCGCGATTTCAAGGTTCGTCCCATAGAAAAAGTTGTTCAAAATGATGAGTACAATGACCCCTTTTCGGGTTTAGTATAAACAAAAAATAATGTTGTATAATGAATTTCAAATCCAAGATAGCCGCCATCAAGAAGAGTTTTGAAAAAAATTTAATCCACCATGGATTAGGTACATTTTTTTCAAAACTCCCTCTAGGTACTAACAAATGAAAGGGCCAACACCAAAAATCGGGAATATCTTGAAATTATGACCCCGTGTCGGGATTTTTTAAAATTTAATATAACTTGTTACAGGTCTGTTCAAGCCAAAAATAGTAACACCAGTACGCACCCCTCGATCGAACATGGAAGCAAGCCCTAATCTCAGCTCATCAAGAAAGAAATTCAGTCATATTAAATCAACTATACCAAGACCTTCTTCTAAGAAAGAATAAAACTCAATAAAGTACAAATTAAAAGTGTTTAATGCAGAACCTAACTAGTTAGCGGGCAGTAATTACAATAAACTAATATTTAAATACCTAGTGTATGTTATTTTGTAATCATCCTATATTAACACTTATATATTTGCAACACATTGGGTCAAGTATCAGATAGGTCAGAATTAGTATAAGTTCTTATTAATTTTTCAACTTCTTTTTCTAAAGATTCAGTTTTGCATTCTTTTTGTTTTGTTTTATTTCTTGAATGCTTGGCTTCATTGTCTCTTTTATAAGCTTTTTCTTCAAAACTTTTATTTCTCTGTTGATGCATTGTAGCAGGATAAATTATACTTTCGATCAGTTCTTCTTTAGCTGCCTTTGCGCTACAATCCCCTCTGCCTTTAACAGCACAACTCTTTTTCACCTTCCTATGTTTTTCAACACGGACATCCTCTAAACTATCCTCATCACTATTTACTGATTTTAGATCTGACAGTTCATGTTTTGCTCTATTATTAATTTCCTTTTCTTGAACCTTTGTGGTCAATTCTTTCAAAGTGTACTTTTCTGTGTTTGGTCCTTTCGTCCTGTCTTTTTTAGCTAATTTAAGGCAAATTGTTGCTTTTGGGTATCCAATAAATTGCTGATAGCATCCTCCCTTTTCCAGTGACACAAAGGGTTTGAAAAATCTTCTGGGGTGTATGTCCTCTGGTGTCTCATTTAATAGCACATAAGCCTTCTTCAGAAATGTTTTCTTGTCAATAGGGTTCTGCATGTGGAAGAAGTTTTCAAGCTGTTCATGAGACTTTAATCTTTTCAATGCGTTTCTTTGCACAATGTTATATGAAACTACAGCCATAAGAATAAATGCTGGCTCATTGCTAAGCACATGGTCCCACAGTATTAGCCACTCGGAGCATGTTAGTACCTCACTAAAAGCTGTTTCCAGTATTTTAAGAGCATATGTTTGACTTGTGATGCCAACATCACAAAAATGGGTCAAAAGATGTTGATCATGCTCTGCCAGAATATTTTCAACAATAGCCAACACACTTATTGGAGGGAATGGAGCATATTCAAACCAAAGCTGACAATAATTACACAACACGCTGGCCACAGATTCAAATAGTAAAAGAGGATCCTTTTGAAGTACTTTCACAAATGGGAAAACAAAACCAGGTAAGAACTTCATCACACCAAATAAGGGACACCAGTGAGAGAGACAGGACAAGAGACGTTTTAAGCTTTTTAGTGTCACTGCACTATGGATAGAAAACTGCTTCTCAATATCTTTGTAGGCAGGATGAATACCTTTCTCAAGGAGCGCGGCATAAGCAGCCTTATTCCGTGGAGTATCCAACAGTGATCTCCAGATGATTGAACGGAACTTATCAGGATATTCACCATATTGCATCAATATTCTCCTTAATCTAGCACTATCCATACAAACACGCATCTTTTCTTCAATTTGGGATTTTGTATGTGCTTGTTCTTGGTAAGGTGCCTTATGTGTTGAGGTGCATGGGACCTCCTTCTTAGTTTCTACTACACAATTTTGACAGTTCTGAACTGAATCCATTACATATGAACAATTGTAGATATTGACTTCACCGAGTTGCAGTATGCAGAGGAAGTATTTTCCTGTAGGACTAACAACGAACCTACGAATACCTGATGATTCAGGATGTATAATATGAATCACCTGTAAAGATTCTACATCTAGTAAATGAAGTATACAATCACTGCTCAATATAGCAAGGATTTTGTTTGCGCCACCGTCAAATAACTGTGGAATAAATGCTAATTGATGAGCACCAGTTATATTGTATTTAGACATGTTTATTGACTTTAAGGCTTTCCAGGTATCCATACTGAACAGTATTAACATGTTTGTGAGTCCAGCCATAGCCATGGCACGACCATTCATTGTGAAAGCAATGCTATTCATGTGTTTCAATTCACTTGGTATTATCTGCTTCACAGATTTCATGTTCTCGTGTTTCCAAATTTGTACTGTGTCATTTTGAAAACATGCCACAAGGTATTCCCCGGCAGGAGAAAACATGATTTGTTGGATTTGAGCACCAAGGTATGTGTTTAAGGTGAAATACTTGGTGTAATTGTATAGCTCCCATAAAATAGCTTCTACAGGGCTTGCTGTCAAAAGATTGTTCGTTTTTACATGGTTAGAGAAGGATATATGTCTTATTGGTGCTGTGTGCCCAGCCAGCGTAAGGGAGACTTGTCCAGACTCGATGTCTAGGAAGTTCATCTCGTTTTTCTTCGCCACGGCGACAATAAGTGTATTTTGTTTGCTCGGTACGAATTGTAAGGCAGTGCACGGACCCGTTCCGGGTAATTTCCAAAATTTTAGGTCGGAAAAGTCCAGAATAAAAATGTTGCCGGCGTGATCTGCACACGCGAGTTTGTCATTATTGTCGTCGAAAACGCCGACAGAGAAACGTATTCTGCGGCATTCGCCATTAGAGCCGCGAACCGTGTGATGCAGCTGTAGTATGACCCCGTCCTTTGGCTTAGATTTTAACTTTATATTAAATTTTTCTATAGCTTCCTGCTCACCTCTCGTCTCTTGGTCCATTTATGATTGCACCAATATTCTAGTATGAATCAAAAAACATGATATTGTCAGATTGTTGACATTTTTTTTCTTAGATTTATTGTAAATATTATTTAAAATTTGGCGGAATCGAGCAATCAAAACAAAAACAGAGAATGTTAAAAATTCTCGATGACAGATGACATGAGAAACCAAGCTGACAAATCATAGACGTCACTTTGTTCTACGTTCGGATACATACAGTAAAAATTTTCAACTTGGTCATGAAAGAAAAAGATTTTGTTCCAATAATACCGAAAAATCTTTAAAACAAAGTCAACGACTTCGTAAAGGTGTTTTAGTCGTATTAGTGTTTTTTTGGGCACCATTTATTTTTCAGAAAGTATTTTTATTGGTTGTAGTTTTTATTTCACCCTTTTTATTTGACAATCAAATTCCTGTCATGAATTATTTTTTAAATGAGAGGTTTTCATTTTAAGAATTAAAAAAAAAAAAAAGTTTCCAACAACTCTATAGATGGCGTTGACCCGACTACGTTACTAGTGTCAAAGTCAAAACGCTTGGCATGGTTGCCAGCTTAAGGGTTTTACCCCTAAATTCAGGGAATAGAATTGTTAAAAGGGACATTTTTAGGGACAAGATTAGGGGGATTTTTAGGGGCTTCAAATATTTTTGGCATTTTTTAAAATAGTACTTGCTATTAAATTGATAACAAAGCGTGTGTTTGTAGTTTTGTGCATAGAATAAACGTAGACGGCTGGTCGTAGGCCTTCCCCATGGTATGCCATCAGTGAGAGAGAGAAGTTGAGAGCCTGAGAATCTTGATGTTCATCAGGTTCTGGAGCAGCGTATGATGATGAAATCTTTGGATGTTATGATATGGGATGTTGTGGGAGGTTGAGATGATTTTTTCCATGGAAATATGGATGGAATGGCTGTTTGCTTCAATATTTTTGATGCCACATCTAAAAATAGGTAAACTATTGTTTTTTGTTGTTAGCCTATTCAGTCCAACTGCTGGGCAAAGGCGTCATCCAATTCTTCCCATCTCTTCTGGTGTTTTGCCTCCTCCGGCCAACACGTAAACTATTATTAGAATCTAATCTGAGATAGAATAAATTAATCTCTGTTGAATTTTCAAACTAAGAAAATACCTACAATACTAAACATAGATGAACTTACTTGGTTGTAACACTGATAATGGTGTTCTTACAAAATCATTTGGTATAAAGTGTGCTGAGCATATGTGCGAATTTCTTTTTATGGGCCGTCCAGGTTTGAAATGTACGATGGCTTGTACCCATTGCGCTTTACGACTTTCATCATTAGGGAAAAGATGCATGCCTTCATTTGTACATAAATCCACAAGGAAACGACTTCTCTTCTTTTTCTCTTGGGACATTTTCTTTCTGGCGTGGAAAACCCTAAAAAGTATTGGGAAGTATTGTTTTATTTTTCCTTTTTGTTTAGTTACATTTAGAGGCTATTTTCAAAATATCAATGTGATGTATGTGACCATTGTCACATTACTTTATTTATTTACTTTAAATGTACGTTTCATTTTACGTTCTCAAAATAACATACAAGTGAAATAATCAGAAAATTATGTCACGTTCCGTTCCTTCCAGTAACGTACCCCAGTCAGCGCCATCTATCCAGCGACTAGGGGAGTTGAAAAAGAAAATCCCTCATTGTAACTAGAGGTATTGTATTATATTCTACAATAGGGCTGGTGTCCGCAACTCCACGTTAAAGCGCGTATTTTGCGTATCGGTAACTACAAGTAAATCATAATTATCCTCTGCGTAGCCCGAGAATAAAAAAAAACTTATGTTAAAAAGAAAAATAAAAAAAACACAATCGATTTTGACAAAACTATTGGACCAATCGGAAAGTATCTAGCTAAATATCCTTTCACATTTTTTAAATCAATATATCGGTTTATAAAATGATGGAGTTTCCTTGAAAAACTGTCAGGAGGGCGTAATAAATTTTACATTGGTGAAAGTGTATAAGGAAAGATGAAAAAACCAAAAACCTAATACCAAAAGATCCATGGCACACTTAAATTGTGAAATCTATGGTCGGGACTTAGTTTTATTGAACATGACGTGTCCTTCACTTATACATAGCAACCTATATAACGAGGGAAGTACCTATGACTAACATATAAACTTCTTGCGTCAGTTCATTCTGACAATGTGTTTCTGCATTTCGTGAGCGCAGGACGTACCACTTTATCAGTTCATTCAGTGAAGGTGACGTGATTTTAAAGTTAACTTTCGAGTGGCAACATTCTACTATCAAGGCAAGATAACACTTTCAATTTCATTTCCGTAAATAGTGCTTATTTTACTGTTATTTTTAATGAATTTGGGAAAGAAGATAATCATTACGAAAAGAATTGACTGCAGCTAAGACGACGAGTAGTTAATAGATAAGTATACTTAGAAGAAGACTAGATAGCGTCGGCCCTAAATAAATTGGCGGGCAGGTGAATGATGAATGAAGATGTTATTATGATAATGATAACTTCTGATGTACCAAAGTCATGAGGGACGTTGGTGTGCTAATGTAGGTTTAGTAAGAAGTCAGCTGTTACATATTGTTTTATATTCATGGCTGTTGAGCGCTATAGGGGTGAGTAGAGAATCTTGTAGGTTTTTCGTTCGTATATACTTTATTCATAGAAAACATAAATTTATGTAAATGGTTTTATCACAGGTTTAACAATAGGTACTTACATTTGTTGACATTTAAACGGCTCTAAACTTAAAAGTGTTTAATAATAACCGCTTTATTTATCTCTTTGAACTTTGTAACTAAAGGCTTGGGCACACCAAAAGCAGTTGCAGTGCGGTAGCAGTGCGTCTACGTTAGAAAATAATGTAGTTATATGAGGGATGGCACACTGAACAAACGCGGGCCCGCTGATCCTACCTGCTCCGCCACTGCACCGCGCACGCACTGCTCTTCTACAAAATTTTTGGACGGGAGCAGCGCAGGCGCGGGGCGGTGGCAGCGCGGGCGCGGGGCGGCCGCAGTGAGTACACGTTGTATTACTACGTCCGCCATATTGACTAGTCACACCAAAGTAGTTGCGCGGGACAGACGCAGCGCGGGTCGTAAACGGTTGTGATTTTTTACAACTTTATCATGGAAACGAATGAAAAATTGATTGAGTTGGTGAGGAAATATAAATGTTGATATGATTTAAAGGACCAATATTATAGAAATACGGTTTACAAGATGCGACTATGGGTTCTAATTCCCGGCATAGACGATGGTACTCCCGATATTCTTCTCTTCTCTTATTTACATCGTGAACCCATTTTCTTTTTTTACTTAAAGCTAGAAGCAACAATAGCTCTTCTTCGTCAGAGTCAGAACCGTTCAACATCTTGAAGTGTACTGACTGTGGCTATCGATACGACACACATAACGCAGTTATATAGCAGGCCCGCTTTCAAACTGCTCTCTGACTGCTCATGTTTCTGGTGTGACATCAACCGCGGCGCAACTGACCTGCCCTGCTAAGGTGCTGCGCCTGTCCTGCTTTTGGTGTGCCCAAGCCTTAAAATAATGAGTCAATGTGCTTGAAATAATTCAATTAGAATATCGTGATGTGTTTTGAAGTAATTTGTTGTATAAATAAATAGTATTAAAGTAAGTACATACAGTATAGTTAACAAAAACTCATATGATTTTATGGACTAACTAGGTTAACAATAGGTAGACACTGATAGGTAATAAATTCGGTACAAAAATCGGCCCATCTTAAATTATTCCATCACCATAAATATAAATCATAACTGTAAACCCCGAACGGTTAGGACGACATGCACCTAATAGGACCCACACTTATGTTCCGTCAGGAATTTTTAAGTCCTAGGTAATACCAAATTCAGTGGGTGCAACTGAGAAATTTCTGAAGGAAAAACCCAATAACACTCACACTAAGCTCGACCGGAGAATCGAAATCAGGACCTCAAGCTCAACAGTGGGCCACTAGACGGGTTGGGTTTTGAATAGTCACATGAATTTAAAAATTCTGTCATTGTGGGGGGTCAAGGGGTTTGATCTAAAGCACCTCCATGCGAGTTTAGCTGCCGAAGGAGTATTTTTTGTGGTGTACGAAACGGAAAAAACACCATTTGTAGTAAAACGATGTCGAAGGGATTCCGTTCAATCCGACCACATAGATTAGGTTATAATTGTGACGAACAACACCCGAGCCGAGCGAGCAAAGCCAACGGTGCCGCGTCGCGGTAAAAAAATTGTGCCCCGTGTCTAAACCACTGACCGGTAAACTTTAGAAATTAATTTAAAAAAACTACGCATCTCCGGAAGGGGATGAAAGTGGGGAGCGACTATATACCCCTCCCCCACGCCGCACACCTCCCACACCCTCTAATTCATGTGACTCGATTAACGACCGTGACTGATCGTGACTTTACCACGATCGGTCACCGTCGGTAATCGAGTCAAATGTCAGTGTCTTATTGAGAGCATCGGTGGCCCAGCAGTGGCGGCCCCGACTTACAAACAGTAAGTCGTGGGTTCGAAGTCGAGCACAGGCAGGCGCATTACTTTATGTCATAATTTTCATCACCACTGCACTCAAAATGGTGAAGGAAACCGGCAAGTCCTAGAACCAAAAAAATCGAAGGCATATAACATCTACCAACCCGCACTAGGCTCGCGTGGTGGATGATAGCCCATTGTTTTTCATAGAGAGGAGACCTATGTCCCAGCATGGAGACAGTAATAGGCTGATGATGATGATGATGATGATGATGATAAGTGTAGTATGCCTACCTGCAACACGTTAGTATCCCTGTAGGTAACTCCAATCTATTTAAGTCGTGAGTTAATAGGCTTCTTTCAGGTTAGCTTGTTCCTTTATCGACCACATCCCTGTCTGAACAACATTTTGTATAAAAAACCAAGGCTCTGCTTAACCTTTCGGGGCTCACAAGCGCGCTGTTATTGGGACTCTTGACTTTTTAAAACGACTGAAGTACTAACGTATACAGGATGTAAACCACCTCATCACGAAGCCGTTAAGCTAGCATTCTGTACATCAAACTAAGTAACTTTACGCAAAAATTATTGCTGAGAAACCACTTTTTGGGGGGGGGGGGAAAGTCATTGTTTTGTGTTAGGACTCAATGTTGTGCTGATGGGTGAAAACGTTAAAAGTTACAACACTATAATTTGTATTTAAAAAAAACCTTGTCAAAAAGTTTTAATCCCCCATATCTCCGTAACTAGAAGGTTCCCGGGTATGGTGTGGAATAAAAAAAATATCGCAATGACGAGGAGAACAAGTGTGTTTCGGCTTCGTGAAGAGGTGTTTTACACCCTTTATGTTGATACATTGAGTGCAGTGGCTATTAATAGTACCTACCGGAGATTACCATCTTACTCCAAGATGTTTTATTACTAAATATTAGGTATAAATTCAAAAGTTTGGATGAATGGATGGATGTTTGTCACGGCTGAAGGGATCTTGATAGATTACAGTCAGGAATAGCAGATAGGCTTTTTCTCACACATGATCATCAAAATGTCCGCGAATAAAATCGTGGGCAACAGCAGTAAAATCATATTTTATTAATCCCTTTGAAAAGTCCCCTCGGTAATGCACAGGTGACTCGGTTTATTGACCACCATGCTTGCTCATGCGTGCCTATTTACTGTGTGGGGAGAAAATCTAGAATTTTCTTCTACTTGTCTGAACCAGTAGGCAGTTTTACATTTTGCGTTTTTATATCACTGCTTAAACATCTGTCTAGCCTTTTACCAACTATGTTGAGTTTGGGGTTCACTACGTGCCTCGGAAAGCACGTTAAGCTGTTGGTCCCGGCCAGTCCCGGGTATCATTTGTTGATCTTTGACAGTCGATACAGGTAGTCAGTGGCTAAAAACTCTGACAACCAGTCCTTACCAAGGGGTATCGTATTACCCAGTACTAGCAGGGTTGTGGAGGTCAGATAGGCTTAGGCAGTCGTTCCATGTAAAATACTGGTATTCAGCTGAATCCTAGCACTTAGGCCAGCGGGACTGCTTAAACTGGAGGATGTGGTTTCAAAATTGAATGAGACTTTTACTGGGTGATCTCGTTTCAACACACTTGTTTTTAACTTAGCTTTTCCTCGACATAGGTTCCTCATTCTTGTTAATCCAACTTCTTTTATTTCAATGTTTACGGCACAACATTTATAGCAACATTATCATCATTCCAGATCCATCAGAATGAAGTTCACGGCTCTGCGGCGGTTTATCAAAGGCAATAAGAACGTGTATTCACCCCACATTCTGGAAAACTGCGAACTCGTCATCGACGGTGACAGCTTCTTCAGAGAGACATACAAGCAAAGCGGCTGCCAGTTCGTCCTAGGCCCAGACTGCAACGACTATGCAACCTTCATCATTAACACACTCAGTTCCTTTGTTGACAAAGATGTCAAATGCCACGTCATCTTCAGCGGAGCCACAAAACACGATTTATCAAAAATAAAAGAAATTCATCAAAGCATCATTAATGATAGAAACGATATTGCCCGAATAGACATGGCAGAATATTTTCAACCTCTTCTCATCGACGACGTGCAAAAACAAGTTCTAGAAGAAATGAATATAAAGTATTTTGTTAGCGAATATGATTCTATAGGAGCCATTGTGGGAGTAGCCAAAAAACTAAAGTGTCCAGTTCTAACAAATAACGTAGAATACAGTTGTTACGGTGTCTCGTGCATTGCGCCGAATTCGGTGGAACACGGGAATGGCACAGAAAAATTAAAGTGCACAATCTACGAGCATGAGAAAGTAAAAACTTCGATTGGTGTTTATAATAAAATGCCAATATTGCTGGCTTTATTGAACGAAAGTGGTGGCTACCTAGAAAAGCTAGCTGAAATAATTGAAGATGGTGACAGCGAGGTAATAAGGCCCGTAATACGATGGGTCAAACGGCAAAAAGAGGCAACTGTTGTAAGTAAAGTGTCAAGTAGCATAGACGATGAGACTCAAAATAAGGTATTTAAGGAAGTTTATGAGAAAATTCAGCTAATATACACATATCCATTGAGCAACCTTGCTGTGAAATATTTTCAAAGAGACAGAGCTCAGGGTTTATTCAAAGATGACAAGAAATGGTTTGCCAAAGGTGTTGCTAATGGTAGGATAGCTGTTCCGTACATCAATTTGAAAAAGAAAGGAGTCATATGTGGATCTTTGTTAATGAATGACATCGAGCGACCCGATGCTTTACTGGCAGCTATTGATATGATCGTTTACAGCCATTGTCTTCTGAAAAACTCTCAAGATTCAACGATTAAATTTCTTGCGAGGGAGGGCAAGAAAAGTTCAGTAAAGGAAATTGTAACACATTGGGATAAAGAAATTTCTAACAGAGACATGTTTACGAAACACCGTGTTGGTAAGAAATCAATGTTACTAACGAAAGAGTCCGACGCTTTTGAACAGTTTCTTAAGGAAGTTTTATCTGGATACGATTACAAGAATCCACTTGAGGATGTATCTAATGAATGCTGGATTCTTATAATAACTCTAGTTTATTATGTTTTAAAGAAAAATAAGGACTTTATTAAAGGTGCTTACTGCGTTCTCCTATCGTATTTAATGCTTGGTCCGATATCTAGAGTCGTAGAAAATTTAAAAAAGAATGGCTCCAGTTTGACAATCTCAAATACCGCGAAGGACGCAGAATCTTTTTATGATGGCTTAAAGTTTTTGTTCGAAAAAGTTAATTTAAGGCTAAACTATAATACCACAGCTGTTCATAATTTTTCAGAATTCCAACATTGCTTACAGCATATGAATTATTTAAATAAATTGTGCGGTGAAAAGATTCCTTGTACTGTATACCACGAGACTTATAATGCTACATTTACCTACAATACATTTTTGTTTGTGGATGATAAAAATGAATTAATGAAATATTTGGAAAATAGATTTAGCGGATCACTTTGTTTGGATACATTTAAAAAAATTGTCGCTTGTTTCGAGAATTGTTTGTCAGTAGCTAAAGTATTTGAAAAAAATAAAATTGTAAAGACTGATTCGGTTGATCATCATCATCTGCCTAGCCTTTTCCCAACTATGGGGTCGGCTTCCAGTCTAACCAATTCAGTTGATCAAATTATGAATATACTTGAATCTCATCAGAATGGAGCTAGTACACAGGCTGCTGATAAGGAGGAAATCGTTCCAGAGGAACCTATAAAAAAATCTCACGTAGTCCTTAGGAACATCTGTTAAACACTTCATATTTATTTATTTAGTCTAGATTTAAGCTACATTCTTTGATTAAAGGTACCTATTTCCAAGTCAATTAGTGTTAAAGACCTAATACTCCTCACATTAATTATTATTATGTACTTAGGTATATTGTTTAGGCTACTATTTTGTTTAATTTTTTAAATATTATTTTTTGTTTAGTAACTTATTTTATAAAAGGGATATTAATGTTCCTAACCGTATGATGTTTCTCAGTCAGAATCTTTTTATTTAATATATACTACGACAGTACAAATTAATTACCTATTCTATTTCAAATAGTATTATAAATAACTGTAACGTTTTATGTCTAGTTGTGATGTGACATGTGATTAGGATATGATAAGAATTACAAACATGGAATGTAATTAAGTCTACTTCATTTAAAACCATTCCCTTCTTATATTATTCATTTTACCTTTACGTAAATTAACATTGCAGAACGCGATTGTGTTTCATCAAAACACCGTTGCCGGTGGGTCGCATTTGGCTACGGCTTATAACCCCAATTATTTTCAGTGGTGCCATATTTTCTCCGTAAACTGTTCCGTTTTTTCACCTCTCGGGGAAATGCGAGTTAATTTGACGTAAAGCGATTATGGCGGTCGCGCAGACAGCGCAGGCGCAGTACGCCATCAGACACGAACCGCGCTCCCGCGCACTCGCGCCATTCAAATGGAACCGTGACGTTTGGCGCGAAATTTAAAATGTAACAAACCTTTTGACATAACGAAACAACGTCTTTGTTAACTTTTGGACCAAAAGATAGCAAACGATATTAGTAACAATTGAGTTTACTGAAACAAACACCAAACAGATTACAAAAGCGAACGGGAAATTAATAAATCACGGTTGAATTCTTTGCTAACGACGCGTTTGCAATGCGGTCTAATAGCGACAGTAAAATCTGTTTTCTCTGAGATTCCGCGGGCGTGTGGTCCGTGCGTTTCTGGTAGTCGAGCATATGCCGACGTACCGGTTGGTGGAGAGTGCGGGCTTGCTCCCCCGGTTCCTGCGCGCTGTCAAGATGTGCTTCCTGAACGTGCTCCGACTACACGTGTCGCAGACCCAGAGGCAGAAGCGCTTGTACAAGCAGTATATGGAGCAGCTGGCGGGGGCGTACGTGGAGAGGTGTACGGACTTGAGTTCGATGCACTGGGATCGGAGGTACAGCTACAGGGTTCCGTCCCCGGAGTGGCGGTACTCCCTGCCGTGTGAGGACCACTGGTGCAGCACCGATGGGTCCAGGTCTTGCTGTGGCTCGGAGTGCACGGACAGCGGGAGGTGCTCATCTCCTTGCTGTTCGGAAGTGATCTTCAATGGCGGACACCATTTCAGCGGGAAGAGAACGCCGAACATGCATGTTTGTCATCCTATTTGCTATCCTGGAAACTTTGGGTGAGTGTCTTTTCAATTTCTTATTTGAAAGTTTGAATTTTTCTACAATGTACCTTGAATTTAACTTTGTTATCTACTTAGGAGTTTTTCACGATAATAATCTTCAGCTCATAAAATTTTATAATCTTAAGTTTTTATAATTAAGTTGTTACAATCTGTTCTCTTTAACGGCGTACTCATAAAAAGAAGTGCGAAGCTAGGAAAATGTTTATACTTTTTACTGACTGTCTGTTATAAATAGATCTACCACCTAACGGTACTCGTACCTGTACCTGTATTTAAAAAAAGTAAGTTATTGTTGTCTTATCGCAACTTCGCAAGTAATAGTGAATAGAATCTTGGGAAACGTTGGCGTACACTCATGATAATTGTTTACTTTTTACTTTTCAAGCTACAATAGAATTTGAAGTGTCATACAGTAAACATGGTACATAAGAAGATTTACTTACGTGTAGTCAATTATTCGAAGGAATTATTAACGACATTCTTTATAATATTAGAAGTACTTTGCCTGCGACTTGATCTGCCTTATTTCTCGTATGAAAATTGGGAAAATTCATGCTGTTTATAATTACCTTACCCAACTGCGCGACGCAAAGGAGGGTATAATGTGATTATTACCCGACTGCGCGACGAAAAGGAGGGTAACGTGTTTATCAGTCTATGTATGTATGTATGTATGTTTGTTTCTCTGTGGCGTTCTAGAGACCAAATGGGAAGGCCGATTTTGATAATTCTTACGTCAATCGATTCGTTTTAACCTTGCGAGTGTCACTAGAGACATGACATTAATCAAAATTCACCGATGCGACAACCAGACGCTATATTGTCAAAATGAAAAAAAAAGTCGATAAACAATGTCAAGTGGGGTGTCGTTGAATAGGTGTTTTAAAATCATCTTTAGGTTCCTTTTATCATTTTTCATTTTAAATAATAGTTTAGGATATACATATAACGATTTAAAGTTTTTTAACAAAACAATAATTCTCGCTAATTTTCTTACTTTTATTGATTTAAGTTTTTATTAGTAACTAAAAACTATAAAATAAAAATTAAAGAAAAACAAAAAACCCGACTGACGAAAACTAATTTAAAAAAATACGTGAAAAAATTAACTTTAAAATACTAAATACTTTATAAATAAAAATTAAAAAGAAAGAGACAAATCATAAATTCTAATGCAGAACAGAACGACTCACTGTCAAATCTTCCCAAGGGGCCCCGACTGTGAGTCGTTCTGTTCTGCATTGGAATTTATGATTTGTTACAGAATTCTAAGCTACTGGGCTTGTTTCTTTCTTTTTAGTTTTTATTTAAGTTAATTTTTTCACCTATTTTTAAGTTCATTTTTTTTACGTATTTTTTAAAATTAGTTTTAATGATATGGCCATAAAACAGTCGTAACAGGTGGCCCGTCAAAGGGTATCGTATTTAGCTAGGAACTGGGTAGTGGAGTTCATTTAGGTAGTCGCTCCATGTGTTTAATTCCATTGCATCCGGTTAGATCATTCTGCCAAGCTGACCCAAAAATTTTTGGGACAAGGCACAATAATGATTCAGATTGCAGATCATATGTATTAGTGCAAAAAAGGGTAGCTTATAATGATATCCTATGAAAATCATTTCGAATTAACATTGTTGCACTATGATTTTATCGTGTAAAACCGTAATTTGTCGATCTCGCACCGGTCTCTAATAATTATCATAAACGCAACACGTGGTTAGCAATAGTAATAGTTACTCGGAAAGCGTGCACTGTGCATCTTATTGCAAATGTTCTGATAAAGGTATCTGTATCGAAAGACTGGATTTTGATACACTCCTGTTTGAATTTCAAACCTGTTTTTTTTATTTAGTTAATTATGACAATTGGACATTGACATGGCAGTCAAGTGGTAACCTGTGGTAGACCCGAGTCGTGAGTTTGAACCCAATAATAGGAACACTGCCTTGTGTAATTTAACCAAAACCTCAATGACCTGACTTTGACATCGTCCAACGTCGCTCTGGGCCCATTTAGATATGGATGACGGCCCACACACTGGTCGAGTGAAGACCGTTTTCCCAGCAGTGGGAAACTGGAAAGTTATTTGCTAATTATGCTATGCTACATCGGACTTTCTTCATGGAACCTACTATCAAAGTGGACAATAAGTGGCAAGTTTCAACTCTTATAGTAACGCGTAGGCTTTCGCTCGTAGTACCAGTTCCTTTTACTTATTCATGTGGTACCAGTACTCAGATAAACATGTTGTGTATTATTATGTATGAACTAGCTTATGTCCGCGACTTCGCCCGCGTGGAGTTCCATAAAAGTCCCACGGAATCGTAGTACCGGGATAAAAATATCGTATAATGTTAAGGGGTCATCACAATTTTTCTTGCAATTGAGTGTTTTCAATTTTGTGGTCATATCGAAACTGTAATCACACATCCAAATTGGTTATGATTATAGTTAATTATGGTTTAGGATTGCCCACAAAATTTAAAAAAAAAATTGCTCTAGAAAGTTTTATTATTTCTCTAATATCACAATTTCTCTTGTACATATTTGAGAGTTTGACTCTAAAAACACTAAAATACAAGAAAAGTTTTGATAGCCCTCTTAATCCAGGCTTTGAACTATCGTTAACCAAACATCCAAATCCGGTAAGTAACTTTTGTTAAATAGGTATTAATCTTGTTTTACATTTTTTGTATAGTAGGCAACGACCTATTGTCGGTCCTACGCTGTCCCCCCATACTTAGATACCAATGCTGTAACATAATATTGTAATACCAAATAATTTGAAAAGAGTTGTAGTTTCTTGCTGGTTCTTCTCTATGGAATCGACTACCGCGAAACGTGCACCTTTTTCGACGTTTTATAAGTGCCCATCTAGGCCTAACCGGAATAAAATATATATTTTTTATTTATTTTTATGTATCCTACAAACTTTCGTCTTAAAAATATTAGTAGGACTTGTCATTTCGCTTCTATCTCTTGTAACTCTGGTTTTGAAGCGTGACATAATTATGAGTGGTTATGGTGTAATACGAGTACATCTTGTTTTAATCAGATGCGCACTTGTTTCTCCATTTTTGACGTCATTTGCGCTTTTCTCCTCATGTTTTGTAGCTAAATGTATATTTTTATTGTTGTGTGGTAATATAAGTACCTGGGTCTTGCTTTTAAGTGTATTTACATAGTTTTATAAAGTGAAAGATTCATCAATTAGTACCGGATCAGCTGGGACGAAAGTTTAGATTCTAATGTTGTTATTTACGATTTGAGGATCTATCATTTTCGTTGATAATTTTACCGTTTTACGCTACTTTTGGAATTTTATGTCTAGGACTGGATATTTATAACTTCTTACTTAGATTGGCGCACTGACACACCCAAAAGAAGAACTCATAGAAGACAGCGGTACGAGCTAGGCAAAACCAATGACCCAGTGTCCATTTAAGCCCCAGATGGAATGAGCCGAAAGTCTTGCAGAAAGGCCTTTGCCCAGCAGTGGCATAACGCAGTCTAAAACTAACTCTCAGTTACTGTCTTACAATCGCCACTAAGTAAATAAATATTTGGCCTTTTTAAAGTAATGTACCGTTTCCTCTATTATTTTATAACAGCTACTGTATCTAAATCGACACAACTTTACCTCTGCTTACCCACCCATACAGAGATTAAGAATGTTCGTGACAAATGTCACATTGTATACAGAAAACATGTCTTAGACAAACATTGTTCGCGTGAAACAAGCGTCGCCTTTATTCATTGCGTATGCACGCTCCGTTGCACAGCGAATGCACTGAATATTTCTTGCAAAAGGTTAATATCCTATGATGTTATGAAACTAATTGGTAGGACCTGTTGAGGGTTACCGGCCGAGTGTCCTTTGATTTGAATGTAAAAAAGAAGTACTTTAGTTTTATCATGGTCAAAAAGCCAGAAATTCAACAAATTTTAGAATTATTGCTAATAAGTACCTCAATTCAATGGGCTCGTGTCTAAATAATTTAAGTTTCCTCTGTGCCTCGGAAAGCACGTTAAGCCGTTAGTCCCGGCTGTCATTTGTCCATCTTTGACAGTCGTTACAGGTAGTCAGTGGCCCCAAAAGTCTGACAGCAGTCTTACCAAGTGGTATCGTATTTCCTGGTATTAACTGGGTGGTGGAGGTCAGATAGGCAGTCGCTCCATGTAAAATACTGGTATTCAGCTGCATCCGGTTAGACTGGAAGCCGACCCCAACATAGTTGGGAAAAGGCTAGGCAGATGATGATGATGAAGTACCTCAATTCAATTGCAACAGCTAGGTACTAAGGTTGCCAGAGATCGGAAGAAGGGCATTTGCATTTTGGGATCTTACGTCAGAATTTGATGGAAAATTGCCCATGCTTCTTTACTTATCATTAGTATTAATTTTTCATATTTTTTATATCTTTATGCTGTTATGATTTGTAAAAGGCTTTGACTCCGCAATTTAAAAATATACGTTCACTGCTGAATATATAAAGGAGGCTATTGTTTTAGATATTCGAAAATTAAAACATTTTCGTTGTTTAAAAACAACCAAACTGCTTGTAGAATACCGGATAGAACATACCATCGAGCATATAACCTATACAGTAGAAATGTTACTCGTTTTGTTTGAAAACAATTTCGCCAACTGACAGCTACTATTTTACCGATTAATGATTATACCGTCTGTTTCATAATTTGATGTTCTGCTGTTTTTTCCACACCACCGAATAAAATAGCACGCCAAATGGTGTCGATTCTGTTGTGCACAAACTAAACTTAATTTAGGCTATTTTTATCTTTTTCTGTCTAATAGAACGAGAAAGAGACGGACGTAATTTAGAGCTGTCAAATTTAATTCGAACTAATATTTCCATACAAATGAAGGGTGCACGTAAAAACATGTCGACTAAAAACACGGTGAAGCGCAAGGCATAAACTAGTTTGACATCTCTAACTTAGTTGATAGCTATTGCTGTCCTTTTCTCGCACTGCCTTTTAGTAAAAGATAGCAATAGCCTAAATTAAGTTAAGTTTGTGCACAACAGAATCGACACCATTGTGAAACTATTTAATCGAAATTTTATTTTGGAATAAATGAAGAGATGTACACGACTGGTTTTGTACAGCGAGCGTCAATATTTATAAATGACATATTACTTATTAGTTGCGGAGGCGGCTGGCCTGACCTTACCACTCGCTCTTTTTATTACATTGATTGTATTATGCTTTTAAAAGATATACACTTATCTGGTGGAGTGCCAACCCTACTGTTGACGCCCTATTAATTACCATAATATATGCAACAGCTAACAAACAAGCTATTAATTAGCGTACTAATACATCAGATATGGGCAAACACTTTTGTAGTTTCATGTATGTGTTGTTTATAATCGACGTTGTAATTAGTATACCAGCGGAACACCGACTTGGAAATCTCTAAACAGATTTTGAACCCAAGTCGGCCGGAGCAACGACAATTTCTGCAGATGGGGGTTCATGGACAGCTCAGACTTCAAGTGCGTAGGTATGCGGCGTCTCCCCATACACAATGGACCATCTTCCATCTTGCACCGCATTCATATTTTAAATTGAAAACTCTCGTAACAAACCTTATAGTGTGCCAGAGAGAGACAAAAATAGCAACAACAGGCAAAAGGTTTCCTTGTAACTTTAGGAGCCGACTGTACTGTAGAAGAAACAGTTGAAATATGTATGAAGATTAAAAATAAAATAGTTACGAGTAAGCACACTTTTTCACATGTTTTGTACGTCATTTGTTTAGTTGTCGAAATGGGAAAGTTACGAGATGGGCCGGACCCACCTGATTGATGGTCTTTTATTACTATATCAGTGAGCGGGGTTCGTGTGGTGTTCTGGGATAGACACATTTAAAACGCGTAGACATTTAAACAAGCTTAAAAAACAAAAAGTCACCGGAGACCCATTTACCATTGCTTTAAATGCGTTTAGAGTTGCCAGGTCCCGCTACAGAGCATCGACGGAAAAATCTAAGGGTAATTTACTGCGAAAAATTGTAGAAAAATTAGATAACGAAGGTCCGTGGTCTCCTTTGTATCACGAGTTCAAAGCTAATCGTTCGGTCGACCTAGCGTTTATCCAAAACATTAAAGTAAATAATAAACACACCACCGGTATTGAGGAAACTACCGAAGTTCTATTAAATACTCTGATACCTGATGATTCGCCGGTAAATGACAATGACTACCATCAACAGATCAGAGCGTGGGCTGCTGTGCCACCTGAATCACCAGCGTCAGACCTTCCATCCATTGACGAATTCATTAATGTTGTCAGGAAACTGCCTCTTAAAAAATCAGCAGATGAAGATAAAATATCTAATCGGATGATCATAGAAGCGTGTAAAACAGCGGGCGTCGCCATTCTATCTGTTCGTGTAAAATCGTGGCTGCTACAAAAACATATATAATCTTGTTCATTCATTCTTTTTAAAACTTACTAAAACTCGGACATCATTCTATGTCAAAGTCCCTTACCATGGGATGTCCACAGGGCTCGGTAATCTCTCCGTATGTATGGAATATAGGTTTTGATGATTTCCTCGCGATCCCACTCCCACCGGGCTGTTCATTAACCGGTTACGCGGACGACGGCCTGCTGCTCATTCAGTCAAGTACCCGGGCTGGACTCGAGAATTTAGCTGACACTTGCCTACGATTAATATCTCAGTGGGGCGATCGAAACCGTCTGACCTTTGCACCGCATAAAACATTTCAACTTATTTTAAAAGGTGATCTTAAATCGTGGCCGAGCATTAAATTTAATAACGTTCCCGTGAAAAGAAAACAGTCCGTGTGCTACCTTGGACTGGTCTTAGAGAGGAATTTTTCATTCGTAGATCACATAAAAAATGTCGGTGAAAAAGCTAAAAAGAACTTTTATTCCTTAACGAGGATATCCAAATCTACGTGGGGATTGTCATTTTTAACTTTAAAGACCATCTACGCGGCTACTTACTTGGGTTGTATGTGCTACGGGGCACCTGTTTGGGCCGATAGGGCCACCATAGGAGCGGTGCGACGTAAATTGCTTCAAAGCCAGCGTTTGGCGTTGATATTCTTATGCAAAGCGTATAGGACGGTTAGTACCGAAGCTCTTCCGGTGCTTGCGGGTGTACTTCCAGTCGATCTGGAGGTGCAGCGGCGAGCTGCAATGTACTATAACGCGCGTGAGACCACGGACGCAGACTTTTTAACCGTACGTGATCGTGCTAGGATTTCTAGATTATTCAAACCACAGACCGACGTCTGGGAGGAACTTTTATCTGAATGGCAATGTAGGTGGGACAATTCCATCAAGGGCAGGCACCTCCACCAGTTCTTTCCATCCGTTCGTGAGCGGCTGGACAGGACATGGCTGGAGGTTGATCACTGTGTTGCCCAATTTCTCACGGGCCATGGCAACTTTAAGAGTAAATTATTTTCCTTCAAGCTTGTTGACTCGCCTTTTTGTCAATGTTCAACATCTAACTGCGAATATGAACAATCTGCTCATCACATTTTGTGGGAGTGTAGTCTTTGGCAAAATGAACGCAATATTATGTTGGATAGTGTACAGGTTAAATCCGGAGTTATTTACTATACGGACCTTGTGGAAACTAGAGCAAATTTCCGTGCGTTCAAGCGTTTTTGCCATACCTATTATTGGAATCTAAATATATATAATTCAAAGGTGACTGACTGACTGACATAGTGATCTATCAACGCACAGCCCGAACCACGGGACGGATCGGGCTGAAATTTGGCATGCAGGTAGATGTTATGACGTAGGCATCCGCTAAGAAAGGATTTTGATCAATTCTACCCCCAAGGGGATAAAATAGGGGATGGAAGCTTATATGAAAGTCCGTTAGTTTTAAAGTTAGGATCTTCTAATTTTGTGTTTAGGCTGACGATTGAAAATTAATTTATGCGTGTTTCAGCGTTTTTGATAACTCCACCCCGAAGGTTTATAAAGGGGATGAAATTGTATGTGAAAAATCCTTAATTTTCGACGTAAAAAGTACAAAATTTGTTATCTGGGCTTATGATTGGAAGCTGACGTAACGGCTTTATTAGAATTTCAACCCTTTTTTTTTTTTTTTTTTTTTTTTTTAAGGATGGGAAATCATCAAATGACCCCCCCCACTCTGGGCGGAGCGGGAGGGAGTGTCAGACTCTTACTGACTAAAAACCATCCATGTTCCTTCCTCGCCTTTTACGTTCCGGGGCCGCGGTATCTCTTTCGAACAGGCCCGCAACCCCGGCAGGCAGAATTTCAACCCTTGAGGTGTGAAAAAAGAGCAAAATTTTGTTTTTAATTAAAGTTTTTATTTTTTGAGTCACCAAAAAGTATCAAAGTTAGTAAGTCGTTAGTTTTTTTGAATTTCAACCCACGAAGGGGTAAAAGGGGGGATGAAGTTTTGCATTGTAGTTGTTCATTCGTTCAAGAATAACAGCAGCAGGAGAGACCTTTTGCAGCAGTGCAAGTTAATAGTATAGGCCGTACACAAGTAAATAGCACACGTGACTTCGCAGTACTTACCGTTTTGTAGGGACCTAGGTAACCCGAAGATTATGGACTTACGGCAGGAGGGGTGTCACAATCACAACAGATTGATTGCTTCAATTGTACACTGAGCGAATTCACACGGGCCGCATTTTGCGCTATTACTTTAGTTTGTCAAATTAATTAATTTATTCAAAACATAAATAATTTAACTTTAAATGTAACTGCACTATTGTATTAGGTACCTAAACCTGTAATAATCGTTGTATGTGTTGTTTAAATAAATAAATAAATAAATAAATAAATGATGTATAGTAGAACGAGATAGAATGAGTAATTGTCGATATCGTATATTTTGATACCAACTAGATTTTTTTATTTTGTAGATTTCTGTTTTTTTTTCTCTTCTGCATTTCTGATCTTACTTTTGATGAATGAAGATGAAATCAAAAATGGCGCCTACGAAAGTTTTTGGATTTTTAATCATGGGTGTCGTTTCCGTGGTTTTTGGTGTCGCTGATAGTGAAAATGAGGTCAAAATTAACACGGGGAAAAAAGTTAGCAGAAGCAAAAAAAACAGTTTTCCTTTTTTTTTCTACGGCTTTCCCTGACACTATTTTCACCCTGCGCCACTGTTAGGTAGAGGTGAATCTAATCCTACACCCACATTTCGCACATTTAGCTTAATCCCATCAACCGGGCACAAATAATACAATAACACTTTGCCCGTTCCGCAAATCGAACCCAGGACCACATGCTCAGTAGCGCTTGCGACAACTCGAACAACGATGCAGTCTGACACATGACCCATCAATATTTTCACGCGAACGAAGTCGCGGGCAACAGCTAGTCAAATATAACAGCTCTCAACTAGGACCCATTAACGTTAATATTTATCCGTGGTGCTTGGCAACTGGGCCTATCCCAGTTGTAAACGTCCCTTTGTGCCTATTGGCCTTGTTTCGTTCTGTCTCCTGCTGATATGGAGGGAAGTGGAAATTACAGTTCTTTCCTACTCCTCCGCTATACTTTCTGATTAATTTCGTTGCGGGATCCAAGACAGTTAAATTCATTCTCTGGGACTTCGTCGAGCTCCATTGTCTCGGCGCTTTTCTGGTGGTCGCCACTGTTGATTCTGGCTTTCAGGAGTTACAGTGGTTTGGGCGTGTGTGGCGGGCTTCTGGCGATTGATACGCTATAGAGAAGCAGACCACCGGAGAAGACGTGTTTCAGGGACATCTTTGACCAGCTATAGGCTTCTGCTGGGCGATGCTGACAAATAGTATCATTATGATCATTTCAGCTAAAAGACGTCCACTAGTGGACATAGGCCTCCCCCAAGTGTCGCAACATTGACCGGCCCCGTGCGACTCGCATACAACGGATTCCCGCAACATTCACCAGGTATAAATAGGTGAAAGGATAAAGGATATGTGATAGGTGTAATAGGTGCAAATAGTATATTTATATATGTACATAACTATGAAGACGAGTTAGGGCTGTGACGACTAGGGTGCCAATTTTAAAACTGCACCGTCCATCGTCATCATCATAATCAGACAACAAAAAAAAACATTTTCATTTTCAAGTCTTGGTAAGTGTATACTTACCAAGACTTATTTAAGTCATACGCTGCCGTACTGCTTGTCAAAGGCAATTTAGAAGTATTTCACGAAAACAACACTGACAACTGTATTTATTTTAAACTAACATAAAGTAATAGAAAGCTACATAAACTTTAAATAACGGTGTTACCATACCAAGGCGTTTATTAGCACTTATTATACGTGTGTGCAGATAAATGTTGGCAACACTGGAACGCAATTATTCGTCGTGATGATTGGAATGGTAACATTGTGGTATTGCGTGTCAGATAAGCTCGTTATATATGTAACATAATAATATGTATTTATTATGAGAGAGCAACGAATGTAGAAAATGTGGCCCTCGTTAAAATTACTTGAGTAATCATACTCATACAGAGGCGAAGCTGTAAGACTCACTTTTGCTTTGCTGTTGTACTTTCGATTACTCCCTACGTGTGTTTGATGTTAAGAGATAAGCAAAGACATTCAAAAAACGAGCTATACACCGTGACTTTTTATTCGTCTTACAAAGGCTTCCAATGACTAGTAAACGTTCATAATTAAAAAAAATATATATTCATTATTATGACGCAAGGCGTAGTTTTGTCTCGTTGAAAATGGTGATGGAATGATCTGCTCGACTCGTGCGCTAGGTACCTAGGTATACTCTACAGTTTGATACGTAAACATTTTTAACAGGGTGTTGCGTATTTCTAATGTATTATTTATTTTTCTTCGCACCTATTTAATTGTCTTAATTACTTAATGTTAAAAAATAATAATCGCGCCTAGAGGTATTTTATGTCGGGTACATTGAGTGGACCGCTTTTGTAAGACGACTAAAAAGTTACGGTGTATAGACGGACCAAGACGAAGAAAATCTTAATACGAATACTTTTTACTACTTATTAACAAATCGTTCTGTCTAGTGCCACACGCCCGCGTTTCAGAGGTAACATTCGTATGTCTGGGATCAACATTTTTGTGTGAGTTTATTCCCAATGTCCGCTATACAGGGTGTCTCATTCAAATCGGTCAGTATGGGAAAGTCTGAAACTATAAGACATACGAAGATCTGTTCTGAGGAACTATGTCATCGATTTTAATAACAAGAAAAACTGCATTCATACATTTTAAAAAACATCTGTACTCCGTTCAGGAATCGAACCTGGTTATTTTGAAAAAAAAAACCTACACTTTTTCTATTTAGATATCGATTGTGTAGGTCTTAAGCAGTAAATGTCTGTATGAAACATGATGTCAGAAATGAATAAAATGCATTGTTTTCACATACTTTAATTTATTTTAGTAGGTGCTTGAACTGACCACGTTTACAATATTAAACAAGTTCAGGTATTTAAAATTGTCTCTATGGTTGTTTGTACCTCTTTGCTGATGTTGCAACTTGATACATACACCTCTTTACATACCCACACACCCATTAGCATTGCATTAAACCATTTCGGAAGTTTTGTTATCTGCGATACTATTATCTATTATCGTGTTGAATATTGTATTGAAAAAGGCAGTGGTCACTTCGAGCACCTACTAAAATAAATTAAAGTATGTGGAAACAATGCATTTTATTGATTTTAGACATCATGTTTCATACAGACATTTACTGTTTAAGACCTACACAATCGATATCTAAATAGAAATAGTGTAGGATTTTTTTTCAAAATTACCAGGTTCGATTCCTGAACGGAGTACAGATATTTTTAAAAATGTATGAATGCAGTTTTTCTTGTAATTAAAATCGATGACATAGTTCCTCAGAACAGATCTTCGTATCTCTTATAGTTTCAGACTTTCCCATACTGACCGATTTGAATGAGACACCCTGTATACCTATTTTTTTTAAATCTCTTTGGAGATAATAGTCTGTTATTGCCCCATAGAATTTACTTGGCTCCGTTTTGAGAGCAGCGGTAATTAAATATACAGCGTGAAATTTAAATGGTTGTTTTCCCGCGGCAGGACGATTACCCATCAGTAGCACTATCGAAAAGCAAAGTTAAACTTAAACAAAAGTTTTTTTTTTTTCAAATTATTATTATAACTTATTGGGTTTTGTATTGTATTATGTCAGGAGTAGTGATCAGCTGATTTATACGCGAAGTGCAACGACCGCGCGGCTGTTCTGGATACCCCCCGCGCCCGGCCCGCGTTCCGCGTAGATTATCTACAAAACAAAACAAAACAAAACAAAACCAAACTCACAAACGACTCGAAAACGACTTGAACCAACAGTAATATCTAAGATATTACTGTTGGTTCAAGTCGTTTTCGAGTTTTGTTTATCGCATTGTAAATCTGCCATTTATTGAGTCAATTTTTTTTTGTCCCATATTAATCGATTGTATTACCGACACAATCTCATTTCGCTTCGGGAAAACAACCACTAAAATTTCAGCGTGTATAACACAAAGTAATGCAATTGCCTGGGTCCACGACCGGGCCGGACCATCGCACGTCTGAGTCGTGGCAGTACTGATCTGACATGTATGACATCACATGGTCTTCCTATGTAGAAATTACGGTTTTTTCTACTCCTCTGCAATACTTTTCTGATTAATTTCGCTGTGGGATCCAAGACAGTTAAATTCATTCTCTGGGACTTCGTCGAGCTTCATTGTCTGTTGATTCTGGCTTTCAAGAGTTTCAATGGTTTGGGAATAGAGCGGCGGGCTTGTAAATATTCTATTAGCCGTCATCTGCTTAGCCTTTTCCCAAGTATGTTGGGGTCGGCTTCCTGTCTTACTGGATGCAGCTGAATACCAGTATTTTACATGGAGCGACTGCCTATCTTACCTCCACAACCCAGTTAGTACTGGGTAATACGATACTCCTTGGTAAGACCGGTTGTCAGACTTTTTGTATCACTGACTACGTGTAACGACTGTCATTTGAAAGATCTAGATCTATAAATGACAGCCGGGACCAACTGCTTAATGTGCTTTCCGAGGCACAGTGGAAACTCGGTATTAATGGGTCCCATCCATCCACAGACCAACCGAGGCAAGCATGGCTTAACCTCAAGATCGACCCGAGTGACAGTTATTATTTAGCCACGAGCTCCGAGATGTGAAAAGATAAGAGGCAGACGCGAAAGTTACAACTACCTCTGATAGTTACAAAAAGTACCAATTAATCAGTATATTTCTTTCTTTATCGTGTGGTTTAGTGCCCAACCTAGTGTCAGAGTTTTTATGCCGGTGAGCCTCTTACTTGGCATTACAACTCCTAGAGAAAAATCTCCCGGGCATGTTTGGTTTCCTTCACGCGGCAGCAAGTGATAATTATACAATACGCACATAGAAAGAAAGAAAGAAAGAAAAAGCATTTATTAGCCCGACAGGACAACACATAAAAAAAAGGTAAAATTGTGATTATAACACTAGTCTAAAGTAAACATAATGAGAGAATAAAAAAAATAAAATAACGAAATCATAAGAAAAAACAAACAAAAAACAAAACAGAATTTGTCCTGTACAAGACCAAAAGGCTCCTATCTCAGCATGGTGCTGCAACATTTAAAAGAAAAACGTCACAGCGCTGATATTCTGATAAGGACACATGAATCCGAAATCCGAAAATCAGAAGCTATCACCGCTAACCGCTACTCATTCATCAATCAGTATGAATTTGTAAGTAAACTTGTGTAGTGATGTTTAACAAAAACTTAAAAATGCATGATAGATCTAGATCATGCATTTTTAAGTTTTTTTTGAGTAATAAACAAATATCTAGACTAGATATTTGTTTATCACTAAAAAACTTAAACTGTACGTTTTAACGCGATTCGATACTTATCGTTATTTCATGAGATGGTTATTGTCTATTACTGTCCGTGAGAGTAACCATGCGTTGAATTACCTATAGCCATTTATATTGTTACTTTTCTACGGTACGTTTAACCAGATTTATTGATAGTCCTAGACTATCTGTCTCCACGTTGTCTAGTGGTTGCAATCTGACTTGTATTGTTGTGCATGAGGACCTGAATGCGCTTCACAGGTTGATCTAGGTGTAATTGTGTTTCTCCATCAGGAATTTCTCAGCAGCAAACACGGAGTCTGGATTCTGTCGTGATCTCATACTTAATCTGTCAAAATCTTCCTGTGAATTTAGTTCAACTCGCTGACACGCTCGCAATTGTGGCGCTAGTCTAAATTCGAATTATCAACCGAGCTTAGAGTGCCAATCAAGAAACTCACAGCGGATTCATATTCGAAGTTTAAAATGAGGTCTTACAAAGTTATCTAATATTGCTTAGATTTTATATAAGAGAGGAAAAATAGCCTTACTATACATAGAACAAAAACAAAAACAAAAAAATTACTAACCTAAAACACAGATGTGTCTCGTACATAACAACTGACAGCTAATTGAAGTTATTTCGCGTGTCAGCTCAAGTGCTGTCAATAACGTCGATGGAATGGCATCAGTGCCAGCAGTGCGTTACACTCGCCACTGTATCTTTTTATCATACGTTTTTCCGGGGAAAACAGCCGTTCATCCACGCAGCGGAATACATTGCTTTATAAATTGTGATGGTCGGGTTCCGTGGCTTATTGACGGGATTTAGAATAGAAGCATTCTGTACATCAAACTTAGTAACTCTTTGTACATTATTATTGCAATTTATAAAGGGTGTAAAACACCTCTTCACGAAGCCGAAAGGCACTAGTTCTCCCCATCATTGCGATATTTTTTTTGTTCTAAACAAAAAACAACAACTAGTGAGTTACAACTTTTTGACAAGTTTTTTTTTAAATACAAGTTTTTTTTGTAAGTATTTGACTTTTAACACTTCCACGACCCCCGTACTATTCAATCCATCCATCAGCACAATGTTTTAAGTGCGGTACATTGAGTTCTACCAATAAACATAATTTATAACCTCAAAAAAAAAGTTGTTTCCCAGCAATAATTTTTGCGTAAAGTTACTTAGTTTGATGTACAGAATGCTTGGTTAGCGGCTTTGTGATGAGGTGGTTTACACCCTGTATGTTCTGTTCTTGTTATTTTGTGTGCAATAAAGAATAAGAATACTTAACTCGAAGCAAAAATTATTGCCAGAACGAATTTTACTTCTGGGGTGAAACACATATTTTTGAAATGTAACGCGTTCCAAACATTGTGTGATGTATTGAACAGTAGGGGGGTCGTGGAAGTGTTTTAAAAAAACCACTTATGAGAAAGTTGGAACTTTGGCCCCAATATTTCCGTAACTAGAAGTTTTCCAGGAAGTTATGTTCTAGGAGTACTTTTACGCCAAATTTAAAATGTCACTTAGGGGATATCTTTAGTGATTTTTGTTAATATTGAGCTCCCGATATTTCGAAGCTGTTGCAAGCGCCATGATCGCGGGTTGACTTTTACACCCGAATATGAATAAAATATGAAATTCTTTGGTTGAGTTTTTAGATGTGTCAAGTTGACACATCTAAAAACTACAACCACTACAACTACAACTAAACCAGTCATAAACAAAAAAAAATAAACATGAACATAAAGAAATGAGCCCAATTCATAACGAACAGCACGGAGCGCCAAATCTGTTGGTTCTGTTTACAGCATTGCATAATCGACTAAAATCGATTCGATCCCAACACTAAAGTCGGACAACTTTTCTTTTTTAATTTCGTGCGGACGACACGGTGCATAAACAGTGCGACTTATTGATATACTTTTTAAGTAGTTATAGAACTTAAACTTACTTAGAGTTCCAACTCTACTTACTAATTATAAAGTCTTTCAAATCTGCCTAGCCTTTTCCAAACTATTTTGGGGTCGGCTTCCAGTCTAACCGGATGCAGCTGAATACCAGTATTTTACATGGAGCGACTGCCTATCTGACTACCACAACCCAGTTAATACTGGGTAATACATACGATACCTTGCTAAGACTTGGTTGTCCGACTTTTTGGGCTACTGACTACCTGTAACGACTGCCAAAGATGGACAAATGACAGAAGGGGACCAACTGCTTAACGTGCTTTCCGAGGTACTGAGGAAACTCGGTATGTAAGGGCGGTCACTCATCCACAGACCAACCTAGGCAAGCACGGCTTAACCTTAAGATCGGACCGAACGACTGTCATTATTTAACCAAACAATTAAAAGAAAATAACGTATAATAATTGGTGTTAAAATTAGAATCATTTACAATTTAGAGCACTTTTGATTAGTCAAAGAGTCCGCCAGTAAGTCAAAGTTTTGGAGCTAGTTAATTGCGCGTTCGAAAATGTAAAGATCGATATAAATAAAAATAAATAAAATAAAATGCTTTTTATTCTGACTTTTAAGTAAAAATAAATAAATTTGGTTAGTACAACACACAACTTAAAAACTAGTGTTAGTACTTATATCTACCCGAAGAACAAAAAGAAACAGAAATGAAACAAAACAATTATTAGTCTTGCTCCACCGTGGCATGTACGCCCATCCAATGACCCAGTATGAGACTGTCCCACCTGTTAGCTATAGTTGACAGGATGCTGTTGGGGGCTGACGCGTACCCTGCGCATTATGGAGGCGCATCGCTTGCGCATGATGGCGTGAAAGCCATCAATGCCCGCTTCTGCGAACATGCCGGAAGCACTGCAGTAGCGCGGCAACCCCATCAACACCCTGAATGCATTGTTATATTGTACGCGCAGAGTGCTGTAAGCCCTCTGCGTGTAGTTGACCCACAGACTGCTTGTATAGAACGACTGACAGTACGCTGTGAACAGTGTAGCCTTTCCTTCAGTCGAGCATTTCGCAAATCTGCGAGCCAACATATACTTAGAAAAGAACCATTTCCCGAGACAAATATCATTTGACAATTAATTAAAATCATCCGTTTTTTAAGTAGTTTACGGACATTAAAACTTTACGGAACGATATTGTTAGTTTGTCAATGGTATACCGTAACTAAAACGACAACTATCGAAGATAATCAAAACAGCGAGTAAATTACAATTGTAACGCAACGAAACGTGTTGCTTTCATTTTTGACTTATTTGCGCTGTCTATTTAAAATTTTATTTATTTTTTGGTACTTAGACATTTAATTTTTATAAAAAGTATCTATGTAGTATATCAACTATCTAGTGTCCACGACACAAGCCTCGTTGCTTAGTGTGGCACTAGATGGCACTGAGTGTAATGTCCAGCGGTATTTATTATTTATTTAGTATGATGAAAGAAATGGCATCGAATGGTAAACTCGTACAAAATGACAAAGTAATGACTGGTGCTAAAGGCCCCATTTTTTTTTTCGGATGGGAAATCATCAAATAACTTCTCCCACTCTGGGCGGAGCGGGAGGGAGTGTCAGACTTTTACTGACTTAAACCCATCCATGTTCCTTCCTTGCCCTTTACATTCCGGGGCCGCGGTATCTCTTTCGAACAGATCCGCAGCCCCGGCAGGTGCCAAAGGCCCCTGGATTTGTGCCCAGTTGAAGGCAATAGGGTCGCCCCTTATTACATGGGCCCTAAACATAACTGGCGAAATATGGGTCCACTATTAGGTACATGTTCCTTTGTCTAACTCTTGGAGTATGATACGTAGCGTTATACGACGTATCTTTGACTGATCATTAAAGATATTAAACATGAATGTATTTGATATGTTAGTGGAAAGATTTGCCGCGCCATCAAAATCTTTATTGTATTTAAGAGCTTCGTTTTAAAGACGATTTGTTAGTGTTAAAACAGTTTCATGAATGTGATATCTGTGTCCATTGCCTTGTTTCCTTGCTAGAAAAACAGTCTTTCACGCCGCCACCGCGCCGCGGCCGCTGATCTGAACCTACCTGTAATGCTAAATGCATGCCTGTAAATCATAAATAACACCTGTCTGATGCGAATGCCGAGTGTGTAACGACAAATACATTACTAGTATTACTACTCACTTACTGGTACATAATAGTGATGCGAGATCCGATTCGATAATTTCGATGTTTCATTAAGTAAGTGATTTTGATTCATCATCATCACCATCAATCTATTAACGTCTCCAGTGCTGGGAAACACAGCCTCCTCTCTGTGAGAGGGAGTAGTATTGATTCAATCGGAAGCGATACTCTGGTATTTTGGGTTGTTACAAACGAAAAAAAAAATATAATTATTAGAATGGAAGAACAAAACGTGTTGCGCCGACCCCGAATTAAATGGGATAAGGGTAGGAAGATGATGACAAACGAAAAAAAATATCTAACGCTTGGATCGAAACATACATCGGAATAAATGGGTCGTATTGCCAAGTTTTCCTAAATTGCATGATCAGTCAATTCAAAGGAATAACAAAATAATTCCTGGATTTTGCCTAGACTCAGGGATTAAAAGTTAGTAACATTGTGCAGGTATCGTGTTGATGCACGATACTACTAGCACAGAAGATGATACGATTCGATAGTTGAAGAATTGAATTGAAGATATTCAATACAATCCTAGAATACATCGACCACTGTTTGTCTCTGCATCACCTACAGGCAAGTTTTACAACAACAACGGTAGAAAATACCTATGGTCTTAGATCTAACCGCCTCTGCACTTTGCAGTGCTTAAAGTGTTAAATTTTAATCAAAAGTATCGATATAAAATGCAAGTGTCGTCCATCCCTATACAGCCTACAGTTAGTACATAAATGTTACAAAGTGGTGTTGGTGCCAGCATGTGGAATGGTAAAAACTGTTATACTTATGAAGTTTCGTAGTACTTAAGTGTTGATTAATTGTAATAAACAACCGTTTCCTTCAAGGATACCTCAATTATTCGCAATAAGTACCTAAAGTTTTTACTACCCTATGGGACTAGTGACACCATGAGGAGTGTCTTTTCTAAAGAGGATTTTTCACAAAATGGGAAAACGTTATAATGGAGATATTTTACAGATCTACCTAAATGTAGTATTTATGTTTAGGAAGTATGTCATTACATTGTTCTAAAGCACATTTCGATTGTTATTTAGAGCTACAGAATTCTGAAAAATTATAAAACTTTCCCCTTTTGCTCTTTTTATATATCCCCTACTTATAATTGTGTATTATGTGGAAAATATCCCCTTTTGTATTGTACACGTGGTGGTTAGTCCCTAAAAACGATTTTGACGGCCCGAATGGCGCAGCGGTAGTGAGACTACCTTACGTTCTAAGGGTCCTGGTTCGAAACCCGTAGGAGCAAATGTTTGTGTAATTGAGCATGGACATTTGACCTTTACATTTCCGAGTCATCGATTTTTATATGTATTGTTTGCACCATCACTGTTATCTTGGCATAATATACGATTTTAAAAGAAATTTCTTTTAATGTACCTAGAAACGAATGAACTGTTACTGTGCTTTTCTTGGTACTTAAATCTGACGGAGTATCTAGTGTTTAAACAAGAATTATTATAAAATTTTCCATAACACTCGCCAAAATAACTTTAAACTATGTTAACGGCCACTTGCAAGAAAAGTCGACATTTTAACAAGCTAGAAGAACATTAAAGTGTTTACAGTTGACTTGCGGACTGTTTTATAGCTAATATCACCAGGGTAATAGCCCATTATGTTAAGGGCAGCTGTCCAATGAAAGTACTAGTTTGTTGAACCGCTAGACCATTACGGAATCGGTTTTCACTCGGTTTTCAATTACCTTTTCCAACATGGAAAAGCGGCTTCTTAACCAATATTATTATCGATCAAGGCGATTTGTTTTTATGGTTTAAATTACTCAATCACTTTCCAGTTGTATTATTTAAGAAAATTACGTTATTACATCAACTTTCGTACGATATTGACGAAGAAAGTGTTTAGCGCCATCTGTTATCGAGTAGATGAAGTAGTTGGTTAGTTTAGTTTGAGCGTGTGGCGATAGATGGCGCTTCGAATAAGACAAGTGATGTAGAGTCAGACCGCAACAAAAAATGTAATCAACCTTTGAAGATAAAAAAAATAATGGATGAAAGCTGAAATACCGACTGGAATTTCAGCTTTCGAATAAAACATTTCTTATTACTCCAATTTTCCAGTTTAATTGAATTTAACTCCGAGTCAATCTCGATGTAAGTAAATATTGAAAGGAGAGTGGAAATCTGTCACAATTTTGTTAGTAATGTAGGCAAGTGAGTAATTTTAAAATCACAGTATAATCGGAATAGCAATTCAATGAGAATTGTAGGTAGATGGTTGGCTTCTTTCCGTCAGATGGACGATTGCCTACAGCTGATTTAAAAAGAAAACTATTTCACTAGGTTAGCCTGGTTCTACTCACCCAACGTGTGAAGCGACGCGTGATGTTATAGTTATATCTTATAACTAAGTATAAGTTGAGATGCCCACACACTTGGGGTCCCGTTCGCCATAACTGTAATCCGTGGAGCCTGCGTTCCAGAATCATAAGTAATTCCATTACAAATTTGTTTATTTTATCAGCGGCTGGCACTAATGGCCGCCCGGCTAAATGTTCTTATGAGTTAGGTGATTAAAACATGCTTTGACAAAAACCAACAGAGAGACGGAGAGGTGATCTGTACCTCGGGACCTTCCTACATCAGACACCTGTGAAACAGTGCCAGTAATAGGGAACCGGCCTGAGTAAAAAAATATGATTTAACTAGCTTTTGCCCGCGACTTCATCCGCGTGAAGTTTTGATATCGCAACGCATCGCCTGCTCAACGGAAACTTTTTCCCGCTTGCAACATTTCTTATTGCTGCTCCGCTCCTATTGGTCATAGCGTGATGTTATTTTTCAGTTCGAGCCGGTAGTTCCTGAGATTAGCGTGTTCAACAAAACAAACAAACTCTTCTGCTTTATAATATTAATATAGAGTCCGTCAGTTACATTATTGACAACAATACAGATCGTTTTAATTTTTGGTTTTGCGAGAAAAAGAAAAAAAATATAGGTGTATATTTTTTGAAAATCTATCTTTTTTTTTTTTTTTTTTTTAAGGATGGGAAATCATCAAATGACCCCCCCCCCCACTCTGGGCGGAGCGGGAGGGAGTGTCACACTCTTACTGACTAAACACCATCCATGTTCCTTCCTCGCGTTTTACGTTCCGGGGCCGCGGTATCTCTTTCGAACAGGCCCGCAACCCCGGCAGGCTTCGGCCCTTGCCTTGGGCCCCTCTCCTTTTGCTGACATCTCTTTGAGGCGCGCGTGGAACACGAACGCGCCGTCGACACGGCCTGTCGTCGTCGTTAGACGGCCGGACGGCTAGCTAGCCCATAGCCAGCCGTCCACAGGCCCGCATCTACGGTGGCCGGTAGCCACCACGTGGCCCCCGACGCCCGTTGCGTCTCCCGCGGCGGCCGGGAAGAGAGGATCTCTCCCTCTCTTGTTCCGCCACCTCCTTCGCTAGCATGACTGCTTCGCAGAAGGAGGCGACGGCTTCCCATTCCGTCTCGCTCCGGACCATGGATTGAACCAGGGCCGGACGCGAGAGGTCGCCGCCGCCGATCGCCGCCACGACGACACGGCGGAGCTCCGCCCACGCAGGGCAGACTTCCACCGTGTGCTCCACCGTGTCCTCCGGTCGATCGTCGCAGTGGAGACACCCGGGCGATTCCTCCCGCCCGATTCGGTGCAGGTACCTCCCGAAACATCCGTGTCCGGTAAGGACCTGCGTCAGGCGGAAGGTGAGGACGCCGTGGCGCCTCTCCAGCCACTCCTCAAAGAGGGGACTTACCGCCACTATCGTGGCGTGCCCTTTGGAAATCTATCTGATAGAATAATTAGATTTTTTTAGGATTTTTTAGGATTAAGTACCAAACTTCTGATGTCGAATAAATAAAGATTTTAGATTGTGATTAAAATTATGTAGACAGAGAACCTGTAATGGACTGTAACAGGTGAAGTTTGAGGGCTCTTATGTAGATACCATTGATACATACTAAATATAACACATATCACGCCTGTAACACTGGAAGGGTTAACCAGAGATGTCCCTGATCCATCTAATAGCACATTTCGGCATTTAGATTATGTTAATTCAGTTATGGTATGTTATTATGTTAATTATTTTTGTTTTTTTATTTTGGTCTTTAATACTTTTTATTTTAAGTTTGTTATTGTAAGCCTGTTATTTGATCTCTTTTTTAGTTTTAAGTCATCGTTGCTTTATTTTGTTATGAATGTTGCACACCTATAATTGGTACGTACATTAGAACCATACCAAATGGACCTTTAATTATAAATGTTTTATGTATGTACTGTTGGTGCACCTACTTTAAATAAATAAATAAAATAAATAAATAAATGCAGATGTAATAGAAGGTGAGACTTACTAGTCTTCTGGGCACTTTTCCTGTTGACAGAGATGTAGACGAACTTTTCGACGCCCTGTAACCCTTTTTGATGCTTGTATATGCCACCGTAAAATTGTAAAACCCGTTAGATTGTAATCTATCTAGCGAGATTATAAACTCTCGAAAGATTGTCAAACGAACATACTGCTTACAATTTAACGCATTATTTTTCGGTAGATTACAATCTTTACTGTAACATTTCACAATATTACGGTTTCACTTCTATAGATTACAATGTAAAGGTCACCCATCCACAGACCAACCTAGGGAAGCACGGGTTAACCTAAAGATCGACTCAAGCAGCTGTTATTATTTAGCCACGAACTTCTCCTAGATCTTCCACATACAATAGTGCGTAGATAAATAATGTAATAGTTTATTATATACAGGGTGTATTTCACCTCATCACAAAGCCGTTAACCAAGCATTCTGTATATCAAACTAAGTAACTTTACGCAAAAAATATTGTTGGGAAACAACTTTCTTTTTTAAGGTTATAAATCATGTTTTGTGGTAGGTATAACTCAATGTAACGCACTCAAAACATTGTGCGGATGGATGGATTGAATAGTACGGGGGTCGTAGAGATATTTTAAGTAAAAATCATGCAATAAAAAGTGGTATTTAAAAAAAAAACTTATCAAAATTTTGCAACTAGGACCCCCAATATCTCCGTAACTAGAAGGTTCCCAGGTATAGTGTAGAACAAAAAAATGATCAGAATGACGAGGAGAACAAATCCCCTTCGTATTCGTTAAGAGGTGTTTTACACCCTTTAGTACTTTACAAGGTCTGGGAATTAACCAAACACCTTAAGCTCTGCTCAGCAGTGGTGCGTGCGGTTGCGAGGTCACTGAGACCGAAGATTAAAAAGATACTTAATTCTAATACATAATATGCGTGTGTATATTGTACTCTAAATACAATATCTTCATCACAATGTATTGTTCTAAGTTAATCGAGTGCTTTATACTGTATATCGTACAGATTCTCTTAGGCTATGACTATCTAATTGATATATAATCTTAATACTTTCTTTGTTTCAACGAACAGTCGTTAAATTGTGTTTAGTTATGCTTCAAGAGACACAGATGGGATGATATTATACATTGTGCAATTCTGTTGGCTGTAAACAAAAGAAAATTAAGTAAACATTGATAGTGTAGATAGTGCATATTTTACTGTTACTGGAAGCCTGTGTCTGCTCAAGCCTTTGTGTATGGTAGGAGTTCGTGGCTAAATAATAACAGCCGCTCGGGTCGATCGTAATTGCCTAGGTTTGTCTGTGAATAGGTGACCGCCCAATACGTGCCGAGTTTCCACCGTGCCTCGGAAAGCACCCCAAACTGTTCGTCGTTTGTTAATCTTTGACAGTCGATACAGGTAGCCAGTGGTTTAAAAAACTCTGACAACCAATCTTACTTACCCAGGGGTATCGTATTACCCGGTACTAACTGGGTTGTGGAGGTCAGCAAAGGCTAGGCAGATAGATGATGATGGTAGTAGTGGCGTAGCTAGTCCTAGTAGGACCAGCATTAACTTTTTTTTGTGGGCCCTTTGCCACACTCGAGTTGTGTGCGGCGAAGTCCGACAGGAGGATAAAATCATTAATGTCAAACAAATGACTTTTGCTAAGAAAATAGCATCCTGACAACTGGAGCTTTCTGGACCGTGATAATGTTATCATTTCATTTTATCTTTTACTAGCTGACCCACGCAACTTCGTCTGCGTCACATAAGAGAGAAAAGCTCACAAAGGGAATAAAAACTCCCCGTTTTTGCCAATTCAATTTCAATTATGCTCCGCTCCTATTGGTCATAGCGTAATCTTATATAGCCTATAGCCTTCCTCGATAAATGGACTATCCAACGCAAAAATAATTTTTCAATTCGAGCCGGTAGTTCCTGAGATTAGCGAGTTCAACCAAACAAACAAACAAACTGTTCTGCTTTATAATACACTCGAGAGCAATGAATCCGGGTCACTTAAAGAATGTTAAAAATCTCGGAAACTAAAAATGATAGGTTAATGCAATAAATTGTATTTAATAGACTATGTAATACTCCTTAAATGAAAGTAAAAAAAATATGAGACACCACACATTTTATTAACACAAAATTACATAAAGAAAAAAACTGCTGATCTCTCCTTAAAACAAAAATAGGAAACATGAAATTTTTGAACTTTATTACGATTTTCTTAAATTTTAATACTTCGTATTGCCTCCTCGTGCTTCCATTACTGCGTTTACGCGGTTTGGCATGCTGTACACCAAGTTCCTTATACGATTTTGGGGAATATTCTCCCATTCCTCTGTGAGAGCCATTTTGAGCTCACGAAGCGTGATTGGGGGAGGGTTTCGTTGTTTTACGCATCTGCCTAGCTCGTCCCAAGCATGCTCGATCGGGTTGATATCCGGGCTGCGCGCTGGCCACTCCATACGAGTAATGTTCATCTCTTGAAGGTAGTCATTCACAATCCTACCTGTATGAGGTCGGGCATTGTCATGCATAAATATAGCATCCTCACCTAAATTGACCATAAATGGACCAACGTGATCATTGAGGATTTCTTCCACATATCTTACGCTAGTTAAAGAGCCGTTTTCTATGATCACCAGCTCTGTGCGACTTTCAGAAGAAATTCCGGCCCACACAAGTACAGACCCACCACCGTAGGCTACTTTTTCTTCGATGCATGCTTGCTTGAATCTTTCCCCTGGTCTTCGATACACTCTGTGTCTTCCATCGTGCTTGTAGAGCATAAATTTTGATTCGTCGGAGAACATAACTTTTGACCAATCTTCAATACTCCAATTTACGTGGCTCTGGGCATATCTTAGTCTTGAAATACGATGCCCACGCTCCAGTTTAGGGCCGTTTGCAGGTCTAAGGGGTTTTAAGTTAGATTCAGCAAGCCGACTGTCCATGCACTTGGGTTACTTCCTCCGAGGCGTCGAAACTGATTTGTGAGTTCAGTTCCTGTGAGAAAGCGATTTCGAAGCATGGTGTTCACCAAGTATCGGTCTTCTCGTGCTGTGGTACACCTGGTTCTGCCCGTTCCTGGTCTGCGTAGGTTAGAACCAGTTTCTTCGTAACGTCGGAGAACTCTTTGTACTGTTGACAGCGACACACCGACAGTCCTGGCTGTATCGCGCTGACTCCGGCCGGTTTCCAGCATTGTAAGTATTCTGGTGCATTCTTCAGGCGTAAGCGACATAATTTCAGCTTGAATAATGAATATAGAGCACTATCAACATGGTTTATGTACCCACATATATGACAGATTACAAACAAAAGCAAAACCAAATGCTGTAATTTCGTAGTTCCATCTTCGAAAGTGGCCCTTTTTCAAATTTGATTTTTTATGATATAACTTTACAATAACTAAGAAGTTTTAATACCTTCATTTAAGGAGTATTACATTGTCTATTAAATACAATTTATTGCATTAACCTAGCATTTTTAGTTTCCGAGATTTTTAGGATTCTTTAAGTGACCCGGATTCATTGCTCTCGAGTGTATATTATAGGATCATGAAGGTTATTTGAGGTTATGAGAAGATTTCGTGCTTATTTTCCTCATCAGGGGATCGCATCATTGATATGGCCGATACAGCGGTAGCTACGGTCTGTGTCGTCACACTGCTGTGCAAATGCCATTCTCCACCGTCCAAACTCAAACTCAAACTCAAATCATTTTATTTCAACTAGACAATTACGGCATTTTTGAATGTCAAAAAATTGAAAGAAAAATCAAAGCTACAGTCACAGACACAAGGCATTATAACTTGAGAAAGTACTGTATTTGCCCATTCCCTAGCGTAGATCTCTATGGAGAAGAACGGGCAATAAACTCCAAGGACACTCTTTTCAATCAAAAATGTTGTTACAAAATCTTGGTTACATCTTTCATGTTGAGATTATACATATATGTGAGAACGATGTAGAAAGAGGTGCACAATAAGAGCGTCCAGAGTAAAAAAAAAAATCAACAATTTAAAATAAAGCAATTCCAATGATCCATGGCAGCCAAGAGAGTCCGTTGGTTTTGTTCAGCGCGGCCCTCTCTCTCTACTCCAACCTTTGGCCACTCCATGTTTCTTCTTGGTGATGGTACGACTTGACTATAATTCTTGGGCCCAGTATATGGTCACGTTAATCGCGGCGTCTGTGGCGTCTTTTAGGTCTTCGAAAGTCTTCTTAAGTGCAGGTGTTGGGTCAATTCGGACTCTCCAGCAAGGGGGGCATCGTCTGGTCCGATGCAATGCATTTTCACTGTATGACGGAAGGATCTTCAATGCCCTATTTTGCCAAATTGTGTTTACAATGGCCTACTTGGGGATAGGCTTAAGTGTTTTCCAAACTGACTTCTTTTTACAAATATTGGACTTAATGAGGTCCAGCTCGTCTTGCGTTTGCCCAAATAACCAATACTACTAACAAGATGGCATCTATTTTCAAACTAAGCAATTATTTTGATTTCGACTATATTAAACACTAGCTGGCCTACGGAACTTCGTCTGCGTCACATCAGAGAGAAAAAGCTAACAAAGGAAATGAAATTTCCCCCGATTTATCTATTGGTGATAGCGTGATGTTATATAGCCTATAGCCTTTCTCGATAAATGGACTATCCAACGCAAAAATAATTTTTAATTCGAGTCCGTAGTTCCTGAGATTAGCGCGTTCAACCAAACAAACAAACATACAAACAAACAAACTCTTCTGCTTTATAATATTAGTATAGATTGAACAGAGAACAGTGGCAAGGATCTTAATTTACTTATATCACAGTGTAGTCACTTGCCAAAAATCTCTACGATACTACAGGTACTTCATCACTAATCACAGTTGATTCTTTCTGCCTTAGACAACTAGTAGATTACTTTTAACACATTTTATTAATATCATCACCATAATAATTAGCTAACTATATTAGGTAAGTGGAATACATCATAAAAATAAAAGTTCACGTTATCTAATTAGAAATTGAATGTACTTGATTATAAATATTTATGTGATATAGTTACAAACTTGTTTTTTTATGCCTACGTTGTGTAATATTTTTATTATGTTGTTTTGTTACATGCTAATAATTTAATTAACGCGTACTTAATACATAACTTTTTTGTGCGTATTTGGTTTTTTTCCTAGGACATCAAGAGATTTGAAAGTTACGGCTGATGGCATAACTTTTGGTCACTTTTTGCATGAAAATTGTTAGACGTCTCGATTTACTTTGGTTGACGTAGCTTGTCCTCCGTCAAAATCGCTACACCAACGTTCTTCATGATTCTGGTCTCCTGGTAGTTTGTGAGACTTTACTGTCCTTGTTTCTCATCTCCTAAATTATTGTCTTGGCTTTCTTTTCTTTTATTTTAGAGAAAGTGTTACCTGTCGGGATATTTTCTCCCAATGGGTAACAGTGTAACACAATATGGTGTAACTGAACGGCAATATGGTGTACTGACTGTACCTATTAACCAAACTCTACGTACCTAACGGTATTAGAAAGCGTAACAAAACAATATTTTGCAAATACAATAAACTCTCAGACTCAATGTAAAATGTCATCGCGCTGCAGGAAACCTGGCTGTTACCTCATGATCTAGCCTACTTAGGCACATTGCATGATGACTTCGCGTATACGGGAAAATCTGCTGTCGATACGTCTGCCGGAGTACTCGTAGGCCGACCCTACGGAGGAGTTGCCCTATTGTGGAGGAAGTCGGCTTTCTCAAAGGTATCGGTAGTGTCGTGTAATAGCGATCGTTTAGTTGCTATTAGAATTGATCACATGAATCGTTCCATGTTAATTTTCTCGGTTTATATGCCTACTGACTCGAGTGATAATTTAATAGAATTTACTACATGTTTGAGTGAGGTTATTGCGATTACTGAGAATAGTGGTACGGAGACGGTGTTCATATTAGGAGACTTTAACGCTCACCCGGGCGAACGTTTTGCAAGTGAATTGTCATCAGTGTGTACGGAGCAATTGTGGTCGTGTGTGGACATGGATTTGTTACCGAGTGATACTTATACATTTACAAGCACAGCTAACGGTGCACTACGCTGGTTAGATCATTGTGTGGTGAGTAGTGCAGCGAAGCAATTAGTAATGAAAGCAGCTGTTTTTTATGATGTTTACTCGTCAGACCACATTCCTTTGATTATTGAGTGTAACATAAATTTGATAATACCAAAGTTATTGAGCAAAACCCACTCTTGTAACAAGGTCATTTGGGGTGATAGAAATGCTAAACAAATAGATGAATTCACAACCTTTTGTCATTCAAAGTTAAGATTAGTGGATTTTCCTACGGAATTTCGGGATTGTTCGCATGGAATGTGCTCTGATACTAGCCACCACAGACTGTTAGATGAAATGTACGACACAGTTATAAGTATTTTGAAAGAAGGCGCTGAAATTTCATACAAAGGTTCTGAAAATCTGCGTCGTAATAGAAAATATGTGACTGGTTGGAATGTGCATGTACGTGGCGCTCACAGGGAGGCTCGCATGCATTATCAAACGTGGCTGCTGCATAACAAACCCACATCGGGGTGTATTTACACGAATATGTGTAAATCCAGGAAGGTTTTTAAAGAAAAGCTCAAATATTGCCAGGATAATGAGCAGCAAATAAAAATGGATATCATAGCTAAAAATCAGACTGACAAGCAATTTGGTGCATTTTGGAAAGCAACAAATAAATTGAATCCACGGTCGAGAGTCTTCCTGTGAGCGTGGCGGGCGTGCATGAGCCAACAGAAATAGCTAATTTATTTAAACAGCACTTTAAGGTTGAGTCACCACTTATGAGAACAACACGGGTTGTCGATGCTGAGGCCGTTTCTGGGGACATTAAAGTTCGTTTTACTCCTAAGGAAGTTGCATCGGTAGTAAAATCTATGAAAAGAGGTAAGTCACCAGGTCACGATGGCCTCAGTATCGAACATCTGAAATACGCTGGAGTGCACTTGCCTCGTGTACTTGCGATGTTTTTTAACTTGTGTATCAGTCACTGCTATTTACCAGATAATTTCATGTTTGCTGTTGTGGTACCTGTTATTAAAAATAAGACTGGGAATGCCTCTGATGTCTCAAATTACAGGCCTATATCCTTGGCAACTGTTTTAGCCAAGGTGCTGGACAGTCTGCTCGACGCACAATTGGCTAAGCATCTAACACTGCATGACGCTCAGTTTGGCTTTAGGCCGGGGCTGTCCACTGAGAGCGCTATAATGTGTCTCAAGCAGACTGTGCAGTACTACAAGGATAGAAAAACGCCTGTCTTTGCCTGTTTTTTGGACCTATCGAAGGCTTTCGATCTTGTCAGTTATGACATGTTGTGGAATAAATTGCTGTCTGAAACTTCTGTACCAGTTGAAGTTATATCAATGTTCAGGTATTGGTATAGCAATCAACGCAATTGTGTAAGGTGGAACGGTTCCTTGTCGAGTGTGTACCAGTTGGAATGTGGGGTGAGGCAGGGTGGATTAAGCTCTCCTCGGTTATTTAACCTGTATATTAACCAGCTGATTGTTGAGCTCAGCAGCACCAAGGTCGGATGTCATATTGACGGAGTGTGTACCAATAATCTTAGCTACGCAGACGACATGGTGTTGCTGAGTCCATCAATCAGTGCTCTGAGGAAGTTAGTGTCGATATGTGAGTCATATGCGGTGACTCATGGGCTCAAATATAATGTTGGGAAGAGTGAACTGATGCTCTTTAAAGCTCGTGGTTTTACTTACCAAGCTTTTCCCAATGTTACACTGTGTGGTACTCCTCTGTGTAGGGTGTCTAAATTTAAATATTTGGGTCACTGGGTCACCGATGATTTAAGTGATAACTTAGACATAGACAGGGAACGTAGGTCGCTGGCTGTCCGTTGTAACATGCTGGCACGCAGGTTTGCACGGTGTACGAATTCAGTGAAAATCACGCTTTTTAAAGCATATTGCCAAAGTTTCTACACCTGCAGCCTGTGGGTCAGGTATTCGCAGCGGTCATACAGCGACCTGCGTGTCCAATATAATAATGCACTCAGAGTACTGTTGGGGCTGCCATGGCGATGCAGTGCGTCAGGGATGTTTGCTGAGGCGCGGGTGGATGGCTTTGCCGCTATCGTTAGGAAAAGATGCGCCTCCCTACTTGCTCGCGTTCGTGGCAGTACCAACACTATACTGGGTGTTTTCGTTGATAGGTGGGAGTCCCCCATGCTGCAAAGGTGGGTGCGGCTTCATGCTGTTATTTAAATTTTGTTTATGTTTTGCTTTTACTAACATTAGTTTTTTAAGAATATTGTTACTAACAAAATATGGACATAGTCTGAAATAAATGTTTATTATTATTATTATTAAAGGAACTCATTATTAAGGGAACCAATCGTATTTGATTATTACGTCCATCGATTTAACTGTACTGGAGCTATTGAGACAAATTTTATCTTGCATAAACAGAATGCCAGTTCCATGGAACTACTGGGAGAAAAAAAAACCAGTTGTCCCATAATGGAACTAGAAAATGGAACTACTGGGATACGCCGGCGGGTTTTTCATGCATTATTTACATATATGTATTATGTAGGGAACAGCATATTTGATTTAATTTTAGTAGGTATTATAAAATTATATATTATTTTTAGTTTGCATGCTGAATAGAGTAAGATATGGGAAATCAGGACCTAACTGTACCATTTTTAGGGTTCCTTAGCCGAATGGCAAAAAACGGAACCCTTATGGATTTGTCATGTCTGTCTGTCTGTCTGTCTGTCCGTCCGTATGTCAGAGCAACTTTTTTCCGAAACTATAAGAACTATGCTGTTGAAACTTGGTAAGTAAACCGCATTACGAATTTCACAAAAAAAAAGAAATACACCAATAAATTTTGGGGGTGCTCCATACATAGAACTGAAGCTCATTTTTTTTGTTTCATCAAGAACATACGTTTGGGGTATCTATGGAGAGGTCTTCAAAAATGATATTAAGTTAAACTGAATAGTTTGCGCGAGAGACACTTCTAAAGTGGTAAAATGTCCCCCCCCCCTGTAACTTGACAGGTACTTGTGAGATTGGTAAAACAAAAAAAAAATATGATTAACTAATGAAAACTTCCACCGAAAATTGGTTTGAACGCGATCTGCGTAAGTAGTTTTTTTAATACGTCTTCTTTTATAGTATGTTACTTGCTGCTACGGAACCCTTCATTCTTTGACTCGCACTTGGGGGCTTTTTTCCCAGGTCGGGTAAATAACTTCTTAGTTATTTACCCGACCTGGGATCGAACACAATAAAGCTCTAAGCTAAGAATTTGGTTTTACCCTACATGTTCAGCTGATCGCGTCAGTTCCTAAACGAGTTATATATTTTTTGCGAATTTCAAGAACTTTGAAAACAAAAGTTGTTCAGTTTAATGGTCCGAAAAACAATACGGGACGTCTTGTATTTATTACGTGACATCTTTAAGATATCTGTACTAATATTACTAAGAGGAAAGGTTCCGTATATTTGTTTATGTACAGTCACCAAACAGTTAGGTATGCAGGCTAGTAATCCTCCTACGATTATTATAAATGTATAAGTCTGTAAAGATCGTTTTTTGTTATTCTTACACGCAGAAACTACTGAAAGGATTTGGCTGAAATTGCAAATAGATTGATTATAATCCTTTTCCACTTATAATAGTAGTAAGAAGATTGCTAGCCTGCATACCTAACTGTTTTGCTGACTGTTCGTAACGAATAAACTTAAAAACCACTAGACAGATTTGAAAAATTCTCAGCAATGTATAGCTAAATTATCGGGAAGTAACTTAGGGTATATTTTATCTCCGTACTCCCAAGGGAATGCTAACTTCCCGGGTGAAACCGCGTGACGTCTGCTAGTATGTAAATATTGTTAGCGTCAGTACAGCATCCCGTTGGCTTGCTCTAATAGTGGAGGTATCGGCTCTATGGTCTAATTACTTGACAACTGCCGCTAACTGAGAGCCGAGCCTATACAATTACTGACCGAAGATTTACTGTTAAACTAATTACATTTAGCATACATTGAAATTATTTGCGGTAGAGGATGTACAAGAAAATACATTCATATAGTAAATACAGGGTTATTTGTAAAACACCAACAACCTCACAGGAGTAGATTACTAACATCATAAACTACAACATTTTGTTCTACGACTTTTGGGAAAACAGGCAAAAAAAATCGACTTCTCATGCAAAACTCCATCAACTGTTCGGACATATGTATGGAGAGTTGATTTTTTTTGTCTGTTTTCGGAAAAGTCGTCGAACAAATGTTGTTGTTTAAGATGTCAGTAATCTACTCCTGCGAGGTTGTTGGTGTTTTACAAATAACCCTGTATTTAGTATATGAATGTATTTTCTTGTACATCCTCTGTGCTAAACTTATATTGTCACTTACGGGATATCTTCCGTAAGTGACAATATAAGTTTAGTTTTAAACCGTGAAAGCCTAAAACAATCCTCTGTGCTGTTTGTGGGGGGCTGCAGAGTGCTCGCGAGTACGCCACAGTGATCTGACACGTTTCGATTGGTCAATTGTTTAACATTTACCGCTTCTCTGGGGTAAATCTTAAGATTTACCGAGTGTATGTTGGTACATGTCCAAAATTAGCGATGATCATAGAACATTTCGGACATTTACCACTGAAGCTGGTAAAACTTAGGTTTTACTGGGAAATTTTAAGATTTACTGCACTTCGGGCTTTTACAGTAACATAGATACATAACATCAACGCTTCTATTACTCGAAGAGGTGATAGGTGTAGATACGTAGAATTTTCCCCAATTCGTCATGGTTCCGATTGGCCACCATTTGTTTTTCCATACAAGAAGTCCTGACTCCTCCTAATGCATTAAAATGATTTTGTAACTTTGAATAGATACACCCACATTTTAGCCAGTCAAACAATATTTAACATAATATTTATGGATAATTCTTTATTCATAAATATTATGTGTTTTCTATATGACTTATGACTAAGTATGTGTAGAAACAAAAATACTGTACGTTGCAGTACCTGGTTGTACTGGAAGCCGACCACAACATAATTGGACGTAGTTAAGCAGAAAGGACCTAATCCACATCAAGTCACTTTTTAGTAATGGGCGTTTGAAGTTTCTGCTGTAATTGCTCTAAGAGGCGAATTCTTTTTTTTCAAAATGTATTTTTTTTATTATAGTAGTCTAATATTGTAATTGTTAACGTAATATAAACATTAATTATTTCAGCAGGATTTGAGATATTAAGCAAAGTGTGGGTTGAGTCCTTACAAAGAAAAGCTATTTTTAAAGAAGTCGTAATTTTTTTTAATTCCTCAGAAAAGACTCAAGCCACAAAATAATTTATTAAAAATAAAACTAAATAATTATTAAAAAAATATGTAATCAATCAGCTTCATTATGTTCTCTTTGACATAGAAAAAAATAAAATAAACTTAAAAACGGTACAAACATGGGCATAGATAACTTCATTATTCTTCCTCCAAATCAAAATCCAATGTTGGTTCATATCCATCTACATCTTCGTTTATGTCCGTTCGTGTGAGGTTATTATAAAACGCGTGGCAATCTTCGGGTATCAAATTATACATAGATTTGAGATCTGCTAGCTTTGCGTCGGCAATAGCCTTTCCTTGAGGCCACAGGCCACAATCTTCTACTGAAAATTTGATCAAAACAGCTTTGATCTTTTTGGATATATCTAAGGTTTGAATCTCTCCACTGTCTGATATCATGGTAATTAAGTAGGGATCATCTTTTTTCAAAATAATTTGTTTTGTAATCAGCCAGTTAATTTTATTTTTATTTATAGCATCCAAAGCCATAGCTGACGTTTATAAAATACAATGTTAGTCGGTATACGGGGTAGAGCGGGGGCTCGAAATAAATAAATGTCAAGTGCCAGAAGAAAAATATTTATTAATCAAGAAACGAGATACACATCAAATGAGAGCGAAAGAACTTCGTAATAAAATGTCTGATGACTTGGCGCGGGCAAAAATAGATCCAAAATTTTAATGTATTACCTGCGATCTAGAAAACACGCTACTTCTACCCCGTATACCGACTAACATTGTGTTTTATAAACGTCAGCTATGGGTTTATAATGCTGGGATCCACGTTGGCTCTAGCGATCAGGGTAGATGTAATTTATGGGTTGAAGGAGAAGCCGGAAGAGGAGCCAAGAAGTTGGGTCTTGTCTAATTCGTTTCATTAAAAACCATCTGAGGGATGGTGTAGAAAACTTAGTTCTTTGGAGCCTGTGAGGGTCAAAATAGAAACATTCAAATAGTGCTAATGTTGAAAACTGTACTGAATAGACATTCGAGCCTATAAACAATCACGTTTAAATATCTGGACATTCTTTTCTCGCTAATGACACAGTCTTTAGTAAAAATAGAATGTGAGCTAAAGAATCATGAAAGAGTTTATACTGCAGAAGAATATATAAAAATCATGAAAATCGCTAAAAAGAAAAACCCTCTTCACGTAACTAGAATACAAAGTCAAGATTTTAAGAAATAATTAAGAAATTTGAAAAGAAAGTTATACATCGTAAAATATGTATAAATAAAAATAAAATTAACTGGCTGATTACAAAAATAATTATTTTGAAAAAAAGATGAACCCTACTTAATTACCATGATATCAGACAGTGGAGAGATTCAAACCTTAGATGGATCCAAAAAGATCAAAGGTGTTTTGATCAAATTTTCAGTAGAAGATTTTGAAGCCCTCTGGCCTCAAGGAAAAGCTATTGCCGAAGTAAAGCTAGCAGATCTCAAATATATGTATAATTTGATTCCCGAAGATTGCCACGCGTTTCATAATAACCTCACAGGAACGGACATAAACGAAGATGTAGATGGATATGGACCAACATTGGATTTTGATTTGGAGGAAGAATAATGAAGTTCTCTATGCCCATGTCTGTACCGTTTTTAAGTTTATTTTATTTTTTCTATGGCAAAGAGAACATAATAAATCTGATTGAATACATTATTTTTTAATAAATATTTACTTTTATTTTTATAAATTATTTTGTGTCTTGAGTCTTTTCTGAGGAATTAAAAAAAATTACGACTTCTTTAAAAATTGCTTTTCTTTGTAAGGACTCAACCCACACTTTGCTTAATATCTCAAAACCTACTGAAAAATATAATGTTTATATTAGACTACTAGAATAAAAAAATACATTTTGAAAAAAAAGAATGTTCCTCTTAGAGCAATTACAGCTGAAACTTCAAACGCCCATTACTAAAAAGTGACTTGATGTAGGTCCTTTCTGCTTAACTACGTCCAATTATTTTGTTTTTATTACTTCCATGCCTTTAGTCGTAGATAATTCTTAAAATTGAATACTAGTATATTTTTAACATATGCACTTGTTACAAATTATAAATACGAAAGTCGTTTCAGTTTAAATATAAGTGTATGAGTCAATTGCTAAATCTTTCTCTTATAAACGACTTAACCTTTTTGAGTCACTTTAGGTTCTTAAGAATTGTATGGATGTTTCATATAAAACCGTTTTTCTGAAATAGCCTAAGTGTTTTGAGTCGTTTCTAATAAACAAAGACAGAAGTTTGTTAGCAGTAAACCTAAAACACAGAAACGACCCAAATTGTTTAAGTCGTTTCAGTGATTTTCAAAGATTAAATTGTAAGGCAAAATTTAATTCTCAGAAAGGACCCAAACTGTTTGAGTTTTATCTGATAAATTATCTTTATGAATACGTACATAGAAATTGCATTACTCAGAAACAATTCAAGCAGGTTGGGTTCGTTCAGCAAATTATTTTTTCGTGCTCTTCATACATGTGGGATGAGTCGGGGTAGTAAAAAAAATTGTTTCCATATACATTTCGAAAATAAAGTCTTCACTGTATGATAGATTCGACTCTCAGGAGTACGATGGCATACTTAACTCAATTTCGACCAAACTGTGGGTTAGGTCCTTTCTGCTTAACTACGTCCAATTGTGAAAAGGCTACGCAGATAAATAATAATAAATAAATAAATAAATATCGCTGGACATTAAAACACAGCGCTACCTAGTGCCACACTAAGCAAGGCTTGTGTCGTGGACACCAGATAGTTGATATACTACATACATATAAAGGGTGTAAAACACCTCTTAACGAATACGAAAGGCATTTGTTCTCCTCGTCATTCTGATCATTTTTTTGTTCTACACCATACCTGGGAACCTTCTAGTTAAGGAGATATAGGGGGTCAAAGTTGCAAGAATTTTACGAGTTTTTTTTTATATACCACTTTTTGTCGCATGATTTTTACTTTAAATATCTCTACGACCCCCGTAATGTTCAATCCATCCATTCGCACAATGTTTTGAGTGCGTTACATGGAGTTATACCACAAAACATGATTTATAACCTCAAAAAAAAAAGTTGTTTCCCAGCAATATTTTTTGCGGAAAGTTACTTAGTTTGATATACAGAATGCTTGGTTAACGGCTTTGTGATGAGGTGAAATACACCCTGTATACTTTTTAGTTTGTAAATACATACTTATTATACATATAAACATCCATGACTCGGAAACAAATGTCCATGCTCATCGCATAAACATTTGCTCCTACCGGGATTCGAACCCAGGACCCTAAGAACGTAAGGCAGCGTCATTACCACTACGCCATTCGGGTCGTCAAATCAGATGATGGGATTCTTCATCGATCCTGGTGCCAGAATTTTTAAATCGCATATCGGCCTCTGACTTGGCTATACATGTCGTCGAGAAAGCATGCACGCTGGTATCCTTACTCGTACAAAACGCACACGAATCCGAACAATCGGAGGAGAATCTTGGGGTTGAACTTGAAACCTACTCGTATGACTTGAGAAAGAGATACCGTGGCTCCGGAACGCAAAGGGCTAAGGAAGAACATTTATTTATTATTTATTTATTTACACCAATTATAACATCCTTACAGACGATTCCAATACGATGCTATGATACAAACATTATACTAGAATACATTTTTGAACACATACAATAGCAAAACACACAATATAAAATAAGTAAAATTACCCAGTAAAAATAAAAACACCAAAATTAATAGAACATGACAATGTTCACAGTTGCACACCTTTTTCAATTATGAATTGAGCCCTCTGGATAAATCTCGGCAGGTGTTGCCCAAATATATCTTCCGATACCGTTATAATATTAATAATGCGTGCAGCTCGCGACATAGGGTACCTCGCGTGAGTAGGTCAGAGGGGGGGTCAGTCTTGGGTTTTAGTCAGTAAAAGTCTTACACTCCCTTCCGCTCCGCCCAGAGCGTGAGGAGTCTGACGATTTCTCATCCGAACACATAGGACCTAGGGCTTTGCAGTACGACGGTCACACCGTTAATATTTAAGAATGTATTTCCATCAAACATCGTATTAACCATCTGCTGTACTTTAAAACCAAATATTTTCATTTTCATTTGACACGAAGAAAGCAAGGTCGTTCAATGTCCCCAGCTGATCTCCCAATAAAAACTAAACTCAATAACGGATGCAGCGTACACTCACAAACACAAGTGTTTACCGTAAAGATCTACTGCGCATGCTCTTGCGCATCTCGCGCAACCGGTCGCGCAGGGTCGCTTTCTTCAGAAGTACACTCGCGCACAGAAGCGGTTCGTAACGCTTCGGTTTTCTAATAAGTGGTGCTAAACGATGTGGTGGTGGTTTATTGCGTTAAGTGGTGCTGTGGGATTGTGGTGGTGGACTGGGAGGGTTAATTAGGTGTGGTTGGTATGGTTTCTTGTGGCTACCGTTTTAAGTGGTGCGTTGTATCTAGGTACTCTTTCAATTGTCAAGTTCGGGGAAATGGATAGATTAGGGACGCACAGACCAGAGAAAAGTGGCAGATGAAAGGGGAGGCCTATACCTAACAGTGGGTGATTCCGGGCTGAAATGATGATGATGATGACTCTTTCAAAAAACTTGGTGTTATATGGCGTGTGAAGAACAGCCCTTTAAACAAATAATGATATTACTATTGGTAACTCTACGGATTGTTTCTACAGTTACTTGAAACCAAAAAATAGATCGCAGTAACTTTAAAAATGCAGATTAAAAAGAAAAATATTCATTTGTAAATATTCATTATTTAAGTATTTAAACTGATGTAACTGGCTTAAGTCAGGCTGTACAAAACTAGACAATACGTTGCGAAAACCAAAACTATTTGTGTATGCGGGGAACTCCTCCTTTAATCTTCTGCCTGTCATTTTTGGTAGATAATAAAAAAAATTAATAAAAGCTTGTAGGGTCAGCAAGTTTCTCCGTGCCTGTACAGTCACCATACGATCCGATATTTATGATCTAGAGAGAAATATTAGAAAACCGTCAGCCGTCACATTTCGCTTTCGACCAAACGTAATACCCGCCTTATTTGAATTTTTTAACTAAGATGGCCGCCACAGCTGTTTTTTACAGATTCATCAAAATAACTCGAATTTATTAACCGGTGAAATGTTTGTTGTGTTGAATATTATGTGATTAATTCTAATTAATTCGTCTTTTGCGAAATAATTTGTTTGTTGAATATTTTGGCATGTTAAGTAGGAATGAATCAAATGAAGATTCCACTTACGGATGTACAAAGAATGAAAGAAAGGAAACAATGTGTATTTATGTCACCGTGAAATGGTCAAACACGTTAGATTGTAATCTCTCTAGCGATATTGTAAACTCTCGAAATATTGTCACCAAATCGGGACCTGGGGCACCCCCCCCGTTAGGTTAGTTAGGTTTCATTAAACTCTGCACTCGGAAATAGGGGCCCGTCGACCACGCTTTTTAGGGGAATATAAAGTGTTTTAAGGTTAGGTTATATTAATCGGTATTTCTCACCGCGTGAGTTGACTACCATCGCATGCATTTCACGAAAAATATTGCGTTTTATTGTAAGCGGTATGTTCGTTTGACAATATTTCGAGAGATTACAAAATAACGTGTTAGACAATTTTACGGTGACATACACACCGATAGATCATAGCCGCGCTTGCGTATGTTGGACTATGGATGGCTGATCACTCTTACATACCGAGTTTCCTCCGTGCCTCGGAAAGCACGTTAAGTTGTTGGTAACGCCCAATGACAGCCCCGGCTGTCATTTGTCCATCTTTAACAGTCGTTATAGGTAGCATAGCCCAAGAAGTCTGACCACCAGTCATACCACGTGGTATCACTCAGTATTAACTGGGTTGTGGAGGTCAGATAGGCAGTCGCTCCACGTAGAATACTGGTATTCAGCTGCATTCGGTTAGACAGATGGTGATGTGGTAGGAAGATGGACTGTGTGAATTAAGTGCCTAGTAAAGATGAGACCAATGAGATGACAAGTTATAGAGAAGTAAGGAACAAGAAGACATGACGCATTGGCCTCAGATAAAGGCAAGAGTATAATGTTGTTACTTGTTGATCGACAGTAATTAATAAGAAATCGGTTTGTTCAAATCCTAAGTAATTTACGTGTGAATAATTCATTCGTTGGGTTTATTATTTGATTGATCGAATTATCATAACAAGATGTTTTATAATATGTTATATATTTCTTTAATTATAACTTACTTATAATGAACTTACGTAACGATACTGTTTTAACCGTGAGATACTAATTCAAATAATATTTTGCTTTCTGAGACCATCATTATGTTAATTGAAACAATAATGTTCGATAACAGTTGACTGAAACAAAACCTCATTGAATCAATAAAAACTTCTAATCTTACCCCCCCTTTTTATCCTTTTTTTTTCGTTGGTAAATCATCAAATAACTTGTCCTACTCTGGGCGGAGCGGGAGGGAGTGTCAGACTTTTAGTGACTAAAACCCATCCATGTTCCTTCCTCGCCGTTTATGTTCCAGGGCCGCGGTATCTCTTTGGAACAGTCCCGGAGCCTCGGCAGGGATCTTACCCCCCTAAGGTTTTACTAAAATGTTTCTATCTGGTTATAAAATCAATGAAGAAACCTACACAGATCCGTAATCATTAGATTCATATATCAGTAATTTATTTTTTTTATTCCGATGTAAAAGCGAAACTTTCGTCATTCCAAGGGACTTTTACTTTTGCTGCGACAAGATGAATTGCCTTATTTACTTTACACAAGTTCCAAGGTAATCTACATAATCTTGTTTTTTGGAACGAAAAGTTGAATGACGATCCATTTCTTGTACAAATATTTGTTGACGAAATTGAAACGGGAGAGTAATGTAAAGTAGTTTGCAATAAAATAAATTATGTGTTGAGAATTATAGTAGTAGGTAGACAATACAATAAAGTAAAGTGCCGTAATGGTCTAGTTGAAATAAATGCTTTGAGTTTGAGTTTATAATATATTTTGAGAAATGTGAGTGACATGTAAATATAAGGTGTAAACCGACTCATCACGAAGGCGTCAACCAAGCATTCTGTACATCGTACTTAGTAACTCTACGCTCAATGACAATAAATTGAATGAAAAAAAAACGGGCCCAATATTTGTTGACGAACAGGAAGTCGTGGGTTCGAACCCAGACAGGCGCATTACTTTGTGTAATTTATTTCATCCACCACTGCTCTCAAAACGGTGAAGGAAAACATCGTGAGGAAACCGGCATGTCCTAGAACCAAAAATTCGAAGACATGTGACATTTACCAATCCGCACTGGGCCCGCGTGGTAGATTATAGCCCATTCCCTCTCATTGAGAGAGGAGGCCGTGTCCCAGCAGTGTGAACATTATAGGCTGATGATGATGATGTTGATGATGATATTTTGTTGATAATCCAACTGACGGACTAAGTATTATTATTTTTTTCGTCTACCTTATTCTGGATCTTAATAACCCGTTTGCTCCAACAGCCAGCACCTATACAACATGTACCAATCTCAGACACCCCAAATGATTTTTAATTCAATTGATCTAATTCTGAGACAAAAAAAAAAAATTAGAAAAGAATGTAAAGGTTTTATGTGCTGTTTTTATTTACTGGCAATAAGATTTACTGACAAGAACTGTTATTATCCCGCGTATGAGAAAATTTAAATTGGACGGCAAACATTTGTGTTTGTTTACCTATTTTGGCGGGTTTACACACGTGATGGCTTGTCCTACTACAACAGAGTAACATTTTTAATGAAGATTTTTTTGAAAAAATGTGACTTATATTAAAAAGTGGTTCAATTGATTCTGCTCGTGATTTTGATCAAACTATTTTCAGGTTTTGCGTATTTAACGTTACACGTTGTATACAATCTACCGAAATAGCTTGTGAACATAAACGCTAATTTCTGCTCATCAGTCTATTGTTCTAAAGATTGCAATGTTGTCACATTGCAACAATTGGCATTGTCGTTCTTTGTTTTAATTCTTAGACATCGATAGTTTGTAAATGCGAGCGCATAAAGAAATTTGTTTATTTTCTTTTTGGTGGAAATTTTATCACAACAAACAAATTATTGAAGCATCCGTTGCTCTTTTATTCTATACTAACATTAAAAGCTGAAGAGTTTGTTTGTTTGAACGCTCTTATCTCAGAAACTACTGGTTCGAATTGAAAAAATATTTTTGTGTTGGATAGTCCATTAATCGAGGAATATTTTACGCTACGACCATTTGGAGCAAAGCATGAATGAAAAATGTGGCAAAGAAGGTTTTTTCCTTTAATTTATCTCTCTTTAAATATGTGACGCAGACGAAGTTACGTGGGTCAGCTAGTGTGACCTTATTTATGGTCTTAAGATCTAAATTCTACTTCTATAAATTGCCTATAAAATGCACAAACACTTTCTAATTAACAAGAATCAAACACAGGGCGTCGAATGGGCGTCCTGCCGGGGTTGCAGGCCTGTTCGAAAGAGATACCGCGGCCCCGGAACATAAAGGGCGAGGAAGGAAGATGGATGGGTTTTAGTCAGTAAAAATATGACACTCCCTCCCGCTCCTCCCAGAGTGGGAGAAGTAATTTGATGATTTCCCATCCTAAAAAAAAAAACAAAAAAAAAGGGCGTCGAATCACCAACCGAGCTTGCGATCACCAGACCACTAGGTCTGATACATAATTAGATGTTCATTTGCAATAATTATGCACTATGTTATGCATGGGTAGCCGTATGTATTTATTTTCACGGTTTACAACTTACAAACAGGTTAGTAAGCCGATGGTGTGGTCGTGTATTTAAATTACTTTTACTGACTAGTTACAGTAGCTTTTACTAGAGTTTTACGTAGCTAAATAATAACAGCCGCTCGGGTCTTGGTTGCCTAGGTTTGTCTGTGGATGGGTTTCCTGATTGACCCTTTTTTTTTATGGATGGGAAATCATCAAATGACCCCCCCCACTCTGGGCGGAGCGGGAGGGAGTGTCAGACTCTTACTGACTAAAAACCATCCATGTTCCTTCCTCGCCTTTTACGTTCCGGGGCCGCGGTATCTCTTTCGAACAGGCCCGCAACCCCGGCAGGCTTCGGCCCTTGCGGCGGGCCCCTCTCCTTTTGCTGACATCTCTTTGAGGCGCGCATGGAACACGAACGCGCCGTCGACACGGCCTGTCGTCGTCGTTAGACGGCCGGACGGCTAGCTAGCCCATAGCCAGCCGTCCACAGGCCCGCATCTACGGTGGCCGGTAGCCACCACGTGGCCCCCGACGCCCGTTGCGTCTCCCGCGGCGGCCGGGAAGAGAGGATCTCTCCCTCTCTCGTTCCGCCACCTCCTTCGCTAGCATGACTGCTTCGCAGAAGGAGGCGACGGCTTCCCATTCCGTCTCGCTCCGGACCATGGATTGAACCAGGGCCGGACGCGATCCTGATTGACCCTTACATAGGTACCGAGTTTCCTCCGAGTCTCGGAAAAGAACGTTAAGCTGTTGGTCCCAACTGTCATTTGTCCATCTTTGACAGACGTTATAGGTTTTTGTACAGTAAGCGTTCATAAGCGCACAGGCACGCGAAGGATCATTTTGCTGTGAACGCACGGCCGAGCGTCCGTGCGGCTGTATGTGTAAGCTGTCTCAATACAGTACCTACGCACACCACAGCCACAGAGTCGCCTACTGTCGCAAGTTGTCGCGTCGCTCTCCACGAAACAAAAAGATATATATTACCGTCTCTTTTGTTATACACGCAGCAAACGCATGATCGTATTTGCATTGGATAGGTAAACTTCGACCATATCTACCAGGTGTTGATAGCTGTTTAGGTTAAGCAGTGGATTCACGATCAACGTGTCTTGAGTTCAAATCCCGTTTACATACGGGTTTTTTTTTGTAACCACTTTAATTTATATTTGTATTTTATACAAAAACTATTTACTTAGGTATTTATTTTGAAATGGGTTCATGCTCATTATTTATTTTTTATAAAGATTTAAATATAAGTTAATAACCCATCATAACTATTTATGAGATTGTGTAATATTTTTTCGGTGTTGGAAGGTGGAAAAAAAGTCGTGCTGACAGATAACAAAAATTGTTTTATTCGTTTCATTTATTCATATAAATAACAACTTTAATAAGATTTGTAACGTCACATTCCTACCTAGATATAAGAAGTTCTCTTGTTACCGTTCATAAGATTTTTTTGTGTATCTGCATACCCACTTTGAAGTCATTTTTTATTAACATAACAAGGATATTCTAATAACACAAATATAATTGTTGATACCCACTTCTATCTATCGGTATTCAACAGAGCTTACTGAAAACTAACACATAATTTATACTTCGTGAATATGTTTTTTATGTGACGTCACAATAAATGTAACTCATATTGAGGTTATAGTTTAAGTGTTCATTTTCCTGAAGAAAAGAAGATTGAAACTAAACCTCAATTTAGGAATTATTAATATCGCTAAATATTTTGTAACACGTCTAATTAAAACTAGAACATTAGGGATTAATATTTTGTATAACCACCATTATTTTAAATGCAGTCAAGTAGACGTATGCGGCTTAAAGTCACCCAAAGGGCAATGGAGAGGGCTATGCTCGGAGTTTACTTGCGTGATCGCATCAGAAATGAAGACATCCGCAAGAGAACCAAGGTCACCGACGTAGCCCGAAGAATTGCTAAACTTAAGTGGCAGTGGGCAGGGCACATTGCTCGCAGAACGGATGGCCGATGGGGTCGAAAAGTTCTGGAGTGGCGACCGCGAACCGGAACAAAATGGAAGTAATCCAGTGAAAGTCTGAATATTCCCGTGCGAAATGTAATCGTTCTTCTTTATGTCTTTCTGTCAAGAAGGGCATTTTAGCTGATCTTCTGTGATGCAAGCCTTCAGCGTGGAGGGCACGGCGAACAGTTTGCGGTGACTCCGAGTGTGTCGTAGGTGTGAAACCATTGGTTTCATACTCGCCCACGATATGTTGTCGCTGCGCTTCGCTAATAAGCGACGACCTTCCACTTCGCTGTCTACTTGCCAGGCTCCCTTCTTCCTCATACCTTTTGATCCAGAGACTTACTGCATTTCTCTAAACAAAAAAAATGATGTTAGGCAGCTGTAATAAATACTAAAGTGACTTCATTCACTCTGCATTTATAAATCCAATAATAAACACTAATTATTTATCTTGCATGACAGATTGAAAAAAAAAATAACGAATTAAGTAAACCACAGGTCACCAAATAAATGAACAATTTATAATACCCATTCGTTTTTAAATTTTTAATGTTTAAGTTACAATTCATAAATAATTATAATACTCACATTTAGTCCTATTAAGGCCACTTTTATGAAGCGCGGATAATTCGCGATAATAGTCGCCCTCGCCTTAATATTAATATTTGCCCGCATTTTAAGAATCACACCAACAACAATACCGCTATCTATTAAACCACACGTCACTGACCATCAAATACCACATTATATTTGTATTCTGTATGACTACAACCAAACGACAAAGTTCATTCCGATCAAGTTAAAATATTCATAAAACTCATGTCTACCTCACAGAAATCTAACAAAATTCTTGATTTATTTTTCTATCTACCTCCCTAACTTTACGAAATGTGTGAACAAAGCAAACAAGTTAAATAATATAATATTTCTGTAGAGTAAAAACTTACAAAAAGACTAAAAGTAACTGTGCGGGATTTGAACTCACGGCTTACTGATTCGCTCTTAATTCTGGACGGGCCCAACCGCTAGGCAATCATGTCTTAGATATTGGCATTGAAATTATGAACTACAACTAGTTGCTGACAATATCTATTTTGTTGAAAGTAGAAGGTCGTAAGTCAAACTAAACGTCAAGCTATTGCTTTGTGAGATTGCTTATCGACTTTTGGTCGGCACTGTACATCAATGTCAGTGGCCCAAAAAGTCTGATACCAGTCTTGCCAAATGGTATCGTATTACACAGTATTAATTGGGCGCAGGTCAGCTGATAGGCAGTCGCTCCATGTGAAATACTGGTATTCAGCTGCATTCGGTTAGACTGGAAGCCGATCCCAACATAGTTGGGAAAAGTCTAGGCAGATGATGATAGTGTTGTAAAATCTGGCATTAGTAGCTTCAGCTTTAGCTGTAGCTTTAGCTTTTATTATTACCAATATAAAATTAGGTTTTCTCTGTGACAAACATATTTATTGTATACTATTTATTTATTATGTACACTTATAAATGCCCATTTAATATAATAACATTATTTATTTACCACCTACTACCCTCATCCGTGTGTCACTGCGGGGGGCCTACTGAAAACCAGCACTGAGTGTTTTACACCCAGCATATGCTGAGTTGGCTACCCTTTCGTTATGTTCAGCGCAGTTGAGCTGTTTTAATTAATTGTTAAGCTGTTTGTTGTTATAATCTATATGTATGTGCTGCTCCTTGTGTTGTGCTGTCCATTAGCGAATAAATGATTATTCTATTCTTATTCTAACAAAAGTTTCTGGAAGCTAGGTTTGATCCCCCTTTAAAGATGAACACGATTGCTCCTACAGTAAAGTATAATTTCATTGACCCCGAATCGAATATTTTGGAAAGCTTTCAAGGTACTACGCAAAAAAAAACTTTATAATCAGGATTGTAATGAACAGAATTAATGATTCGGGGGGCACTTGCAACCGCATGGGATCTTGGGTTTGATTCCCAAGTTGGACAAAATGTTATTGGGTTTTTTCACTAGTAATTTCTTTATGGTAGCTATGCCTGGATTTCTGCCCAGTTGGTGACACCGACCCCTTTAACAACTGAAACAGGGTGAACTATTTAGTTACACTTCTATCTTACCCTTCTGGGGGACAGGCGTGATGTTATTTAATAACCAATTCTGAAGTACTATTGTCACATCATTACGTCAGTGGATTTTGTGAAATTGACAATAGATCGATTTCTTCGTGATTTATTATCTTTATCGCCGTTTACTGCTGAAGTAAATATTTTATTACCCATCATTAATCAAGAGAAAGTATTTTCTGCATAAGTTATTTTCTGCATTGTTTTTAGCTTTCACGGTTTAAAACTAAACTTATATTGTCACTTGTCACTTACGGGATATCTTCCGTGTACAATATTTTCTGCATTTTAAGAGAGACACGCTTATGCTCACACTTTTATCTCATGGGGGCAGGCAGAAACCATAGAACGCCAGCGCCACTTGCTACGATCCTTATTAGACAAGCGCTTTTTTTGCCTCGCCCACGTTCATACATTTGCTCATACACGCAAAACAATACGTAACGTACTCACAAAGTAGGTAAATTGCAATTGAGAAGTTTTATTCGAGGAGTAATGTCCGAAGTTTGGCTATTTTATTAGCTGTTTTCCTTATTGTGGGGTTTTCCGGGCAATTACTGGTTTCATGAAATTTCAGTATTGAATATCCAGATCATCTTAATTGAGGCCTTCAACTCCAACAAAGTTTAAATCGATTATTTCTTCTCCAATTTTTCAATGCATCATCGTGACCATTGACCTAGGAAAGACGCTTCACATTTCAGATTAATGAATTTCTAACGCTCACCAGTCTGAGTCATCACGAGAATGACCTATAATGTGTATCAAAAATCAAATATTACCGTAATTCCGGGTAACGTGTAAAGACGTACGGTAACTTCTACGTAACATAAAGTACGATACTACCGAGATAATCTTCGTTCGCGCATGTGCACGCATTCGAACACCGTCTGACGCGCCGCGACCACGCGTCTCCCGCGCAAATTGATCCGCCATGATTGTTTTTCTATTTTTTTTTTAAATAGTGCCAGTGCTTGAAAGCTTTTTAGTGCTGTGATAAAGTTTTAATCGATTTGAAATTGTTTTGGATTTGACTTTGGCCTTGTAAGTATTTTGTTAAAATTATTTTTGTATTTTAAACGGTATGTTTTAGTAATTATTATAATTAGCGGTGAAATATGCTAAAGCTGTGAAAAGTTTTGCATTTTAATTTTCTGAATATACGTGTTCATTTGCTTATGACATGTTTTACACTTCTGGTTTATTTTTCGTATTTCAGAAGCTATAATATACTTAACTTATAACAAATTAGGTACTTTAATTGGAATACTACATCGAAACTGAAGTAAACTGAATAATTTCTCTACCTGTACCCAGATTGATACCAATGTTTGAAACTAAGTGACGTTTCAAAGCCAAATTCAGTTTTTCGTGACCTTGAAAGTAAGATTAATCAGAGCGATAAAATGAAAAACCAAATACGAGTGAATTACAGTATTTGAATACAGAAACGTAATTAAGTTTCTCAAAGATCTATTTCATTGAAGTTGTTCATAAAGAGCCATATCATTGAGAAGTTTATTGCATGGTAATGCATTTCCCCCGGTCTACTATTACTTGGTGCTTATTATAGCAATGACAAACAGTAAAACTTTATGCTTGACTTTCGTTTGTAAGAGGAGAATAAACTTTTATGATTTCCAGCGTTTTTCACTATTTCATTTATTTATGGCCAGTGAATATAGGGACCCTTTAGATGTAGGACAATTCGAAAAGAAAATGTGTGCCGAAAAGCCGAGAAAAACGATAACTAGACACAGAAGGTACATAGTAGGCCGAGAAAAAATTTCAAAATTGCTTTTAAAGCGTTTCCTCAGGGCCTTGGACGGAGGAACCTCTTTACAATGCGCGCCGTGTCAAGAAGAACCTATTTCTGAATAATGGGTAGAGAGGTTTTATTGACAAGACCTTCGAAGGTCGAAGGTCTTGGCAATTAAGCCATTGACTGATACATCAATCGGCACAATCATCGCTGAGTCCTCATCCCACATGGTGACAACCTCTCTCGCCATGTCAAGATACTTACTATTACGTGATAATTTATTATTTTGATAGTTTATTATTATTTTACTGTGTTATTTATTTTCGTTGTTATAAGGTTTATGTCAGAGATAAAACAACTAAAAGAACTGTAATCGCTATCAAAAGCAGAATAACAAACCACTGGTGCAATTCAAACCTATGCTTCCATACCTAGACTCCTAAAAATGTGTCAAAGTTCACACCTGACGACACATATCATGACGTCAGGGCCATCCTCAAACAATGCATAATATGACATGAACGTTACATAAACCACGTAACGTTATAACGTAACAGTTACTGGTTATTTTAAACGAATATTTATAACCGTTTTCGGTAGCATTAAGTAGTGCGGTTATAATAAAATAAACAGTTAATTAGTGTGTTGGTTGTTTGTTTGTTTTGATTTTTTATTAGACAAATGAAAGCGTAACTATTCCTTTGATTTTTAATTACATGTTTATGATGAGAAATATGTGTGTTAAATCTTATAGTAATCAGTGCAACCCCAAATACATATTTTTTTAAATGAGCGCATTTGAATTGTTTCGATTTCAAAATAAGGTCAGTTATAAAACTTACCTTATTTTTAAATTGAAACAATTATTATAACCGATTATTCAATAACATAGACAAGATGCAAGTTTCATGTACTGAGTCACCACACAAGAGTTCTTGCATTTAATTTGTTACTTTAGATGCAACAGTTTTTTTTAAGATAATGATCCTATTCGAATGCATCTCCAAAACTCTCATTATAAATATTGTAGTCTTTGTCCAAAACTGTTTCCAGCTACGTTAAGTTTTTCAAAGTTGGTACACATTACAACAGTGTTGCCAATCAATAAATCAAAAGTTGACGTGTTTAATGTATCGTTACTTCTGATCCAAGTATTGATCGGAATTATAGAGCGTAGCACCCGATTTAATTCCCGTAAGAATGGATAAGCTGACAGAGTCATGTTTAAAACATACTTAACTTAACCGTACCTGATAATATTTTTATAATTTTGTTTAAAATTGGACCTGGAAATAGACGTGCATTTAGGTAACACTTTTTTCATCATAAGGAACTTCAATTTGTGGATAGGTTTCGCATACACCAAAATATCTTTTGCGGTTATTTTTTATGATTTAGGGCTTAGTTATTTATTGATAAGCGGATCTATCATGACTTTTTGGGCTGATTTGGGACTGTTCCGAAAAATTCGTACGTATTGGCAAACCTAAATCCAAGTCTATAATTTCGGTTTTTTTAAATTGCGACTTTAGAAAAATATTTGACTTTGAACTAAGTCAGGCCTTGATTGACCAAAACCCCATGGAATCCTACTGAAAAGCTGTTGCGCTTTTTACTTTTTTTATCAGTTTTTAAATCGTGTATTTCATAAGAAATTCTATCCTACTCGTACTCTCCAAATTCAATGAAATATTCCGCGAAAACGTAAGATTTTGAAGCGTCTCCCACTTTTCTCGGTCAGTTGGTTAACTGGGTGTTCAGAGTTAGTCATTAGTGAACCAATGTTAATTTTTACGTCTTAATTGTTGCCTTTTTGTCTACGAATTAAGGTTAAACGCTACTTCACCGCTTTGGCTTAAAATGGGTAGATTTTTGACCAAAAAATACAAATTCGGACTCGTAAAACGAGCTACCTTTTACATCTTTCACCGTCGTGAATTTTGAAACAATGGTACCTGCAAAATAAAAGGAAATAGGTAGCACTCACTTCAAAATTGCGTTAAAACGTTCGTGATGACTTAACATCAGAATACAAACGTATTAAACAGTCATAGATTATTTATTTACAGTAATCGGAGGTAAAAGAACATTCTGCTTACGCTGAATAGAAATCTACTAGAGCAAACACAAAAAATATTTCATTAATTACTTATTTTATTGCAAAAAATCTTTCATTGAACCACCTCCGCTTTCTACCTTTACTTAAATCACAAATCACATGGGAGTTTTGGGGTTCCATCCACACAGACATGCAGGAAAAAAAACCAAGAAGAAGAAAAAGGTCTAAACAAATATTATCAGGAGGAAAGATTCGATTTTTTGTTTGTTTGTGTGTTACGATTTAACTCGCAAACCACTCGACCGATTTACAAAATTATTTCACTACTAGAAATCTACGTCTTTATTGATTAACAAGACTTTATAATATTATCCCCGTACTCCCACGCGAACGGGAACTACGCGGGTGAAACGCATATGTTCACCAAGAAGATGACAGTCTGGTTATCTAAAACAGCAGTTTAAAACGCATTTTTGTATGGGAACATGTCACACTGACAGCTGTTTTTAGATAATCGGACCGTTATCTTTTCGGTGAGCATGGACCTAAGTGTGAAAAACCAGTGAGAAAAAACATATCACAAATATAAATGTCAGTGTTTTGATAAGACAAAAACAAGGTTTTAACACAAACCTTATCAACCTCTTCACAAAACTCCATACAAATAAAAATGCCTCATAATAATTGCAATAGTACAAAAAAAATGAAAGACGCGTGCGCAGTGCTCTGTGGTTGGATCTAAACATGATGGCTGTGGCCAGTAACTGGAGCGTACTACAACGTTTTTAGCTGCTCAGTACTTTGTTTAATTGCGATGAAAATCGGCTAGGCTGTGTCTGCGTTATGTTTTTAATTTACGTAGCTGTTATTGTATACTGTAGTTCAGACGGTTGTATTTTCGGACAGTATGTATTTTTTCGCAAATGGTCAGGATCGCAAAAGGTCAGATTATAGCAAAATGACAGGTTCGCAATGACTTGGGTTATTATTGCCGCTTGTCCTTTTGAATTTCTAGGGTTCCGTATCCGAAGGGACCGTTTGCTGTCTTTCCGTCCGTCTGTACCTATGGCAGCGGGCTACAGCCCACTCTTATGATCCGTAATAGAACATTTGAAATGTTCACATAAATGTGTATTTCGGTTGCCCCTATAACAACCATTAAATAAAAATAAATTAAAAATTAAAAAAAAAGACGTGTGGCACTCGGGGACTGCCGCTTTAAAGCTATTGCATTTGTTTTTAACGGAGGGTCTTAGGTTATTTTCGTTACGGAATTTCTGGATTCGGTCTCCACGCTCAAGGCCCGCGATGGAAGTTATGCAATAGCTTAACAACCTCCTACTACAATGTTACGGAACCCTCCATGTGCGAGGCCGACTGGCACTTGGCCGATTTTATTTAATGTTTTGGTTTACTGCTGGCTAGAGGTCTCCTCCATATTACCTACTTACATTCGAACCTACGCTACATACAGGACGCTACTTTATAGGCATCAGTGCATGACGATAGTAGAAATAAAATTGCAAATCTACATATAGGGTGTAAAACACCCGAAAGGTACTTGTTCTTCTCATCATTGCGATAATTTTTTGTTCTACACCATACCTGGGACCCTTCCAGTTACGGAGATATAGGGGGTCAAAGTTATAACTTTTTAACAAGTTTTTTTTGGAAGCTTTTCACTTTTAACACCTCCACGAGCCCTGTACTATTCAATCCATCCATCAGCACAATGTTTTAAGTTCGTTACATTGAGTTCTACCACAAAACATGATTTATAACTTCAAAAAAAAAAGTTGATTTTCTGTAATTTCTTTTGCGTAAAGTTACTTAGTTTGATGTACAGAATGCTTGGTTAACGGCTTTTTGATGACATTTAGTCCTTGGAAAACTAAGATATATATTTTTTTTGTAAATCAATGAATATTGACAAGATTTAACGCACCAAAACTCGGGAGTGGGGGCTCGTAACGTCAGAACTCGCTAAAAATGATACCAAGGAAGGCGTGACGTGTTGAGAATTTTAAAAGCAAAATTGACGAGGATATCGTATCTTTGTCGTAACTTTTGATTTATGTAACCACAGAAAAAAACTTTTTTGATACTGCACTACGAAGTTCGCACCGACAACGGTGATATCTGGCGCCGACATCTCGACGAGCTTTTGGGTGCACCCTTGATCCGCAGCAGCTAGGAGGGGAGAGATGTGGTATATTAGAAACTCTTTAGACAGTGTATGTCTCTATGTTAACTCGCTCGAGGCCATATAATAGAAAATGTCATACAGTCTGTCTGTGACAATTCATAAATGATATTAGGAATTAACAAGATTTGTTATTGGCGAATAACTGACGGTAATTAGTTTTTTTTTGTCGTCCATCCTCTTTCATCCATCCGCATTCAAGTAACAGTTGGAATTTTTCCCTCTCACGAGAGGAGGCTTGTGTGCCAGTAGTAGGAAAGTGGGAACATTGCAAGGTTCTCTAAAATGCTGCTAGATTTTGTACGGAACTCATTACTTCTTTTTCTTTACTGTGTGGAACCAGACCCCGTATTCACAAACGTTCGACGCGTTTCCGATTCGACAACTCGTATATCTGTCTTCTTCTTACATTACGAAAACGACCGAGATAGACCTACTACTTTCCGAATCGGAAGCGAGTCGAATGGTTGTGAATAAGGGGCCTGGTGCCAGAGTTCTAATGCCGCCCATGGGCCTCTAAATTGGCTTTTCATGCTGTGGAGTAGTCTTGTGCCTGCTCGGTCATTTTTAAGATCGCTCCGTACTAGTTCAATTCGGACAGTGAACTAGTTCATTCTATTAGTTCTAATAGCTCTATTCGGTCTTCGCTCTCCGTTAACATTTCCATACTACAAATACGCTATTACGCTCTCTAGGTTGAGGTAATATACTTTTTAAATGATTTTTTTTAAGTTATTTTTTTGGTAAAGATACCTTTTTTGTTATATTTGTTTTTAAGTTCAATATATAATTTTTACATGGTAGTGTGTGACACCTTGTCTCACGTGTTCGAGCGATAAGCTCAAATAGACATTATTGTATTGAAATAAAGCGCTTCTCATCTGATTGTTGCGAATTTTGGCGCTCGAGTTCGGGTAGCATCGTCATTTGTCGGCTATTCGCTCTCGTTCTCATTCACAGACACTGAATGAATGATCTGTCAAACAATCAGTGAAGTCTGTACACACAGACTTCACTGATTGTTTCGAGTTCGAAAAGAGCTATTTGACCTAATAGACCGATTATAAGTCCTCGTTCGGAAACGTTTCTTCTAGTACAGTGCGAAGATACGGCTCCTATTCGTTCACCATTCACGAACTACACAAGACTACCATGGAGAAATATCTCTCAGGCATGCTTGTTTCCTCACGACGTTTTACCGGAAGACATTTTTAATAAAGCTTTTAATTAAATTCTGACATCAAAGGTACGGCGGTCGTTAATTTACCAAAGAAACCTCGACAACAAAGCTTACGCAATCGGCCGGATAAAGCAACGACATTGAAAGTTTCGCAGATTCACGCACTTTTTACACATTATGCATAATGGCCGGAGAACCTTGGTACCGCGAGATTCCTTTCTAGAGCATTATATTAACAGTTACAGTTATAGACGTAACATGTGTTTGTTAGTGGAACCTTGTGGCTAAATAATAACAGCCGCTCGGGCCGATCTTTAGGTTAAGCCGTGCTTGGCTAGGTTGGTCTGTGGATGGGTGGCTACCCTTACATACCCAGTTCCTCTGTGCCTCGGAAAGCACGTAAAGCTGTTGGTCCCGGGTGTCATATGTACATTTTAAGCAGTCGTTACGAGGTATTCCTCAGAGCGCACTTATTTCTATCATCAAAGCACAACTAAATTATTCCTCGGAGCGCAAACATTAGTTGCGCTCAAAATAGGGGCCCAAAAAGTCTGACAACTGGTTGTTAAACTTTCAGGTTTCTGACTACCCATTACGACTTTTATTCCATTACGACTTTCATTCAAACACTGTTTTTAGTTATCACTGTTCACAACTAAACTAAAAATGTCACTTACGGGATGTATCTTCCGTGATAGGGGAGAGATACGTGCCCGTTATTTTTCAATACTCTAACTAACGGACTAAATAGATTTGTAATTTGTGAAAAATTACAAATCTATTCTCATGCTCTAAAATCCGATATAGCCCTACGATGCGGAATTGAAGTGACCATTTATTCCCTAGGGAGTAAGAAGAGACTAAACGCCAATTTAATATACCCTCGCTTTCATTGGTTCCCTCGCAAGCTCGGGAGTCAAACTGGACCACCTCGGGTATATAATGGCTTCGTTTAGTCCCTCGTTATAAAATATATTAAACTATTTTGATACTGTCGCCATCCCCATCGTTATTGATTTTGAGATCCCGTTAAGTTTTGTCAGTCAAAGATCTTAGCCATGATCAACTGTTCAGCGTGCTCTCCGGCACCAAGGTAACTTGACCCTTAATCAATGGACACCCATCCACAAACAAGCCCCGACAAGCATTGCTTAACCTTAAGATACAATTGAGCGGCTGTTATTATTTAGCCACGAACCCTCGTTACAGTTATTATGTGAAATATTATGGTGCGAACATGTGTGTTAATTAGCTATTTTTAACGCGTTCATGTTATGCTGTAATTACTTACCTTACGTGTAAATATTTCAACCGCTCTGCAATGTTATTTCGAAAGGGTATACATATAGGTTGTTTGTTACGACAGCCTCATTATTTTTGGTTTTGTTAATCAATACCGAATTTTTGTTTGTTAATCAATATTGACTGAATCAGTTTAATTACTGATTTGTAAGTTAAGGTACTCGAATTTTGAATGTGGATGAAACTGATATACGCTACGGAAAAGCTTTATGTCAATCCTGTCGAAATCCGAAACGTTTCGAAAGCAATGGGGATGTAGACTGTGGAACTAATGGCGCTAGCATAGCTGGTTCCAAGCATCGTCATTGGTTGAAAATCATGGAATGTCATTTCATATTTTAAAATACCTTGACCTCATTGGTCAGATTGAGACCAGCTATAGCTATATATTTTAGCTTTATGCTGTGCAAGTGACATGCAATCCTAAGGTAGGTAGTTACAATACTATAACAAAAACAGCGGATTACTGGCTTGAAGAATTTCTGAAGAATATAGGAAGGATATTATTTGTATGAATGTATGAAACTTATTCTTATAAGTTGCTGATTTCAAAAACTGAGGACAGGTTCTCAATTTACATTTGGTTTTTCTCATTTTACAATGAGAGGTTTTCTTTTTGAGAATTAAATAAAAGTAGTTTCCATGAACTCAATAGATGGCGTTGATCCGACTACGTTACTAGGTGCCAAAGCCAAAACGCTTGAAAAAACACACGTCACATACGCTCGGTGACTGACACTTTCGTTTGGTTCAGCTTCCGAATATAACCATTAGGTCCAAGTGAAATTATGTGAAACGTCACATAATTTCACTTGGACCTAATAATTATATTGGTCTCACTACGTTACTGCAAGGAACAGAACGCTGTTCCTTGCAGTAACGTAGTGAGACCAACGCCATCTATCCTGCGAATAGTTGAAAAATAAAATATCTTATTCGTTTTGTTATAAATGCGGTGAAAATACTATAAACATAAAAACAATATTACAGAAAAAAAGGACTTAATTAAGACATGCTTCTATTTATAAAATCGAAGCTGCAATGCTTTAATGCAGCATTGCAGCTTTAAAACAAGTCATATCTTAAATCAAGTCATAAAAATTACAAAAGAATGCCATCAACAGTTCATTGATTCAATTCAATGCAATTAGTCTATAATGGATTAAGAAATCGTTGTTTTTTGTGTCTATGGTGTAACTTTATGTCATGGGTGCTATGTCGCGTGACATGTCACGCTAAAATGACACTTTCGCCATTATACGTCGCATGAAACTCGTGTCAAATACGAGTTTTCTTGATACGCGCGAGTATTGAACTCGTGTAGTGACAAAAGTCATTATTATTGATTTGGGATTGAAGTCAGCAATACTGTGACTATAATAATTATTATGGTTTATGGTTAAGTAAACGAGGACGATATTCAACGTTAAGCAAGGTTGCTGAGGTCGGGAAACAGATGGGAGACCATCTTTCATTTGAGACCTCTCCGTGCACGCAAAACACGTTCGTTCGTTCTCGTTCGTTCGTATCTTTGGTCAGATGCAAAAGGTCGCAACTAGTCTTACCAAGAGGTATGGAATGTGTTACCCTGCAAGTAGGTTGAGAAGGTCAGATTGACAGCCGTTCCATATAAAATGTTCAGTTGTATCTGGTTATACAAAAAGGCTACTAGGCAGAAGATGAAGCCAAAATATTTCTCTGCATTTCTTGCTGACACTACTCTAACCTATTAAGGTCCATGTTCAATATATTGATTTAAAAAGAGTGTCCATGGAGTTTCTTGCCCGTTCTTCTCCATAGAGATCTACGCTAGGGAATGGGCAACTACAGTACTTTCTCAAGTTATTATGCCTTGTGACTGTGACTGTAGCTTTGATTTAATTTGTAATTTGACATTCAAAAGTGCCGTAATGGTCTAGTTGAAATAAATGCTTTGAGTTTTGAGTTTTTTTTTTTGAGTTCACCGAAATGATAACGGTATGATTATATAAAAAACAGCGGTCACTGTGACATGTTCCCATACAAAAATGTGTTTTAAACAGCTGTTTTTAGATAATCAGATCGTTATCTTTTTGGTGAACACGGACCTAAGAGGAATATTTAAGCGAATTCACCTCGTAGCACCGCATAATGGCGCATCGATTAAGTATAGCCGCTGAAACCGCAAGGAGGCCTAGTTCGGAACTCCTTCGTCACGTCTTACAAATCGGTCAGATGGTCAACCGCCGGTAAAAGCTAAACATAACCACTATTCAATCTTATCTAATGGATTTTCTTGAAGAACCAGAGTCTTAATTAGCCTAGCGATGGGCTTTAGCGATAATGTCACATGTTTGATTCCCGTACTGCTATTTTCCGGTTTTAATTGTTTTTGCTTGTGACATTTGTACCTATCTACTGTCTTGCCGAGTGGTCGCAAGCGCGACTGCTGAGCATAAGGTCCTGAGTTCGATTCCCGGGCCGGGCAATGGGTTGTTCGGTATACGATACCCCTTGGTAAGACTGGTTGTCAGACTTTTTGGGCCACTGACTACTTGGAACGACTGTCAAAGATCTACATATGACAGCTGGTACCCACTGCTTCACGTGTTTTCGTGGCACGGAGGAAACTTGGTATGTAATGGGTCATCCATCCACAGACCAACAGGATTGGTACATAAGATCAACAATCATAATCTCAACATTGAAATTCTCAACAACATAATCATAACAATGTAACTGGGGTCGGCGTAGAATGTCTCTCTCTCTCTTCTTCCATTTTTCTCTACTACTCGTTAGCTAAGCAGTCTCTATGAAACATAACTTTTAGGCTCATTTCAGACCGTCATATCTTGAGATGTCACAACTTCTTCGAATGTTCGGTTCCAGGACGTGTCGGTTTCCTTACGTTGTTTTCCTTAACCTTTATTATGAGAGCGGTGGTGATGAAATAATGAACACAAAGTAAAGTAGTAAACTACATGATGCTAAACACTGTTTTAGGCTTTCACGGTTTAAAACTAAACTTGTATTGAAAAAAATTCAATCGAGAGGATGGCTTCAAATTGTCGAGTACGTGGAATCCAGTTTTGAGTATGCTCAAAAGTAGCAGCCGGCATCATACAAAAAACTCCAAAAAACTTGGTGATACTGTGAGTGCGTTTTGTCGTGACTTAGTGTCGAGTTCCAATAGTGCGCGTAGTAAAAGACAAAGAAATAGGGTAGACATATTTGTCTGCTCGTAACAATTTAATTTCCATCCACCCGCATACTCCAGTCAACCCGCGATCATGGCGCTTGCAACAGCGTCGAAATATCGGGAGCTCAACTTAATAAATAATCACGGAAGATATCCCGTAAGTGACAATACAAGTTTACATGATGCTATATTATAAATTGCTCATATTTAGTATGCCAATGACTTGTCGTTTGAGGTATAGCTTCAATATACGGGCTGTTGTAATAATGTGTCTTCGGCATGAGCAATATTGCTTGCGGTATAAACTAGGGATGACTTGCATGGATCGATACTTTGGTTGGATGCAAATGCTAGAATTGTGTGGCACTTACCGTATAATCCTAGGAATACTTTTGTACTCCATTTATGTCCTTCATTTGTTAAATGAGGTATTTTATAGATGGCGCTGTATAAGAAGCAGGGTAGTTTTATTTGCCTTTCTAAAATAAAATATTGGCTAGAAAATGTCTGTGGGTGCTTTATTTGTTATTTTCGTGCTTGCTTGACAGTATTCTGAATAAAACGCATGTGGAGTATTACATTCTCCTTGAGAAAATTATATGGGTATTATTTTTATTTTTTGTTGGAAACTGGCCCTGAAAACACCTCATTGACTGAACATGGAATTTATATGACATGTGGTATGATACGACCCATTACTTCCGATACTACGATGTGTATCTGTCAGCGTCACATTGTAAAAACCGTTAGATTGTAACATAACTAGAGAGATTGTAAACTCTCGAAATATTGTCAAACGAACATACTGCTTACAATATGACGCATTCTTTTTCGGTAGATTATAATCTAACGAAGTGAAACCGTACTATTCTGAAATGCATGCGACGAAAGTATCTCTGCCCCCATAATTGGGACTTGGGGCACCACCGCATTAGGTTAGTTAGGTTCCATTAAACTCCTTCCCTCCTCGCCCTCCACACCGCGCGAGTTGACTTCCATCGCATACATTTCACAGTAGTGTATAATTTGTTCTATTGACAATATTTCGAGAGTTTACAATCTCGCTAGAGAGATTACAATCTAACGTGTTTGGCCATTTTACGGTGACATATCAATAATATTCCTGAAAAGGAGGTGACTAGTTTGATGATGATTCTCTACCCTATTTCTCGTCATAGCATCAGACACCTTCTTTCTTGCTGCATCATCATTCGAAGTTAACAAACAACCAAATAAACAAACAACAACCAAACAACAAACACCAAACATTCCATTCAGTGTTTCTTTGGTCTTTCTCTACTCTTGAAGCCATAGCCACATTCATTCTTACATCCGACTTTACTCACGATATTCTCCTCATTCCGCCGCATCACATGCCCATCCCACGACAACGTATTTGTATATTTCCGTTCAAAATATCAAATTATGTGATTATTAAAAGAATCGAATCAGATCGTGCATCACTAGATAAACAAGTTAATCGTAAGCCAATCATTGCTGATAGGTAATGCTTGATGGTTCCGTCAGTATTTACTGACAGCTATGACTGATGTTTTGAATATTATATATATGTGTTGTGGGTTATGTGTGATACAATGTTATAATGTATTGTTGACTTTGTGAGGAAGCTTCAATCAATGAAATGAGTAGCGAATCGAATCATCTTTTGTTGTTTTGAGATGGGTAATTCAAGCAGCTCTTGTCAAGGTAATATAAGATTTTATAGTTAGTTATTTGGTGAGATTTCGTTACGATACATAACATAACACCACGTCCGTATAATCTCTGAAGGGTTAGGTTTGGAAGAGGTGTACCTTAGAACACCCACATATCACCAGGAATAGGGCGATAGCCGAGCCTATTATCACCAACTCTCACTCACTGAGATATTCCTGCTGAAAAAACCCAATAACATTTTGTCTGACCCGGGAATCGATCCTAGGACCGCATGCTAAGCAGCTACATTATCAGCGAGTAACATAGGCTACACTTTTTTCCAGTCCTTTCACGGGAACGGGAACGCGGGTGAAACCGTGTGACGTCAGCTAGTCCCAAATAAAGTAGGATAAGGAAATTGCAGCGACTGCCTATCTGACTGAGACTAAGATAGGCAGTCGCTCCATGCAAAATACTGGTATTCAGCAGCATCTGGCTAGACTAGAAGCCGATCTCAACATAGTTGGGAAAAGTCTTGGATGGATGAGTACATGAGCAATAGTATATTGCCAAGTTGATGAAGGCAATGAAATTCTAATTATCGCTATATGCTACTATTATAATGTTAATTTCATAGATATAATCATTGAATTAGCTTTTGTATACAGTTGCGTATTTGCACACTTGTTGCTTCATAGAGGTGCCTCTGTGGAGCAATAAAATGGGGTGTGCATAAGCAATAAGTACCATTAGCAATAGGTAGCATAAACATGACGACTGTAATCGCCAAAGGATTGGGCAGAGATGAACCTGATAAAGCACCCACATTGCGCCAGTTAAATTCAAGTCCCTTGAGTAGGGGGCCCAAAAGTCTGACAACCGGTCTTACCAAGTGGTATAGTATTACCTAGTACTAACTGGGTTGTGGAGGTCAAATAGGCAGTCGCTTCATGTAAAATACTGGTATTCAGCTGCATCCGGTTAGACTGGAAGCCGACCGACATCGTTGGGTAAAGGGGTAGATGATGATGAATTGGATTCCGTGGCTGCCACTGAGGAATTCCAGACGAAAATACCCAATAACACTTTGCTGTATTGGGAATTGAATCCAGGATCTCATCCCCAGTAGTCACGCCTGCAACCTCTACCACTGGTTCCCAACCTGTGGTCCGCGGACCACTGGTGGTCCGCAGGAGCTTCGACTACGGTCCGCGAAAGAGTAAAATGTTATTCGTACTTTTGAACTTGCACAGAAGATGCAAGCTCAACCCAACCTAATTGAACCTATCAGAGGCACAATTCATTTTTATTTTTTTTTTCGAGCTCAATTCGATCGCTTTTGTATCCATCACTATCTTAATTCTAAAGATTCTCATCACATTATCCAATTTTTTTATAGTGTGAGTTAAAGATTCACTCCCCTAGTTATAATCCCGTCGGTGTCCATGTTTATCTAGGACCATAATATGGTCCCTGTTAACAATGAACATACCAAAGTGGTCCTTGGCCTAAGAAAGGTTGGGAACCACTCTAGACCAAACGAGACAGCATATTTATATTTGTTTACTAATATCTGCAAATAATTTAATCAATATATTTTATTCAGAAAAGTTATCCGATCTTTCTAATCTGTAAATTGGTTTATTCACAATATTATTTTGCATAGCTTTTAAGTGAAATGTAAGCAAACATCCTGCTGGATCAACTTGTCAATTTAAAGCTCTCTGGCTTAAGATTTATACTGTACTTCCATTGCCAACAAACAAAGAGTGCACAGAATGACAAGTTTCTGTATTTTTTCTGCTCTTGCAACAAACTATTGCAGTAGGTAGTTTATTTCGTAGTGAAATCATTAACAAGTTTCAAGGCTGTCATGACGGTGTTTGACGACAACAATATCTTAACAGTTTTTCATATTTAAAATGTACAAAAAACAGGAAGCGACGACTGGATTACTGAACTCCGAAGTTTAAAACACCGATGTCACACAAATGGTTACCAGGTATTATAAGTACATCATTTAGAAACCATGTTCCATACATTTTGACCGGGTAGGTATTGCAGTTTTGTACGAAACAGCTAGTTTTTTTTTTTATTACCGCTGTTCCGTTTCCATGCGGGGCGGTATCCTTTCCAATCTGTGTGTCTAAATATCTCCCCTAAATGTCTAGCCTAATCAAACTGTTTTTTTTGGGAAAATCCCGCCACATTATTCTCAAACCACTGTAACTCCTGAAAGCCAGAATCAGTGACGACCACCAGAAAAGCGTCGAGATAATGAAGCTCGACGAAATCCTAGAGAATGAATTAAACTGTCTTGGATCCCGCAACGAAATTAATCAGAAAGCATTTCAAACTGTTTACATAGCAATGAATGTTTTAGCTTTCGTTTTTTCGATCCCGCAACGATCCTATTGCGGGATCCGAGAGCGTTTGTCTCGTGATTGTCCCAAGGCAAATAAAGCTCTTGGAGAAAGAAATGAAATTTTGAAACTATTAACAGAGCAATGAATGTTTTAGCTTTCGTTTTTTCGATCCCGCAACGATCCTATTGCGGGATCCGAGAGCGTTTGCCTCGTGATTGTCCCAAGGCAAATAAAGCTCTTGGAGAAAGAAATGAAATTTTGAAACTATTAACAGAGCAATGAATGTTTTAGCTTTCGTTTTTTCGATCCCGCAACGATCCTATTGCGGGATCCGAGAGCGTTTGCCTCGTGATTGTCCCAAGGCAAATAAAGCTCTTGGAGGAAGAAATGAAATTCTGGTGGTCGTCACTGTCGATTCTCGCTTTCAGGAGGAGCAGTCATCATCTTCCTGGCCTTGTCCAATTACGGCATTATGTACTTTTTTCTTTTTCAAAACATTCCTCACACAATCCATTCATAATTTCTTTGGCCTTCCTCTTCAGACCCCGTATTCACAAACGTTCGACTCGTTTCAGATTCGACAACTCGTTTATCTGTCTTCTTCTGGCATTACGAAAACGGCCGAGATAGACAAACGACTTCCCGAATCGAAGCGTAGTGAATACGGGGGCAGGAGGAGCAGAGGTTGAGATAAATACGGCGGGATCTATAAATTTTCGTGGGAAAACCACGTCTAGTTATTCATCTGTATTTATCTTTATCGCAATAATACTTCGCGCATGCGCCGTACGCCAATTTCACCATAACGGACGCTAATACTTGTCTCACTTCTAAGTGCGCGAGCGCATACTGGGGCGGAGCGTGCGTATGATGAGATTGTGAGATTTATAATGGCTTCCATATAATATGGCTGATCGGATTTGTGATGTAGATTATGATGTGAGCTGTGCGTTTATTTTATACAGAGGAATCAATATAATGGCTTCAATATAATGTTTGTTTCTGGATTAACCCGTAATTCGGCTTTTAAGCTTAATAGTAGACGTCAAAAAATCAAATTAGTGCGTCAGTTAGATTGTCAAAAAATATTTAAGTACTTTGTAACGTAAATCAAAGTTGACGAAGCTTTTAAAATTCTCAATACGTCACGCATAGGCATAATTTTTAGAGCGTTGACGTCACCATGAGACCCTACTCGAATTTTGATGCATCTTATCTTTGTCAATAAGTATTCATTGTTTTACAAAAACCAAAAAATACGTGTCTATTGTTTTCCAATACTCTAACAGACGGACTAAAATAGATTTGTAATTTTTTGATACTGTCGTCGGAACACTAAACAACACTAAATAGGCATGAGCATATTTATTGTTGTTTCGTGATCATTTTTCATATGTACGGCCGAACAAGCTATTTGGTTTACACTTTACAATGTAATTTGTTTGTTAAACTGTATACCAAATAGCTTGATCGACCGTACCATCACCAGCTACATAGATCACCTTGGAGGTTTAGGACCGCTTGCCGAGATCCTCTGTGACTCGGAAAGGATGGTGATTGGCGCAGCTCTTGTCCTCGTCTTCCATATTTCTCAAATGAGTCACCCCCTCCCCCCCAATCATCATTAATGTTCCCACTGCTGGTACACAGGCTCCTCTCTATAAGAGGGAATGGGATATAATCCACCACGCGGGCCCAGTGCGGATTGGTAGATGTCACATATCTTCGATTTTTTTGGTTCTAGGACATGCCGGTTTCCTTCTTCACCGTTTTGAGAGCGGTGGTGATGAAATAAATTACATAAAGTAGTGCACCGGTCTGGGTTCGAAATCACGACTTACTGTTCGTAAGTCGGGGCCGCCACCACAGGGCCACCGCTGCCAACTCCTGGATAGCCATATATAATCTTCTACATAGTCCATGCGTCCTTTCTTTGGTTCTCCAACTTTTTATGAAAGTTTGGAGTACGCACGTGGCTGTCTCCACATTTATCCTCAAAACTTTCTTTACAACATTCCTGAAGCATGCCGTGTTAATCAGAAATTTATCTGAGGTCAGCGATAGGTGCTAACGATGATTATAGAACGACCTTTATCTCCCTATTACGCTCAGAGTAATCACGTTCATTTTCGACTCAGTTAAAGTCACGGACTCAGGGGTCATCGAGCCTTAGATAACTTGAGTTACATAACTTTAATATTAATAATTCACCTAAATCATTCGGCGTTGGTGATGGGATAATTGTGGTCCCATCAGAGAATTATAGTTTTCTCTTCGATTTATCATTATCATAAATGTTGAGCAACTTCTAAATTGGTGAATGATATCGTTAGGTATGCGTAGTTTTTTAGTTAGTTTACAATGTCATAACGATCCGTTTTTGGCGGCTTTGAGAAAAAGTTTCTGGTTCGTCAGAATTGTCTTATGGTTGAATCTAGTTTCATTGCTTTATAGGGTATATGGGTTCGATTAATTTATTAGTTTGATAAATGCAGTAATCTGCTACCATATACCTGTTTTTGTTGTCCTGTTGTCGCCTCACAGTGCTTTTTTTGCTATGGGAAAATCCTTATGGATATTGAATACCCTCCGACTAGGTAGACTGGAGAGTTATGTCAGACTCTTAACCCCCAACTGTTTCTACGATGTACCAGCATTGCCTGCAACCGGAGGTGGTATATCAGCTCTTTAAAAAATGTTCTCATATTTCCACTTCTTATTACACTTTTGTATGCCTTTTCTTCTGTGTATTACATTTCCAGTCTAGACCAACTAAGTGCAAAGAATTTACAAGAGAAAGGTATTCGAAAAATGCAGGAAAGTCAAATTGATGCAGTTACCGCTACAGCGGGGATGTGCGGTCAGGTAATGGGGCAATTTGGACCAATATCGCCGCTCATATAACGAGAAATGTGGCATCTATGTTTAGAAAATATGGCTAGAAAATATGTACAAGAATGCTGTTTACCTGCTCGACACATAGGTCAAGTAAAGGTCCCGACTGTCATTAAAAGTTCGAAAGTCTTAACAAGAGGTTTCTATTACCTACGTCCTGGTAACTGGAAATTAAATACAAAGCCTGCTAACCTATTAGATTGTAAAATATCCTAATGTATCCCTGAATTCCAATGTAGGAAAACCTAGATAAGCTAGGTAGATAGCTTGTAGGATAGGATTATGATTAGAGATTGTATATATTCGGATACGTATTTCTAAAATTTGACTATTGACTACTAAGGAGTGCGCGTTAGAGTGTCAATATAAGTAATCGTTTCCGCAAACTTGCCTAGTTGTAAACGGAATAGAAATATTTGCTACATTTTATACACACTAAGTATATATATTTTTTTCCGAGCAATCGGGAAAACATGTACTTTTGGAAAAATATGCTTTCGATTATTCGATTTTTTTTATTTCGATTGAGAAAAACAAAATTGTAATAATAATTGTCTCGTGACCTGCACGTCAAGTCGGGTCGCGATGGTTTCACATTTTTGAGCTAAATTAGCGCTTCTAATGCAACAGAAAACAATAGACACACAACACACCGCCATGACAGAACAAATTGTGTCAATTATGGCGACGATTCTCACTGACCTACAAAACTTTGCAAATAACGATTTATATAGCATAGTATCGATACAAATAACATGTAACGTTACAAATAACAGGTTATTTAGCTAATAATATAGTTATTTAGCTGTTTGTGAACGCTTATAGTTTAGTGTTTGGTCGTGTGTGGATTGCAGTGTGTGATTTTAAAAGTATTTGTTTACGATTGGAAATAATATACAATAGACTGACTATGGTCTGTTATTTACATTTTTAGCACTGACTTCGGTCTTGAAGAAACTTCTTCGTGAAATGAAAACTCTGTACCTATATTTAGGAAACCTACCTGTTTAAAAAGTAATGACTGAAAATAATTCTTAAGAGCCCTCTTACAGTCCACTAGCGCCGCCAATCGAAAAAATCTCATAACTCGTAAATAGAATCAAAAATACAAAATGTGGTCTATTATTACTGTAGAAAAGGCAATAACGTAATTGTATAACACCTTATCAACACTTGAAATATAGCTGTTTAGCTAAATCGTGCATTCAAAACATAAACGGCCGTTTTTGTTACAAATGCACGATTTAGCTAAACGGCTATATTTCAAGTGGTGACAATGTGTTATAAAATTACGTTATTGCCTTTTCTACAGTAATAATAGACCACATTTTTATTTTTGATTCTATTTACGAGTTATGAGATTTTTTCCATTGGCGGCGCTAGTGGACTGTAAAACGCCCCTTAACAAAAAAAACATTGGAAAACATTCTGGGAAACCAGCAAGCCCAAGATATTTCTCGACGGCATATAAAGCCAAATCAGGCCGTTAATACTCAGACATCTGTGTTAGCCAATAACCACATGATGAAGAAGAAGAAAGACCTACCTTAAGAGACTTGCCAAATCGCGGTTCTTTTTTTTTGTGATGGTTATTCATCAAATAACTTCTCTCACTCTGGGCGGAGCGGGAGGAAGTGTTAGACTTTTACTGACTAAAACCCATCCATGTTCTTTCCTCGCCGTTCAAGTTCCGGGGCCGCGGTAACTCTTTCGAACAGTCCCGCAGCCCCGGCAGGCTCAAAGCCCCGGAAGGCTAAGTCCTTACTCAAGAAACGATACGCTTGACCATTTTCGCCCGATTTTCACATCATTATCCACTAGCTCTGCTCGTTATTAACACGTTTTTTTGTTCCATTCTCCACTGACAGCCGTCACGCTATCTAACATCATCATCTGCCTTTTCCCAACTATGTTGAGGTCGGCTTCCAGTCTAACTGGATGCAGCTGAATACCAGTATTTTACATGGAGCGACTGCCTATCTGACCTCCACAACCCAGTTACTACTGGGTAATACGATATCACTTGGTTAGATTGGTTGTCAGAGTTTTTGGGCCACTGACTACCTGTTAACAACTGCCATAGATGGACAAATGACAGCCGGGACCAACAGCTTAACGTGCTTTCCGAGGCACGGAGGAAGCTCGGTATGTAAGGGCGGTTACCCATCCACAGACTAACCTAGGCAAGCACGGCTTAACCTTAAGATTTTATTATTTAGCCAAGAGCTCTCTAAACACACACATGGGTAAAAAAGATTCTCAAGCCATAAGTCTTCGCACTTATTCGTGCGACTACCTAATTATGCGTTAATTACACGTTGATACTATCAATATGGCTACTTCCCCGTCTTTCTCGACCATCATACACCTCCCTGACACAATTTAATACCTTAGCTAACTTGCGTCAGGTATAGTTAAAGACCGGGGCTGTGGGACTGTTCCAGGGCTGCGGGACTGTCCGGGGCTGCCGGACTGTCCGGGGCTGCGGTACTGTCCGGGGTTGCGGGACTGTGACTGAACATTAAGGGCGAGGAAGGAACATATCTGGGTTTTAGTCAGTAAAAGTCTGACACTCCCTCCCGCTCCGAGGAGTCATTGGATGATTTCACATCAGAAAAAAAAAGATATAGTTATAGCACAGATATTATAATACTTCGTGAGAGAAGAATGGAAAAAAGATGGGAGGCCTTTGTCTAGCACACAACTGGTTATTTTTTTATTTTTTTTATTAGGACAAAGGCAAACGGAAAACACTCGGTGGTCTCGGTCTCGGTGTTTTCCGTTCTCTGCAGGCTCATAATAAACAAGAATAATCTCCCCAGACGCCATATAATTTACTCCTTTTCCTTTCATACAAATGGGGGTTATCGTTTTTGAGTTCACCAGATGGCGCTACTGGTGAGTAAGGTCCTGTCATTCGTTCTGTTTGATACTTTACAGTACCAATAACTTCATAAAAAGTTAATTTTATTACATATTGTGCATACTTTAGATTCATATTTACAATATTGCCACTAAAATGAGCAAGCATTGAACATTTAAAAATATTTTTTCTTCAAAGTACTAAACAAATTAGATGTTGAAAATCAAACTTGTTACTTAAAATCTTCTAGTCATTATTAATCAATAATGGGTCAATTTAGATCACAATTGCGAATATTAGTAAAAATACGTGATAAAAAAAGCGCATTGCGTGAACAATCTATGACATCTGACATTTCGGAAGACCTTACTCTACACGAGCGCCCCTAGCGGCAAATTCATGCGCGATAGTCCCCATTGACACATGGGTAACATGTCACATTTCTATGTGCACTTGTTCGTGCGACTCACCTTATGCGTTAATTACAGGTTGATACTATCAATACGGCAGCTTCCCCGTCTTTCTCTACCATCATACACCTACCTGACACAATACCTTAGGTAACCCACGTCAGGTATGCTAAGTGTTAGCCTGTAATGTGTTGCATCATGCAGTTGTAATGAGTGAAGTGTCGGTCAGTTTTAGTTACCGGTACGTAGGTGATGCCTTTCTCCGTGTTACATGTCCTGGGTGTTGATTTGGTGCAGCTTCTGTGTATTTGATTGAGTTACATTATTGGTTTGACAAAACTGCTGGATAGAAAATATTGTAACTTCAAAAAAGGAACGATGTCTGCTCATAAAACATGGTATACTACCACTGAACACACTGTTACCTGGGCCATAATTTAACAAATCAATTGACACCTTATTCATCAAAATGGGATGAATAGTTTAGGCACTACGAAGGGTCATACGTAAATACAAACGTGCATACATACATGGAGTGTTAAAATCATAACCCTTCCTTTTGACTTCGCCGCAGTCGGGTAAAAACGGGTCCTAGAATTCGAAATTCAGGTAGAATAATAAAAAGTCAAAGTTGAATCGATTTGCCATAAACAAATATTAATTGTCATTTCAACCTATGCTAGCATGAAGCAATCTGTCCTGCCCCCGTATTCACAACGCTTCGATTCGCTTCCGATTCGGGAAGTCGTATGTCTATCTCGGTCGTTTTCGTAATGCCAGAAGAAGACAGATATACGAGTTGTCGAATCGGAAACGAGTCGAACGTTTGTGAATACGGGGTCTGGAGTGGGAATGTATAGTGTTCTTCTGTAAGGAACAAACGATGGCACATTTAACATCGTGTCCTGCCTGCCTTGCCTGATGCTACTGAAATGCCAAACTCGTTGCCATATTTGGGCTGATCCAATTGAGATTTCCATCGACACTTTAAGATGATGATGCATCATCTTCATCCTCTTGGAATTTTTATAGGGTGCAGCATGTAAATAATAAATAATCACAGCACCAAATAACTCAGTCGTTCTCTTGGGAGGTCTTCCAACGCATCGTCTTCCGGTTCGCGGTCGCCATTCCAGAACTTTTCGGCCCCATCGGCCTTCCGTTCTGCGAGCAAGTGCTCTGTGTGTGTATCCCATATTATTTGGAGCCTTTTCTTCTATTTTGCCCTGTTAGCCGTTGAGCCAATCCAATCATCTCTATTGGGCTTCGATCTCCTCTCTATCCCATTATGAAGTCGCACGCGTTACATTTCTTCTCATGACATAAAATAAATAAATATCGCTGGGCATTAACACACAGCGCCACCTAGTACCACACTAAGCAAAGCTTGTGTCGTGGACACTAGATAGTTGACATTTTTTTATTTTTTTTATTGGGACCTGCCCGCCACACACGCCCAAACCACTGTAACTCCTGAAAGCCAGAATCAACAGTGGCGACCACCAGAAAAGCGCCGAGACAATGAAGCTCGACGAAGTCCCAGAGAATGAATTTAACTGTCTTGGATCCCGCAACGAAATTATCAGAAAGTATAGCGGAGGAGTAGGAAAGAACTGTAATTTCCACTTCCCTCCATATCAGCAGGAGACAGAACGAAACAAGGCCAATAGGCACAAAGGGACGTTTACAACTGGGATAGGCCCAGTTGCCAAGCACCACGGATAAATATTAACGTTAATGGGTCCTAGTTGAGAGCTGTTATATTTGATTCCAATAATAGGTATGGCAAAAACGCTTGAACGCACGGAAATTTGCTCTAGTTTCCACAAGGTCCGTATAGTAAATAACTCCGGATGTAACCTGTACACTATCCAACATAATATTGCGTTCATTTTGCCAAAGACTACACTCCCACAAAATGTGATGAGCAGATTGTTCATATTCGCAGTCAGATGTTGAACATTGACAAAAAGGCGAGTCAACAAGCTTGAAGGAAAATAATTTACTCTTAAAGTTGCCATGGCCTGTGAGAAATTGGGCAACACAGTGATCAACCTCCAGCCATGTCCTGTCCAGCCCCTCACGAACGGATGGAAAGAACTGGTGGAGGTGCCTGCCCTTGATGGAATGGTCCCACCTACATTGCCATTCAGATAAAAGTTCCTCCCAGACGTCGGTCTGTGGTTTGAATAATCTAGAAATCCTAGCACGATCACGTACGGTTAAAAAGTCTGCGTCCGTGGTCTCACGCGCGTTATAGTACATTGCAGCCCGCCGCTGCACCTCCAGATCGACTGGAAGTACACCCGCAAGTACCGGAAGAGCTTCGGTACTAACCGTCCTTTACGCTTTGCATAAGAATATCAACGCCAAACGCTGGCTTTGAAGCAATTTACGTCGCACCGCTCCTATGGTGGCCCTATCGGCCCAAACAGGTGCCCCGTAGCACATACAACCCAAGTAAGTAGCCACGTAGATGGTCTTTAAAGTTAGAAATGACAATCCCCACGTAGATTTGGATAGGAATAAAAGTTCTTTTTAGCTTTTTCACCGACATTTTTTATGTGATCTACGCATGAAAAATTCCTCTCTAAGACCAGTCCAAGGTAGCACACGGACTGCTTTCTTTTCACGGGAACGTTATTAAATTTAATGCTCGGCCACGATTTAAGATCACCTTTTAAAATTAGTTGAAATGTTTTATGCGGTGCAAAGGTCAGACGGTTTCGATCGCCCCACTGAGATATTAATCGTAGGCAAGTGTCTGCTAAATTCTCGAGTCCAGCCCGGGTACTTGACTGAATGAGCAGCAGGCCGTCGTCCGCGTAACCGGTTAATGAACAGCCCGGTGGGAGTAGGATCGCGAAGAAATCATCAAAACCTATATTCCATACATACGGAGAGATTACCGAGCCCTGTGGACATCCCATGGTAAGGGACTTTGACATAGAATGATGTCCGAGTTTTAGTTGCGCGGTACCATTTAAAAAGAATGAATGAACAAGATTATATATGTTTTTGTAGCAGCCACGATTTTTCATTTCGTTGCGTTATCAAAAGCCCCGGAAATATCTAAAAATATTCCAACCACGTACTTGTGTTCAGAGTTATTAATAATTTTTCTAACAGAAAGTGCCGCGTCAACAGTAGATTTACCCACGGTGAATCCGAATTGGTTGTTATGAAACTTTGGTCCGTCCGGTAGCAAACGCGGAACGATAAGACGCTCCAGGAGTTTTCCCAAATTTGGTAGTAGGGTTAAGGGCCTGTACGACTTAGGGTCGTCCGGTGGCTTATCACCACTTTTCGGAATTATTCGTATAAAGCCACGTCGCCATACGCGAGGAAAAACGCCTTCCGCAATACATCGGTTGAAAACAGATAGAATGGCGTCGCCCGCTGTTTTACAAGCTTCTATGATCATCCGATTAGATATTTTATCTTCCTAGATAGTTGACATACTTATTATACATATAAACATCCATGACTCGGAAACAAATGTCTATGCTCATCACACAAACATTTGCTCCTACCGGGATTCGAACCCAGGACCCTTAGAACGTAAGGCAGCGTAACTACCACTACGCCATTTGAGTCGTCATATAAGATACTTGGAGACTGGTTTCTAACTATCTTTTAAACTATGTACCTATATCAATAAAATTTGCAGAGTAAAACCACAAGCGAGACAAAGTATCTAATTAGTAAAAGAGAAAGACGCTTTTAAAATCTAGTATTCATTTGTTTTTTGCCCTCATAAACATGTTTAGAATGCTAAATTATCTACTTGTCTGCGGTCCATGCTGTCTCCTGAATGAATGCCAGTATCTCACAATAAGCTACAAAAACTAGTAGACAAAGTACTTGAAGTAGATAAGATTTTTTGTTTATGGTAGGTAGTTGTAAAACATTATGTTTTATTTTGATTGACTTATGAAAATACCTAATGTTACTTACAATTTTAGCGTTCAATAACGTTCGATTGAACAGAGCTCTCTTCCAGTGGCGTAACTGTAGGGTGCAAGGACTGGAAAAATGCCACAGGCTCCAGGCCTGGCGGGGCCACCGGGGCCCAGAGGTTGCGAACTCAAAATTGACCTAACATTTTCAAGAAAATTTTGTAATAAATAATTTAATATAAGTACCTACTTAAAATCAATTACCTACTACCTTTTTACATACTCAAAATCAATTACCTACCAATGACTCTATTAGATGGGAGGACGTTGTTATAAATATATGCCTATGCTTTTGAAAATGAGATATTTATCTGAAATGCACACAATGTTACTATTGGGTAAATATCTCAGTGATCTATTAAAGCTAAATTAAAATGAGACGAGTTTTCTTGGGGCCCCATGCAATAGATTTGCCAAGGGCCTCAGATGGTACAGTTACGTCAATGTTCTCTTCTCGTTTTTAATGTTAGTTTAGCAATTATCTCAATAGTCAGCCCCTTCTAGCATTACAGGCCATCCATCTTCCATAATACAAAATATTTCCAGCTATACAATCTTATTGTCTTTTTTAAACTTTCACGATCAGAACACATAATAAAACAAATGAAGACGGGTAGGTATTTATCGCGAATTTACCTTTAATTTAATCCCGACGTTTCGACCGGATTGCACCAGCCGTGGTCGCGGGGAGACTGAGTATTGGAGGTACCGCGACAGCAAAGTGAAGGCGTTTATTCAACTACCCTCACTCATCTTCATAAATGTTAATTAGGGCCGGTTAATACCCGTCTTCATTTGTTTTATAAAGTACTTATACAATCTTATGTTATGGTTATGCAGCGCTACCCAAGGTCAAGAAATACCGGCAAGTTGAGCCATTATGGTCTCGACTGTCATCTTTGACAACTTTTGCAGGTAGTCAGTGTCTCGAAAGTCTGACAACCAGTCTTACCAAGGGATATCATCCTTCTCTAGTCGTGCTCCTTTCCTTCATTACTGAGGATCGTGATCCACCCTTGAAATAATTTTTACTTGACGATGTTTCGCCATCTCCGTCTATCTTTGGCCAAGTGAAGCGCATCATGAAACTTCGTTTCGAGAGAAGAACTTATCTGGTCGGACCATCCCATAGGGCTCCGGCCTCTCGGCCCTTTATTTACAGAGCAACGCAAATCTTTTTATTTGGACTAAAGAATTTAAGAACTTAGACTTGCGTTCCTTTGTAAATATTATACAATACTATTTATTAAATTCTTTAGTCCAAGTAAAAATACTTGCGTTGCTCTGTAAATAATACCCAGTAATAAATGTGTAGTACTAGATGGCACTCGGTTTTTGTAATAAACTGGTATTCAGCTGCCAGCTGGAAGCCGAACCCAACATAGTTGGGAAAAGGCTATAGACGATGATTCATACTCAAAACTTTCATAATAATAAATTAGCAGTCGGCATAAAAGCCTCATTACATAAGCATAAAACTTCTTGTAACTACGTAGTTCATCTTGTTTGACCACGTGTGTAGTGCCTGGCGTTGACCAGGAGAGAGTGCATGCGACATGCGACAAGTGGGCGGTAGTAAAAAGTCGCAGGACAACATTTCTTTTCATGCCTTTTATGTTTCGCTTGTATGGGAGGGTTTATGTATTTTTACATGACAGGGCTGCCAGGTGTCCAGATGTGGACAATAAAATAAATCACGAAGGTTTTGATGAGTGTGATAAAGACTGAAGGAAAATCAATACTTTCTGAAACGAATTACTTTTAAAATGAAAGGGTCTTGGTGTGCTGTCCCACAAACGATGGTACACTGGATATCGTGTCCTACCTGTCCTGTCCAGGAGCTGATGGAAGCTACTGAAAATATCGAACTCGTTGCTAAATGGGCTGATTTAGTTTTACTCGTCATTGACATGACAAGAAGCAGGGTTTTCCTATATTCCTATGCTTTTAATAAAACCTTAAAAGCAGCACCGATCAAGTCCAAGAACGACGGTGAAAACTTTTTGGTTTCCACCGTCCGTCTGACCTGTCTCTCTTGAATAAGAAATGATTGTGTGATTTTTCGACAGAAGAAAATGTACATTCGGTAAGAATCTTGCGAAATTGTCGCCTGTTACACGTCGATTTACTAAAAATGGCTCTGCGGGCGTTTTAAGAATTTTTAATGTTTAACTTGATTCATATTGTGTTTTGCAAAAGTGGCCATTTTAGACCCCCTGATTGTGACCGTAAACAATTCTAACACACTCGCATGAACTACCTAGCCTATTCCCTTGGGTTGGCTACTAATCTTTTCGGGTGCGGCTGAATACCAGTATTTAACAGGATTTTATGGAGTGAGTGTCTATCTGACATGCACAAACCAGTTAGTACTGGGTAATACGGTATCCCTTGGTAAGACTGTTGTATGTTCGGGTCACTGGCTACCTGTAACGACTGGCAAAGATCTACAGATGACAGCCGGGACAAACGGCTAAACGTGCTTTCCGACGCATGGATATTGTAGGAGCTCTTGCTTGATAAAACACTTGATTGTTTCGATGGAAGACAAAATGTTCTTGTTGACGTCTTGATAAAATAATAATTGCTTATTACCAAGGTGTTTACAGTAAAACGGCCGAATGTGTACTCAATTATATTTCAATGATATTCACATTACAATAACTATAAATGCTTATGTTAACTAATTAATAAAATGCTTTGTAACCATACAGATATGTAATGTGTAACATGCTAAAGATGAATAATTTTCAACAGCAAAGCGCACACATAAACTAACAACTAACTAAGCCAGTTTACTTTCCAAGTTAACCATACTGTTTATAACCACTCCGTCAGTTACACGGAAAACTATTTCTATGACTATGTTCGTTAACTGAAGTGTTTAAATACAGTCATTTCAGAGCAAGTTTAACTCTGACAGCAACCTTATTGCAAGGGAAATAAGGATCACTTGGACTCTGACAATAGTGCAGCATCAAAGTTAAAATATCTGTGAATGGACTGTAGTCTTGCAGGTTTCTAATCTAGATGAATCTTTTCTAATGTTATATGGTGGTTTGGTACGACTCGGTTTTATTAATGTGTGAGAAAAGCTCCTAGGAAAACTAAATCTAGTCAAAACCGACGACTTGCCTTGGCTGCCTTTTTGGTCGACCACCTGTTGTCGACCAGACCCCATATTCACAACGCTACGATTCGAATTCGATTCGGGAACTCGTATCTCTGTCTCGCTCAGTTTAATTATGCCAATTAAGGATAGATAGACATACCAAGGACGACTTGTCGAATCGAAATTCATTTCGAGCGTTTGTGATAGATTGGGTCTGGGTGGCTTCGATTCCCGAGTCGCGCAAATTATTATAGGGTTTTTCCATAAGGATTATTTCAGCTGCCACTAAGTCTGAATATGTGCCCGGCTGATGGAATTAGGCTCGCTCCCAATTAAAACTGGCGAATGTTGGTGTACCTACTTTCAAGTACACCTTTGAAGACAGACACTGACCCTTCTAGAAAGACAGGCGTGAAGTTATGTTTATGTAAACTGTACAAAATTATGTTGAAAATGATCAACTCTGAAATCAAACCTATAGGAGCTTCGTTCAACAGCCGCGGTTTTGACCACAGAACCGTTGTTTGCAAACAGTTTGCATAGAATGTACATGCCATCTATCTCGTGAAGCTAACAATTGTAACAAACGAAGCATTGTTATGCGCGTGCGCCGGTATAATGTGTTCACGTGTTCATGCTACTGGAAATTATAACTATCACGTTTACGCGTCTAGCCGCTTGGTGGCGCTAGTTTGTCGAGAGATTCATATCGTTTTTATTCTATTTTAATTGTGATTCTTTGTGATTCTCTTCATGTAAATGGGATCGCGATTTACAAAACTACATCATGCATTTTGATGCAGTTTTTACATCTTTCATTTTTTTTCGTGTCTGAGTTTTTATGCCGCCATGATGGGCCTTTGACAATTTTTTTTTTGTTAGGGCGTCTCGCAGTTCAGCCTGGGAAGACTGGTTTCTGCTTAACCGGGCAAGTCCTGTGGATGCCTTGAATTTTAAGGCCTCCAGCCAGGGCAACAATAACTATAATCTAAGAGACCACGCATTAAGGGCACCCCCTGTGGGGTACGACCCTCGGCTTAGGGCGTCGCTGGGGGCAGCAAAGGGACAGGCTGGATCTGGTTATCATTAATTAGGGACTTATTTATAACTGCAGGCGGGCCTTTGACAAGTCAGAGGCCATGGCTTTATGTAATATGCCGCCGAGAAATATCTCTCAGACATGCCGGTTTTGTTTCCTCATGATGTTTTCTTTCACTTCGGTGAAAGCAAGTGATAATTATACAATAGGCACATGAATCCCAAATGAAATCAGGTGCGTTTCTTGGGTTAGGGGAGACCTATGACTTGGTAGTCTGGTCACACTAGGGCTAGGCTATCACTGCAAGTTTACTTATTTTTTTAAAAGATCTTATTATAGTAACCAGGGGCCTAATTCTGGTAATTTAATAAATTCGTCACTCCAACACGATACCATTCCCATCCCATTGTTATTTTGCTTAAAGTTTTCCCATCCCTGCTAAATTCACAATGGTCGATCATTGGTCGGTCAATGGTCTCGTAGTAAAATTATGTTTAAATGGCATTGTCGTATTGCCATTATTATAAAACCTTTAGTACAAATGGTTTTCGAAATCTACTATTAAATGAGAACATTCATGCCAGATTTAATGTACGAGATTAGGTACTATTCTATGAAATTTCTTTCAATGGAGTGTCAGTGGTTGACCATTGAGAAGTCATAATGGCGGCATTATGAAACCAATGATCGACTATTTTGAGACTATTGTAATAGCAGAATCGAGGCTTTGACGTGTTTCATAAACTTATTCGCCAATTCAAGTTAAATAATAACACCATCAAAACTGTAGTGAAAGGTCTCAGCACCATAAAAAGGAACTCGATCTCCCATCAAACAACGCCGACACCAGTTTAATCGATACTCATTAAAAGTAACCGTAGAGTTTAAAAAAAAGTAAAAGTTGTCTGTGAAAGTGTCCACACTATGTCGCAGTCATGTGTTCAACCTGTTTGGGGATTATCTAATTATTAAATCATTAAAATCATCAACTTGGAATAGGTTGATAATGATAAACAATTATAATACTAGCGATCCGCCCTGGTTTAAGAAAACGCCACATTACCACATATAGGGTCAAAAACTATCTTATGTTCAAGCTGACCCCAACCGAACCAACCAATATATTATATTCTCAATATTTCGTGGTCTATATGTAAATAGTATAATTATTTTTGTTTTTTATCTTAATGAGGACACCAATTGTCATTTTTCCTTTCCTAAAGAATAAGCTCTATTAAATTAATGAGTTTATTTACAAATGCGTTTATTTACTATTTTAGTTTATTATTATTTTACTCTTTTTTTTCCGAACAAACAGCGCATTCATCCTCTCTCCTAATAAAAACTAACTTTGTCGTGCCCGACAGGGTCCATAATTGCTTCGATATTTTAACAGACCAACTGTTACATGTACACATTATAGAACGCAATAAAGTAAATTGAGTATTGAGTTCTATTAGATTAGAATGGTTAGAATTATTTACAAAAAAATATTATAAAATAAAATAATCCCAATCTGTTTGTATGAAATTTATTGTGGTATTTGTGGTAGAATAACTTCATTATGGGACTTACGACTAATAAAAAATGTGTATTATATTATGTAGGTAAGTAATACATTTGTTTTTGTTTTTACTTTTGAAAATAGCCCAAAATATATGGAGGCTGAGATCTCTTTTCCTACGAAACGATTAGTTTCTACGCAACAAGATATCCTGAAAAACAGAACCAAATATTTAAATTGAATTAAAGTAATTAAATAACCAGTGCAAAATTTAATTTATCTTCCTTTAAGTAATTATTTATCCCAATCGGTAATCTTCTCTAATTTACGCACATTGGACATTAATTTGAGTTTAATAAATTTTTTGCGTGACTATTGGCCATTTCAACAATATCAATATAATTTACACTCATTGAACCAGACAATACATTTGTTAAACTATAAATAAATAATAAACAGTAAAGACCCTGAGAAAAATAAACAATGTCATGTGAAAAGTGTGAAAACTCAATTTCATTGCACTATGATTTCTCGCGACACTAGCGCCGCCGTTCCGATGTTTACGTGAGCGACTCTTGCGCACAATACTTGTATGTATCTTGCTTTCACACGCATACTTGTTTACATTGATTCTATTATTGTATTCTTTAGTTACCGCTTAGTCTTCATGCGTATTACATGCACTACATAATTTAATTAAGTAAAAAAAAAACCCTCGAAAAATAATGCAGTTTCTGTCCTTGTGAGTTACTCTGTGATTTTGGACTGTTCGAAAATACAAAACTAGTGCAGTGATGTGGTTTATGTTAATACTATTGTTTTCAATATGGCTGCTGGATTACTTCCGGCGGAAACACGCGTCTGTGTCGCACGCGTGCGTCAAAATGTTCGTATTTTGTTTTTATTTTTGGTTAGTTATGTAATTAGGGTCATTATTATTGTAGTCGTGTGAAATATCTATGGGCTGTTTTTCCTTATTGTGGTACTTAACGTTGTAATGAATTTATTACTCTTTTTGGGAACTTTGAAGTTTTTTCGCGATTGTTTTGTTACGGTGTAGGGAAAGCTTAGAAGTGGGACATGTTTCATTGACATGGATATGTCAACGTAAAATTGTCAAATACGTTAGATTGTAATATAACTAGAGAGATTGTTAAACTTTCGAAAGATTGTCAAACGAACATACTGCTTACAATATAACGCATTATTTTTCGGTAGATTGTAATCTATCGAAGTGAAACCGTCATATTGTAAAATGTTTGCGATGGAAGTCAACTCCCGGCACGTTGGGCCCCTGTTTTTGTCAGCAGGGCTTAAAGGAACCTAACTAACATAACGTGGAGGTGCCCCAAATCCCGATTATGGCAGCAGAGATACTTCCGTCGCATGCAAGTCACAATATTAAGGTTTCACTTCGATAGATTACAATCTACCGAAAAAAAAAGCGTTATATTGTAAGCAGTATGTTCAGTTGACAATATTTCGAGAGTTTACAATCTCGCTAGAGAGATTACAATATAACGTGTTTGACACTTTTACGGTGATACTCGTACATATAAACATACTTAAAATAAGGGTGGAAAAATCCATTCGGATTGAATTGATTGACCACAGTTCCCCATAAAAGGCCAGCAACGCTTTGTAGTTTTACTGACGATCTCGCGGAAAGTACCTGAGTTACCGAAGTACTTTGCCCTGTATGTTGCAACCACTGGGCAGTGTTGAAGCACGTGGGCTGCTGTCTCGTCTTCCTCCATGCATGCACGACACAGGGGGCTGTCTGTGACTCCTATGACAAAGAGGTGTTTATTAAAAAAGGCGATGTACAGTCGCCAGCGCTGCAAACTGTCTTTTCTCATTCAATTTCGAACTTAAGGGGCTGGCAAAGCATGCGTCTTTCATACAAACGTAATACCAAAATAATTTGTAAATCAAACATAGTTTTAAGGTAGTGTGTATTTATTTCGATTGGATTACAGAATATCTATGTTCCCAAATATATATTTTGAAAGGACCAGGTTTATACATTGGGCGACTGCCTATCTGACATCTACAACCCAGTGAGTACACAAAAATTTTTAGATAAAACAGGACGAAACAAAAAAAAGTCAGGTTACCACTTAGCATGATGCTGTGCCAGTGGGGAGGGGGGGGAGTCACAGCACAGCGCTGGTTTTAGTGTAATGTCACTTATGGGATATCTTCCGTGATTATTAATTGTTTTGAGCTCCCGATATTTCAACGCTGTTGCAAACGCCATTCTATTTTTTAACTAGCTGACTCACGCAACTTCGCCTGCGTCGCATAAGAGAGGAAAAAGGAAAATCCCCGTTTTTGCAACAGTTTTAGTTCCTGCTCGGCTCCTTATAATTGTAGCGTGATGTTATATCCTAAAGCCATCCTCGATGAATGGACTATCCAACACAAAAATAATTGTTTAATTCGAGTGGGTAGTTCCTGAGATTAGCGCGTTCAACCAAACAAACAAACAAACTCTTCTGCTTTATAATATTATATAATTATATAGCTTCTGCCCGCGACTTCGTTCACGTGGATTTCACGCTTGCAACATTTCTTATTGCTGCTCTGCTGCTGTTGGTCATAGCGTGATGTTGTATAGTCTATAGCCTTCCTCGATAAATGGACTACCCAACACAAAAAGAATTGTTCAATTCGAGCCGGTAGTTCCTGAGATTAGAGCGTTCAACCAAACAAACAAACAAACTCTTCTGCTTTATAATATTAGTATAGATATATATATATAGTATAGATTAAGGATAATTTGAACTTACCTTTAAATACCACTATGACCTGATCACCATTCAATGCATCCACCAGCACAATGTTTTGAGAACGTTGCAATAAGTTTTACCGTAAATCGTAATTAAATTCACCCTTACTTAGGTCCATGTTCACCAAAAAGATGAAATTCTGATTATGTAAAAACAGCTGTTTAAAACACACATTTTTGTATGGGAATATGTCAAAGTGACAGCTGTTTTTAGATAACCAGACCGTTATTGTTTCAGTGAACACGGACCTTAGTTAGTTTGGTGTAGAGAATGCTTGGTTAAAGGCTTCTTGAAGGATCCGTATATACCTTGTATAATTGTTACCTGTGTGTGATGGAATTAGTATAAATCGAAAGTGAAGTTTGCTAAGTCACATTAATAATAATAATAAAATAAATAATCTAATATATAAAAATGAAACCCGTTTTCCGTTGTCACGACATAACATGAAAACGGCTTGACCGATTTGGCTGATTCTTTTTTTGTTGTGTTTGTTATTGTAGGTTCTTATGAAAAAAAATGTAGTAAGAAAAAAAGAAAGAAAGAAAGAAGAAGTAGGTAGGTAGTAGTAGGTAGCTTTTTCCCTCTTATGTGACGCAGACGAAGTTGCGTGGGTCAGCTAGTCTAATATATAAAAATGAAACCCGTTTTCCGTTGTCACGACATAGCATGAAAACGGCTTGACCGATTTGGCTGATTCTTTTTTTGTTGTGTTTGTTATTGTCAGGAGAAGGTTCTTATGAAAAAAAAATGTAGTAGTAGGTAGCTTTTTCCCTCTTATGTGACGCAGACGAAGTTGCGTGGGTCAGCTAGTACTTAATAATAAATATGGCTGGACATTAACACACAGCGCCACCTAGTGCCATACTAAGCAAAGCTTGTGTCGTGGACACTAGATAGTTGATATCCTACATATATACTTTTTTGTTTGTAAATACATACTTATTATACATATAAACAGCCATGACTCGGAAACAAATGTCCGTGCTCATCACACAAACATTTGCTCCTACCGGGATTCGAACCCAGGACCCTAAGAACGTAAGGCAGCGTCACTACCATTACGCCAATCTCGACGTCGTTACTTGCCCAGATTCGAAGCCACAAACAACCCCGCGCATGACAGGCGAGAGCCATCATCCCATCACTAGTCTCCACGAAACAATAAGATTTTGTAATACAAAAATGTCTGATTATTGATTATATAAAAGACAAAAACGCAAATTCTTATCATCATTATTACATGCCTCATTCATATCATTCATTTAATAATTTTTCCGCCATATCATTAAGTGCTGGGTACACAAGCCAGTCTCAATGCGCAATTCATTTGTATCTATTATGGTCGAAAATATTTAAGGTCCAGTCTTACCAAGGTGTAACGTGTTGCTTAGAAACTGGATATTGGTGGTCAGATTGGCAGTCGCTCCATGTAAAATACTGGTATTCAGCTGCAGGTTAGACTTGAAGCCGACACCACACGCTTGGAAACAGACTAGGCAGATTTACCCAAACAGATTAAATATGGAGACGCTCTCAAAAGAAATGTTACAATATGTGATCTTTTTCAGTAAGATCATACAAGGAGTTCTTTGCATGCTGGTCAAATTCAAGGGAATGCTAGACAGATGTACCAGACGGATGGAATGACTCACGGACAGCGAAACAATCGAGTCCCGTTTGCACCCCTTGAATTTAGAAACGAAAAGAGTTTTAATTATTATGTAGAAAGTTACTGCACCAAAGAAGACATTACGATACTGTTATGGAAGTCTATAATGCTACGGCCAGACTTGTAGGCGAAGATTCGTGTTCGCGTTGTCGCGATAAAAGTTCGTGTTCGCTCTATGACGAAGTGATTGGCCACACTTGGAAAAACATTTCTACTGTCGCGATAATCTAGACTGTCGCAATAATTCATTGCGGGAAAACATGGAAGAAGCGGTTGCGATGTATCACATGGCGGCTAACAATTATTTACTACATCTTTCCTTATCCTCTCATTATTCCAATCCGTGATTAAAAAGTTCAATCAAACACGTTCAAACCTCTCAGAGTATCGCAATCAACTAGAGCGCGCGAAGTGTAGCCAACGACACGAACTTTGTCGCGATAAAACCCTTTGATGTGCTGCAATTTACCGACAGCGGCGCGAGGAGCATTCGTATTCGCGAAGTTTATCGCGATAGGACGAATTCTTTGGCCAGACGTGTCGCGACAACGCAAATCTTCGCGTTATCGCGATAGTGTAGCCCCAGGTACTCCCTTGATTTTCCTAAAATTTTTTGTCCGAAAATCATTATCCATAACATGTTTGCTATAAACTTCAGTAACCATAATGTTCAAAACACCGAAATTATGTTTTACATAACTAACTTTACTTCTAATACTATTTTGTCATAATATCGAATACTATAATAATTGAATCTCCTAATTTTACATGACATAAAGTCGTATGTCCTAAGTATTGTATCACGTAATGTGTATGATTTCGAATGGTCATTTATAAATTGTTAGTCGCTAAAAAAAACCTAAAAGTTAGGTTTTAGTGACAGAAACGAAATGCTGTAAATACGACTCCACGCAGTCTAGGTCTGCCCTACCCCAAGAGTGTTATTTAATATCGCGTAGGCGCACCACCGCAGCTTCGGCTTGCTGGCCGGCTTCGCCGGCCAGCCTCAGCTGCGGCGGGGAGTGTTAAACCCATCTGCGACGATAAGCTCGCGTGAGGCCGCCGTAGCCCCGCAGCGCCGCAGCCGTGACAGAAACCATGCCTGCTGCATGATGCTTGCTCATTTGCATGCTACATGCTTGCTTGCATACTGTATGCTTGCTTGCATGCTGCACGATTGCTTGCATGCTTGCTTGCTGCATGCTTGCTTGTTGCATGCTTGCTTGCTGCATGCTTGCTTGCCTGCTTGCTGTATGCTTGCCGCATGCTTGCTTGCATTACTTGCTTGCTACATGCGTGCTGCATGCTTGCTTGCTACATAATAATAATAATAATAATAATAATACACATACATACTACATACGATTGAACATTTACTTAGAATAGGACTTATGACTTTTATTGAAAACGATTTTATGTTTTTTGTATATTATTGATTTTAATACTTATGACAAACGGATTTAGGGCTTTTTATATTTAGGGATTTCAACTTTATGGCATATGATATTATGTGATTTAAAGTTCGGGTAAATTATCATTCGGACGAATGATGATGAACACAAAAAAAATTATGTCATTTTAAATTATGGATTAAAAAGTTAGGTAATACGATAGAGAACCGTAGCCCCAGCATAACAGTTTCGAATAAAACTTGCAATTTGACAAGTTGTAACTGCCATTGTTTGTCAATATTGACAGCTGTCAATTCAGCTGATTCGTGTAACATCACACTTACATGAAAGTAGGTAGTAAGAACTAAAAACTGGGTTGCGATCGTTTCTAATTCATTGTCTGCGTTCAATTGTGTGTTAATCGCGTTCTTCTGAGAACATATATGTCTGACATAACATATCTTGTAGCAGAGTGTGGCCAAGAATGATGGCTTTATATACATATAATTACATATATTGTTATATGTAATTACATACTTTATTTCCACGCTTTTTGGGAGTAGATAAAAGGTGGAGTTGTCAGAAAATATAATGAATTGGTTAATAAGTATCTATGAATGACTTCCGGTACAAAATAAATGAGTAGATTCGTGTTACGTTGTGGATGATAAATTAGATTATTTGTAACCTTTATATAAATGTAAATTCCGTGTTTGGCGATGTATTTTCAAAATGTCGTGTGAAGTCTGGGGCATTTAGACTGCACCTGTACATGTCTCTGCTTGAAAAGCGATAATAATGTCTTTTCACCAGAAAAGAGAGAAAAACTACTTTTTTTTTAGTTTATAAGCAATGCAGTTATGAATAAACCTTCGATCAATAAGGCCGCTAGCACACGGCGTATTTAAAACGCACAGACGACGCGCAGATGATTTAAATTTGATGTTTTTTTTTAAACATTTGTTCCTGAAACACGCGTCGTAAGCGCGTTTAAAATACGCCGTGTGCTAGGGGCCTAAGTTGTTGTTTTTTACGTCCGGAGGACTTCATGAATCCGAAAACCGGTAAATCTCCACAGGGAGAGGAGTTTTTTAGACGCCTAGTATAACCACACGGTGTTCCTCCTCGTCACTTTTGGTTCAGGTTGGGGGCCCCCGGAAGTCATAAGTCCTTTATTTCTTAACAAAAAAGATTGTGTAGAAAAACTTAAAATTATATTACAATACTAAGGTTTCGTCAGTAGTAACAAAACAAACATAAAAAAAGAAAATAACAATAGCTCCTTTTTACAAAAAAATAATTAACAGTCGAATAAATTAAAAACATAAAAATAATAAGAATAATAAGAATGTCAAAAGATAAAAATAACAATTTAATAGCTACTTTTACAATAACAAAATTAATGGTCATAAAAATAAATGTGGAACATTTGGTTGCTCCAAAATCATCGCCATAGAAGTCCAATGAAGTATGAGGTAACCCTAATCATGAGATGGCACTATAGGACAAGTAGCAAATACTAAAAACTAAGATGTGACTAAATTCATTTCAAGACAAAAACATTCATGTGCGCACGAGTCTACGTGAGTCGTAAAAGTCACTTCGTATTCATGAAGTGACAGTAAATTGTAATCAGTTGAATAATATCGTGTTCATTAGGCTCGGTTTCCACCAAAGCGGAGAAGAGCGAAACGGGGGATTAAATGCTACGATCCCCGTAGCATTAAATCCATCCATTAGCACAATTTATGTTTTAAGTGCGTTACATTGAGTTCTACCACAAAATACTTTTATCCACCCTAAAAAAAAGTCATTTAGCCCAGCAATAATTTTTGCATAAAGTTACTTTTCAATACAATTCCTCGAAAACTGGTTCTTTTCGCACTACGATTAGGTCCAAAATTTAGTGTATTTCACACACGGGCGTTTTTGCTAGTTTTTCTAGACGTGTGCGGAAAGCAAAATTACCACAGATACATATACTTAGTCCAAATTGGTTAAATACATAATTAAAAAAAAAAAACATTCACCGCTGACTATAGAGTCAAAGGTGAATATATTTTTTTTAATTCAGAAAAGCGATCTACGTCTTTCTTTGTAAGTATACATGATTATTTAAAACTAACATTTACTTTTATAAACAAATTAACATTTATTTGTGATATAAATTCAAACATTTATTTAAAAAAAAACTTTTTTTTTTTACATTAGGCTGTATAACGGCTTCATACCGCTGCCTCTCCTTCAACCTGGCGAAAGCAAAGCGCGGAAAAAATGTAAAATTTAAATCATAGTCTCGTAATAATTCATGACACAAATATTTTACATCCTTTTATTTGATTTCTTAAACAGTGTATTGAAAAACGTCATTTGTTACACGTGGACATTTGTTAATATTGCAGTTCTCGGCTCAAAAACACCCTCGCCTACGGCTCGTGTGTTAATACCGCCTTGATCTACAATAACAGTTTCTAAATGCACAACCGCTTGGTTGACGGTTTCGTGATGAGGTTAACACTTTATACATACACATATATTTTTTAATTCAAATGTCTAATGATAATAGATCTATAAACAATTTTCCTCTCTGTTCTTGCCTGCCCTCGTTGGATTGACGTAGATAATTTATTATGATCTACTTACATAATTAGAAATGATGTTAAACCAAAACGATTTCATTTGTATTTGATTTGGTGACTACTTTGTTTTACAGTAATCAAACATTTCAGCAAACGGCGGTAGCCATGCCCGATGGAAATGAAAAAACAAACTGCATTTACAATAATTTACGATTTCGTACAAATGCAATTAATTCAGTCAGAGCAAAAATTCTCCACAAAACTTCAGTTGGAAATAAAAAGTAAAACAAACTATTATTAACTTATCATCAATCTGAAACGTTAGCAAGTGAGCAGCCGTTCTAACTAATAAAAACCGGCCAAGTGCGAGTCAGAGTTGCACACGTAGGGTTCCGCACCACCGAATAATATTCAACACAATGTTTTTTTAAGGAGTGCGATCGTAAAGTGTGTTATAGTGTTTAACCCCCTTTAATGTAGCTTTATTTAATTTTTGAGAGCAATATTATTACGAATACAATTCATTTCCAGTAGTATATGCACTGATCATCCAAATGAAAGTCAGCTGCCGGATTCAAAGTTGTCAAAGTTGTTTTTTTTTTTATAAAATAGCTAATTCTAATATCACAAGTTCATTTACGCAGCTGACGTATATTCCCGGCATTAAAATACAGCAGACATTTTTTTAATGTTGTAGGTGATCCTAAAGTTTTCAGTGTAATATAAAATTACTTTTTTTTTTAACTTTGTCTTGCTGTAACAACTTCGGAATTTTGGCTTCCCCAATTCTGAAGCAGCTGACGTGTAACGCGCTGATTTGTGCTGTGCTATGGTTTAACTATATGTATTATTTGATATGATTTCCAGCCGGTATATAAAAGATAGCTTCGTTAGATAAAAGTTACGTCCTGTGCTAATAGTAATAATACACAATCTGTGATTTCTAGTGTCTATTTCGGTTCACAGGACAGACAGACCGCAGAGCCTCAGTAATACTAGGTATTGTTTTGCATCCTGGTCAAATTCAAGGGACTATAGACCATCAAACTGAACAACATTTTCCATGAGGCAACATACAAAATTCCAATACCTACTCGACCAAATGTATGAAACAGCTGATTATTTTTTACGATGACAATGGTGTGCCCATGGAGAAAGTTGTTCAGTTTGATGGTCTGTAGCACAATCTTGAATTTGACCAGGATGCAAAGCAACACCTTGTTCAGCCGCGTTGGGTACGGAACCCTAAAAGTAATCAGCGCGCTTTTTGTATGCGTCTGCGCATCGATGTTAATTTAACGTCGTTTCTTGGAACATTCGCCAAAGCGTGACTTATCGTCAGACGAGTCGGGCTATTAGCATAGCTAAAGTGTGTCTGTTTTAGTTGTCTCTTTTAGTAAACAAAGATGGCGCATTGATTTCGATTTTTTCTTCTTTTTTTTTACTTTGAAGCAGTTTTTGGTGACGCTAAAGGTGTTTCATCAAAAGTTTTGGCAGTTTCTGTGTTTCCAACGGTTTGCAATTTTTCAGAAAATCACCAACAGTGAACAGGCTAGAAACATTCTTCTTCTATTTGAGTTTGATTTTAACGCTCAATTCTGAAACGCGAAAAGTGGAATAAAATACTACTTTGTTAACAGAATAAATATTTGCAACTTGGAATGGAATGCAAATTAAGATATGAACATAAAGAATTATGAAAAATCATCATCGTAACTGAGGAGGATATAAAATTAATAGATTAATTTTCAATGGAAAACCTTACGGTGACTTAAATTGGAATAATTTCAGGTTTCACCAATCAAATTAAAGCACCTATAGTAGGGCCAATTTCATAGATCACATTTGACATATGTCAGTAGAACTGACAGCTGTCAGTAAAGGTTACCGATTTTTTGGCATTATTACAATTATTATGCAATCTTAATTGAAATTGTGCAGTTCTAACTTCGATCAAATAAATAATATTTTGTACCAGCCGTTACAAGATTACGTTGTTGTATTTTGATGAAGTGTCAAATGTGATCTAATAGCTTGGCCCTACTTAACTGTCAAAGTACCTAAATCTACAAATTGACAAATTGGCATGCACACGTTTTCTGACTAATTTGTTTGTATTTTCGTAAAATACTTTTCGAACAGCGAATATTCAGATTCGCTACACGTTTCAGCGTCTGTCGTGGTCAATTTGTGAATATTGATTAATTAATCATCAAAGACAGGTTTTAAATGAATTTGAATGAATGAATATTTGTTTTAGGATGTTTTAGCATTCATTATTATCATTTCATGTGATGAACTAATTATGATGAGAGGCACGTTCGCTTTTCATGTAGGTATTTGTCTTGTGATGTTAAATTTTCTTCACTTGTGGAGCAAAATTAGATAGGTGTGTAAGAAAAAAAGGAAGTTCTAATTATTTATGTTATGAGTCGAGGTTAATTCTTAGCAAAAAAAAAAAATCATTTTAATTCGAGTTTCACAGACTCATATATAAATCACACAAATTCATACAGTCACATTACATACACAATATTTTCAATTTATACAAATTTAATTTACTTAATTCAAATAAATTAAAAAATAAAATAAAAATACTAATAAAAAATAATCATAATCAATTTCATAATTAATTTACATACTAAAATCAGGTCAGTCAGTCGCATCAGCCTGCCACAATAATAATAATGAATACTGAGGTGGATGTGTGGTGTGACAGGAATCGATAAAGTTAGTAAGGAATAGGAATGCTAGAAGTTTGAATGTTGTAGCCCGCGTAGCATGGCCACCGTAGACACGAGAGTCGACAAATCTTTTGTTCATCTGTCATTTTGTCGATTCAATGACAGATGAACAAAAGATTCGTCGACTCGTTGCCGCGTTGGTCATATTACGCGGGCAGATCACGTTTTAAGAAAAGATGAAGGAAAGGATTGGAAAGGAATCGATTGTCTAAGTATGAGCATGTGATGGGGAGAGACGACTCGCATGTGACTGAGCTATGAATGTAAATGTTATTGGAAGGTGAGGGAGAGGCAGACCAAGTACTAACGATGGATGGATTGTGTAAGGAATGATATGAAGGAAAAAAAATTAAATAATGGCGTGACGGTTGGCAGAGGAGTTGGAGGAATTAATACATTTTGATACAAGTGGAGAAATTTTGTTATTGTAGTTCAAGGCGGTATTAACACACGAGTCGTAACGCGAGGGTGTTTTTGAGCCGAGAACGGCAATAACAAATGTTCACGTGTATCAAACGACGTTTTTCAATACACTTTTGAAGAAATAAATTAAATAATGTCAAATATTTGTGCCATGAATGTCACGAGACTATGATTTAAATTTTTTTTTTTTCGCCTGGTTGAAGGAGAGCCAATATGAAAAATAGTTTTTATTTTTAATTTTGAATTTGGAACACAAATAAATGTTAATTTGTTTATAAAAGTAAATATTACTTATAAATAGTAATATTTATCTACGATCTTGAATTTATAAACAAAATTTGAATATTCAATAAATGTTTACAAATACGGAAGTAGATCACTTTTCCAAAATTAAAAAAACATTCAAATGGGCATGTTTTTTTTTTTAAATTATGCCTCGAACTTATTTGGACTAGGTATATGTAAGTGTGTGTGTTATCTGTGGCAATTTTGCTTTCTGCACATGTGTGAACAAACATGAAAAACTCACGCGTGTGAAATATGCTGCATTTTGAACCTAATCGTAGTGTGAAAGAACCAGTTTTCGAGGCAGAGTATTGAAAAAACGTTTTGCACTGACCCCAAGTAACGTGAACAAGGCAGGAAGACAAAGGCTGATTTTTAGAAATTATTAATTATGGTGATATTAAAAGATTATTATAATTTCTATACATCGAACATTTATTTAAAAAAAAAACTAGTAACTTATAAACCTTTGAAAAAACACCGACATTCTGAGAATCGGATTATTGGAACCTTTTTTTTTCGGATGGGAAATAATCAAATAATTTTCAATTCAAACTCCCACTCTGGAGTGGGAGGAAGTGTCAGACTTTTACTGACTAAAAACCATCCATGTTCTAGGGCCGCGGTATCTCTTTCGAACAATCCCGCATCCCCGGCAGGCTTCGGCCCTTGCGGGCCCGGATAATGGGAACCTGACAAGCGAATCGTACATTTCGCAAATGTGCCTTGTTTTCAATGATTTTCTGTATAGAATATTCTGCTTTATGAGAATGACCACGACACCCATTTTCATTTTTCCAGATTTCCTTATTGGAAATCCTTTTTTTTCCTACTTTTAATTTATTTTATAAGACCTGTTTAAAATTAGCATACCTTGCTTATATAGGATATCATGTCGATTACTTTAACACGGTAAGATAAACATCGGTTGAGGAAGTGTAACAGATTAAGAGCTGTGAGGAAACCTGTGATGGTACACGTAATGTACTTGCGCTTGCGCTTGCGCTTCTGGTTTTCTATTTCTACATACTTGTAATTACTTGTATCAGAGAAATTAGTTTTTAAGCACATTGACACTCTGTCGAAAATTGCCGTGACTAACCCGTTCTTTTTAGTTTGTCAAAGGCAACTTGGCCATCTACAGCATGTATTAGAAAAGTGTAATCATGTTTAAGGGTGTGGTACGCTCGGTGACCAGTCAAGCTAGGGGTGGTCCTGGGTGGACGGGACAACGACGCAAAAACCATTACCACGTATTTAAATGAGGGATTTTCTTTTAAAACTCTTCCCTAGTCGCTGGATAGATGGCGCTGAACTTGGCAAGTTACTCTAAGGATCGGAACGTCACATTATTTCACTTGGATAAAAAAAACGGTCATATTGGTCATATTCAGAAACTTAAGCAAACGAAACTGTCAGTCAACGAGTGTATGTGACGTGACGCAATTATTTTTCCTCAGCGTTTTGGCTTTGACACCTAGTAACATAGTCAGTTCAACACCATCGACGGACTTCTTGGAAACTATCTTTTGTTATAAACTCAAAAAAAAAAAACAAAAAAAAACAAATCATTTTTTTATAAACAGTGCCCTCCTGACAAAATTATTCAAGCTTAAAAAAAACAAGATAAGTGTGTGTGATACCTCCATTAACGAAATTGTTTATCACGATGACTATAAAAATAAATGATTGAGTGAAATTCAATCTTTAATTCGACACGCATGTCTAACAGATCATAAAAATAATTGTGGTTACTATAACACTATAATTTACGGCTTCCGAGTATTAAAAATGTGGTAGCTTAAAGCCGAGTTCGAACCAAACGTTTTTATTAATTCTGCCTATGCGGTCAATCCGAGTAGACAGAACTGACGAATGAACTTCTACAGATATTTAAGTACATTATCTGTCCGGTCCAATCTCGCTCAATCCACCTTTTGGCGACCGTAGATTGTGAACATGACTTTGTAAAAAGAAAGGATACTGGTCTGGGCTGGCAGTCTCGACAGAGATAACGACAAAATCGTTAATTTTCGATCGCTGATTACTACCGAATGAATTCGGTTGCCATAATGATGCTTGCGAATAATGAAAGTCCCTACATCCCAGATGCGTTTCTTGTAAGCATAATTAATTATTGCAACCCACTGTATTCGTTGGTAATCAGCGATTGAAAGTTAGCGAATTTGTCGTTATCTCTGTCAAGACTGCCGGGCCTGATCTATATCGTCTTGACGAATTACAGTGAGTTCGGCCTTGAAATTATAGTGAATTATAGTTTGAGATTTGACCACGGCGGGTGCTGTACTGAATTTGAAAAAGATATCTGAATTATTAATTCATACTTCCTTTCAGTCGTTAAATAAGTTATTTTATTTATGTTCAGTAAAGACACGAGCTCCTTTATCTACCTACATTTTCTTTGTTAAATTATTTTTACACATGTTAATTTCATTTCCATTTCCGCAAAAAAAAAACTTCTTTGTTATTTACGTACATTGTTTAAATTTAAATCATAAATTGAATCAGCCATTTTAACATTCATTTCTGAGATTTTTAAACACACCTCTTAATTAAAAAAACACAAAACAGTGAATATTTAACTAAAAAAATCTCTAAACAATTACTTAACCCGCATTCATAAACAAAATCTAATTGCGTAACATTCTCTCTGTCCACGTCAGTTCAAGTGAAAAACACTTTTTCTAAATAAATTAGTCTATGCTCCGTGAAAAAAAAAACGTTGAATAGTTGCACGTGAACACGAACAAACCAAATTGGTGGCTGCCAAAAGTTAGGTGTAGATTTTGACGTATTTATTGATTTTGTAGAAATGATAAACTTTTTGTGCCACTGTTCGTGATGTCTTTATAATTGATTGGATGCAATAAATTGGTATTAAATGCGATTGCCTTGCTAAATAATATTTGTTACTCATACATGGTGGAAGGTTATTTCTATGGCGGTTCAGATTGATGTAATTTGTACGTGGTAACTGTCGAAAAGATCAGCTCAAAACCACATGGCTACTGGGTACTAATGGGTAGATATTTACAACTTGGAGGACCATTAGTAAATCATGTTTTGTGACAATACCCTTCAGGGCCTAGAGCCATGACGGTTTAGACAAATCCAACAACATTTTGGAATTTTCCTTACACCTGTATTTCCGCTCCAAAAACTCTGCATAATATAAGTAATCGTTACGTGTTTAAAATCTTACGCCATCATTGCGAAACTAGCGCCTCACGATTTTGACAGATACTCTTGTCTATGATTTAAATAGCCATTGTGAAGGCCTGTAAGTATTATGTGTAAAATAATTACAAATTGATGTAAAGACCAGTCAATGGCTTCCGGATTCCTTATGTTGGATGGTATATTTTATGGCAATAGTCGTAACTACTTGATTCAATTATTTTAAAATTAAATTAACGTGGGATATTTTAGTTTACGTTTACATAAATGGTCGTTATTATGTGAAGGGGAAATTCAAGGGAAAGTGAAAATTAAGTCGTTGAAAAATATCGGTAGATTATCAAGTGTGATTTAATTAGAAAGCAACTGTTTATTAGTTTCATTAGCATCAATTAAAGATTAACAAAAAAAGGAAAAACAAGAACTTTTTCTTTTCCCAAGAAAACACTAGCTAACTTCATTCATGTTATACTCAATAACTCAACATACCTAAATAATGCGCTAAAAAATCGCAAGTTCAACTCCAATGTAGCGTGTAAATCAGAGAAATTACCATAATTACGCAACATTACAAGTTTCTAGTAATTTTCACTTATTTTAGCGAGTAAAACCTCATTTGTTTAAGCAGGAAACCGGTTCGGAAACGTGTCATGGTGCGATGCACTAACGGCTAGGCGGCTGTCAAAATCAGTGACAATGTAAAACACGGGCGCACGTTAATTTCCATCAGCATAGTGGATCATCATATCACTTATGTAGGAATGGGAGAAAGAGCGAGGCCGGTGCCCGCGGCGGCAGTCGCTCCACACGCGCAATTCGACATGGTCAACTGTACATAATTACGTGCACTCAGCGTATGTGATCAAAACACAATTGCGCGTATCTGAACGCGACGCGTCACTCGAGAAAAAAAAAGATAAACGTCAAATTTTCGCGCGCTTTTCGATACCATAGACATCATGATTTATAGGAACGTGTTTCGTGTATGAAAGTGAATTAACATTTTTATTAATAGTATCGTGTTGAAGTGAATGTGAAACCGTCTATTGCGTAAGCGTTAAAAAAATCTTCGGTGTTCATGAGATGAATTTTTGCTGAATTCCTGTGTTTTGTTATGACTTTGTTTCTGAATTCATTCAAAACGATTAATTTATTTTAATCGTTTCTTGAATGTTCACACGTATCTTTAGGTTATTATAAACGATGTTTATATTGGAGTATTCTGTAACACTTAACGATAAATAAATATGAAGTATCTTAATCGAATCTGTAAATCGAGTTGTGGCCGGTTTCCCAAACTGCTTTCATTGTTTTTATTTACGTAAACATACTTTCTTAAGTACAGGAATTAATGCAACAATCGTTTGATAGATGGGAAACATGTACATGGTTAGAAAATGTGTGGAAAAAGTTGGGAACGAAATCAAAACGTAGCATCATGAATGATGTGCATAGTAATTATTACCTTTCGTTTCTTCGATAATTACTTAATTTGTTGGACGCTGTTTGCATAATGAGTAGGTAGGGGCAATATTCTGTAAACATTACGGCGGCATTTAGGAGAAATTCGTATTTTTTACTGTAGTTTTTACTTAATAAAAAAATAAACATTTGACTACATAATTCATTAATAAATATGCAAAGGTATCAAATTCGATTTACATAAAACGAATAATTTTGATCTATATTCATTGGTTTAATGATGAATTTATGTATTCAATCAAAAATCTAATTTTATACTTAGAACGTTGACATATTTAGCGATTGGTATTTCATAATACCCTATATCGATCATATTTATTAGGTGCAGATGTAAAGTCCTTCCTTAAGTTGATCGAAATAGAAATATTTATTTGCCAATAATGTAGGTGTACAGATATGATAATAAACAAGATAAGCAAACAAGATAAGTCGAAATAATAAAACGAATTCTTTGTACTTTCACACTGAACAATGAGTAACCTTCCCTATAGGTTCCAAATTCTTATTTGACTTCTTATTTAGGGCAAAGCTATTCACCGTCGTATTGAAATAAGCTATTTATATCGCACCAAAAAGTTAAATGCTGAATTTCAGCAGTAACAAAACAAGTGCTACATGCAACCAAATATTTTAAGATCCATGTTCACCAAAACGATGACGATCTGATTACCTAAAAACAGCTGTTTAAAACACATTTTTGTATGGGAACATGTCACAATGACAGCTGTTTTTAGATAATCAGACCGTTATCTTATTAATATATTAAATTATCTTATCGGTGAACCTAATAGACCATTTCAGCTGATTGTTTCTTCGTTGGTCAGGTGGCCACAATCGCGACTACTGAGTATGAGGTCCCGGGTTCGATTTCCGGGTCGGGAAAATTGTTATTGGGTTTTTCCATCTAGCATTTGTAAGTAGCAGCGACGGAGTCTGCATTTGTGCCGGGTTGACGACAATAGGCTCGCCAATTACATGGGACGTTAACATAACTGGCAAAAAATGGGGGTTTTTTAGGTGCACCTCTGCTTAACCCTTTGGGGATTATAAGCGTGATGTATTCTACATAGCTATACTTCTGTACAACAATAAAAGACAAAGCAAGTAAGTATGTATTTACAAACAAAAAAGATATATATGTAGTATATCAACTGTCTGGTGTCCACGACACAAGCCTTGCTTAGCGTCCTTTGGTAATATAAAAAAGAGGAAAGATTTAATTATTTGTTTGTGTGTTTGTTACGATCTAACTCAAAAACTACTCAACCGATTTAAAAAAGTTTTTCACCATTAGAAAGCTACATCTTTACCGACTAACATATGCTGTAAATTATGTTGATGTCATACAAATTAGCTGAGATATCACAGTTTTCGCAGACGAAGTCGTGGGTGTAGTACAAAATAAATTCCACCCCATTTTGTTAATTAGCTCATAATAAGTTTATTACTACATTTGCATGCAACATGACGAAGAAAGCGCTTTGCGCTGTAGAGCGAAACGCAGCGCTACACATAAAACGTAATTGTAAATTGTAGCGAACGAATCAATATGTTTTCAACACGACATAAGTATCGTAGAGAAGTTAGTCATTAAGTATTAAAATATTGATTTAAGGTGAATGCTCAAGGGTAGCCCCAGGGTAGGAATTCAAATTTTCTTACGTTTTTTTGCAATTTGCAGGTCAGTGCTAGGTTGTATGTTGATTATAACTTTTTTGCAAAAAATAAAACCGACTTCTAAAAACACAAAAAAAAAACAAAACTAACTTTAGGTTCAGAAGTCGAGTCGATGACCTTTGTTTGATTGGTTTAGATTTTTTGTCACCGACTTATGTTATTTTTCACTTTTTTTTAGGTCTAGGAACGACTTTTTCAAGGTCAAAGACCGACTTTTTCAAGGTCAAAGACATTCGTCGACCTATATAAACTTGGAGGGTTAATGTACCTATAGGAATGGAAGGCATAGGAATCTAATCTACGCATACTATATTGCTCTTTTCTACAGTTTAAAAGGTCATCATAAAAAAGGCTTTTTTGTGAGTTCAAATAAATATAAAAATATCCATAATTTTGGAATAACTGCAAGCTATAAAAGAAAAATCAGTGCGGCAGAAATATAATACAGTTATTCTGCTACATTCTCAAAAAGTTTGATCATTTAAACTTCAATATTATAAATTATAAGACTAAATCTTTCTATTAATTGTTCACGCTATTGCTTTTTTGGTTGTATGAATTTAGATTTGTTACAATGATTGAACCTAGAGGCACAAGAGTGGTATGTTTTTATTCTGTTAATGTGCCCAATAAACACGCAGGCGAACCTATGGGTAAAAGCTAGTTGATAAAAACAATAAAACAACAAGGTGCTTATTAACACCAAAAATTAAGACAATAAAAATGTAAACAAACGACATTTAACGGTAAACTTGCATAAACCCAGTTACTACATGAAAACCATAAAGAAAGTCAATTAAAACCATCACCATAGATAAATTGAACGTAGTACCAACCCACACTGTCAAAATGTACCAACCCACAGCAATATTGTTCTCATTTTGCATAATTAAAATGCATACGATTTAAGATTACATATAAGACGGATTTGACTGATTAGTACCTTGTATGATGATAAATATTTCATGGTAAATATTTTGTTTTCAGTTTTTAATGATTATGTCAGTGATCATGTGCAACAGTGACTGGCAAAAGCCACGGGCCCCCGGCCTGACGGGGCCCCCGACCCGAGAGGCTGTGAGCTCAAAAGTGACCTAACATTTTTAACAAAAGTTTGTAAGAACACAAATTTGAAATAAGTACCTACTTTAAATCAATTACCTACTAACCTTTTACCTACTTAAAATCAATTACCTACCAATATCTAACCCTACTAGACGGGAGGAGTTTGTTCTCAATATATGCCTATGCTTTTGAAAATAGATATTTAACTAAAATGGACACAATGTAACTATTGGGTAACTATCTCAGTGATTTATTAAAACTAAATTAAAAAAGTGACGAGTATTTTTGGGCCCCATGCAATAATGGATTTATCAAGGGCCTCAGATGGTATAATTACGCCACTGGACGCAACACATTTTTTTCTTCAATTCTCCCCTGACAGACGTCACTGCATAATTTTCTCCTTTTTCTTTATTATCTTTCACATAATCAATCCATTTTTTCTTTGGCCTTCCTCTCCCTCTCCATCCATCAAGATTCATGTCCATCACTCCTTGAAAAAACCTCTTTTTGACCATGTCGGTTAAGTTGGACGTATTTAACTGGAAATGGCTCACTATGGCAGACAAATTAAAATCAGATAAAACACCGCACTAGTGAAGTTCCTGCTAATTAATCGATAAAATAATCGTTACAAATAATCGGTAAAACATGTAGGAAGCGATATTTAACTCGATTCGTGTTCATCGTGGTGACAGGCACTGGATAGTTTATAAACGAGTAATTTGTTTCTTTTTTAAGACATTAATTTGATGCTCATGATTAATTGAATTAGTTCGTTTTGAGGGACTTTAATTGGAGTGTTTAGTGAAGGTGTTATTATTTTATTGGTCGAAGAAAGTATTAATGAATTTGTATACTCGTACAACCCTGAAACGATTGAAAATAAATTCTTTAAAAAAGTTTTTAGTATACAGGACACCGTTTAAAAGTTGACGGGTAATTTAGGGGTGTCCCAAATATCGCTTTGGTTAATACTGGTAGGTAATGTCTAAAATTATGTTTAAAGTAAAAGTAAGCCGACTTAAAGCCTAAAATTGTTATGTAATGTACGCTGTAAAAAAAGATACATATTATGTAACATAATCATTCATAACTCTTTGCTGAGAATCAACACTAGTAATTAAGTCATAACTCTATCTATTTAGTGAATTTAGAATTACTCATTTAAATAATCCTACTTTCATTAACAGGTTTCTACCATGTAACCTACATACGAGTAGTTACGAGTAGGTAAATTAACACTGAACGCCCACTTCTATCGATTAACTAATTCATCAATCGTAAGTAGAAATTCCCCGCTAATCATCATGGCCACAGCTCATAATAATTCATACGCGTAAAATGCGACCTGCTTCTCGAGACACGGTCGAGGTTACGCAACCTAATCGTAACAATAAGATGAGAGTACGGAAGTGTTACAGAATACGACCGTGTAACCAAATTAACCCTTGACTCGTAGGTAACAGTGATTTTCTGTGCTCTTACTTTAGTAGTGACAGTTAAATAACGAACAAGAACGATTGTGGGCGATGAAAAATGCCTAGGGAACGGTCAGAAGACGGCGACTGCAATGCTATAGCGCGGCTCATTAAAGACTTCTGCAGTTGTTCGGAGAACGGCACCTGGTCGCCGGAGATGACGTCAGACAAACGGAAAGGGCCACTGCTGAAGAGCGAACTCACTAACATGTCAGCAATGCGACGAAGAATCATATCCATTGCAAAGAGAAAAACGAGAGAGGTACCCGAGCCGCCGAAACTGACCTACGGCAACACGTTCCAGAAAAGTTCTGAGACTCTCACTTCTAACTTAGTGAACACAACGATCAGTTCTCAAAGTAGCACCCTCAGGCGGAACATCGACAACTTCCTCCTCTCCAGAAGGATGTTCGCTTTAGAGGAGGATATCTACGAGAAACCGATTCAAGTGAAGACTCCCACGTGCGGAGAGAACTGGTCTCTAAGTAAAGCGTGGCGGAACAACAACTCAGATTTCTTCAACCGCTCCCCTACCCTCGATTCTCACCGGCTAATTGAGCGGAACCACACCCAACTCGAACGAATAGACGAGATCCCACATCGGAAAAAACGAAATAAGAAAATGAAGGAGCAATTACGATATGATAGGAATATAAAGAGGCATATACGGATTCGTGTGATGTTGTCTTTACGAATGAGGAGGTATATGAAGAGAAGGATGAAGAAGCCTGGTTTGCCCTCTCAGAATGTGAATGTCCCTCCGAGGCGGTTTATCAGAGGGGCTTCTGTCACATCCAGTTTCGGGACTCGTTCATACAGGAGTGTGATGACTGATAAGTTAGGGGATGGTGCAGTGTTATTCGACATCCATGAAGCCAGGAATTCCACTATGGAGCTGTGCCACGATTACGAGGAGGACCTCGATACGCTACAGATTGCGTTACGCGCCGGTAATTTTAGGTAAATACTTTTTACATGTTTTTAGATGTAAGATTTGAGAGTGAAAGTGTTGGCAGCGGAGATGAGCATGCATTACTAGCTGCGTAGATCTTGGTTTGCTGTTGCTAAGTAATAGTAAACACAGCTGTGTTGGATTTATTATTGTCTGTGGTTTTATTGGTATAGGTACTCGTATGAATGAATAAACGATATTTTATCTTTATTAAATATTCATCCTCGCATCTATTCAGAATGACTATACCTACTTGGTTTTTTGTCGAATAATGCGAGAGCGTGATGTGATTAATTATAAATATTGATCGCCAGTGGTCGAAATTTGACTATAATTAATTTAAAAAGGTACTAAGTTTTTGCTTCACATATTAATAAATTGTTAAATAAAACGTTGCCAAGACGACCAAGTCTTTTAATATACGAAACGCATCAGCGCTTGCGACTACTAGACTAACGACAAAATGTACCAAAATATTAAACTAAATTCTCTATTTGAGGTCATCCGTATCAAAGGTCATAATTTAGAAATTGTGCACTACCTCCGGATATGTGGGTAGCCTACCGTTACGCTATTGTCGCTCTGTCCCCTACATTTATTACTGGATGACTAATACGCGCCTACAGTGTACGTCGTTATTGACAACCATTGTGACAAAATATGAAGCGGTCAGCGGCCATGCGAAATTGTTGAACCAAAAAACGCAGTGTTTTTTTTTGTGTGTAATTTTTGTTAGTTTTTGCCCGTTATTGTCGTAGGTAGCAGACATAATTATGGACAAATTGTTCTATGGCAGTCTAAAGATCGTTATTTACACATGCATATATATCAAAGTCCCATGGAATCAAAATTTCGAAGACATGTGACGTCTACAAAAACGACCTCAATGGGGATGGTTAACTGTGAAACTTATGGCACACAGAGAATTTCAGTTAAGATCGCAATATGGGGTTGACGTATCCGTGTGGGTAAAAACCCTAATTAATAAAGAAAAAAAAAAGAATGATCGCAATACCGGTCATTGACACGCCTACATTATTTTATTTAAGTTCTTTACTATGAAATACAAAAACAAGCCTGTTTAAGTCTATCGTGATCTCCAACATTTTTTCTAATGAAAAATGATACAAATGGTTCGTAAGAAGAGATATTAAGGAAAGTGCAATAACCGGTATTGCGTTCTTAACTGACACTTATTATAGCATAGCTGGTTTCAAGCATCGCCATTGGTTGAAAAACTGGTAATGTCATTCTATATTTCAAATTAGCTTGACCTCATTGGTCAGATTAAAACCGAGCTTTGGTCGCGCCATCTACAAGTAGATCGTAACGGTCTTCTTGGTTGGGCCCGCGTGGTGGAATATAGCCGAATTAAACCCCATATCATCTCATAGAGGTAAAGCTTGTGTCGTGTCGAGGCAGTAGATCCATTACAAGCTGATTACATTCTTCTTAGCTCATCGAGAAGGGTAAGAAACTAAGCGTGCGTTACGAGATACGATATAATCACTCACAGCGCTCACAGCAATATTTTGCGTACCGTTTTAGTTTTCACGATTATGACAGCTAATATCTGTCATTAGGTCATTTGACAGCGCTCACGGTGATATTTCTTTGGGGCATGGTCGGTGTAATCGCAAGATGGCGCGTCTCATGACGTCATCTATGACGACTCAAGGAACATCGATATCGCGCTTATGATCGCGCTCACGGTATCTCGGAACGGGTTTATGGACGCTCATAGCGTTTTCAGTCTATCTCGGAACGTGGCCTAAGTAAAACGAGGGATCCCCATGTTGTCAAATGTGATTCTCGTAAAAATGTGACAGCTTAGAACATTTATATAGCACAGCAATGTGAGTTTGTTAAATGCTTCATTTAGTAATACCAGCTGAGGAGCTCGTGGCTCATTTAGGTTAAGCTTGCTTGCCTAGGTACAAACCTAGGCAAGCACTGTGGATGGGTGACCTCCTTTACATACCGACTTTCCTCCGTACCTCGGAAAGCACGTTAAGCTGTTGGTCCCGGCTGGCATTTGTCCATCTTTGGGCAATCGTTATAGGTATCTAGTCAGTGGCCCTAAAAGTCTGACAACCAGTCTTATCAAGTGTCGTGGAGGTCAGATAGGCAGTCGCTCCATGTAAAATACTGGTATTCAGTTGCATCCAGTTAGACTGGAAGCCGACCCAACATAGTTGGGAAAAGGCTGGGCAGAAGATGATGATACCAGCTGAGGTTGCCTGACAAGGTAAAGCTAGTAAAATATTATGTTGTGCTTTAATCATTTTAGACATAACTAATCTATAATGTTCCCACTGCTGGGACACAGGCTTCCTCTCCATGAGAGGAAACGGAACGTAGTCCAACAGGTGAGCTCAGTTCGAGTTGGTAGCTATGTACCAGCTAATTCAGTCGCAGGTTCACTCACGATGTTCCCTTAAATTGCTTAAAACACATTTATAATAACATAATTTATTCTTTGCTTAACAAAACGTTATAAATGCAAAATATTTCATACAACAAAATAATGCTGAAGAATTTCCCTTTTTTTTTAAATAAACAGTTTTTTTAATACAATAAAAGAATTACGTAAAACGCGTGGAAACAACTAGAACTGAACTAATGTTTATGAATGAGAAGCGATACGGTTGTTTATTAAGTGAATGTTCTACGAGAATAATACAGGGTGTATTTCACCTCATCACAAAGCCGTTAACCAAGCGTTCTGTATATCAAACTAAGTAACTTTACGCAAAAAATATTGCTGGGAAACAACTTATTTTTTTGAGGTTATGAATCATGTTTTGTGGTATAACTCAATGTAACGCACTCAAAACATTGTGCGGATGGATGGATTGAATAGTACGGGGGTCCTAGAGATATTTTAAGTAAAAATCATGCCATAAAATATGGTATTTAAAAAAAAACTTATCAAAATCTTGCAACTTTGACCCCCAATATCTCCGTAACTAGAAGGTTCCCAGGTATAGTGTAGAACAAAAAAATTATCAGAATGACGAGGAGAACAAGTCCCTTTCGTATTCGTTAGAGGTGTTTTACACCCTTTATACTATTATATTTAGTAGTTTCATTTTGGGTAACTTAATCCCGAAGAGTTAGACAGAAGTGTACGTTTCGTCGGTAAAGGCGACTACGGGAGCTAAATAAGCAACCCTATTTGTGGCGGCTCAATCTTCGATTGAAATACGTACTGTGTGCCAATGACATTGTAATGCACACTGTTAATTAAGGATTTATAATACTTTATCATTCTTACTAACATGATACTATTATGTAAAATTATTTTTTTGTTTCATAATATGGATACATATTTATTTACCCAAAGTTGGCAAGCAATTTCAGAAGAGAAAGTCCAAAATTACTTATTTTGCAGACCAACCAAAAATCATTACGTTTAAGGCGCTTAGACGAGCTAAATTAGCAACCCTATTTGTGGTGGTTCAAACTTCGTTTGAAATGCTGTCACAATAAAGTTCTTATCAGCTTGCACTACAAAGTGGTTTTTACGTCAGTCACCGCGGGCCGAATAGTGCGAATTTTGTGGTTTCGATCGATTTACAAAAAATCTATTTATTGGACTAAAAAATAAAACACTATTTTTTATTAGTCATTTGCCAAAAAATCAGAATGATCGCATGTAATTTAGGATGGTTTTTATTTGTCAAAAGATTTTTTTTGAAAATTAATTTTATTGTATTTATATATTTATAAAAACGTTATGCACATAATGTACTAAGGCGGATTTAATGCCTTGGGCATTTTCTACCAGTCTTCTTAAGGGTGATGCGGAGATAAAACAGTAAGTGCAATAGTATAGAAAATTGTATACCTTTTCAACACACTATCATACTAGCATATATCCTGAAGAAAATCATATGTTTTCATGGTTGTGTTTATTGCAGTGAATCATATACTTTCAGGCATTATAAAACTCGTGGTTAGCTCATGTAGTCGCCTTAATAACTGACGAAATGTGGTTGCCATTTAGGCTTGATACGTGCCCGGCGGATGGCAATAGGCTCGCCCCCTATTACGGGTGACTTAAACGTAATGATTTTTGGTTGGTCAGCAAAATAAGTACTTTTGGACTTTCTCTTCTGAAATTGCTTGCCAACTTTGGGTAAATAAATATGTATCCATATTATGAAGCAAGAAATGAGTTTTACATAATAGTATCATGTTAGTGAAGAATGATGAAGTAGGTATTATTAATCCTTTATTGATAGTGTGCATTGCAATGTCATTGACACACAGTACGTTCAACTTGTAAATATTTCGACATCGTCATTAGAATGTGTTTCCTAGTTGTTTTATAAACATGGTAAGTTAATAACTTGTCCATATTTCGACAGTTAACTTAAAGTCCCAGGGAGCGGCTCATTTGCCATCAAGCGGGTATAGTTTCAGACTTCGGACAGCGATTGAAAACCTGATGGATAAACCCACCACCTTGTTGCCCCCCGCCTGGGAATTAAACTCGAGACTTAATGCGTCCCTGCCGGGGCTGTGAACCTGCCGGGGCTATGGGACTGTTCGAAAGAGATACCGTGGCCCCAGAACACAAATAGATGAGTTTTATTCAGTAAAACTCTGACACTCCCTTCCATTCCTCCAAGAGCGGGAGGAGTCACAAAAAAGACCTAATGCGCATAAACGATATATTTTTTGAGATTTATTGTATTTAGACTATGTTATGGTCGCTTTAAACTATGTTATTAATCAAGAATTTGATTGATCTTGGTAGTTACAAAGATTGAAACTTTTCAGAGAATTTGCCTCTTTATTAATAGAAATTATTGAGAAATGTCACTACGTCTTTGAAAACAAATTGCTCCACCGCGTCTGCAGTCTGTCTGTCTGTACTGATTTGCATGCTGTTTTCACCAATGGATAGAGTGGCTCTCGAGGAAGGTTTTAATATATAATAATGAAAACCATCATAAACGGGGATGATTGTGCAATGTCTCATGAAAGTTTTCTAATATAAAACCGACTTCAAAAAAAACAAAAAAGTGAAAAATAACTTTAGCTTCTGAAGTCGGTGACCTTTGTTTGATTGCTTTAGTTATTTTGTCACCGACTTCAGAAGCTAAAGTTATTTTTCACTTTTTTGTTTTTTTTGAAGTCGGTTTTATTTTTTGCAAAAAAGTTTTTATTTTTCACTTTTTAGTGGTTCACAGGTGCTTGATACATGGAAAGTGCATACCGTTACAATTACAACAAGCCCAAACACGACTATGGTACATTGTCTCATTATGGAGTTCCGTGACTCTTGGCTTCATCATCAGATCTGATGGTAGAATGGTTCTTATCAAACGCAAATGCTTCACTTGTTGTAGAAAATACCAAAATCGCAACACGTTTTCAGATAAAATTTGAAGAGTTCCCTCGATTTCGCCAAGATTCCATCATCAGATCCCAATTTGGTGGCTATGGGACCAACTTGGAAGTATACCCTTTCAAACAAAAAAAGAATTTTTCAAATCGGTTCAGGCGTCTTCGAGTAATCGGTGAACATACATAAAAAAAAAAAATACATACAGTCGAATAGAGAACCTCCTCCTTTTTGGAAGTCGGTTAAATAGTAGTTCTACTTATACTACCATATCTTTCAGTGATTAGATATATTTCGCACATGACGGTGTATAAAAATGCAATTTAACTTTTCTCAAATCATGATACCATTAACCACAAAATAAATATACCTACTGTAACAGATGCTAGGAGATCATTTCACGGAATGATGAGGCACTATGTCATGGTTTATTTTTAACTGTCTTTGAAAACATTTCATTTTGATCTGATTTGAATCATCATTTTTCAGTTTTTATTTTTATTTTTTACTCGCTTCTGCCCGCGACTTGTGAAGTTTTGATATCGCATTGCCTGCTCAACGGAAGCTTTTGTCCCGCTTGCAACATTCCTTATTGCTGCTCCGCTCCTATTGGTCATAGCGTGATGTTATATAGCCTATAGCCTTCCTCGATAAATGGACTATCCAACGCAAAAAGATTTTTTCAATTCGAGCCGGTAGTTCCTGAGATTAGCGTTCAACCAAACAAACAAACTGTTCTGCTTTATAATATTAGTATAGAAGTATAGATTGTACTATTTAAAAGTCATCTAATTTGAAATCTTGACAGTGTGAGCTGCTTTGCTTAGCTTTTTTAAAATCAAAATCATGGTTTTTCTTTGATGATCTACTTATACTAATACTATATACTATATATATATATTATTATAAAGCTGAAGAGTTTGTTTGTTTCTTTGAACGCGCTAATCTTAGGAACTACTGGTTAGAATTGAAAAATTATTTTTGTGTTCGATAGTCCATTTATCGAGGAAGGCTTTAGGCTATATAACATCACGCTACAATTATTGGGAGCGGAGCAGGAATGAAAAACGTTGCAAAAACGGGAATTTTTTGCTTTTGATTTTCTCTCTAATGTGACGCAGACGCAGTTGCGCGGGTCAGCTAATTTAATTATACTTGGTATACTTGCATGTTATTATAAGTTTTCTAAACCACTATTGTTTTTCTTTCAATCTTCTTTATCAATTAACTTCATACGCTATCGATTCACCTTTTTATACAGAGTGTAAACAACCTCATCACGAAGCCGTCAACCAAGCATTCTGTACTTAAATCAAATTATGTAACATTACGCACAAATGATTGCAGGGATACGACTTTTTATTTTAGGGTGAAAAATCATGTTTTGTAGTGGAACGATGCAACGCACTCAAAACATTAAACGTCGAACTGATTGTATAGGACGGAAGGTCATTCTTACATTAAAAACTTGTATTTTTTAAATACTTGTCAAAAAGATGCCCCCAATATCTCCGTAACTAAAAGGTTTCTAGGTATAGTCACAGATATTATAATACTTCGTAGTATAGTGTAGAATAAAAAATGATCGCAATGACGGGCAAAATAAATGCGTTTCGTTAACAGGTTTTTTTACACCCTGTCTTATCTTCTTTTTCTTCAATCGCTCCCCAATAACTGAGGGTCGTGGTTTCTTACGCCTGTTTCATTAGTAACGCAAAATTTGCTAAATATGGTACGTCTTTTGCCATTTAGATTGATCAGTTCAATATACCTATGTAAAGATTTATATTATTTTGTTTGTGAGGAATTGTTCCGGCAGATTATTATAAAATAAATCCAAAACTTTAATATGATGTAAATAAAACAATTAGATTTATGTATTTGGAGGGAAATTCAAAGGTCATTTAGGTAGTTAATAATATTTGATCTAGTTTAGCAATTTAATGCAAAATATCTTCGGCGTATTCAAAATTAATTGATTCTTATAATGTCAATGTCAGTCCCTTGTCATACTTTGATTAACGTTCACTTAATTGGTTTAAAATTATATTTGTACCGTAAAACGGGGCTATTTGGGTTTTGGGGGCTATTTAGGATGACCCAGAATTTTGAACAAAAATATCGTAAACTGTCGGTTGGTGTATGGTAGAAGTTATTTTACAATGTCTAGAAAAACTTTGATTGGAGGTAACTGAAAAATCTTGATGGAAATAACCAGACAAATTTTGGTTTATATGGGACCAAATAGCCCTCAAAAACCCAAATAGCCCCATTTTACTGTATGTGTTTAAACAAGATTGATTGAAATTCAGAAAAAAAGACTAACTGCATCTTAAAATCTGTTTGATTTCAACAACGCCATCTGTTATTAAATAGTGGAAACTAGATGCGAATCGTAGGCAGCAGCTGAGGCGCTCGTGCCTACTAGAGCGTATTCATTGAATAGTTTAACTATCACGTACTAGATGGCGTTGCTATTACAGTAGCGCGTTTATGTCTTTTGTTCCGCATACCAGCATAATCAAATAAAATGACAATTTATCAAATAATTCCAATTTAATTTGACCAACCTGCGCTGTTAAGGGGCCGCCGGAGCCTGCGTCGTTCATATAATCGTAATACCAAAATAATTAGTGAATAAAATTTTACTGTATAATTATTTCAATTGGATTACAGAATAACTAGGTCCTCAAATATATTATATTTTGAAAGGACAGTGATATAAAGACGGGATTTGAGGAATTTAAAATTTCTATAGTAAACATAGCGATGCCAACCCGCAGCAGCCGACCACCTCCTAGATTGATATTTGCGAAATACCATACGAAAAAGAGGAATTGGGTAGACAACAAAAAAAAAATTTGTTCGCCAGTTAGATTATCAACAAATATTTGAGCCGTATTTTTACTTTTGTTACGTAAACCAAAATACGAAGATACGACGCTTTTAAAATCCTCAATACGTCAAGTGCTATAATTTTTAGCGAGTTCTGACGTCACGACCACCACTCCCGAGTTTTGATGCGTTTTATCTTTGTCAATATTCATTGATTTACAAAAACAATAAATACGTGTCCATTATTTTCCAATACTCTAACTGACGGATAATTTATTGATGGTGTAAACTAGCCTAACATAGGCCTGCCTCTTGTCTCCAGGAGCGGTCGTCTAGCGGTCGAGGGCTGGTGGTGTGGGCGCGCTATGCCGGGGGCGGGGGGGCGCGCCAACAACGGCGCCCTGGCGCTGCACTACGCGGCTGCACGAGGCTGCCTCGACTGCGTGCGGCTGCTTACCAACACTACGCCTGATGTGTCGTGAGTATTTTTAACTAACTAACTCTACAGACATTGTTCTTCCATAAACCTTCATCTGTTAGCGAAGCAGACAGAATAGTTAAACAATGGCGTCAAACCGGTTCGGTCGTGCCTCACAGACGGATTACAAATGAGCCACATACTATGGTTTAACTATAGTTGCGTACCATCTATTTGACACTGGTTTAACGACTAACCTATGTCCGAAGTCAGTTATGAGACTTCCACAATAGATAGCCAAAGCAGTTCATGCTCAGATAGGAGTATAACTTTTCCCACTCTGGGCTGAGCGGGAGGGAGTGTCAGTGTTACTGACTAAAACCTATCCATGTTCTTTCCTCGCTCTCTAAGTTCCGGGGCCGCGGTATCTCTTTCGAACAGTCCCGCAGCCCTGGACCATTCAACCAAGCATTCTGTCCATCAAACTAAGTAACTCTACGCAAAAATTATTGCTGAGAATTGACTTTTTTGTTCGGGGTGAAAAATCACTACACCTTAGTATCTCACACCATTTACCACGGTGAAAACTATACCATTACTCACAACTGTCGTGAGATTTATCATACCAATAAGATAGATACCAGGCATAATCTATTAGGTTGGCAATAAAACAACCGCTCGCGTCTCATTAAGCCGTCACAAGTCATTGCGTGCGCGCATGCCTGCGAGTATACGAGATCGGAGCAACTGAGCGCGACTTATCGGTAGTCGACATGGTAGGAGTCAATATGAGAAGAAGAATATTTGAACGTCTTTACCTAGACCCGGGAAAACCTCCGAAACTCCTTCCAAATCTCTTTATAATGTGCGATCTCTGTCTATGTAAGAACCGCAGCCATGATGTGAGTGACGATCTCTGCTCATCTCTATGCATTCGTAAACTTGGCCCACCCACTCACTCTTAATAAACTTGTCGGAATTTAATTGAGATGATTTGGTTCAAAATTGGGTAAAACAGTAAGGTAAAATTTGTAAAAGCAATGCTTAGACGAAATCTAGATAAAGGCTTTTTGATTTTTGCAATTCCGAAATAGTGTTTTTAATAAATATTACACGCAAACGCAGTTCTAGATTATGGTTTGTGTATTGATTTACTCAATAAGGTAGACGACAAAATAAAAATCTAATCAGTCCGTCACTTAGATTATCAAAAAATATTTGACTCGTATTTTTTCTTTCGTTACGTAAACCAAAATTGTCGACAAAGATACGACCTTTCAAAATTCTCAATACGTCACGCCTTGGTATATTAAATTTATATAAATTGTAATTTTGTTTCTGTGTAACTTGACATCATTGGTTTCAATTCTATATAATTTATTACTTGTTTATTTCAATTTAATTTACCCTATCAAGTTATAATAATTTTAATTTTTTGAGGAAATATTTCGTATATCTAAACTACCTACATACATTGCTACTAACTTAGTCTTAAGATATTTAAATTGTATGCTACTAACAAAGTATGGACATCACTTAGTCTGAAATAAACATTTTTATATTTATATTATATTTTTAGTGAGTTTCTGACGTCACGAGCCCGAGTTTTGTTGCCTTTTATCTATGTAAATATTCACTGATTTACAAAAACAAAAAATACGTGTCCATTATTTTCCAATACTCTAACAGGCGGACTAATTGGAATTCCAATTATAAGATCGACTCTCGTCATGCCTATTATAAAACGCAAATGCATTGATAATCTAGACTACTTGCAGCCGAGCAGTTAGTTTTAATACTTGACTCCCGTTTTTGTTCGGTCAGCTAGACATGTTCCTACGGAACCTCGTTTTCAATCCACTGTTCAGTTCATGGAAGGTTTTTTTGTTACTAGCTGATCTTCTGTCCGTAACTGTCCAGTCACGGGAGCTAACGGCTCGCACTACTGTTAGTGTTCGCAGGTGCGTACGCGCAGCGAGATGTAATCTGTTTTGTGTTGGCTAGGTCATGGATAATGGGAGGCAGGTAGGGTGTTTAGTAGAGCGGATGACGGTGAAAACGGGAGAGACAAGTGACGATCGGTTTAATATTGCATTTATCGAAACAAGGTTCGGAAATATGCGTACTTTTTTGTATGAAAGAAAGGAAATTAAAACGTGTAAAATATCATCTTCTGCCTAGCCTTTTCTCAACTATGTTTGGGTCGGCTTCCAGTCTAACCGGATGGCCGGTAAATACCAGTATTTTACATGGAACGACTGCCTATCTGACCTCCTCAACCCAGTTAGTACTGGGTAATAAGATGAGCCTTTTATAAGACTGGTTGTCAGACTTTCGGCCCACTGATTACCTGTAACGACTGTCAAAGATCTACAATTGACAGCCGGGACCATAAAACGGCTTAACGCGCTTTCCGAGGCACGGAGTAAACTTGGTATGTAATGGGACCATCCACGGACTAAGCCCAGCCATGCTTAATCAGAAGATCGACCCGAGCGGCTGTTATTATTTAGCCGTATATATTTCATCTTTTAAGAATTATTGGGAAATTTCAATCACTAATTTATCAGTGGGAGGTCTCAATTTTTGGTTTTCAATTATAAGTATTATACAGGGTGTATTTCACCTCATCACAAAGCCGTTAACCGAGCATTCTGTATATGAAACTAAGTAAGTTTACACAAAAAATATTGCTGGGAAACAACTTTTTTTTTTGAGGTTATAAAACTTGTCTTGTGGTATAACTCAATGTAACATACTCAAAACATTGTGCGGATGGATGGATTGAATAGTACGGGGGTCGTAGAGATATTTAAAGTAAAAATCATGCGATAAAAACTGGTATTTAAAAAAAAACTTGTCAAAATCTTGCAACTTTGACCCCCAATATCTCCGTAACTAGAAGGTTCCCAGGTATGGTGTAGAGCAATAAAATGATCAGAATGACGAGGAGAACAAGTGCCTTTCGTATTCGTTAAGAGGTGTTTTACACCCTTTATATAGGCCATACAAATATTTGTTCCGTGCGGAAATCGTACCCGCAGCGCAGAACCCATTTTCTCAGCCACTGCGCCAACCGTGCCTTCAGTTATCACGACGGTCTTTCTTATAGTATAGATAATATAATTACAAAATATAATTATTTACTATCAACACACGCATAGCAAACGAAGTCATTTACTATAATTAGATGATGGTACAAAAATATCAGGTATCAAAATTATACAGCGATTTAAATAGCCATTCACTTAGGAATGTAATGTATTGCAACAAGCGTTCGTTTCAGTTTTTCTGTATACTTTCTGTTACGTATCATGCTATTAATACTGATAGTACAATGTCATACATGCAAAACATGTATGGACGAATGCAATTTATTTATTACTAGTGGACGTCACGCGGTTTCACCCGAGTAGTTCCCGTTCCCGTGGGACTACGGGGATAAAATATAGCCTATGTTACTCAGGGTGAATGTAGCTTTCTAATGGTGAAAGAATTTTTGAAATCGGCACGGTAGTTTTTGAGTTTATTTATTATAACCAAACAAACAAAGTTTTCCTCTTTATAATATTAGTGTAGATTGTTTTATTATTCTTATTATTTATTTATTTTATTCATGTGTGTGTGTGTGTTGTGTGTGTGTTTTTTTTTTGTGTGTGTGTTCTGCACTTATCCCAATTTATTTTGGGTTGGCGCAGCCAACAGCTATCAATGGGAGGTACGCGCGTCCGGACTCTGGATTTTTGACCTGCCATGGCAGTTGGCGCTCCTCCGACATAATTTTCTTCTCCCTGTCTCAATTCATTTGGGGTCGATCCATCAAGTCTTCTTCTTCCACACTGGTCTATTACTCGTCACCTCATCAGACACCTTCATTCTTGCTCTATCATCCTTCGTCACACAGTCCATCCATCGTTTCTTTGGACTTGTTCTACTTTTATCCATGTCATCATCACCTGCCTAGCCTTCACGAAACTATGTTGGGGTCGGCTTTTAGTCTAACCGGATGCAGCTGAATACCAGTATATCACATGGAGCGACGATCTGACCTCCACAACCCAATTAGTACTGGGTACTACAATACGACTGGTTGTCAGACTTTTTGAGCCACTGACTACCAGTAACGTCTTTTTTCCATGTACCATAACAAAATAGAGATAACTTAATCTTCATAATAGTAAAACCATGTTAACATAGCTAATTCTACAATAAAGGTGTGTCTTATCTAAAATTAACCGGTAAAGATTATTATCTTGCATCGTTGTAACACTTTGGGGGTGTGGTCCACTGTTAAGTAGCTTAACTTTTAAATTATTTAATTGTTTTATTCGTTTTCGTTCGTTTTGTAATAGTATGTGAAAATCGCTCTCTTTGAAAAGTCAGAACACATTTCCAGAGACCATTCCTGACGACCTGAATGGCTGGAGGACCTGAATGGTGCGGCGGTAGTGAGGCTGCCTTACGTTCTTCTGGTCCCGGGTTCGAATCCCGGTAGGAGCAAATGTTTGTGTGATGAGCATGGACATTTTGTTCCCGAGTCATGGATGTTTATGTGCATAATAAGTATGTATTTACAAACAAAAAGTATGTATGTAGTATATCAACTGTCTGGTGACCACGACACAAGCCCAGCTTAGTGTGGCACTAGATAGAGCTGTGTGTAATGTCCAACGATATTTATTTATTCCTGGTTAACCAACGGTATAATAAACAGATAAACTAAACCAACTTTTTTACAGCTTAACCGCATGCAGTTGAATATCAGTATTACATGGAGCTATATATACTGCCTATCTAACCTCCACAGCCCTTTAACTTGATCATAGAACATCGCTGAGTAAGACTAGTTGTTAATCTTCCTGGCCACTGACTACCTGTAACGACTGTCAAAGATCTACAAATGACAGTCGGGACCAACAACATATCGTACTTTGCGAGACAGAGAGGGAACTTAACCAAGTTCCCTCTCTGGTTACAGGTAGTCAGTGGCCAGGAAGATTAACAACTAGTCTAACAACTAGTAGACTAACCAGTCTTTCTATGGATGGTCACCTATACACGATTTGACCGCACGAGCCCCCCTCTACTATAAAAACCATTTGACTGCTTAATATAACATTTATCACCTTAAAAAAATAAAAGAAAAATCCTCAGCGTACGTCCAGTGAGACGGGGAGAGAAAGCGTTACCTGGTTAATTGTTGTTATCGCGATCTAGCGCGCTGACGCTCATCTGCGATCTTCACGCCTGCGCCGGCGCAGCTCCTGTGACACATTTATGTTGGTAATCAAAATACTTGGGTGTTACTATTCACGGTAGGTTTGGTAATGGGGTTCGTGTATTTTATAGTACTCCCACATTTTGCCAGTAAGTTTAGTCGTCATATAATAGAGTGTTAGTAGATAGATTCCCTCTCATTGAGAGGAGGCCGTGTCCCAGCAGTGGGAACATTATAGGCTGATGATGATGAAATAGATTGGCAGTCTCTTCATCTATAGTCTATACTAACAATACACCGTTATTTTCAAGTCGTATTATATACCCATAGAACAACTTTAACCATGACACTGACTACGAAATCTCGGAAAAAAAAACCGCCTGCTCCATACATTATTGGTCGCGTAACTCGAAAATATGTAGGCAGCAGCAGATTTTTTTTTTTAGATTTTATAGACGGTCCCATTGTAAAAGTTATTCATTTCCATGAGTACTATCCGCCCTTGACGTAATTAATACGAAAAAATAACGGTGCATAGGGTGACTGGCAATTAGTGTACGATACTTAAACAAGTGATTGTACTTGATAACAAACAACTTTTACTATGGGAACAAACCTGAAATCGCGAAAGAAAAGCAGATTTTTCTTTCAGTACATTAGGAACAAATTCGTTATTCTAAATTTTTTTTTCTTTCGGCGCGTTCGATTCTTTCGACGTGGATAAGTGTGCGTTCACCTTAAAAGTATATCTTAGCCAAAAGCCATGAAGTCAATCCAGAAAGAAAAAAATAAGTCATGATTATTTCTCATTCATCATTATTCTAGTCAATTGAGCTCATAATAATGAGGATTTTTTTTATTAAGTTTGATTTGATAAATCTTAGTAAATTATTTCGTAGGCATCTATCACGGTGACATACGTAGACGCTTAATAATTTCATCAACAATTGTCTCGCCCGTGTTCTTTTAGTAGGGTAAATTTTATCCTCGTATTTCCACGGAAACGGGAACTTCGCGGGTTTTTTTTTAGATGTAGATTTCGTAATTATTTTGACATATAACTCTGACATTAATTTTAATACTTTTCAATTTGGTTTTTTATCGTATTATTTTTGTTAATTTAACATTTCATTTTAAAAAGTATTCTTTTGAATGTACGATAGGGTTCAATATCTCTAATCTATTTTAATCTAAATGTTTATTATAAAAAAATAATGTACTCGTACCAATAGATTTTTTTTGGTTAATTTGTATGTTATAACAATTATTCAACTCTAATAGTGTATAATGGTTAGTTTTTTGAGTTACTATAACCTAACTTTAAGACCAACTGTATCACCAAAAAGCACACTAATAAATACTTTGACTTTGACTTTAAAACCGCGTGACGTCCGCTAGTGTAAAATACAGGCTTTCAGATGCATCCGGTTAGACTGGAAGCCAACACCAATATAGTTAGGAAAAGCCTAGGATGATGATGATGATGATGAAAACAGAGTGCTAGCCTATGCTAACAATCCTACACAAAACCAGACTCCTTAAAAAATCCTGATGGAGAAACCCAAGTACAGTTTTGCTGACAATCGAACCCAGGACCTCAGGCTCAGCAGCAGTTTTTGCGACCACTAGACAAACGGGACAGTCATTTATTATTTTCATGTTTTTATTAGCGTACTAAATAGACATCGCGAGCATCATCATCTATTTACAACCACACTAGCGGACGTCACTCGGTTTCACCCTCGTAGTTCCTGTTCCCGTGGGCGTATGGGGATAAAATATAGCCTATGTTATTCGGCAGAGACGTGGCTTTCTAATGGTGAAAGAGTTTTTAAAATCGGTCGAGTAGTTTTAGAGTTAAATCGTAACACACAAACAAAGAAAAACTAAATTATCATTTTTCATCATCATTTCAACCGAAAGATGTCCACTGCTGGACATAGGCCTAATCCAAGTGTCGCCACATTGACTGGTCCCGTGCGACTCGCATACAACGGATTCCCGCAACCTCCACCAGGTCATCGGTTCACCTAGTGGGAGGTCTTCCAACGCATCGTCTTCCGGTTCGCGGTCGCCACTCCAGAACTTTTCGGCCCCATCGGCCATCCGTTCTGCGAGCAATGTGACCTGCCCACTGCCACTTAAGTTTGGCAATTGTTCGGGCTACGTCGGTGACCTTGGTTCTTCATTTAAAAAATAAATCTTCTCTCTAATTAGTTTAGATAATTGCTGACTACGACATAATTATAAGCAACTAACGTTTTTATTATAAGTGAAACCAATAACGATTGGTTTTATTTCTTGGAACTGCACCTACGTTTTGTAATTGTAGAAATGATTGTAAACGGAAAACGCGGCTGCACTACTAGTTGTTGTGTTTTCTACTCTGATTCAGGGCTAGCGTGGTTGTTTAGATATGGACTCTAGTACTTTAGGTGAAAGCGCCAATTTAAATTTTCTTACGTTTTTTACAATTTGCAGGCCAGTTTTTGGTTGTATGTTGATTAAAATGTTGCCCTCCAAGTTCATAATGGTCCAGAAACGATTTTTTTCAAAGTCAAAGTCGTTCTTGGGCCTTTATGAACTTAAAGAGCTGTATTGATGATTTATATTCTGTAAATACACACGTCTTACAGTCGCGAACAACATTTTAATCAACATACAACCTAGCACTGGCCTGTAAATTACAAAAAACGTAAGAAAATTTGAATTTCGCGGACTAACCTGAAGCATAAGACTTAAAAAGTAGTGTTTTCCTTTGGTCCTAGTATTCTAATAGTGTTTGTGCAGTGCCGATTGTGATCTTTCTCGGCCGAGACCGCAGTTGGACTTATATTTTGGTCAACGAGCTTCATTTGGGAAATATTGTACTGTCCAAAGAGTTATTTTGTTTCATATCCGCTCGTTTAAATCCGCTCGTCGTTCACGAAGCCGTCAAGCGAGCATTCTGTACATCAAACTACGCAGAAAATCTTGCTGGGAAATTTAACGATACTTTGTTTTTGGTGTGAAAAATTACGATTACGATAAGCCTAAATGAAAAACACTCAAAACATTGGCGCAGCGGTAGTGAGGCTGCCTTACGTTCTTAGGGTCCCGGGTTCGAATCCCGGTAGGAGCAAATGTTTGTGTGATGAGCATGGACATTTGTTTCCGAGTCATAGATTTTTATATGTATTATAAGTATGTATTTACAAATAAAAAGTAAATAATAATAATAATAATAAGATTTGGCAACACAGAGAGTCAACAAGTCGTTGTCATTTAAAAAATAATTTTATTTGCATTTTATAATTACAGTTACTAATATATTAATGAACCAAATACTAGCTCCGATTTTATAAATACAATTGTTTTAAATACATCTATCATCAATAAGTATAATGAATTCTATATATTACAAAAAGAAACGCAAAATATCTGTGACCCCAATTGACATATGTCATATTTTGATGAAACATTCAACATATTAATATAATGAAATGAAACGACAATGTTGACCCGAGCCGCTGCTCGACGCGCACGCCTTTCGCCTCCGGACCCGTCGCTCAGCTCCGCCTCGCCGCCGCCGGAACCCAGCCCCATCGTGAGTGCTGTGACACCGGCCGTGGCAGTTGCGTCGAGCTCAAGCGACGAGTATTTCTCTCCGCCCACGACGCCACCACCTGCTCGTCGACGGGGAGGACGCCGGCCGCCGGACGGCTTAGGACCTCGAGGCCCACCGGCTTCTGATAGGGTCCCAGCTCCCGGCGGAAGTGTGCAGCGCATGCGATGGACGCAATCGAATAACGAAAACGTCATGCGCGCATACTATGGGGCTACAGAGGGGGGAATCAACCTGACCGCGTACCGTGTTAGGATGCTCTCTCTGTTTCAGGTGCTTGAGCCAGCTGTCAACGTGTCGGCACAACGACTGTCGGATCAGGTGCGAGTCATCCAGCGTAATCGTATGTTGGATGACACCGTACTTGATCGCTTGCGAACTGAAGTGCAGAGTAGCCGTGTCACGGCCACGCCGCCGTCGCGTCGCAGGCTGTGGTTCCACCACAGTCTACCGTAACAACACCATATTGCGATGGCGACGTGAGTAGTGACATGGTTACTAATGTAAGTACCCAGTGCAGTGAGGATATGAGGAGTGCTTTGGAGGGTGCGATTCGGGAGTATCGGTTCATGACACCCGAACTTAGACCACGCTTACCTCGTTTGCCCATGCACAACAAAAATAAGATGCTGATGGCTGTTCTGGATTCGCAGTTGTCAAATTATTTTGATAGCTGCGAAGACCTCACCGATATTCACTCGATCCTGTATTGTGCGGCCGTAGCGGCATGTCGTGTAGCTCATGTTAAATTTTCTGATGACAGAGCTACACGACCAAAACCAGCCGTACCGGCATGGCAGTACAGGATTGAACAACGTATTGGTGGGGCCAGAGCACTCATCGGCAAATTGATCTGCTTCAGGGAGGGCAATACTCGCCTTAGGGTGATGCGTTTTGTGAGGCGGGCGTTCTCGGGGACTGATATCAGTCCTCGAGACTATATGTTTCGTGTCACAGAGCGCATCGACTTCCTGAAGCAGAAAGTGTATGCATGGGCAAGCCGTATTCGTAGCTATAAGCGGCGGGTGGACCGATACACTCAGAATCGCACATTCCAAAGAGATGAAAGGTGGGTTTACAGGGCTTGGGAGCGACCGGACTCAGGTGTGGCTGACACGCGCCTGCCAGATGATGATGCAATGTGTTCATTCTGGCGCAGCATCTGGTCGGTGCCTGTCAGCCATGCTGAGGGTGAATGGACTCGGGTGGTTGAGCGAGCGTGCGATCCAGTACCAGAAATGGGGGCAATTACTATCAGCCCCCAAGACGTAGCTTGTGCAGTCCGTCCGTTGCCTAATTGGAAATCTCCAGGGCCGGATGGGCTGCACAATTTCTGGATAAAATGGTTCACAAGGTCGCACGCTCAGCCTTGCTTAGCCTTGAATCCTCTGAGCACACTGCTGGAGGATTCAGGTCTAGGCTATCAGTTGCGGAAAGATGGTCGGGTTATATCTCACCTCCTTTACATGGATGACTTGAAACTCTTTGCCCCCAACGATTTGCAACTGATGGAGCTACTGAAGGTAACTGAAACCTTCAGTAGCGCCATCAGGATGGAATTTGGTGTGGACAAATGTGCGGTCATGCATGTAAAGCGAGGGGGGATTGTGTAATCTGTGGGAACCCAGCTCTCAGATTCCATAAATCTTGATCCCTCTCAGCAACCGAAACCTATAAGTATTTGGGTATGTCGGAAGCGCTGGGCATCAGTGTGGCTGACATGAAGCAATCGTTGAAGGAGCGCTTCTTTGGCCGCCTGAAAAAAGTATTTAATAGTCTTTTATCGGGCGGAAATAAGGTGCGTGCCTTCAACGGTTGGGTCATGCCGGTTTTGATGTACTCTTTCGGCATACTCAAATGGACTCAAACAGAACTAGACGCCCTGGATACGAAGGTCCGTAAATTGTTGACGGCATATCGAATGCATCACCCGCGTTCTTCGGTAATGAGACTGTATATCCCGCGGAAGTGTGGGGGTCGAGGCTTTTTAAACGCTAAGACTCTCCACAATCGTGAGATATGCAGTCTCAGGGAATATTTCCTAGCAGCCGACGTGGGGATGCATCGAGATGTGGTCGCGATGGACAAGGGCCTCACCCCGCTCTCCTTGGCTAAAGAGAACTGGCGCATACCTGTAGTATTTACTACTGATGACCGCAGGAAAGAATGGCAGAGCAAGGAGCTTCACGGGCGCTTTTACCGGGCTCTTCATGGGCCCGATGTAGATTTTCAAGCGTCCGTGTCCTGGCTACGATCTGGGGACCTCTTCGGAGAAACCGAAGGTTTTGTCTGTGCAATTATGGATGAAGTTATGATGACGAATAACTACCGGAGATTTATTGTGAAGGATGGTACGGTTGACATATGTCGGGCATGCCACCGTCCAGGCGAATCAATCCGTCACATTATCTCCGGGTGTTCTCGTCTAGCTAACGGAGAATACTTGCACAGACACAACCTTGTAGCCAGGATTATCCATCAGCAACTTGCTCTAAAATACAATCTTGTGGAATCGGAAGTGCCGGACTATAGGTATGTGCCCGACCCAGTTCTCAATAGTGGCAGTATCACACTGTACTGGGATCAATCCATCATCACTGACAGGACTGTTATAGCCAATAGGCCTGATATAGTGGTGATGGATCGATCAGAGCGGCGCGCAATGATTGTTGACATAACGGTCCCGCATGATGAGAACCTCGTGAAAGCCGAGAAAGATAAACAAATCAAGTATCTTGACTTGGCTCGCGAGGTTGTCGACATGTGGGAAGTGGACTCGGCGATCATTGTGCCGATAGTCGTGTCGGCCCATGGCTTAATTGCCAAGGGCCTCGACCAATACCTGAGGAGGCTCTCGTTAGGCAGCTGGATCAAGGGCTTGATTCAGAAAGCGGTACTCCTTGACACGGCTCGTATTGTTAGGAGGTTCCTCTCTCTGGAGCCCTGACCGCCGGTAGCTTGGACCCTGTTCCCGATACCGGTGGGCTACAATTTTTTATATTTTTAAATGTTTTTTATATATGTTTTATATTAAAATTTAAAAATGTAAAGAGTTTGTTTAATCTACACTAATATTATAAAGAGGAAAACTTTGTTTGTTTGTTTGTTTGGTTGTAATGAATAGGCTTAAAAACTACTGGACCGTTTTTAAAAATTCTTCCACCATTCGAAAGCTACATTATCCACGAGTAACATAGGATATATTTTATCCCCGTACTCCCACGGGAACGGGAATTACGCGTGTGAAACCGCGTGACGTCCGCTAGTAATGAATAAAGGGAATAATAATAATAATCGTTTATTCATCAAAAGGGGCACACTTACAATTTAGTATCAGAAACAAGTAAAATAGAGCACTGTTGCTTATTGCCTGAACTAGGTGGAACCTGTGTTAAGTATAGGTATAATTATGTAGTATATCAACTGTCTGGTGACCACGATACAAGCCTTGCTTAGTGTGGCACTAGATGGGGCTGTGTGTAATGTCCAGCGATACCAAGCGATACTTAGTAGAGGGATCATTGAGGTATTTAAAGTAACTTTGTAACATTGTAAAAATTGTATTAAAATAAAGTTAAAAACAAAGTTTTGTAACAACCGAGACATTACACACAAACGTAAAAAAATGTCTCGCAAAAGCGTAACTTAGTCTCACTACACATTAAGGCCTTTCCATTAAGAAACTTGCGATACACATACAAGTTAATCTGTCCGTCACCATAAGCGATAATGTCGCAAGGCATAATATATCACAATTACGGGCAATTTGTATCACAGTACTGCCTATCGCGGTTCCGTTGAGCAAGACAAATGCCTCGAAGTTTCCGGAGCGCAGCCCAGTTATGAAAGGTCTTGTTAAATGCTTTTTAAAACCTTATTATACGGTGTTTGGTAATTTGGAGTTAAGGCTCTACATTGTTTCATTATCAGATAGGTAAGAACAGTCGGTACAGTTTGTTTTACTTCTTTTGACTGCCTCGCTTTCTGTTGCTCGCTGCTCTCAAAGCGGTGAGGGAAACATCGCGAGGGAACCCGGCATGTCCTAGAACCAAAAATTCGATAACATGTGACATCTACCAACCCGCACTGGGTCCGCGTGGAGGATTATATATAGCCCATTCCCTTTCATTGTGAGGAAGCCGAGTCCCAGCAGTGGGAACATTATAAGCTGATGATGAAAGTGATGACTGGCTCGTTGGTCTGATTGTAGGCAGTCGAGGGCGTGGACGTCAAAGTCCTTATATAAAAAATATATGGTCAAAAAATGTACTAGCAAAAATATAAGATTTTTTTTAATTAAAAATAAATAATCCCTCCCAATGTTATCTCGTGCATCGATTGACGGTAATTTCAATTAAAGCAATCATTTCCTCATATACCAAACTAACGGGTTGTTTAAGGAAACCCGTCGGAGTGCAAATAAAAACATAATTGTATACTGCAAAGAAAGCAGCCATAAGTAAGTGGGTCTGTTGCACTGATACGGGTGATCACATAGTGACGAGCGGAGCGGGGAGCGGAAACCGATGACCACGAAATATAAAAACCATATAAGTAGTACAAACGTGTAAAGATTTGCTCGCAGAACGGATGGCTGATAGAGCTGAAGAATTTTGGAGTGGTGACAGCGAACCGGAAGACGATGCGTTGGAAGGTGGACTGATGACCTGGTGAAGGTTGCGGGAATCCTTTGGATGCGAGTCGCACGGGACCGGCCAATGTGGCGACACTTGCGGGAGCCCTATCTCCAGCAGTGGACGTCTTTCGGCCGAAATGATGAAATTATATAAAAATTACGCCTCAGAAACTAAAGAACGCCACCTGCTACGAATCTTACAAGGAGTATATAAGATTTGTAAAATTAATAATATCACCAAGTCACGTGATGTTATGTATAGTTTATTTTTGCAGTGAATTCTTGTTATTACTACGTTAAATTACCTACATTAATCATAATAAAAGGAAGTAAATTTAAACATTGAAGAAGGTTTATAAAATCTATTTTTACTAATTATTAAATCGACGTAGCATAATTGAGACTTAGCTTCATCTTTGCATAATTATGTACTCAATGTATTTATGATTAAAACATAACAAGATTTGAGATGTTTTAGATGTCCAAGAGATATCGTATTAGCCAGTAACTGAGTAGTGGACATCATAAAGCAACCAGTTAAACTAGAAACCGAACCCAACATAGTTGTAAAAAGCTAGGCAGTGCAGATGATGAAGATTTGAGCCGCGACCGCGCCCGCGTCCGCTGCCGCTCATCGCTCCTCTCATCACTAACCTACGGACTAATAAGTAGAGCTCCGTATTACACATTAGTAGTAATTCACTCAGTCGAGTGAGATGCTACTCACCGTGTACTCGTCGCGAGTGCAGTGTGCGTGTGAGTTCGTGGTTGAACCATTTTCTGAACGGGAATACGTTTTCAAGTGATATCGTTCGGGATTTTTTTGTGTATCCGTGAATTACTTTGTGTGGTCGGACATCGATGTATTTTGGATTTTTTTGTATCATAATACTTTTTTTGTTTCTTTTGTCTGAGTTTGGTGGGGGTAAATAGCTATGGTAGGGTTGATGTATAAATATTTTGAACTCTCAAACCACGTGGTGATGCAAAATTCTTTCACTTACCTTTCATCTATTGTGTGTGGAAATCTCCGAAACGATTGATCCGATTTGCAACATTGTTTCACTGATGGAAAGCTAACAGAGTGCCATAAGACATAGGCTAGTTATGTTTATTCGTGGGTTGTATATAGTATGTTTGTAGTGGTATGTTTATAGTAGATAAAGCAATAGCAAAAAAAAAATAGGTGGTCTTTATGTATGTTGATGTCGCTTTGCTAAGTTTTGATATTAGCGCTAACTACTTTCTGCTCTCATTTTTCACTTCCCTTATCCCAATTGATTTAGGGTCACCGCAGCATCTCTTCTTCCTTATTCTCTATTAGTCATCCCTCATGATCCCTTCCGTCTTTCTAGCCATGTATAATCTTTCTTTCATTGAGTCCGTCCGTCGCTTCTTTGGTATTCCCCTACTCTAGACTATCAGTACTTACCGCTCCTACAAGTAAAGTTCAAATTTCAATAACACGGTGTGACTTAACCTTGGCAATACGGTCTTCATCATCATCATCATCATTTCACATAGGCCTCCCTCAAGTGTCGCCACATTGAACGGGCCCGTGCAACTTCTCGCATCCAGCGGGTTCCCGCAGCCTTCTCCATACCGTCTTGGGTTGTCGTCATACCATTTTCATCAACATCATCTCAGCAGAAAGACGTCCACTGCTGGACATAGGCCTCCCCCAAGTGTCGCCACATTGACCGGTCCTCCCAGTAGGTGGACCGATGACCTGGTGAAGGTTGCGGGAATCCGGTGGATGCGAGTAGCATACCATTTTAGGAACAATGTATTTGCCAAATTGATTAAACCCGTGAAGCGATTGTCTTTAATATGCCCGTCTCTTCTAAAGAGTTCCGTGGTTTATTAAATTAAAATTAATTGTAGTTTTGACTATATTTTTCTTATCTACTCGTACAGTTTATGGGACATTTTGTCGGGTTATAAGGTCAATATTCACAGCTGATCCTGCGTATAAAACTGGGCCAGAGTGCATTATAATGCATTGCATTGTTCATTGTGAATTTGTGATGTTATTGTCACTGTGACCTGACCTACATGTTATGGTGTCGCGATAATTGTTATTAATAATTTGTTTTCGTCATGAGAAAAATATTGAACTTAACTGGTAGAAATCATTAACTGTACTATACTTAAGTATTACTCTATCAAACTAATAAGATTCAGAGTTGTACCATGTGGTACTAACTGCGAGACACTATTTAAATCAGTCAATCGATTTTTATAACTAAGACTTTTATCCTGAACATTCATTTTGCCTTCGAATATTTTCATAAAATATCTCCAATGGCTCTTAACAAACGCGTACTCTAAAATCTTCTATTATTTTCTTGTTCTAGCAATTATTATCCAGGTTAGTCCCACATATACATTGTCTTCTCCGTCTATGATACGAATCTATTACAATTTGGCTCCACTTTTTGTCAATAGTTTCTCAAAGATGTAAATATGATGTATCCGTAAAACGCGTGTAAAAGCCTTTTCAGATTCTAGAACAGTTTAACGGAATCAAGTATCTTTTAGTGTACGATTTCTACAGCCACTCCTTAATCTGTGAAATTCATGTTTGACGTTCATGCACCTATAAATACATAGTGTCCGGTGTCCGGAGCCGTGTCCATATTCTGTCCTTATCAGTTTAACCAAACCTATAAGATAGCTATCTTTAGTAGCCGCGTATCATTTTACGAACGCAGTTAAAGAAAATTCTGTTCGTAAGAAATGGATGCAGATATTCTTGGCAGTAACGCTAGAATAAACATCGCTAGATCAGATAGCAACGGTATCCACTGAATAACTCAACGACTGTTATTAATTAATTTAATCTTCATGCTCTTTTTTCTTTACTGCGTGATGTATCTGATATCCGCCATTTTGTTTTGAAACTGTAGAACTCTGTCCTTCTACAATTTTTCTGCGGCATAATAGTGCTTTTGGCGCGAAATTACGCCATTTGGGTTTTTCAGTACAATTTCTACAGCGCCCTCTGTGAAGAACCATGCCACACTATAGATCCAAGATTCAAACTTTTTAATATCGTGGAAATTAAATAAAAACTTTCATAGATTTTGGCCTTTGTAACTTCATCTTTTTTATCGTGTGCAGGTTAGTGGCTATCCTGGTGTCGGGCTTTTTATACCTCCCAGGGGTCTCTGAATTTGCTTAACATGCCGTCAAGAAATATCTCTCAGGCATGATGGAATGTCAGAGTCATGTACGTGCCATAGTATTTTGAAAAAACATGGAACATTTTCAATTTAATACTATTAGTGTTTATGTATAAATTAGAATCTTGGTGCCGGCTATTATTTGTAGATTATTCACAGTTGTCACAGATAGTCAGTGGCAAATCTGACTCTGCCAGTCTTTCTAAGGTCAGATATGCAGTCACTCCATGAAATATACTAGTAGTTAGCTGTTTAGGTATAGTTGGACTGGCAGCCGACCCCAACACAGTTGGCTAAGAAAGAAGACAGAGAGACGTAAAGGCTAAGCAGATGGCGATTGCCTAATCTAATGAAATTCATGATCACTTAAACATGTTAATGCATAACCCTTAAACCATGGAAACAAAGTAACAAACTGTCCATTAACTAATGTTGATCATGATAACACAAAACGGATGTGGCTACTTGCCTACGCCAGTGAAATTTAGCTTTAGTGTAGATGCAATCAAATTCAGTTCAAATTAGCATACTCGCTATTTAACTCTCGAAAGTGAAGGAAAGCGAGACAACGCGCCAAATATGCGCGTTTGCCTCACAAATGTACTGAAGTTGGGATGTTTCTAAATCTAATTGCGTGTTTTACTGGCGCGATGATTATTATCATCTAGAATCTAGATGATATAGATTGTGGTCACAAGCACTACAGTTCAGCATGTGGTCTGTTGTTCGATTTCTAAGTAGGGCAAAATTCCCCGTTACGACTTTTCAGTGGCAACCAGTCTTAATTTGTGCCCAGTTGATGGCAATATAGGCTCGCTTTTTTTACGGATGGGAAATCATCAAATGACTCCTCCTGCTCTGGGCGGAGCGGAAGGGATTGTCAGACTTTTACTGACTAAAACCCATCCATGTTCCTTCCTCGCTCTTTATGTGGCGGGGCTACGGTATCTCTTTCGAACCGTACCGCAGCCCCGACAGGCTGCGCCCCATGTGGACCCCTTCCTTAAACTACACCATATACTACTACAACATAACTGACTTGTTTTCGAAAAGTAAATTACTTACTTGTCAAAACCATGTGTATAAAACACTCAGCAAACATTCTTTCGAGTAAAACAGTTATAATTGAATATAAATCAATTAAATTCTTTATGAGATAACATTAATCCTTTCAAAAGACAAGCAACCGTCAAGATACTCTACCCACTCTAAACTCTGAGTAACAAATGACGCAGTTACTTAGGTCTGAAAATGGTTTCATAGCATTAATATCCATTTTAAATTCAAACTGAACAGTTGACACAAGTAACAGTTACAAGGACAAAAAAAAAACGATAAATCTGGAGTATAAAAAGTTACTATGCTATAAACGTAGCAAGATGCTACCAACAACAGCTGTGCGTGTATGAACAGCCCCGGATTCACAAACGCTTGGAATGTATTTCGATTCGACAAGTCGTATGTCTATCCTTTTTTGTGTCTAACGAAAACGAGCGAGATAGACATACGACTTCCCGAATCGAAATCGAATAGAAGTGTTGTGAATATGGGGTCAGATGTATGATCGTGGACAAGGCAAAAGAAGATGAAGAGAGATGATGATGAGATGGATGTTGGGAGGATGGTAGCATGTGCCGTGTTGACGGCGCGTTCGTGTTCCACAAAGACATGTAGCAGAAAGAAAGGGGACCGCAAGGGTCTATGCCTGCCGGGGCTGCGGGACTTTTCGTAAGAGATACCGCGGCCCTGGAACATAAAGGGCTAAGAAAGAACTTGGATGGGTTTTACTTAGTAAGTAAAAGTCTGCTCCGCCTAGAGCGAAAGGAGTTATCTGACGATTTCCCAGCTTGCCGGGGCTGCGGGACTGTTCGTAAGAGATACCGCGGCCCTGGAACACAAAGGGCTAAGAAGGAATGTGGAGAGTTTTTGATAGTAAAAGTCTGACACTCCCTTCCGCTCCGCCTAGAGCGAGAGGAGACATTGGATGATTTTCTATTCGAAAAAAAAGGATGGTAGGTGGCGTTTTGTAGCTTCTGTTTGACTGAGAGATTGGGACTGTGGAAATGGCACGGGTATGTTACAATGGCAAAATAGTAGTGCATTCATTTGCTTAAAACTTGAAAAATATCTCTTTTGATAATGATAAGGGACTTGAATGAATGGCTTTCGCTTTCAAAGTGTTTTGTTTGGTAATTATACAACAGTGTTGACAAGCTTTTCAATAGTTTATGTCAAACACTGTTTTAGGCTTTCACGGTTTAAAACTAAACTTATATTGACACTTACGGGACGCCTGTTGCAACCTGCGATCATGGCGCTTGCAACAGCGTCGAAATATCGGGAGCTCAACGTAATAAATAATCACGGAAGATATCCCGTAAGTGACAATATAAGTTAATTATATTGGTATCTAATGGCGGAAAATATGTAACATGTTTGTTCCTTTCGCTATTAATGACGTATTTGTATATATTTGTTACAATTCTTACGCAACAGTGTCATAAAACGATCTGATTTTATCTTAATATTTACATAAATAAATAATTTATTTGGTAAAAGTACTGTACGATTAAATTACGTAATATTTGGAATAATTCAGTAGCTATTAACAGTGTTAATTTGATTTTAATTTCCGATTGCCCATAAATATTTTTTATCACTCACTTCTCTTTGATGTCAATAAAAATAGTTTGATAATATCAAAAGGATTGATCAGCTGTTTGTTTTAAGTCGGCTGATATTTGATTAGTGCTATTAGTATTCATTTTAAAAACAAACCGTTCTAAATGACAGAACGTTATTCGAAATTTGAAAAGTGGTCATCCCAATGGAACTGTAACCGCGCAATCTGACAAATAGAAATTCCGAGTCTTTACTGACTATCTCTAACAGTTTTTTTGGCGCATAAATGACATTGACAGAAGGGGGCTGTTGATAAACGATTGCTAAATTATCTGTGGAAATTCAATTGACAAAACAAAATGGCGACATTAGTTCCGTCTATGGCGACGCGCGAAAAGATCCATGACGCAGTCAAGCAATAATTCCGTTGATATAAACGTCTTGTCAGGCAAATCGCGTGTTGAAATGCGTGTATCGTAAGAGCAGTACATTCGTGTTGCCAGTAATCTAAGACGGGTAAGCTGTCAATGAGAAAAAAGTAAACTATTTTTCGAGAGTCGATAATTTGACAGGGGTAATTACCGGTTTCGCGTTTCTGGTGCAACGTTTTTTTCTGTCTGCATTATTTATTGAAGATGTACTATCTTAATTGTGTTTTTTTATGATGCATAGGGAGATTAGGATTTATGGGAAAAAAGTATGAAGAATATTTTATCATTTTAGTAAGATAAAATTAACTATAGTGTATGTTTTTACACTAAAATTGAATACAGTAATTTTGAAATATTGCTAATTTTAAGGGTGCAACGGTGGTCTTATCGTCTTTTATAGATAGGTATGCACATTTTCTTAGTAGTTTTGGATGGTTTTGTTAGAATTCGAGTTTCTTTGTATGAAAAGCACATTCTATTCATTCATAGCCTTCCAAATTTGAAAATGTTACAATTCATTTAGTTAGTTTAGTAGGTCCGATCTCCGTCAATTCCTTGTTAGGTATTCGGTTCTCATTTTAAGTCAGTAAATTCATTTCATTGTGATTTTTGCATTTGTAATTACTGGTTTTGTAAATATGTTTTGCAGAATAAATTCTGTGTAGTTAATTTTCTTTTTTATTTAGGCTATAATTTTTTATTCAGATTTATGATACTTACTGCTTTCGAGTTTATAACTGTAGCGTCTTAATTAACATGCCTTCTGTTATTTTTAACATCTGCTGGGATTTGTTTTACTTTGCTGTTTCTTCGCACTGTAGACGTTGAGTTTTGAAGATGCGACAAAAATATAGATTCATTTATTCGCTAAAAATCTTGATTGATTGCCTTCATGCCAAGAAATGGGTCTTTCTTTCCTGACGGTCGTAATATGAGATATGTTTTCCATTATGTATTATATTTATCTTTATGATTAGAGTCGACGTCAACTCTCTCTCTGCTTAGCTTTAGAACTTCTTTACTAAAACAAATCTGTACTAACTTCTTTCTTTCAAAAACAGCTACAGCTGAACATACGCTTTAAAAACCATTAAAAAAAATTAAAACAACAAAACATACGCAGAACTTTTTTTAAACAAAAAAGTTTGACAACAATTTTAAACGAAAACGAACGAACTATGCATTGAGTGATGGAGAGTTGTGACATAAAAACCAAGATGGCGACGTGTCCGAGGAGGGAAAGACCTGCGAGGTCTGCTTCAGCAAGGCTGAAGTACTCCAAGACTGTACCTGCGAGTACTATCAGGTGAGTTTCCTTCACACTTATGTAGTATTATAAAGCTGAAGAGTTTGTTTGTTTGGTTAAACGCGCTAGTCTCAGGAACTACTGGTTGGAATTAAAGAAAACTGTTTGTGTTGGATAGTCCATTTATCTAGGATGTCTAGGATGGTTAAAGGCTATTTAACATCACGCTACGACCAATAGAAGCGGAGCATAGATGAAAAATGTTGCAAAAACAGGAAATTTTATGATATAAATATTTGGGAACCTAGATAATCTGTTATCCCATCGAAAAAAATACACACTACCTTAAAAATACGTTTGATTTACAAATTATTTTGGCATTACTTTGATTGGATGAACTACGCATGCTCCGCAGGCTTCATAAAGCTTAATATTTAGCTCAATAGAGTGCACATACATAGTAATGATGAACGAATGCAATAGCACGCCATACATAGTAGCGGTTCGTTCCGTTCTGAAACTCGCTGCAACTCGTTTTGTTTCAGTGTTGCGTTTTACAAATGAATTGGTTTTAATTATTTATTGCTACTCAATTTTAATACGACTTGTTATAGTATCGGATTGGTTCAAATTAACCGATATTCTTGTTCTTTCAAAAGTCATTAGCTCTTATTTCCTACCTAGTTGGTCACATAGGGTATTTTGATTCTTGTAAGAGTTCGATTGGCATGGCTATTGGTATTTAAGTGAAACTTGCCAACAATTTTTCCAAAATCCAATGGAATTTCAACTTCAAACTTCATGTGCAATTGTAGTACCTACATCGGCAGAACTTCTAGTATTCTATTTATTAAACACAGACTAATTATTTACATTATTTACACACTAACTCTATAATAGAAATAAAAATATGTGTATACAAGCAATGATATCATAAGTAAAAAAAGGCGTGACAAGTATCAAAAAGGGTTACAGGGCGTCGAAAAATTCGTCCACATCGCTGTCAACAGGAAAAGTGCCCAGAAGGCTGGCAGCATTGCTATGTTGGATCCTAGTTTAGTTAGTGAGCTAAGTGTCCTATTGACATTGTTGTATATATGTCACCGTAAAATTGTCAAACACGTTATATTACAATATAACGTGTTTTTTCTCGCGATATTGTAATGTCTCGAATTATTGTCAACTGAACATACGGAAGTATCTCTGCCCCCATAATCGGAACTTGGGGCACCCCCCCGTTAGGTTAGTTAGGTTCCTTTAAACCCTGCACTCGGAAATAGGGGCCTCGCGAAGCGGGGCTCCGTCGACTACGCTTTTTAGGGGGAATATAAAGTGTTTTAAGGTTATGTTATATTAATCGGTATTTCTCAGGAATGGTGCATTATCTTTTCATAGAGTTGTGCCACTGGGCAAGGGGGACCCCTCCTTCCCTCCACACCGCGTAAGTTGACTACTATCGCATGCATTTCACGAAAAATAATGCGTTTTGTTGTAAGCAGTATGTTCATTTGACAATAATTCGAGACTTTACAATATCGCTAGAGATATTACAATATAACTTATTTGACAATTTTACGGTGACATATATATTGGGAACTAGTTTTATGTTTAGTTATCCCGCAGCAGTATCATTTTCCCAAACATACTGTCTAAACAATAGCATACATAACTCTGCTCTAACATCATCACATAATATGCAATTTTCATATCAATATGACAAACTTTCATACCAATTAGATGATTACTGTCGCTCTCTAGCGGCTTCCCCTGTCATCTGTCGGATCTTGGAATAGACGAGATAATTTCCACGATTTCCTTGAAGAAAGTGAAAGACAGGGAAATAGATGTATTACGTATGTGTTTGATGTTTGTTTAGGTTTTTTTTCTATGTAAGTGGATGTGTATTGACTTTAGATAACGTATCACTGCGCTTGTAATCTCCAAAGCTACAAGCAGAGGTGTACCTAAAAACATGGCATAGCCTAGCGACCCGTAGTTTCTGAAACGAAAAATACCGACGAATCAAAATTAAACGCACGTCAAATGATAAATCTTTACTAATATTATAAAGCAGAAGAGTTTGTTTGTTTGGTAGAACGCGCTAATCTTAGGAACTGCTGGTTCAAATTGAAAAGTTATTTTTGTGTTGGATAGTCCATTTATCGAGGAAGGCTTTAGGCTTTAGGCTATATAACATCACGCTACGACCATTAGGAGCGGAGCAGGAATGAAAAATGTTGCAAAAACGGGGTTTTTTTTCCTTTCGATTTTCTCTCTAATGTGACGCAGACGAAGTTGCGCGTGTCAGCTAGTTTAAAATATCCAGCTCAAAAGTAGCAGCCGACATCGTGATAGGTAAATACTCCTCAAAACCTGGTGATACTGTGAGAGTGCGTTTTGTCGTGACATAGTGTCGAGTTCCAGTAGTGCGCTTAGCAAAAGACAAAAATAAAGAGGGTAGACAGATTTGTCTTTTCGTAACCATTTTTTCCATCCACACACGTTCTCCAGTCAACCCCCGATCATGGCACTTGCAATAGCGTCGAAATATCAGGAGATCAAAATAAAAAATTATTGACAACCAATCGCATCGCTTGACCAGCGCGCGGCGTTTAATTTTGACGCGTCGATTATTTTTGGTCACAAACCGCACATTAGCTCTGGTTTCGTTACCACTGATGTGCGGTCTGCGGTACCTACAGGTGCCTGAACTCTCACAATAGTTACATGACCTAGTGAAGTTATTTAAATACATATATGCATGAATTAAACTGTAAAACTTGTTGACTTACATTACTAAAGACTTATCAGAATCATGACTTGATTTAAATATAATATGCAAATTTCATTAAGCTAATTACGGACTAAATAAAGCAACTACTATCACCTAAAGCAAAATAAATAAATTAACACCATAATAGCTTCAAACAAACCACACACAAACACTGCATATTGATAAAACACTATTTACAAACCAACAACCAACAATAGAAAACTTCTTACAGCGCCATCTAGCGTCGAGTAGTAACAATAGCCGTTGGAAAAAATGCGATTATATTGTGACAAGATTTTCTCTCTTCAATCATTACAATAAAATGATCTTGTTCGTATCTGACCTTGATAGACAGTTTCTATAAAACAATGTGTCGTTTAATGGTTAAACAGTAATAAAAAATGTCAGTGAGTTGACACGCAAACCGGTGTTTAGTGTGCTATTGTTATGGAATAATAAACTTTGCTATCGTTTTTAAAATCAATGCAGTCATGCTATGGTGACGCTTTCTTCTTACAACGATCACCTTGTTACAGTATTCTTTGTTGATCAGATAGATTGATGATAAACGCCAAGTACACAAGGAGAGAACTAAGCCCTCCTTGACGTACACCTTTAATTTGCCGGCTAACTTAGCGGTATCAGTCGTGACCGGGTATTTAAAACTAAAGATCTGGTGACCAAAAAGTACCGTTTCAGCAGAATCATTTTAGGACAATTACGTTAAATTTCGTAATTAAAATGGGCACAAAATGACTGTTCATAATTTAAACTGCGTCTGTGAATATTTTTCGAATTTTAAACGTAGTTTATTTTTATCAGCACATCAACAATACAGGGTGTAAACCACCTCATCACAAAGCCGTTATCCAAGCATTCTGTACATCATACTAAGTAACTTTACGCAAAAATTATTGCTGAGAAACAACTTTTTTTTTGAGGTTTTATATCATGTTTTGTGATAAAACTCAATGCAACGCCCTTAAACCATTCTGCTGATGGATGGGTTGAATAGCACGGGGGTCGTGGAGGTGTTAAAAGTCAAAATCTTACAAAAATAACATGTATTTAAAAAAAACCTTGTCAAAAAGTTGTAACTTTGACCCCCCATATCTCCGTAACTAGAAGGTTCCCAAGTATGGTATACAAAAAAAAATTATCGCAATGATGGGGAGAAGAAGTGCCTTTCGGCTTCGTGAAGAGGTGTTTTACACCCTTTATATGCGCTAAAAAGTGGACTGGCTGCGGATAGACCGGACTTTGCTTCTCTCATTATCTGTCAACGTCCGCTGTCCACTTCGGTTCAACCGCACCTAAAATAAACGTAACATAGTACCGGTCAACAAAACCTGTTACGCAGGCCTACCGCAATAGCTCTTACCAACCTCAGGATCTAACAGTACAAGATATGTAACAGTTACGAATTAACAGTTCTCGGCTTTATTACGTATTAAAGTGTCAATATTCGGTGGCTTGTGAGCGAAAGTGTTCATAAAGCGCTTGTCATGTTCCGACGAAGTCACGTTCCGGTGAAACGCATTGGTTGTGGTCCAAGTAATAAGTGGTTGGGAAAGGCAAAAAGAAAAGGGGTGCAAAATGGTCGCTTAAGCAGAATCATCAAAGGATATGAATCACGTGATACAGTTAATCATTTTGATATACAGATACAATTATGAATGGGGAATTATAAAACGAAGGAATAAAAAAAACTTAGCGACTGATGATGACATACTGTTTTAATAACTTGGGTGGTATGAATTTGAGTAAACGAATAATTAACTAAACTAACGACGAATATTGATTAATAATAAAATCCAGAACGAGCTTACAAAAAGTGGGTTGTGATAAATCCATATCAGGTATTAAAATTCAATCTGTGCGACTACATTACTAAGTGAGCGTCTAGAAATACAAAAAGGACAACTGTACAACCCGAATTCTTCAATAAATATGTATATGTCACCGTAAAATTGTCAAATACGTTGGATTGTAATCTCTCTAGCGATATTGTAAACTCTCGAAATATTGTTAACTGAACATACGGAAGTATCTCTGCCCCCATAATCGGACTTGGGGCACCCCCCCGTTAGGTTAGTTAGGTTCCTTTAAACCCTGCACTCGGAAATAGGGGCCCTGCGAAGCGGGGCTCCGTCGACTAAGCTTCTCATTTTGTATTTTAAGTAACTCAAATTAATGTTTTTAAGTTACCGTTCTGTTTATTTCCCGTCACTCGCAGTCTAACACTATAACCTAAATTAATTTTTTTTGACACTTAAAACTTAAAGGAGATAGTTTTTTTTGGGCCCACCTGGTCTTTGCATTTATTATTCATAATAACACCAAAAAAAGTAACCATTTTACTATGGTATTAAACGAAATATTACGTAGAAATGAAAACGGAATCTTAAAATCATAATAAAAAAGCAGTAGGTATAGACCAGAGGGTGGGTTTTTCTATAGAAGTTAGTTAAATGTTAAATGACAAAAATGGAATCGAAAGAAAAAAGATATCGTATTAGTTTTGTTAGAATGCGCGAGTATTTCAACCCTGAAATAACTAAAAGCTTACCGTGTTTGAATATTTCACTGACCTTTTTACAAACTGCTATTATCAGAATAGTAAACACCGTATCGCTACAAATCCATAGACTAGAAGAGGTTTGATTCATGAGATAAAAACTATTTTAGGAGTATGTAACGAGACTACTGCGCTGACGCACGGCATAATGGAGAATAGTGACTAATTCATTCAAAATAATTATTTCACCATCAAGTACTTTTACAGTTTGTTTTAAAAACATCTTTTGTATCCCACAATGAGCATTGTTTGAGTGAAAATGAATTATCTGAATTGGCATTGCGTCATTATCACAAAGCAATGCTGAACGAGAATTTAAGAATTTAAGCACCTAAATGTATCATCGTCTGCCTAGCCTGTTCCCAAGTATGTTAGGGTCGGCTTCCAGTCTAACCGGGTGCAGCTGAGTACCAGTATTTTACATAGAGCGACTGCCTATCTGACCTCCACAACCCAGTCAGTACTAGGTAAGACTGGTTGTCAGACTTTCGGGCCACTGACTACCTGTAACGACTGTCAAAGATCTACAAGGCAACTAAATGTATGGAGAAAAGAATACAAAGATATTCTTATTCTTATTCTTTATTGCACACAAAAAAAAACAACAAATATACATATTACTTGCAATAATATAGGTTATGTACAAAGGCGAGCTTAACCCAGAGTTGGGTTTTCTTACACCAAACCTAATTTTGAAAGCGAGATTTGCAAATGAGGATTTACTTACGTATGTGCATTACATTACATTCTAAATTAAACTTAAAAAAAAAGAATAATAATAATATATAATAAAAAACATAATATAAATGAAAACATAATATATAATTCCGGTCAAACATACACGCTGGTTGAGGGAACCGGCGTGTGTGTATGAAAAGGACCCGATGTATCAACGTGGCGAAAGCTAAAGGAGTATGTGGGGAACGTAGAAGGTGACGTTTTGGTAAAAACCGGCTTGCAGTTTAGTGTTCTTTCGTAAATAGGGTACATAACACACCAACCAATTGACATACTTTTTAAGAGCTGTCAAAATGAGGTTCTCTCATAGTTTTTGTATGGCAATAGCACGCTGAGTCGTTTAATTTTTAGTCAACTCAATGACTCAACTAGTTATTGATTTCAAAGCAACTAAAAATCTAATTTGACAATTAATTGAAAATAAATCGGGTTTTCAGGCCCAAAATAACGTTTTTTTTTAGAGACTGGTGTCTTGGAATTATTATGGGGTCATCTATCCTGTTTGTGTGTAAATTAGATGTTATTATGTCTACTTTGAGTCGCTGCTAGGCTACGTCCACCCACGTCATGGTCAGCTACCCGGTACTTTTCCGTTTGGGCTCATATGTTTATTATACGATGCGAGATATAAAGCTTGCAATCTACAGTCAAACGGTCTTAATCGCATCTGTGATAGGCGCTCCTTGTTAAAAGACGTAAGATAAGTTTGTGAACGACCGGATTTCGCTACACGCTTTTGACTTACGCCAACAAATGAACATAGAAATGGCGCTATGATACGTAATTAATGCTAGACGAAATAATTATAGAATCCACATATTTCACATGCACTCGTTATAACGAGTATTGAACAGGGTCGACTTTCGTTAGGTATTACATGGCTTTTGATTGTAAAATCTTCTTCACAGATTTATCGTCAGACGAACAGTAACGGTAATACTTGTTTCTTTGTTCAGATCACAGAGTATATAATCACTACGTTTAGTTCAGATAGAACAAGCTGTGCTTTTCTTATATTTTTCACATTTGGAACATTGATGTCACCAAAATGATGGCCAGTATGTCAGCTTTAAAACTGCTTAAAACCTTTTTATTTGACATTATATAAAATCAGGTCAATTTAGGAGTTGAGTATATTTGTTACAGGGTTTTAAAAGCATATTTTCATAATAATAGTCCTGGTGACCGTTTTTTCGGTCACGGCGGCCAATGTAAACGCAGGTTAGCCTTCGTCACGAGAGATATTATTGTGCACAAGCAAGCAAGTATGTGCTTCTTAAAATGGGTCATCCACGTACCCAGTTAGCTGAGTTACGTGTTAGTAACTCAGACCGTCAGGTCCTTTTACACCATTTGACAAAAAACTAAACTACACTAACTAAACTAAACTAAACTATCCTATGTTGGTCGTAGTAAGTTTTCGTGGGCTTCCTACCCGTACGTGGATGAAGTTGCGGTCGAAAGTCGAAAATCTTGATATTTTTCTAATTATTTAGTTTTTCAGTATATAAATGATTCCATTCTGGCCTTACACTCTTACAGCCTTCTACATCCAAACTTAACTTTAACCTCCTTACCTATTGTATTTTTGTAAAACATTTCACAGTCGACTCTTTGGCTGTATCATTATAGACGAAGAGATCACTAGACTTAACAAGATACTTATATAATTCGATACGTTATCTAATTGGTTTGAAAGCCCCGAATTAAGGAAGCTTTGTTTCGATCGTTATTTTTTTGATGATATGCGTTGTGATTGTACAACTTCCTCATTCTTGTTGTCTAGAGTTCAAAATGGCGCAGGCGTCTGCATTTTTGTCATTTAAAATTTATTTATTCATAGCATCGTTCATTTACTTTTTAATAAGTAGTTTGTGGCTTTAGTTAATTAAGTTTATTGCAAATATATGTATTTGTTTGTTATTATTTTTCTCTCACCTAAATAACAAATCATCACGACTTGTTATCACTGAAAGCTTAAGCAGAGATGTATCTAACTAAATACACTCACATTTTGTCAGTTATGTTTATATCCCACTTAATAAGGGAGAGCCTATTGCACATAAAGCACAAATGCTATGACTAATAAAGATAAGTATGACTTAAAGGGGCCGGCGCGGCGGCAGCGGAGCATGCGTTTTTCATACAAAAGCAATACCAAAATGATATGAAAATGAAACATTTAAAAAAAAATTTTTTTTTGTAAAGAGCTTTGGATTTTGTAATAAATAAATAAATATTCTTAAGGTAGTGTGTATATATTTCGATTGTATTATACAATATCTATGTTCTCAAATAAATATTTTGAAACGACAATGATATAAAGACGAGATATGAGGAATTTAAAATTTCTATGGAATATTTATTATTGTCACAACTCTTGTTTAAATCAGTGTACGTTCAAAATACGTGTTTGTGAACCTATATATTCCGTAATTCAATCAAAATAAATACACACTACCTTAAGAATATGTTTGAATTTCATATTATTTTGGTATTACGTTTGTATGAAAAACGCATGCTCCGCCGGCCTCTTGACCCTTTAACCATGCAGGGCAGTGTCTAGTTAATTTACGTTCATTTTCAATAACTTACTGTTCGGTTTCAGTAGGTTGCTATCTCTGTCTGTTTAACACCCATACTCACCGATATTCACTGACGGTTTAAGTTATAGAAAACAGGTCTTAGAGCAACTTTGTGTGAACATAGAGGGATGTATTTGATGATTATAATGAGTATAATAAGCATGACGACAATATCAATAAACTACAAATCTATTTAGTCCGTCAGTTAGAGTATTAAAAAATAATAGACACGTATTTTTTGTTTTTGTAAAACAATGAATATTGACAAAGTTAAAACGCATCAAAACTCAGGAGTCGGCTCGTGACGTCAGAACTAGCTAAAAATTAAACCTAGGCGTGACGTATTGGGAATTTTAAAAGCGTCGTATCTTCGTCAATTTTGATTTACGTAATAAAAGAAAAAATACGGGTCAAATATTTTTTAATAATCTACCTGACGGGCTAATTAGATTTTTTCGTTGTCTACCCTGTTCTGTAACCAAATACATACTTGATGCGGTCGCGAATCATATTTAAATCAACATTCAACCACTGACCTGCAAGTTGCTAAAAAATCGTAAGAAAATTTGAATTTTGCGGGCTACCCTTGTGGTTCCACCTTAACAATCCACGCGTCGATATCGAAGTAGTCTTACAATGTTATTTACTACCTACAGCCAATCATTAAAGAGAAAACCGTTGCAGATAGATAATTACAAATAGAGACTGATTTTCTTTCCTGTAGTGCGTTGAACAACTGCCTGTTCGTTGGTCGCAAGGACTGCTTCTTAGCAAGCAATCCTCAGTTCGAATTCTGGGTCAGGCAATGATTTGTTAAGAATTTTGATTCGAAATTTCTCAGCATCGCAATACGCTGAATTCCCATAATACAGGACGTAAAATAGATCTGCATGTGAATTATTAAACTAGTTATTAAAATTACATCACAGTTCTGTCTAATAATACAAACATTTCTGAGTTTGCTTCCAGTGTCTTTAACCCAACGGTATAAATTGCCTTGAAAGTTTCAATCCGAGTTTTTTTCCATCTACTGTAAGTTTACGGTTTGTCGCATAATCTTGTATACCTCTCAGGCACGAAACTATAACCCGCGAGTGTGACGTCATGTCAACATAGCCTAGTGATGATAATATTCTAAACTAAACAATAGGTACACTATTTATAATAATAATATACAATATAATACATAAACCTCAAAACAATAGCAAAGCAACACACATTGATCGACCGAAGCTAGAAGACAACGTTTATTTATTCACACATCGATCGATCAATAAGCCAGTCTCACAATGGACACTTTCGCTGTTTTCATGTAGAAATCGCGCGTAAGCTCACCAGTAAGATCGAAGCACCCGCGGCAGGCGCCCGCGCACTTCAAAACGTCGCGTTCGAAAATCGAATTTCAAAAATAAACGGCTTTTACAAAAAAGATATCATATGAGTGTATTTAATAGTGACATAAAAGTGAAATGAGGTGATTGATTACTTTTTCGAGATCTTTTTTTGAGTTTTAGTTTTTTTTTCGAGGGTTTTTTTTGGTTGGGTTTTTTTTAAAAAGTGAAATGACATTAAACCATGCAACCCCGCCTTACAGTCGGGTGACAAGCAAGTTGTTTGGGCGAAAGAACAAGAAGGGGAAACGGCTGAAGAGTAAATCAGGAACTTATGCAGGCAGAGAACGGTAAATATTTCGTGTTTATGTTTTGTAAACAATGGTTAATTAACTCTGCAGTAAACAAATGCAAGAAGCAAAACAAACGTTTCTTATAAGCTTTTCCCTCAAAACATTCCCAATTTCTTTTTTTTTCAAAGCAACGATCATTCTTGACAGTGTACTTACCCTTTAAAAACTAGTTGTTTGAATATTTTATTTTTTATTGACCAAAAAAAAATAATAAAAAAAAACAACATTTTCGCTGATAGCATATAAGGCCAGGCTAAGGCTTATGCCTTATATGCTATCAGCGAAAACGTTGAGGAAAAAGTTTAAAAAATAAAAATAAATAAAAGTCTTAAACACTGTTTTCAGCTTTCCCGGTTTAAAACGAAACTTATATTGTCATTTACGGGATGAAATATCGGGAGCTCAAAATAACAAATAATCACGGAAGATATCCTGTAAGTGACAATATAAGTTCAATAAAAATCTTGTTCAAGAAACAGGTTGTACACCTAAGTGTACGATAATATTACGGCCTGGTGTCCGTAACTCTACGTCCAATCTATACTATAATAGGAGTTTACTTTGGAGGTACATCTTGATCATTTAGTATTTCTTAAGAATAGACAGTAAGGCAATTTGCCAAGACTTCCTGCATTAGGCTACGCAATGCATGTATGGTATTCACTTGAACCATGCTTTTCAGAGCATTTTTATCCTATTAAAAGTCGTATTTAACGTAGGCCCTCTATAGGTTTGAACGAAGGTATAAACGCGAAACCATTTTTGTTTCTGAATCTATAAATATTGATTATGATAAACTGGAAAATTACCTTCTCTGTAATAAAATAAGATTCCTACGTTATTAATAGAAATCGTAGTTTCTAAATTCCGATACTGGTACCCAATATAATTATGAAAATTATTGACCCCATCTCGAATCATAAATAAGAATCGTAGAATTTCTAGAATATCATTAAGAAATCGGTGTGATTTACTTGAATTTCTTCATTTAAGTATAGGAAATATGAATCGATACAATATTTAGTTTCTTGCTACCATATTGCATTTTAGTGACACACTTTAAAATGGCGTATCTAGAAAATGAACAACTTTTACAATGGGGCCAACGATGAAATCGCGAAAAAAATATGCACAGCTGTATTTAATATGAATGGTCGCATTATTGGAAAAAATTAAGCAACTGCTGTTTTTTTTTCAGAAGCTTTTCAGCGTTACTCTCATATTAAAAATGGCTTATAAAAACTTATCTTACATCATCCGGTTCATCATCTGCCTAGGCAGGGCGATGATCACTGTGATTAGTTAAACGAAGGTAAGATAAGGTTGTCCCAACTATATTGGGGTTGACTTTTGGTCTAAATGGGTACAACAGAATACACGTATTTTACATGAAGCGACTACCTATCTGACCTCTACAACCCACTTAGTACTAGGGTAATACGATACGTTTGGTAATACTGGTTGTCAAGACTTTCGGGCCTCGGTCTGAATGTAATGACTGTCAAAGATTTACAAATGACAGCCGGGACCAACAGCTTAACGTGCTTTCCGAGAAGCAGAGGCAGCTCTGTGTTCAATGAGTGTCAAATATCCTCAGACCAACTAGGACTAGAACAGCTTAGCCTGAAGAAGTGAAGACCAACCCAATCCCAGGAGTTCTTCAACCAATCACACATTAAACTGGTAAATAACACAAAATTGTTTATGATTATAATGAAATATTTGACTTTCCACACGATCGAACGGTGTAAGATTATGTAAACTTAAGTGTACGATAATGTCACTTTTCGTTACGACAGTGATTGGTCAATTTATATATCTAGGTTCACTTAAGCTGTAATCTTATCTAAACTAATATTAAAAAGATATATGATTTTTTGTGTGTTTTTACGCTTTAACTCAAGAACTAAGCATCCGATTTCAAAAACTCTTTTACTAATACAAAGTTACATCTTTACCGAGAAATATAGGCTATAAATTATATTGCTGTCATGCAAATAAGTCGAGCTATCAGACTTATCGACTATCTTGTAAACAACCTCATCACAAAGCCGTTAACAAAGCATTTTGTACATCAAACTAAATAACTTAATGCAAAATTTATTGCTGGAAAACAGCTTTTGTTTTGGGTCAAATTTCATGTTTCATAGTAGAACTCAATGTAGCTCACTCAAAACTTTGTGACGATGGATGGATTAAATAGTACGGGGGTGGCAGAGGTGTTTAAAGAAAAAACCTTACCATAAAAACTTGTGTTAAAAAAAATAACTTGTCAAAACGTTAGAACTTTGATCCCCAATATCTCAGTAACTAGAAGGTTCCCAGGTATAATGTAGAACAAAAAAATGATCGCAATGACGGGGAGAACAAGTGCCTTTCGGTTTCGTTAAGAGATGTTTGACACCCTATAAAACTTCCATTATCGTAACATCTCGTAATATTAAAAGTCACAGTCCATTCAACTCGACCCTAAGCGACCGCGTGACGTCAGACGCGGTTGCCTAGCAACGCTCTCAGTGAAAAGAGAAAATTAAAAGTGAAACGTGAGAGACTGCGAGATCGATGTATTGCCGTAATAACAATCACTTGATCTAAGTACTTGTATGTAAGGTAAGAAGTGGAAATTGACATGGTGATTTCTAGAAAAATCTTGGAAATACTTGTAAGTACTGTAATTTCTTCATCGTACAAAACTATCGTTCCGAATGAACGATGAATTATCAATTTACTAGATTTTGCCCGCAGCTTTACTCGCGTTAATTTGGAATTTGACAAACAATTCGGATTGTACTTGGCTTGTTCTAATAATATAATATTTAAATAATTATTCAAGACATGTGGAAACATCTACCAATCCGCACTGGGCTCGCGTGGCCATTCCCTCTCATTGAGAGGAGGCCGTGTCCCAGCAGTGGGAACATTATAGGCTGATGATGATGATGATGTGGAGCCATCTATCATCATAAGAACGTCATTGTCTTTTTCCTTGGGAACAGTCCTATTTTCCGGGATAAAAGGTACCCTATCTCCGGTCTGTACAACTTTTTTTTTTCGGATGGAAAATCATCAAATGACTCCTACTCTGGGCGGAGCGGGAGGGAGTGTTTCTTGACTTTTACTGACTTTTACTGACTAAAAACCATCCATGTTCCTTCCTCGCCCTATACGTTCCGGGGCCGCGGTATCTTTTTCGAACAGTCCCCCAGCCCCGGCAGAAGTCTGTACACCTGACAATGATCGAAAATTTCACGATGATCGGTTCACTGGTCTAAGCGTGTAAACAAACGAACAAACTTACTTTCGCATATGTAATATTACTAAGGAAGAGCGTTCCAAATAATACTTTAATTTACCATGCGGGCGGGTCAAGGCAGCCTAAAAATACAAGCCTGAATGAAAGCTAAACTTACTAATTCTTTTTTCACTATAGACGAAGGGTTCTTGACTTGACAGTCGTTACAGTTAGTCAGTGGCCCAAAAAGTCAGACAACCAGTCTTACCAAGGGATATCGTTTGCCCTAGTACTAACTGGGTTTTGGTGGTCAGATAGGCAGTCACTCCATGTTAAACACAGATATTCAGCTACATCCGGTTAGACTGGAAGCCGACCCCAACATAGTTGAGAAAAAACTGGGCAGGATGGTTGGCCAAAGCTCTTTGTAGATGTATCTATGTATAGCTAGGTCCCAATTTTACCTATGAGGTCAAGCCATTTTGAAATTTAAAATGACATTCATAGATTTTCTTCCAATTACAATGTTTGGAACTAGCAACACTATATAGCGCCTATACTCGGAATTTTTATTCGATTCCAGATTTGACAATTTCAGTGTTGCAACGTTATGACAAGTACTAAATAGTGACGTTGCGAAATTATTCGATATGGAAATGGAATATTTCCAGATCGATTCTTCTCGTTTATAATTTTAGTCTCGTAAACTAAGTAGATCAGGAAATTAAATATTTCTGAACCGATAGAATAGAATTGAATAAACTTTATTGTACACCAAAAAGTAACACTGCTTATACATAAACTTAAATTTATGGGTACAATGGCGGTCTTATCGCTAAATGCGATATCTTCCAGACAACCTTAGGATGGATAAGAGGTAGTCTGTGGTGTACTGCTAGCAAATACCGATAATTTAGTTTTGACGATTAATTAACGATCTGAGACTTTTCTTTTATAATTGTGTGTGAAATAAATAAAAAAATGTTATCATGAAGGAACATGACAAATAAAACAGATAGATGTATTATGGTAATAATTTATTTTATAAATTGTCGCCGTCATCGCTTTCGCTATCGCTGTCACTTATTTACATAAAAATCAATAATTTAGTCTTTAATTGGCACACTGATGGCACACACACTGATTGTTTATCGATTTTTGTGTTCATCACTACACTATTATATTATGTGGTATCATTATTTCACAAAATGACAGTAGCTAATGTCAAATCTGGAATCGAATTAAAATTCCGAGTATAGACTTTTCCTTAGGCATGCCCCAGCCATGCTCATTTCCTCACGATACTTTCCTTCACCGAAGCAAGTGATATAAAGTGGTAGTGGTATTGTATAATTATCACTTTTTTAATTAAAAATATGTTATGTAACTAATACAAAGACAAACTCTCTAATCAAACCCACCATCATCAAACACCTAATAATTAAAGCACGAAACCCCTTTACCCTTAATGACCCTTACAATTTTAATTACAACAAAATGTGTTTTCATTACAATTCCGAACAATAACCTGAATAAAAATGGTTATATAACGCAATGTAATCTAATAACAAATTAATGTTTACAACCTAGTTTAATGATTGTTACACAGTTTTGTAATAGTTGCCGAATCTGGTACAAGCATGGGATTATTAAGAACAATAGAGGTTTGGAGATGGGCATGTTAGATTTGAATTTTTGTTATTGTATCTTACGTGGATCTTGATAGAAAACATTTGTAACTGTGTAACCAAAATTAAGATAGCAACTACCTACAAGTGGTAATAGACATAAATGTAAAATTGAAAAGAAGTGATAGTTATTTTCTTTCTGCATTCTTCTTGAATATAATTTAACATTTTTTAAATGAATATGGTGTAAAAATCCTCTAAGCGATGCCGAAAAGCACTTGGTCCCTTGGTCTCCCTGTCATTGCAATCATATTTTTGTTCTACACCATACCTGGGAACCTTCTAGTAAGCTAAATTCCAACTTTATGATAAGTTTTATTTTTAAAATACATTTTTTTAGTTTTAAGCTATTGCATAGGTTCTATCGCGGGCCTTGAGCGTGGAGACCGCATCCAGAAATTCCGTAACGAAAATAACCTAACACATGATAATATGTGTATGTATTTGTGTGTTATATGTTTATATTAAATAGTTAGTTTTGTTTTAATTTTAATTTAAATTTTCTTGTTTGTCTTTTCTACACACTGTGTCTACATTTCTTATCAGACTTCCCTGTCGCAGGTCTGTTGGAAGAAATTTCTTTTGATATAAGCAGTACCTTTGTGCTCTTCTATGTTCATATATTGTCCTTTTAAGTATTTTGTGTGTACATGAATAAATAAATAAATAAATCTACACTAATATTATTAAGAGGAAAACTTTGCTTGTTTGTTTGTAATGAATATAAGCTTAAAAACTACTGGACCGATTTGAAAAATTCTTTCAGCAATGGATAGCTACATTATCAGCGAGTAACATAGGCTATATTTTATCCCTGTACTCCCACGGGAACGGGACCTACGAGGCTACGTGGGTGAAACCGCGTGTTGTCCGCTAGTAAATAATACATAAACACCCCATGTCACCCCATGTCAGATAATGACAATGACAAGCTACTTTATAATTCAAAATTCATAATTTCATCGTGATGGGAAGCCGAGCCTGAACATTCAGTCTGCGTTTGGTCCTCGAGCCGGCAACAAGCGGAAAAATAAAATATAAATAATTATTATTGCATAAGTTGATAATTTTTTATCAACTTATGCAATTACTATGCAATAGCTTTACCGCAGCAGTCCCCGAGTGTCACACGTCTTTTTTTACTTAAAACACCTCCAAGATCTTCGTATTATTCAATCCTCCATCAGCACAATGTGTTGAGTGCGTCACATTAAATTCTACCACAAAAAAATATTTTTCACCTGAAAAAAGTCGTTTCCCGGCAACATTTTTTACGCAAAGTTACTAAGTTTGATATATAGAATGCTTGGTTGACGGTGTCGTGATGGATGAGGTTGTTTGCACCCTGTATACAGGGTTATTTGTAAAACACCGGCAACCTCGCAGGAGTGGATTGCTGACATCTTAAACAACAACATTTGTTCTACGACTTTTTGGAAAACAGGCAAAAAAAAATCGACTTCTCATGCAAAACTCCATCAGCTGTTCGGACATAGATATGTATGGAGAGTTGATTTTTTTTGTCCGTTTTCGGAAAAGTCGTAGAACAAATGTTGTTGTTTAAGACGTCAGCAATCCACTCCTGCGAGGTTGCCGGTGTTTTACAAATAACCCTGTATAGAAAAAAACATTTAAAATATGAAGAATCTCTTCTTCATATTTCAAATGTTATGTTAGCCGACCGGTACAGTGAATAGGGTCCAAGCTACCGGCGTGCCAGGGCTCCAGAGTCCTCACTCTCAACTTCCTAAGAATACGAGTCATATCCAAGAGAATCACTTATGAATTAAGCCCTTGATTCAGCTGCCTAACGAGAGTCTCCTCAGGTATGGGTTGAAGCTCTTGGCTATTAGCCAAAAATATGTTAAAAACACTATCCGATTCGAAAGAGGCATGTCGGTATTACCAACAAGATTGCCAAATAATATAAGAAACATAAAATCCTCCTACAATAAAAGCTAGTCTAGAATAAAATTCTTATCTGACACTGACCATCACAAAACACAGGTGCATAACAACGGGTCAGCAAAATGTATATAAAGTTAGATCACAATCTGAAATCTGTACTATTTGTAAATTTATGTAGCCAACGGCCTTGCGAGAAACAATCGACTCATGTGTACAGCGCGGCGCGCGGCGTGAAAAAAAGTGAAACATCTATTATTCGAATACCTAAGGGATCTGAGTTTTCATTTTTCTTCTCGTAATATTTAGGACTAGCGGACGTCATATGGTTTCACCCGCCTAGTTTCCGTTCCTGTGAGAGTACGGGGATAAAATATAGCCAATGTTACTCTTTCGAAAGAGATACCGCGGCCCCGGAACATAAAGGGCGAGGAAGGAACATGGATGGTTTTAGTCAGTAAGAGTCTGACACTCGCTCCCGCTCCGCCCAGAGTGGGAGAAGTCATTTGATGATATCCCATCCCAAAAAAAAAAAAAAAAAGGCTGTGGTATCTACTAAATTACCAACTCTATTTGTGGCGGTTCATAATTCGTTTGTAATACTATTAGATCGAGATTCGATCGAAATTCCAATTGCACACTTTGTGAAAAAAATGGCGACAACTAATGCCATTTAGGAGTAGTTACGAAAATTCAAAGAAAAAAGGCTTTACTTTGAACATTTTTTCATATAGTAATAATAAAGTTACAATTATATCAAGTTTACAAATTAAAGTCTCTAATAAGCAACATATAATTATATTTTTTTTTCACATATATATTCACTCATCAAAAAGGAGTTACATGGAGAAAACCTCTCGTTAGCAGATACCACCCCCTTAATAAAGATGTGGCTTTCTAATGCTAAAAGAATAAAAAGCAGTTTTCGCGTTAAATCGTAACAAACATATACACAAAGCAACAAAAAAACACATATTTCCTCTTCATACATAATTTAGATGAAACACTAACGGCAGTGAAAGAAACCATGACTGTGAGAAAAACTGGACTTCGGCTCTTAATTGGAAATTAGAAACAGACACTTCAAATTTAAATAGATTGTGCTGGTTTTATGCTGTAGGATTGCTTTGACATTTATCTTACTAACGAGTAGCAAACCAGGTCTCACAACCAGTCTTACCAAGGGATATCGTATTAATAACTGAGTTGTGAAAATCAGATAGGCTCCATAAACAATACCGGTACTCGATTACATCCTATTAGACTGGAAGCCGACCCCAACATAGTTGTGCAAAGGCTAGGCAGACGATGATGAAACAAATACCAAAATAACCTATACTGACATTCTGGAAGCGCCAACGAGGATGAAAAATTAAAAAACAATCAAAAAAACTTATTTCAATTCCATTGAAAGCCTCTACTATTAGTATTTAGAGCCTCTTAAGTCTGGGATCAAAGATCATGTTAAACTGCATCTTTCATATTTTAAATGTCACAAACTTCGTAATGAAATATTGACAAATCGTAAAAGGTTCAGTGCTTTATAAATTCAAATATTAACAGTAATATTAACAGTACAACACTTAGTTCACAAATATCGTTGGACAGTAATCACAGCGCCATCTAGTGCCACACTAAGCAACGAGGCTTGTGTCGTGGACAACAGATAGTTGACACCACATAGATACTTTGACTTGGCTGTGGCTCTAAAATTTAAGTTTCAGCAGGATTAGGTCAATCTGATTGGCCTAAAGTTATCTGTCGTTTATATGACTCTAAAACTCCAAGCCCGTGGCTAAGTAATAGGTAACAGCCTGAAACATCAGTGTCCGGTGAGAAACTGTGTCAGGCGGAAGGTGTGGACGCCGTGGCGCCTCTCAATAGCCACTCCTCAAAGAGGGGACTTACCGCCACTATCGTGGCGTGCCCTGCACGGGGTTGCGACAGTTGCTCTCTCCATTTCGCCATGAGATCGCGTCAGAGATCTGTCCGCTGAGCAGCGATTTGCCGCGCCAGCGGACCTTCCCCCCGGCGTAGTGCCTCCGCGCGCCGTTCGTGCAGGCGCGCGAGAACTATCGCCTCCAGATTCCATATGGCGGTAATCCAGTAAGCAAGCCCGCCGCCTCGCGGGAGATCGTGCGGTACCCACGGACCATCCTTACGGCTACCACTTTTTGGAGCGCGTTCAGGTAATGGGCGGCTCACCGCTTCAAAGAACGGGCCCACAAACCTTGGCCTCCCAAGGTTGGGCAGGAGTCTGAAGGCAGCCCCAGTTCGTTCCAGCCTGGGGGTCAAACGTCGGAAATGCTCCACGAAGTTCCACCGGCTGTCGAGGACGAGTCCTAGGTACTTCAACGTCGACTCGACGCCGATGGATACCCCTCCTACCGTCCGTGGTCCGTGGATCCCGACGGTGGCACGTTCCGAGGTCCATGAAAGCATATAGCCTCGGACTTGTGCAATGCCAACTCGAGACCCAGTTGCCAGATCCTCTCTACGACTATCGCAACCCCGCGTGTACACGCGTATACCAAGGCTTGTGTTTGGGTGTCCCTGTCAATTGCATACCGAGTTTCCTCCGTGTCTCGGAAAGCACATTTGAGCTGGAGGTCCTGGCTGTTAATTGTAGACCTTTGACAGTTATTCTGTCAACCGGTCTTACGAAGGGGTGTCGGTCATCCAGTAGGTACTAACTGGGTTCTAGAGGGACACTCCATGTAAAATACTGGTATTCGGCTGCACCCGGTTAGACTAGAAACCAACCCCAACATTGTTGGAAGAAGGCTAGCCAGATGATACACCATCGTAATTGCTGGTGAAATGCTACTAATACCTTGCTTGGTAGGAAAATTGGTTGTTAATTCGTGATTTATTCTCCTGTTGTGTTGATGAACGCTGCATCGAAACCACTTTCGTTTAGTCATTAAAATTAATAAAATTAATTTGGATTTATTAATGGGTAATAAATTAAAAAGACTTTTTCAAACAAAGATAATAAAATTAATAAATCTATTTATAAACAGAATCACCTACCTGACTTTAAAAATAAATTAAAAGTAGTCCAAAACATCAAAATCAATTATCAAAAAAAAAAACATCTAAGTATATCTAACAAAAACTAATTAACTGTTGAGAATACTTTATGCATTAAATAATATTTTGAATCATTATAATATTATCAATGCATTTATTTAATTCTAGTGCTATTGACTTCGTTCGTCGACGGAACCTAGATACTTTTGTGATTTCGAAAGTCTTGAGTTAAATTGAGGTCAGACTGGGTTGTAGCTTTTTAGTTTTTAACCGACTTCCAAAAAGGAGGAGGTTCTCTATTCGACTGTATGTATTTTTTTTTTTTTTTATGTATGTTCACCGATTACTCGAAGACGCCTGAACCGATTTGAAAAATTCTTTTTTTGTTTGAAAGGGTATACTTCCAAGTTGGTCCCGTAGCCACCAAATTGGGATCTGATGATGGAATCTTGGCGAAATCGAGGGAACTCTTCAAATTTTACTGAAAACGTGTTGCGATTTTGGTATTTTCTACAACAAGTGAAGCATTTGCGTTTGATAAGAACCATTCTACCATCAGATCTGATGATGAAGCCAAGAGTCACGGAACTCCATAATGAGACAATGTACCATAGTCATGTTTGGGCTTGTTGTAATTGTAACGATATGCACTTTCCATGTATCAAGCACCTGTGAACCACTAAAAAGTGAAAAATAAAAACTTTTTTGCAAAAAATAACACCGACTTCAAAAAATACAAAAAAGTGAAAAATAACTTTAGCTTCTGAAGTCGGTGACAAAATAACTAAAGCAATCAAACAAAGGTCACCGACTTCAGAAGCTAAAGTTATTTTTCACTTTTTTGTATTTTTTGAAGTCGGTGTTATTTTTTGTTATTAAAGCATCTGTATTTAGTGGAGATGGCCGATATGATATCAGTCTGAGAATTTGTTGTGTTTTAAAAGATTGTCTTGTGGACTTTTTTGAAATGTGATTTTAAGTTTGGAATGTGATTTTGTCATCTAGTGTATTGTTTTAAAAAAGGAGCTAACATTAGCATCGGAAATTTTGATGGAAAAATTCGATTGAGGATATAAAAGGTATGTTTAGTTGAATCAAAGGCTGGATGAAGAATCGAATAGTTCCAGTATATAAATGTTTACCTTTTCCTTCAACGTTTTACGTCTGATTGTGATTGTGTTTATTTTTGTGCCTTTGACAGTACATTGATTGGTATAAAAACTGCTTTGAATTAAATTAATCGTACCGAGGGCGAAGGCCACAGGTGCCTTTACTACTGGGGGCCTAAGCCACGTACCCGATTTTATTTGTGTTTAATTACATTTGACTTTCAGTTGACAAGTTGACAACTCATTCTATGTCAAAGTCTTTTGTTTCTGGGTAGTGTTTGCTTGAAGTTGAAAACATGCTGTTTTATAAACACCAGTTGTGGTGTTAGGGATAAGGCTAACACACCTAGATCTACATTTAAATTGTTTTTCATCTTACAATAAATATAAATATTGCTGGACATTAACACACAGCGCCATCTAGTATCACAATAAAGCAAGGCTTGTGTCGTGGACACCAGATAGTTGGTATGCTACATATATACTTTTAAATAAATACAAATAATTATTAATACACCATTTTTTTTACTTGTACTGTCCCACTGGTGGGCAGGGTCAGCCAGGGTCCCTCTATCGTTTCATAGGCAGAATTGTATTATCCCCTTAAATGACAGGACACCTTTGAAATATTGAACACTACCATGACTCCAAGAAAGCAAATATTTTTTGCTTTGCACAAGGAAACATTCGTTACGCAAAACTTGCATTTACATTTAATTTTCATAAAATGATGGCTAGAAATAGTGTCCTCGATGTGTAAATATCACAGCAAAAAACTGCGGTTTTAATTTTCTTTTAGGTTCTGGACTCTGTCTTGGACTGTCGAGACCGGATTTTTGTCAGAAAATTGTATTGTCCATACGTCGCGGATAAACCTAACTCGATCGCGGTTTAGGTTAGGAATATGAAAAAAAAAAAGGCTTTACTCCCTCCGGGGTTGCGGGCCTGTTCCGTTCGGATGGGAAATCATCAAATAACGTCTCCCACTCTGGGCGGAGCAGGGAGGGAGTGTCAAACTTTTATTGACTAAAACTCATCCATGTTCCTTCCTCGCCCTTTACGTTCTGGGGCCACGGGATCTCTTTCGAACAGTCCCGCGACCCCGGCAGGCTTCGGCCCTCGCGGGTTCCTCCCTTTATACTGACATCTCTTTGAGGCGAGCGTGGAACACGAACGCGCCGTCGACATGGCCTGTCGTCATTAGACGGACGGACGGCTAGCTAGCCCATAGCTAACCGTTCACATGCCCGCGACCCAGCCACACACCTGTCTGTTAGATTACAGTCCTGGCGTTGTTATAATCATGTTAACTTACCAAACATTTTCTTCTTCCGCAGTGCCAACACAGCGATGGATAACGACGTGACGCCAGTCTACCTGGCAGCTCAGGAGGGTCACCTGGCTGTGCTCAAATACCTTGTGCTGGAGGCAGGGGGGAGGCTGGATGCAAGGGCCCGGGATGGAATGCTGCCCATACATGCAGCTGCGCAGACTGGCTGCTTGGACTGCGTTAAGTGGATGGTGAGTAGACATTACACACAGCGACATCTAGTGCCACACTAAGCAAGACTTGTGTCGTGTTCACCACGCAGTTGATTTATTACATACATACTTTTTGTTTGTAAGTACATGCTTAATATACATATAAATATCCATGACTCGGAAACAAATGTCCATGCTCATCTCACAAACATCTACTCTTACCAGGATTCGAACCCAGTACCATAAGAGCGTTAGGCAGTCTCACTACGAACTACTGTTTATGATGATAAATCACATACCTTTTAAACCCACTCATCATCTGCCTAGTCTTTTCCCAACTATATTGGGGTCGCGGTAGTTTAGACGCTACGGAGGAACAAACATATAAACATAGTTAGACTTCTACATCATCTGGTTCATCCGGTGGATGCGAGTAGCAAGGGACCGGTCAATGCGGTGACACTTGGGGGACGCCTATGTCCAGCAGTGGACGTCCTTCGGTTGAAATGATGATGATGATGAGACTTCTAAAGTAATAACCCTTCCTTTTGGCTACTACGCCGTAGTCGTGTAACAACGGGCTGAGATCCGCAACTCCACGTCAAAGCGCGTATTATTCGTATGGACTATACAATCCACCACGCGGGCCCAGTGCGGGTTGGTACTCGTAGATGTCACATGTCTTCGAGTTTTGGTTCTAGGACATGCCGGTTTCCTCACGATGTTTTCCTTCACCGTTTTGAGAGCAGTGGTGATGAAATAAATTACACAAAGTAATGCGCTTGTCAGGGTTCGAATTTACATAGCCTCCTCTCTACGAGGATGGATGGCAGAAGAGTCGGATTTCACACAATTTTGTGTCTACTTTCTTGTCTAATAAAGTATATTTGTTATTACTTACTGTAAATCCACATCAAGAATTGTTTAATTGCCTTCAGAAAAGTGATCATGTTGAAGAATTACTTTTCGTGTAGCTCGTACTTACCTACCAAGTGAAAACCATCTGTGAGTTGAATGACCTTACGTACAGGAAACGTGCGGTAGTCACGCACGGTCAGTATTACGAGTATCTACTTGTCTGCCCGATGATCTATTGCTAGTCATAACTTCTTTAGTAGCTATGTATTTCATTTCTCTGACAACTTCATCCATCTTTTCTTTAACCGGCCTCTTTTGAATGGTCTTTATTTTCTTTATCTTCTTCTCCGCTCGTGTCGGATTCCCGTCCCATCAGGCTATGACAGTAAAAGGAACAGAGAGTGTATCTGTGTATCCGCACACACGTGTGCGCTATAATATCTCCTGCGCCGATGTCTATACTAAAATTCAGATTGGCCGCCTTGGCCAAAAACAGTCAAGATGATTTTTTTTTTCATTATTATATCGCCTCTTTCTCGTCCAACTTACTGCAGTGTCTCAAGACGAAAGTCTATGACCAGTGTGTGTTGCCAGTGATTACGGGACCGAGACGTGGTCATTCACAATGGGCCTTATCAAAAGGCTTAAAGTCACCCAAAGGGCAATGGGCTATGCTAGGAGTTTCCTTGCGTGATCGAATCAGAAATGAAGACATCCGCAAGAGAACCACCTAGCTCGAAGAAAACTTAAGTGGTAGTGGGCAGAACGGACAGCCGAGGGGGCCAAAGAGTTCTGGACGAAAGACGATGCGTTGGTGGACCGATGACCTGGTGAAGGTTGCGGGAATCCGTTGGATGCGAGTCGCACGGGACCAGTCAATGTGGCAACACTTGGGGGAGGCTGAAATGATGATGATGATGATGATATTATAGTACCTACTCGCTTAGTTTGATAGTTGTATAACATGGTCCACTGTGTAAAACCAGCCTTCTCCACAATCGCCAATGCGTAAGGAAACGCACGTCTGTCACGAAGAGTATCTAGAGCATTGATCTGCGCTTGCGTTCATCGATCTGTCCCAGGAATTCCGTGTTCCTGATCAACTGTGATGAATGCGTCGGAAATTAGGTTTCTGTAGCTGTAATCGTCGTTTTATACTTACTAGATTGTTCACTTTAAGTTTTCTCTTAGAATCATTTCAAGCTTCAGTGGTCGTGTGTGCTGCAGCTGAGTATGCCGTCTTTAGTTCGATTCCCAGGTCTGGCGAATTGTTATTGGGTTTTCTAATTAAGCATTTCTAGCAGTATAATCACGGAGTTTTGTGTTGTGCCCGGTTCATGATAATCTATTTAAGTCGCGAGTTAATATGCTTCTTTTGGGTTAGATCAGTTCAACGTCGACCACATTTCTGTCCTCACAAGATTTAGGTCAAAATTAGGCCTATCTTTTAGTGTTGGGCAGCCCGTTTATCGAGGAAGGCTGTACCTTGTATATTATCACGCTACAACCAATAGAAGCGGGGCCATCAATGAAAAATGTTGCAAAAACAGGGATTTTTTCCTTTGGAGAGCTTCCGTTGCGAGCGCTACATAAACGTTAAAATTTACACAGCAATCATTCGTGTATGACGGAATTGTTCCTCTTAAAAAGTTAACAAAAATGTCCATGATAGCATAATTATGTCTATCTTTTATGCTTGACTGATACTCTCTCTATCTTATGTGACGCAGACGAAGTAGCGGGGGTCAAAGCCAAGTCATGCAAGCCATTATAAGCTGGAATGTCGTTCTATTGAAACTGCATATTTCGCTAGACCAAATCAAAGTCAATGTTACCATTCTTCTTGTGTTACTTGTTGCAACAAGCCCACCCGTTGTAAGACTTCTGCTTTGAAAAGTCTTAAAATGCATTAATGCTTGAGTTGTTGGATACTTTTTAGTCGTTTGTTAAAATATGGTATGTTTGAAAAGTGATGATGAATACCACATGATGTTTCCAAATGCTCACTAAATAGTAGAAACTACTAAAATGTCTTGAGCTTGTGAGGCAACGTTTTAAAAGAAAATTACCCATGCACCGTTACCGCAAGAATTTTCTGAGAACATTCTAGACAAACTGCATAAATATAATAGCCGAGCTATGAGCAGTAAAACCACACATAATAAAATTATAAAGTATGCAGTTAAGAGTTTCACAGATGCATAGTAAGTTGTGCAAGCATATTTAGACAAGGACGCTTTTCTACGCAAATAACGGGTTTACAGAACTGGTTTTAAGAATTATGAACGAGATCATTTGGACGTAGTTCATAGCCATGGTTAGCTAATCCACCATCTTGTATTAATTAAGGAGGATGAGCTAATAAAGCCCGCGAAATTCAAATCTCACGTTACTTGACCTTTTTTTTAAAAAAAAAATAGTCGCTGAATTGGATTAAATGAATTTAGAGGGTTGGATTGGTGATTTTACTGATTTATAACTCTGCAAAGCCATATTTATTACGGTCCTGAATCATCTTTTTAACGTGCACATCTTGCTACATTGTTCTCACATAATTTACCATCTCAACATGAATGATGTAACCAAGATTTTGTAACAATAATTTGATTTAAAAGAGTGTCCAAGGAATTTCTTGCCCGTTCTTCTCCATAGAGATCTACGTTAGGGAATTGGGAACTACAGTACTTTCACAGTTTTTATGTCTTTTGACTGGGACTGTAGCTACATTTAATTTTCATCTTTGTTTCGAGAATTCAAAAGTGCCTGTTATTGGCCTACTTGAAATAAATGCATTGATTTTGATTTTGATATTTTAATCAACGTACTACTTGACACTGGCCCCGAAATTGCCAATAAAACGTAAGACAATTTGAATTTCGCCTGCTGCCCTGGGAGTCGACTACATCGCGGGATGTCTTCACGAAATGTGCACTTCGCAATTGGTGCACTTCTAATTCATTTCCTAATTAACTGACCTTAAGTACTGATCATCAGTTAAAGCACGGGACCGTAAGTCCCCGTGCTTTCACTCAGGTGGAGAACCTAGATAATCACGGGGCCAGACCCCGCAAACGCTGGAGCAAGTCGTCCAATTTCCTATATTACTCCTTCTTCATAACGTCCATATTTCGAACTCATCAAGATCAATTATAAGTCATGGACAGTACAATTTCTGTCCAGTTGCTAATCTGTCCAGCTGAGAAACTGTCGAGCTGAGAATCTGTCCAGTTGCTACGCAGGCGTTTTATCGTTGTCTAGTTGATGACCAGGTTCAGGATTTACGCCTGGATGATGACAATTGGCTTGTTCCATCTGATATGGGACTTAAACATAATATCTGAAGCAACGTAGTTGGTCTTAACGTGTCTTTTCGCAGTTCTTCATCAAAACTGGCGGAACTTCTGTTACCAATTTTACATAATTTGTAGTGTGTTTGAATAGAGTCATGTTTAAACCAGCTGACTTTCATTTTGAGGTTCTCTGTTACGGACAGCTTCACCATTTGGCTAGAAAACAGCGTGCTAATGCTGACTAACTGGTCAAGTGTGCATTTAGTAGTGAGTTTTCTCTGTAATATGAGTTTGTATGTTAAATAACGCCAGCCCCTGTTTCGTATGTTGTTTTCTATGACTTGACAAAACAAGGAACAATTCATGTGAAAGAATAACATAACATTAATGTATTAGAGATATAAATCCCATTTCTAGTATTGTCAAATCTTCCTTTCTTTCCAATGGTTGTGCTTTTTGGGGGGAAAATATTAGAAAACTACGATATGAATAATTAAATCTGTGAATGACTGTTGACTGTCATGCACAATAATAATCTAGTCGAATCGAGCCATCCATAAGACAACATAAGTGATGTATTCAACATAAGTAACGTTTCAATCAATCATAGTATGTGAAATCAAAAATAACACAGATTCCGTAACAAAACCGTTCGTTTATTAACCTTACGCACGGAACCCCTAAACATTGTAACTTCATTGCAATATTACGTCTTACCTATTCCCGTTTTCCGCAAATCCTCGAATATTCTCGGATAGGTATAGAAAATATTATATAGTGGCACACACAATGGTACAAGTAGTGACCATCGTAAATTCCCGTTTCAAGTGTTAATGATAAGGTAGGATTTTGGATGTAGGCCATAATGTCCTAGTACACCGGCAGGATTTAATCTAGGGATGAATGCAAAAAAGGGAAAATTGGATGAGAACCTTAAGAAAATGAAAGAAACAAGAGCGATCGAAGTGAGCTCAAAAATTTAGCAATGATTCATACAAAAATAGGAATAAGTAAATAGATTTTTGCAGAAATGCTTATGAATCTAGCTAGAGCGAACGCATCAAGCTCAAAGAATGTAGAACCTCGACTCTGATAGGTTTTTACCTAATTAGGTTGGGTTGAGCTTGCATCTTTGTGCAAGTTAAAAAGTTCAAAATCATCATCAGCCTAATAATGTTCCCACTGCTGGGGCACAGCCCTCCTCTCTATGAGAAGGAAATGAGCTTAATCCACCACGCGGGCCCAGTGCGGATTGGTAGATATTACATGTCTTCGAATTTTTGGTGCTAGGACATGCCGGTTTCCTCACGATGTTTTCCTTCACCGTTTTGAGAGCAGTGGTGATGAAATAAATGACACAAAGAAATGCACCTGTGGGTTCGTAAGTCGGGGCCGCCACTACTTGACCAGTGCTGTCAAAAGTTCGAATACTTAACATTTTTTAATCTGTCGTGGACCATATTCGAAGGTCTTGCGGACCTCTGGTGGTCCCGCGGACCAAAGGTTGGGAGCAACTGATCTAGGTATAAGTGAACACGGGCATAAACATTATAATTTCATTGCAATATTTACGACGTCGATACCACAGTTACAAAGATGTGGTGAAATCTTCTAACGTCATATACATTTTATTTGAATGCGCGAGAGCATGTTAGCTTGCAGATAAAATACTAGTTCGTGTAACGTTTGAGTGAAAATAACAAGAATTTATGGACGTAAATCTAAGCAGGTAAAATGGTTGTAATCATGTTATACTCGTAATGAAAACATTTTTTTTTGGTCATGACTTTGATTGAGAGCAGCGATGGCCCAGTGGTGGCGGCCCCGATTTACGAACAGTAAGTCGTGGGTTCGAACCCAGACAGGCGCATTACTTTGTGTATTTTATTTCATCACCGCTGCTCTCAAAACGGTGAAGGAAAACATCGTGAGGAAACCGGCATGTCCTAGAACCAAAAATTCGAAGACATGTGAAATTTACCAATCCGCACTGGGCCCGCGTGGTAGATTATAGCCCATTCCCTCTCATTGAGAGGAGGCCGTGTCCCAGCAGTGGGAACATTATAGGCTGATGATGATGATGATGATGATGATGACTATTATCATATTATTTTCAGTGTTTTTCAAAAGTAACGCAATGCGTCTTTCAAAATTCTTCTAATTATGACTGAAAGAGTTTTATGAAGAGCTGGTTGTTTTCTTATCACGATTTCAACTTTAAGAAATGAATGATTAGGTACCTACATGACACCATAATAATTATTGTAAGTTACCATACTTCAAACTTCTGTACATTCTTCGGGGTGTAATATGTAGATCTACATATGATTACCATCATCTTTCAGCCCTTGTTTCATGTTATTGGGCGTATAACACGTTTTTTTTAAAACAAGTTTTTATTCTGTGATTTTTACTTTAAACACCTTCACGACCCCCGTACTATTCAAACTATCCATTAGCACAATGTTTTAAGTGCTTGACATTGAGTTCTACCTCAAAACATGATTTTTCACACCAAGAAGTTTCCCAGCAATAATGTTCGCGTTAAGACACTTAATTTGATAGTACTTGTAATACAGAAGTATAAATATACTTAATTTGATATTATATACAGAAGTACTGGGGTCGTGAAGGTGTTTAAAGATAATAAAAACTTGTTTAAAAAAAATGTTATAAGCCCAATAACATGGGACAAGCGCTGGAAGATTTAATAATCATATAAATATAAATATCGCTGGACATTACACACAGCGCCATCTAGGTGTTTGGTTGGCGGCTTCTTGATGAGATTGCTTACAATCTGTATTTACAACCTTGTTTTTCTTTTTCTTTTATAGATAGTTGAACGCGGTGTGGATCCAAATGCAAGAGATGGAGACGGGGCCACTCCTCTTCACTTTGCGGCGTCCAGAGGGCATCTAAGCACAGTACGCTGGCTCCTCAGACATGGGGCTAGGCTCCACCTGGACAGGCATGGGAAGAGCCCCATCAATGATGCAGCTGAAAACCATCATTTGGAGGTAAGACCTGTGTATGAGTCATCTTTTGCGTACCATTTTCCCAACTATTTGTACGTTTTCGTACGAGTTAGGAATAGGTAATTGGTATGGCCAAAAGTGGAACCTTGATGATAGCGTAAACAAACCGTCCATCTAGCCTTTTCCAAAAATCCATCTATGTTGGGGTCAAGTTGTACAGGATGGGCTGAAGACCAGTGTTAATGTCGTGGAGCGACGGCCTATCTGACCTCCACAACCCAGTTAGTACTGGGAAGTACGATTTTCCTTGGTAAGACTGGTTGTCAGACTTTCGGGGCATTGATTACCTGTAACGATTGCCAATGATCTACAAAATTCAGACAGGACCACCGGCTTAACGTGCCTTCTGAGCTACAAATGGAGCTACGAGATAGCTAAAGAATTTTAGAAAGATTCTTGTTCAGATCGCAATCCTTTCAAGTAGTTTACCTTCAGAGATAAAAACAACATGATCTGAAGTTTCTCATCCACAATTGAAAAGAGAGGGTCCTCCGATCAGACGAATGTTATCTGTTACCTAGTGCCCCCAACAGTAATCTTGGAATTTATGGAGTTTCTTGCTGGTTCTTCTCCATGGAAACGACCAATGCAAACCTGTTACCATTTTCGACGTTTCATAAGTGCCCATCTAGACCTAAGTAAAATAAAATATTTTGATTATGATTATAGTTCTTCATTTACGTATATACTACTTGCATATTCTTATCTATTTACCTATAATTCTACTTTTGAAAGAAACAAAAGCAATCGAAACAAGCCTTTACGATACGTTCGAGACGTTACACAATTCTTGGAAAATAGGAAAGGTGAAAGAAAAGTCGAGACAAAGACGTAATGAACACGTTAGTCCCTTGTTGCTCGAGTTAATTGTACCTGTAATGAGTTTATGTAGTTATGGCGCACTTTCTATGGTAGCTGGTAACGCTAGAGGTGTGGTGAAATGTATCCGATCGTTTTTAATCTAGACTAGATTAGCCTCGTTGGTGTAACGGCACTGGATGGCGCTATGTGTAATGTGTGCGCTGTTATTTCTCCATCTTTGGCAGTTGTTACAGGTGATCAGTGGCCCAAAAAGTCTGGACAACCAATCTTACCAAGTCGTATCGTATCACCCAGTATTAACTGGGTTGTGGAGCTCAGATAAGTAGTCGTTCCATTTTAATACTGGTATTCAGCTGCATCCGGTAAGACTGGAAGCCAACCCCAACATAGTTGGGAAAAGGCTAGGCAGATGATGACGTTCTTTTGGACAATCGTGCTGTTGAAGCTGCTGTTGCCTGCGATAAGCTTAGAATCTCATTAAAAAATCTGAATACCAGTTCGTCTTGTAGTTGCAAACGCTGATGCAGAGCGTGATGTCTTGGGTCCTATTCCCAGGTCAGGCAGAGTGCAAATGGATTCATCCATCAGTGATTTTTGAGTAGCACGTATAGTCTGGATTTGTTCCCGGAGATTGCAATAATCACGTCTCTTGTCATTGGTCTCTGAAACATACTCGTAACTGTCGAAATGTAGATGTGACTGTTCATTTTAATTTAACTATTGATAAATTAAATATTTATCTTGTTTTTCGCTGTTTTAACCCCCGACGCAAAAACGTCGGGGTGTTATTAGTTTGACGTGTCTGTGTGTATGTGTGTGTCTGTGGTAGCAGCCGAACGGATGAACCGATTTTGATTTAGTTTTATTTTTGTTTGAAAAGTGAATTAGTCGAGAGTGTCCTTAGCTATGTTTGATAAAAATCAGTCCAATATGGCCGCCGCCACAAAATGGCCGATTACATATTTATTTAACAACTCCCTCAATATGGGTGTGGAATGAAAGGGCTTGTAAAATTACGACCCTATATGTGTCAGGGGTATTTTAAATTAAATGTTACTTGTTGTACAGTAAGCAACGACCCATTGTCGGGCCTACGCTGTCCCCCCATACTAAAGTACTAAAGCTATAACATAATAATATTGTAATACCAAATGATTTTAAAAGAGTAACTTTGGAGTTTCTTTCCGGTTATAAGTACTGGGTTTTTTAAGTGTCCATGTGAAATAAAATATTTTGATTTTGAATAACATCTCTGTCTAACCCCTCGGGTATTACAGTCGTGGTGTTATGTTATGTTATTTATGCATAAGCCCACTTTCTACACATGTCCATAACTAGCAAAGCTCACGTTTTGAAAGTATCACATTTCACTGGTCACACATCGTTGCGTTGTTTTCGGCGCGCGATGTTAATTGTTCGTTCTTTACACCGGTCAAGCTGATGAAAGTAAAACTGCCATAAGTACCTACCGCCAGGGAAATTCATTGCTAACTAACTTGCATTCCCACCTAAATAGTCCGTAAAATCAGTTCATGCATATTTTGGCACGTGATTGCAATTGGTAGTGACGCCGCCGTCCGCCATCTTGAATTTTCAAAACTAGGTCTCATGAAACAATTTTGCAAATGTTCCTTCTTCTTCTGTCATCCGTATGTCACTGCGGGGGGCCTACTGAAAACCAGCGCTGAGTGTTTTACATCCAGCATATGCTGCTGAGTTGGTTACCCTTTCGTTATGGGCATGCTCAGCGCAGTTGAGCTGTTTTTAATTAATTGTTAAGCTGTCTGCTGTTATAATGTATATGTATGTGCTGCTGTATTGTGTTGTGCTGTCCATTAACGAATAATGGATTATTATATTCTTCTATTCTGTTATTATAAGTTTGCATGGGACATAATATTAATCGGTTAAATCAGTGTTTCGTGCTTTTTGACCGTGTCGATATTTATGTAATTTTGTAGGAAACAGCAACTTTTGAAGCGAAAACTTCTACGTTAAGCACTATTTAGGTGATCAAAAATCATGGAACTCGCGTAACCGTCACCTAACGCTTCGTAGCACTCGTAACCGATCCGCTCCGGCGTAGCACCACTTAGGCGTTCGCGGGGCACAAACCGTAGCAGATATAGATTACTTAGTTTTCACTTCTGTCGGGTGTAGTCTTTGGGGAAAGCCGACAGACAGACATATGTTTTTTTAAACCGATAACAATTTAATACTATACACGCGGTAACCTTTTGTGTGTCTACTTCCCTTCCAGTTTCACCGTTTTATAAGAACGTTATTGTCTTATATAAGTATAGCAGCACTTTTAAATACTTGTAATTCTTAAAGTGATGTATGAGTATGTACACTATGTAATATTAGCACGATCACGTATGACTTTTTAACCATACGTGATCGTGCTAGGATTTCTAGATTATTCAAACCACAGACCGACGTCTGGGAGGAACTTTTACCTGAATGGCAATGTAGGTGGGACAATTCCATCAAGGACAGGCACCTCCACCAGTTCTTTCCATCCGTTCGTGAGCGGCTGGACAGGACATGGCTGGAGGTTGATCACTGTGTTGCCCAATTTCTCACGGGCCATGGCAACTTTAAGAGTAAATTATTTACCTTCAAGCTTGTTGACTCGCCTTTTTGTCAATGTTCAACATCTGACTGCGAATATCTGCACATCACATTTTGTGGGAGTGTAGTCTTTGGCAAAATGAACGCAATATTATGTTGGATAGTGTACAGGTTACATCCGAAGTTATTTACTATACGGACCTTGTAGAAACTAGAGCAAATATTTCCGTGCGTTCAAGCTTTTTTGCCATACCTATTATTTGAATCAAATATAACAGCTCTCTACTTAGGACCCATTAACGTTAATATTTATCCGTGGTGCTAGGCAACTGGGCCTATCCCAGTTGTAAACGTCCATTTGTGCCTATTGGCCTTGTTTCGTTCTGTCTCCTGCTGATATGGAGGGAAGTGGAAGTTACAGTTCTTTCCTACTCCTCCGCTATACTTTCTGATTCATTTCGTTGCGGGATTCAAGACAGTTAAATTAATTCTCTGGGACTTCGTCAAGCTTCATTGTCTCGGCGCTTTTCTGGTGGTCGCCACTGTTGATTCTGACTTTCAGAAGTTACAGTGGTTTGGGCGTGTGTGGCGGGCTTGTCCCAAAACCAACAAAATTTTCACTATGTACAGTCGAGGACTTTAATTGATAAGCCAACTCCCTTCCAATTTTGCACTTTAATACATTAACGAGTTAGAATCATCACCTGCCCAGCCTTTTCCCAACTATGTTGGGGTCGGCTTCCAGTCTAACCGGATGCGGCTGAATACCAGTATTTTAAATGGAGCGACTGCCTATCTGACCTCCACATCTCAGTTAATACTGGGTAATACGATACCACCAGGTAAGACTGTTTTCATGAGTACGAAAATTACCAACTAAACCAGCTTTGTATTACACGGATAAAATACGAAAAGCGGCAAGTTGTTCATCAATAAAAGTCCTCGACTGTACAGTCTAATCTTTCCTTTATACTTTCGTCGGTTTTTAAAAAGCAAATCGTGAGTATCTTTTAATCCACCGACCTCATGATTAAAAGCATTATAAATATTTAGCTGAGATCCATTATAAGAAGTCACTTCCGCTCTTAGTTTCCTGCATTCATTTGCGTCTAGGTAAAGGCTCACAGTCAGATGGAAATCGATTATTTATGGTAAGCAGGCTCTATTGGTTATGCTCTCACTTTCTTAGACTTCCAATTTACATTAAATTAGTATAAACAATGTTATTCAAATAATAGATTGTGCTTTTGTAATAGGGAAATTTGACTGCCCCGTTGGTTTTGGTGGCAAGCACGACTGCTGCCGGTCGATTCTGTAATACTAGCTGACCCACGCAACTTCGTCTGCGTCACATAAGAGAGAAAAACGAAAGGCTAAAAACATCCCTGTTTTTGCAACATTTTTCATTCCTGCTCCGCTCCTTATGATTGTAGCGTGATGTTATATAGCCTAAAGCCTTCCTCGATAAATGGACTATCCAACACAAAAATATTTTTTCAATTCGACCCGGTAGTTCCTGAGATTAGCGCGTTCAACCAAACAAACAAACAAACTCTTCTGCTTTATAATATTAAGTATAGATTCAAACAACAACTCGCGTCTCACATCGCTATTCACTCTCACTTCGCATAAGGTTGAGAGGAGAATTACCTTACAGAATGCCACTCCTTACGTCATCTCATACTTTTCTGTCAAAATCTCCCTGTCAATTTAGTTCAACTCGCTCGTAAGGATGGCGCGCTCGTATAAATTCAAATTATCAACCGAGTTTTTAGAATGCCAATCAAGACTCTCACAGCGGATTCAGATTCGAAGTTTAGAATGAGGTCTTATAGAATCACACCCCTGAGCGTGAGGTCCTTGGTTCGATTCCCGGGTCGCGTAAAAAATGCAGATGGATTTTTTCATTAAAAGTTTCCCAGTAGTAGCCTGGAGTTTGGAGTTGGCGGTATGATACGCCCTGTGCTTGATCTCTCAGGCCGTTTCGGATTAGCCTTCCCACATAGAGTACACCTGTGTATGCGCACAAAATTGTGTCGTCGTGCAACTTGAATGTGGTGCAAGTTTTAATTACATTTAGCCCTAAGCGCCTCATCACCATCAGCCCATTAATTTGCCCACTGCTGGGACACAGACCTCCTCTCTATGTCAGCCTTGAGCTACTTAAACCAAAAAATGTGTCCTATCTAACCTTGTAATTTTTTTGTGACATTTCCTCATATTTCTGCCGATCGAAATCATTCGATAGAATTTCCCATTGTATTTAAATAATGAAGTAACACTGACCTCACCATTGGTGTACAATTGGCGGCCGGAAGTGCGCGTTATTGTTTTTCATTTCTAGCTGTTGGCAGAGGTCGTTTAAGGTCAGTTACAGTGATCCATCGAATGACTACTGAAAGGAGAATGACCAAAAATGTATGGGCTCTAGTCCAAAAAAAAAACTGCTGCCCCCAGAGTTGACTCCATTGTGGGTTAACTTATAATGTTGAACTTACTATGTGTGCCAATGTGCATCAAATTCTAACCCACAGTTACAGACTAATTCAACAATTTTGAATGTGCAAGTGAAGGTTCTACTTTTTTTCAAGTTCACGTTTCAGCTAATATCTATGATTCCGTGGGACAGATTTTTTCAGTTCCATAGAAGAAAATTAAGCATTTTAACCAGTCTTTCAAATGAGCTATGTAGTAAATCTGGGGGCAGAACTTTTCTTTTTTTTTTCAAATTTTGGTCCACTTTGGTCATTCTCCTTTTCAGATGAATGGTTAAAGATCCATTGCAGGGTGATGGGTGGCCATTTATGCGTCAATGTCCCTTCCACCGACACTAAAACGATTACCTACCTATCGGCCATCACTTGCAGTAGGTTCAGAACATCATTTTGAACCCTATGTTGATGTAAAGTTATGTTTATCATTCTTAAACTAAGACTATCTTTCTTCTACAGTGCTTGAACGTGCTGGTAGCTGCGGGCGCAGCAGGCGCGGACAACAAGCAGCTGTCTTCCTACAAGGCGATCCACGCGTGCGCCTGCGCACCGGGGGAAGCACGAGTGAGTATCATCTTGTTTTAGAGCTTAATAGAACAGCAGTCACTGAGCAGTTACCGAGAGACGGTATAAAAAGTGTTAGCAGAACTGCAGCCAGGAGGATTACATTCAGAAGATCGGCGGTATGACCCGGTTGATACTCGTCATCATCAATTCCAATTCCTTTGAGGTCCTCGCAGCATGTCTTCTTCTTCAATTCATCTCTATTTTTCGTCATATCATCAGACACTTATTTTCTTGCCTTACCATTTTGAACACAGTCCATCCATCGTTTATTTGGTCTTCCTCTACTCACATACTCATCCACATTCACACTCAGAACTTTCCTCACGACATTTTTCTCATTCCTCCGCATCACATGCCACAATACTCCGACAATCGATTACCGCACAACACGTCCTTAGCTTTCTCATCTCCGCGACATGCAAATGCCTTTTATTCATCCCTTTTGTGGCCATACATTCAAATCCATACAAAACCTGGTTGAAACTCATTCAGACCAGAAAATAATGCCTCAAAAGCCATGTCATGTCCAGTGGGAAGGCAGTCAATGATAGTGAAACACATAATATGATGCGTTTTGTGTTTTTAACATAATCATTGTTCTGCCTTTGTTTAAATTTATCTGCGGTCGCCTTTATTTTTCTTCTTCCATTTTTCTCTATTAGTCGTAATCTCATGATGACTGAGGTCGGTTGACAGAGAAGAATGGAAGAAAAAATACTTGTTACGCCGACCCCAAATAACATTAAACGGGAGCAGGATTAGATGATGAGCCGTAAAGTCATTAGTGCCTCCATTCAGATATTCTTTCAGCAGTTTGTGGCTCAGTTTTACAATCATGTTCACTTTGACCAAAAGGCAGTATCAAAAAATTACAAATCTACTAGCTTCTGCCCGCGACTTCGTTCGCGTGAAGTTTTGATATCGCAACGCATCGCCTGCTCAACGGAAGGTTTTTTCCCACTTGAAACATTTCTTATTGCTGCTCCGCTCCTATAGGTCATAGCGTGATGTTATATAGCCTATAGTCTTCCTCGATAAATGGACTATGAAACGCAAAAACTATATTTTCAATTCGAGCCGGGGGTTCCTGAGATTAGAGCGTTCAATCAAACAAACAAACAAACTCTTCTGTTTTATAATATTGGTATAGATTTAGTCCGTCAGTTAGAGTATTGGAAAATAATGGACAGGTATTTTTTGTTTTTGTTAATCAATGAATATTGACAAAGATAAAACGCTTCAAAACTTGGGAGTGGGGGCTCATAACGTCAGTACGCTCTAAAAATATACCCAGGCTTGACGTATCGAGAATTCTAAAAGCGTCGAATCTTCGTCAATAAGACAAAATACGAGTCAAATGTTTTTTGATAATCTTACTGACGTACTAACTAGATTTTTTTGTCGTCTACCATAATATATTAAACGTGCTTCTGCAAAATGACTAGCATATCCGTTTGCAACGTTGAACCCATGACCTTCCATGATTCACCAACTGTCACGAATTCGTATTTATTTAACATTGTATGTTTTTTTTTATTTAACTCTCTTTTGTCGTTCTGGTTTTTATTACTTGTTTATTTTGTCGGAGACTTTTAGTTACGCAAGAAACGGTAACCAAATGTTGTTTTATCATTATTATTTCATCATGTTACATTATACAATAAATACTTAATGCATTCTAGACGACGTTGAAGATTTTCGTAATACGTATAAAATCTTACAAGTTTTGGTTAAAAACAAGTAGGTACAGTCACGTCTAATAATATGTAAACACTTAAGAATTTTTTAAATTGTGTTTCTCCTAATGTACTGATTAAAATGTAATGTTATTACGTACATAGTATTCTGGAACTCATGTTTTTTTTTATAAAAAAAGATCCAATCTCGTAGTTACAATCATTATTTTACGCGAAAATAGCTATAATATAAGTGTATACATATTATTAGACGTGTACTTTCATGAAGCATATTTTCTATATCAACAAAGTTTAAATCATATTTCCTTTTGGCTGCCTTTTTGCAAACTGCTTTTCCCTTTTGAACCATTATATTATATATAAAACTGGTATAATTCAATTGCTGGAATCAATACACACAATTTTAGTATTGTGTGAGACAAAATGTTCTAAAGCGTAACGTTTCCTAGATATAAGCCATGCTCCATATGTTTTCTTTTCTGAATCAATCCGTTTTATTAACACCCCTTTTGTCAAATTCCAGTGCGCCTTACCAAACTGCGTCAACATAAATGGGACTCGCTCCCCCTTCTACCTGCACGGCCCTGAGCGGGAGCGACGCAACTCCGTGCAGGAGCGGCGCGGCTCGCTTCCGTCGACTGTGGGCTCGCTCAGCTCAGCTCGCTCGGGTCCTGCTGATGGCCTGTATGTTAACCCCATGCAGAGGGGTACGTCTACCAGTGTGACGCATCATAGCTCTTCTGGGGAGGAGAGTTCAGGTAATTCAATTATTTCAACTATATTTTTACAATATTTGGTCCCCCTATTTAATTCGTTTAGGGGCCCAATTTGATTCGAAAATCCTAATGATTTTTTCAGTCAGTTAGTAGTGGGTTTTCTAACAGTGAGTGAATTTAGATTTTTATTAAAACGTCTCGAACCTTGAGGTTTGCTGGAGTGCATAAAGTTTCCTTAATAATTTTGCATAAACACCTTTGTTTGATAGCTAGATAACGCCTTAGGCATTAAGTCGGTCTTTGTACCTTATTTGTGTGCAAGAAGTAAAAAATAAGAGTTTGGGAAAAACGTAGCAGGTATTCTACCAACAGATTTGTCAATTTTACAATTGACCTAGACACAAGCACAACACAAGAACACTTCAGACATAATTATTACAAAAGTAAACCATTACACCCAAAAACAAAAACAAAAAAACAACTCTCATCAAGAAGTAACAAAACAAGTTTCTATAAATAAACATTATAACGGTCCACAGATATTCCAACCGGTAATAAATAAAGAATTTCTCATCATAAAGCGGTATCGGGCACTTTTGCTTTCCAATACACAAGAGATTACCGTCTCAAGATAAAAGTAAGAGTCGACCGGAGGTCTATGACGTCACAAGGTCGATCGCGGACAGTTAAGCCGGTTCTTGCGGCGCGTACGCACGCACTATATTACACAACTTTACTTCACGAAAGAGAATTCGATTAACGAATGTGCTGGAAATTAGATAAGTTTATTGATGTCGTAGAATTATTTGTCGCTTTTACAGGTTATGAGCACTGGTTTAAGTATTTTGTATTTACATGTACCCTTAACAAATTTCAAAGCGATTTTCTCGTAGGGTCCAAACCCAGAAGATTATTCAGAGAAGCATATTTTGCATGAAAACTTGATAGCTGAATAGGAAGGATAGAAAGAACGCTAAACATTTTATAATGAATAGTTTCGGACAAGGCGCTCTTCGAGCAGGGGCCCACTTTCGATTTTCAAAAAGGGCCTAAAACTAACACAGACTTTACAGAAACGTTGATTTTCATTTCATCGTACGTGAATCGAAGATAGAAGAAGACTTAAACAGGCAAAACTTCTCCGAGATATGTGACCTAAATTCACTAAATTTGAAGAACCTGACGATACAGAAAAAAAAATGAAATTAAAAAAAAAACCTCTAATGCAAATATCGCTACTTGTACAAAGAAAACTTCCAAAGCTATGCTATACTTTAATGGAGCAGAATATTCTTGATGACACAAAATTCAATTTTTCATATTAAAATTCGCGTCTTTGTGTCAAACCATATCGATATTTTTAAGGCGAGAATTTTGATCGCGTGATTTTTTAATGCAGTGTGAGCTAGGCTTTACACGAACGTTACATACCGTAAGTGAGTTGTTACCTACTGAAGAAGTAACTGGTTTTATAATGAACATCATTACAGTTGGATCTCTTGAGAACAGGTTATCTATGATCAATTCATCATGATGAATAGGCGGAGGAGGAGGTATAATGGCACGATTGGTATGCGTAATATTGCCATTTCATTAGCAGCGGTGGCCTAGTGGTGGCAGCCCCGACTTACGAGCAGTAAGGCATTGGTTCGAACCTGGGCAGGTGCACAAAACGGTGCAGGAAAATATCGTGAGGAAACCAGCAAGTTCTGGGACCAAAATTTGAGGTCTTGTGACACCTCTCCCAACCGGCAGTTGACCCGCGTGGTGGATTATAGCCTCTCCTCTAGAGAGGAGGTGGTACTGTAAGCCAACCAAAGTAATTGGGCTAGACAGAAGACTAGGCAGATTCTGAGAGATCGATATATCTAGTCTACGAAGTTACTCTAGCAAATTTTTAGGCACATCTAGTCTGACCGTTTTCACCTACTCCTCCGCTATACTTTTCTGATTTATTTCGTTGCGGAATCCAAGACCGTTAAATTCATTATCTTTGAACATGTATGACAGGACAACACAGAACAATGAACAACAGACTAACCGACAGACTAAAATCGCAGAATGGACCCAAAAGTCACTGCATGGGAGACACCGACATGATCTTAACCTACCTAACGTCGACAAGTTAGCGTCGAACGAATGGTTGAGACGTGGAGAACTGTTCCCTGAGACAGAAGGTTTCATGATAGCGATTCAGGACCAGGTCATAGAAACCCGCAATTATCAGAAACACATTATGAGAATTCCTCAAACAATAGATATATGTAGACGATGCAATAGTTCTTCCGAGACCATTCAGCATATCACAGGTGCGTGTAAAGCAGTCGTCCAGACTGATTATAAACACAGGCATGATCAAATAGCGAACATAATCCATCAAAAATTAGCTATCAAATATAACTTAATCTCCACCCCACCTGTGCCTTATTATAAATACCAGCCCGAAATTATCCTTGAAAACGCCACTCACAAATTGTACTTTGACCGAGGAATCTTCACAGATAAAACTATACACTTCAACAGACCAGACATCACATTATTAGACAAACGTAATAAAACCGCACAGATCATAGACATCGCCGTACCAAACACCCACAATTTACAAAAAACAATAGCAGAAAAACTTTCAAAATATACAGATCTTAAAATTGAAATCAGCCGAATGTGGTGTCTTAGTAATGTCGCCATAGTCCCTATTGTACTATCAACAACAGGAGTTATTCTTAAACAACTCCACCAGTCTTTAAAAACACTTGACTTACCAGCATACACTTATCAAAGTCTTCAGAAAGCCGCAATCCTGAATACTTGCAGGATTGTCAGAAAGTTTTTGCAAAATGAAAATGAATCTGTAGTCACCACCACAAATACACAACCTCACACACACACACGGTCTAACACACATAGAAATTCATCATCGCAAGATTCCATCATATCATCAGCTCATCACATCACCACGGGGTAGTACTTGGCTTCGGCCCGTACTTTTCTATAAATCCGGCAATAAAGCCGAGATACGTAAAGTTTAAAAACAAATAATAATAATAATAATAATATAATAATAATAATATTTATTTATTTGTTAACATAGGTAAAGACATATAGATGTTATTTTTAACGAAACAGTGCGCTATGTTATGCCTGAAGGCGTACAAATTTGGTGTGCAATTCTATACATGAGATAGTGACATTATATATTATAAAATTTCAAAAAAAAAAGAAATCTGCAAACTATTAAAATTGAAAAATATAATTAAAAAAGAAGTCATAGAAATTAAAAAATCAAAACAATTAGAATGTCAAAATTATTATAATGTCAAAATAATTAAAATGTCAAAGTGATTACAATGTCAAAATAATTAAAATGTAAAAATCATTGAAATGTTCGAAAATGTGAATATAATTAAAATATAAGTATTGTTTGGCAGTTACAATACATTCCAAATAATTGACTTAGTACTAATTTGGTATCAAAATTTACATAAGTTTGTCAATTGTAAAATAAATAGTCTATTAACAATCATTGTAGCATAACAAAAAATTATAGAATTATAATTAAAATTATTATTTATTAAAATATCAATGTCAAAAAAGAAATAATAATGACTAAAGTACAGTTATAAATTTTTATCATTCAAGAAATCATTAACAGAATAGTAGCATTTTTCTAATAGTAATGTGGTCAATTTAATTTTAAATATGCGTATGGGGTGATCTTTTAGGCTATGCGGAATTTTATTATATATGATAGGACCCATTGACATTATACTTTTTCTTAATAGTGCTGTTTTGTATTGTCCTGTATGTAATAACTTATTATATTGCTGTCTTATAGGACCTGAGCGTAATCTAATGCTAGCCAGAGTTGGAAACAAATTTAAATTAGATCTAACAAAAATGGACACTTCCAATATGTAAATAGACGGGAGGGTTAGTATTTTCAGAGACCTAAACACAGGCTCACAGCTTTCAGTAGATTTTAAATTTGTCATAGATCTTATGCATCGTTTTTGGGCCTTGAATATCTCTTCCCTTTCGCTACAGTTGCCCCAGAAAATCACTTCGAATCTCAATACTGATGCAACCAGACCATGGTAAGCTGTTACAAGAGTAGCAATGCTTACTTTATGTGATAAGTTGTGCAGCACATAAGCTAATTTGCTTAATTTTTTACATAAATCCTCAGAATGAGGTTTCCAAGTAAGATTGCTGTCAATTAAGATGCCCAGAAATCTTGCTACATTTGTTGAGTCAACTTTTTGCCCATTGTAGCTGACAGAAATATTAGCGGGACTAATCCGTTGGAAAAAATGCATTATTTTAGTTTTTTGCAAATTTATAATCAAGTTGTTTATGCTAAGCCAATTAATAATACTCTTTAATGTGTCATTAATCTCACTTTCATATTTGTTTAAGTCCGAACATTTTACAATCACAGTACTATCGTCAGCAAACAGCACCATAGGATGATGCGTTTGACGTGGCAAATCATTTATATATAAGAGAAACAAGGGTGGCCCGAGAACGCTACCTTGTGGTACGCCGTGTTTAACTTCTCTACAATCTGAAGTGTATTTAAATTCACGTTTATTTTTAAGGCATACTCTCGTGGTTTCTGTGTACTGTAACCGGCCACGTAGGTAAGATTTTATAAGATCAAAGATATTTCCTCTGATATCATAGGTATAAAGTTTCTCTAAAAGTACATTATGGTTTACATAGTCGAATGCTTTAGTCATATCAGTCAATATTGCACATACTGGAATTTTATTGTCTACATTTGTCATAATATTAGTTAAGAGTTTATAAATTGCCATAATTCTGTCAGGTGTGTCATTAGTTACAATTTGTACTTGGTGAATAAAAAAGTCATTAAATGATGTTGCTATTTTCCTAGGATCCTTTATTGTCACATTTTGATTGTCAATTTTTAAAATAGGTTCTTTAATGTGGTTATTATTATTGATGATTTGCCACGCTGCCTTGGATTTATTGTGAGCCTTATTAATAATGTTACTGTTCTGTGCCTTTTGAGTAAGATTAATGATTTTTTTTAGTCTTCGCGAGTATGTTTTAAACGTTTTTTTATTTTCGCTTGACGGATTTAATCTATATTTCCATAGCAAGTTTCTTTGTTTCTTACTACAGAGTTTAATGCCTTTCGATAGCCATTTTTTTTTTTGCCGTTCGAATTTTAACCCATTTAATCGGAAAACACTGTTTGTAGAGTAGATGAAATATTTCCAAAAAAATGTCATAAGACTCATTGGGGTTACTTTCGTTATAAACGTCTGAGAAGGATAAACACTTTAAATGATTTTTAAATTTGATCAGATTTTCTTTTGAGAAGTCTCGTTTCTGAGTCCGCCAATACCTTAATTTGCAAATCCTACTGACTTGCAAAATCCATTACTTCTGCAGTGCATTTTAGATTTGAGTTTATAGCAAAATTATCTAAACATGTAAGGCTCCTTGGCCGTGTTGGTTGGTTTATTTTTAAAATAAAATTGTAATTTAGGAGCAAACATTCAAAGTCCACGGTGCATCTATTACGTTTTAAAATATCTATGTTGAAGTCTCCGCATAATACTACCTTTACATTTGATTTATTGCACAATTTTTTTAATAGAGTTTCCAGAGTGTCATAAAATAGACTAATGTTAGACATATTAGGGGGTCTATAAATACATACTACTATTAATTTGTGTTTAGTCAATTCTATAGCACAGCATTCAATAACGCCTGTAATAGAACAACTCTTCACATCATTTAGTTCTTTGTATTCGTGGTAGGTTTTAAGTAAAATACAAGACCCTCCTCGTTTATGCTCACTTCTTGAGTAACATGTCGCTAGCTTAAAGTTTGGCACGTTTATTAAAATTTCTTGACCATTAATGACGAAATGTTCCATTCTCTGGGACTTCGTCGAGTTCCGTCGTCTCGGCGCTTTTCTGGTGGTCGCTACTGCTGATCGTGGCTTTCAGGATTAAAATAGTGGTTTGTGAATATTGTGGCCGGCTTGTCCCAAAAAAATGTCTGACCTCTGCCTACTCTTCGAGGAGATATAGGCTTGATATTATGTTATGTTTACCTGTTCATACTGAAATGTTCACGTAAGAAAAAAAGTGTGAAAACACGTAACCATTACCTACATTTCCAAGAACTATTTTCCAACAGCAGTTTTACGTTACTTCATACGATTTTCAGTGCCCATAAATATCAATACTACGCAATCATACAGTCATCATCTAATTCTATTACAGAGGCGAAATGTGAAGCAAATGGTCTTTTATTCTTTAGTACTGCTTAAGACTTAAAGAGTGGAATTGGTCTGGTCTGATCTGGTTTGGTGGTCTGGTTATTTGACCATTTTGTTTTTGTGTGTTTTGTCCTGGCGGGCTAATAAACGCTTTCTTGCTTTTATCTGTCGGCTGTTTTTCTATCGAGTTTCTTAGTAGCTGCCTGGATTTCACCAGGTTTTTAGTCCCATGTTACGGTACACGAGTAGAGAAAGACCAAAGAAAGGATGTGTTAAAAATGATATGGCAAGAAAAGAAGTGTCTGATGAGATGACGAAAAGTAGAGAAGCATGTATTAAGTCCCATGTAACGGTATATGAGTAGAGGTAGACCAAAGAAAGGATGTATTAAAAATGATTTGGCAAGAAAAGAAGTGTCTGATGAGATGACGAACAGTAGAGAAGCATGGATTAAATCCCATATAACGGTATATGAGTAGAGGAAGACCAAAGAAAGGATGTATTAAAAATGGCATGGCAAGAAAAGAAGTGTCTGATGAGATGACGAAAAGTAGAGAAGCATGGATTAAATCCCATATAACGGTATATGTGTAGAGAAAGACCAAAGAAAGGATGTATTAAAAATGATTTGGCAAGAAAAGAAGTGTCTGATGAGATGACGAAAAGTAGAGAAGCATGGATTAAATCCCATATAACGGTATATGAGTAGAGGAAGACCAAAGAAAGGATGTGTTAAAAATGATTTGGCAAGAAAAGAAGTGTCTGATGAGATGACGAAAACTAGAGAAGTTTGGAGGAAGAAGTCATGCTGCGCCGACCCCAGATGAATTGGGATAAGGGCTTTAGAATAATGATGATGAGTATCAACCAGGTCTTGCCGTCAATCTTTTGAATGTAATCCAGCTGGCTGAAGGTCTATTAGGACTGTTTTATACTGTGTAACAGGGGGCTAGTCTACTGCCATCAACCAAGCGCAAATCCAGCCTCCAAGCCACCATTGAGAAACTCCTTACGGAAAAACCTATTAGCGCTGCCTAATCTAGGAATCAAATCGTTCTTATGATCAACTTAGAAAAGATCCATAGACGACCTCTGGCTCTATAGATTATTTTCGCATGACAGACTTACACGTATAATCACAGCACCCATATACCATTGCATTAGCCAAGCAAATGCGTGAAAAATCGAGCGCAACTAATTGTGAACACGACGGAAGCGCTCGCCAGGAAGCGCATACGCAGGTTTAGGTAACTGTTGCACCCCATTGAGCAGTTCCTTTCCGGCCGTGGTCGCGAGCGGTCGTGTTTTCCGCACGGAATTTAAAAAATAAAAAGAATACTGGCAATGTGTGTGGCACATAGCTTTTATTTTTATTTATTTTTTAAAGGCTTTTTATATTAGTGTTTTTTTTTGTGCGTTGGGTTCTACCATAATATTCAATGGTCACTTGTTTCTGGGATATTCAAGATGGATGTTGCCAAGAGATCTCTGATACAAGACTGGGTGGATGTAATAGATGTACAATACGGTGTGTTCAGTGATTAATATTTCGAGTATTTTCCACATAATTATATTTATTATGTATTTCCGGAAAGGATAAGCATTTATAGGTAGTGTATTGTATTTATGTAGTTTATTATAAGTACGGTCGACCAAGATATTTGGTTTACATTTAAACATGCGAATTACATTGTAAAATGTAAACCAAATAGATTGGTCGGCCGTACATCATATTTTTAGGAACATACACGCATTCTTCTTAAAAACTTAAGCGATAAAATCTTATATTTTAGAAACATATTGTTTAGCTAAAAACTGTCCGGGGTTGCACAATGTCCGTTGTCACGCTCACAAAGAAATGTTTTATAAGATTTTAAGCAAAAAAATTGTAGGAGTAGCCTATTACTTGTTTTAATTTCTTAATAAGAAATAACGAGGGAAGAAGAATGAGCCATCAACCGCGCCCAGGTAGTCGGAAATACAAGCACCAAAGTTATGTAAACAGCTGAATATCCTGGGTAGATATAACCGCTAATGCGTTGAAAATAAACGTTCAGTTAATGTATTTATTCATAAACTATGATCTATACTGACTGTACAAACTTTTTTAATGCCGTGTTTATTGAAGTCAACCTCTTGCCAACCTTTTTTTTTTTCAAATGTTTCCTCCCACTCTGGGTAGAGCAGAAGGGAGTGTCAGACTTTTACTGACTAAAACCCATCCATGTTCCTTCTTCGCCCTTTGTGTTCCGGGGCCACGGTATCTCTTTCGAACAGTCCCACAGCCCACCTCTTGTCACCCTGAAGCTAAATATTACGACCGACATAAGAGACAAGGTCTTTTTGACACTGTTTTGAGCTTTCTCGGTTTATAACTAAAGTTATGTTGTCACTTACGAGACAGCGTCGAAATATCGGGAGTTCCAAATAATGAATAATCACGGAATATATCCCGTAAGTGACAATATAAGTTTAGTTTTATCCAACCATCCATCCACTTCCGCATTTATTATATTACTAAGAAGTAAGATAATGTTGAAATATTTAACAGGTTAATAATAACAATCCTGAATTACCTCAATACCTAGGTAAAAGTATCTTACCTAATACATTCGTACATAACACCACACATGATCCGATAACACTGCAATTTTCAACTAATCTGAAAGATTTACGCAATCTCAAGTACCTAATGGGAGGTGTGAGGTGATTACTCATGGATCGGATTGACTGAACGTGAAGAATTAGCTTTGTTTTATGTAATCGTAAATCAGAGACGGTTGTGTGGCTGCACGCTAGGTTGCAGTCTGTTGTCTGGGCATAGGCATCTCCTAAATTGAACGCAGGATTATAAAAAATAAAACGCCTGAAAAGAATCTAAAAGCAAAAAATAAAGCCTTGAAAAGTGAAAAACCAATCAACCCTTATAAATCTAGTGAAAACAGAAAACACATTTGTTTAGCATTTACTAGAAACAACCTAATTTGCAAAATACCTACAAAAAAGCGATACACGGAAATAAAAAACAGAAATATGTGCGAAATAGAACCTGTTTATCAAAAATACCGAACAAATAGTAAAGCCCTATGCTGTTTCTAAATTAAAGGGAGAACTTCCATCCGCAGAGCACTTAAAACATATCCTCCGTCATAGTGTTTAAGTTATTTGCGCAATTAACATAATTTTACACAAAACACTTGACTATCAATTGTCTGGCAGTAGCGTACTAGACACAACACCTGTCTGCTCGAAGAATCCTCCCTCTTGCATTGAAGACGAGGATCTCGAGATTTACACGCTCATACCTCTAAAAGCCAAACCCACCTCTAACATTCAGCTGTACCCCTAGCCTGCTCCGCATCAGACGCCGACAACGCAGCCAACGGCTGGTTCCTGCACAACAACGGTAGCAGTTCGGGAGCCCCGGCGGCGTTGTACCAGCGCGTGCGGGACCTGTTCCACACCCGCTCCCCCGGGCCCAGAGTACCAGCTGAAGGGCAGGAGGCACCCGCTATGACTGGTAAGGAATTTGATATAAGTATGACATGTTTACTGGCGTGATCGAATCAGAATGGTTCTCTTGCGGATGTCTTATCCGCAAAAGAACCAAGGTCACCGACGTAGCCCGATGAATTGCCAAACTTCAGTGGCACTGGGCAGGGCACATTGAACAGAACGTATGGCAAGAAGCACAATTTATACAATAAGTAGGGAGAAAATCCACCCAAGACATAGACACCGCAATCGAATCAAGAATCGACAAATTTGTTGTTCGTCTGTCATTGAATCGAAAAATGACACCTCATTCTACGGTGTGATGCTGCGCGGGCTGCAAAATGCTGCGTTTCCGTGTGAGATGGCACATCGCTGGTTCTCAGCGACAGCCGGCGTTGGTGAAGTCAATAATGTTAGCATATTTAAAACTAGTTCATGAGCCAGTAATAAGCACACACAAACATCACAAAAAATGGAAAGACTACAATTTCATAAAGAAACAAAGCCTGGATGTCTGTTCAATTTCGTAGCCGATTTCCAGAAGACAAAATATGATTCCACTTCCACACAATATATTTATTGTCCAGGGTCGAGGCAGTCCGAAGAGCCGGATGACTCCATTATGACCGGTAAGGGTTCACCCACAAAACTGGTACTAGCTTCTATTAATAGATCATACAATACTGAAACTTCAGCTATATGCTCTCATGATTTTGATTTATATGCTGTATTTTTGCTTTGGTTTTTCATGTACATTACAAATTAACTGAGAGGCCAGAATCTGCATTTACTTACATAGTTAATCCGTAGATTCATCGAAGATCAAAATCTAAAAGTTGTATTATTGATCAAATTCCAAAAAGATGCATTTGGCAATACATTACAGAGGGCAAAAGTGGCATTGGCTTCAAAGTTTTTCCTTTTTCCACAATACGTTTTCACAGGTTTTCGGTAACTATTATGTCAATCTAAATACTTGGGACTGTACATTGACGGTACTCTCAGCTGGAATAAGCAGGTGGCCCAGGTTAGCCAGAAAGTCACTTACTCGCTGCGGTCTCTCTATAGATTTAAACATTTTCTCCCATCTAGCACTAAAACCACTTTAGTCCAGGCGCTTGTGCTTCCCATTATCGACTATGCTGATGTTTGTTACTCTGATTTAACCCAAGAACTTCTTAGCAAATTGGATCGTCTTCTCAACAATTGCATTCGTTTCATTTTTGGCCTTCGTAAATATGATCATATCTCTTCTTACCGCTCTCAGCTGAAATGGCTGCCTATCAGACTCAGGAGATCCCTCAGATCTCTCTGCTTGCTTTTCACCACCATGAATGATCCATGCGCTCCTGAATATTTAAAAACGTATTTTAAGGTGTTGGGTAGTTCTCACAGTCGGAACCTTCGAGCTTCCAAAAACCTAATCCTTCAAATTCCCTCTCACCGTACTGGTTTTATGTCCTCTTCTTATGCTATCTCCACTATAAAACTCTGGAACGCGCTACCCCTTGGCATTAAAAAAGCCGAAAGCAAATTGGCTTTCAAAAGAGCAGTTCGGAAGTTTTATTTAAAGTCGGTCTGAGTTGTTTACCATATAGTCATTCATAGAGTCGTAATTATATCAAAAGATTTCTCGTATTTCGGACTATTCGTTTGTATTTATATATATTAGTTTATTTTGTATTCTTATTTATGTATTAGTATGTAGGTACCTATTTATGTGTTTATTTTAGGATTACAAGATGGTATGTTTCTTTTTATTTTTATTGTACTCTATCACAATACTGTCTATTTGACCCAATGGTTGACTGGTAGAGAATGCCTTGTGGCATTAAGTCCGCCTATGTACCACTATTGTACATGAAGTTTAAATAAATAAATAAATAAATAAATCTAATACATTGTAAACTTTCCAATCATTGTTAATGCCTAAAAATTACATTTAGTCTAGACTAGAATAATGAATCATTTTAATTTTTTTCACCTGCGGGTGCGGGCCGCGCCCTGTATAATATTTCATTTGATTCTTTCTCTATGTATCAATCAGAAAAACCTGCTAACAAAAAAACACTATTATCATACAAACTTATTATTTAGCTTATGCTTTTTGATTATTTTAGTCTCTGAAAACCACGTTAGGTATTGCTTCTAACACATCAATAACGAGATCTTCTTTACTTATTTTATCACATTTTGTCAGTAGTTATCCTTACCATGTAAAGCCTAAATCATAATGGGGCTAGTTGGCCACTCATTTAAAATATTCCCGTAGGATGTACTTTCTGGAAATTTCAAGCAAAAGACAAACATTTGGTTTTCACCACGCAGTTAGCACAAGTGAAGCAAGGTTTCCATCGCGAAAAAGAATGGCTGAACGCCGGAAATGGCTAAGCAAAGTGGACTTTGTTTTTATTAAATTGAGTCTTTTTCGCTCGACTCTTTTTTGGTGGAAACATGTAAGCAGTTTTCTCTTGCGAGGTAAAAGAAATAATTTATGAATCCACTCCGCTTGTTGTGGAATCCGGGCTTTATGAATATGCACACTTCGTTTTTAACCCTGTTCGTGTCTATCTTCTCTTCTTCAACCCCAATTTCCACCGCTAGTGGAGCGGATCCATTAATGACTTCTTTTACCTCGCAAGAGAACACTGCTTACATGTGTTTCCACCAACAAAGAGTCGAGTGGAAATGAAGGCCGGCAAAAAGAGTAAAACTGAGCTCGCTCTACTCATTTTTGTTCAATTTCTCTTTTGCGGTGGAAATCAGACGACTAAATTCTTCCTTAGTGGAAATGAAAACCCATTTCATGAAAACGAAGTCCGGTTCGCTTAGACATTTCTGGCTCATTACTCTTTTGCGGTGGAAACTATGCTTTATAGTCGATATCTTCATTTTTGTAGGTCGTGTCTAGTCTGAGGTATTGATCACTCGGTGTATTATGCTCTTCCACGTTTTTTCTGTCCTCGGCGGTCTTATAAGCTTCAAATTGATAGGCCAGTGAGCGTCCTTACTCTGTCTGACCAACGGGTAGGTGAGCACCCACGTGGTCTTTTCCCGTCTACTTGGCCAACTACCATAAGCTTCTCGAGGCTATTAGCGGTAGGAGAGATATGTCCAAAATGCTTAAGAATTCGCTGGAAGCAAACAGCGGATAGTGGCGGCTTGTGGTTATTTGAAGCTTCTAAAGAATGGACAAGGTTGTCAATGTCTATCTTAACAACCTTTAAAAATAATCAGTGCGGCGGAATTATTTACAACCTCTTTTTTTACGGTGACTGGCCTTTAAAAACTTCCACGCATTCTTACTGCATCACCTCGCTTCATAGTAACAACTTTCTTACTTACAACTTCTAACAATGATCTTTGTGCAGTCAAAGCAGAGATCCACGGCTCAGCAGAAGCAACGACTGCGCAAGAGCAGTCAGATAGTGACAGTGGTGCTGAGGCCACCAGACGCGACCATCACTATGAAGACATCTATATTCCCAGGGAGGAACAACAGAGGCGAAGGTTGGTTGGAATTATTCTAGTAAGATTTGTGTCTGGAGTGGGAATGGGCGGGCCTAGTCAGCGTTGTCTTACGAATGCTCCCAAAGAGATGGACAAGAAGTAGAAAAAAGCCATAGATCGCACAAGATGAAGAGGTTGAGAAGAAAGAGTTTTTAAGTTCGTCGGTTCTTCTGCCTTGAAGTCCAGAACCCACTTCTAATGATATTGATTTCGGTTATGAGTCCCCCTTGAACAGATTTTACTACCGATTTTTATAATTTGTTTGTTTCTATCAGGAGCAGTTCTCGCGATTCCGGTAGTCACAGCCGCCCCGGCAGCGCCGCCCTGGTGGTGGACTACAACACCAAAGACAATACTGACACGTAAGACTTCATCATCAACTGTCTAGCCTTTTCCAGTAGCCTGGTTAGCTGCCTTTCATTATGAAGTTCTTGGTCAGATTTCTAGGTCCTGCGAAATCTTATTGGGTTTTTCCATTAAGACTTTATCAGAAGCAGCTCGGTGTCTGGATTTGTTTCCATTTGATAGCAATAGGTTCATCTCGTAATGCATTGGACTTAAAGTTAGTACAATAAATACACCATGCAAGCTTACAACTATCACCTATAAGATAAATAATTGAGTATTGAGATCGTATAGCTAAAAATGAAATCTTAAATTGAATTGTGTCAAATGCCAGTCACTGTTGTGTTTGACCTGAAAAAAAGGATATTTCGGGAATCCCTTATCAGTATTTTTGGAAATTTTCTAATCTGAATTTTCTCTTACATAGCGCAAGCAAAGCATATGAGGAGGTGACTCCAGCTTTAGAAGCTCAGACCAAGTCAACGATAGCTACCAAACTGGCAGCACTCACACACAAGGCTCAAAACTTCGTAAGTTTAAATTTTGTATATTTCGTTTAGTCTATAGTTGCCTAGCCTCTTCAAAAATATGTTGGGTTCGGCTTCCAGTCTAACCAGATGCAGCTGAATGCCAGTGTTTTTTTGAAGCTAATGCCTATCTGTCCCTTACTTGTAGGGTAAACTTTACCCTTTGGCCAGTGACCACTGTCGGTCTCAAAATGGTAAAGGAAAATCTCTAGAGAAAACCGTCATAATTATTTTAGGAACCAAAACATCGAAGACATGTGAGATCTACCAACTTGCACTGTGTCCGCGAGGTGTGCCCAACCTTCTCTGTTTCAACGAGTAGGAATTTGACAGAATTAGCCCGTGTAAATGAGGTTGATACAAAGAAAGAAAGAAAAAGCATTCATCAGCCCGCACAGCACAAAACACATCAAAATTTACAGTGTTTAAAACTTACTAATAAAAATTAAACAGCTGATAAAAAAGAAAATTAAAAGAAACGAAACTCGTCCTGTACGAGGCCAAAAAGCTCCTATCTCAGCATGGTGCTGTAACATTAACAAAAACATCACAGTGCTGGTATTCAGTCTGATAGGGCCCAAGAATGTGGAGATTGGCATAAACAAAGAGAGGCCTACATAACCAGCAGTGGGTGAAGTCAGGATGTGAATGATGATGATGAGCCTGGTGACTGCTAATTGGGCTAGGCGAACATTGAGGTTTCGCTTTGATGATTCGTTTGTTACTGAGCATTAGTTTCGACAGAAGTAGCTGAACGCCATCCTGTGTCATGAACAGCTTATTTCGTAATTGTTCCTGCGCCTGATGGTATCGGTTTGCCGTCCTATGGGTCTATAATAGAACCAGAGAGTATTTGAGCCTAGCCTTTTCCCAACTATGTTGGGGTCGGCTTCCAGTTTAACTGGATATCAGTATTTTACATGGATCGACTGCCTAACTGACCTCTACAACCCAGTTAGTACTGGGTAATACGATATCGCTTGGTTAGACTGGTTGCCAGATCGCTGCGCCGCGGTGCGCTACAATACTGCGTATTTGGCTATTCTCTCTTGAAATAGGCTGCTGTCGTTGAAATCCGGGCGAGAGGATATTCTCATGTACATTACTGTTCATCCCCCCAGGCCAGCCGCCTATCCTCCGCGGCAGGCAGTCGTCGCGCGTCAGTGTCGGACGACACCGCGGTGGTGGCGCCTGCCTCCGCCTCCTCCGGCGTGTCGTCCGGCGGCAGCTCCGGGGACGAGGCGCCTCCCCCCCCGCCCCCGCCGCCGCCACCCGCCGTGCTGGAGGAGCCCGCGCTCAAACCTTCCGAACTGAGGAATAGACTCGGTGAGTAGAATACATTTAGAAACCTTATAACTAGCCTGTACTGTCAAAGGCTTCCGTACATTTTTAAAATTTTTAAGGATCCGAGACGTCAGTACAGACTAGCTATAATGATAATGAAACCTTGGTCAGAAGCTACATGTGGAAACGACACGAGTCTGATGATAGCCGTTCAAAGCACATCACTAGTCACAAACGAAAAGATTTAAGAGTGATTGTATTGACGCGAAAGAAGCCAGTGTCAAACTCGCATGTCGCTTCGTCTAAGGCCGTAACCAGGGCTTTAATTTTTACGCCAGGATAGCCCGCGTATGTAATTCTAATTATTTAAAGTTTTTTGCAATTTGAAAGCCAGGATTTGCTAGGTTGTATGTTGTTTAGTTACAGAATCATAATCATCAAAATCATCAATACAACCCTTCAAGTTGACAAAGGTCGAGGAACGACTTGTTCAAGGTCAAAATCGTTCAAGGTCAAAAAAAAAACAAAAAAACGTAAGAAAATTTGTATTTCGCGGGCTACCCTGACGCATTCAAGGTCAGTGTCATTGTATGTTGAACACTATGATATGATTTGCAACTGTTACACGTATGTAATAGGTACAGAATTATAATCATTCAAATCTTCGTGATTTTAATCTCCTTCGATGACAATATCATGAAAGGGTCATCGCGGGCTGCCCTGGAGTTTCCCCCTAAAGGCACAGAGCACGGAATTACCTCGCTGGTAGCGTTTAGAGACAGCAGTTAGGGGCGTCCATTAATTACGTGAGGGGGAGGGGGGGATCAAGCTAAATCTTTCCAAATCTCACTTAGGGGGGAGGAGGAGTCTTTTCAGTCAGAATTTTTTTTTAGAATAAAATATGGCCAAATCTGAGACAATAGTATTTGTCGTATTCGTCCGAACTTCGCAGAGCAGCGAAGTAGTGGCGCTAATCCAACACGTTTACAGTCCAAATAGAAGTTTTGCAGAACCTTAGGGGAGGGGGGAGGGAGTTGAGGAAAATCTTACGATATCTCACCAAGGGAAGAGAGGGGGTCGAAAAATTCTCAAAAACGCCTCACGTAATTAATGGACGACTCCTAAGCTAACACATAGTGCACAACCGTCGCCGACTGACATTACTCTGATCAATATCGTAGTGCGACTAGTGCGAGTAAACGATGAAACGCTTGGTTTGTATGGAAAGTGGTAACCCATAGAATAAACGCAAGCGCGTGCTTAGCCACAATGGAGTAGATTCTGTTGTGCACAAACTAAACTTAATTTAGACTATTGCTATGCTTTTTACTCTAATGAAAAGAGAAAGAGACGGACGTAATTAAGAGCTGTCACATTAAATTGGAACTAATATTTCCATACAACTGAAGGGTGCGCGTAAAAACATGTCGACTAATAACACGGTGATAGAGCAAGGCATAAACTAGTTTGACATCTCTAACTTAGTTCATAGCTATAGCTATCCTTTTCTTGCACTGCCTTTTAGTAAAAGATAGCAATAGCCTAAATTAAGTTTAGTTCGTGCACAACAGATTCGACACCAATGTCTGCTACTAATTTGTCACATATTTGTGTCGTTTGGTGTACAGGGCAAGCGCTTGCTTGTTATGTATATGTGACTATGGCGGTTAAAAGGTCAAACAGTACCGTGCCGCCTCTATCAGCGGCTCACTCCGTGCTCTGTGCTTTTAGCTCAAGTTTTTAATGCCTTGGTGTATCTAAAAAAAATTATAGTCTTTCATCATTTTACCCATATTTAGAGATCTAATAATGGACTGTATTGAATGATGGGATGTGACAACTACGTATTTGGTTCTGAAAAAAATGTATGTTTTCAGTTGCTATTTGTGGTATAAAGTTTAGCCTTATAATAACTTATTTAGGAACCTGTCCGTAACTCGTAAAGCCGGGGTTCTCATTATCCATGCGACCGCTCACTTTAGTTAGGGCATGGGGTCAGTTGTTCGGTACCACCTACTGTCGGTATGATGGCGGGTTCGTATCCGCCGAGCAAGATTGACCCAAGTGTAGGTACACAATAGGTTTAAAAAAAATCTCAAGCAAAATAAAGGGTGTAAAACATCTCCTAACGAAGCCGAAAGGCACTTGTTCTCCCCGTCATTGCGTTTTTTTGTTCTACACTATACCTGGAAACCTTCTAGTTACGGAGATATTGGGGGTCAAAGTTACAAGTTTTAGACAACTTTTTTTTAAATACAACTTGTATTTAAAAAAAAGTAGTAGTGCCCGGTGTAGTGGCACCGGGCGTTGGGGGCCACGTGGTGGCTACCGGCCTCTGCCGGCGCGTTCATGTTCCACGCGCGCCTCAAAGAGTTGTCAGCATAAAGACAGGGCCCGCAAGTGCCGGAAGCCTGACGGGGTTGCGGGACCGTTCGAAAGAGATACCGTGACCCCGGAACATAAAGGGCGAGGAAGGAACATGGATGGGTTTTAGTCAGTAAAAGTCTGACACTCCCTCCCGCTCCGCCCAGAGTGGGAGAAGTTATTTGATGATTTCCCATCCTAAAAACAAACAAAAAAAAAAAAAAAAGGGGTAAGTATCTTACCCAGTAACTGGATTGCGGAAGATGAGATAAACAGTCCGTTCATGTTAAATACCAGTATTCAGCTGCATCCTAATGGAAGCCGACTCCAACATACAGGGTAGAAAGGGAACCGAAACAACATCATCTGTATAGCCTGTTTCCAATTATGTTGGAGTCGGTTACCAGTGTAATTGGATGCAGCTGAATACCAATATTTTACATGAAACGACTGTCTATCTGACCTCTACAACCCAGCTAGTACTGGGCAATACGATATCACTTGGTAAGACTGGTTGTCAGACTTTTTGGGCCACTGACTACCTAAGAAACAACGACGTCAAAACGGCTAACACTTTTTTAATACATCATTATGAACCCCGCATAGAAAGTCGTCGGTTATTAAAAAAAACAGTTCCTACAAAACTGCAATAATGGCTAGTTTCCACCATCAATAAATTGCAAATCTATTTAGCCGGTCAGTTAGAGTATAGGAAAATAATGGACACGTATTTTTTGTTTTTTGTAAATCAACGAATATTGGCAAAGATAAAACGCATCAAAACTCGGGATTCGGGGCTCGTGACGTCAGAACTCACTAAGAATGATACCAAACAGTGACGTATTGGGAATTTTAAAAGCGTCGTATCTTCGTCAATTTTGGTTTATGTGACAAAAGTAAAAATACGGGTCAAATATTTTTTGATAATCTAAGTGACGGACTAATTTGATTTTTTCAGTTAACAAGCTTATTGGGAAAAGTCTAGGCAGATGATAATAACATAAAACCTGAAAATATACAAGAAAAATAAAGCTATTCACGATCTTTGTCTACCAACCCGCACAAGACCCGCGTGGTGGATAATTATAGCCCATTCCTTCTCATAGAGAGGAGGCCTGTAGCCCAGCACTGGGAACATTGTAAGCTGATTGTGTTTAAAAACTACTAGAACTTAACAAATCCCCCAATTTGCTTAATTCTTTAAGGCGATTACATGAGCTAAACGCGAGTTTTATAATTACTAAAAGTATATGATTCACTGCTATAACCAAGACCAGAAAAATATATGATATTCTTCAGAATATATGCTAGCATGATACAGTTTTGAAAACATAATACAATTAATTTGGCTCGATAAAAAGAAATCATGAACTTATCTTTAAAAATATCTTTCAAACAATAAAAAACACACTAATATGCATGCGATCATTCACATTTTTTGGCAAATAATTCTACAAGCAATATATTAGCATGATACTGTTTCAGTTTTTTAATCCAATCAATAGTTTTTTTGTAAATCGATCGAAACCACTCATTTCGCGCTATTTGGCCCGCAGTGGCTGACGTTACAACCACTTTGTAGTGCATGCTGATTAGAACTTTATTCTTGCAGCGTTTCAAACGAAGTTTGAACCACCACAAATAGAGTTGCTAATTTAGCTCGTCTATTCGCCTTATATACAATTTAAAAACAAGAAAAAAAAACACGATTCTCTCTCAAACCCAAACCAGCGTAAAAACGCGCGGAAACATACAAGAAAAAAAATAACAAACCGCAAAAATTAACATAAGCCCCCACAGTAATACCTAATTGTGTCTTAATTAGGAAATTTGACATCGCCTATTAATATTAATAGAAAGAAATTAAGACGGCCGCTTTAATGAAATGCGTTTACTTTCTACCGAGAGTGGATGGGCTGTTAGTAACGTTCTGATTCTACGGAGACAATAAAAATAAATACGACTTGCTTGGATTTTAACTTGTGTTGTACTTTCCATTTTAAAAAGAACCAGTTTGTGCGCGGATTTTAAAGAAGAATTGGGATTTTTCCAAAACTATGTCTCGTGAGAATGAAATGTCTCAGAGACGTAGGTTTTCCTTACAGTTCTGTAATTATACTTCTTAGTATATACAAATTGACAAAATGAATGTGTATATATTTAATTTCAAAATAACAGTTTTTTACTTAATGCAAATGAAAGTAAGTATACATAAATGATACTCATAACAAAAAAACGTTTTTTTTTGTCTGTCGGTCTGTTCCGGCTAATCTCCGGAACGACTTTACCGATTTTCACTAGCAGACAGCTGATGTTATAAGGAGAACATTTAGCTACTATTATTTTAGAAAAAAGCAGGGTTTCATGCAAAAAACTCATTAAAATATGCATAAATATGCATTTATAGCAATGATGAAAACGATAGCTCCAAACGCAATCGAATCTAGTTTCTTTGGTAAACTTTACCCTAGGAAAAGGACTGGTCCAAATTCTTGCAAAAATTTCCTTCGTATTGTGTACGATGTTTTCCTACACCCAAGAAAGTGATAATTATACGATACACACATGAATCCGAAAAATCAGTAATGCGTGTTTTGGGACCTTAATTAGGATCTATGAATTGGAAGTCCTACGGTGACACCATTGGGATACGACTACCTAATAGATAAGCATCGTTAGATCATCATCTGCCTAGCCTTTTCACAACTTTGTCGGGGTCAGCTTCCAGTCTAACCGGATGCAGCTGAATACCTAATACTTCAACAGGAGCGACTGCCTATCTGACCTCCACAACCGAATTAGTACTGGGTAATACGATACCCCTTGATAAGACTGGTTGTCAGACTTTTGAGCCACTGACTATCTGTAACGACTGTCAAAGATCTACAAATGACAGCAGGGACCAACTGATCACGTGCTTTCCGAGGCACGGAGGAAACTTGGTATGTAATTGGTGGTCACCCATCCACAGACCAACCTAGGCAAGCACGGTTTTACCTAAAGATCGACCTGAGCGGCTAATATGTATTATTTAGCTATGAGCCACTCATTTAGCTACGAAATCCTTTATATAAGCATCGTTAGATATAAAATACTTCCTATTAGTGGCGAAGGGTACATTTTTAGTAAGAGTTAATAAGCCGGATAACATATATTATCTTTGATTTGATTATATTACTTGTCTCTATACTACTGTCTGTGCCATTTTTCAAAGGGAAGCCGGCAGGAATTGGGTTGTTTGGAACCTTCGCCACTGCTAAAGAAAGAAAGAAAGAAAAATATTTATTTGACGTCAGTTACCAAAGCACACGTACAATAATATAAAAAAAGATACAAAAGAATGAGTAAAACAGTAGAAATGTGCTGTGTGCCTCACGGCTGCGCTAAAAAGGTCCATTTCAGCATTAAATGCCAGACAGGTGATGATGCTGTCTCACGCTGGTCTTCCAATGAACCTTGAGAGGTTACGTTACGGAAAAAACGGTTCCAAACAATATATAAACAAAACATATCATAGTGCAATGCTCAGTGTTACAGTAGATGAAACGATGAAAGTGGTGGAAAACCATTAATTACACGCGAAAGCTAACGCGTCGACCTATTAAGACTAGCTCGGTGTCTAGCTACTTGAAACTAGAATTAACTATCTCACTGAGCTTTTTATACGTTAACCAACCACAATAACTTTGGTAGTTATTCTTACGGTGAAAGATAAAGTTGCCCGCGAAATTAAAATTTTCTTACTTTTTCTGCAATTTTCAGGTTTGCGTCGGGTTGTATGTTGATTAAGAGCCCTCTTACAGTCCACTAGCGCCGCCAATCGAAAAAATGTCATAACTCGTAAATAGAATCAAAAATACAAAATGTGGTCTATTATTACTGTAGAAAACGCAATAACGTAATTTTATAACACATTGTCACCACTTGAAATATAGCTGTTTAGCTAAATTGTGCATTTGTAACAAAAACGGCCGTTTATGTTTTGAATGCACGATTTAGCTAAACAGCTATATCTCAAGTGTTGAAAAGGTGTTATACAATTACGTTATTGCCTTTTCCACAATAATAATAGAACATATTTTGTATTTTTGATTATATTTACGAGTTATGACATTTTTTCGATTGGCGGCGCTTGTGGACTGTAAGAGGGCTCTTAAATACGTTTCGTGACCGTAACAAATATGGCTTTATAGGGTGTAAAAACGTCTTAACGAAGCCGAAAGGCACTTGTTCTTCCCGTCCTTGCAATTTTTTTTTTGTTCTACACCATACCATACTTTTTTTTTCGGATGGGAAATCATCAAATGACCCCCTCCCACTCTGGGCGGAGCGGGAGGGAGTGTCAGACTTTTACTGACTAAAAACCATCCATGTTCCTTCCTCGCCCTTTACGTTTCGGGGACGCGGTATCTCTTTCGAACAGTCCCGCAGCCCCGGTAGAAAAAAATAGGATGTAAAACACCTCTTAACGAAGCCGGAAGACACTTGTTCTCAACGACATTGCAATCATTTTCTTATGAAACACCATACCTGAGAACCTGCTAGTTACGGAGATATTGGGGGTCAAAGTTCCAACTTTTTTTTTGTAAGATTAACTTTAATCACCTCCACGACCCCAGCACTATTCAATCCATCCATCCACACAATGTTTTGAGTGTGTTGTTACATTGCAATAAATTCTATCACAAAACATGAATTTTCACCACAAAATACGTCAATTCGAGAAATAGTTTTTTTTTGCGTAAAGTTACTTAGTCTGATGTACAGAATGCTTCGTTGACGGCTTCGTGATGAGATTGTTTACACCCTGTATGTCTATACAAGGTCATAATGATAAGAAACATCATACAAGCCTCTATATAAGTTCATATAACCTCATTGAATGACTTTTTATTGAAATGTGAGAGTACGGGGATAAAAAATAGCCTACGAGGGGAGGTCCAAAAGTTCGTGGAATGAAAGGGTTTTAAATAAAATATAACAATAAATCTATTTTTCCTTTTCAATATAATCATCCTTAAGTTGAATACATTTATTAGATCTATGAATTAATTTTTCTAAGCCATCGTAAAAATATTTTTTATCTTTTGCCTCAAAATGAGCCAAAATTGCCTCCTTTACCTCATTGTCGTCGGAAAATTTCCTTCCCCTTAAGTCTTTTTTTAAATTGGGAAACAAATAATAATCACTTGGGGCCAGATCTGGACTGTAGGGTGGGTGGACTAGTGATTCGAAGCCAAGCGTGTGCAAAGCAGTCATTGCAACTCTGCTCTTGTGAACCGGTGCGTTGTGAGTGTTGAGAGCAACACACCCTTGGTCAATTTTCCTCAACGTTTTTCCTTGATGGCCTCCTTCAATTTTTCCAGTATCGTTGCGTAGTATTCTCCGGTTATAGTTTTTCCACTTTTTCCACGATATTTGATGTGGTGACCTCAACTGGCCTTCCTGAGGGGGGGTCGTCTTCAATCGACTCCCGACCATGTTTAAAAAGACTATGCCACTTGTAAATCATTGATTTACTAGGGCACTGTTCCCCATAAACGGATCCCATTTCAGTCAAAATGGTCTGACCGTTCTTTCCTTGCTTGGTAAGGAATTTTATCACAGCACGGTGTTCAATTTTCTCCATACTTTCAGTTTTCTTCCGGATTGAGTTGTTTAGCAGGCAAGTGTTCTTAAACGAATAACGCAATAGAGCTGAAACTTAATTTATATACTAGTAATGAGTCCCTAATTAGTATGACACTAAGCGAGCGCCCCTATCCCCACTCCATCCCCTCCATTCCACGAACTTTTGGACCTCCCCTCGTATATGTTACTCAGTAAAGACGTGGCTTGCTAATGGTGGTAGAATATTTAAAATCGGTTTAGTATTTTAGAATTTAATCGTAACACACAAACAAACAAAAAATCAAATCTTTCCTCTTTATAATATTAGTTTTTAGATTACCAGATAATTAGTGCAGACTGAAAAAGCGCATAATCTGACTATAATGAAGTTTTCTAATCAATTTAGCATGGGTTTATAGTCTGAGATAGTATTTTGTGCTAGTATCTAAAATTACTGGGTGCTATTTAGTTACGGTTTTTGCTACTTCCTAGGATGGAAAAATAATCGCCTAGGTTAGTTAATAACAGCCAGACTGATCGATTATCAAGGTTAAGCAACGCTAGCCGGGGTTGGACCGTGGATGGGTGTTACCTTAGTTATACGTGAAGGACTGAAAGTGTTGGTCCCGGATGTCATCTAAAAACCTTTAACTGTTGTTACGCGTAGACAGAAAATCGAAAGTTCGATAAATAGTCTTACTAGGTGCCATCATGTATTACACAATGGATTATGGAGGTCAGATAAGCAGTTAGTTCATGTTAAAAATTTATAGGTATTCAGCTGCGTTCGGTGAGACTGGACGCCGAATCCAGGGTGCATTAGTACTTTAGGGATTTGACGCAGAATGTGCACTTCGCAAAATGTGCACTTCGCATAATGTGCACTTCTCAAAATAGTACTTCTCAAAATGAGCGCTTATCAAAATGTGCACTTCTCAATATGAGCACATCTCAAAATAAATGTGAATTTTATCACAATGGGACAAAATAAAACCGTTTCCTTACAATTTTTTTTTTCATTATTTTGCGCTATTATTAGCACGATTTCGAGTTTTTTTTGTAAAAAGTAATCACGTTCAGGAAATGTTTGACTAAGTATTTTCAGTACACGTCAGTACTCTAGTCATTATTGTAATATGCTGTGCACTGCAACAGTAAGTTAGCGATTTTGTCGTTGTCTCTGTCGAGACCGCCCAGGACGTTACAGACGCGCGGCCTTGGAACCAAACAGCTCCATATAAATACTTGCATGCGGCACTATCGGCTGGTCCGCAACTAATCCAGGCACTATTGGCTAGGCGCACTAATAGTTTCACTGATCCTGAGTGTTACAATGTGTGGCTCAATGTTATAATAAAACATATAATAAATATCGCTGATGGACACACAACGCCATCTCGTGCCGCACTAAGCAACGAGGCGTGTGTCGTGGACACCTTATAGTTGATTTACTACATAGATAGTTTTTGTTTGTAAATACATACTTATTAGACATAATTATAAACATCCATGACTCTATGTAAATGCTCATCACACAAACATTTACTCCTATCGGGATTCGAAACCTGGACCCTAAGACCGTGAGGCAGGCTCACTACCACTGCGCTATTCGGGTCGTCATATATTACATAGATACTTTTTGTATGTAAACACATACTAATTAGATATCATCCATGACTCAGAAACAAAAAATGTCCATGGATGCTCATCACACAAACATTAACTCTTACCGGGATTCGAACCTGGGACCCTAAGAACGTGAGGCAAGTTCACTACCACTGCGCTATTCGGGTCGTCAAATATAAATAACTTCGCATATAAAAGTTTGTATAAAGTTGACAGCAAACTCATATAATAAATGTACCTAGTTGGTCGGTTTCACCGGCGTTTAATTAGTAAATCAAGGCAATTTCAGTAAACAGAGTGAGACGGTTTCAGCGTTACACCTGAATATAAATTCACCATCATGTTAACTGTTTGAGAGATAGCCTAGTGAAATGTTTTCGTGTGCTTTCTAATTGCAATTCAGCTGGTAAAATAACTAATTCAGATGAGGTTATGGATTTATTTGCGTATAGTTTTAATTTCAGTTATCATTTCGTTTATTCATTTATCTACAATTTTTTTAATATTAAAACAATACCAGCCTATTATTAAACTTATATTGTCACTTACGGGATATCTTCCGTGATTATTTGTTATGTTGAGCTCCCGATATTTCGACGCTGTTGCAAGCGCCATGATCGCGGGTTGACTGGAGTATGCGTTTTGTCGTGACTTAGTGTCGAGTTCCAATAGTGCGCGTAGCAAAAGACAAAGAAAGAGGGTAGACAGATTTGTCTGCTCGTAACAATTTAATTTCCATCCACCCGCATACTCCAGTCAACCCGCGATCATGGCGCTTGCAACAGCGTCGAAATATCGGGAGCTCAACATAACAAATAATCACGGAAGATATCCCGTAAGTGACAATATAAGTTTAGTTTTAAATCGTGAAAGTCTAAAACAGTGTTCAGCCTATTATTGTCCCACGGTTGGGCAAAGGCCTCTTCTCAAAGAGAGTGGGCACGAGCATTGATCACCACAGATTAACTCGCGCAATGCGCTATTAGATACTCTTCTACCTATTCATTCTGGCTGAGCGTGATGATGATAATGTTACCTGACGTAACATAAAATGGTGTAATGATATAGTAGAGTCAGAGACAGTGAGTAAAAAACAACAAACGTGTTAGTTGCCCGGAGGAGTTTCTTGCCCGTTATTCTCCATAGAGATCTACGCTAGGGAATGGGCAACTACAGTACTTTCACAGTTTTTATGTCTTGTGACTGGGACTGTAGCTACATTTAAATGTCATCTTTGTTTCGACAATTCAAAAGTGCCTGTTATTGGCCTACTTGAAATAAATGCTTTGATTTTGATTTTTGATTTTTGTTAGTCAATTTTGTAGTAAAGTATGTACCTCGTGTTGTGTTGTAAAGGTACTATAAAAACTTACACTTGGCAATATAAACCTATTTAGTTATATAAGTAACAAAATACTGTCATAAGTGTTAAACGATCACGCGAGACCCTATTGTCAATTTAAATGGAAATCGATTACGTATTCCATAAGTGAGCAATTTGATCATTTCCAAGTCGCTCGGCGTATTTCGACATGAAAGTGACATTTAATCATTTCGATAGCTACAGTTATTTTCAAATTATTGCCAAGAATACCGAAATACATACTTACTAATATTACAAATGACGGTTATAAATTAGTTCATGACTTGGGGTTTCAACATAGAGTGCTTTTTACCCTGGCCGTCGCGCGGTCCGCACTGTCACTTTTGTAGATCTTTGACAGTCGTTACGGGTGGTCAGTGGCACTCTGAAAACCAGTCTTACCACTTATTTAATCGTATTACCCTGTACTTACTGGGTTGTGAAGGTCGTGAAGGTGATAGGCAGTCGCTTCATATCAAAATACGGGTATTCAGCTGCATCCGTGTAGACTGGAAGCCGACCCCAACATAATTCGGAAAAGGCTAGTCAGATGGTGTATGTTCCCGTGGGTCCGAAACAAAGTTCCGGGTTTCCGGGTTCCGTCAACTTGTAGGTAGCACAGGTTAAACATCAAAACCAGTCAAGCCGTTTAGCAGGAGATGCATTGATTACTATAGAGTATAGTACAATGATCGGCGGAAATAGAGCAGTTGTAAAAGACAAGCAAAGAGTCAATAATATGAAAATGCGATTGACTTATGTTGTGATGCGATATGTCTGGTAACAACAGTAGTTATGTTCTTAAACGGTGGAACAATTTAACGGTCAACTATGACCTGGGGTTATTCAATTAATGCTTAGAATACAATAACAATATACAGTTCCCAAAAATGTCCACCATTCACTATTTCTGATGCTTTAGCTGGGAAAAGATTTGTTGGAATGATGGCCGACAGAATGAACTGCCCAGTGACTGCACTGGAGGACCACTCATCGTGCGTCATTTTTTAAATGTGTGTGGTTTATTTACGTGTGACTATAAACAAAATTATAATATTTTTAAATATGAACAGACCAGTGTCTGAAAAAGTGACTAACAAAGCCCTTTGATTGCTCTAACACACCCTAAGAGAATCCTTACGGTTTACTAAAACTATAAAAAATACCCAGCTAATATAATCGTGTCATTAATCATGAAATTAGGTTACTTGTGCTACTATATATGTAGGAGAAAAACGAACCTAATGAGTTAGATGAAATTAAGCTGTTCACACACGTTTTAGAAATTCACGTAACGAGCAATCTGAGCATTGAGATGTCTCGGTAGTAATGCTGAGTGTTAACAAGCGAACACTTGGCACGTGAACACACGCGAAACATACGTACAAGTCACTTTTCATCGCTTGCAGCCATAAGTCTGACAAAAGATTAAAATTATCAATGTTATTAACCGACTTCTAAAAAAGGAGGAGGTTCTTTTTGTATTTACTTCCGGTTTTTTTTAACTAAATATGTCGTCTTAATTAGATCTATAACTAAGACAAAACAAGACCTATTAATGCCCTTGCAGCGCGTACAATCGGAGCCAAAGCCGTTTTCATCGTAACATAACAACAAGATATCATACTAATTTATGTAAAATTAAAACAAGTCCAAATATAATCGGATCAATGCATCAAACAGTTGTGGCACCGACTGTACACGCAGCGCATCGCTCGGGGTGCGTGCGCGCTGAAGCACGGACTTTCTCTCCCCCCTAATGGCGGCCATCTTGAAATCTTGCAGCGGGGCGACGCGGCTCGGCGGCGTCCGCAGACGACGACAGACCGCGCGGGGCCAACCTCGTCAACAAGCAAGCCGTGCTCCCCTTCGTGCCTCCCGCGTTCCCGCATAACGCGCCGGACCGTCTTATCAAACCGTCGGAGTATTTGAAAACAATCACGGCGCCGTGCAAGCGGGACGACAGCGCGGCGGAGGCCCGTCCTCCGCCGCCGCCCCCGGTGCCGGCCGACAACGTGCCGCCGCCGCCGCCACAGCCACCCGTCACCAGCCACCAGCCTCTAGCAGCCATCAGCAGTGCCGAACTCACAGCCGTCAGACTCCGAACACCAGCCACGAAGACGATGTCAGCCCCTCCCCCTGCACGCTCAGTCAGTCTACAATGCTTACCGAGCGCCGCGGAAATATACAAGAACGCGAAAACGGATCTGATAGAGGAACTGAAGATGTCCAAGGATATAACGGGGATCAAAAAGCTGAAAGTGGAACGTGCGCGCCGGGAGAGCCTCCAGGATAAGGAGACGTTCACCGAGTTCACCAAGAGGTTCACTGCGGAGAACTTTGTGGAACAGGTCAGTGAACTTTCTGTTTACTTTTATTATGACATCTCTTCACAGTTTGCAAAAGAGTGGATGTTTATTTTTATAGTTTAGTGTTTAAAGGAAAATATTTATCTAGTGTTGTAGGGTCATCAATAAACCTCAAACATTTCAGCCAGTATTTATGGTTACATAAATCTTTTTGTAACACCTTATTGCAACACTATTTAACACGACCTGATAAGAGACTATTGTATCCTGAAAATCAGAAACTTTTAATTACCATTTCTCTGAGTAATTGAGTAATAATTTATATGTTAACAAACATCAATCATACGGTCGTCTATCCATCTTGCTGGTAACTTAAAAGAAAGTTTCGTTTATTTATTATTTACAGGATAAGATTTATCTGAGAGCTAGCTAAGATGTTGACACATTTGAACAGCAGGAAAACCTCAAGCTCGTGCCGATTCCAGTTAAAATACAGGGTTACTAGATGAAGTTTTTGCTACCTGAAAAGTGCTAAGATTTGGTTCATCAAGCAGATGACCCTGATTTCAGATTTCTAGACTTCGAATCAATTTGTCTGTGTCAAATCTTAGGTCAACCAATCGATTATTTGTTGTTCTTTCAGTTCACTAACCAAATGATGTCAACCTAACAACAACCGTGACATTGATAGTAGATATGCACTCCATACTTCAGGTTTTAAGTGTCAGCACTTGTTTTTGCAAACTAGTGCTAAAGTGACTGTAGGACTAAATAAGTGACAATCGTTTTCATAGCGTTTCGTATCTATACGGAATTGACACAGCTTTTTGGCAGATTATGTCAGTCGCATAGTATTACCAATTTTACTGTGCAAATCAAGGTGGCTTTGCTTATCAAGAAAATTTGCATCGATATGTCATACTTGGTATATTTATTTTAGTTCTGTGCTTTCCGGCCTAACTTTTCATCGTCGTTGATATAATATCAGTTTGTCCAGTCCGCGAAAACTCAAACGTGATTTAATAAACACACACCTGAATGTTGCAAAACTTTCTTGTAATAATCCTAACTGATGTTACAGTAATGTAATGTCATAGATGTGCAGCGTATTCAGAAATGTATGCTCAATTTAAGGATTTGAAGACCATCAAACTAAATGATTTTCTCCATAGGATCTACATGGTAATCGTCCAGAACTAATCAGCTGTCTCATGCATTAAAAGTTTTAACGAGACAGTTAATTATTTTGTACTTCTTCTGGTCATCTGGTTATGAAACAAAGCCCTGTCTGTCTGTTCGCGAAAAACGACTGCACCGATTTTCAAGCTGTTTTCACCAATGGATAGAGTGGTTCTTGAGGAAATAATTTAAAAGAGTGTCCATGGAGTTTCTTGCCCGTTCTTCTCCATAGAGATCTACGTTAGGGAATGGGCAACTACAGTACTTTCACAGTTTTTATGTCTTGTGACTGGGACTGTAGCTACATTTAATTTTCATCTTTGTTTCGACAATTCAAAAGGGCCTGTTATTGGCCTACTTGAAATTAATGCTTTGATTTTGATTTTGATTTAGGAAGGTTTTAATGAATGATTCGTACGCGGGCATCAGCTAGTGAAGAATCTTAGAAAATATCATCGCGACTTGCGTACGGACTACGGTACGCATTTCCTCGAAGCCGATGCATCTAACCCAGTGCTCTAGTTCCCCCACCGTTCGTAGCTATCTCTGCGAACACTCGCTTTATGTGTAACAGCCGTGAAATGCGCATGATTCGCGTTTTTGACCAAACTGCGGTACTGTCGGGGTGAAAATTGTTTTTGGAAAGTCTTTTTTTTTCTCGTGTCGTTGTTTGGGGTTTTCGGGATCGAACTTTTAATTGATCATTTGAAGATAAAACTTGGGCAGTTCAGTTCTATTTCTTTATAGGGTTTAACGTTAAAAAGGGTTTGTTTAGTAATAATAAAATTATAGAATTAATAGTACAATTTGACAATTTTTTTTAACTTCAAATTATACATTCAGAACCGTGCCAGTTTTTGCACTTGGTTAAGATGTTTATTTTGAATTGATTGTTAGGTTTTGGACAAGTAATTTCGGTTTCGGTCGATTTCAAGGTTTGTTTTTAGCACACCGTTGTACCTCATTGTGTGAGTCGGGTTTTTGAATGAGGCAATTGAGTCCTTTAGCACAACAATATTTCATTTAAATCTATGAAAAAAGTTCCCTTTTTTTTTCATGGTCATTACTTTTGCAATTGTAAGTGATCTCGCGATTTAAAAATCTTAACTAAGTGAAAGTATGTACTCGTAGGTAGGTACTGTTTTGGTTTTTAAGTTAGTTTAATATTTTCAATTCAACTTCAAATTATTTTTTTCTTTTATGGTCCCGCTACGCTAATTTTCGTGTTTCCGACACTTTATTTCACGTAAATATTCAAGATAGGTCATTCATAAATGGTCCAATATGATCCTCTAGTTCTTATTTTTAATATGGACCAACGTCTAGTGCAAACTTCCCCAACGAAACATCACATACTTACAACTTAATAGCGTCAATGTCATCATTCCTTCTCTTGGCCTCTTTATGACCAAAGATTTGTATTTTTGTATGTGACGAATAAACTTAAGAACCACTGAAACGATTAAAAAAAATCTTTCAGCCATGGATAGCTACATTATCAGCGAGTAACATAGTCTATATTTGATCCCCGTACTCCCACGGGTACGGAAACTACGCGGGTGGAACCGTGTGACGTCCGCACGTATTAAGATGGAAGGTCATTCATGAATGGTCCAATATGGTCCAGTAGTTCTTGTTTTCATATGGACCAATGAAGTGCAAACTCCTCCAATGAAACATCAAGTACAACTTAAAAGCGTCAATGTCATCATTAATTCTTCTGCCCTTATTCCATTTAATTTGTGTTCAGCTCTGTATATATCTTCTTCTTCCATATTGTTTTATCACTCGTCATGTCAGCAGACACCTTATTTCTAACCATATCATCTTTCACACAGTTCAGCCATCGCTTTGGCTTTAACACCACACAAACACTTTCACTTTTTCTTCACTACATTTTCCTTATTCCTCCGCATCACATACCCGGAGGCACTTTTAAACAAGCCTGTAATCTTCGCTGGAGACGCAATATGATGTTAGGGTTTCTGAACAGTCTGGTGCTTTGTGCTTGTACTGACCGGACAGTGGACAGGTCCACTCAAATCTGTGGGGTTATTTCTTCAATAGGCCATCCGTGACATAAATCTGCATGGTGCTCATATGACGTGACCAATGTCTGAACTTTAAAAGAGACTGTTACCTCTGAGTTTATTTCAGATGTTTTGTCTCAGAGTACTTATAGTTAGGTGCGAAACCCCGGCCCCATATTGTTATTAAAAATAAGTGCCGTGTAAAAAAGTTTTGTAAAACCATTTTTTACAGAAGCAAATATGATTTTATAGACTTGCCGTATTTTTGGGCCGCTAGGCACACCACTTATGTCCATGCCATGACAATCAATAGACCACACGACTGTTCTTACTGTTATAACTGTTCTTACTTTTCAGTCACTGCGGTGACTGAGAAGTGGTGAGTTTTATTGATTCACCGTCGCGCGTCGGGGCGATACAATATCACCGTTACATTAAAAGTAATAAGCCTCATTTTGGGTTTCGCAGTCATCAAGAAAAACAGCACCCAACACTGACTTAGCCATCCGAAACGTTCACATAATCTCTAAAGAATAAGTAAAAAACTGCAACAATTATCTGAGGACGATTCACGGTACCCCAGTGTAGCCACAATGGCATTGGAATGTAGGACAAAGTCTACACGATCGGACAAAAATGCTGTTGAACCGCGAAATAGTCTGACACCGATTTTTCTGACGTAAGAACTCGGTGTTGCAGACTTATTATGTGTTGCGATAGTTAATGATGAGTTTTAGTTACTAAATTATTGATAAATTATAATTTTGATGTGTGGTTTTATGGATTTCGCTTCTGGTCTGGTCGTTGCTTCGATTGCTAGTTAGTTTTGAATTTATATGAGTTAATGGTCGTTCAGCTGAAATTCTACCTCACCGTGCTCTTAACCTGGCTTGTGATGATGATGATGATGATGATGGTGATGATGATGATGATGCTGCTGCTGATGATGATGATAATGATGATGATGGCGATGATGATGATGATGATGATTTCATCTATCTGATTTCGGCCACTGCGACTGCAACCGCTGGCTTTCTAGCGTGATTGTAGAGGGCTTTGGTGTATTACCCATGATTCCTTAAATTCCCAGAAAGTTAAAGTATTTATACTTACTAACGTAACATCACGCCTGTAATTCGCGAACGGTTAGGCAGAGGTGTAGTAAATTAGGAAACCTATATTTCGCCAATGTTATAGAGGATGAGTCTATTTTTCCGGTGTAAATAGGATATGAAACCATGTCAATAGATGACAGAGACCTGTGATACAAAATTAAAAAGTATTTTTTGAGGTTTATTTTACATTTTAAGAGAAACGCTAGGGTAGAGTGTGACAGGATGTCAACTTCAAATTCTTAAGTTAGAAGATAAGTTGTCAACGGCGAAAATAGCTGTTAAATACTTATTTACGCGTTAACATTAATTTATCAATATTACTGAATGAAAAAATGAGAAACTAGCTGACCCACGCAACTTCGTCTGCATCACTTAAGAGAGAAAAACGAAAGGGAAAAAGTCCCCGTTTTTGCAACATTTTTCATTCTTACTCTGCTCCTAATAATTGTAGCGTGATGTTATAAGCCTTAATCCTTCCTCGGTAAATGGACTATCCAACACAAAAATATTTTTTCAATTCGAGCCAGTAGTTCCTGAGGTTAGTGCGTTCAACCAAACAAACAAACAAACTCTTATGCTATATAATATTAGTACAGATATGACTAACTAGTGAACTAGAATATTTATAGTGAATTGCAATTAAAACACTGAATTTGATGTTGTAACCGTTTCAGATGTAGAAAGTTTCTTTACAGTTTTTTTTTTTAATTTAAAGCTGATTATTGGTTTCACGATATTAGTTATTGCATTTCATCTAAGCTCTAATAAAAAGAGGTAAGATTTGTTTTTTTTTGTATGTAACGAATAAACTTAAAAACTGCTAGACCGATTTGAAAAATTATTTCAGCAATGGATAGCTACATTATCAGCGAGTAACACCTATACTTAATATTATAAAGCAGAAGAGTTTGTTTGTTTGGTGGAACTACCGGCTCGGATTTTTTTTTGTGCTGGATAGTCCATTTATCGAGGAAGGCTCGAGGCTATAAAAATCACGCTACGATTATTAGGAGCAGAGCAGGAATGAAAAATGTTCCAAAAACAAGGATTTTTTTTCGTTTTTCTCTCTTATGTGACGCAGACGAAGTTGCGTGGATCAGCTAGTAGGTTATATTTTATCCCCGTACTCCCACTGAAACGGTAACCACGCGTGTGAAACCGCATGACATCTGCTAGTAATCAACATTTTAGTTTTCTAGTTAGCCATATTTCTTATTTCCATTCCATAATAGTGACATATTTGACAGCTGTTTGTGCCGTTACCAACTTTCTGTCTATAAGCGCTCAACCTGAGTTTGACTAAACCGCATTCAGTAGCTACACACACAGGATGTACGAAACCACAAAAACAATTACATCACCAAACAAGACTTTTAAAGTCATTCAAACTAAATATAATAATGATGCAACAGTCTTTGGAAGACAAAATTATCTTTGTAACTTTTTGTCAAATACGAACAAAGCCGAATTCTCATCTACCATTCACTGCAGACCGTCACGACGTGGCTGAAGGGTAATTAGCAGATCACTTCAGTTCAATTGCATTGTCGTGAACAGTATTTTAACAGCGAAAGTTCTGATGTTATGTCAGGGCTATTATTATTTTTGATACCGTAAAATGTGGTTGGATTGATTAATTTTTAAATAAATAACCATGTATTTTTGCAATTGGAATAACCCAGCCTTTGTTGTCGTTCAATCGTTAATTAAACATACAGTTGACAGCCTTTTATGTAACACTTACAATCTGATAAATAATTTGTCTCATCATCATCTCAGACGAATGTCGTCCACTGCTGGACATAGGCCTCCCCCAAGTGTCGCCACATTGACCGGTCCCTTGCTACTCGCATCCACCGGATTCCCGCAACCTTCACCAGGTCATCGGTCCACCTAGTAGGAGGTCTTCCAACGCATCGTCTTCCGGTTCGCGGTCGCCACTCCAGAACTTTTCGGCCCCATCGGCCATCCGTTCTGCGAGCAATGTGCCCCTGCCCACTGCCACTTAAGTTTAGCAATTCTAATAATTAATAACAATAATTTGTCTGACTAATCTAAATAATTAAATTTCAACGAATGCTGGGCAAAGGTCTCCTTCCTCACATCTCTTTGTGCGGTTTTCTCCGGCCAATTTGACACAAACGCATCTAAGTCGCCACACCAGCGTTTTCTAGGCCTCCCTTGGGGACGTGGGATGGGAAATCATCAAATGACTTCTCCCACTCTGGGCGGAGCGGGAGGGAGTGTCAGACTTTTACTGACTAAAACCCATACATGTTCCTTCCTCGCCCTTTATGTTCCGGGGCCGCGGTATCTCTTTCGAATAGGCCCGCAACCCCGACAGGCTCCGGCCCTTATGCTGACATCTCTTTGAGGCGCGCGTGGAACACAAACGCGCCGTCGACACTTCCCCCCCCTTTCTTACCCCTCCGTTATTATTTTCTGTTTAAGAGGGCGCATTCAGAAAGTTGGCAACCTCGCAAATTTCTGTCAAATATTAACCAGTCTTAATTAAATTGGCATACACGCTCTTAATTTTATTGCAAAAGCCAGGACCGTTGACTACTTATTTTCCCAGAGCCATCGAATTCCATCGTCTCGTTTTTCTGGTTTTTGCCACTGTTGACTCTGGCTTTGAGGAATTTGCAGTGGTTGAATATACTGTGGTAGGCTTCTCTAACTCGTTGCCAAAATATAGCCGACTTCAATTTCCAGTAGAGATAACAAAGTCGGAAATACTCTTACCGTTCACTTATAACATTGTCCGTACTTGCGGTCTGTGGTGAAGTCCGTTTTCTTCAAAGCTTAGCAATTAAGGCAGGCCATCATGACGGTTCACTATAGTGGTTTTGTAGGGGAAGCTCATATTTCTTCTTTTAAATATAATACAGCAAAATATTTTCAAATAGCTTTGAGTCATATCTATGATGAAACCCTGTTAATATACCGTTACTAAATCTATCATTTGATCTTTATAGAGAATTGGGATAATGTTAAATATGGTACTTAGATACTCGTAGATTGGAATACGAAAGTCTTGTGGGCCATGAAAAGACCTCCGAAGAGCTGGATTGTTTTCCAGTCTATTCTGGTGCAACTGAATACCAGTATTTAACATGAAGCAATAGCTGAAACCCTGTTAACTATATTAACAGGGTTTCATCAAAAAACTGGAAACCAGCATGCCTGAGAGATATTTCTTGACGGCATGTATAGCCAAGTCAGAAGCCCAGGGGCAACCACACGATAAAGAAAGAAGAAGGAAGATCAAAAAACTTAAATATTTGGGATTTTGGGTACCTAAGACGGCTGTTACAGATACTGGGAAACAGTCTTACCAACACGTATTACACAGTATCTGGGTTGTAGAACTCACTAAACGGTACAGCGATTGCTCCATGATAAATACTGGTATTCAGTTGCACTCGTATAAACTGGAAAAGAATCTAGCTCTTCGGAGGTGTTTGCGTAGCCCACAACGGCCAGGCTTTCTTATTCCAATCTATCTAAGTACTATATTTAACATTATCCCAATCGTCATTGGTTTCTCTTTAAAGTTCAGATTTCATAATATTTTATTGTTCATCATTCCTCCGTCTTATAAAGGGTGTAAAACACCTCTTAACGAATACGAAAGGCACTTGTTCTCCTCGTCATTCTGATCATTTTTTTGTTCTACACTATACCTGGGAACCGTCTAGTTACGGAGATATTGGGGGTCAACGTTGCAAGATTTTGACAAGTTTTTTTTTTTAAATACCACTTTTTATCACATGGTTTTACTTTAAATATCTCTACAGTCCCCGTACTATTTAATCCATCCATCCGCACAATGTTTTGAGTGTGTTACATTGAGTTATACCACAAAACAGGATTTATAACCTCAAAAAAAAAGTTGTTTCCCAGCAATATTTTTTGCGTAAAGATACTTAGTTTGATATACAGAATGCTTGGTTAACGGCTTTGTGATGAGGTGAAATACACCCTGTATATTTGGGGTAAGCGCAGCGTGTCTTCATCTTCCAGACTTATCTATACTCGTCATCTTAGCAGTAACCTCTTTTCTTGCCATATTCGGCTTCACACATTACATCCACCGTTTCTTTGGTCTTTAGATGACAGATGCATCAGTGAAATACGTAACCATTTATTTACATCTGGTTAAACTGGAATATGCGATGACTAAAGGTACTTGGCAAAAAGATAATTACATCACCGGTATGCGTAACGGGTGAACAGAATTTCTAGCGGTTTTGATCTTGTTGTTTTGATGTTCTAGTTAGGAGTAGGTGTCTATTCTTACTTTCTGTTCTTTGAAATGCACTAAAATCAAACCTCAATAGTATAGGAGCCTTAGTGGCCCCGAATTACCTGGTTTAGGATGTGGATTCAAATCCAGATAGGCATATTACTTGAAGCAGTTTACCTGCTTGACGAGGAAGCTGTCAGCTTTTTTATTCCGTCCTGTAGTATTTATGAGTATTTTATGCGTTGTTTACTTATTGTTCATTTTTTGTCAATTTGTATGCACGTCATGTCGCTGCCACAAATCAATTTTCTTTCTTGCTTTACTGCTCTCCAAACGATAAAGAAAAGATCGTGACATTTTAGAACCAAACATTCGAAGATGTGTGACATCTCCAATCTGTTGTAGTCACTGATGGCTTCCCTGTTTCCCGATTATTATAATCTAGATCCCTTCAAAGTTCGAGTGAATCGGGTTCTTCTAGGCAAACGTGCTCTACCTAGATCGCGTCACTGGTTCGCATTAGCGAGTTGAGGCCAAATACAAGCCTACATAGTGTTAAAAAACGACTATCCTGAACTGGGTCTAGATAGATAGATAGATAGATAAATCATTTATTTGGTGTACACAAAAGACAAAGCACAACACACAGTAAATTGAAACAGTTCACTTAAAACAAAAGAAAAACATATTTACAAAATAAGTATAGTAACACCATGTCTTACTTCAAATAAAAAAATAAAAAAAGGAAAATAACAAAGAGGGTATGCAAGGTGCGGTGTGCGTGTCAAGGTTACACCAAATGGGAGTCCAGCTCAGCATGTGTCAGGCATGCACCTGACGCTTGGTAGACTACAAATCATTCACTCTCATATACTATAGCTGTGCTATGTTTAGTTTGATCCTGACGACATTGTATCAGTTTACATCTTGTTTTTGATAAAACAATACATAGATATGGATAAAATATAATTGTCTTTCTCCTGGAGCATGGAAATTAATGTACCTTACAACGATTAATGTCTAATTTGCTACGCTTTGTGAAATGAATAATGATACAATATGGATTCGAATCTATATCGACGGCATGCCTGTTTAAAGGTATATATGTCACCGTAAAATTGTCGTATAACGTGTTTCTCTCTAGCGATATTGTAAACTCTCGAATTATTGTCAACTGAACATACGGAAGTATCTCTGCCCCCATAATCGGGACTTGCCCCCCCCCCCCCCCCGTTAGGTTCCTTTAAACCCTGCACTCGGAAATAGGAGCCTCGCGTAGCGGGGCTCCGTCGACTCCACTTTTTAGGGGAGTATAAAGCGTTTTAAGGTTAGGTTATATTAATCCGTATTTCTCAGAAATGGTACAGTATCTTTTCATGAGAGTGGTACCACTGGGCAAAGAGAACCCCTCCTTCCCTCCACACCACGTGAGTTGACTACCATCGCATACATTTCAAGAAAAATAATGCGTTTTATTGTAAGCAGTATGGTCGTTTGACAATAACTCGAGAGTTTACAACATCGCTTGAGATATTACAATATAACGTATTTGACAATTCTACGGCCAGTTCAGTTAAAAGTCCATGTAATAGGATGTAAGTTAACTGCCATCAATCTTCATTATTACTTATCTGCAGATGAATCTGATAGATTATTTTTTAATTGTAATTGATTGTTTGATTCTTTCCATTGCTCGATAGCAAGGAAGGAAGAAGAAACGGGAAGAAGGAAGGGTTTCTTAAGTTTATGAAAAACCAAAGCATTATTTCGCGGTGCACAGAATACACATGTTTTACGACATGTGCAAATAGTCTTTGAGTAATATAATTAAGAAAAAAAAAACGCTTTTTGTGTTGGTATGCATGTGAGACTATTTAGGTCTTCAAATTTGGGGTTTCCTCTATAATTTAATGATTTTAAAGGTTTATGTGCAAAGAAATCTAAATGTTTCAAACTTTCAACAAGTACCCACATCAGTAGGATTGAACCCATACGAAACACAAGTGGGTCGCTAGTATAAACCAATCGGTATTCTTACATTGTAACAGTTACCAGTCTCCATCATAAAACTGTTACAATTTCCGCGAAATCACAAGCAGTAACGTTTCACTTTCTTTACCATAAGATCATGTAAATTAATACAAGCAATCACGACGTTGAGGTTGTCACCGAAAGGCGTCCAAGAACGAGGAAATAATCTGGGTCGTCCGCGATGGTGTGATGGGCTGACAACAAAAAAAAATAAAACCGACTTCAAAAAAAAACAAAAAAATGAAAAATAACTTTAGCTTCTGAAGTCGGTGACCTTTGTTTGATTGCTTTAGTTTTTTTGTCACCGACTTCAGAAGCTAAAGTTATTTTTCACTTTTTTGTTTTTTTTGAAGTCGGTTTTATTTTTTGCAAAAAAGTTTTTATTTTTCACTTTTTAGTGGTTCACATGTGCTTGATACATAGAAAGTGCATACCGTTACAATTATAACAAGCCCAAACACGACTATGGTACCTACATTGTCTCATTATGGAGTTCCGTGACTCTTGGCTTCATCATCAGATCTGATGGTAGAATGGTTCTTATCAAACGCAAATGCTTCACTTGTTGTAGAAAATACCAAAATCGCAACACGTTTTCATATAAAATTTGAAGAGTTCCCTCGATTTCGCCAAGATTCCATCATCAGATCCTGATTTAGTGGCTATGGGACCATTTGGAAAGAATACCCTTTCCAACAAAAAAAGAATTTTCCAAATCGGTTGGTAAGCGACGGAGTTATGCCCGAACAAACATAAAAAAAAAAAAAAAAAAAAAAAAAAAAAAAATAGAAACATCCGAATTGAGAACCTCCTCCTTTTTTAGAAGTCGGTTAAAAAAAAAAAAAATAGAAACATCCGAATTGAGAACCTCCTCCTTTTTTAGAAGTCGGTTAAAAACCTGGATGAGGCAGGAATGTGCAGATTGACAAGAAAAAAAGAAGCTGTGAATGATGATGATTCAATGATGAATCACAATATTGCATTCTTTTCTAATACAAATTTGCCCGCTTTTTTCCACTATCACTACATAAAGGGTGTTAAACACCTCTTCAAGCCGAAAGGCTTTTGTTCTGTCCATCATTGCGATCATTTTTTGTTCTACACCATACCTGGGAACATTCCAGTTACGGAGATATGGGGAGTCAAAGTTACAACTTTTTGACAAGTTTTTTTTTGTATTATTTTGACTTTTAACACCTCTACGACCCCAGTATTATTCAATCCATCCATTAGCACAATGTTTTTAGTGCGTTACATTGAGTTCTACCACAAAACATGATTTATAACCTCAAAAATAAGTTGTTTCCCAGCAATAATTTTTTAAAGTTACTTAGTTTGATGTACAGAATGCTTGGTTAACGGCTTTGTGATGAGGTGGTTTGCACCCTATATTATAAAACAAAGTTCTCCGCCGCGTCTGTCTGTCTGTCCCAAACTATACTGCACCGATTTTTATGTTGTGCTCACCAATGGATAGTGTTATTCTCGAGAAAGGTTTTAGTAATCAATTTGTATGCGGGCAAAGCCGCTGGCATTAGCTAGTTTAAAATAAAAATCTCAGTGTCAGCAGATGAATAGACGGCAAATGAGGCTTACCTTTTGTTTCTTATTTTTAGTGCTTCTGATTTCATCAAGCTTCTTACAAAAAACAACGGCTCTATTTTTTAAATTGATCCTGGCGATATGTGGCACTAGGAGTTTCTCCTGTATTTTGGGTGCGTTTACAAAAATTTAAGCTCACGTTCACAAACAGCCAGACCCAGAACAAGTACATGTAGGATTGTAGGCCATACAAATATTTGTTCCGAGCGGAAATCGATACTGCGACTCGCAGCGCAGCAGTTAATCGCTCAGCCACTGTGCCAACCGTGTCGTTCCCTCTAACAGAGGTCTGTGTCCCAGCCGTGGGAACATTACTGTTACTCGGATCAAGCTTATTCTTAAAATGGTATGAAAACACTATTTCTGCATTCACTTTGACAAAACCAGATCACTTTCTATATTTTTGCCAACCCTGTATATCAATTAGCAAGATTTGAATGAAAAATAACTTTATTTTTATACAAACTGAGAGGTGTATAAGTTTTCACGCTTTCTCTGCGCTTGCGCCGGTCTGCGTCGTGAGCGCTGTCACGTTTTAAATTTAATCTTTTCAAAATATTGTTAATAATTAGCCTTATTTTATGTAATTTCACTTCGCGTCTTGTAATTGGATCTGAATCGCGTTAACGACTTAAACCGTGGCAACTTTTAAAGCAGTTTTTATTTTTAATTTAAATTCGCCGTTTTGTTTTGAGTTTCATTACTCTCTTCATCATCGGCATATAATGTTCCCACTGCTGGGACACGACCCCTCTCAATGAGAGGGAATGGGTGCGGACTAGTATATGTCACGTCTTTGAATTTTTGGTTCTAGTAAGTACATGCCGGTTTCCTCACAATGTTTTCATTCACCAGGGTCTTTTTATTATAGCATCTTGTTAAGGTCGAAATAATGTGACGGCCCATCCCAAAGATGTTGGAAAAGTAAAAAATCGATGAGATTGAAAAACGTTACATAACGTCATCAAACTTTTAACAGAGTTTGATACAGGTCCTAAAAGCTCTAATCAGGAAGTAGCTCAAACATTTTGCAAATTTCTTCACCAATATACCAATAAAAACTACGGAGGCTCTTAATTCCTCACCTGAAGTCTCAATTGGCTTATTAAAGGCGAATGTGTCTGGCTGCCTGGCTGAATTTAAATTTAAACACATTAACCCTATGACAGTTATTAAAGCTTTCCGGAAATTAGTATTGCCATGTAGTAAGCTCTATTTTAGAACTAGTTTTTGCACGCAGCTTCGTTCCTGTTAATTTACAATTTAAAAATCAGTACGGTTCATAATCAGCTTGTAATAATATAATTCAATCATGATTCGAAAGACACATGGCGCCATCTATTATCAGAATAACGATATTGTTGTGTTTCTCGGGAACAGTACTTTTTTTCGGGATTTAAGCCTCGTATCCATGGTAAACATTTATTCAGCAACATGGTTGCATAAACATGTTGCCGAGTTGCTGTCAACATCTTGCGGGCAACACTTGTGTTGCGGAATTGATCACACCTTGTTGCAGAGTTGACGCCCGGCGAGCGAAAACATAATTTTATCAACAAATGTTGACGCGTGTGGACGTCTTTGCAACTGTTTATAAACATGGCGCTCAACGATAAAACTATACACTACTTCTCTCGAAGCATTTTAACGCAGAATGGCGTGTGTGGGCAACCCATATTGATTTAAACAATGTTTCCAGCAGCATTCTCGCCGTTCATCAGCAACGTTGATCAACTGTTGCTAAACAAATCTTTACCATGAATACGAGGCTTTTAGGTACCATATGTGACGTATTCCGGACCGGAAGACGTCGCTTTGGAAGGCCTCTCACTAGGTGGACCGATGACCTTGTGAAGGTTGCGGGAATCCGCTGGATGCGAGTCGCACGGGACGGCCAATGTGGTGACACTTGGGAAGGGTTATGTCCAGCATTTTAGTTCATATCTTTTCAATCATAACACTATTAATTTTATGAACATTCTTAGAAAGTTTAAGGAGATATCTACATTCATATTTTGGGGGAAATATGTCAGGCTTATGAGTTATTTGGGAAAGTGCTGCATCGCGCTATTACAGTTTTGCCCAACATAGCATACTCGTATGAACCGAGTGGGGAGAGAACTACTTTGGGGTGGTACCCTCTACATGGTAAACCAGGTGCATTCGTGCCGGTCTAGCTCGGCTAGTTGCATAGCAAGCAACCTCTAACATAAGTGATGAGGCCAGTAGGTCTAGAGACCTTGCTTGTGCGGACTGTCGAAGGACGAGTGAACACTAATGTTCTGGCAAAAGAATTTGGTCCACTCCACCCTTTTCTTATTCCGGCTAAGATTTTGTTAGTGTTACTGCTTTTCGTACATGATAATGTTATCATTATGTATTAGTATAAAGATCTGTTATTTTGATAGACAAAAAAACACATCAATTTTATTTTTGTTTGTATAGAAGATCTGTGTCATACGTGTAGCTACTGAAGCATGAAATCTAAACGATTTTACATTCTTCCTCAGTTTTTCACTGGCTCGGTAGCAGATTATTTACTACTAATTAAAGATCTATGCTAATTTGGTTACATTCCGTCGTTGTGCAAAGAATTATAACAAGTTCGGGATAATTAAAGTCATTAATTATATAGAAATGTGTCTGTATACTTAAAAAACATAACGCGTGTTTTCCACAAAAACTTACGCAAAGGTGTTAACTAAGCTACCGATAGATGAATTTGTAAGTTAAGCAGCAATTTCTGAATCGCGATGCTAAGATTTTCCGGCGCTTAACTAGGTGATGTGAATACACGGTTGTAAGATATATATCGGGATGTTTCAGCGTATCTTCATCGTAGCTTACGTATACAGTACTGCAGAATTGTCTTTCTGTGAATGTTTGTGACGCTTAAGTATCGGGTTGTTCATAATTATGGTCTTCGAGCCGGATTTATCTACTACACCCACATTTTAGCAGCTACGTTCTAGTTCCATGTAATAGGGGGCTAGCGTATCGCCACAAATCGAGACTTCGAAACGATTACAGAGCAATGCATGATCAAAATATAACATAATTGTTGACGGCACGGTTGGCGCAGTGACTGAGAGATTGACATTTTTCTTTTATCATTTTATGAGCAATGGTGAAGATATCCCGTTATTTTCGGCTGAGAAATCATCAAATGACCGCTCCCGCTCTGGGCGGAGTGGAAAGGCGTGTCAAACTTTTACTGACTAGAACCCATCCATGTTCTTTATTAGCTCTTTGTGTTCTGCGGTATTTCTGTCGAATAGTCTCGCAGCCCCTGCAGACATGAGCTTCTGCGGTGCCTTTCAGTGAAGACATACCTTAAACAAATCAGGCGCTCTTCACAACTGGACCACCACGGCTCTCGATCAATATTGTCTGAAATAACAATATTACGAAAAATGTACATGTACATGCTGAGATTGCTGAGGTTTCAAGTGGACAAGCGTATTGGTTCATGATCACTTTCAACAATCAAGCACTCTTTATTTTATGACTCACTCAAGTCTCAAACACTCATATCCGTGAAATGGAGTAGGTAGATTATACCTACTGCTTGAAGTGCTTGTCGACTTTCAAAAGAAATCTAATCCAAACATTGGTGATTGCTTAATGCTTCGTAATCGCGTCAAAACTGTCTCTAAGTTTATGAAAGTTATAGTCGTGTTAGTTTAGAAGATGTTTGCGTAGCTTGTGTAAATGAATAGAATATAGTATTTTTATTTTGGTTTATTATGGACATTAGTCTATACTCATATTTTAAAGAAGGAAAGAATTTTTTGTTCGTTTGTTTGTTGAAATCGGTCCAGTAGTTTTGGAGCTAAATCGGTAAGCTACAAAACTATCTCTCTTCCGCTCGCTCCGTTTTTCACCAATGGAAAGTTTCCAGGATTCCATAGGCTAAATTTATTCAAAAAAAAAAAAAGATTCTTAAGAAACCATAACTCTACTATAGACAAAACTTGAAGGCATAATATGCTGAGGTTCGATCGGTATGTCATGTTTTGCTTCATCATTCATCATCACCATCATTTCAGCCGAAACACGTCCACTGTTGGACATAGGCCTCCCCCAAGTGTGCGACTCGCATACAACGGATTCCCGCAACCTCCACCAGGTCATCGGCCCACCTAGTGGGAGGTCTTCCAACGCATTGTCTTCCGGTTCGCGGTCGCCACTCTAGAACTTTTCGGCCCCATCGGCCATCCGTTCTGCGAGCAGTGTGCCCTACCCACTGCCACTTAAGATTGGTAGATCTTCGGGCTACGTCGGTCGTCAGTTTTGCTTACGAATTTTTAATACATTTCCTCATTTTTTTACCGCCTCGTTGTTCTAGAGGTCGCTTGCGCGCCTGCTGAGGTCCTGGGTCCGATTACTGGGTCGAGCAAAAATGTTATTAGTTTGTTACGATTTAACTCAAGAACTACTACACCGATTTAAAAATTCTTTCACCATTAGAAAGCTTCATATTTACCGAGTAACATAGGTTATAAATTATATTGATATCATGAAAATTTGCCGAGCTATCACAATTTTCGTAGATAGAGTCGCGGGCGAAGTGGAAAGTTTTGCAGTTTGTATGTAATGAATAAACTTGAAAACTACTGGACCGATTTGAAAAAATCTTTCAGCAATCTACATTATTAGCGAGTGACATAGGCTATATTTTTTTTAGCTGACGAACCGAATGGCGTAGTGGTAGTAATGCTGCTTTACGTTCTTAGGGTCCTGGGTTCGAATCCCGGTAGGAGCAAAATGTTTGTGTGATGAGCATGGACATTTGTTTCCGAGTCATGGATGTTTATATGTATAATAAGTATGTATTTACAAACAAAAAAGGTATATATGTAGTATATCAACTATCTGGTGTCCACGACACAAGCCTTGCTTAGTGTGGCACTAAATGGCGCTGTGTGTTAATGTCCAGCGATATTTATTTATTTTATTTATTTATACCCGTACTCCCACGAAAACTGGAACTACGCGGGTGAAACCGCGTGACGTCTGCTAGTATAATTATAAATTAATTACCACCACCCCTTCCCGCCATAATACAGTGTACCAGGAAACGTAACCGGGTAGCCGGCAGTATCCCGTTACGTTACCGTCACGGCCACCGCGCCGGCTCGCGTGTTACGTAACTATCCGGTAAATCTTGATCTAGCTGTACCTGTGCTTATATACCTACTATATGCTACAAGGAACTTAATATACAACTTTATTTATTATTGTAATGGTCGGCCGGTTGAGAATGTGGAGTTATTTAAACTATTTATTATACTTGTAGTTACCATCCAGATAGTTATGTAGTTTTCGATAGTCAAATATCTGACACCCGTATACAAATCAAAGTGATAACTTGTTTAATAGTAATTAATTAAGATACGGTTTTTGTTCTATAGTTTAGTGATTGCTTGAAGTTAGAACTGACAAAAGTTAGAACCGACAAACTTATTACTGCGAGGGTAAATTAAGTCTCTTAACCGGAATACTGCGATTGATTCTTCTTGAGACTTGTGCATTATTTTCTATTCTAGTTTTACCCCGATAATACGTAACATCCACTCTAGCATACTGTTTATATTTTTAGTGAGTGCGCACACTATTGTTATTATCATTTTTGTCGTCCCATGCTGATTTTGTCGATCTCCGTTTGCGAGTGACAAAGGTGTAAAAGAGAGCAACCGAAAACTTTAGTGTCAAAGCCGCCTTTCGATCTGGCAGACCGAATATGTGACCCTATCGATTACTTTACATTGCCGCGGAATAGAATATTATTACTCAATTTTAATAATTGTTTAACGTTCAGACTACAGCCTAGATTTATGAGCCGTGTAAAAAGTCAAGCGTCTTTAAAATTCCCGCGAATGGTCGGATATTCCCGCAAATTGTCGGATACTCCCGCGAATTGTCGGAAAATCCAGTGAATTGAAAACGGCAACAGGCAGTAATATCTTCGCGATTAACGAAAATTCTCATCGTTTCGGTCGCCTAGTAATATTGTACCGTTCAACTTGATAGTGTGCGCACAGCTAAAGACGAAAAAGCAAGCACAGTCTAACTTGCGCAATAAATCTAATCATTACAAAACTAATTATTATTCTAACAACATTGTTGCATACAAAAACTTAGGTTTTTGAAATTGATGATACCTATCGCATTTGAAATTCGTCACGATTGCTCAATGGTTCTGTAACGCAGTGGGAATCATGTTGTTTTGAGAAAGTTTTACAAGTTTGTGTTAGTTCAGTCTTAGCTTTTGTGACACGCTTCACTTTGGCCAGACATCTTGTGTCATGCAATCTTTGATTAAGCAAGACTTTTATCAAGTATTATTTTAATCTTTTTTCAGTGTGAGAATGAGATAATATGACGTATATTTCGCTCTCTTTCCGACATTAAATTGACAATTATCAAAGTAATACTGCTATAAGAGTTTGTGGTACAGGCACCTGGTCTACTTTTATGTATCGTTTTGGAGCAATAATCAATCTAGGTACATAGCTTTGGCCTCTCGACATCTGCTTTAGATTTTAATGAAAATAATATATGAATACTTGTTCTTCCTTCGTTTTGCAGTAGAAACCTTACAGCCAAAACTTTATAGTACCTACCTCAATAAATCTGATCCATAGAATGCATAGAAGTTCAAATTCACGTTTGAAGCGAAAAATACAAAACGAACAGGCAAAACAATTCAAATGTAGAAAGGCCTTCAAACTGTAGGTAATTGAAAACAGCCACCTAATACCACAACTCTTATATAAACTTTCTATCAGCACATGAGTAGCCAGCCAGATCATACTAAAAAAATACGGTGGAGTAGGACATGACGTAGTGTCTACGCTGGTAACCCTATAGAAGCATATACTGCCCCTATGGTAAACGATTGTGTCTCTATACTCTTTATACCTTAAAAGTAATTACAAGTGGTAGTATTCTGAAGCTAATACTAAACTAACACAGACACAAACAAATTTGAACCCTCACAAATCAAATTCAAAAACCTCCCCATTAAAGATAGACTGTGCACGCTTTAACAATCCAAAACGGCTGGTCGATTGGCAGAGGTGTGCGCAGGTACCGGAGCGCGACGCAGCTGGTAACGTGATCCCCGCCTGGAAGCGACAGATGCTGGCCCGAAGAGCTGCGGAGAAAGCCCGCAAGGACCTGGAGAGGGAGCTGGCAGGGGAAGCGGAGAGACGAAGGGCGGCGGCGGTGCCTGCCTGGAAGAGGCAACTGCTACAGCGGAGAGAAGAAGCTGAAAACAGGTTGAGGTCCGTTTTGTATTGGATAGGGTGGGACGCGGATTATTGTTTATAAGAAGAGCTGGGTTTAAAAATAGAACGAATAACAGCGTCTGGCGACAAAGGGTGGACGAAAAAAAAATCGAATGAGTCCGTCAAATACTTTAGAGTTTCAAAAATATTGGACACATTATTTTTTTTCACCTAAACAAAAAATTAAGACAAACTCGTGTGAGAGCGCGTGCTGGATTTGAGTACGTTTTTTACTTTAACGCTTTTGACGCGTTTTATCTTGGTCATTATTTATTTATTTGATAAAACAAATACACGTGTCCAATATTTTTAGATAATCTGACGCACTAAACAGAATCATACTTTTTTAGTCAGGAATTATCCTTAGTATAGGATAGGTTTTGAAAAAGGGAGCCAGACCACGAATATTATATTATCTATTTTATTTATTATCTATTTTCGACTTAAGAATAAATTTTATAAGAATCTTTTCTCTCTTTCTTTAACCACCACTTTTACTGTTCCAGAAATTCCATATACACTCCTAAGGTTGAAGAGCCGAATGGAAACGGGGAATGGCGAACTTACCCGAGCGGGACGCAGCGAGCCGTGTCCATAGACAACATCAGCATGTGCTACGATACTCCTGCGCAGCACATGCGCGCGCCATCAGAGGCCAAGCTGTCCAGTGATCATTGTAATGGTTTGTAATTAGAGGACCTTCTATTTTAATGTGAAAGCTTTAGGGCACATCCGAAATTCAACATTTTATAAGTTTTTTGCAATTTGTATTAGGTTGAATGTTGGTTCAAATATGATTCGCAGCTGTTACGGCTTTAACGAGTTATAATCATTAAATGGAATAATATGATTTTAGGGGTTCTATTGATGATTTTTAATTCTGTAACTACCTACGTGTTACTTGCGCGAATCATATTTTCATTTATATAGAATGGAATAAGAATAATTTATTGTTCAGAAAAGTACATTCAATGCCTTGATTAATGAAACTCACACTAGGATTCCCTGTGTCGTGAGTTCCAGGCTCCTTCATATACAACCTCAAAGGCGCTTTCATCATAAGTTGGTTTAGTTTCTCGTGCAGCGACCAAATATTAAACTTCTACCATCCCGTATTGGGCCTGCATGGTGAATTACAGCCCACTTTTTTATCCATCCTCCATCCTCTTCCATTGACAGTAAGTCTGTGTTCCACAGTGATAAAATAAAATAGCAAAATCTTAAAGTTGTCTAGTACCCCGTATCAGTGATAAGACCGGCGGCATTCAAATCATAGACTTAACACAATATTAATAGAGCTGTTATCAATTTTGATGTACAATAATTCCGTTCATAAGATTGCAATTATGAAAGAAAATAAGCAGCTAAGTGCGATTTGGACTCGCGCATGGTGCGTTACCCTTACCATCGTAATTTTTTAAGTTAGTTTTTGTGACAACATAACTACACATTCTATGAATTTCAACTATCTACCTTTTACGGACCATGAGATATAGCACGTTGACAGCCACAGCTAACTAACATATTCAACTTAGACAGGAATAAAATCTTGTTGTTTCTTCAAGTCATTTAACTGTGGCAAGCAGAGACGGGTTGCTGGTGATAGGGGCCACCGCGAGCGAGAGAATCGCTGCGATTAGACGTATTTCTATTCGAAAATATCGCCGCGATTCTCTCGCTCGTGGAGACGGCCCAAAAGAGAGTGTATAGAATAACGTGGACAAGGACGTTAATATCGTCGCGATTCTCTCGCGCGTGGAGGCGGCGCCTTAGGGTCTACCTACTTTACGTCAGCAACCTTGAACGAGTGGGAGGAGCTTAGCAATAGCGTCTCCTCGTGCGTGAGAGTGGTCAGCGATACACTCCCGCCCGTCGCCCGCAAGAGCCCCCGCATCAACGCGCACCAACATTATTCCAAAGAGCAACCCAACTTGATACATATTTCACATGATGGTGGACGTTACTTGTCACATTTTTAGGGTCGACTATTCGTTGGCGTGAAGAACTTCAGGCGCTTAGACGAGCTAAATTAGCAACTCTATTTTTGGTGGTTCAAACTTCGTTTGAAATGCTGTTAGAATAAAGTTCTAATCAGCTTGCACTACAAAGTGGTTGTTACGTCAGTCACTGCGAGCCAAATAGCGCGAAATGAGTGGTTTCGATCGATTTACAAAAAAACTATTGATTGGATTAAAAAACTAAAACAGTATCATGCTAATTATTGTGTAGAATTATTAGCAAAAAAATGAGAATGATCGCATGCATATTAGTATGTTTTTTATTGTTTGAAAGATAGAGATAAGTTCGTGATTTATTTTTATCGAGCCAAATTAATTGTATTATGTTTTCAAAACAGTATCATGCTAGCATATATCCTGAAGAATATCATATATTTTTCTGGTCTTGTTTATAGCAGTGAATCATAATACTTTTAGTAATTATAAAACTCGCGTTTAGCTCATCAGCTCATGTAATCGCCTTGACCTCTTGTATGCCGTAATTATAGAAACAATTAAAAAGTCATTGTGTCTCGAGTGGATCTACGTTCCGGCACATGAAGGGTTAATAGAAGTTCAATATCGGGGGTGTCCTAGCGTGAAGGCTGACAGTTTAGAATTACAAGAAAAAGACTAGTTGCACTAGTGTAAGAAGAAACAGCAGGAAGTTGATGGTGATATTATTCTTGCAGGTCATTCCACATCTAACGGCAAGCATGAGGACGAAGAAGACGAAAAGGCAAAGATTATACCCTGGCGAGCACAACTGCGCAAGACCAACAGCAAGCTAAACCTCCTAGAGTAGACCTCCCTTCAGAGAGGGACCGGAGTGCTCCCACCTCTGGAGTGGCGCCGCGTGTGGACCGCGCGGTATAAGGCCTTACAGTCCTTTCACTGTGAACTTTGTACTCATAGAAATAAGAATGTTTTCAGATTGCTACAACTGACAAATCTGTCAGAATAGGCTGGTGTAGGTACTGAAAAAATCTAATTAGTCAGTTATATTGTCTAAAAATATTTGACCCGTATTTTTTCTTTTCTTTTAAAACGTAAACCAAAATTGACGAAGATACGACGCTTTTAAAATTCTCAATACGTCACCCCGTGGTATAATTTTAGTGCGTTCTAACGTCACGAGCTTCCACTCCCTAGTTTTGATGCGTTTTATCTTTTTCAATTGGTTTTCAAAATCAAATATACGTGTCCATTATTTTCCAAACTCTAACTAACGAACTAAATAGATTTGCAAGTTATTGATGGTGGAAACTAGCCTATTAAAGCGCCTTATCACCGTGCACATAAGGTTCAGTATTGTAGCTGTCAGAGTTAATATAATCGTGAAAGGACTTTAGCTCTAGTGTTATCAAATATAGTCATAAAATGAAGAAATAATGCTCAGTGGCTTTCAAAGCTTACGAGATTTTAATTTATTTAGGTTAGTTTTTTGTAATTATTGCTATTTATTATTTTTTAACTACTTAAAGGAAATTTAAAGAACAACTGTAATTTGAATGAGGAAGAGGCCCAATGTGACCCACTAGTATGTGCCGCGCGGTTTCACTTGCGGTTTTTAAAATAGGGGTAAGATATTTTAGTCACATTTATATCGCAGCAGTTGTAAAGCAACGCCATTTTAAGTTATTTTCGTTGCTCGATATAAATATAAACTTAATATATAACGAGTCCAAATAATTATAAAAGTGATTGATAAGCGAAAATGTATCGTATTTTATTGATAACTGTTTTTTTTTACACTGATTGAAGATGGAAACAAGATTTTTCCGAGTCGATTAAGTAGAATTAGACTAAAGTAGATAATTCCAACAATATTTCATCGTTAGTAATATGTTTTTATATTTAACAAAAATATGTTTGCATGTTTGTGTTTATTATTTGAAGTTAACTTTTATATATTTTATTTTTTTTCAACTAAATTTTCATACGTATCTGGTAAAAATAGATACGTATTTTAAATTTAGTATATAAAATTTTGTTAACGAGTAAAATAAATGATTTATGTAGGTACTTATTTTTACTGTAGTCATGTAAAAATGTAAATCTACTTATAGATGGTTTTAAAACAAGTTTTAAATATTCTAGTTATCGATATAAAATATGGTCTATACTACTTATTTTAAGTCTCTACGGAATAAATGTTGTGGGAACATCGAAATAAAATCGATCAACAATTATTATAAGAGATTAATGCTCTATAAACTTCAAATCACATTTACAGGGTGTAAACGGACCCTCACGAAGCCGTTAATTCATTCTGTACAACAAATTATGGATCTCCACGCTAAAAATAAATGGCTGGAAAATGATTCCTTTTTTTGGGATGTAAAATCACATTTTACTATAGAAAACAATGTAATGCAATCAAAATTGGATGCATTGAATAGTGCAAGGGTTATAACGTAAAAATATTCTATCAAAAACAACTTGGTAAATAAAATTTTGACCCCCAATATCTCCGTAACTAGAAGGTTCCCAGGTATGGTGTAGAACAACAAAATGATCGCAATGAAGAGGTGTGCCTTTCCAGCTTCGTTAAGAGTATTTTTATATCCATTAGAAACTATACCAATTTGATTCAGTGTTAAACAAAGAAGAAAGAAATACATTTGCTCAAACTAGACTGTAAACTTTCTAAAAAAACGTTGACTGTAATTTTAATAAAATGTAAGTCTTCATTAAGTAAGATTTCATTTCATATCAGCCAGAATTAAGGATTTAATATACGAAAAATATATTTTATTTAAAAATGTATGTAAGTTTTTTTATAATATGCAAGTGATACCAATGTTGCAATATTAGTTAATAAGCTTAAAAGTGGGCTTCTGCAATAAAATTTGTGTGACCCTTTTTATGTCTACGTATGTTGATTTTATTAAGTACTTCTGAATCTTATTGTAATATTGTTAAATAAAACGCTATTTGCTTAAAACTTGTTTTATTGTCGGTTTCTTATCTTTATCTGCCTAGCATTTTCCCAATTAGGATGGGGTCGGCTTACAGTCTAACCGGATGCAGAATACCAGTATTTTACATGGAGCGACTGCCTATCTGACCACCACAACACAGTTAGTACTGGGTAATGCTAAACTCTTCGATAATGAAGATTTTACAATCAGTCTGGCTACAGAGAGTAAGTATTAAACGACTCTCCGGGTATTTAAAAAAAAAATGTGTGCGTGTACTAGCGTACACTCGTAAGAAGTGAAACTTCTTTATGACGTTATTTAAAAAAAAAAACTACTCAAAACGGGCCGCAAAATACATTGGAGACATTTACCAATCCCTACTCCGCTGGAGAAAGTATACTTCGAATCACGCGTGGTAGGGATAAGAAAAAGATGGCGCGTAACGGAAAAATGTGACGCGTAACGAAAAAATGTTACACAATTTTTTTTTCCAACCCCGATAAAGAAGTTTCACTTCAAAAACTGACATTGACATGATTTTTCACTGTTCCCAAGCTTTATAGCGTCTGTCATGGTTACCAGAAAGTCTGACAACCAGTCTTACTCTATTCAACGATAAAATCTACTACCTAGTACTTTTTTAAACTTTCCTGAAATTGAATTCGAGAATTGAAAAAAAAAACAAATTAAAAGGAGCTTTAAATTATTAAACGAAAACTAGAGATTCAAACTGTTTGACCTGCTTAAACTTGACATTAGCTAAACATGATGTTGAGTGAAGGGGGTAACGGAGGTCCCCAGTACAAAACCAAAATAATCCAATCTGCGCTTGGGAGTATTTTTCTTTAAAAAACCCTTTAAAATATAAAAAATAGTAGCACACAGCATCAGGAACAGGGTGCTACCGGCGGTCAGGACTCTTGAGAGATGAACTTTCTAACGATACGCGCCGTCCAGAAGTACTGCTTTCTGAATCCAGCTGCCATGAGCTAGAGCCTTCTAAGTTGTTGGTCGAGGTTATTGGCTATTAAGCCATTGTGCAACACGACAATCTGCACAATGTCTACTGTTCTCACGTTCCACAATGTCAACAGAATATGTATATGTATGTATAGAGAAATTGAAGAGAAACATTTTAGTGTGTCAACAAATTCGTCCACATCGCTTTCAACAGGAATAGTGCCCAAAACTTTGGCAGCATTGCCATCATCATCATCATCAGCCTAAAATGTTCCCACTGCTGGGACACGGCCCCCTCTCAATGAGAGAGAATGGGGTTTAATCTACCACGCGGGCCCAGTGCGGATTGGTAGATGTCACATGTCTTCGAATTTTTGGTTCTAGGACATGCCGGTTTCCTCACAAAGTCACGATGTTTTCCTTCACCGTTTTAAGAGCAGTGGTGATGAAATACATTACACAAAGTGCGCCTGTCTGGGTTCGAACCCACGACTTACTGTTCGTAAGTCGGTTCCACCACCACTGGGCTACCGCTGCTCTCATTGATCTCATCTCGCTGCATTACCATGTTGGTCGGAAATTCCTATTCTTCTATATTTAGGGCTGAAAGAGTCTCCGGAGAGCACGGTGCCATAATAATAATAACGTTTATTTCGGCCTACGTCCATAGTGTTAGTAACAATGGTCTTAAATACTTGTGTTAGTAGACATACATACACACACAAAACTGTTTAATTATATACAGTGGAGTTTCATCCAATGTCGCAGCATTGGAGACTCCCATCTACTGCCACGGAGACGAGCGAGCAGGAAAGCGCTTCTCTTACGCGCTAGATCGCCATGGCAGCCTCAACAGTATCCTGAGTGCGTTATTGTACTGGACCGGTAGATCGCTGTGTGCACGCAAACTATAACTAGTCCACAGGCTGCACGTGTAAAATGACGAACAAAAAGCTTGAAAAAGAGTAATTTTGACCGCCTCTGTACATCGAGCAAAACTTGCGGACCAGCTTGTTGCAGCGCACTGACAGCGATCTACGTTCCCTGTCAATGTCTTTGTTATCCTTCAAGTCGTCGGTAACCCAGTGACCCGAGTACTTAAAACTGGTCACTCTATTTAAGGGTGCTCCGCCGAGCGACATCTCAGGTAGATATAGTTGGGTAACCTATAGCACCTGCCTTAAACACCATTATTTCGCTCTTTTTGGCGTTATACTTGAGTCCTTGAGCTACCGCGTAAGCTTCACAAATTGACACCAGTCGCCTCAAAGCACCTATCGATGGGCTCAGCAACACCATATCGTCGGCATAACTAATGTTGTTAACACACACCCCATCAATAGATATGACAACCGATATTAGTGTTGCTGAGCTCATCGATAAGCTGATTCATGTACTACTGAACAATATCCTGGCCCTACTACCCCTGATGCCACCTTCACTGAGTTTGGATTTTACATGTGAACATAGACCTTTTTGAAAGTAGAAGGGGTCTAAAACATGGGTCAAACTGCAATGATAAATAACTTTAATGTAAATTATGTTTTTCTTAAACCCTCTTATATCGAGTGCGTAATAGAGAAATTCGCCGTTGGACGAAAGTCTACGATTTCTTGGACCGAGAGGTGCGCCTCAAATGGGCCTGGGCAGGTAGGCTAGACGCGTCGAAGGGAGTAAGGTATCGACCGAGTGGTGGCCATTGAAACCAGGGCCGCTTGTTGGGTCGAAGACATCTTCAAAGTCGCGGCATCTGGATGAGGGACGGACAGAACCGGAAAGTGGGGCAGGAAAACGGGGAGGCCTATACCCAGTAGTGGATGATTTCGGGCTGATATGATGAAGATGATGATGATTTTCTTTCGTCATCATCACTTCAGACAAGACAACAAAGATGTCCACTGCTGGACATAAGCCTCCCAAGTGTCGCCACATTGACCGGCCAATGATTTTACCTCTTACTCGAAGTTAGACCTACCTAACCAGACCGTTTGTCCCAGGTACACATAATCGTCCACAACTTCGACTTTAGAGTCTCCGATCTTAATAGGAGTAGGTGTGACATCAGCATTTAACATGACTTTGGTCTTGTTGATGTTCATTTTATGACCCACTCTTTCGAAAGCTATACCGAAGTCATCGAGTAATGTACTGAGGTCCTCCATGGTCTCAGCCATGACCACAATATCGTGCCAACCGAAAGTGAGTGATGCCATTGACGGTGATTCCTCGCACTCTCCAGTCCAGAACCTTGAAGCCATCCTCCAGTGCAGCGGGAACAGTTTGGAGGGACAGCAGTACAGCCCAGGTCTCGATCGCATCGAAGGCTTTTCGTAGTCCACAAACGCTAAACAGAGAGGTAGGTTTTAATAATAAATAAAAAAAATATTATTTCAGATTCACGGAATCCATAGAATGATAGTACAATAAGAAAAAAAATCTTAAACTACTAGTGTTAGTTACTAAAATGAAAGAATACAAAAAAAACAAAACCCTTATTTCATCACGTAGGTCCTGACCCAGTGTTGCGTGTCCGAGCTATCCACGATGCTAAAACCTTTTCGTACACTGAAAAAATTATTTCACTTGTACTTAACTATGTTCTGTTTTATTTCGTTGTGGGATCCAAGACAGTCAAATTATTTCTCCTGGACTCGTCAAGCTTCATTGTTTCAGCGCTTTTCTGGAGGTCGCCACTGTTGACTCTGGTGCACGGAAGTTTCAGTGATTGTGTAGAGGGGCAGACTTATTCAATAAAAAATACATATAACACGATGAAGCAATTTAAAAAATTGCAATAGCCGTAAACGTGAATTTAAAACGTTTCTGCGCAAAACAAGGTTACTTTACTGAATTTTCATAAACTTAAAACAGTTTTATAGAGACTGTAAAATGAATCGAAATGGGTTATAGACGTAGTCATGGATTTTGTAGTGCCGGTTAGAGGTACGGCTTTTTTATTTCACTTTATTATTAAAATATAAATTTACTATATTTGGATCGGTGTGAATATGCAAACAGCTAGTGGTCAGGTCTGAATTGATATTTTTCCATTTATGGAAGATATTATAATGGTATTTATTTATTTAAATTTTGCCAGTTATGTTAATTCCGTTACTGACTGGATATGCATTATGCTAGTCTTAAATACTTTGAGAGACTGCCGCTGCTAAATTTCAGGCTAGATTTTCAGTTATTTTTCCTGTCAGAAACCCTTGGCGGAAGCTCAGTAGCAATCAAGCAATGTTTTTTCGTTACAGTTCCACTATTACTATGGACGTTATTGATAGCGTCAACCAGAACTGACAAAATTAAGGGAAATTTTACAGATACAAGATTAATAACAAGTTTTCTAAGAAAAATTGTAATACCTTACTTAGAAACCAATCAACTTTTCAATGGAAACCGGATCGAGAACACTAGAGATGATAAAATGTTGACGACTCAGGTTGAAAACGCAATCAGACAAAAGGTAATGAAACTTAAACCGATGCTGCAAGACGGAGAATACTTAAAAATAAAACCAAAAAATAATGTAAAGTTGAAAGATAACGATAAAACTACCATACTAGAACTATCTGGAAGTGATAGGAAAAACAACTTCAAATCTTCGTTAGAAGACACTCAACAGGAAATAGACACATTGGATGGTAAAATAGAAAAGTATAAACAGATACGGCAACAAATAACATTCTTACTACACAAAGAAAAAACTTCACATTCAACGAGTAAGCTGATAACAAGGACTTTGGACGACATGCTAGCTCAGCTGATAAAAAGGAAGTGTGACTGGAAAAATTTAAATACAGCAGATGTAAAGAATTATCTTCTCAAAAGGTCGGGCATGTCGGAAGGACAATTTAAATTAATGTGTTTCTTGAAACCCAGCAATCCGTACATTCACATCTCTACCAGCAATAGCCAACCTGAGCACAGCGCCCACATGAAGTCATCTGATCAAACTATTGCTCAAAAAAATGAAATGAAAGATAAGAATCTATGCGATTCTTTCATAGTTTGTTCCGAAGAATTAACAGATTTCTTAAAAAAAACTTATCATCATTTGAATGATACCGCCGTTAGCACTTTTACTAATTATAGGGCTATGTATACTATGGAAGAAAATAAATCGGTCACAAATGACGTTAGCTCAGAATTAGAGTTATTAAGCAATTTAGCAAAAACGCAAGTCCATCAAATATTCATCCAAGAATTAGAAAACTTCACGCTAGATGGGAATAAAGATAAAACACAGAACATTGCAATTCTCAAAAACTTCGTAAAAACTACAGCAGCTCATATTAAAAACAGTATTGACATGCTTGTAGGTGACGAATTGGGTGCTAAACGTAACTTATATTTAACAATGAAAGATGATCTCTCAGTTAACCTGAGAACGGACATCGATAATTTAAGTCGACTTTTAGAATCTAACATTTGTAGGTTTTTTGTTATTTGCAATCGTACACAAAACAGAAAAAAAATGTCGAATAAACTTTATGACATTGGAACTAGAAATACTGTACGTTCGATCGCTACCATGGAAGGTGTATACAGCAGTGAAAAGAGTCAACAGATAAGTTTTTTTAAATAAAAAAGGAAACCACGCTTTTTATTATTTTATTGTGTAGGTATAAATGTTATAGGAAAAGAATGTACGTCATTGCATACTATTCTTAGGAACTGTGTACAATTGCTAGAATAGAAAGAATTTTTGTCATATTTTGTAGTATGCACTTTTCCTATTAAATTTATACATTTCCGAAATAGCGATCGGAAGTTATGTTCTTAAAACAGCGGAGCCAGCTGAGCGGAGATAGCGACCAAACGCATGGACCCATTTGATTGGATTACCGTACACCATTTCAATCAATTTGTTAGGGATATTTCCTCTGAATAAAAAAATCTACATAATGGTATTACACCTAAAAACGAGGATATATATGTCACCGTAAAATTTTCAAACACGTAATATAACAATATAACGTCTTTTTCTCGCGATATTGTAATGTCTCGAATTATTGTCAACTGAACATACGGAAGTATCTCTGTCCCCATAATCGTGACTTGGGGCACCCCCCGTTAGGTTAGGTTAGTTAGGTTCCTTTAAACCCTGCACTTGGAAATAGGGGGGCCCTGCGAAGCGGTGCTCCGTCGACTACGCTTTTTAGGGGAATATAAATTGTTTTAAGGTTAGGATATATTAATCGGTATTTCTCAGGAAAGGACATTATCTCTTTCCCCTTCTCCTTCCCTCCACACCGCGTGAGTTGACTACCATCGCATGCATTTCACGAAAAATAATGAGTTTTATTGTAAGCAGTATGTTCGTTTGACAATATTTCGAGATTTTACAATATCGCTAGAGAGAAATACAATATATCGTATTTGACAATTTTACGGTGACATATACGTGTGTTTGTGGGCGACAAGCAAAATTTTGCCACACTCTACAGGTCGCAATTATGTCACCGATTGCTTTCAAATTTGGGCAAAAAATCGACAAGGTCATAACTTAGGTTAAGTTCGTGAATGCGTGGAATTATTTGAATGGTTTATTCTACAATTTTATGGTGGTAGTAGAGGTGGAAAAAATTATTTCAATTTTTTTATCTTTAAAAGTTCGATTTCCCAGAAACCACCCAGTTTGGACCCCCAGTAATCCGCCGTATCCCAGTAACTCCATGGTCTAGTTCCACTATGAGACTACTGGTCGGGATCAAAATTATTGCAAATAAGGCCTAGTATCACCGATTTTAAGGCCCGCACCCAATTACCAATCACCCTGAATATCAACAAGTTTGGATTTAGACGTGGCCACACCGAGTGACCGTTCTGAGGACTGAGACTGAGGACTGAGTCTGAGGACTGAGACTGAGGACTGAGTCTGAGGACTGAGACTGAGGACTGAGACTGAGGACTGAGACTGAGGACTGAGACTGAGGACTGAGACTGAGGACTGAGACTGAGGACTGAGACTGAGGACTGAGACTGAGGACTGAGACTGAGGACATAAACTGAGGACATAAACTGAGGACTGAGACTGAGGACTGAGACTGAGGACTGAGACTGAGGACTGAGACTGAGGACTGACACTGAGGACTGAGACTGAGGACTGAGACTGAGGACTGAGACTGAGGACTGAGTCTGAGGACTGAGACTGAGGACTGAGACTGAGGACTGAGACTGAGGACTGAGACTGAGACTGAGGACTGAGACTGAGGACATAAACTGAGGACTGAGACTGAGGACTGACACTGAGGACTGAGACTGAGGACTGACACTGAGGACTGAGACTGAGGACATAAACTGAGGACTGAGACTGAGGAATGAGACTGAGGACTGAGACTGAGAAAGAAAAACTAAACCAATCAAACAAAGGTCACCGACTTCTGAAGCTAAAGTTATTTCTCACTCTGTTGTGTTTTTAGAAGTCGGTGTTATCTTTTGCATAAAAGTTTTTTTACATAAACATAACGATTTTATTTTAATTTTTGTGGAACGGAACGTAAAGCGGTACCGAAAAGCGCGCCAAGCCGTCAGCGTAAGTCATCAGATGTTGTCTTGCAGACTGCAGTTATTTGAAAAAACAATCGGTTTCTGAGGCACTTTTAACGGTGGTTTAGCAACAATGCTGCAATGGTACGAACTACGAACTTCATTGGATCAAGCACATTAAATATGTTAATTCATTTCAAGTTTGTCAATACCCACTCAAAAAATCTTATTAATTGATGTGAAGATTAAGTCACATCAAAAAATAAGATTTAAAAATAATAAAATATTATTAAAAGTAAGTAGGTAGGTACGTTGAGGAGACACTTGTAGCATCCATTCATAAAGGAAAGGTACAATTAAAAATTATTTTCTTATTTAAATGCTTTAATTTAAATAAGAAAATTAATAATGTTATTGTAATCTAAATATATATAATTCAAAGGTGACTGACTGACTGACTGACTGACATAGTGATCTATCAACGCACAGCCCGAACCACTAGACGGATCGGGCTGAAATTTGGCATGCAGGTAGATGTTATGACGTAGGCATCCGCTAAGAAAGGATTTTGATCAATTCTACCCCCAAGGGGATAAAATAGGGGATGGAAGCTTATATGAAAGTCGGTCAGTTTTAATGTTAGGATCTTCTTATTTTGTGTTTAGGCTGACGATTGAGAATTAATTTATGAGTGTTTCAGCGTTTTTGATAAATCCACCCCGAAGGCTTATAAAGGGGATGAAATTTTATATGAAAAAACCTTAATTTTCGACGTAAAAAGTACAAAATTTGTTATCTGGGCTTATGATTGGAAGCTAACGCAACGGCTTTATTAGAATTTCAACCCTTGAGGGGTGAAAAAAGAGCAACATTTTGGTTTTAATTAAAGTTTTTATTTTTTGAGTCACCAAAAAGTATCAAAGTTAGTAAGTCGTTGGTTTTTTTTATTTAAACCCACAAAGGGGTAAAAGGGGGGATGAAGTGTTGCATTGTAGTTGTTCATTCGTTCACGAATAACAGCAGCATGAGAGACCTTTTGCAGCAGTGCAAGTTAATAGTATAGGCCGTACACAAGTTAATAGCACACGTGACTTCGCGGCTGGCAGTACTTACCGTTTTGTAGGGACCTAGGTAAGCCGAAGATTATGGACTTACGGCAGGAGCAGAAAAAGAAAGTATGGCAGCCGCCGCTCCTGTGGGTGCCGCCCGCTCGCACCAACTTGCTGCAGCACGCGCCGCTGACGCGCGCGATGCGTGCACTCAATATGGTGTCACAACAGATTGATTGCTCCAATTGTACACTGAGCGAATTCACACGGGCCGCATTTTGTGCAATTACTTTAGTTTGTCAAATTAATTAATTTATTCAAAACATAAATAATTTAACTTTAAATGTAGGTAACTGCTCTATTGTATTAGGTACCTAAACCTGTAATAATAATTGTATGTGTTGTTTAAATAAATCAATAAAATAAATAAATAAATAATGTATAGTAGAACGAGATAGAATGAGTAATTGTCGATATCGTATTTGATACCAACTAGATTTTTTTATTTTGTAGATTTCTGTTTTTTTTTTCTCTTCTGCATTTCTGATCTTACTTTTGATGAATGAAGATGAAATCAAAAATGGCGCCGACGAAAGTTTTTGGATTTTTAATCATGGGTGTCGTTTCCGTGGTTTTTGGTGTTGCTGATAAAGAAAATGAGGGCAAAATTAACACGGGGAAAAAAGTTAACGGAAGCAAAAAAAATAGTTTTCCTTTTTTTCCTACGGCTTACCCTGACACTATTTTCACCCTGCGCCACTGTTAGGTAGAGGTGTATCTAATCCTACACTCACATTTCGCACATTTAGCTTAATCCCATCAACCGGGCACAAATAATACAATAACACTTTGCCCGTCCCGCAAATCGAACCCAGGACCTCATGCTCAGTAGCGCTTGCGACAACTCGAACAACGATGCAGTCTCACACATGACCCATCAATATTTTCACGCGAACGAAGTCGCGGGCAACAGCTAGTGTTTTATAAAATAAATACAACTGAAATTGTAGGTAGGTACTTAGCTTTGTCGTTATTACCGACACCGTTAGTCACTTATTAATTTATTATAATGTGTTTTTATCTATTTGTGAAATTAGTCAAGTATATACCTAATGTTATAGTCAAACTTCGAACTTCTGTCGCTTTTAGGTTTGGCTAATCAAACCTCAGGCTTGACAAGAAGTCTTAGGCCCGTATTACAGAACATCGCTCAATACTCAAGCATTACTTAAAACTTGATTCAAGCCATTTCATTGGTTGAAACTAGTTTTAAGCAACGCTTGAGTTTTGAGTGATGTTCTTTAATACGGTACTTAGTTTTTAAT